>CM045583.1:2812435-4078092 GCA_024721215.1 Cheumatopsyche charites
TCATATATTGCACAAGGAATACGAGTGAATATTTAGACAAAATTAAATTTGAAAATTACAAAATATGAAAAGAAATTTAAGTCAAAATTAATAGACATGAGTGAAATTTAAAATCTCTGGAGCTGAGTCTGAAAATTGATTCATTTGTTTTTAGTAATTTTAATGAAACTCATTTTTTTATCAATCAGGCATTGTAAAATTTTTCGAAATTCAACATGATATAGTCTATCAATAAATATAAAATATCAATAAGAAAACGAAGCATAGATGATACAAAACATAATGAAAACTAAATTAACTAATCCTCTTCACAGACAACAGATTTAAAACGACAAATTACAGATTAACTTTCTAATCCTTTTCTTGGATTATTACAATCTCTAATACTCTTCAAACAACACTTAATACGATTTACATAATATCTTTAGAAACTCTTTGCTAAAAACACCGCCAAAGCACACACCGACAAGAAAACTACTAACGACTCCCTCACAAACTCTAAGCAACTCGACTCGCAATTCCATCCACACAATAAAAGCACATAAAAAAGCCAAATCTACGCGGTAATTCGGCACATAATACGGCATCGGAAAATTCGCAAAATCCACGTGGAAAATCTGCGTTTCTGGCACAGAAGGGCGGTCGTATTTACGAGCGCAATTCGAGGGCCGGGCCGAATTCGAACATTTCAATAAGTCTTCATTTCGGCGGCCGAAACCATTTGTATTAACACGCCAAGTTTATGGTGCCTAGGTGGGTGTATATATGTGTATATATAGCCTTTTCGGAATATGGTGGTGCTCTATAAATATTCCGGTGATCTTCGACGGGCGCAAAAACAGCGAGCGGCCGAGCCAAATTTTTCGGTTTCGGTGATTTATTCTGTGTACGCTTTCGTATTCGTAATCGAGTTATCGAGGTTTTAAAGTCTATCATTTTTGTTATATACTGGTTTCTGGGACCCGGAGTTGCTCGAAAGTATATAGAATTTAAGCCGATTGTGTTGCGTGTGTAGATCGTGCATAATATTCGCTATAGTTGAGCGGCAAATGTTCTCCAGTGAAACGTCGAAGTGAGAAATCTTGTAGATTGTTAAGTTTTAAATATTAATTGTAAAATTTAATGATGCAGAAACCTTTCGAAGTATGCATAATATTAGTCTGAAAGATTTTATCATGAAATAGTAAGTCATGAAGAAGTCTAAAAAGCACAGATATTCATACAAATGAACATGTCGAAACGTTCTAAACTCACATACATAGCCAGACAAATGAATGCTATTACATTCAAAATTTTAAATCAAAAAATATTATAGCAATCGAACTTAATGTTTCCTTTCAATATAATCTTATACTTGAATGAAAATTAATTTAATTAACATCGATACAGTTTCTTAATTGATCTTGTACTGTCTAGTCTCAAATGTCTGCGGTTTATCTAGTTAACAGTTATCTCAGATTCGTTTCATTTAATTAAATTTGGTATGTAGTTTTAGAATAAAATAATCGTCTATCAGATACATTTATTTCAGATTGAAATTATTAACAATAAAAAATTAAACTAATACATTTTTATGCGATGTGAATTTTATTCAAATTTCATGCAATTTATTGCATACGAGTTCGAAGCGCTACAAAGAGAAGCTTTGAATAATTTTATACTTAATTGTGTTATGTACATTTGAACCTGGAAGATAGATATCTTTCACGGGGCAGATCTGCAGTGCAGACTTCGAAGTAAAGTTGAAGGTTTTAATTTTAAAGAACTTTCAAGTATCTTCGGTCTGAGCACAATGTCGACAAAAATACTCAACGCTACCGCAAATTCCTCAAAGACTCTCCTAAAACTGAGAACAACTCTTCTTACCGACGCTCTTGAAAATGTTTTATATTTTGAGATGTAAAAACTGAATGGAAAATAAGTTTCTTAATTAGTTATTCTAGTAATGAATAGAAATATTTGAAAACAAAATATTACAATGAATATCCTTGAGGAAAATTTAATATTATCCGAGCATCTCAAAGAGATAGATGAAGATTTTTAATCTAAAAACTATGATAAAATAAAAGTAATTAAAAACCGTCCGTTACTAAGTGGTTTCTTTATCCTTCGAGAACTCAACCGGAATTCATAATAAGAGATCATAAATTTCTTATAGAAAATGTGCATTTTCTACACGAACTTCGCATCGTAAAATATCAATTTTGAAATTCGCCCAAAAAAGTCAATATTTTCATCAAATTATAATATAAATCCTGCTGAAATCCTCGTGAAATATTTGACGTGGTCGAGCAGAGTTTCAAAAGAATATTCGTCATAATGGGCCTATGCTTTGAGGCGAATCAAGATAACTTCGGACGTGATTTACGATTAACAAAGTCCCACTTTCGACCCCCTCGGTCCGGTCGGGTTTAATGTTTAAAGTTCAAATTGCGCGAAAACCGAGAAAAAATCAAGATACTAACTTGTCCAATCGCTCAAGGGGAAATGGGATTATTTTTTCAGCTACCCTCGGTGTGGCTCAGCTTGAGGTTATCTAGATCAAGGAGTATATTCAGAGCGTGTGAATATGGTTTGCTTTTAGATAGGATATTGTTCGATTAAATTTTTGAGTATTTCTTCGTTTAAGTTTAATTATTTTATGAAAGAAGTGTGAGTTTTGCCGCTTGAATTCATGTTCGATGCATGTGTGTGTGTAATGTTGAAATTTAGCTCGGTATAATAATAAAATATCACCGAAGTTTCAATGTACGAAATTTTCTCGTGTGTGACTTGGCACATCTAGCTCTTCTTTGTTTCAGTGAACTTCAATAAAGTTCACGTACAAGTTGAAACTATCGATATATTGTAGATAGTTCGCTTTAGACTACAAGCAACCGAAGAACAAACAAGAGCAAATTTCTATTACAATTCGAATCCTATATAAATTTACAATCAGAATTAATCCGTCGAATGAAATATTTCGTGGAATCCGCCAATATTAACGTCGCCTGAAATGAAATTTTTCATAGGTCAACTGACGAGCATTTATCTGCGACTCCATTCATACAAAAAAATCTTTGCGAAGTCATCCTGTCTACATTTGAAAGAACTTTTTTCGGCAAAGGATCGCGCCAAAAGTCGATCTGAACGGACGTGATCGCCTTCGAATCACACGTGCCTAGAATTTCTGAAAACTTTTCAGCTTTCCGAAATTTAATTTGAAAAATTCTCAGGGACAAAGCTTATTACGGTCAGGCCGAAAAGGGCCAGTTTCAAAATTTTCGGTCTCACTATATACATACATACAAGTAAATTCCATAAATTCGAACGAGACGCGAAACTTTGAAAATTCGCATTAACATTCGAATAGATTTCGGATGATGCTTGTTTCGCATTTTTTTTTTCGGCATTCACATGCGATGACTTTCGAAATATTAGCTGTATAGGGAAGAATATGAAAAGGGCTTCAAAACGAAGGAAAAAACGTGTTTTCATGTTTGTGCTTCGGGCGCAAACTTAAAGATGCGAAGAATACGAAAGCTCGAGAGTATCGATAACGAAAAACTTGGCGTCGCAAGAAGAAAGTATACGAAAGTTCAAAGGGCGATAGCGATATGTACGGAGTTTTCTTTTTAAAGAAAAAAAAAGAAAACCTAGCGCATATAAGAAGAGCATCGTAAAAATATGAAATCTTTTCGGCTTTGTTATAATATATTGAACATGAAAAAAGTTGATTTTTGCATGACGAAGTTCGCTCTAATTAATAATTATGCTTGGAAGTGAACCGGATTATTACTCTATGCGCATCCTAAATGTGCTTTGGTGCAATTAAACCGGTATGGTTATTGGAATTGCAGGTACGAAGATATGATCTAATTACCGTTCGCCAGGATCGAGATCATAAATCATCACAGGTCGGCGAATTGATCGAGTCACGTGACGGTTCGTTCGTTGATTAATCGGAGCAATCTCTCGAATTTCGCTAGTTAACTATGGTGATTTTGTCTATTCGGTTCAGAGTCAAATCTCATTTGAATAAGTCGATTGTTCGATGGTGTTAGTGGTCCATTTAGTGAAAAATTACGTAAAAATCCGATGAAAAGTTCGGCGCAAAACGTACACCGTTGCGAGTCGATAAGTCTTGATTTACGAAAATAGAGCACGAGGCTATGGAAAGGATCAAAGGGTAAATGTGAAAGAATGTGAACGAATAAATAATCTGCCTGTATCGTTTGAACTTTCACCACTCGCTCTCATTCTTGTATGAAACCCGAAAAAAAAGGTTAGTCTGGAGGAATTTTTATAGAAAAAAATAATATTATACTCATATATTCAACAGTGCGTGTAAATATTAGGTGATAAGGATGAGGGTTAAGCAGCTTAAATTTAATTTAATATTACGACCTTTTTAAAGCGGTTTTTTTTGTATATTTTCATGCATCTGGTTAAATGAATACGTTAGAGATTATCCATTATTATTTTTCATGAATTTCCTCTGCTATTTCTATTAATTTATATTATAATAAGCTGATTACATAATTCCAATATTGAAACTGATAGTTCAATTTCGAATAAGAATTTCGATGATTCACATACATTTACGAACAAAAATATCGCTTCATGGTGATTAGAGATAATAAAGAACGTCCTTCGATAGAGTATGACGTTTGTGCGCACAAAAGCCTTATTTCTATCCATCACGAGTAATATATTCTTTAATCAAAATAAAAAAAACTTCATTATAAATAGACGTGCATTGATATTTTCAACGGGCTTATTACTTATAATTAATATTTATACTATCATCAATTTATCAAAATCATAATTGCACACTAAAGGTGGAAAAACACCGGCTGAACTAATAAAAGAAAGTGTGCAAATGCGACGCATTACTTTGTGCGATTTTCTCACTCGCACACAAAAAAAAATGAATGGGTTACTTCTTTTTCTCTCTTTTATTGCGTCTCAGCCGGTGTTTTTCCGCCTATACAAAAAAAAATTCATCAACAAATCTACAACCCTAATCAAATATCTCCGTATCGAAAAGCGAACAGCGAAAAGCTAAAAAGCTCGCGGTATTTATATCCGGCGCTTCGGTAATTAAACTCGTTAAGGCTCGAAACCGCAACTGTTTCGAGATTTATCTCCGGGCTATTTTTTTAGCACTTTTTCAGGATCATTCTGGCTGAACGGAGCGCATCCAGGGCACAAACTTGGCTGAATTATGTAACCAGAATATCTGCTTCATACTCGAATGCTTATCGCTAGACCGCAAACAACGGCGCTAAACGTAAACGTGCGCATAAGCCTTAGCGAATGTATAATTTGCGATTGCCGCATTCTGGCCGTTTCGTTCTTGTTATTGTTATCATCATGTTCTACTTTGAGTTAAAACGCATTTTAGTTAATTTGAAATGAGTTTTTGGGCCTTTTTTGGGCAGTTTTGTGTTTTTTTTTTCGGTGCTGTCGGAAGTCGCTGGGAATTTTGCATGGTTGTTTCGTTGCGCTTTGTATTGTATCATGGTTCTCGTGCACAAAATACGAATCATTTATGTACAATTTGAATATATAAAATCTACTTATCTATGTGCATAAATCTATATATCAATAAAAAGTATTGTATGTATTTCTGTATGTTATTTATCGGTTTATATTTTCGCACTGAAACTTTTCAGGGTTACTGAAAGACAGAATAGTTCTATTCTCGATTTATTTTTTTGAAATATCTATATAGATATAGAAAATTTTACAGATCATAAAATTACTACGTATATTGAAATATAAAACTTTATATTCTAGTGAAAATGCATTTTCGATGCAATATTATGACCGAATATTTCAATATAATAAAAAAGGCAATATTTTTTTATGCTTACTGAAAATCACAAACCTAATACTGCTTTATGACATTCTATAAATATTCATGATAAAAATGACATTTTATTCTATTTAAACTAAAATTAATCATCCTATAGAACATATTTGCTTAATTTAAAACAAACGACGCACTTTAATCAACACCCGAACAACTTTCGCGGCAGATTTAAACTTCAAACGTCACCGACGAACTTGAAATTCTCCGAAGGAACTTTCGATCGATTTCGATCGATTAATCGATAGTTCGACGACACTGATGGGTCTCGAAAAGCTTGGCAATTAGTCGGATGAAATTTATATTCGAAAATTCGCAAAGTTGCGTTGTTCGCAGCCGAAAAAGATAAATAGGCGCGAATTTGGTGCAAACGAACTCCCCTTCCGATACTTCGTCACTTTCGGATTAATTTAACCGTTCGAGATTTTGCGTTATTCTGCGAAAATCTCTTCCGAGAAATCTCGGAAGCGTTCCGAGTATAAAATCGCAATTAGTTCACACAGCGAAAATTTATGTAATTAATATTGTGGTTGGAGTGTTTATTGTCATTTCTGAGGATTTTCAGTGATGAATCGATTCGATTTGAATATTATTTCGTTGTGAAACTGAATTCTGTGATCCGATGTTGTTAGAGACTATTTGGACTTTAAGCCGATTGTGAACTTTTGTACGTATATAGTATTTTAGTTGCCGTTGCATGTGCAGGCCTTTCATAGTATTACAATACGAAAAGACCCATTTGAACTGTCAAACGTTGAAAATTCCTTCTTTTTAACATTTCATATACAGAAACCTTCCGAGACATGCAAACAATAACTCTAGAAAGCTTAAGTGCAAGATAATTAGCTGTTAAGGAGCCTATAAATGATATACATTTGAATATTTATTTAATTTAATTTATATATGTGAGTTGAGGTTTGAAAATATTATTTAAAATATTTTTAGGTACATTTTGTGCGGCTGCAATGACATAATCCGACAACCAGGTCACATAACCTCATCTCTTATCTTGCATGAAACGTAACACGATAAAAATATCCATTTAACCGAAAAGCGATTTTAGCACGATTAACGTTTCACGTTAAAACAAATTTTATATAATGGAGACGAAAATATCATAAAAGCAAAACGATTAATTTGCGCCGAAGTTGATCGAATTTCAGTTATTTTACCGAACTCGAGAACAAATTATTTCTTTGATTTATTTACTCACTACACAATACGGCAGTCAAGTAATTTTACGAAGCAATTCAATTGCTGCGAAATTCGTGCGGATACAGAAAGGTTTCTGGAATCGGCATTTTCAAGGGGAAAATGCTATGTTTTCTTCGACAACTCGTCTGAAACCTCTATTTAGATTTGAGTAAAAAGAAAGCTAAGTCGCAATAAGCCTTCGTAAAATAAAAGTATTGTTTTTATAGAAAATAAACTCTTTATATTTGTTTTAAATGTTTTATTGATTAATAAGCGACTGAAGGCATGTTCGATTACTTATTTTAATCATCTGATGTAAAAACGTTTCTTATTGATCTCTCGTCGTGGAAAGATGCGTTTATTGAAACATTTTCCGGGTTATCGGAATTCACGGAATTTTATTTCATAACAAATCAATTTCTGCGAAATTGAGCTAAAAGTGAAAATTGTTTAATAAAAAGACGCGAGAAGCGGCCGCTTCTTTGGATGAGACTGTCAAAAGTTGGCCCCAACTTATCAAACTTTGAGCGATTTGCTCGCGAAAAGTTCAAACTTTCCAGATTAATTAACTTTTAAATATTTCAAATTGCAAGCTGCCAATGTACAAAAATATAAAGTTATTAAAATATTATTCAATTATACATTTCGATTACGTGCGAGTTTATTTTTACGTTTCAATACTGATAGGTTCGGTATTGGATTTCTTGTCTTTTGTGTCGTTAATTGCAAGTGAAGTCTTTTCTCAGTCTTATTCTAAGAAAAAAAATGGATTATGTTTTTGCCACCGTTTCAATTTCGGTTAATGTAACATGTTTATTTCTCTTCTTGCGTTTTCACGCACAAAATCGCCGATTTTTCGTCTGTTTTCGCTAAGAACAAACGTAGCGTAAATAGAAATTCGGATACTAGATAAACTAGGATTATTGCTTTCTTCATAGGTGATCTAAGATAACAATAATGCTTTCGCAAATAGAATTCGATACTGGACTATAATAATAATCGTTACGAATATTATTGAAACGATATACAAAAAATAATAATATTTTCAGACTCTAACGAAATTAGTTTTATCAATACACTAGCATTTGTGAGAAGTAATTGCTCGAAACTCTTTAGACTCTAAGCCGATTGTGAACTCTAGTATAGTTGCGTGTGTAGCCATGCATAATAATTGCCATTTCTGAGTTACAAAAGGCAAAATGCTGTTATTTTTCGAATATCGAACGTAAATTGCAAGATTGAATAATACAAAATATTCCTAGACGTACATACAATATCTCCAAAATGTTTCACTACCAAACGATTAGGTATTAAGGAATCTAGTAATAACACGTAGATAATAAATTTCATTTAAATAGATTTATACATATTTTTTAATACATCATACAAGCACATAGATAAGAATCAGTTTAACTCACCCGATGAACCGCATTTCAAATATTCAATGCGAAAATCGTCCCTTAAGCAGTTCTCCGCCGAAAAAGGCTTATACAAATAAGCGCCGCGCTCTCCCAGATCCGAAAAGGACCGAAACCAGAAAACCCCCGGAAAAACCCGGAAAAACCCACACAAGCCCCAATAAAAAAATGGGCGGGAAAATTCCGCGACCTCACGCACAAATCTCATTGATATTTATCGTCGCGGATGAGGATCTCGATCCCGCGGAATGAAGATGTAAATTCACTTCTGACCGTCTTATTTATATGTGGCGACCGTATTTCTGATTTATACATTTCCATTCGTGTGCGACAGCCTTGTGTGTGCATATGTGTTCTCTTCAAAGCCGGTTGTGTGGGAGAGTTTTCCGAATTTTCCGGTCCGAAGATCGGGATTTTCCGGGAAAGGTGATGCGCGTCAACGGACGGCGACATGTAATTTTGTGCGGGAAAATGGCGCCACTTGAATAATTCAAAGGATAGCCGGTAATTTATTGGGTTATTGTGCGTTCGAGTTTATAAATTATGCGATGATCCATGATTTATGAAAGATATGGGATACGTAAATGCTACGCATGAGCGATTCTCGTGAGTTCATATAATATTTCGATTTGTTTGAACTAAATATTATATGACGAATGAAAAGGCCAAGGGGTAAAAGTGACTATGCGGTGATTTCGAGAAAAGCATGTTCAAATTTTAGCATGTATTAGGAGGAGGTCGAGTGATTTGATGATATATCGAGGCACACGTTCCGAATTCGTTTACATCCTTTTGCCACCAAATAAATGAGCGTGCATAGAAGAGATTCTTGTACATAACTCAATTTTGGCAAAAATTTCACTTGAACCACTTGACCTTTTCGATCGTCATGTATTATTTCGAATTCATTAGTGGTTATATAAGCAATGTGATTTGATCGAATATTCGTTTGATTGAAGCTTTAATTCGTGTAAACAGTATTAATTTGTATTGAAATGCAATCAAATTTCAATCAATGAATTGAACCATATTGAAAACGTTAGTAGTTTATTTATATTCATTTGAATAGAAAATTTTGCATCAAACACTAATTGTTTCAACTATGATAGATTCATAAAATTCAACGAACTAAATATTTCATCTATTAACAAAATTTTAATTTGCTCCCATTTTGATCGTTTCATTCATATCCAAAAATCAAATATTCTGATACTAATATTTCGCTAACATACACCTTTCGAATTCTAAATACACAGAACACAGTAACAAGCGAATAAACACCATTCGGACTGCGGAACAAACGAAACGCAATCTCGCAACATAACGCGATCGAACACGAATAATACTGAACACAACACACACAGATATACACACATCGCTGAAAATTTTCAGCAGAACGAATAAATAGTTTTCAGCTCGCGAAATTCGAGCAAAGTTGTAGTATCGCATTGAACTTTGTGTGACGTTTCGGATCCGAGCCGAAACAAAGCCAATTGCTTTGCGGTCTCCGGTACTTTTGGAATTTATGTGCAACTCATACCAATGAATTTGTATTTGTAGCCGAAGAGATTTTCTTTTTATGTTTGTTTGTGTGTTTTTTAATAATGACGATATAAAATTTATTGTTTGGTTTTGTACCGCGCGGAAAATTTGTGTGAGATGTTTGAGTGACGCAAGAATCGAAATGGTGCATAGATATGAACTGGTGAAGTTTTCTTAAAATTAGATAAATTAAGCAATTCTACATACATTTTTCAATTTGAAACAATTTAAATATCTTTAATCGTCTTAGTATTGAAGTTTTAAGTCGAAAAACATTACAAGTTTGATTAATTTATTTGATTTTATGAAAACCAGACGAGGGTGTATCCATTGACAAAGTTATAGCCATTTGGCTCATATAAAGTATACAATAGTTATTATTATTAATATATTATTGGTTAAAATGTTCATATTAGATATTTATTTTAATATATTTTGTGAATAAATTTAGAAAAGCTGGCTTTTGACATAGTTTTATCGAATAATTGCCTTCAGTAAGCTTAATTTGAATGTAAATGTGGCTTCTATAGATAGATTTTGAACTAAAAATTTTGAAAGTTCATATATTTTTAAATAGCATTTAAGCAGTATTCAACTAAAAACAATAACAAAAACCTTAATCGAATATATAACAGAAATAATTTATATATTTTTTATAACGATTTTTTTCGATGTTTAACATCTTGAATTTTATTTATATAAAACACATCCGCAGTAGCATAATGTGGCCATTTTAAAACCGCGCATTTTCCCTACTCTCATAAATATGTCAAAGAATGCAATAATCCGAACCGTTTGATATATTCGGTCACACGTATCGATGGCGGAAATTCAAAACGTTTCCAAGCGAACAACACGTGACCGTCACATCTATTTTGCATTTAAATGGGATTTATTTGCGAAATATTATTCCATTTCAAGTTATACCGACGACTTTGAGTTCTTTCTCTAGTGTATCAATTTTAGAATCTGGCTAAAATGTTGTTAACTGAACAAATACAGATTCAATTTGGTTCAAATCAAAACTGGAGCGTTTAAGGTAAATATTTGATTTCCCAATTGAAACGTATTTTGCGGCATTCATAATTGCAAAACGATCTGCACTGCATGCTTTTTATTAATGAGTGAAACAATGAATCAATTTAATCTCACCGATGGATAACATATTCGTTTTAAAATCATCGCTCGTTTCGTATAAACAAACCAAAAACGTATTTTATCAAATAACAATAATACGATCATTTGAAGCAAATTGATCAATACAACAAACTAAATTATTTTATATATGCGCAAACTTTCTTTCATGCGTATTTTTACGAAATAACAAAACTCGAACACAGGTGCCGAGGAATAGGTTTCGGCTTCTGTAATGTATTCGCTTATGAAAATTCATTTTCAGCGGACGATTAACTCCGCGGCCGTAACACAGATGTCGCATTTACGGCGAAACCGGAACCAGGGCCAGGGGAGGCTCCGGCGGGAAACCGAAGGGGGGAGGGGATGAAACCGGAAGTGGAAAGGGATGAGAATTGAATAGAGAGAGAGAAAACGGGGCTGTGTGGAGAAACGAGGAGAGTGGAAAGCGGAAGTGGAACGGGACAAGGGGAAACGTGTGAACCGGAAGTGGAAGGGGCGAAGGGGGTGCGATTCGGAAGTGGGAGGGGTAAGGGGGGGGTGCCATCCGGAAGTTCAGGGGTGAGGGGTGTATGGGAAATGGTGACGCCAGGTGGTGACACACGATAATCTGCTTCCCCTGTCGAAGCCATAACAATACATATGTAGCGTATCCTGATTTACGTACATCGCTCGCGTAGTACGTGCTTGCATATTTTATGGATGTGTCGACTCTTTTGTTTATTGATTTTCGAAAAAAAAAATGATGGATATTGCTGTGTGGAGATAAACATTTTGATCCTTCGATAAAAAAATTCTATATAAAAATGAATCTAACACATATGACTACCGATTTTCTGCTGGAAAATAATTCACTCGGATACTTTGTTTGTATAGAGTTGGAATAATTACAATGTGTACACTTAATTAGACTTCATACTGATTAAATAGCCTAATTGAATATTGTAATCGCAAACTGATATTTTAATCAGACTCTTCATTCAATATGGTGTTGAATGAAAGTGTGCACATTTAACGATTTTAACTATAAAAAGAAAAAAGTGGCCGACTAAACTATAAGCCGATAAAAAGTCTCCAATCTGCAGTAATCTAACATTCTATGATAAATTCAAAAATTTCATCATACTAACAATAAGTCCGAATTTTATTTTCGTCACACATCGACTAACGAGGCTCTGTTGTATTTTTCAAATAATTGAATCTATTCGATTCGAAAAAAATATTCTTCGCATAAATACAATAGGACTTTTTTTCGTGTTCGGAAAATTTATCGTTGGATTCGAATTTGGAGCAATATATTCCACGTTTTGGTTGTTTCCTTTGATAATGCATAACCGTTGTTAACCCTTCAGATGTGGGTCGGATATGACCCGCATTGGTTGACAGCTGTCATTGCTGGTCGATGCACATACTTCGTAAATCATGCGAAAAATTCAAATCTTTGATATACGAGTATCACTGAAATTTTTCGGAAAGTCTATAAAATATATAAGCGTTTCTTATATTCCGTTTAATATGAAAAAAAAATACCGCAACTTAATATTTTAGAACAGATTCGATTGCGCTTGTACCAAAACCGAATGTTGAATTAATCGCTAATTTCACATTGGTGTTGTATCTATTTGTTTAATTTACTCAAGTGTCGTTTTATTAATTCTGCGGCAGAAACTTTTCATGTACACTTGGTTAAATATCAAACAAAGTTTTAAGTAGTATATAAT
Organism: Cheumatopsyche charites; assembly: GCA_024721215.1. Classification (NCBI taxonomy): domain Eukaryota; kingdom Metazoa; phylum Arthropoda; class Insecta; order Trichoptera; family Hydropsychidae; genus Cheumatopsyche; species Cheumatopsyche charites. The sequence continues at coordinate 2,825,299 of CM045583.1, forward strand.
TTACTCGTGCTTTTGTCATTTTTCTTGTCAACAATTTATGAGTTTGTTTTTGATTATTTTTAAAGATTTTTCAAAACATGTGTTCTTTGTGATAGTAAAAAAAAATAACAGTTATATATTTTTTTAATATCATAGTTACATCGTGTTATCGATATGTTTGAAAAGTTCTTTGAAAGCATTCTTGACCTGAAAACAAAGAGGTGAAGGCTTCAGAGAATATTGTAAGTAAAGAGTTTGCTTACAGCCACTGGAAGCTTGTTTTTTCGTGTCAAAAGAAAAAGAATTTCAGGTAAATCTCGAATTAATAAATTTGTAAAAATATATACATATTTTGTTATTGAAGGTATTATTTAAATATTGCTAGAAATATATCAAGAAATAAAGTCAACTCTTTCATCAATTTTATTAAATCGAACGACACAATCTCAAATATACCAAAGCTTATAATAAGACCGAACATTATCGTCAGAGCAAACGTGAATTTTCAAGATGCAATATCGAATTTCAGAAGCTGAAATGTGAGATTCGAAAGCTTGTTACTCGAATTGATCGTTTCGTATCTGGAGCGGTTAATTGTCACATGTGACAGAGTAAATCAAACACTCTCGGAGAAACGTCACAACCAGCTGACATATACTGAACACATACTGACTTTTCCTCAGAAATATATATTCAAGTATCGATTCTGTTAGTAATTTAATGTTGAATTGTGAAATTGCATGTTTTAGTGGTGCATTATATCCTGTACGAGGCCATCGCCTTTGACTTGTCCACATATCGCATTTCAACTGCATATTTCAGCTTCTGCAATATTCACTCTAGCGTCCAATATCACATTTCATATTTGCTAGCGAATTCCGTTCAAAAATTTGTGTCGAATATTTGAAAGAAAGTCAATTGGAATGCTACAGAATTGATATTTTCAAAAAATACATACGAATCTGTATCAAAAATTAAATAGTACAAATAATATTTTTAAAATAAACGGGCGCTTTTCATGTGCAGGTTTGGAAAATATGAAGCTACCCTTAGTATGGGGTGCGCCCATACAACCCCTTTACGAGCTGCGATAAAATATGCAGTTCTGATACCGTTGAAAATATGGTTTTGTTCGCAAGGAACCACGTTTCGCGAGTATTTCTCACCGAAACGCTTTTAATACCGCCCTGAAAAGTCAACCCCGTGCACATAAGAGCAACCTTAACTACAAAATGATTACGAAATAACTATTCTATTTTTCGATAAATATTTTTCATTTCATTAAAAAAATTGAAGATTTTTACATTCACTTTCAAATTCCTTTTTTATGAACTCAAATCACTCTTTTAGAAAATCGTATTTAATATAAATAGTATCAATAGACTCCGAATTTAATTGGGATCGATTTTTACAACCGATCGAATATATTGTGATTGTTTCGATGCATCTAAAATTGGAAGAGAAATCATGTGTACCAGAAGTATCAAGAATCCCCACGATTTGGGAAGGCTTCTGTATCATTTAACCATTTTAAAATTAACATTTTAGATACAATCAAATCTCGTACAAATATTTAAAAACATAATTCGTTTTATGCTTTTGTTTTCGTGAATTAAAATTTAATTATTTTCATTAAAAAAAATATGAATTTATTGTACTCGTTTGCTTAGTTACATCTATTATTGTGAACGATCATTTACAAAAATCATCTCGAATTCAAATTCAAACGTTTGATTCACATGTTTTCCACATAAAAATTACCTTGAAATCAAAAGTTTCTCAAACAATTCATAATTGTAACTATTCAAAAATAAAAAAAAATCTTATATTATAATTTCGATTATCCCAATATAATCCGTATTATAAATCATTCCGCACTATCGTACACCCATTTTGCGACCACTCGGCACTTAGGTGGTCGCGAAGGAATCTTGTGAATTTTCACATTTTCACGAGCCATCCATACGTTTTGTCATTTTTTTTATTGCTCAACCCCCTTTTGTGTGTATGTACTATAATACATATATACACACAAAAGCCTCCAAAAGCGTATTCTCACCATCCGACTATTCGTACGTATATTACTATGCGTACTGCCCGAAAGAGAGGTTCGGAGAATTTATACGTTCCGAGCGAGGTTTGCGGTTTCAGGCTGGAAAAAATATAAAAAAATATATATCGGACGATTTTCAGAATTTTCAGTGTATATGGGATATTTCAGTAATGATTTAATAGTCGAATTTCAGTCGGTGGATTTATATGTGTGTTTAGGCGTCGATTTTGGATGCATTGTTGCGCTATCGTGTAATATTTTATGGGACGGAAATAATCTTTTGAAATATTTGCTAATATTATTTTTAGTATATAGTGTTATGAAAGGTTTGTAAGTTTATGTAAATTTTATATTATTTACATGCTGTGTTAAAGTCAATTCATCGATGTATTCAATTAGAAAGACGAAGCAAATGAGCATGGGTGAAAATATATAAAGGACATTCCCAGATGCAAAATTTGAGTGTAGTATATTCATTATTATCTAAATCAAAACTAGCAATTATTTTTAACCTAAAAAATATTGGAGTTCATGATAAAATGACAAATGAAAATTGTCTATAGAGTGTATGAAATGACTTAATCAGATGAGAAAATTCGATTTTCCAAGAAAACTCTTAAGCTAAAGTAAATATCGTGAGAGTGAAAAATTATCGAGCTATTTCGATATTTATCAATTGAGATATATTTGAAAATACTCAGTGAAGTATTGATTTGGTTGGGAACATTTTTACTCATACTCCTCTAAAAAGAATTACTTTAAAACCATTTCGTTTGATGATTTATTATTGAAAATTTTTAAAAATATTTTTGATTTTATATAATAATTTTCAGTTCCATTTATATTATTTTTCATGCAAAAATATCCGTCTGAAAATCCGTTAACCATAACAATCGAACAAAAAACTTTTGCCGCCAGCACATCACAAACACTCGGCGTACTTCGTCGCGCGCGAAATCTAACTTCGCTCACTTTATAAATCCCGACGAAAAAAAAAGAAAATACCCGAAAAAAAAAACATGGAAAAAAAGAAAAACATGTACGCACATTATGCGAAACTTTTCTATCTCGAAAGGCATTCGACTTGTTCGACACTTTTGATGAATGTCTGAGGCTCCGGCGACGCCCGCAGGCCGACGTAATTTTGTCAGTCGGATCAAAAACGAGAAATCCCTTTTTAACGAGATCCGTTTCTTGTGTAGCGAAGTCGAGTTTCGTGCTCAGTATATATTCGTAAGAAATGCTCTCAGACACTCCGCGGATGAAACGTATATCGCGGGGGTGCGCTGATCCGAAAGCCGGTATCTTTTGAGCCTTTCAGAGGATGATGGACGTTAATGTGTTTTTTTTATAGAGTTTTATTGCTTATAGGTTTTTTTATTATTGAAAAATTGCATGTTTTTAATTCGATTTAACTCTATTATTTAATAATTGTAGATGGACTGATAAACAGTGCACGTGAGACTGAGCACAATATTATTCGTTAAGTGTCTGTGATCATAATCTCAAGTACACATATTTTTTCCCTGCACCAATATTTTGAATCGGAACTAAATTTTTACCTTTTCAGCGGTTTTATTATCACGGGATGTTATTATTATTATTATATTTAGTAAGGTTTAGATTAATCTTATATTGGCCGTAAATGGTACAGATCAGTTCATTAAAGTTAAGTGTTAGAAATCAATCGCTTCGTCAAATATCTCACACAAAGTAAGGTAGATAGGTGAACACTCCGGCTTCTGATAGATGTCATCCTAATCAATTAGTTTAAACTTACAAACGATCAGAATGACACCGAAAAGCTAATATTCTTGGAAAATCGTATTTAATAACCGTAAAACTGAAATTTTATAATTTTCTAAATATTATTGTATTAAAACATATGTATGTATGAGCGAGTTCACACGTCTTCAACCAAACCAAAACCAATACCAACATACAGAGACAAACCTATATAGGCAAATGAAACGACTATGAAGCTATTTAATTTGAATATAAATATCTGTCTCGGTATGTTTTGATTTGATTTCAGTTTGTTTGCAGACAAGTGAACTCGACCTGAACTATGTATGTATGTATAGTGAACGTATTTTCCGAAACACACATAAAAATTTCATTCAAGTAAGCAATGAATTTGACATGTAATCAAAATGAAATTTTATAAAATTGCATCAAAATGAAATAAACTTACTGATTTTGTATCTAAACACTTTTTGAACTCATAATATACGTGTATCGACACGGAAACATGTCAGTTTGCAAACGGCCCTCCCGTAAGGGTACATCGCATCAATGGCAAATTGAGGCGGGAGTTATCTTCATACACTACTAGTATCCCTTTCTTTACATCATATTGAATTTGCACACAAGCGTCGCCTACGAATGGCATTTTTCTCCAACGTTTTTTTCCTTCGCTCTTCGAATTTCCAAACGTACCTTTTCCGTAGGCAAAGCCTACGAGAATCCGAAGAAGGGATCGAACTTTATTCGCACAACCTTCTTTATGCGCAGCTCGCTATTGAGCTCGGCGAATAAAATCGGATAAAATATTTTAATTCGATCGGTGGCGTATTTCGATATGTAAACATGTGAATATTATGCTGTGTATTTGTCATAAACATGAAAATCTATATATTTTACATTGGTTAAATGTTAAATAATCATAATAATATATTTGTCGTCTACAGTGATGATTCTAATCTGAGTGATTATATCATTACGTTCGTCTTGTTTGGAATTGATACAACTGTTTAAATACATTCGTCAAGTTGATTAATTATTATTCAATTCGTTCAATTAGATTTCAATCGCTTATTAATATTTAAGTATTCATTTGTTTTGATTTTGATAAAATCATCTTATTGATTTCATTTTATACTATGATTTTGATTTATTATTTTTCAATAATTGATTTTCATTGAATTAAGCGAGTTTTTTGTACGTCTTGAAAAAGTATATGTAAATTCTTTCAAAATTTTCCTATCACTCTTTATTTGTACAAATGAAAACTACGTTCTTTCTCTAACTAATGTTAATTTTATTCAAACACTTTAACCAACTGAAAAATCGAACACCACGACCTTAACATCTAGCTGCATTAGTCACAGAACACAAAAACATCTTAAACAAACACGAAAAAGAACATTGCACGAATTGCAGCAAACTTCGAACACACACACAATATTTGACATTCCCGAATACAGCTGCACGTTTATTCAACATCCATATAAATTTTGCGATTTTGAAAAGACAATTTCAGTAGAAACGAATCGTCGAGAGAGACTAAAAGGCCGAAACCCAACACCATGAGACACCGCATAGTTCTGCTGGTAGTCTTATGCATATTACTAGTACTAGTAAGTGCTCGCTCCGTTGAATACATCCATAGGGTCTTCACCGGATGAAATTTCATGGTGTGCAATTTCCAGGGGCAAACGAGTGCGTTTTACAAAAAAGGACATCGAAAAAGAAGGCACAGTCCCAAGTTTAAGGAAAAAGGATGGTGGGGTGATCCTGTTAAGTTCTGCAAGAGGCATTCGTTGCATCCTGTCTGTTTGTCGACGTGGAAACGAATTTGATGTGTTCCATGCGAATGCACTTTTGACATTAAGACTACCCTTTTGATATCGTGTGTAATTTTTTTTTTGTATGGGATATATGGAAACGAGTTCTCTAGAGATTCGCCTTTTTGATATGTGTGTTTGTTTAGTACGCCGAATGTTTGTATGGTGAATGTAAATATAGCTCAATAAAAATATTTTGATATATAACGATTTTTTATTTATCCGCGCTTAAAGTACATACATACATACATAGATATATTTTTATTGAACATTTCTATATGCGAATTTTTTTGAAAAAAATCCATCGATGAATGAACGGTATGTTGGAAGTACAGTGAGGACACAATTAACTGAATGCATTTGACAGTTGACGCCGACAATAATGTGAAAATATGCTTCTATGTGGATCAACTTTTTCAAGTAATAAATCACACTTTTCAAAATGGAATTTTCGCTCGCATTCCGTGTTACGCAAAAGTAACATTGATCTGCGTGTGATTTCAATGAAAATGAAATATTTCATGAAAGAGAAAATTATTTTCACAGCATTCCGAACGTATTCATTCGAGTACGTAAACCAATTTAGTCACTTTTGAAAATGATGAAATGTTTTGAAAAATAACAATTCGATTTCGTAAATTCGATGAATGGAATTAACGAAGTGAATTCATTCATTAAGAAAACGCTCTAAAGTTAGTCTAACTAAATTTCACTTGATAAATTCGCACAATTTTGTTCGAGAACACGTATTCGAACTCACATTGAAAACTAAAATTGATTGCGCGTAAATATTTTTCTTATATTTGAATTTTTCAAACTTCTTGATTAAATCTTCTATAAAACTAAAGAGAAACTTTAAAAACTTTCATAAAATACTATCGAAAGAAATTAGTAATCAGCACATTCTTCAATATCGAACATAAATCACCAACGAAATGCAGGTTCGTCTTGTTCACACACTTGTTCAAAGTCAATTTCTTAAGTAAAAATATATGTTTATTACAAAAATAAACTCACAGTACATTCACGGTCATATTTTTTGACTCATCATACAATACGTGTTCGTTATTACCGAAATCATTCAACGCGCATGAAAAATGCACAGTCGCCATTGAATATTCAATGTTCATTTTTGTGGAAATTTTCCGGATAGCTTCAGCGGCTTTTCAAATAAATAATTAAAATATTCGCCGCGGTGGAAAAAAGGTGAAAAATCAAAATGGAAATACATAAATTTTGGTTGGAATAGTGGAGGATGAATCGCGGTACCTATTACAACAGCACTAGTGGTGTGCAAAAAAAATATAGCAAATTTTTCCGATTTATAGTACAAAGCTCCGGATTTCAACTGTCGGTTCGTTTTTGGGTTTAGCTGTTTCATTTATTCATTTATATCTGCAATTTTTTTGGGAAACGCATGCGTAAATATAGATTCGCGTTTTTGTTTCGCATCCGTTTTCCGCACGAACTTGTGAATGAATATATTCGAAATTTCAAGCTCCATTTTTCACATTTGAGTTAAAAATGAATTATTATTTATCAGATTCGTTTATAAAATCCTTGCTATTTACATATGCGTGTGATGACCCAAATTCTCTAGACATTTTTCTCACAACCCTCGCGAACAGGAACAGCACCGAATTGAGTCATAAAATTTTCATTAAGATCGATTGAGTTTGATCAAGCCACATTGGCAGGACTCGAGCTGAATAATGAATCTCGACCTCGAATATATTGCTCAGATATATTCAAGTACGTACACACTTTACTTTTCAGACAAAAATCATACGATACGGCGCAAAAAAATAACGGCAATCGTTCGGACCGAGCGAAAAATCGGCATAATCATACGATAAATAAAAATGGCCCACGGAATAAATTCGGCTTGGAAAAAAAGAGGCTCAGTGGAACATTTTTGGTACTTTTTGAAAACAAAAAATCACAATATTCATACATATATGTATGAGAGGTCGTAAACAGATTGCGGCCACCCGAAGCGTATTCTTTCGCAAAACAATGGCCCGAAGGACGTATAGGAATCTGAGGCTTTTAATATTCACTTTTTCCTTTCGTCCTTCGCATGACGGCCCCATAGAATATTTATGAATTAAACGATGCTCTATGGTGCAGCTGGATATGTCTGTGTGCTGTTTGAGAATTGTCCGAATGTGTTTCGTTTACGATTGTGTAAGAAAATGTGACCGCTTTTCGTATAAAGTTTGCGGGAATAGTGGCGAGAAAATTCTGGATGGTTTACGAGAGTTTTATCGTGCTCTTGTGAAATTATTTATGACGTGAATGCATTTTATTAAATTTTCGTTCATTTATTATACATCTTTATATTTTTTTGTAATGTTACTATCTGGTATTAAATATAATCTTCTAGAGCTAGATTTTAGAAGGTATAATTCCTAGATAGAAAAATGATAATGGTATTCTATAATCTCATTGAATTGATTTATAAAAAGCTAAAATCATTGATTGGCAACTCTAAAAGCTTGTATTTATTAACATTAAGTATTTTTCTTGAATTAAATTTAAAAAAATATGACAAAAAAATCGATTGTTTCAATTAATCTGTTCGATACATTACATGACCATCATCACATCGAGTGGACCTTCATCACTTGAAATCAAACTATTCATTTAAAATAGACGACCTCAAGTTATACACGACACACAATACATTAAACCCACACGCGATATATAATATTTCACTATACAGAAAAGCAATACAACACGTGTAACGAGCATTGTGCCCCGTAGTTATTGTGCGAAAGTATTGTTATTGGGTCGAACGTTGCGGCCCTCAGGCTCGACACGCCCTGCTTCTGGCAAACAATGGCTGTTATCTATAGCCGACGATCCTCTGGGATCAATAGATCTTCACAAGCATGCAGATGAGGATTGTCGATCGAACACGTGTGTGGATCGACGTCGGTTTGTAGGGAAATTACGTACGTAAGGCTCAGCTAAGTAATTGTGTGTTGAACTCGCTGCGCTCCAAGTCAATTGAATGCTCTTCGATATGTATGTACATGATGTGTTTCGAATGTTTTTTTGGTTGTTTGATAGTAGATTATCGGTCAGATAAACGTTGGGTGAATGCCTCTTTACATACATTGATAATAAGTCGATTTTAATTTGACGATTGAAAGATTAAGGATCATCGCCGACTGCACACTTACTATTGACCGATAGTTTAGTCGAGAATTTTTCAGTATGGAGTTGTAATCACCAAAGGCAACATCAAATTAGATTTTTTTTTTCAGGACACTTATGTAATGCGACTTTACAATTAATATCAATGCAATCATGAATGCTTTTCATGTTGAAAAATATATTTGTATTACAATTGAAAATTTCAAATGATAATGTCTTGTTTATTTACAAAAGATATTGAAATGAATGAAGATTTGTTGAAAACTTTTTTCTTTGTGAATGAAAAATTTTGAATGGATAATGTTCGCATTGTGTCCCAATTCAAGCTTTCTCTGTAAAGGAAAAAAATAAATGAATCTCAATAGCACGACAATATAATATGTCAGTTACTATTTATTCGTGTATAAAATATTTACGGGTATAAAAAATGAAACGGTATTAGCCTCTCACATTTTCGACGATGACACTCTTGGGACGAATAAAAATCACATTTCGTGTACGTTTCTATTTTGTTTTTTATCAAATTCACTACAACTGAAATGGTAGAAACTAAATTCGGTGTGTTTTTCTGGGAATTTTTCTCATTTGTAACGTATGCGATTCTGTTTTCAATTCAGCTTGAAAGCTTTTGCGAATCACAAAAGATATTCGTTTCACAATTGATGAAAATAAATCTGTGATTTACGGAATTTTATGAAATATACAAACATTTTAGTAATACGTTAAATTAATGTATTTTGATTGATTGAATAATAAAAGCGTATTATTTCAATGTTTAGTCTGAAACCCTTTACATTAATGCAGAAATACGCGACGACAGTATTACTAAGCACTTTCCTTTATAATCATCCTTAAGACTTCCAGCTTGTAACTCTAAACTTACACCTATTATGCTTCTGAAATGTGTTCAGTAAGCTTTACTTCCATAATCTTCAATTTTGCATAACACCGAGTATAATTAGAAATCGAATCGCTCCATTATTACATCGTTCTTGTATACAATCGATAATATCGTAATTTCTAATATTTAAGAATAATTAAACGCTATAAGAAAATTAAAAAAAAAATAGCAAGTCGATAATGTATCAAAATAATTCGTTTGTGCATCACGTATAGGACTTCAGTGTACTTGTTAATCTGAGTTCGAGTCATATTAAATTCTTGCAAGAGTCACATGATTTTTTTAATTGATTTGTGGACGATTTTTTCAATGCTTTAGTTTTTCAATCATTGAGTAAGTTAGCCGTGCAACTACGATCTGTCTCTAGAGATGGATTTTTGACAGCTCGAAGTTGGAAGACTGACTATCTTATGATTAGTTAACTAAATCAGTAAAAAGACAAACCCTTAATGGTTTATTTCTATGAAATATTCGAACTATTTCATTAAAATAAATAATATTAGTATAAAACATTATGAAATAGATCTTAAAAATAGATTCTCCGCCTTATGTGTATTGTTTCATTCAATCAATTTTAGCGCCACATTTCACGCACTTTTATTATTTTTCCAAGTTTATATCTTGATATTATCCTGCTTCGTCACATTTAAGTGAAAAATTTAAAAATAGCCAAGTAACAACGAAAAAGTATCAACAACCTACTTTCAAACATCATGCAAAATTAAATTATTCCCCCAACTTTCGATTGCAATATTCGACGTTACACGTTCGACACGATATGGTAAATCTTCCATATTGTTAACAACGTATGCACGCGACGTAAAAAGTTATTTAATCAAAGTTTTCCACACAGACACTCCTCGGGGAATATTTCTTGATTGCGGTGGAAAACTGTTGGAGGCCAAAGCGTTTCTTTGGTGGTGGTGTTGGAAGCGCCAAATTTCCACCACCGCCCCCAAAAAACACCATCCCCATTCGTACGAAAGTGCTTTTTATTTATACGAGAAAGGTTTACATAAATTACGCGCGTTTCACTCGCAATACATATGTACGTATTAAGTACGCGTGCGTATTTCTTCCATGCACATGTATTGTGTGATGTAATGCGAACGCGCCCTCTACTTTGGAATATTGGTTTTTTGATATAATTCGTGAACGTTTCTTGTTTAGATTTTGTGGAAAATAATAGAAAAGGAAATTTTTGTTATGTAGGGATTCGAATGTAGTTGTTTTGAATCAATGTTGTTTGAGTTTCGGTGGAATTTAAAGTTGGTTACAAAATGTAGTACCTACCTATAGTATCTATTTATAGTAAAAAAGTAGAATTTTTAATTTGAATTTTCGTCGGTTGTTATATTATATAAAAATCATTTTTCAAAAGTTTAAAATATTCAATCACAATTTGGCGTAACTAAGCAACCGAGATCAAATAACGATTCATTTTTTTATTCATTCATTAAGGATAGGTCTTTTCACTGCTGTAATTAACTAGCTAGAGAATCAGAGTTAGTACTTCAACTATGAACTGTCGAAATCAGTTTTTGTTCCGCAAATTTTTGACAGTTCGAAATCGAAAAACTGACTGTAACTCTCTCATTGGTTATTATAACTAGAATAGTGAAAACACCGACCTCAATTTTTTATACTGCTTGTTTTTTAATGAATGAAGTGATACAATTTTTTTCTTGTTTCTCTTATAAAAACATCTGAAATTGAAATCGAAATCAAATAAACGATTTAAGAAAATATTATATTTAGTGCATGCAATATTTTTTTTATATAATCAAATTATATTAACAAAATATAAAATAAAGTATTATCTGAATATTTAGATTCTTGTCATGTCATCGACTTCAAAAGTGGGCCATCGATACAAAATTATCCGCGGCGCGCCCAAATTAATGAATTTCAACACTGTGTCATTAGGGCTCGGCATTTAATTAATGCCATATCTTTATCTTAAGTAGTCAATTAAAACGGCACTCGGAGGGCTTGCTTCCTACCAATTTTCCAGAAAAGTTGCCCTTTATGCGTCAACGTCGGGAAAACTCTCTGTCTCCGTTTTGGGAGCGCGACGCCTTCAATTACAGACGAACTTATTCCTTTTACTAAAACCGAAAGCCTTTTTTATTTATTGTTATTTTTCGAGGGCTCTGATCAAACGCTTTCGCTTCTGAAGTGCTTTGAAATTTCGCGAAATTGACCTTTTGTCGAGGACCGTCAATTCGTGTTTTAGTCGTTTACAAAGTTGTTCAATATAAACGCTCTAACTTTTTAAAACAAATATAATATCATGTTATTCGCGATAAATATTTTCCTAATTACTATCAAATGTATTTTATTACAAAACTCAAATAATAACTAAAATTTTATGAAAGAAGCTTTAGAAATGGTTATATTCGAAAGTTTGACTCATATTGTATTCATAAAGCTTCACTATCGGAATACGTTGCTACGTTTATTTATGTACTTTCGAAAGTCACTCACAAACGAAAATCCATTCGATACAATCCAAAACGAAATGGAGAACCATAAAACCTTCACAGTCTCTAGAAAAATATATAAGAGAACGTATTTCATATAAAATTCGCCGATGTCCATCCAGTGCGAGTTCGACATGCAAAGAATACGGGCACAGATTTATTCGAACCTAAGCGAGTTCTTTCGGAGCAAATGCCCATAAAGTGGCTTATAAACCGAATAAAAATATACAAAAATGTATGGGGAATAAATAAGAAAGTGCTTCGTACCTCGAAAGGGCGATGAATCAAAACGGCCCCAGAGTCTGAGGTCCAAAATGATTTATTTATGATTCACTGTCAGGTCCGAGCAGTAAAGGAGACGTGAAAGTAAACCTAATCAGATTTATAGAAACATTCTTCCCAAGGCTGTGGAAACAACAAAAGTCGTGCTTAATTTTCGCTAAGACATGCCAGATAAATTATTAATTTCGTGCTTGAAGTTATCGAAAATTATGCGAAAATCCGTCCATTCTCTGATTATTTTCATTACAAATACAACTCTGTAGTGAAAAAGTATATTTTTTTTTTTCAATGAAAGCTGATATATTTTATTCACACGAATCATTTAATGCTTTTAAAGATACATATTGTAAAAGCTTTCAGCTAATTTGATCCTATCGAGCATAACGCAACAATTGTTAAAAATATAAAAGCGCATCGAAAAATGTTCGTAAATGAATTACATACGTTCGGTTTTATGTTATCACAATGCTTTCATTAATATTTCTGCGTAATATGAAACAGAATCATGTTACATTAATTTAATGAAATTGAAGCATATAATGCATCGAGGATTAAAAAAAATATTGATACAATATAGGATCACGTTAATTTATTTATTTTCTATTTTTCGAAAAATTCATTTTGTACATCGAACACGTTTTTAAAAATTTTCAATATGTTACACTACAGTAAGGCGAAATGAATTTCCAGAGTAAAGCTTTAATATAATTTATCGGAAAATTTTCTTATAAAATTGGCTACTTGCTGTATTTTTTTTTTATGAAAAAAATGTATTACGGAACAAAATACCATTTTTTTATATCAACACGTATGTATATTTGCTTGTGTAATCATTTTTTTATCGAAAAAAAATCAATGTCGATATGCACACATTGTTCGATCCGATTCGTATGTCGAATATAAAAAATACATGAAAAAATCTCAGTCTACTCGTATTCGAAGCCGTAAAGAATCAAATAAAATTCAGTTTTGCACGAAGCGAATTTCTCTCACGTACTTTCAGGGAGAAGGGGCTAGGTATCAGTTACGTGCTTAATAGCACAAATAAATTATTCATTGCAGTTATAATGGATAGTGTCGTTTCGAATGTAACTATTAGACGTTTAGACTTTGGGGAGCAAAGTTCAAAAGCCAAAGACAGTTATGGTGCAAGGTTAAATGCGACACGATGCATCATGAAACAATAAGAGAGAAGTTTGCTCTAAATATTTCCAAGACAATGTAAACTATGTAAAATTATTTATGTGACGCTTCGAAGTTAACGTTCCTTAAGTTTCTTAATAGTTTCTAGGAATATTGAAAGTATTAAGCGAAGTTTAGTGTGTGAGTTAAAAGTCAATTTGCAGTTAAAAATTGGCCGGTTAATATATTTTTTAATATCAGTACAGTACAAATATAAAGTACAACTTTATATTTCGAATAAAAAAATGGCGAAAATACAATATTTATTGCGAAAATCCCCGAAAAAACATATCGGAAGTGTGCCATTCGATAAAAACTGGACAACGCGAAGTCGAATGCGATTAAAAATACACAATATTTTTTCCATGTTCTACATTTGATAAAATATTTTTTTTGTCATAAAAAATACGTGAATTATGAGTTCCGCAAAAACTATATAAACACATGATAAAAATAACATTTCACACGTCGAAAAAAATCTTCATCGATAAAGAAAAATAGCTTTTTATACAAGTATAATCAGCAGTTGTGCAGATACACATTTTTGTATCGCTTATGTTAGAAATGTATGAAACAAAAATATGATATCTTTTAAGGCAGTTTGTCAGCATATATATAAAATATAATAACGTATAAATGTTGTGTAAATACCGGGGAATTATGCCATGAGCGTAATATTTACCAAGTACCGAGGGTGTGCTTTCGTTTGAACCATAATATTAAGAAACTTTCGGCGGCGAATGCGTATATGCGTACAAATAAACACCGTTTTTGTAAAACTCGACGCTCGCTCTCTCGTACACGTTGTTTAGTGAATTATGAAAGTATTTTCTAAGTAAACATTTCAAACGAAACGCACACGTCTATGTAAGTATAATCATTCTGCTTTATAAGAATGAAACTTCATACGAGTAATAAATCATTAAAACTTTTGTTAACAGACATTACGTGTCGAATGTATTAACTTTACGTATAAATTATTTGTGTTGTATTTATTTGATATTTAAATAAATGAATCAAAGTGATGAATAGTAGCTTAAAACTTGTGAATGTCACGTTGAGTTCCAGTGTCCTCATAATGCTAGGTTTGAATCCTGTCATATTTTAGCTAGAGTCATGTATCGTTTTTCTTATTTGATATTTATTCATAATATTTGATTAAAAAAAGTTGATTTATCACTTTATGAAACGATTCTTACAAATGAATTGACTGTCTTACCTTTATCTATTAAATTCGATTGAGAGCCTTTAGATTGTTGATATTTCTCTTCAGAGTTTCTACTCTAAAGACTGTTTTATTTTAAAGTGATTGATGAAAAAAAATCTAATTTTGAAATTTTTTCCTGAATTCATTTTTATGTCTCCTCCTTCGATGTCCATCTTCATCACCACCCAACTTTTTTCTCATCTACTTCCAGGACTAATCTAGTGAGATTTTGATGAATATCATTAGCGCTTAAACTATAAAATAATCTCATAATTGAATCTAACTGTAACCTGATTCCTATTTCTGGTATTAATCCTTTTACCGAACTTCCCCTTTTCACAATCGAAAGAAATTTTAATAAAATATTATATTACCATTTATTTATATGTATCTAGGCCTGTAGTCAATTTCAAATGAATTATGTAGCAATAGTTGTTCATATACAAATTTATAAACTGAACGCGTGTAAATGAAGTGCTGAACGCATACAAAACCGTTCGAATGATAATAGTCAAGAGCTTCGAGCGATACTCATAAGTACGTAACTCGAATCGAGCACCACTTTCGAGCATTATACAAAGCTATCGAATAACGAAAAAAAAAGAGACACAACACTAAAAATAGGAAACGATAGAACACGTAGATTTTCGCGTACGTTCGGCGCAGATTGAATTTGTTTTTTGCTCGCAGAAATCCGGCGCGAATCGAAACGAACTTTGTCGAAAAATAGATTTATCGGGACACAAACGCGACAAGGTCCCCTACAAACAAGAAATATACAAGAACGTATATACAAATAAACGAGCATTGTGCTCGTGTGTAATTCTAGAATCTAGAGTGTGACTTGTCGCGAACGCGAAAGCTCTCGCAATTCGCGGTTTTGTCCCCCAGCGAATTTCCATATAAATTTGTATGAGTTTGAGGGTTGAGAAGAACGGGATCGTTTGAAAGATTCTCGTCGGTTTTATTCTTATATATTTTTTTCATTATTTTTATTCGAGCGATTCGAAAACGAGAGGTTTTTCCGCGAAATTTCAATCAGGGCGCTTGTGATTCTTGCGAGTTTTCTTCTTAAATAGGGTCGCTGAAATATGTACAACAAATTCGATTGATTCATATAGAATACATCTTTCGAAAGTTTGTTGTGTTATCTATATTTTCGAAAGTAAATAAAAAAAATATTTTTATCGTTTTCTCAGCCCTGTGCCGAATTTTCGTTTACAAATTGAGAATTTTCATATTTTCTTATTTGTTCGAATAAGAGAAAAATTTTCTTTCGAAAGTAAGAAATGTATAACTTTTTTATAGCATCAGATTATGTATTTTCATCGCTGGTAGATTCTGAACAGAAGTGTGGATATAAATGTTGTTCTGTTTCTGTCAGGAAGAGATTTTATTACTTTCTCGTTGAAGTTAATTATTGTCTCCTTTCATGGCCGGTTACAGAATATATTTTCTCATTAAATTCTCTCACGGATGTTATTTGAACAATCCTTAATATAAAAGACTTTTTAACAGTCTTCTATTTTCTATTGGAGTGAGAAATTCTGCTGGATCACAAAAAAAAGTACATTCGAATGTTTCAACGTCGGCTCGCACAAAGGATACTTTTGTTGGAAATAAATAAATATTTTACAAAGGGTTGTTAACCTGTCGAGAATTTGAATGTGCCTTTAGTTCGTAGTTGGCGAAAAAAGGAAACGATCTCGTCGAAATTAAAACGCGAATTTCGTATATTTGGAAAACCGAAAAGCTCTTTTGATACTCTCTCGAGTATTTTTCAATTTAATTTTTTTCGTGCACACAAACTGACCTACGGAAAAAATACTACGTTTGTTAAGAATCCGGTTTATTTGGGAGGAAAACGTATTTTATTTGCGCGGAAAATATAATCTAAGCGCTGTACGAAATCTCCCTTATATCGCGTTCACGGATGAACCTTTTATGAAATTGATTTCGATAGACTTCAAAAGACTTTTTGGATTCGTGCATACGAAAAACTCGATCAGAAAAATCGGCGAAACTGGTACTTCGCGATCAGTAACTGGATTATCTTTCAACCCCTTTACCGAGCTTATTCACTTTGACGCAAATTGGATTCTAATCCAGCCGCTGGTGTTCCATAAAAACTCTCATACATAGTCATAAAAATATTGTATTCATCTCTCTATATCAACAATGATACGATTTTATTAATAAGGAAAGCCGATTAGGAGAACCCGAATTAACGCTGAACGTGTATCGTTTATGTGACGCAGGAGATTCAGCTGATTTTGTATATAATATTTTCGGAATATCGTATAAAAATATTTTTGTATTTGAAAAAATCTTTTTGATTTGATAATAATACGTTGAAAGTATCATGTGTTATGGAATCAGTCAGTTTTCTTCTTCGTGTAAGCAATATTTTAACTCGGAAGGGGATTTACTCAGAGGATAATAATTCACGCATTATCTGCTGCGAATCGAGAGGAAAAGAGTAGTGAAACTTGTTCTCCAAAAATAAAGAGTGTTGGCTTATTTTTTCGCAAGAGGTGCTTATTCAAGTGTTCTTGCGTTGTGAATTTTTGATGGAGAAAGCTTTTAAGGCCAGGGCAAATTTTATCATACACCATGCTTAACCTCAAACAGGGTTGGTTTTATTATGCTGTGAAATATTTTAAATTTTCATTGTATGTCATTTTTACTTTAAAAAAATATGAATTGATTTGTAATTAAATTATGATTTTGAACGAAATTTATTCAGAAATAATTTTAATGTATTTCGAAGTAGTTTGAGATTATATAGTACAACAAGATTATTTTTCGACAAATAACTTTTAGCAACCCTAATAATTTTCATGCACGGAAATGGCTCGCGACTTTTCCTCAAGAAAAAGGAGATAAGTGAAGGTAAACCGAAGAAGTTATCGCAGTGACACACTCTCTCTCGCATAAGAAATATTAATATGCTAAGAAAGAAATCATACACGTGTGTTATGTGCGTATATAACGATAATGCAATATATAAAAGTAAAGTTCAAAATTACCAGAAAAGCGCGCCCGCTTCCCGCCTCGGGAGATTTACTTTACAACCATAAATATTGAAGATTGCATTGCATAATAAAACCATTCTTGTTAAGGTTCGGATCTGATTTTTCTCTTTCGTGTGATAAATGGAACTGTGAAATGAAAGAACGCTTTAAATAATCATTTTTTCTCTTTAATATATACGTACGTTTATTTTATACATAGTTTCATTTAAGTGAACTATACAGTTATAACACCATCGAGCGATTCAATGCTCAGTATATTTATTTATATTTTTATTACAAAATGGATTATTTACATTGAATATTTATATAATGGAGTTTTTTATATAGTGAATATTGTGTGCTGCTAGTGTATGTCGAGTGTAAATATTGAGTAGCAATATGAAAAACAAAATATTGCAGGATTCGGTAAATATTCATTTCATTGTTGTAAAAACTAAGTGTTTGTTTTATATTCAAAGTATTTTTTATTGGTAAATTTGAATACATGAAACTCAAACCCTTTTCAAGTAATACATTTTATATACAAATAAAATATGTATTGAAAAAAATTACAAATCTGTAGAATACCGCATACTATAGCAGCACCAATCGAATACGTATTGTACAATCAGAATCGTGTAAAAACCTTTAGACAATCATTTGCGTATATTTACATAAAATACATTTGAAATATAAGAGACATACATGTGTTTGAATCGAGAGAAAATTATTTCATACATAGATATCGATAATAATGGTACAACATATAACGTGGATAGATATAAACAACAGATCCTTACTGGAGTATACAATACTTTCAATACCCGAATTATAACATACCGGCTATATTTACAATACCAATGACAGTCATCAGATGAAATACGTACGAGATTAATTAAATTTACGATTGAGTATGTCATCTTGCATTCCATTTGTTGCTGAAGATGTGCACAAGTGTAGCAAGAGCGATCAGCTGAAAGGACACTGCGGTTCTGGTGTCGCATCCTCCGTACTGCATTGCGTCTGCGTGTTCTCCTATAAATTACAGAACGGAACTAAAATAACTGAAATTTTCATTAGTTACTAAAAAAAAGAGGCTCCAAAGTAGTCCTCGTTGATTTAAATGAAAATTTGTGAAAATCAATTCAAAGTTTATACATTTAATGAAAGCGCGACTCTCGATATAGTTTAGTAATAGGCCGTATTTCCATACCACCAATAACCACCTGTTTTTCACGAAAGTGTAGTTATGAAAAGAAGTAACAGCAAAACAATACCGTCTCCTTCGTACTTATTAGCTAGACAAAAATATGTTTCACAATGCTTTCGAAGTGTGACATAATACTACAAGTTTATTCACAGACAATACACAATTGTAACGTGTAAATATTTGATTCATCTACATCGCAGATCAAATTTTGATATATTTGTTATTTGCTCTAGCAAGAATAATTCAACATAGTAACAACAATAATATCGCTTTACAAATATACCGAACATTGATTTGTAATAACTAAAAACTATTAAGAGTCTCATTTTCGTTCTTTACAACTATTTCATGTCTACATTAACACTAAATTTCTACATATTTTGAATAAAATCGGTGAGAACTTTCCTCGTGAGCTAAATAATAATGAGCTGGCCTCAATTCTACTGAAGAAACAACTCAAAAAAAGCGACAAACCGAGCGTAAATTCAGCAAAAAATGTACATTCAGCGTTCGTTCGGAAGATAGTTTCGACTGTGTAAGCGAAGGACTGTTCTTTTCGAAATGAACGATTTATTGCTCGGTTTTTTGGTCGCGTATATTTTTTTTATTGCTTCTCGTATTTTGCGGTCAATATTTGCTTTCTCTCATTACGAACGTGGATTAAATAAGATTGGGTGAGGCTGAAAGTTTCAGATGACGATAAATGTATTTTACTAAAAATATTATACTAGGTTGTTAATAGCATTTTTTGTATTTAAATACATTTTTTTTTCACTTTTATTGTAATTATTTCTTACTGAACTTTTAATGAATTAAAAAGCTTTTAAAGCAATTCATGCATTAATAAAATTTTAATTATCTCGTTCACGTAGGACATAAAATTAAATAATGTTACAAAAAGCTTGTTGCTATAAGAAAATTATTTATTACGTTAGTTTTTCTATGATAATAACGGAACGGAACGGAGTTGCAATATTCATAAAGGTTTAATTAGTATCTAGTACAAGCCTTACGAACAGAAGGAAACCTCTCAAAATTTTCAATTAATATATTTTGAAAATGAATAATATGTACAACATATTAAAATTATAAAATTATCATATAAAGTTTATCAATAAAAATTAGATTAAAAAAATCTCCGATTTCAGCTTAATAGTAGACAATTCATGATATTCGAATCCCAAATGAGGTTTCTAAACAAATTGCAAATAAATTGAAAATATTTGACTTTTAAATTATATAATGATACATCTAATTTCATATTTAATCTGATTTTAGCACGTAAAGCAAGATACAGATGATAAAACAATCTTGAGATTTATCATCAGTACTAACGCATACGTGTATCTTTATCTATCCTCTATTGATTGACTGCTCTCAAAATGATGATAAATCTTGCGATAAATCTCACGTTAAATCTCATCATCTGAGTCCAACTAAAATTTCCAAAAACTCATCAACTTGGTAGTTGATGAGTTTTCACATAAAAAAATCTTTTACTCGTACTTTCAACATTCAACCAATTCTCGACACACCCTTCGACTTTAACATCACAACTATCAAATTATGATTTAAAAAATGAACTTTGACAAAATTAAACACTCACCATTGAGAACATGAACGAACACAGTGGTCATCGCAGCCTCGTCCAACGAGCAAGTGTAATTACCAGAGTCCTGTCTGTTAGCATTCGCTATGTACAACTTGCTGTGAGCACCCTCAGGCTTCATTTCGGTCTTGACGCTGCATTTTTAAAATATCATTAGTGATACTGTTATAAGCGAGGCAAAATTATTTAGCGAACTCGTCCAGGCGAACGAGGAAGTTATTAATAACGCATTATGTACCGGGATTCGGGTTCGATTGGGTACTTTGGGCGTTCGTATTGAATTAAAGGTCCGACGAATGCTTTCAGGGGTCGATTTTAATAAATGTTTGGATTTCGTTGAAGGTGTGCAGTATAAACGCGAATGCAAATTACTGCTCAGTTGGAAGCTTCTATACACGTTTATTGTATGTAGTTGTGAAATTTAATCAATTCGAAACTAAATTCTCAGACTTATTACTGCAGCACAAAGCGAATTCACAATGCGAATTAAATTCATAATACTCGAATGAAATTATAATGACTTTGTTTTTTTAATTAAATTTTGAAATATTAAATATTATTTCGATAATTATTTAAGCGGACACTGCTTAGGCGGGATAAACGTTAAGAAGAAGAACTAGAAGAAGATTTCAATAATTATTTTCTGTATATAAATATCATCTTTTAACACGTTAGAATATCAATATACAAAGCACAAACTCAGCAACAAAATTCAAATAAAAAATTCCTTAATCAATATTCTACAAATCAATCCCTTCAATATTATCAACGATACATAACCACCCATAAAAATACCCGGCAACGAAATTTTCATTTCTCCTCAAACTCGAATAAAACCTCCCGACTTTCTCGGGACATTACCATATCCGAAAACCGATACAATCCCCCCGAAAAAAATCCCCATCGAATATTATACGATATAAAATGCACACACACCTACATATAAAATATAAAATGTATAAACGAGAAGCATTTTACGGCCACATTCAAATTTGCGGCCCGCTCCCCGAGCTAATTTATATTTCGCGCGCGGACCGAGCTGAGATAAAAATTCAAGTGCAAATGCGAATCTTCCATTTCCGGATTTCCATTTCCGCTTGTGGGTATCGTTCATCCTTCGCTCACCTCTCGCAGGATCTTCGGGGATAAATTTCAATACCGATCCTGGCAAGAGCTGATTATAAAGTCCCTGTTCTCTATGCGACAGTATATGGTTGAGTTTTCACGTTGCGACTTTATTGATTTGAAATAATGTATTAATTTTCGAAAATTTATGAATCATTATTGATTTCGTTTCATTTTTGGTATGAGCTGTTCTATGTATGTAAAGGTTGTCTCCATAAGAAATGAGTATTAACTGTCAAAACACTTGGTAGTCATACATTTTATGTGTGGAATATATTTCCTGAATAATAAAGATAAATACTATTGAATGTCTTGAATTTTTCAGCGATTCAATAATAAAAAAATTATATCTGAGTCTATTTTAATTAATTCTGTACTCTTATGTAAGTTGATCACGTCCATAGTTTATTATAAATGAAATTTGTATGGCTATAATTTCGAATATATTAAATAATTAATGAAGATAAAAGGAATTTTGGAAACGCATCAAGTATATTTTATCGTTTTTCTCGATTTTTTTTATGAAGTTAATCATGTGCACTGATTATCTCACATATTGAAGTCTGAACACGAGATAGTGCTTAAATATTTTTATCTTTACATTTTCTAATATTGCACATACGGCGAGATTGTCTAAGTAGTACTCTCTAATAACAAATCTTCATAAAACAGTGGCTTTATCAAATAAAGTAACATTTTATGTGTTTATTTAAGCTAGTGTTAGTATACTTTATATTCAATATAATACAAAAGAAAAATAAATAGGTTGTCTTAGAAGAATATAAATTTTATAAAACCCTCTAAATTTCAACATGAAAAAACTTGCTTATTCGAAAACACATTGGGACAGCATTGAATTGTCGCACTTCAACTTGAGTAATTTTAATTTCAAGTTAAGAAATATATTTTTCAATTCAAGTTCATCTATTGAAATTGAAATTAAACTCGATATAAAAATCATTAAATCGAAATGGAACGATATTAAATATTTTCATGGAATATCAGCTAAAGTCGCATCGTGAAAACTCTTCTTTGGAATATGGGGAGAAATCCATCTCGAGGGATTTGTGTGTACCTGATTCCTCCACGGGTGGTGTCATAGTTGAGGGTCCTGATTCCATGTTTCCACTGCACATAGCCACTCGGCTGCGGAACCCTGCTGATGACGCAGATCAGCTCGATTGTGGAGCCTTGCTTGTAGTACTTCTCGTGGATGAGGACGCCACGGTTGTCTACGATCTCCACCCTTGGAACTGAAAATGAAAAAAAAATCTGATAAAGAACCGTTCGATTGAATAAAATTGAAGGATTCGTCGCTTGTGCTAGTATGGAAGTGATGAATCTTTGAAAAATTTAAAGGTAAATGTGTGTATGTCAGGGCTTTTTATACTACTTAACGAGTTATCTGTTAGTTATTTATCCGAAACTCAGATTTAAATTATCAAATCAATGGGTGTTCGTATCATGTTCACAATCTGTTTTGAGTCCAAAGAGTCTTGATCAACGTCGAGTCACATAAGCTACTTTTTTATTATAAGATATGATATCAGTATTTTATAGTATAAATCACACGTTTGAAATTATTATCTGTATTTAGAGAAAAGAGGCAAAGTCGACAATTAGTCGCGACTTTCGAGACAAACCGTATATCATTCGCACGAGCGAGACTCGCGCGATGCAAAAACAAAGCAAAGAGACCCCGAAAGCGAGGCGAAAAGAAAAAAACAGTAAATGTACAACAAAAGACGAAAACAAATACGGGAAAAATACAAAAATAAAATAAATAAAAATAAAAACGGAGAAAAGAAAATAAAATAAAGAAACGGTGCCAGGGGCGGACCTGCGTGAAAAATGTGCGTAATCTCACATTACGGTCACGTCTTCGAAAACCGTTGCGCAAGATTTTCTTTTGTTTCGCTTTCGAACGTTTTAATTTATCTTTTTAATATCAAAACGGTTGCGTTCGCTATTTGTAATGCCCAGAGCTGACTCTGAGACCCGGCTTCAGAGCAAACAGATCGATTTATTAACGAAAGTATTCGCAAGTACAAATGGGACGAAAAAAATAGTGAATGTCTATTTTTCGTAAAATAATTTATTATATGACGATCGAAAAAGCGATGGGGTACAAGTGGTATTTTTGCCGAAATTGAGTTATGCATAGGAATCGCTTCTATGCACATTAATTTATTTGGTGGCAAAAGGATATAAACGAATTCGGAACGTGTGCCGAGATATATCATCAAATCAGTCGACCTCCTCCTAATACATGTAGGAACATGGTCAACTTTGAACGCGCTTTTCTTGAAATCATCGCAGTCACTTGTACCCCTTGGCCTTTTCAGTCATCAGTTATATTTTGAATTTCACATAAAAATAAACCAAAAAATATCCATATTAAATATTTCCATGGAAATACATATGATATTTAAATAACTATCGATACCTAATGGGATGTGATTCTAATAATAACTCTAAAATCAAACGTCTTTAAAACTTAATTAGTAGAAAAAGATCTTATTAATATCATACATGATCATTATCATAAGTGTTAGTATCTATATTTATAAATAATTATATAATCTATTATTTCATTTTATAAATATTTTTAATATTTTCGTCGTATCGTTCAATTTATAGAATACAAATATTTCGTTCGTCGTTCTGTCGATGATCGATTTCTAAGAAAAATAATTCCTCTCAAATCGCTGTGGAAATATCTCGATTTATTTTGAAATACAAACAGGCGTTAAAGTAGTACTCGAAACTTTTATCAAAATCACAATTCGAAAGGCGCTTTTCTGACGTTTCATTAAAATGAAATCGGTCACAGGAACAACTGATCCGAAAAATAAGAACGGCTCAAATAATGATCGTTTTATAGATTTTGTATTTATATTATTATATTTTATTCTTGGGAAAATCATCTTAAATTAAATCATATAAAAAAAAATATTTTACAAGTTCGTGAATGAGAGTACTTCAAGTAAAAAAAATGGATATTCATAAATACATATTGTGAATTATAAAATTCCAAGAAAGAAAATGAAGACTTAAAACGAAAGTCAAATACAGAAATGAAAATTTAATGTGAATTTACGTATCACAAGAAAATGTTTATAAAAATATATTTATGGATACCTATTTTTACAATACGTTAAAATTATACGTGAAATAAATTTTTCTTTATGATTTTAACATTGTTGCTAAATATTTAAAGACTCTTCAATATACAGGTCTAACTTTTTTTCCGTGTTATATATTTTACATTTGGTATTTTTTTTTTTTATACAAAGTCTACCTTTGCTTAAAACACGCGTAAAAAGCAGAAGCCTTTTACGCCCGAAGCATATAAATGTCTCGAATTTGGAATCTAATATAACAGACACATTCGAAATTTGAACAACAAACGGAATAAAAATAAAAGAAAACTCTGAAAGCTTTGTGTTTTCGCGCGTACTTTGCAACTTGCCCTTGTTAAGAACATCAAAATATTACGTATTTTTTAAACGTTCCAAAGAGGATTCGCAACGACTTTTAGTGACTTTTTATACGGAGATCTCGACGCTGTAATTGAAGTGCGTACTCGTTTCGTTCTGTTTCATTATTCTCTTAATATTTTTCGCAATGCAGAAATGTATATTTTTTAAGAAGAGTCGAGTATTTTTTTGATGAAACTTAAGGACACGTCTCGTTACATGAACTAAGAAAAATGAAAGAATTCTCGACTGAAATGAATTTAGTAACAGTTCGTTTTTTTATTGTATGAATGTAACATATCTATATCTTTTATAATTTGAGATTTTATTAAAATTATTTATGCATGCTAAATAGAGTATATTTTCTACTGACTGCAGAATCTTTTATTGAAATACTCTTTATTCCTTACCCAGTGAAGGAAGATTTTCTCAACGTTCTCGTAGATGCTCTTTAGACAATATTTAGATATCTCGATCTCTATTTCTCTCATATTCACGTACAAACGTATCGCAAAATTGTTCACGATTCAAACGTTGAGACACTTATGTACAACAATACCGTTAGAAATAAACCTTTCCAACAAACAATGTGCCTGTACTCTTTGAACGTGCTCTTTGTTTTATTTTTATCATAAAGAAGCTGCACATGTAGTCAAAATACAAATGAGTTCGTATGGAATAAAATTTAACTGAAAGCTCTTAAATATATATAACATTTAACATATTCATAATTACAAACATGAAATAATTTTAATCTTCAAATGTTTTGAAATTTATATCAAATATTTGCTTAGAAATTTTTTGTATGTCTATAGACTTTTTATTAATTTTTAAATCATTTAGTGTGTAGTATTATAAGATAGACACAAATTATACGAGGCTTTTTAATAGATATGCTAGAATTAAACAAAAAAACCATTTGCGTCTATATTGTAAATACGACATATTTTATTTCATTTCAATGGTCAAGCGTCCTTAAACAATACAATTCTCAACAAATTCCATACATTTTTTCAATTTTTTTTTTCAAATTCAGAATAATTTATCATAAATATATATTAATCGGAAGTATTTACATCTGCAATTTACAGCATTACACGAAACAATTCGAAAATCCCATATTAGGCTGTTCACCGAGTTCGCATTGTTAATTCACGAAACCGCAAAAGAGAGGCGCTCACTATTCATTATGGCCTCGCAAAAGCACGCTCGGTCGCGTCGATTAATTATTTTCGAGACGAGATATCCCGAGATACTGGTTTTGCTGGAAAATCGGTTCTGTTACGTCTGCACATCAATCGCAGGTCTCGATAATTAACTTCAAATAATTAATCGCGCGAAAACGCCCTTTAATTAGACGCCCCGTTTGCGGCTGAGCGGATATAAACCGAGAAAAAATTTCATGTTTCATATATTTTGATTATTATTATATTTTGAAAGGATGTTTTAAAAAGTTCGATATTCATCAAATTTTAATATTTATAATCTAGTACAACATTTCCAGAAAATTACTGAGTTGTTTATGTTCATAGAAAGTCATTTATACAAACAATATGTATAATTTATTTTGAAAAAAATTAAACAGAATACTTTCTAGACCTATTAATTAAAATATTCATTGTTATCGTTATGTTTTCAGGAAAATTTTGTTTAAATTGAATGTTGCGTAGACGTAGAAAACATGAAATTAGAGCTCCACGTGATAACTCGATAGAATTTCATAATTGGATTTTCTTGTAATTATTCTGAAGAGACTGTTTTAATTGTTGCGTATTTCATTCAGATATGATTCCGTAAACGTTTTGTTTGCTTTTATTCATTTACATTCGGGAAGCGTATATTTTGTGAATAGTGTCGTAAATTTTCGTAATCTATACAAAGGAAATTTAAGTGAAAATATAAATTTACATTTACCGCGAAATATTTTACGCAGCGCTTCGAAAACACAATATTATTTTAAACGACTGACTTTACTTTCGGACGCTTCGAATTTTTTCATCTGAAAAACGACTATTTATTCTAGGATTTTCACCGAAAGAGACACCTACAAGTCTGAGCACATAGAGAACCGAAGCTTTTTAGAGCATCGAAAGAACTTCTTGCATTTAAAATAAACAGTCTCTAAAGCGTATTCTCGACAGTAAAATCCCGAAGCATTGAAACGTCACACGCTGAATCATAAACGGCGAGCTGAAAAATTGAAAAACCCGACATAAATACGTACAAATAGAGCGATAAACGAGGAAGTGTATTTCAGCGATTCGCTGCAATTTCATTCCGAAGGGAATATAAATTTTTACGTATATAATTCCGACGCCAGTGAGGGACTTTAATAAAACACATAGCTGAAACGAAAAAGCGCGTTAATAGACCACGATAGTGAATGTATGAATTCGCTCGAATTTTTTTCCTCCTCTCTCTCTCGCAGCTCGTGAAGATGGGAAATAAAAGGGAATGTAAATTACGCGAATGTCCGCCGAAATTAATCATTTTACAGAAAAAAAGGGGACGGAAAAAACAAAAGCAAACAATTTTCCGAGCGAAGAAAATACAGAACTACAGCGTTCATTCCATTTTTGTCTCTGAAATTTATCGCGCGGTCATCTCGAGAGTTATGTACGCATTTTTTTTTCAGTTACGTCTTTTTTTCCCACTCTAGAATATATCTTCCGATGTGTTCTGTGAATGGTTTTATTTTTCATTTGCGTCATACTCGGTCTTTTTTTAGATCATTGACTCATTATAACTACAACGCTTTATATTTTTACCAGCGTCGTTAAAGTTAAGGAAATAAAACAAAAGAAATTTCGTTACAAAAATATTCTTCGGTGAACCTTCACATTTTCTAAATTAAACTAATAATTTCATTTTTTTTGTTTTGAATTTGCATAATCTTATAAATACTCGCATTTTATGAAAATACAAATATATATAAATGTGTATAAGATTCTTCGAAGTCATAAAGAAAATTCGGTTTACGTGGAAATTTCAGAATTTCATAAAAAAATTAAATAATATCCATTTGTACACTGTTATAGTATACAGACTAGACTTGATATTTTTTTATTGTATATACACAAATCCGAATAAATCTTGCAAAATACAGATAGACGATTGCAAAATTATAATGGAGTTGGCTGTTTTTTTCTAAATCTTTGTTAGTTCAGTAGAAATCAATATCAACTGTTTTGGTCCTATGATTTTATGAATAACCTTTTGCTATGTTTAAACTACAATTTCTTTTTTTTTTCAATAATACAATATTACGATCTAAAACTGAACCTAGACATTCGCTTTTCATAGGTACTTTCCGGTTAAAAATGGTTGGCCCAAAAACCAACTTTCTCTTCTCAAAGATATCATCAAATTAACAAACCAGATCAATCAACTAAATATTTTCATTATTTACACAAACTCAAATATTTTCCAACAATACACGTTCACTATATTACAAAAAAAATCTTATGAAACTTTCAGCATCAGAATCGAACCGTTCTTTCGCACATCCAATACGACTGTCCAAAAGGCTCCATGGGTCAAATTTTCACGCCATTTTTCACATATGCATATAAAATGCAATTTGTCCTCGTGCGGACGTTTATTTGCACATAAAGTGTCGGTATATTGCCGCAAATGCGTTCACAGTCGGTCGCCCGAGCCATATTGGCCGTGAAGGAAAAGCTTCCTGCGAATATATTTCCCGGGACTTTTCCGGGATTTTCCCTGGGCGCAACTTTGTGCCGGACTGCCGGAAAACTCGACGAGACAAACTTTCGCTATTTTTTTTTTCGCAGGACGTTCGGATTGAATCGGTTTTTTTTCTCGTTTTGGCCAAATGTGTCGTTGAGGAAAGTGTGTACCTGATATGTGTTTCGCGCTTTTTTTTCCGCCTATATTGTACGCGATGAAAGGGATTTTTGTAAATGGTAGAATTTTTTATAGATCGTTACTGTTATATACCCAATCGTTAATTTAAGTAAATTTATTTTGATTTAATACCAATTTGGCTTATGTGAGTTAAGCTCAGCGTTGCTCGAGATTCTATGGATTTTAAGCTGATTGTGAACTGCTATGATTACGTTGCGTGTGAAGGCCTTAACTAATGTTTGCTTATGTTTTGCTACAACTAAGATTATCTCATGAAACTTTAAATTAAAAGAATTCACTAAATCATAAATTGTAAAAATTAATAATAAAGTTACTTTCTTAGAAGTTCATACAATTACCTAGGAATTTTCATAATGAAAGAATTAGCTATTAAGGTGTTTATTAGTATCAGACAGACATTCATTAATCATTATATTCGGTAACCTTAATCGACTCACATTCAACATAATTCCCCATATAATTCACATCCTTACACCAAAATTCATATTCATCATGATTATCAAATCTCGCAAAGCACGAATCCCACAAACATATCCATCACAGAACCACACCCCAACGCTTCCAAAAAAAGATGCATCGTCACTTCTATATGATGACACTCGAGTTAAACACTCAAACAGCACAGAAAAGGTCACAGTCTCCACTGTCCACCTACCATAATAAAAAAAGCACCTTAAACCACTCCCTTTTATTCCACCGATGTACCTAAGCGGGGGGTAGAAAGGCTCGTAAACATTACGCAGAGTGGTTTATACCCTAGATTGATAGAGGCGAAAAAAAAGTGTATGAGGTTCACAGCTGCCACCCTTAGTGTGCCCTTATGTCTTTCTATAGTCTTCTATAGTCTTTTCGGTGAGCTCATCTCTCATTTCTAAGGGTGGACCCATTGACAGGCTGCTCCTCATAAATCAATGTCTTCGGATTGCGTCTAATTTGTGAAATAGCCCGTCATTTTTTTTCCGCAGAGTGGAAAATGTATTATGGTTTTTATTTTTTAACAGCGCATTTCCATAAATCTCGCGTGCGATTGATGTTTTCGCACGTGTGATTGCGTCGTAAGAAAATTATTTTATGTGCGTGCTAGAAAAAATCATTCGAACTCTTTATACGATTTTTTTGTAAGGAGAAGATGGGGACACTTGATTAGACTCCATACCCAACTTTAAACACGTTTAAAATATCGAAAATGAAAAGTTATTTTCCATCAGCAGCACCAATTATTGTCAATCTAATTCCTAATAAATTGATACTTTTTTTAATTACGATTTTCTAAAAAAGTGTTAGGAGGCGAAAAAGAAAACGGGAATCAAGTGTCCTCACCCTTTCGTAATTATATTTTAATTACATGGCATAATATTTAATGTGTAAATATTTTAATTTAAGTATTTGAACTATGATAAAGCATATTTATAAATTTAATGAACGTATTATCAACGAAATTATATGATATGCCGAGTAAAATTTATTACATCTTTTATCTCATTTATGGTACTTTACTGCATGAAAGTATAACGAGGTCACTGCAGTTAAGTTTAATATCAAAAAGAGTTTCGTACTTGTTTTATAATAATGTAAAATTTAACATCGAAACTTTTTAATAATTCAACCATATATTTTATATGAATTTGCCAAAACATTAATTTAACTTCAAATTTATATATTCATATCAGTCGTATTTCAAAAAAGCTATCGACGATAATTTCATGCAATATTAGCTTCTTTATCACGATAACGGAAATCCATCTATTCATTACCATTTTTTTTTAATTCAATACAATATCAGCTGTCAGAAAGTTAAGTTTTCAGCAATAAAGTCCGATTTACGACCGGCATATTTCAAAGGTTTATCGAAATCTCGTCTGCACGTAACGAGCGAAATGACTCTGCGGACTTTAACGACCTCTCGCCATTTCATACTTTTCGCACACACAGAGCTGCGGTTAACACAAAGCTAGACACCGCAAAACTGAAGTGAAGAATGGCACTTTTCACACGTTTTGAAATAGGATTTAAAACTCACCGACTACTGTGAGGTAGACGTAGAAGACGAGCGGAGGATAACTGGACACTTGACACTCGTAGAGTCCATCGTCCCTTTCGTTTGCGTAGCGAATGAGGAGTCTCCAATCGTTCGGGGCTAAATAGTCCAGAGAGTATCTGAAATTATAAATTTAATTTTTTTAAATCATCAGTGGAAAAGGTTCGATTTATTCTCTAAAAAAATCTATGGAAAAATTCATAGCTGTTCTGATAATCAAGCTTTTCAAATGCATGAAAATGCATTAAAAATTCAATAAAAATATTTTATCATATCAACATATATACTCAATAATTTGAATCGAAAATAACGGTTATTCAAGTGGTTTTTTTTTCTAATTTCAGACTTATACCACTTTCATAGCAGATAATACAAATATTTTTATTCGTATCGATTAAATAATTTAAAAATTATTTGAAATTGTATTCACGCGTTTTCATTTATTTTTTCAGTTAGCGATTTCAATTACGACGTGTCATTGGTAATTTTTTTCGCTGTTTTATTATTTTTCATCTTATTTTTTGATTTCACCTCAATATTCGTTCTTAATTGCATTAAATATAATTAATCATAATTATTAACGATATATACACATAATCGGTGCGTCATATTATGCCTAATATACATATTTTAAAAATGTGAAGTGTTTTGTAAAATAAAAGCAAAGCAATGGTAATGTGTTCGTAATTGCAAAACAAAAGTGTTGTATGTATTAAATAATTGCGAAAAATTGAAAATAAATAAAGTGCAACTGGGTTTCTATGAAAAATCAGCTCAATTTCTCAATTGTGTAGATTCATTTTGTGGAAAAATACAATTCAACTGAAAAGCATCAAGGATTCCAAGGAATTCGTTGAGTTTCAAGTATGTGCATTTTTTTTTTTTCAACGGCAATCGATATAAATTGAAAACAAATGAAAAACGAATTTCAAAATACATTTTAAGTGTATAATGCTTATATTTTTGAATTTGAATATTTTAATCAATTTCTATACAAATTCGCGAAAATTAACATGCGAAAATCTACCGTGAGATGATTTTACACGCTTATGTCTATATGTGCTCGTTTGATTCCTTAACGGAAAATTCGTTGAAAATAAAACATTTTAGGGTAATTCTTTACATTCGATTCTAGTTATATGTCATTAAAACGTTTTTCCATCTAAAGTTTTCATATGCATTTCTCATTTATAATACATCAGTTATCATGAATATTAAATTTCGCGTGCTTCGCTTAAATGTCAGAGCAAATAGATCTTCCTGGAAGTCGAACGTTTAATGCAAATATAAATTAAGGTTGTACATACGTCACTCCAAAATGTTTGTATGAAAGGGAATATGTAATAACGAAAATCACTTTCCTTATTCAATGACATTCGAACAATCGAAATTCGTACAATATATCTATCCCGATTTCGTTCTTATATAAAATTTCATAGTTGCAAAAAAACAGTTTTGAGTCTATAAATATTTATCGTCGTGACCACAGTAGACCTTTTAAATCTGTTCGACCATCTTCCATAAAAAAGGTCGCTCTATTAATAAAAAAGAAAATGATCGTTTTTGAACACTTTCGCGAATCGTGAAATGTTTTCGATTGTATCGTCGCTGTCAATAGTCTATATAACTCGATAAGGCGTTCAATATGAACGGATCGAGATTGAAAACGTGCGAATTTCATTCTAACGTGAGAACACAATGCCCATTCGACGATACATGTTCCTTTCAGTTCGTGAACCTCATCAATATTATTGATTTTTTTTTCTTTGCCATATAGAAATATTGTTGCGTGATAAGAGCGCCCGATGTTTCCTCTGGATATGATTTTCTATGGGTATTTCTTACGAAAATATTCAATAGACGTGAAATATTTTCATCTTAACCTATATATCGGGAGTGTGTTTCGCAATTTTCATCGTATACGATTCATTTCTATGGAAATTCAGTATGAAATGCTATGTTATTCATCGAAAGCGTTGTTGAGTTAATTGGAAAATTTTCGTTTAAAATAATGAGAATTTGATTGGATGCATATTTCCACAACAAGTTTGAATTCATTTAACGGTAAAATCATATTTAAATTCACAGAAGCGATTATTTAATTAAATATAAGCATTCGAGTAAACAACTCGTTTCATGAAAATTTTGATTGTTAATTTCAGCACGAAATAAAGTGATTATGCACCTGTTGACCTTTTAAAATAAATCACGCCAATTTTACATTTAAAACGGTCTATTTTTCAATTTATTCATTTTCACGACAATATTATGCGGAACGATAAACCCTAACAGCCACTCGTTGAATTCCATAGACCATACACAAACAACTGAAAAGCAGGGGATGAAATTTACGCTCTCGATAATGAACTTCGTTAAAATATCGCTTCCGTACATTGAGCCTCAATGCGACACAAAAAACGGGAAATTCATTCATTTTTAACAACCTAATATCGTGCCCTTATTTTGTGCTCACCCCTCCGAAGCATGTACATGATAAAAAAATATCAAATAAACGATTCGAAGCACAATTTGGCCAAATTGCGAAACATTACAGTGAAACCTCACTTCGATATACGAAACCAATTAGTATTTTTTTTCTATAATAAAATTTATTTTTGATTTTAATTTGAAAATGAATTTATTATTTATTGGAATATATAATTAGATTAGAATGAAATCCATATCAACTATAATCGGATTAGTGAGATTTCACTGAAATCTCTACTGCGTACTTTCAACGGCCGAGCGCAAGACGAGTTCGTTTTTTTAACCAATTTCGCGTCCCGCGGGCATTATTATCCCATTTTTTCACGTTTAAGTGGAAAATCGGATAAGGGGGGTAAAAGTAGGACAAAAAGGACGAGAGCTGAAAAATGCTGAACAAGGTAGGAATCAATTTCGGCTCGAGGGGCCGTCTTCCTTCTATCCGAGACATTCGCAGCCGAAAATTTTCAATATAAACATTGTACGCGGAATCGACTTCGATATTGAAAAATAACACGAGATTCCGCTTATGTCTCCTATCTGGGGATGAGTTGTGTTTTTTTTTATTATTTTCTTCAGTTACATCGTATAATACGTATCGAAAGATAACACCGAAGGATGTTTCACTATCGGGACGATTGAAAAACTACACGAACGTCAAGGATTCTCGAGGATTGATGTTGCCTTTTGGCGCTTATACATATGTATACGCTGCGAGTATTTATTTCGTTTTATCTTTTGAGAATTGAATTTCAGTTATATTTTATTTTTATTAAAGTAATGAAAAATTTAATTAACTTCGTAAAAAAATTGTAATTTTATACATTTTACTTTGTTTCCTGAAAAAATCACTCAGTCTGAAAATTGTGAATCGTTTAAAATGAAGACCTCTGTGTAACTGAATATCTATAAAGGAACGAATTCGGCACAAATTAAAACAAAACGAAAAGCAAAACAACAAAAAAAAAATAAGTAGAAACACTAAAATAAAAAGTGATCGGGGAATTGTTGAGAAATCTCATTTCTCCAACCAATCCGGAAAATCTAAAAGGTTTATTCCCGCGAGTACGTTTTTCTTCTCGTTCCTTTGTAAAAATTTACTCTCTTTCTTTTTATTCTCCACTCGTAATTTATATTAAACACTCAAAAACATTTCTCACGATTCGAATCTATTTCAATCAACACTAACGACGCAATAAAAAACACCTATCACGTTTACACCTTAAACATTAAAAAGTACATATTTTGACATTGTACAAAGTACCGATACATTCATAAAAAATTTTGATTACCAAATCAAATCAATATCATAAATTTC
Source organism: Cheumatopsyche charites (assembly GCA_024721215.1). Lineage (NCBI taxonomy): Eukaryota > Metazoa > Arthropoda > Insecta > Trichoptera > Hydropsychidae > Cheumatopsyche > Cheumatopsyche charites. The sequence goes on from CM045583.1 coordinate 2,860,279, forward strand.
AATTACAACTAACAAGCGATCTAAATTTGATATTACCATTAAACAATAGTCTATATCGAAGCACCGATCCATATTTGTCACGTATCTCCTTACATTCAACACAAGACATCTCACACGACGACAGACAAAACAACACATAACAATCTCTCAACTTATGAAACTCGAGCCGAGCACAAACGAGCTCTGTAAGGCAAAATTGTTGAGAAGCGCTGGTATTTCGGATCATCGCTGATGAAACAAAGGCTAACGACGGCATTCGCGTTATTGCCATACTAATCCGCCATATGTCGCTGAAAATCATAAGCTGAAAAACCTTATCGGAAAAATGCTTACTCGTTGCTAATACCCTGTAGCGACAAAGAGCGCCTTCTGTTTCATTTTGTATTTTTTTTTTCTTCATATAAATAGATATTTTTTTGTTCGGCGCTTTTCTCGCTCATAGTCATACATTATGCATTTTTTATTAAACTGCTTATATTGTAAAAAAGGCGTTATTTTTTTTTCGGCGGTGAGTATATGTGATGGCGGAAAAATTGTATGTGTGCGCTGTTTTGAATTTGATAGATATATTATACGTCGTGTTAACGTAATGGAGTTTTGCGGAATAAAATATTTTTTTCGTGTGTAAATGTTAACGAATCATATTTTCGAGGGAAAATATTGCGTGTAAGTTTATATGGATGATCTTATTATTATTTTTTAAATTAATTTTGAGAAAATATTTTTTATTCATATTAAAAGTATTATTTATATTTTAATCAAAATTAAATGGCACACACGAAAAAATATTACTTCCTTCGTGCATCGATTTCAATGTTTCATATGTTGCAAAAATTTCTTGATAAGAGTGACTGTATATAACTCGTTAAATTCTAACTTATGTAGGGAATGAGACTTTCATCGAATTCGTACTCATAAACAAATTCGACGATAACGGTTTTAATGCTCGATTTTCCCTGCTATTCAGTCGGAAAATGCTGGCGTTTTCCCGACTCGGAAAATTTGCCTCGAGCCACCGCACAACGTTACCAATTATTTTCCAGACGAAATGTGTACACCCGAAGATATTTACCTCGGGGTGAATTTGCGAAAATTTTAATGATTTCGAAAAGTTTCGTTCGACGAATAAGTAAGCCACCTTTCTATCACTTTACTCTAGAACTCGAACGACACGGCTGCGATAAATATATTGGGAACGTAACAAACTGAAAAAAAAATCTAGTTTGGTACGAGATTGAGTCTAGTTCATATGTGAAAAAAATCTGATTGTTTCATCGATCAATGTAAGCTGGATGAGAATGAATCGTTATAAAGCTTTTCATCGTGTTCGAGTTTGATTCGATTTTCATTTCTTACAATGGAAAGATTTCAGCTTTTGTTTTTCGTCAACTTATTGAATTTTCAAAGGTGATTTAATTTATTTTTATTGTCATTGATATAGATAAAATTGTAATAGAGTTTTTTTAATCAAAATTGAAATCACATCGTGAATTGTGTGTACATAAAATATGATTTCTTACATAAATTTTATATAACATTAACGATGATCGATTTCCAGTTTATTTTACATTTTCAGCATAAAAATGTTTATGATAAAATTGAATTATAATAAAGAAACATTTCGAAAGAATCAATATACATTTCTGGAATTAATTCAAAATCATTCTACTTCAATTCACCCGAATCGAACCGAACACCAATTTAAATTTCAAAATCCAAATCAAACAGTGACTAAAACATCTTGTAAATCCATCTAGGTTTTTTCCAGCACATACTAGGGACCAAATTGTCAACACGTCGAATTTAACACACAAAGGGTCACCGACGTAAGCCCCCCTGAGATTCCGAATCTCCTTGGCAGCCTTTCGAAATCTTTCCCCATAAGTTAGCAGAAATCTTTCCTTATAAAATAGGCCTTTTGACCGCATTTCATCTGTGATTTATTCCCACCGAACAGCAGTGGCTCATGCTTAATTCAACGCTCCAAGACCACGGGCCTATAACCTAGTTTTTCACAATAAAAATTCAATCGGATGGCACTCGAATGAATCGAGGCTTTATATATAATACGTAGGAAATATATATAGAGAATGACTTACTGCGGTCTTTTTTCGTTTTATATTATTTCCTAGGTACGAGGCTCTGTATTGCGTGGGATTCTCCTTAATGGAGACCTATCAATTTTATTGGTCCTCGATGCCGGGACGACTTATATTAAAATAATAAAGGGTAATATAAGGAGAAGCGAAAAAATCGCCGGTGATTTATTGTTGTTTTGGGTCACCCAATTATAGGAAAATTCCTCCATTTTCCCGCGGTAAGAATTTTCTCGACTTTGGAAAGTTTCTCTCGAGGTTATTTATTCTGAAGAATATATTTTATATGACGTTTAAAAGTTGCATTATAAAATAGAATAAATTTAAAAGTTGTTCAGTAAAATAAACTATTTCGATTCATACAAATTTTCAATTTATGATATCTTCAAAATATCTCTAATGTGAAATACTTAGATCTATAAATTTTTGAATACATCAAAATAATTTTATATGATTTACATGAAAGCAATATTCGTATCATTTCAAAACCATATCAATAAAATTGAGCAATTTTCTCAATCAGAAAAAACTCAAACGAAACCAACTGTCCGGTCTAACCAATGTTCCAATTAACCGTTATTTCACATCACATTGCAAATTGAATCAGTTATATCGAAACGTACAAAGTACAACTCTATTAAGCGAAGCCTCCCTCGTGTGCCTAATTGCACACAAAAAATATAGAGCACTCGTTATGCAAAATTAGCACGTTTCGCACAGGGAAAAAAAAGCCGAAAAGGACCCCATGTAAAAAACCGCCAATTACAAAGCGGACCGTTTTATTAATGCTCGCGAATAAAATTTTATTCAAAGTGTGTTTATTTTTAATGTCAGACTATAAATAATGCGGGGAAAGCCTTTTAACAGTCATTTCGTGCTTCTCTTTCGATATAGCCCTCATAATAACGTGCGGCTCTACTGGACTGACAAGGACACGTTTAATATTAGGCAGAAATACCCCTACACATATGTTCTACATACATTCAGAGGAAATTGTCAAAGTTTGAGTTTATTTAATATTTATTTTAGAAAATAAATATAAATATATGTACATTCTTCATAAAAATTTTAATGAAATATGAAATCTTTCCATTGCATCTCTAGAAAATTTCACCGAGATATTCGCTTTAATTGTAATGAATTTCAACTCTTACAAATTGATACCAAAGGGAATTCTCTTATGACTTGTTTCATTTAGTTTGTTTGTTTTCAGTTTCTTTTACTGTCTTTCTACATTTTCTACTATTTTAGCTTATATGAAAAATATAATACAACACGAATGAATTTTAATTTCATATCATTTATCTTTCTATATACAGGTGTAAATATAATTGAATGTATATTGTTAATAGATTTCTTAACGACTTATATTTTGATAGTGAAATTTAACAGAATAATTAAGTATACATCAAAAAAGGATATATTTTCAAATTTTACTATCTTCAGATTTCTTAATATGAAGTTTCATGAATGGGCATTTTTTGAAGCCTATCCTTAACAAATATTATGTATGATTTACATATGCAGCGTAATTAAAACAATTTTCAATCAGATTAAGTTTCATAGTCTATAACAACGTTGAATTACATAAACTACATAGTTACAAAATAAATATAGCAATTCATATTTAAATTCACAGCTTCGAATTAAGCAAATACCCATATCTCACACATGAAAAACCGCACGATTAACTCAAATAAAATTACGCAATCGTTACGAAACTAACCTATCTTCCCCTTAAGGCTCTAATACACACTTCCACATTGATAAACCCATACAAAAAGGTGTGTGTGTGTAGTTTCGGACGAGTCGTTCGGTTCGCTCAAAGTGGCCCCCGGTACCGCCCACGTTGTAATTTGTTCTGGACGTAGTTGCGGCTGTTGGAAAACGGGTTACCAGCCATAACTTTTCATAGTGGAGGAGGCATTTTCCGACAACGCATACATAAAAGTCGGAAAAACTCGGCGGTTTTTCCGATGTCGGTGTTTTGACGAGAGAAAAACTCTGGCGCGCCGCGAAAACTCATCGTTAATGGATTATGTGTGTGTGCATTTTGTTGCTGTTTCGTTTCAGTCACAAAGAGATGTATGATGGATTTAAAATGTACGCAAATCCGAATAGCAATTTCGTTCGATTGATTGGTTTTGTGAATTTTGCCATTTGATACGTTTTTGTGTTGAGTGATTGGAGCAAATGAATAAAATGAGCTGCATGCGCATTTGAAAAAAATATTTTTTTTATTCTGATTCGTATTGCCAACCTATATTTCATTATATTGTAAAATTATTTATTTCAACAATTATTAATTTCTAATTATTGAATTCAAATATAGATTTTAGAAAGGCGAAAATATCAGTGAAAAATTTGAATCACCTGAGCTGAGTACAAATAATGTCTTTGAATATAATGTGTTCATTTACGAGGTCTCAGAAAAGAATATTTATAGATTTTATATCAGTATTAACATTTATATTTTACCAGATCACTTACAATTTCTCTTTTTATTTTCAATTATAATCAGATATAAGGTACGAATGAGAGTGATTATATCTTCTAGCTAGTTTTCTTTCTCGATCTAAATACGATCATTAGAGTGACAAAGGCAATTCAGTCAGGCTTTTAGTTAGACAAATGAGCATTCCGTTATCACTATTTCAATGATTATTTAATTTTGAATATGACTTTCTCAGAGCTACATTGAGTGCATTTGTATCTGAAACTTCCAAAATCTACACTTAACAATTTATTTAAATTGCTTTTCAAACTAAATCCCATTAGAATCTATTGAAACTTTAATGTTACAAACAACAATTCATTACGCGAAACAAACCTAAATTAGAAACATACCAAACTAAATTCAGTATCTAGACACTAATACATCATCATCGCATCAAAGATCGATACACTTGACTAAATAGACCTCAACCTTCATACATATCGCCCCTAACATTATCCACAGCCAGAATTCGAGGGAACGAAGCGAATTGAGATATTTTCGAAATTCGGTCACGTCTAAGGCTTCAGGCGCCGAATCGACGTCATCTCTGAACGTCTTCTGTCACATTAGACGTCACTCGGACGCACACACAAATATCAGTTCTATATATAATATATAATATGAAGGATATAAATATCCGTTTCCTGGTGGATCTGGGCTTCCGAACATTAGGAAGATATCGACTAGGGGTGGGGTGTTTATTGACAAATAGCTTTTACGAGCCGCACTTTGGGAAACTTACAGTCGCGCCTGGAAGTTGGTCTTGGTCCGTGTGAATTTATCGATTTCGGTTTTCAGGATAGTTTCGATATATAATAGATTGATTTTTGTTCTGAATCAATTCAATATGATTGAATATTTATTGTATTTTATTAGCTTTTGTGACCTACCTTGCTTAAGACTCGATGGACTTTGAACGATTGAGATCTAATGTAGACTATTCACAACGAATACAAAATAAACAAATGTGAAATATGTATCAAAACAAGATAAATTATATTATATGTATAGATTGTGCATAATATTTGCTTACGACTAGGCTTCGAAAAGACCTCCCAGTGAAAGGTCAAAGTAAGAAATTCCTTAGATTGAAAATTTTCGTATTGTTTAACTATCCAAATACCTTTCTAGATGTTCATACAATAAATCAGAAAAATTTGATTGTAACAATTTAATTCATTATGGAACTTAAAAAGGACAAACATACATATTTGCATTCATATTTATTTACATAAATATGGTGCATCCACACAAGTCATAATTTTTATATTGGCATCATATTAATTTCAAAGAATATATTTCATATAAAATTATTTTATTACGCAAGATTACTTGCATATCAATACGATCAACCTTAAAAATGCAACTAACCGTATTCCGAACATGCAAAAACAAACAACTTTACCACCGTCCCGTTAAACATTTGACGACGTCGTAAAACGCTTCGGTAACAACGGGAAAAAAAACGAACTCGACCCATTTGCAAATTAGCCGAAAGCCATATATTATGCAGATTAATCTCGACATTCAAACACGACCCTATATTATGAATTAATTCCCAGACTGAACGAATATTGGGGCTATATTTTACGAGATGTTCAGTCTAGAGCCCTCGCGCATCCCGAATATATATTTCCGATAATGAGGTCGTTTCGGACGCTTTCAGACGATTAAAATCGCGTTTAAAAATCTTCGAAATTGCGAGAAGCGTCTTTCCGATTTCTTCATCGGAGAAATCTCGATTTTAGGGGGCCAATCTTAATTTTAGAAGCCAATGAAAGCGAGTGGAACGACCAAATTGGCCTAGAAGCTCGATTATGAACGGTGACTTTTACGCACGAGAAGCAGTCGATACTTAGCGATCGCTTTCGAAATTAGATTCTTGAATTGAGACGTTTTTTTATCGAGATTAATAAAATTATTGAGTTCGATCTCTTATCCAGCGTTTCATAAGCCATTGAAATGTATTTAACGAAGGATTCCTTTAAATGAGATTTAATCTCATATTATATATTAGTTAATGCGTTTTATAAGCGACGAAACTAATCAATTTTTCTCGGCTTTCGCGAAGCAATCTCACCAATTCGAACTTTAGTTTTAGTGTCTAATCAAAGAAATATTTTATTGCGGCGATGATTGAGGTCATAGTATCGAAAATAGCAAATAAATTTGCCGAGGAAGAGTTTTACGATCGAAAAGTTGTATCTATCGGGTTATAAAAGTGTCTTAAATCTCACCGTAGCGCTTTTCTGCTTTGAAGCAATATCAGTCACATGGAAGAAATACGCAGCGACAGTGTGTCGAGGCTTCGCTTTATATTGACAGCAGTAAAATTCTCTAATTATAATAATAAAATAAAATTCCTGCCTTCTTTTCTCGAAAGCTTTCACATTATATGAGCATATAAAAATTCGCGAAATACTTCACAGAATATACACCTAATATAATTTCGACAACTGAAATAAATATGCAGAATCATGAACTTCACCTCGTGTGCAAATCCGACATATGCAAAAACTCAAATACACTGTGTTTAATTAGATTCAACAGCACCGCATGTTAAAACTTTTACAACTTTCACGCAGACACCTCGCGCTTTAACTATTCATATAATTTTGCGCAAAGTTAACACCCTCGACAAGCAAAACGTCTTTCGCCCCAGCTATTTTAACACGTTAAACGTGGATGGAAAATTTCGCACAATATATTCAATTATGAGAGCTTAATTGAACCGGCGTTTTGAATCAGCGTTTAATCAATGTGTTGATTGATTAATCAAAGCGAGCGCGTCTGTGTGTAATCTCAATCACTTTTGAAAACAATCCCGAGAGGATAATACAATAATATTCAACTCTTTCCGGGAAAATTCGGATGTTTCTGTATGTGCGTATAAATAAAAATTCAAGCACAAAAAGCTGCCAAACGTCCGAAGCTTTTTTAGTACGATTTTCTCGTATTTCCATAAATAATCTGATACAGCATCCGCCCGAATGTTTCAGCGCAATAATCTGAAACGTTCAAGAGCTTTTCTTTGGCATCATTCCCGTCAGTATCAAAAATTCTTCCTGCAATCAGGATTATCGTCCTGCTCGAAGCAGGATTTTCTCTCGGAGTTTTGCGGAACGAATGTACGACAATAATAAATTGCCAATGAAAATTCTCGCCTCGAGCACTTTCTGTGTGTTTTCCGCGAAAATGCGTCTGAATGTCATGTCGGACATTTTGTTTACTGCGAAATTTTCACGTTCGACCAATACGAAGGCATCGACTGAATTTCAATCGAAGCGAAAATTTGCTTTGATCTATTTTTTGTGTGTTGCGAGAATGGCGAAACTAAATAAATGAAAAAACCGTTCGAGTTATTTTAGAGCTTGGTTGTTTTCATAATGTATCGAAACACGTGTTTGCAAAATAGTGTATTGTTATGATAAAAACATACGTTTACAAATAGACAAACGTACGTTTTCATTTCGTTATTTTTTACTTGAATTTAAAGTGCTTTCTATCTGATTTGATTTTTAAATCAATCCGATATACAATAATTAATTTTGTGATTAAGTCTATACGCATATCTCGTTTAGTATTCACGATACGTCTGAGACGTCTATCACAATTAAATTATCCTATGTTACGACTAAATTATGAGTAATGAGAGATTTGACGTGATTCACGTCAAATCAACCGTCTCGATGCTAAACTTCAAATATTCAATTAATGAAGTGAAGACTGTGCCTCGTATCGAAACGCAATATCAAATTATTGACAAAATACGACATAGTATTACAAAACACCTAATCACATCAACTAGAATTTCCAGCATATATTCTATTATAATAATTCTAACTATACAATATTCAATCAATTTATTGACATCTATTATGCTTTGGAAATTCAAGCTTTGCTTAATTGATATAAAAATTAATTTACCTAGCTTCATTGCTGTAAGTCATGTGTCCAGCAGTTATCAAATGCAAACTGTCGCCTTTCCTTCGCACCCAAGAAACCTGAAATTCGCACAAAAAATCAATAAGAAAACCCTTCGGCTTCTAAGAAAATTGTTAACGTTTCGCTCTGATGAAAACGCTGGAACAATACCCAGAGTTAATCACTCCGCTCGAGAGACGATTCGAACGTTTTAATTTTCCACGAAAATTAATTGAGATTTTCATTCCGACGCTTTTTCAGAGTCATTTCGAATTTGAATTTGAATATAATTTATTAAAATTTCACCGTTTTATCTTTGAGGTCGTTCACTCTGCAGTGCAAGTAGACGTTCTGTCCCAATTGTGTGGTCACATTGGTCATGTTGTAGGCTTCCTCGAAGAACGGGAGTATCTCCTCGACTGTGGTGGTCGTGAAGTCTTCATCAGGTCTCTGTTCTGATGTCGACTGTCCCGAAGGTACGCTGGTCAAGGAGACGGAACTGTCCCTCACCAAATATTTGGCGGGAACTTGTAATTGAATTTTCGGAGAGCTCCTCGACGCGATGTAATCTCTCGGTGGTGGCGGCTTTACTACTGCAACACCATTTTATCATTAATCATTTTTATAATGCTTCTGAATAAATTTTCTTTAGTCTATTTTGTATAAAATTGCTAATTTTGTGTATGAAAATTCATTAATTTTGTGAGCACGTTTCATAATTAATCAAAATTTTAAATGTGCTTTAATTAATTACACGAATTATGTGTATTTTCGGCTATTTTAAATTAAATAATTTAATTTGAAATGAATAAATATTAATGACGTGCCTTGGAATCTCACAAATGAGAACGGTTTCGTGACAAAGCACAAAATTTTGAAAAAAGTTTGAAGCCATCTAATAAATGTTTAATAAAATTAATCGCACTAGAACAATATTTTGGTAATTGAAAGATTATGCTCTAAATTTAATAGAAACTAGGTATATTAGATGACTTCAAACTTTCTTCGATAGTTTTGTACTTCCTCATAATACTATTCTCATTTGTGTCATTTCTCAGATTCTTTCATAGATTCCATAAAATAATATACATATTATATTATACAATGTCGAAGGAGATAAAAAAGAAGCCTTTGAAAAATGATTTGACCTCGTTAATTTTACAATATAAAATATTCTATAAATTTATAAATTTGTATACGTCGTTTACGCCTTGAGATGACGTAAAAGGTTATATGAGTCGCATTATTATATGGTTTATCGTGAACAAAGATTGGGTATCAAATGATCGTTATTTCGTATTTTTTTTTACATTTCTTTTGTTTGAAATCGATCGTTTTTTTTAAGATAACATCTTGAGTATAACGAGACACGCTAGATAATTAAATACATTTATTTTCGCGCAATCGCACAGAAAAAATATTTCTAGCGTAACGAGTGAATATCGAAAAATGTTTGGCGCGAAGAAAAAGTTTTCTCCAAAATGTATAAATGAGAAAAATTGGCCTTTTCAACATGAATACGCTTCGACTGAGAAGACGCTCGTTATCGTAATGATGTAATATTTAGTTTTGATGAAAATGCTTTTCGAACATATTTACAACATACATATTATATATCGCATTCGTAACTTTATAAGGGTGAATCAGAAACGATGTCATAAGTTGTAATCGGAAGATTTTTTCTCTTAGATATTTCAAATTTGTATAGTCGATTTGAATGTATTTCGATCAATACAAATATCATATGAATGTATGCGAAACCTCAACGACATATTTAATATGCCATTTCCTTATGTACACATAAGTTTGTTCAATGTAAAACGGCTTTACTATTTGCGGCACGTTTCTCTCATTTTCCGATCCAGGGCAATTTTCCGAGTTATTACATCCTTATGAGCAATAGGGAGACGTCAGAAAAGCCGGGGAAGCCTTATGTAAATATCGGTGTCAAACAAGCGACTTTTACATTATCGCGGGCTGAAGCTGAAAATAAAGAGGCCCTTCTTCTCCTCCCTATTGGATTTTTCTGTGAAATTTAACCGTGGGTCGGTTTTTTCGCTTTTCGCAAAGGAAAAAGTGGAGATTTTTTCTTATTTTTCCTGCGCGGTTATTGTTATAAGATATTACTATTGTTTCGCGTTTGTGCTTATGTAAATTCGTAACGTTGTAACTCGAGTTCTCTCTATTGAATGAAAGGTCAAGCGGTCAAACATAATGAAGAAGGATGATACAGAAGTGGATACTTGTTTTAGCAATTTGAAAAATATATATTCAGCATTTCTTTTTTTTTCGTACGAAAGAACAACGTTTTTCGTGAAAGAGAAAAATATTATATTTCAAAAGAAAAATACGTGATCTCAGTTTAGCTTAAGTTTGGTATTTATTTATTTAGTTTTGTAAAACTGTTTTAAGATTTATGAAATGGATACGCTTAAAGCGTACAGTATATTTTTAATTTATCTATTTTAGTCTACTATGTACTTACTTAGTCTTACATACTGTTTCTGACTCACTTAACAAGGAACGACACCATTTTCGTTGGGGCTTTCATTAATGCATACGCTCCTACTGTATGCGATATGTAATTAACTAATGAGAACTTAATATATCATTTTGAAATTTATTTCAAGAACTTTAGTGAATATATAAAACATTTTATATCAAAATTTCTTGAAACTAAATCATACATGAAATTTTCTTATTAATTTCATCACGAAGCAATGTTAATTACAATTAGCTTTTCATTTTGAAGTCTTCATTCTACATTTGATGATTACTCAATTGTTCACTCACAAACAAAAACCATTGAAATAATGGTTCAAAATTTCAAATTAATGATCTCATACAAATAAACGGACCATTCAACTCGAACAAAATATAAAATCCAAAAGCACGAATTTCCCGAATCATTTAAGCGTTCACCGTTCCAATTTTTCGAGCATCCGCGAAGTTTTTCCGCAACGATTTCCCGGTACTTTCCGAGGTCGAAAACAAAAACAAAAACGCTTTGAAAAAGCGAAAATCATTCAAGCTTACCTATCAGGGAGCAAAACGGAATTTGTATGATGAGGACGAGTGCGCCGACCACAAGACTTCTGACAAAAGCCCCGCAGCGACTCATTTGCATTTCTCCTTTTCACTGACGAATTTGAGGACACTCTCCTTCAGACCATCTTCACGTCTTTGGTTAGATTTCCTGGAAAAACGGAAATAATAATTGTATTATTCAATTCACGTGGTTGCTTAAAACGATCCCGAAGGGGTTCATTTTAGGGGTGTCTTTTTGAGATTCGTTCATTTGTGGTTTTTAATTGGATGATATACATAGATCACTCAGAGACTGACAGATATTAACTTTTATTTACATAGGTAAATGAGAATTAATGTTTGTTTTTTTGATTTTTTTTTTTATCTTTTCGAGCTTTTTAGATTTGTGTTTACGTTTGGAATGGTTTTTGCGTCATTATGACTGTTTTATTATCAAGATTTAAAATTGAAAAAAAATCAGTACAATCGTTCGAAGATATGACACTTCATGCATTAGATTTTTCGAATTTGAATACAATATTCATTAAAATTTTATATATTTGTTGAGATTTTTGCCTGATTACATCAAATTGTGAACAATCACATAGACGTATGAAACGATCATATCCAGTAGTCACAAATTGTATTCGATTTATTTGTTTCACACATTTTTATAGAAACATCATAAAACAGCTCACATTCCGCTTAAAGTTGGCACAGTTTTGAACGATGTCGAATCCCAGCAGCCTGTATTTACATTTATTTAGGCAATATCGATATAACACTGCCTTTTCCACAATGCACACGAAAACGCCTATGAAAACAGAAGTCGAATCCATCGACGCGAAAATTCAACTGTCATACAATAGATTATAAAAAAAAAACTGTGACATAAAGGCACAACCTCATGATATCGCTGAAAATATCCTTTTGTGTGCGTCACATTTGTAAAAACCCTCGTACCGTTACCGTAACAATATTGGCATTGACAACCCGGAGATTTGGCGAACGTGAAAAGGTGAAACGCTGGCGTACATAAAACGAAGAATAAAAGTAAAACCTACGTCCAACTTTGTTTATGACAGATGCGACGTGTCCTATCTTTTTTTTTCGTTGAACATTCGAAGAAATGGAAATACACACGAACGGAGTCACAAGGGTGCGGAAAAGTTCGAACCGTTACCATGTGTCTTTCTAATAGTCGTTACTCTCGGTCAATGTTGCGTGAAATCGTTAACGGCTAGAGAAATAAGCTTCTTAAATTGTGTTTTGAGCAGCACGCACTCGATCTTGTCTCAAAGAATTAGTATGGAGAAATCCTTTTACGTATCCCGATCCGTTACCAGGTATCTGGGTCGGTTCTTTTGCTCGTGTAACTATTTATCCTTCTAAACACGCGGTCAGATCATTGCCAATTAGGCCCTTCCGCTTACTTAGCTTCTTTCGCTCGTTTCCCTTTTACGAACCTTTTTTATACGGAACGAATTTCCTGCACATTTTAACTCTTTTTTCCGCCACTGGTAAAAAAAAGGCCATCGCGCACGCATAAATACGTAATAAGGTACTGATTTTTTCCGCAAAAAAAAATTGAAATTCTCCTCGAGTCTAGAGCGCAAACATTGAAAGATTCAAGCACAATGTTTTATGGGACGTGCCGGGCAAAGAAACCGTAAATCATCCCCCAAACAAATTAGGGGCGGAAAGGTCACGATCCTCAAACCCTTCGCACTTCGGTCAACAGCTCCCGACCGAACGAATTACTATGCTAATGTGGTTGACATGATGCTCGGATGAGGGAAGCCGCTTTCTTGTAATTTTCCGAGGTTTTTCCCGCGCTTTTGACGCGTTCGATTTTTGACGCCGAGGCTCGGTTTAGAGACGTGCTTGAATTGGGCAAATTCCACTTGACGGGTTGAGACGTTATTGGTTTTCTCCGGGGTTTAAATAACGACACCTCCATTATGGGGCGTTTAAACGCGACGACTTTATGGGCACAAGGGTTTCCAATCTGGGGACGTTGCTAATAGTTTTTTTATGAGATTGCTACGTTGTGAAATGTGCGTGACGCACTCGGAGATATTTCATTTTGTTCAATGCCAAAAATCATCGATTTAGTTCAATTCTCAAGGATTTTCTCTTATAGAGAGTGGGAGAGTCAAATGAACTCCTTAAAAATGTGATGATTCCAGTGGTAATTGATCCGTATGATTTCATCCGGAAACTTTTACCCTATATTGATATAGGGGAAAATAGTGGATACATCTAGAGTGAGAAAGACGACAATTTATTTATGATGCAAAATTTTGTTTATATTGTAATCCGAAAATGTTTAGAAACTGTTTACATATAAATTATGCAAGAATGTCACACTATATGCACATCGAGTGACGATAAAGTTCCATATTAAAATATTTCCTTAATTAACCGAAACTCGTCTCCATACGCCGCAATATTCAAACCCTAAATTAATAGCGCAATGTCGAGAGAAAGATATAACAATGCCATCGGTGGTGCGAAAGAATTTCAATATTGGGGCGATGCGGTGAGCATGAATTTTCATATGGGCAAATATTATTTTTTTCATTTGATTACGTATAGAAAGCATCGTTTCGTGAAAATCCCTTTCGGACAATCGAATTTTTTACGCGGAGTCGCTTATTACGGTTCAGCGACGACTCGATTCCGAAAAATAATTCAGTGCGTTTTTTCGAGATCTCGAAATTGTTATTGGGGCACGGGGAGAGGTGGTTCGATGGGGTTGGGATGAAAATTCGCGGATCTCATAGAGAATGGTCCAGAAAATCAAAAGGTTTTCTTTTAAAAGGTCGCGCGCCCCCCTATCGGACGACTATTTGTCAAAAGAAATGAACCGAGAAAATTCTCCCATATGGAAGGACCGTTTTGGGGAAAATAATGAAAAAAATCTTGAAATATAAATGGATCTATTGATAGAATAATATATAAATGAAATGCGGAAGGTATTACTAAAAATATTCCATTCATTTCTACAGTGATTTTTATTATTTTGCTAGCTTCAGCAACTCGGTGTTATTCGAGATTCTTTGGACTTAACGACAATTGTGAACTGTTCTATAGTATTTCTTATTCCTGTAGTACACTTCACGTTGCTTATGTAGGCTGTACATGATATTTGCTACAGCTAGACTACGAAAAGGTTCTCTCGAGAATTATCAAACGATAGAATCGTATTGTCATTAAAATATTCAATCTAATGATACAGAAATCTTTCCTGCGTTCACACAATAACTATAGAAAGTTTCATTGCCAAAAAATCATCTAGTCTATAAATAATATACTTTCATTTGTATTTATTCCTAGGTATGTGCATTAACTTATTTCGGTCAGATTGAGTGAGCAATTTGCACTTATTTCCCCGAGAAATATTTAAAAAATTCACATTCCACAAACGCCAAACGGAAAGGGGTCGTTTCTTTTCCGTAAGTGGAAGGAAACGATCTTTTCCACTTCCGCACATAATGGTTTCCAAATATTTAGCCACCGAAAATCTCCCTCAGCTCGAATATATTTATTTTTTGACGTTAATGAGCACTTTCGTGCGTTCAACGATACCGATAATCCTCGAGCGGAAATTATGGATATCTTCGGGCACAAAAGAAACTCGATCTCGATCAAATTACTCGCCCTTCCGACCTATTAATAAGGAGTAATTTCGTTCTATTACACTTCCCCGAAGAAAATTTTGGGGAGGGTGTGTGTGCGCTTTTGTTATTTTTTATCGACTTTAATTAAGGCTCGGTGTGCGGAGACCCTTCGCTTATTACGGGCAACAACAAGATATAATGGTTAAAGGGTCCTGTTTATGTGCAAGGTCTAAATTCGAGTTGGGCAAAGGTCCGTGTTTGCCATTTGGGGTCGCACGTGCGAATGAATAAAGGATCACGCGTGCAAAGTGCATAATGTGCTCGCTCTAAATTAGAGTAAATTAGGTAAAATTTTGGATCGGTTTCTAGAATTTTTTACCAAATTGATAATATTGTATATATTGTGAAAAATTTTTTTTTTTATTTGTTTGTGACGTGGGGTGTTTTTATGGTGTGACGAAAATCGTTCGGTTCGGTGGAAAAGTGAATTTGTAAAACTTCCGCTGCGAATTTTTTTATTGAGTTTCGAAATCAATATTGAAATTTTCTCTGAATGAAACTCAGTTAAAAGAAAATTCGAGGGAATTTTGTGAATGTGAAAATATTACATGAAGTTAGCTTTTATGAAATTTCGATAGTATAAACGTTTAAAGAAATCTATATCTAACAAATAATGCTTATACCTATATTTTGAAAAATTATAAAGTTTAAATTAAAATTCAAGCTAATGAGTATTATTACTAAAATTTACTAACAATTTCTAATAATACTGATATAATAATATTTTATATTTTCATACAAATTATCCAATCGGGTCTAATAAGATACATTCATAGATTGAAATGCATATTACGAACGGAACGGAGGGTTTTATAATGTAAACTTTAATTAAATATAATAAATTCACATCGAATTTATATGAAAAAAAAAATTAAAAAAAAACACGCCAAATGATTTACTCAACTAAAACAAACAAAACCCTTCCGCAACTACAAAAGCGACATTGAAACCGAACGCTTTCAGACCCCGCATCGAAAATTAAACCGAAAAGAAAACACGTTTCGAATCCTCACTTTCATATACACGTTCTATATGAAAAGCTTTGCGAAAAAAAAGCGTCGACTCGTGCGAAAAACGAAATTAATTTTTCCACGCCTGGAACGAAAATCGGTTAAATCGCGCGAATTTCCCACCCCGCCCAGTTGACATCTTGCGAACAATGGACCGCTGATTTAGCCTCTGGAAAAATTCAACGGTTGAACACACATAGAAATTCTCTCATAACGTGTATATATAGGGGGTCGTAATGACGCTCAAATGAAGCTCGAATTCATTTTTAATTGTCCGCGAACAGAACTAAACGCACACGCACGCACAAAGGGCGGAAAAGCGGGAAAAATCTGGCGCGCTTTTCCGGAGCAGGAAGCCTTTTGATGTTCGCAACCGCCGCGAACAATTATAGGGGACGCTAAAGCGAGGTCTCGATTTGATGTCGGGTTATATGTAGTGTTGTAGATGTTAGATGGTGGGATTATTGTTCGTATGATTGTATTATTAGTAGAAAATTAGTAAATAATGAATTTAGTGACTTTACTTCATAGTTGGTTAAGATGTGTCTTATTATTCTTAACATAGATATATTAAGCAGCCGTTAATATGGTTGAACGTTGCGCTACTTTAAGTGGCACTCTAGTGGTTGCATACATTAACTTTGACACCGTTGCATTTAATTACTCTCAATGTTAATCATAACTTAAATGCTTAAATAATAATGTATAATATAACTATCATAATATCAATAAAAATGATTTGATTAACAATCGGTGTTACGATTTTTATTTTTTTTTTTTTGCTCTTCATTGACTTGGTACCTTTATTTTGATACTTTAGAGTTTTTTTGGGTCCAAACATGTTTATTTTTAGATACAAATTATATTTTAATGTTATGAAAAAGCTTAGATATTATCAAAATGATTTTATATGTTCATTTCTTAACGATCAAACTTAAAATAAATAATAATATACAATATCATTGCTTATTCACTACAGCTTTAACAAACGTTATATTTCGAGCACAACTATTAAGTACTAATATTGGAATATAATTTGACATATAATATAGCTGTATTGACATTCTATATCACGAATACATTGTCACATATAAAATATAACATATATGTTTTTAATTACAAATGCTGTTAAGTAAAACTCGATCGTGCAAGTTTTCAACACTACAGATTCATGTAAGTTTATTTCATTATAAATATATATAAAAATTGATTAATTTACCTCTTTTTTTACAACAAAAAATACAACTAGGTCACTTTATATGTCCAATATTTTTCAAAATCGACGTTTCGGTGGATTCACGAAGCATTTGACCCCTTTCCATGAATCCACCCCTGTGGATTTTTATTAGAAGGGAACTCGCTTAAGGGACGGTTGGTCGTTTCGTATTACGGCTTCGGACGAGATAGCTCTAAAAACTTAAACCCTTTTAAGTGAATTCTATGTTAATATGTCGTGCCATTGTTCTTTGGGGATTCGAAGCGTTTTACGCCCGGTCCTTGGCAATTTATTAAACCGAACTTTTATTATTCATTTATGACTCTGTTTCGTTAATATAAATACGAATTGTTCCAGGTAGATCATGCAAGTTTAATATGAATTGAAAAAATCAGATTTCGATATTTTATATTTTAATAAAATTAGTTCAGTTACAGTTTTATTGATAAATATTTTATACCGAAAACAACGCTTCACATATGAATAATAAAAGCGAATATTTCGATTTCCAGTATCACTTCATTAATGAATAGCCAATGCGCTCACTGAAATCGCATTTCGCTAAAATGAAACTGAAATTTCAATAGTGGCGGTTGAAATCGAATGAATTACATTAATTAAATAACCGCACGATTTCAAAATTGTCCAAATCGAAAATTCAAATGAAAACGGCTAATTATATTTTGATTGTATCACATAACAATTTCCACTATACACGTAAAATTTTTAATCAATGAAATCTCAAATTAAACTGAACAATGAAACATTAATAAATTTATATAAAATTAACATGTAATTTATACTGGCTTTATATTTAAACGAATTTCCATATTCAGGGATAAGAACGACTCACATCAGCTCATCCCACGTTTTTCTTCAATGCATAATAATTTCAAAACGACTCAATTAACATCAATTGCATAACGTTAAATTTACATCGCATGAATAATTCACACGGACCGACGCAGGTACGCTGCGGTGTGAATCGAGCACATTTTTACATCGGATTGTCCTAGGAATAAATTTTGCACAGCAATTGAAATCCCGCGGACGCGTTCATAAATTAGACCGAACGTGATTTATGGTCCACGGTGTTAATGCGCCATCTGATTGCAATGTTTAACTTTCGAACATAAATCACTCTAGTGTGTGTATGTACTCGTATGTACCAACGCATCCGCATGGAATGGCAAATTTGTCAAATAAGCGTATAATTATCTCGGCAAATCGAAAAGTGTCGCGTTTTGTCGAGCGAAGTCTAAATTTATCTGAATTAAATGGTCGATTTTTTTTTAAATATTTTTCAGTAGATTTCATGGAAAACTCAAATTGTCCTATTTTCAAAATGCTTTAGGTTGAAAAAGTCGGTAAATGTAATGAAAGATAAGCGGTATAATTTTATTTTAAATCAGTTATCATCTTCCGCTAGCACATTGCACTTAAAGGTATTTTCATTTGAAAATTTTAAATACTCACACTTAAGATCATTATACTTCTTGTACATATGGCATAAATAAAGCAAGCAACACAATTACTCTTTTTTTTTTCAAATAAATACGTTAAATCTTTAAATTTAGTTTATTGATCCACTCTATTGTAAAGTTAATCCGTGTATGTCAATATACTTGATAGATAAACATAATCTAACTTAATTTGATCTGTCAAGATTTTTTTCGTTTTCGACACTATCAAGTGTACTTTATTCAAAAATTTATATACCAATCATCGTTTTATTATATCTATCAAAATTTAGATTTAAGTAATTGCAGATAATAAGATCAAGTTCAGTGAAATGTAGACGTATTCCCAAGAATTAATTGTCCGATTCGACGCTGAACTTCTTCTGTGATTCGAATCTATTGTGTCGTTCAAATGTAATTTCAAATTCTATTATTAATGTTCGAAATATGCTTTCGCATTTGTGAGAGAGAGAATTTCTTTTGCTAAACGTTCATGTCGAATCCGATTACGCGTAGGATTTCGTATTGAATGAGTATAAAATTTTATTTGCTTCGCATATTCACTAAAAACTGAATTATCTCAATAAACTTATTTTGAAAAAATACACTAGTTTTTTGAAGTGCTTTTGTGCGTTTTTCATATAAAATTAATGTAGAACAGAAATTCGCTTTTAGGTCGCACAAAAAATTCGCACTAACCATACAGAAAAGCCAGCTGCTGCTCGCAAAATTAAAAAATACTCGCGTTTTTATTCAAACTGAAAAGTATGTTGGATCGAAAACATAAAATTTTATGTATCGATATAATACTGGCGATATTAACCTAGTCTACATTCTGAATTTAGCAATGATACGAATTTTAAAATTGTAACAGAATTTACTCCGAAACGGAGCACAACAATTTTATCAATTTCACAAAAAATTCAAAGTGTTATATGAAAAATTTTATAATTTTAATAAAAAAAAATCATATTATCCAAACTTTGTCTCATTCTACAAATTAAATTCAATATATGTATTAGAAATCATGCTATATAATGACATGTTCACACAATGCCGCCGGCAAAAGTCGTCGACACAGTGTGGACACGCCACAAGTAATGTAAAATACATCATAGAAATTCGAATTAAAGGAAGTAATACTGTATCAAACGAATTAAACTTCACGCATCATACATAAGACACACATCGAGAACGTCTTCAAAATCTTGACACAACATTATCGAACTAGATATGTATGCAACGGGAGCTAAGTTCGAGATAAGCGTCTGGTCTGTTTGTTTGCTCTTCCCTCTCTAATCGGATTGTCGAGTTATAATATTGTTGCTGTGTTGTCTCTTGAAGGGCTTGAACCGAACTTGACGAGGATTAATCCAAAGCTGGGTGGGTGGTTGGGTGGTTCGGCAAAACCGGACAAAGATACACACGGACCAGTAATTAATGGTTCTGAATTAGGCAGGTGCGCCGCAAATTGGTCTTCAGAATTTAATGCTCCGGAATCGAAAACAAGATCGGATTATATTATCTGGGAAAATATTTTAGAGAGGTGTTGATGGGAAAATTTCGAAATCTGAAAGGGGTGATCGTGAGTGGAATCGAGCTTGACGTGTCGAGAAAAAATTCAAAGTGGTTTTTTTAACGTTTGAAATGTGAGTGGTTCATTATGTGTTTTTGAAGATTTAGATTTGTGAAAAATTCTAATATAAATTAAGTTAAATCGATTTTCAACACGGATATAATTTTTCGTGTAATTATCATTAATAATAATAAACTATGGTAATCGATAATGTATTTCTCAATATATACGTGAAATACACAAAATATGGAATATTTGTTGATATTTTTTTATTTCTAGAAATAATACTAAAGTAGAGCATGTATTGTGACAAAGAGAATACGAAAAAAAAAGAAACGAATCCGTCTGTTGTTGATCATTGTTCAGATTCGTTTGATCTCTTCCTTTTAAACATCAGTACCAATTGAGCATTTTATTCATTGACACTCGTATGAAAGATTTTCCTTTTGTCGATTTTCCACGTAATTGTTCGAAGACTCCTTAATAAAACGGTCGTCGAGATCCACCTACAGAGTCGACCTCTTTTGATATAACAAATAAAATATGTATCTATATATAAAAACTAATTTAATCTCTAAAAAAACTCACATTCAAACGATGTTCAAAGAATAAAATATCATATCTTTCATAATATACGCAAACATATTTCATTAATAACTACTCTATTCACATTTTCCGAACATTTTTTTTATGATTCTACTATTTCAAGATAGACGAATATATGGACCAAAATCAACTCGTATAATCTTTCGACGTTCAAACAGATCTATATGGGATTATTCCGATGGGTTCTGAAGGCTGAGAAGTGTTCAGATTTATTGCGGCTTTTTATACGAATTCGATAGACACGCACGCTTTTGATAAATGGCACTCGCCAAAGTTATGGGGTAGTCATGGAAAAACATCTCTAACGCCCAACGAGCACTTAATTATACCGAAATAACGTGTAAAAAATGCGAATATTCGATTTCGTTAATTCGGAGAGCTTAATTTCGGTCGGACGATTTGCATATGCGAAGCCGCTGATTTGATATGCGTCTGAAATTTTCGATTTTGAAATTCGCCTTGAATAATTTGAATTAAATCTAGTTTCAAAAATATTTTTTAATATATAAATTTGATAAAATATATATTGTATTTTATGAGATGTTTTATATGCTTGTAACATTCGAGCATCGCTAGAAGAATTCAAATAGAACAAAATAGAAGATTCAAATTGGCACTCTGCGGAGGTAACGTAAGAAAATATTACCGCATTCAACATCAAAGAGATGCATAAAGTCGCACTTTTACGAGCTACCGAATCGTTTTTATTCCACGATATTGAGAATACATAATACATTATCCTTGGGGTGCATTTACATCGGTTACATATTCCTATCCTCACTGCAGCAGATCAGCAGACGAGGGTTGAATTCGTAAAAATATCAAATAGACAGATTTTTTCACAATATCGTACTTTTGAAAATCTATAGAAGATGAAGAGACTTGATCCCCCTATTTTGTTTTCTGCCTCTAACGCCTGTTTGGGAAATCGTATTTGAAAAAATAGTGTCGATACTTTGGATTCAATTTAATAATTGTGACAAAATCTATGTTTTCAATCGTTGAGCAGTGTAAACCATTCCTTATTATTTCCACATACGCACATATAACCTTTGTAGAGCGTTATACTCGTTAGCTTTTATTTACTTTGCGTTCGTTATACAGACGACAGCGAGTTCAGCTCGAATTTTCGAACGTTTCCATTTCGCCATTGTTTGTTTTGGGCGTTTATTAAAAAATAAAACGTCGTTCATTGTCGCAAAAGCAAACAAAGGATGTACCGAAAGTACTTCATCCGACGCACATGTCATCGTAAAGGAGCAATTTTAACTAGCTTGATTAATTATTCGAGTGATGTGCTTGCTTGTGTGTAACTTTAGCAACAAAGCTCGAGACGAATTTTATTTGAATAATGAGCACGAGTTGGATCTGTGCGATTTTATTAATCCGAGGGTAAATAGTGATAGCGCAGATCTGTTTGATTTATATAGAAGATTTGTTGATATTGAAAATCTTTTAGTTGATTCTAGCATTTTTTTGCTTCGATATTAAGTTAAGTGAATATCTAAATAAATAATATACTATTTTTATATTATATTTTTGAGTAAATTTATTTTTAGAAATGATTTAATGCTTGCCAATAAAATATATTGAAATTTTATATTCTCATATTTTCATTTGATATAACTTTATCATATAATTCTTCGTTGTATACAGCGTAAATAACAATAGAAAAAACAAATAAACAGAATGTTGAAGTTTAATAATTAATCCGTCTATAAAGACTCGAATCGTATAAAAATCCAATCAAATAGAAACAAATAAATACCTTTCAAATATAATACCATCTCGAAAACAACTTCACCCCCAAATACAACTTAATAATTTTCACTCACTACTCAAACAGCTCTTATCCCCGACAAGGACTCGAGCTGAATACGATTTGATTTACAATACGCGACAAATAATCGCGTAATGAATAAATAAATTAATAACCATCCAAGACGAATTCCCTATTAATTTCATCCTACGATCCGGAATTAACACCGGAATAATTATCAATTTGGAAACGATCCGGTGCGCGAGCACTTCAGAACGGAAAATTCCCATTGCTAGAAAATCGCACTAATTTAATTGCGAGTAATTGCTACGTCTCCGAGACTGAGACTTATCGAGGACTTTCTTCTGAAAAATATCTCCAAAGACCTGAAAAACCCTCTCGATTTGCCCCGGATGCCGTTTAATGATCCCCAGGGCACCCGGTAGATTTATTGGTCTTATCGGTGACGGAAAAAGGTCAATAGCTTAAACCTTGTTCTGTGCGAGACACACCAGCACTAATAACACCTCCCGTTCATAAATTCAAAGCCTTTTTATATACGTATGTATGTATAATATTTTTTCTTTATATCTCGAGGCGAACAAAGGGCAAGTTGATAGCTTTATTTGCTCCTCGCAGGACAATGGGCTCTTGTAACAACGACGGTGACAACTTTCTAGACGCCCTGTTTCGAATTTTAAAAGCGTCAGATATAAACTCTTGTATGGGGTGATCATACGTCCCGTTTTTTCCAGGACAGCCCCATTTTCGTTGACTTGTAGTTTTAGTAAAATTACCTTTAGTCCCGTTTTCATGGATCGCGTGTTTCTTAATTTTTTTATACCTAATGTGAAATTTTTCAAAGCAGCGTGAAATTTGTAGTCAAATTATTATTGAATGAACTATTTTAATTGTATAAGACTTAATTATGTATAATTTTTAAAGACTTTTGTGAAAATCAAAAAAAAAATTATCTGCGGCGCCATTTATGTTTTTCATAGTGAAGTGTTGGAGCGAGGAGGATGAAAAAGCTTTCTGAGTGTCCCGTTTTGGATTTTTGAAAATATGGTCACCCTGCTCTTGTCTCAAGTGCAGAAGGGAAAGTTTCGTTTATACAAACGGCATAGGAGCGAAATCCCGTTATAAAGGACTTTGTCGTTGTTTAATATTTTCTTCGGTTGTGTGTTCGCGGGCGGCGGATTTCGCGCGTAATTCGAACGCGAAAAACAATTAAAACAATCCAATAAAGATTTCTGTTGAACAAAAGACTCGTTCTCGCAGTTTCGCTCTGATTAGATCGACGAACGTTGTAAATTCTGTGTATGCTTTCGAAAAATGCTCCGAGATAATCTTTACGGTTAAGTTTTTACGGTTATGCTTCAACTATCGCTGTTTGCTTTCAGCGTAGCGATGGGTATTATAGTCCGTATATTTTTATTTAGGCACTCTCGCTTTCTGTTGTAAAAATTTATTACGTTTCAATGCAGCCTTGAAATAAAAAAATAACTTTTTATTCTCGTAAATAAAACACGGTGTGAATATTTTACGATTTTCATTAATTTGACGCGAGAAGTGTCTTAACATTTCAGTTACGCATCCAATCTTCTTAATCAACAGACTTTTTTCAATAATGAATACATAATAAAATTCCTTATAAAATCAAATGATAAATTGCTGGATATATTTGTAAATAAATCTCAATTAGCGCCTTGATTAATTTCTCAAAATATTCATCACCTGAAATAATAAATTAATTAAATCCAATCGACTGAACGGAGTTCATTTAAACGATGCACACGATAGCTTAGACTCGTAGAATTCCTCTAGAACGGACTACCATTTCGAGATCCGTAATGAAAATCCCTCAAAGTTTTCGTCCCGGGAATTTTAAAAACTGCACGTCCCCAGGCCAAGCTTATATGGCACGTCCTGCCAGGAATTTGAAGAATCCTCTTTGAAGTCATCGACAAAAGTGCATCCCGTCGCAGGCTTCGGTCTCGTCCTTTGAGGATGTGCACATTTTCCTCCTATTTTACATACGTACGTAGATTTTTACGAATGCACGCGACCGGCTTGACAATTTCAGACTTTTGGCGTATTTTCTTCGCAACTTTCAGTCGCAAGCTGCTATTCTTTAACGATAGGGCTTCTCAAAGTTTTCGCTGTGAAATTATGTCAGATTTTATTTTATTGCATGAAATCATATCATGATTTTTCGTATGATATCATCTTTTTATTTTCTTCTATAACAGTATAACGGAAAAAACTCTATAACAGTTCATAGTCGGTTTAAAATTTAAAGAGTATCGAACGACGTCGGTTCACATAAGATATAACCTAAATATATATGATGACTGAAAAGGTCAGGGAGTACAAGTGACATTTTTGGCGAAATTGAGTTATGTACAAGAATCGGTTTTACATACGCTCATATATTTGGTGGCAAAAGGATATAAACGAACTTGGAACGTGTACCGAGATATATTATCAAATCACTCGACCTCCTCCTTATACATGTAGGTACATGCTCAACATTGAGTGCACTTATCTGGAAATCACCACGAAATTACTTGTACTCTTTAGCCTATTCAGTCATCATATAATATGCGTTTATCTGTCTGTCTCTCTGCACTCTATATATTCTCTTAAACAATTCTTACGATTGAAAATAATTTCATTTCCTATCTAGAAAAGTTAATACATTATAACTGCATTAAATTTTATATTTTTCAATTAAAAAGTAACACCAATAAAATCTATAAATTTCCAAACTATCCGACACGACCGAGCAATTCATCGAACGACCATGCCCACGTGCCTGCTGCGATGAGCACACAACTCTAGTCCAACTTTTCCGAAATTTAAAAGCATCCCGGGGGGATTCGCTCCGAGGCTAGTTTTGAGAATCGCTGTTCGAGAGGATATTTCAACGGAAGTATGCGCGAGTTGAATATCTAAAGCGGCCATCTTTCATTACGACCACGTGCAAAGTACGTTAGGCGGCGGAGCACGTGCTGAAACGTCATATGCGAACCGTTTTCAGTCGAATTGTGTTTCGTGTGTATTGCGACTGTAGTGTTTGATGTGTTTTGCTATTTTTCCTATGCATATTTGCTTAGGATTGTATTTTGGTTCGAGCGATTTCCGAGAATTGGCGCAAATTCAATACAGTTCCGACTTGTTGTATTTTTTTTTCTCTTCGGGATTTTCTGTCAATTCGCGCGGAAATAGAATATCGATTCATATTATGTTTATATAAATGAAAATAAATGCATGTATCTATGTTTATTATTCATAGAATTTTTATTTGTTTATCTTTTCGCATTGATTTATCAGAGTTGTTGTGTGTATTTTTAGAAAAGATTCGTCATCAATACATTCGAACATTGTTTAAGATTTTCAGTCTATAATAGATGTTGCACCGACTAGTCTTCCCAAATATGTAATAAGAATGATCTGCCTAGTAATAATACATATCTACATCAATTCACAATCAATTTAAAGTCCATAGAATCTCGAGCATCATCAAATCATAGAATCTATCAAAATATTTAATATTTTCATTAATATACTTGTATTTACGAATATGTACGAACACCCTTTCAGATTTTTCATTAATAATTGAATACTCATTTAATATGTTACAACCTTTTAGGCAAATATATTTTATTAATATCAAAATATGAGATTAACATTGAATATCAAAATACATTTATTTTCGTTACTTATTCAAAATTCACCTCGTTTAGTTTCCACTTATCTAGGCCAAACCCAAAACATCGACATATAAAATTTGACATGAAATTGACATTCATTTACAAACAAAGATAAAATATATTAGATAACATTATAAACCGATCGATATACTTTTTCACAGTGAATAATTACATGAATTACACCCATTTTACAGAGAAAAATCTTACATTTCTCGAAAATTCCAAACTCAAAATCGAAAAATAAAACATCTCGATTAAAAACCAACATCGAAACAAAACAATGAAACCGCAAAAGTGTAAGAAAGCGATAAGTCGAGACGAGACCGCAGAACTCGAACGGACCGCTTTCGCGCGTTTTCCGGAAAAGCCGGAAACTGCGAACAATCTTAGCGAGTGCAAAATTATACGGAAACACCCGCTAATGTTTCGGACGATTAATACGCGTTTCTAATTTCGTGATTAATCTCAGTGCGCCGCAATTAAAAGCGGATTAGGAAGGGAAGGCCGGATAAACTTTGCCGGCGGTTTGATATATCGAAAAAGTAATCGGATATGTGTGAGGCTTTTGAAATTCTCGACTTTGAACGTTATGTGTGAGGTTTCGTATGAAATTATTAATTTCTTAGAATTTAATTTTCTTCGAGGTGAAATTGATAATTTACTCTTTTTTGTTGATTAAATGTTCAATAAAGTTTCATTAAATTGCATGATTGATTTTAATATAGGGGACTTCTCATAACGGATTTGGGAAACGTTGCTTTTTTTTGTTACATTTATTGTAGATGGGTTAATTGTTTTTTCATCAATAGTTTCTTGAGTGATTAAGTATGGTTCTTCATATTGTATTTGGCGACATTGTTTGAAATGATTAATGTAGGAAAAATCGATTTTACAAAAAAAGCTGAAATAGATTGCTTTGAAATAGTTTATGGAAGGTGTAAAACTAATATGTTATTGTATGTCTAGAAGGATTGAGATAACTCATACAAATAAGAATTATCCGATTAAATAATTACTTAACTCATATTGACAATAATCTCTTGCTTATAATATTTATATTTAATCGAAGTTTTCCATGGAAATCAATGAAAATTTTGTTAAAAATGCAATATTAATTTAATTTGTCAAGTGTCTAGAATTTCCCACAATAGTGTACATATGATTTATTAATTTTGTATAAACTATAAAGTTTAATACACATAACTCTGTAGTTTAGTTCTAAAAACCTAATACAATTTAAAATTTTAATCGAATTATCTTGTCCGAGTCTCAAAAGTTCGAACGTAAACTCCATACTAATTGTAAGATCAAACTTAATTCTATCTCAACACTTTCACATTTACATCGTTTAACTACAATGCGATTTCAATTGAGTTTGAACAATTTAGATCGACTTCAAAACGATGCAACCGAAATTGCAATTCAGCGGTTATCGGGTCAAAATTACAATACGTACTGGCGACTTGTGATCGAGTTGGTCGAGTAACAAATTCGATTATATGACTGAATTGAATTGCAAAAATTGGATCGATCTGATGGAATGCATTTTCAATATGGACGCAGCTCTCGACAACACCATGCACTTTCAATCTACAAATAGAATCATGCAAGTTATGTACGATGGCTATCGTAATGCTCATGTGGTATGATCGAGTGTTATTACGTGAAAATGTTCGATGAAAATGTGTAACGTATCGATGAAACTTTTAAATGAGTCCAACGAACTTTATGTATCGAAAATTGTGTGGTGTCTGCATTCGTAGCAAGATAAATATTGAATAATCCGAGTTATTTTGCTTCTCTTTGCACGTTTTGAAAGGTTTCTGCATCATCACAATAATTTTACAATTTGTATTTTTCGATCGAAAAATTTTTCAAAGAACCAATGGCACTATATAATATAATGTTATATTCAATAATATGCTTTTGTATACATGTATTTAAATAACTGAATATTTTAATTGAAAATTTATATGTTTGTTAAATTTAATTGTCTTAAGGCAGGTCTTTTCACTTATTGTGACCCTCGTGTTCGTAAGCTTTATTTTTTTCTTTAGAATTTGACAATTGTTTACTATCAAACTCTAGAGAATTAGCTTTAAAAATAGTCAACTTACACGAAGGTTACTACGAGCGAAAAGGCTAGCCCTTAATTAAAACAGAAATTTATAATCATATAGAAATACAATGAATTAACATAAGCAATACTGAGTAACAACAGCTTGTTAATAATAAAAATGATACAATACAACACGTTGTAAATTTTTGATGTTCATATCATATGCATGATATTTCATATCGACGAAAAATTTACGTTCGCAGCAAATAAGAACTCCTAGCAGCTGCATTGTTATTTGCACAAAAATACCTTATTTTACGCTGGAAAACTACACAAATTTTTCACACGCTAGAGAAACA
Source organism: Cheumatopsyche charites (assembly GCA_024721215.1). Lineage (NCBI taxonomy): Eukaryota > Metazoa > Arthropoda > Insecta > Trichoptera > Hydropsychidae > Cheumatopsyche > Cheumatopsyche charites. The sequence continues at coordinate 2,889,267 of CM045583.1, forward strand.
GATTGGAAAAGTTTGAAAACAACAGATTTTTTCTTTCATTCTCCGTTCAGCATGCAAAGTGGATCAACGTTTCTGGCGAGATGAGATTGTTCGAATGCACTACCCGTAGATGCGAAATTCGCGAATGCACCAAGCCGTTGCGGATATTTTTAACTCTATCTACCTATTTGTATGAGAATATATGCATGTATATCTACGACTACGTATCTTTATGCACTCAGTTTAACCAGATGCATTTGAAATTTGAATCCCGGCCGTTGTGAAATGTTCGCTCTCTCTCAACGGGAGCAATTCGCGATAGTGATGTTACCATTCGGTCCGTGTTAACAGCGATGTTGTGGATCGCTTTTGAATGAAGTTCAACGCGATATTGTGTTATGTGCTTCGCTTTTAAATGGTATGGTAATTGGTTTTCTATGAAAATTTGCTCAGACGTTTGTAAAGGTTCGGTTCGAACATGAGTAGTCTTCGTGGTGTAGTCTGGACGTTTCATATTACAATAAGATTGCCAGAACTGAGTTATTAAGTTTTTCATTGAATATTTCCGATAAAAATGACAAACATATTTTTTTCTGTGTTGTAAACAACAAACATCTTTTTAAGTAATTGTTCAAACAATTACTCAAAAAGATTTTTTTCTGCGAAACAATTCTCTTTATTACAAAAATTAATTCAGCTCAAACGGAACCGAATTTTGCGTCTCATTTCATTCGACAGATTGAAATGAAAAATAATTATCAAAACAAATTAATTGAATGATTTTGCAATCGTTTCGTAGTTAAATTTAATCTTTTCATATTGGAAATGGCGTATTTAATTTTTGTGTCTCGGGCATTATAAAGAGTCAAATCCGAGAGAGTTCTTCGTTCGACCGTCACAAATCCTTAAAGCTCTTAAATATAGGTTCAGCTTTTAGGAAAATTCGCTCAGTTTTAAAAGCGATGTTTCGATTTAAGCGGCATGAAAAGATTTAAAGATTATCGTCATATTGAGCCGCATTAAATCTCAAAATCATACGTAATATTTCAGAAAGATTCACCCTTCGTTTCGTACAACATTTCAATTCCCTTCATTTACATCTTGAAAAAACACATCTGAAAAATTTCTTTCACAAAACTTTTGTTAAATTAAAATTCCACGAAAAGTATTCATTAATTTTTGTTGAAAAAGTTTTGCAAATATACCTAAACAACGCATGAAAAAATATAGCTATATATGAGCGTTCATTCCATTAAATGGCTATAGATTTTTTTCTCGCGCCCAAAAAAAGGCATATAGAAGACATTCTAAAAACCTTTGCGCTGTGTTCGAAAATGGAAAAAAACGATCATATAAATATCACGACACATTAGTTGGGATCGTGCGGTTTGCACAGGGTTCCGTTCTTGAATATTCCCATAAACGGAAAACCCTCTAAGGACCGAAGGGATAAAGTGGGGCTTAATGGGCCGCGTAAATATTGCCCGAAATGCGCACGATATCATACAAACATTGCTAAATTTCCATTGAAAACGTTTTCACCTTTACGCAGGAAAAACACTTCAATTTGAGTCAATTCGTTCATTCGCATATAAATGATAATTAACTTCGACGAGCGCTTTTGTGCCGATATAAAATACGATGCTTTTGAATAAGGACGAGTCTCGTTTATGAATTGAAAATATTTTCGATGAATGTGATTTTTTTATATTTAATTCTCCTTTTATTCTTGATAATTTATTGTGGGTATGGCTTACCATTCATTTTTTCAATGAAAGTTAAACAGAACATACGATAAGTGGTGCTAATTGATGAGTGAACTAATTGACGAGTGAAGTAAAATTTGATCAATTTTTCTAGAATCGTTTCATACAATGTTAAATTATCACTTTTTTCGAATAAAATATTTCAAAGATACAACTTACTTCCATATCACTTAGAAAAATAACGTGACTCTTGCCAATGAGCGACAGGAATTGAACTCAACATAACGAGTACGCTGAATCGACGCATCATGCACAAATACTGTATACTTCTTACGACCATCAGGCTTAATATTTAATATTTACTTTTACGTAGGCATGAAAATTTAAATAAAGCAATCCGAACGTTTTCCATGTCACATTTTTTCACCGAAAAAAAAAGAAAGAACTCTCCTTCGCTTATTAAAATTCAAATGCGGCATTACTTTTATGCCTTTTAACGTGAAAATTTAACGGCTGAACGTTCAATATTTCGCTTTTGTCGGGATTTAGCGTGTGTCGGGGATGTTCTGTTTATAAAGCCTGATTGCCCAACGGACCCGAAACTCAACTTTTAAGCGTTAAGAAATTTCGTTTTATGTTACGCCACAAACTCCTCCGTATACGTCGAGTGTATAATACAATTTTTTTCCACCAACCCTCCCCATACAGCCCAGGAGGCCCGCCTTGTACTGCCGGAGAGACGGCTGTTGTTTTTTGTTTATACACGACTCCCAGTAGGCTTTTTTTAAGGAGCTTTTCTCAAGCAAAAGTTTAAGATGTGTTTCCTTTCTATTATCCCGCGTAGGCATCGAAGGAAATGAAATTTCTCGTCTCACCTGTGCGCTGGGCGCGGAGGGCACTTTTTAGCGGGAAAACTTTCATAAACGCAAAGTGTCGTGTCGTATATCTGACAAAAAACAGGATTTTTTCCTCCTCCAGCTAAGGCTGTGTCGTATTTTATACACACTCGTCCCGTTTCCGTTCGGTGTGGGTCAGCGGGTAACTGCCATGAAATCCCCCGGTTTACGTCTCTCATATAAAATTCAAACGAAAAGTTCTATAAACTATACTCGAAATAAGGCCGCGTTGAATATGATACGCGATTTTACTAAGGGAAGGAAAAAAATAGTCTCATCCCCGTGCAAGTTTCATAATATACTTTATTACGTATACAAAGTTTCCTAAAGTCAGCTGTATACGACGTCATCTGTCATACTTATCTCGCTTATCAAAATATAAATTTTGGAAAACGAACGTATCTCGAGGCGATCAACCCATGTGGTTACTCATGTTATTTTTATATTAATAAAATACAACAAGTGTGGGAAAAGTTATCTTTGTAAAAAATCTGCTTCAATTTTTTTCACATTGGCTCATTTATTGAATGTGACCATTATTTATTATCAGATCGAAATTCAATTTGAGCCGTTAAAGCGCGTTAACTTTATATTGTAATTAGAATCAAAGTCACGCTTTTGCATTATAATTAATTTTGCTGTTAAAAATATTTTAAAGATATCATCTTTTAATATTAAATATGAACATTTAAAATATTTTGATTTTGAGAAGCAAATTTACAATACAAAACGTCAACTATAAATAATTTATAAACTCATTTGTATAAGTGCTTAATGTTTCTATTCAGTAATGGCGAATCTACTTAAAATTTTACGCAATGTCGAGAACCTTCACGTGAAATATTTTTCTTGAAAATTTTCAAACTAAAATCGAAACGTACTTAAAAATTTCGCATCACTCCAAAGCCGAACCCATCCAAAATACATGAAAAAAAGACAACAACGACAAAAAACTCCATTTATCGAATTAAACTTTTACTTATAACGACACCGTAAAATTACGTTTCCCTCTTCCCGCGAAGGACACGACATCACTTTTACGACTCGTTTCTCTCGCCTGAAGCCTATGGGGAAACGGAGAGAGGAGGTCCCATAAAAAATGCGCCCGCACACAACGAGATAAGCCCCCGTTTCTGAAAACCACCATTAGGAAGCCATTGTTGCTGAAAGGCGTTGTCCCGTGTCTTGCGTGTCCAATAAAACCGCGGCGAAAGCTTTTAGGCCACCTGCATGTGTGGGCTGCTGGGTGAGGTTAGGTTGCGAGAGGAGGTTGGGGATACGAAGGCTGTTGTAGAATGTTGTATGTTAGTTGTTGGTTGTGGTGGAGTGGAGTGGCCCTCACCTGGGCGCAAATTAATATGGACAGTTTTAACTCGGCTCGCGTGATAGAGCGAGGGTCTACGGGTTCGATAGGTCATTTTAGGGGTTGTTGGGAATTTCTGCTTTGAAGGGGTTGTCGTTTGATTTTTCGAGGACTCTTGTATGTTTGTGTCGGTCGATATTAGGGTATGTCTGAAGTAGGTTCTTCAAAAAATTGATTGTTGAATCTCAAAAATCGATCGTGATCGGTTGTCAAATATTCTGCATGCCCTCTAAAAAACTGTCCTTCGCGATATCTTTTATATTTAATATAGATAGAGTTCTCTGACAACGTTTATGTGGCGCCCGTAGTTTTGCCTAGTTTTGCTGATACCCAACTAGGCCGGCCTAACAAGCTGACATAGAGTTGGGGTGCAGATAAAAGGTGGGATGCTAGGCTTCCCTCTTGGTGTAAAATATTCGTTAAACATTCTTAAAGTGTGTTGTTTTAATTATAATTGCAATAAATATATTTCTGAATGATCCTAGTCGAAATATTCAGATATAAATTGAAAAATTATCGACGACACACTAAGATGCTGTATACGACGTCACAATATCTCTCCTTCGTTATGCGAAATATCTAGCGTTAACCAAGTCATTTTTTAACATTTTATTGTGCTTTTCATGCAAATTATTCATAAATTAAGGTTTCATTACATATTTAACAAAACAAAATAATTGAAAAAATTCAATTTTGCATATACATCGGTAAAGATGATCGATTTCACCGAACGACACGCATTAATTGCGGAAGTTCACGGCAACATATTTAGGCGTCCGTTCGGCGAGTTTTCGATCAATTTCCAAAACTTAGTTCGAGACTCGGATAATTTGTTGTCTATATCGTCCGGCTGACCCTTATTGAGTTATTAGCGGATCGCTAAAGATAAACGCGGATCTGGACCAGAGTCCTTTTGAGAGATTCCCGAAGATTACGCCAGTCACGGGACTAAATCGGTCATTGGTTCGGAAAATTTTGAAGATTCCTGCCTGCGAAATGGATAGTCGATCTAGGTTGGCCTTTATCAGTTGTTAATATATTCATCGACACGGATTACAAATTGGTGACTAGATTTCAATTAAGGGATTGTAGTACGGTAGTGTAACTTTAATGCGAATTTGTGTTTATGTGCTTATATCTTTCAAGATCTAGAATGATATTTGGCATGATATTTGATGGGTCAAATTAGGTCAGGATTGTTATGAATAAAGATTAAATTATGCTAGATACATTTTTTTATGTTAGATAAGTTAGATTAGGAGCTAGAACGAGTATCATGCCAATTAGTTAGGGCATAAGTGGTCTTTACAAAGTTCATCTAAATTCTACAATTTATACTCGACCTATATTTTTCAATATCAGTTATTTTCATTTGAGTTTTGATGAGCAGTTTTAGAAAAATCGATTGATGTTTACGACGCAACGTAAAACGAGTTCCTTGAACTATTTAAATTTTATACGAAACTATTTCTTCATGACAGTTTCTTTAATAGTGAGTTTATCTGCTGATTATGGATAATAAATTTAGGTCATGTCTGCAAAATTTTATATCTTGAAGTTTTGGATTATTGATAACCCATAAATAATGACCCTTAATGCTAGTTCACGCTGGAGATGACAGTCGTAATACCAACGAGATAACCTTATATACGTAAATGAGATGTCTACAAGGCTATCTCATCTACTTATATAGGTTTGTTTCATTGGAATTATTAATGGTAATTCTGGTGTGAATTAGCATTTAAAATTTCAAATAAATATTACAATAAAAAATCAAACGATTTCACAGACATCCGAACAACTTCCTACAAAATCACAATCGATACTCCCCTCGCAAACGACGCGTTTAATTATTCGCACAAAAAGTCGTCAAAACTTCGCCATTAAGACCGACTCGAACCGTTATTATTCCCGACAATGGATCCGAGAAAACCCCCGGGAAAAAGAAAAAGTCTCTAGAGCTTCGCACTCCACGGTTTTAGCTCAAGCGATTATTGTTAACAGTCCCGTCTACAGCCGGACTGTAGGCCGAAAGTTCGGTCCTTTGTGCGAACGACAACTTTCGACTGTTACCCTCCGACCTGTGGGGATTTCTTCCTATTTCTGTTCTTCGACGGAATGGCGTCTTCGAGGTCTCGAAAGTCGTCGTCACGTCTGAAGGTTATTTTTGAGCGTCTCGAGGATTCGTGTCGATCGAAGGTTAAGAAGGCTTAGGTCGGCGCTTAAAGGCGCAATGTATGTCGGTTTGTTCTAAGGCCTTGTTTAATGCTGCTTAGGTGGAGTTTCGATTCGATTGTTTGAGGTATAATTAAAAGCAATGTTCGTTTTGTATAGTGCTTTTGAACGTTTTAGTTGAGCTGCTTATTTAATTTCGTTGGAATTTTTTGAAGGTCGCAAAAACAAACTTTTGTGAAATAGCTTTTCAGAAACACTTCGTTCTACTAAATATGATTTTAATACAATATTAGTATTCCAATGATCTATTAGCAATAAAAATGTGTTTTTATAAATATTATTTATGTTGAAAAATGGTAGCCTGTTCTAAGGTGCTGCAACCCTGCAGCCCTCTCTAATTGATACGATTTTTTATGCTTTTTTATCACTTTTCTTGTTGAAAAACAACTTTATGAAATTATTTAATATTTTGTATTCATTTTATAATAATATTTATTATCGATAAATAAATATTTTTCTTTTCATCCCCCTTAGTGAACATTCTTCTAGTCGCTACTAAAATTGAACAAAATGGTCATCCGTAATACTTATTATCAATGACAAAGATACATTTCATTCAAATTGTATTATATTTTTTTGTACGGAAAACAATACGAGTCGCGTTAGTAAGAATCGTCGTCCGTAATGCCAGAAACAATTAAAGCTAATCCGACAGTCAATTTGAAATCACCGTCCCATTTAAAAGCTCTCTCGCTAAGATTCAGCAGACAAAACAGCCGAGCAGAAGCCGAATCACAATAAAAGGACCAAATAAACGAGCACGATAAAATATACTTTAATTTTTCAACGGCCCGAAGAAAAAAAAACTCCCCAAGAAGAGAGGGAAGAGGAACTTTTGTCTTTTTGTCGCTGCACTAAATTACCACAATTTCGCGCCCCCATTGAACGGCTATTCTAGGTCCTTTTTGAAATATCCGATGTCCTGTTAATTTTCCCGCTCGTTTCGTTCGTGGGGTGGATGCTGGGAAATTATCCGTTAATTTGGACGCTTTCCCAGATGTTGTGGGAGTTCGGGCGATCAATCTTTGTATTGTCTCGGTCTGTGGAAGAAAACGTGCTATCGGTGGCTATTTTCGCTAATTTTCCTCGAATATTCAGATATTTAATGTATAATTTTCAAAATGATTGATTTAATTTTGTATTTAATTAGCAAATGTGACTCGATGTCGTTTAAGAATCTATCGATTTTAAGCTGAATGCGAAACCTTGTTTGGTATTTAAAAAAAAGGTAAAATAAATGAACTCAATTTTTGTCGACTATTTTAGAACATAGTTTATGATATTTCATTAGTTTAATGTAACTTAGAAACAGAGTTCAAAAGATACAATTTAAATAATTATTTATTTGAATTTATAAAAACAAAAGCACACAGTAATACTTGGATGGTGAAATCTTGTCAAGTTTTCTTAAAATTAAATAAATTAAGCAATCTGGCAATATTTTTCGACACAAAAATATTTTTATTGAGACAAAGATATTTGAATTATTGCAAATCGAGAAATACTGCTAACACTTACATACAATATTGATTAATTTATCCCATTTTAAGAAAACCTGACGAGGTTATACCTACTAACGACGCTATAGCCTATCATCTCATAACTCTGATGACTTCAATCGAAATCTAATGAAAGGTTTTATAAAACATATATCAAAATCATACACAATAGAACATTAATTTATATTATATGCATGAAATCAGTTAATATTATATATTTGAATACCGAATTCATCAAATCTAAAATTTAATCCATTCGCTAAAATTCCTATCCAAACTCACCCAAACAGACGCAAAACACCTAGCCCCGAACCCATTCATCGTCTCTGCTCCAAATCCATTCACAGCTCACTAACAACTCTTTCCTCCACCTCATTTCCAACTCTGCGAACATCCACCCCCAACAATCGCACTGAAAACAGCCCTTTCATCCCAGAAACGTCGATCCGAGCGTTGACAAATTGATATAAATTAGCACGGCCACATTGTCGAAATTGTCGAGAAACAAAGGCCCGTCATCGTTCCCGTTTCCATCTTTGGGACAAAACGTCGACAACTATTTGTCTTCGCGAGAGAAAACTAATTTCAAGTTGGGGAAGCATCGACAATTCCCATCGCTGCCTGCCTGCCTGCCTGCCTGCCTCAATTTTTGCGAGAAACTCGCCACTTTTGTGTTTCGAGAGCGAGAAACTTGTCTTCGTGTAAACGAGCCATTTGTACGTTTGCCGGCGGAGCGTTTTATATTTTTTAATAAAATTTTCATTCGAGCGTAAGTTTCTTGTCTATTTCGTATCAAAAGTTTGTTTTGTTTCGTTTCACTGCTCTAATATTGACGATAAGTAGGTATATGTTACAGTTAAAACGTCAAGACGAGTAAATATACCTAAACTTTGTCTAGTTAAAATAAACATTAAATGGCTATTTCTCGGTTTTCCTTGAACAATTTTCAACTCTAACTACATTTTTATGATGACTATTAAAATATCATATTGCTAAAATTCTTCAGTAACTAATGACTAAAACTATACAATGATCGATTTCCACGAAGAGATAATATTATAGAACAAACAAATTGTTTCTCGAGTATAATCGGCGATAACGAACACGAAATCAATTATTATTAAAATTAAACGCTAACTTCATAATGATAATATCTCGATCGTAATTACAAAATTCAAGTGAAATACGCTGAACGATTTTAGCTGTAAAAGCCGACAGCTCCCAGAATAAATTCGTTCAATTTATAACTTGGACTTAAAACGAAATTATGAATCGCTCTACTCTCGCGCGGATAATTGCTCCAGATAAAACAATATTTTCGGGAGTTTTATAAAACGGGAATAATTTAATTATTCATGAGCCCAAAGTTTTCCGTATAATACGCTTGTTAAAATATAGTAAAATTCAGTGCCGGTTTCGAAAGGAGGGGGTTGTATTTTAAACGACTTTCGAAGAAATTTGACGTCGAGCCCTAGTCGCGATGGGGTAGTTATTTCGCTTGGCAGAATTACTTTGAGGACATTCCACAAATAGTTTTGTGAATGAAGCGCCGGAACACATTTCAACTATGTCGCTTTGCTCGTTTATAAAATATCATCATGTGTACAATTTAAATAGTGGATACATGGAACGAACGAAGATAGCTTTAATTCTTGCCAGAAAGTTGTTCGGGTCGAAGCGTCATATGCTTCTGTTGCGGCGTTCGGAAGAATTCGTATCAATGTCGAAAGAGTCAAATGAAGTCGATTTTCTTTTGTCTTCGTGTGAAATTGTGTAATTTTTAATTAGAGAACGGGTTGAAATGGAATAATATTGAAGAATCATGAGTTTCGCAGTATTTTATTAAATTTCCGTTCGTTACGATTGTATGTATAAGTAAATTTCATATTAAACTTTGGATTTTATCTCGAGAAAAAGTTGCAAGAGTGAAATTTAAATTAAGCCGGATGTGAAGCTGAGAAACGAGTCTCGTATTTCTTTCAACTACAAGTTTTGAATATGAAAATCTCAGTTCCGCAATATATCAACGTTGCTAACTATAGAGATTTACTTTTTCCCCACGTCACGATCTTCTTATTTCGCACTAACCGTTCTCGCCATTTCTAAGACTCGTTCCAGCATCGAACATTATAATCTAAACTTTTCTCCATTTTAATTTTAAAGTAATAAACGCTCGATTAGATTTTCAATTCATTTCACCTCACATCAATATTACTAGGTCAAGCTGGCGCAGCTCGAGTGGCACTGCAATATTCTCTCTATCTTGAGAGAAAACGTCGTTTGACATTCTCAAGCACACTTAGTAACTTTAACACGTCAACTTGTTTTCAGATTAAAAATTATTAAAATCATTCACATATCAATCCGTACACATATTTCGAACAATTTTTCCGATAGCGACGTCACAAGCAGACTAACTTACAACTCGAAACGAGCGAACTGAAAACTCGAGTGCGAACCCTTCGCAAAGCTCACCTAGAGGCCAAGTTGTGGAAACTTTCCGACTCGAGAAACATCATAATGGAGAACTTTTCCGCGGAAACAACAAATTCCCTCAACTCTCCCTCTTTAATTCCGAGTCGTCTTCTAGAAGTACACATCCGAGCCGAAATCCGGCCTCGGCCTTATGACATATGATGCTGAAGCCTCCATTGTAACGGGATTCTAATAAGTCTTGCGGGCCGAGACCCGATTCCGACGAGATTTGATGTAAATCTTCCTTTTTCATTGTCCCCATTGTTGAGGCTTTGTGCGCGGTCTTGTTCCAGTCGACAATGGAGTGTTTTTAGCAATTGGAGGCTCGAGGATCGGTTTTGTGTTATCTGAGTTGGATTTATTAATTGAATGGTTTTATGAAATTTTACAATATAATAAAAATCTCAGATCGTAAATGAGGACTCTCGGAAGTAAGGAGTGTAGTACTAACTGGAAAACTCCTAATTGTTTATTACCATTCTTGCTAGCGAGTAATTAAATACTTTTTAGCTTGTCTAGTTTCCTAGTTAGTACTCTAAGTGCAAATAACTTTAAATTAATGGAGAAGTGCAAAATTTTTCTCTAAATGTGTCCATTTATTTGGTTTTAAAAATATATAAACAGTTTCAAGATTTTTATTGAAATATATCATCAGATAACTGAATAACTTTACAACATTTTCTTTTATTTTACCATCTTTAGCAATAAATTTTCAACTTAAAATATAACTTTTTCGAAATTGGACCATTTGCACTTGTACCCATTTACTTCTTGTATATGAACAATATATAAGTATGTATGTATGTATATGTAAAATAAATAAGATTATAAATTCGCGGTATCGAATCGAGATCTTCAAATAGAATTTCACGAAACACATATATATATATTCGCATCAATTTACATGTTATACGGACATATTAATAATGTATTTCATTCAATATGAAAACAAACGTATCGCGTATGAATAAAATATTAAACCTTTTATGATAAAAAACCACAATTTTACATTCAGAATACTTACAAACTCTCGTCTAATCTAAATGAATAAAAAAATCTCCGAAGCACTGATTCGCGAAACTTTTACGCGTCGAACGCGAAACAGACACACTTTCCCGCACTTTTCCGGGAAAATTCAAAAACTTCCATATTAAAATTCCGCAGGCAAAGTCACGTCCGAAGTCTACTCGGCTTCTTCGGTAATCGGCCGAAACGGTTAAATTTATATGAAATTTATTCGAGAGTACGCCGTCAGCGTCGGTTTAATCGCATTGATGCAATCTGCATACATTTCGCTCTATTACATTAGATAATATTGTATAATATTAGTGCACGTTGAGTAACAGCGCGTTTCTGCAGCGGATTAAGCGTCAACAATTACCAGGGATTGATGGCCTCCGGGTTAGTGGATTATAAATCATACATTGTGTACGGTTATGTTGATCAATGAAAAGTTTATGTATGTATTATATAATATTCGTTCCATTATCCATCTCATAATGTTTGATTTTAAGATGAAATTGATTAATTTGAGAGTTTTAAGTTTGATATTGAAAATCGTGTGTAATTTCTGGTATAGGATCGATGTACAAATGAGGCTCGTTTTTTTATGAAGTTTCGTTTGAGATAAAAATATGTCCATAAAATGTTATTTTCGAATCTATTTTTATATTAAAAAGCATTTCAGAAAATACTTTTCTATATCTACATATAGTGTAAGAATTTGTTTGGATATTAGACGTAGCGAGAAATAAAATTTTCTGTTTTTCTCATGAAAAGTTGCAGCCAATAAAGTCAACCTAGTATAAAACTGCTTTTTACGTCAACTCATTCAATCTATTTTTGAAATACATATAAAGAAACTTCTTACAAATCATTTTCAATATTTTTTTATTTATTTTTTTCAACCAAATCATTATTGACAACATAAGATCGCACATGCTTGCCGATGTTAAAATTTTAACTATTCATGAGAAAAGCATAGAAAAATTGATTTTCCGCCACGATTTATATCCAAATATTTTTTCCAACTATAAACACACAAAATTAGCTTGATAAACGCTCATTAAATTAATTTGAAAAAAAATGATTTGAAAAAAATGCTTTCACTTTTTTTCGCTAAATGTAAATTGATTAAAGACGAGCCTCATATTATACAATACAATACAATAAAATACAATACAATACACATCCGTACATATATGAAATGTTAAATACTGTAACCAAAAGACACGAGCAGCGACATTATAAACAAGGGGACACAAAGGAAGTGCCCTAAAACGAATCGTCCCGAATTTAGTCGAGCTTTAATTAAAAAGTTGAGCGAAAGTGTTTTGCGGACTAGACTAGGGGATGCCGAAACCGGAGCCGGAAGTTTAATACCACCCCCACAGAAAAGCCTACCCCTATATTATTATACATTCGCTCCGTGTACAGTCTTAAAGTGGGGGATAATTAACTCTTGTGGAATTGCAAACAGCCAATAAAGCACGAAGAATAGTTTGCGCCATCTTCAACTTTCTAAATCTTCTCGCGCGGCCAACTTTATAAGCTCCCGATATGGGGAACGAAGCAAACTCGCCAGATTTATCCTCTCGGTCCTTTATATTATCATGAGGCTCGTGCCTTAAAACCGGGGTGTAAAGGGCTGTTTTTTAGGGGTAGGAGGATTTGTGTGCGCCTATTGCGTTTGAAGTGTGTTGAGAATGGATTAAAAGTTGGTAGAGAGTTGAGTGAATTGTTTCAATATTGATAAGTTGAACGATTAAGTGAATCTTAAAGATTATCGATGAATGATACATTATATGTGACGACTGAAAAGGCCAAGGGGTATAAGTGACTTTGTGGTGATTTCGAGAAAAGCGTGTTCAAAGTTGATCATGTAAGGAAGAGGTCGAGTGATTTGATGATATATCTCGGCACACGTTCCAAATTCGTTTATATCTTTTTGCCACCAAATATTATAAATAAGCGTGCATAGATGCAATTCCTGTGCATAACACAATTTTAGCAAAAATGACACAAGTACCCCTCGGCCTTTTCGGTCGTCAAATGTATTTCGTTTGTATAGATCTGTTCAAACATAATAGTCGATTATTGCTGTATTTGAATTCTATTTCAAAAATTTCAATGACTGAAGGTTTTTCTTGAAAATTCACCCTGCCCACGTAGAATTCTCTTGAAATTTTCAAAGTGTTAATTTAAAAATAAAAACATTTCAATGACTTTAATATGAATCAAAATTTCAACGAGTGTGACTTAAAAATTTCAGAAACGCAACTCCAGCATATCTCAATCTGTCGTCGAGCTTTTAACGTCTCTTCCGGGCGTTGCTCGCAAATTGCTCACGTACACACACGATACATAACGTATAAAAAATTAAAACGTATTTATTCCGACAAGAAAATAACAAGCTTTATACATTTCGCTTTATATGTTCGGAAGCGCGTCGCGCGTGCGGAATTACGAGAATGTCGTTTTCCCCTTTAACGCTCGCATAATGTGCAAAACAAAAAAATCGCATCAGAATATCGTGTCGTATGATAATAATATTGCGTACCTACCTCTGGTCGATTTGGCTTCTGAATCTGTAAGGAAAAACAAAAGATCCATTATTCACTGTGTACATTTTTATCACGGCATCGACAGGATATATTATACGATATTCAATTCAGGTATTAAGTTTCCGTTCCGCATCTTCGTGAATAGTGAATCTATGCGTACTAGGCCTAAAAGGGGATTTCCAAATAAGCCTAGCTCTTAGCGATTCTTAGATAAGCCGCTAGATGAAATATTCAAAACACCATCGGTCCGCGGGAGTTAGACCATAATAATAACCACATTGTTTAATGCACCGAGAGCAAAACCTTGTATCGCGGTAAATTATTCCGTTCTGATTATATTATAAAGTCTACAGAGTCTTTGTAAGAATTGTGACGATTATTATTTTGAAAACGAAAGTGATATAAAAATCTACTAATAAAATAAGATATTGAAAATGTTGGTACATACTTGTTCTATTGGTACAACACTCGACTACTCAGGTTAGGTAAGAATAGTTTTTTTTTTTCGTTTTCTGATTTTAGATTTTATTTACATATGAGATATGTAAACCCAATAAACCTCCAGTTAAGTGTCATTCTAATAGAATTAATAGTACATGGGTACTAATTTTTTTTTTCAATAACGCTATATTCATAACCATGTGTTCGTGGTTAGGGGTGGTTTACCTATGACCAAAATCTTAATTCAAATTAATTTTCATTTAAATGATCATTATCATCATTACAAAATTAATCAGAATCGAACATTATTTATCTTGGTCATTTTTATATTTTATATTTTTGATGTTAATGCGATTATGAATTGAACGAAAACACTATGGACATCTTGTATATTCAAGAAAAAATTTTGGCAAATTGCTTATTCATCTCGAGAATGTTCCTCTGCTTTTTTTCCAACTCGGACGTCTTTTATTGCGTATTAAAACATAATAATTTCAAGTCACGTTTTATGTAAATTTTTTATATAAAGGGGGTAGTGTGCAAGATAAAAATCAACACGATTTTTCATCATTTGAGCGCAAAGGGAGCGGTTCCCTTCGTCACTTTTAGTACGACATTATCTCGGGTCCAACGTTTTTATAAGGGCGACATATTTTTATACAATTCGCGTACGTATAAATTGGTCGTAATTTTGATTAAATTCCCAATGCGGACGGCCGTTTAAAATATTCGATTTAATTGGTTAATATCTGATGGGAATATTTTCCAGAAGATTTATTGCGTATAGATTCCGAGATTTTTTTTATATTTAGCATCGCATTTGGGAATATCTATAAAAATATTTATGTTTTGATCGAGAGTATAAAATTATTGGTTTGATTTTAAATATATTTTGACATTTATTTTTCAAAGAAACCAGCTAATTATGAGCATTCTGAAAAAATATTTTATCACCATTATGCTTTGAATATCATCAAAAACTTTTTGATATCAATAAATCTTAATATCGTAGTCCTCAACACAAAAGTGCCTGAAGTAATTTGGAAAAACGTTAAACATTGTACAGCGATATTCTAAGTTGTTTTTTTCGACGTTTTCATGTTTTTTTACGTCGGTGAAAAATGACCAAGTCGACTTATAATTTGATAGTTGGCGGCGTACTTTTTCATCGTTAACGATATATGAATGTAAATCATATTAATACTTTCGATGTCATTAATCATTCTTTCAATTATATTTTGTGAAATAAAGTTTCATCGTTTCCTTCGCCAGCATTTTTCGGCAAAGCCTTCAAATATTTCAACCAAGCGCTAAATTTCAATTAAAACATAGCTTATTTCTCTCATAATACTAAACCGCAATAAATTTTCCCGCGATGAGAATATTAATTTATTTCGTTTTGAAACGTGATATTGAACTGTTGAGCCAACAAATTTTGGCATAAATATTAATATTTATTTTGTGTCGAAAATGTGAAATTTCTCAATTTATGAAATTTTATTTCAGATAGACTTTCATAGAACGAAATTGAATAAATAATAAAGTAAATAAATTTCAAAATTCATTTAACAGTCAATAAAATTATATTTTAACTAATCTCCATCTTAATTAATTTGATTTTAGTAAAATTTAATTCAATATGACTCAATTTAATCTTAATCTAGTCTTACAAATTCGATGATAAAATCGTCCGAATTCAGCATAGCATCTACAAATGTACAGTACGAAAATTTCAATATCATAAACTTGTAGTATTAAAATAAATAGATAAAATGCATAAAACAGCTATAAGAGCACAATTTATAATATTTTCTCTATTGTACAACATAACACTCGACAGTAAAATGGAAATTTGTTTGTATGCATGAAAGTTCATCGCGACGAGTTTTCATATAGAATTTTTCCATAACCAGCCAGAGCTTACGACCAATAAAAATGGCAATAAATTGAAGTTAGAATATTCCGTAATTTCTACGCAGTTTTCTGTAAGAAAATCATCTAGACAATTGCATTTACGAGTTATGCCCTCGTTCCCCAGTCCGTGTCAAGCAAATGCGTTCGGAGCAAAACTGCGAGCGAATTTTATCTACAGAAATATGAAAAAAAAATCCTAGCGACCCATAAAAAAAGCGCCATGAAAAGGAGACTTTTATTACCTGTCGTCATTGGGAAAAAGAGAAAAGAGCCTAATTTGATCCGCGTAAGATGATGCTGTGAAAATTTGACAAAACACGCGCAACTCGAAAGGTACGCATCAATCTATTTCGTCGCTTTATGAACCCTCTTCCATCAGAGTAGAATTTACCTGCGGTCGTATACTTTTCAAACATCATATTTTATCCAAAGTGACGCTTTTTGTCACGTTTTTGTGGTCTAAATTCGTGAAAATCATTTTTGAAATTATCAACCTTCCAATCATATTATGGTACATTCAGGGTGAGTCATTCAAACATTGAATAGCAGCTCTCCAGTTCGATATAACTATTAATAATTGAAAGTTTATCAAACTAATAATTTTCCATTCAACAATTGAAAGACTAACTTTTAGTATTTCATTATAGAAAATACAAAAAAATAATTATATTGCGAGAAAATTATTTCTTTATAGTACAAAGCAATTTCATCGTGTGTCACATATGAAAATCGTTTATATTTACTTCTAACGAATACAACGTTCCGGTTTCACCTTTGTTCGGAGAGGACATATTTTCGATACTCTCCAGGCGAAAATAACGTTCTATTGTGTGTGAAATGAAGAGAATCGCATAGCAAAAATGGAAAAGTCAAAATAGTTCACGAAACACATTAAATCCCACTCTCTCTCTCCATGTACACAGGAATTAGATAAGACTTTTGATATTGGAATATAGCCAAGAATCCTTTCGTAGAAAATCTAATATGCGGTATTTCGTTCCGAATACACTACGCAAACATTCAACTAATTTATGCCGTACTCAGCTTGTATAAAAAAAAAGCTTTAGATTGGTTGAAAAACGTCTGCAAACTGTGAATTTCTACGGAAAAGTAGCTGATTTTGCAAAAAATATTTTCATTAATTAAAATATTCATCCCGATTTTTCTATTAATAATACAATTCATTTGCATAGATACATTAAATATTTTTCTATAATCATATTTTAAATTTATTATAAAATTCATATAAAATTGTATATTTTTATTTACTTATTCATAGCAGCTATTTTCATTCTAACTTCTTCATACATTTTCTTTGTTTACTTATTAAAAACGTTATTTGATATTCAGAAGAATCTATTTATTCAGCGCTTTTACATAGATGATGATAATCACAGTTTCATTTGCGTTCGAAAAGAGCTTCATTAAAATTTGCACCGTGAGTAAGCTTCGACAATTCAAAAACAACACCAAAAAAGTCACCTTGCGAAAAAGAGTTAATTCGTTCGAAATTCGCGAAAAGATTAATTCCTTCTCCACCCACAGACCTCTTTCGGTCTTCTTCAAAGGCGGACAAGTGTCTCGCTCCAAATTGAGGATTTAATGAAGTTTGACATTGATGGAAATTAATCTAAGTAAAACAAAGGAAGACGAGCGGAAAAAAAACAGTCCTCGAATTGATCAAATACGTATTTTAATTCGGATAGAAAAGCTCCAACGGACACGAGCTCGACCCAAGTCCCACCGGTGAAGGGAAAAAAATCCAATAAAATGGGAAAATTCAGAAAGTGAATTTGGACGGGGCAGTGAATGAATTCTAATGGACTCGAGAAGAAGTTACGGTGCCCTCGCCAGGTCGTATTCAAAACTTTATTTTTTCACAACTCATCCCCTCAAATCCCTTTCCAGTTGTATCTCGTTCGTGGCACGTGATCGAAATGCTATTCTTTACATAAAGAAGCGAAAATGTATTAAAAGTTCTTTTTTTATTTATAACTTATATAAAAATCGATATGAAAATCTAATTTTCGAACTTATAAACGTTTCGGTAAATGTCAGAAGTTAGGGAGTAGGCCGGCCATTTTTGAAAGGCTTTGATCTGATATGCGGAATTTTTATCGATTTCACTTTAATGCTTACTAACCTAACTTAGGTTCTATACTATAATTGGTAAGAATTATGTTTATGAATTCGAAACTAACCTTATTTAACATAGAAAAAAATCTATTTTAACTTGCCTCAAAGTAAAATAGAAACCACCTCGAGGTAAGCTTGAATGATATTTTATCGGCTTATTCGCTAAAAACTGAAATATCTAAAACGAAAATACTTTCAACTTAACTTACAATTCGATCTAATCTAAAGCCATCCAGTCGTGAATGACTTATCAAATTTAAGAAATCCATTTTGAACTTGATCAGTCTAGATTTCCTATAAGTATTTTCAATCATAAATTATCAATCAAGAGTGACTACCTATTAGCAGCATCGATTAAAAAGAAAACAACCTAACCCAATAATAAAAAATATCGAGATAAAATCGAGCAAAATCGATTGCATCAGATCCTAACCTATCCGTTCAGCAACTTTTCGGCCAGTCGATTTCACCAGCAAATTGTTAGCCAATTTCTGAATATTCCTCGCTTCACACACACACACAATACATGGAATATAAGAATATAATGTATTCCGATAGTCTAGCAACCCGATCGGAAATCGGCATCGGTAATGAAAGGGCTCGAACTTACCCTCGGTTGTTTATTTCGCCCAGCAGCACAAAGCTGCAAAGGAGCAAAAGGCGAATGATGATCGCGATCGACGGACTCGCGGCATGAATAAATAAATATGTAAAAACAATGAGTCTGGATACGTTACCGAAACACTAAACGTCTTATCTCGGGATAGGGCCTAAAAGCCTTCTGGGGGTCGGTGGGCAGGTCCCTTCGCCTTTTTTCACGGCAATATACGACCGCCTGCTTCTTAGGTAAGCGAATCAAAATAAAAGTTTTCCTTTTCTTGTACGGCGTTTAGGGGAAAAATCGCTATCTTTCGATTTCGATTGTCGGCCGTGTTTCAGGGCTGCTCGATGCTGTTTTGTGTCGAGAGAATAGGCGTTGGAGTTTTAGATTGTTCTGCGTCAGATTCAAGTCAAAGTTTGAATTAGGTTAAAATTAGATTTGAGATTAAAGGTACTGTTTTTGAATTCGATATTGGATTTGAGTCAAATAGATATGACGCTTTTGGAAGCCAAGTGGGTTTATCGACATGGTGTTGATTTTAAGAAAATCGGATTCAAAGTTGTATATTTATATGTATTGGAAAGAAAACAGCAGAGCACATACATATATATAATATCTCAGCACAGGTTCTAAAATCGTTTATATCCTTTTGCAACCAAATATAAGAATAAATTTAAAAACAACTTCACTTAAATCCATTTAGAGAAAAATATCTCTTACCCCACTTGACTTCCAGAAGCGCCATGTCAAAGTTTAATTGAAAATCTAACGTGAGTCAGAAGCAAAGTCTATCGTGAACTACTAAGCAGAATAAATCAAACTAAGTTTCAATAATATTCATAGAATTTTCCTCATATATTATATATCTAAAAATAAAATATTTGCTTTCCCTTCTAGGTTTCGCATTTTTTATGGATTTTGCTTCTCTGCGTTATCTTTGTTGAATATAATCGCGGGCGTCTTTCGAATAATCGCGATAATAAATCGATGACGGTGCAATAATAAAATTTGCATGTTATTACTCCATCATTTCGCCAATAAAATACTGACGATGCGATTTATTTATGGACCCGTGAATTTTCAACTATTTCGCTTGCGGTCGTTTTACGAATATTCATTTTCTTAGGTACAAAATTGATGCGCGAACAATGAAAAAAAAAACCTTTTTTCGCATCATTAAAACTTTACAAAATATTCTTAACTTGGATTTTTATATAAGATTTTTCCATTTCCTTCAAGAATGAAAACTGTTTTTAATAATTTATAAAAACTTATGAATTTTTATTATGAATAACTTCGTATCAATTTGCATCTAGAGTAACTTGGTAGAATATTTTTCAAAAATTGAAATGTATACAGTTGAATACATTCAATAATCAAATATGTAATATTTCTGTGAGTATAACAAACATCCATGTAAATATTTATTACTAATATGATATGTTCACAATTGTAATCAATAGAAATGCAAATATTAACATGCAATAGCTTAGTGCATTGACCAATATTGAGTATCATCAATCATATTGCACAAACATTACCCAAATGCATATTAATTCTGTTATATCATTCTTGATTAGTTCCGTTGATTGTAAGTGGTGTAAATCTTACAAATATTTCAACCCGATTTTCATTTATAAATCACCAACTAGTCAGCAATAAGATCTGTCAAATTCTATAAAGTAAAAAACCTTAATACATTACCAAGTAGATAATTGTATCATGCAATTGAATGATCGAGCCTTAACTTTTCGCATTAGAATTTCTCAGATACGCAGTCAAAAACTAAAAAACGTAAAATAAATCTAATTAAACTATACAACAAACTGTTTTTTTAATCCAAACTAATCAATCGTCGCAGTATAAAATCCGAACTATCGAATCGGAAGCGCGTTTCGAAATTGGGTGTCTCGTCAACGTCCCTCGCATTGGAAACGTAACGTTTTGCGACACGAAACAACCGAATCCGTTTCCGATCGAAAACAACTATGTATTCTAATCTAATGATGGATCGAGCGAACGCGTCGTTTTGACTTCGATTAATAGATCTCGCGAGGAGGCTTTCGCGAAACGTGATTCTGGCGTAGACAAATGGACAGAACGCGATCCCGAACTAAATTTTCTTCATACATAAACATATATGAGACGATTAGAGCTAAATGTGACTAACTCTATCAATGACTTGGGATTTCGATCAATATATGACCTTTTCCTGAACTAAGATATGCGTTTTTGTGTATCGTCTACTGTTGAACTCAACCCTGTTTCATGGAGGAAAATGCGGCATGTTGATTTGGAATGAGATTAGTTTCATTAATATACCTAGATCTATTTCGAATTTATTAGTCGATTTCTAATACATTGGAATTCCATTTCTAAAAATTATATGATTTCGAAAGTATTCCTTAAAAAATCACTAAACTCAGGTGGATGTCTTTTGAAAGTATGTATCTGTCGTCACCAATGTGTTAAACAAGAAGTCAAAAAACTATCAAATACGTTCCATTATTCCATTTTTCAGATATTATAACCATACAAATTTTATTTAAAACAAGCTTAAGATGTAGTCAATTCATATTAGAGTACAAATTTTATCAATGTGGCTTCCAAAATAAATGATTTACTATCCGGTGCCCAAACAAATATTATCATTTTCTACCAAAGTTACAGTCTGCCCTTCCAGTATGAACTTAAAAAATTCGCGAAACAAGGAAAAAAATTAAAAGCTCATCCTGAAAAAACTAACTAACCCTCTAATAAGTTAACTAAAGCAGTGAAAAAAACCAATCTTAATGACATTTATCTATATTATTTATGAAACATATTTTACACATTGAAAGTTATGACTATACCAAGTGAATTGACATTCAAATCTCTTTTTTTTAAGTTGAGTTAATCACATTTACCTCTAAACGGCTCATATACACATATTTTGACGAATGAAGCTGCGTGAAGTTGGATCTATGAAAAAATAGTTGCGTTTGATTGATCGACTGGTGCCTCGAGGAAATTTATGGGGAGCGTTCGCCTTATCGAAAAGCGATATTGAAACGCCGGTGTCGAATTATGGGAAAATAATGACAAAAGTGCTCCCCTTTCGTCGGATGAGGTTGTTGTTGTGTGTAGTAGGTTGTTGTTTTTGTTGTTGTTGTTGTTGTTCGGCGAAATTCTAAGCTTCTGGGGGATTTGAACGTACATGGGGGCGAATTCATGAGCGGGTACGATTCTGGCCGCGCTTTAACTAGATAGAATTAAATTCGATTAAGGTTAGTGCAAAATTCACGTAAGCTATTCAGAATTTATCAGTTCGATGTTTAAGCGTTTGAATTTTCGGAATAATTTCATAATATAATGAAACAATTCAAGTATGTTGATAAAATAGAATAACTTATTGATTCAATACAATATCTTATAGGGGTATAAATCGTATCACTTATTGACCTTTTGTAATATCTTTCGCTTGATAAATTTTCATATTAAATCATTCGAGAATGATGCGATAAAAATTTTCCTACTTATTATTATGTTTCTATAATATTTCAGTAGGAAAATTTGTTTTCCTCGTTCATATAAGGCGAAGAATATAATAGAACAAAATTTAATCAAACATTTATTGCTGCAATAACAAATACGGGTCAATGCAATATTTCATTATTAGAACGATAAAATGCGGAAAAGCATAATCATTCTGATCCATTTCATAATATAACAATGCAATATTTAATTTAGGACCGATCTTTTCACTTTTTTTAATCCTCATATTAGTTAACTACACTATTTCCTCGAGATAAATAGTCGATCATTCATGTGTGAACAGACTAAAGATCTTGAACTTAATTAATATGAAAGTAAAATAATCAGTTTTGAAATATTTAATTGCAAAATAATTGACATGAAATAATTAAAACCATTTACGCCGATTTAAAAGCGCGCTAAACGAAGTTTAAGCTTCCGCTCGCTCATGACGCTAGAACAAGCGCGATAATAGACTGCGTATGTCGGCAATTGAATTAAAATTTTAAATTAACGCTAAAATATCCCGGCAATTTACAAGGTTTATGGGGACTGTACGTCTTATGGCGTATATTCCACGCAGGGTCTGAAAGTGTTGCTCGCGATATATTGAATTGATTACAAAGCGCAAGTGTTCGCCGTTATGCTAATTGGCTCACTCGCTTCGTTTACAGAGTATACAAATTTCACGGTCGTTCGACGGTTAAGATGCTGCTCGTATTATCGGCAAACGTTCGAAAGCAAATAAGGTGGATCCGATTAATTTTCTCCCGCGAGCGATCCTAGAGAAATCCTGCGAAGGTTGTTTTAGACGCGGATAGATGCGATTTTTCCGTTTGGAGGAAAATCGATGAGCAGCTATAGGAGATTATATTAATATTTGCACTAGAAATATAAAATAATGAATCTTAGATAGATTCAAATATAATGATAATAAATGGTGCTTCAAAATAAGTAGTCATGTGTATTTCAATAACACATTGATCTATCGCTTCACCTGTGCTTAACTTTCGTAAGGATCTACGACAAATGGTCCAAGAAAAAAAGATCCATAAGAAAAGGTCCAAAGAAAGAATATTCAACGGACAAAATATCCTTAGACGAAACATCCAATTTGAATTTATTAATTTAACTGACAGAATATCTATTGACGAAAAATATACAATCTAATTGGGAAAATATTCTACATTATTTTATCATACTACATATATTATATTTAACGAATTGCATCTATCAATAATCAATTTTTGATATGTTAGTCTTGTTCATTGATATATTGAAGGCTATCTGAACTGCTTAAACAGTTGAAAATAAAGATTGACAGGTTAACCTTACTCGTTAACCAAATATCAACCAATAACTTAAGCTAACCCATTGAGTATTATTATACCAACTTAACAACTACCAAATAAAAATATTAATTTCAATCTAGCCACAAAATACAAAATATTGTGAAATGATTAGAAATGTGTAACCGAAAAACAAAATTCAACTTGAAGTATCTGTTCATTTCTAAACTAACAGAATTTTCTAATTAGCCATAACAGTTTATTTTATGTACGACCCATTAGTCGGGGCGTCATCGTTATCATTTTGAACGTATGATCAGGAGGTAAATGGGAAATTTTATTGCTAATTAATCTGCACCGGGTACCATTTACGGCAACCGCCATCGCAATATCCACCCCCACTGAGGATTCGTCGGCAATAAGCGAAAATTTCCTCCATAAACACCTGCCGCATATTTGTATTAATTATTTTGCGAGAAACAAACGCCGTTTGTTATTTTCCACAAGAAAAATTGTTTATTTGTCCCGTTTTTCTCGGCTTTGTTTATTTTTCCATAGAACATCAATCGAGGCCTACTTTTTACTTCGCATAAACACAATTCACAAAGGGACACGTTTTCGGATTATTATTCTCTATATTTAAATATTCTTGTATTGTCCTTACGTATTATATTATACGATCTTTCAATATTCTATTGTGATGAAAATATACAACACGAAAATTATTTTTATTTCAACGAAAAGTAAATCTCAATGAAAGATTCAGATATATTCATGTTTTGTTAGAATTCATTTTTTTTTAATATAAACTTATTTTTACAGTTTTATGAAAAAAATGAAATGACACGCATTATCAGCTCATTCATTACCGAAAAACTCAATTTCAACTTATACGTTAATGATTTTGAAATTTACGAGGCTCGAACATTGCTTTTATCTCGCTTTTATGACATTATAAAAAAAAGTTAATTTTTCGAAAATTTCGATCGTAAAATGCAGATATTCGGGCCGCTCGAGAGGATTTAACAAATTATTAATATATCCCTAGTCCGACGCGTAAAACTGACAAAATTATCCGAGGCCCATCTCCATTAATTCAAATTGATTGTTATCGCAATGAAATACTGGCCGTCATAAACAAAACCGCCAAGATCATAATGACCGGCTAAAACTATCCGATAAAAGCGCAATCGTATTGCGCAAATGGCTTTTTCATCTATACTAATTTAGGGTTGAAACACATTATCAGATAATTTGAAATATATTTTCGGTTACAATATACTTGCATATCAATATTTTAACGGGCAATTAAATCCATTTTTTTCAATTGAAAAGAGAATCGGGATTATGCACGTTGAATAATAAAATCATTCAGTTGATTGCTCGCATTTAAATAGGCCATGTGCTAATTTTCGTAGTAATATAAATTTTCTGATTCATATATCTTTTTTTCCACGGGAAAATATCAATCATGAAATGCAATTTGTGGATGAATGTTCAATTGAACAAATCGCATCATAGCACTAAAAGCTATTAGAGATGTGCAATTTTAATCGACCTATATTCAACAATTTATCAAATGGAAATATATACACACCAATCAAGTTTTTATTAAAGAATTGTAAAAAAAATGTATTTTTAAGTAAAATTACTAATTCTTCATTAAAAATTTCGTTCAATTAAAATGTTTTTAATCTATAGATACATTAATATGAAGAAGACGCATTTCGAAAATAGTTTTATGCCATCTTGAGAAATTTGATTTCAGCGTAGGTACATAAATATCTTATGTACGTTTATATTATCTGAAGGAACATATGACTTTTCACCATGAATTGAAAAGACGAGAGAGCTGAAACAATATGAAACTTTCTCGGATAGTCGCGAAATCTGTAGTTTACCAGTTATCTGGAGTTTGTTTGTTTTGATGATTTGATGGCGTTTCTCTCTCGTACGAGCTTCGACATATTATATTAGTTTTCGTATGGTCTACTTGTATGTTTCTCGTTATTAGGACAAATAAACCTCCATAACCGCGTTTGGGCACAACGAAAACCCAAAATCTACTCTTGTACTGAAGAGAAAATGTGTCAACAAATGTATAGATATACATAGGTACGTGTTCAATTTCGTCAAATGAAATTTATTCAGAAGTGTTTCTATAATTAAATTGACTGTTTTATTTATAAACTGATTCATGAGACTCGTTCTTTTTCCAAATTTTTCTATTTATAATGTTTCGCTGAAGCAATTATATCGAATGAACTTTTAATTGCTCACTGTGAAGGATACTCGAACACTCAACAGTACAGTATCTCTTAAGCTTGTCGCTTCTCGTAAAATATCAATCTCTTTTATCTTTAAGGGAAAATTAATGAGAGGCTTCTTCTTTGAAGCACAATTGAGTTGCGTGAGTATATTACAATGTACACTCGTATTTTCATGAATGTTATATTTCTCAGTCTGAATGCATACGGGATGAAAAGAATATTAAAATTTGAATTGAAATGAAATATTTTCATTCAAACGAGCTTTTCTTTAATTTCATCTTGTTATAATCAATAAGAAGCTTGTTTAAAACGTATAATTTTCAATTCTTTCGTAGAAATATCAGAAATTTTCTCCGTAAAATCAACATTGAAAAATCACAAGAAAACAATACGGAATTAATCGTTTTCGAGAATTCTTCAGCTAATTATTACGTCGAACGTACTCATCATTATTATCACATGAAAATGATCATTAAAACCATTTCCCTCATTATATTTAACACAATGAACGATCCTTGGAAATATTTTTCCATACAAACAACCACCCACTTTCATATATAAATTTCGATGCGCTCTGACTAACATTTTTTTATTCGCATTTATATTTCATATACGAGCCAATATAATAAATATTGCCCTTCTCTCCTTATAGCCCCATGCATTTTTCTCAAACTGAAGGCGTATATAACGACCGGCAAATATCTTAATAAATTTCAACCCATCTCTGACTTGGCTTTGCATACGTCTCTTCGACCCTAAGACGCCTTTGCCCTTCATCCTCTAATAAATTTCATAGTCGTGTGGCCTCTATTTTTTGCTAGAAAAGAGATCCTGGCGTCCCTTTAGCTTCGTTTATTGCCCTCAACTGTGGGAGAAATAAATAAACTTCAGGATGTGAAGCGTTTTCAGCTGAAAGCGACCCGCGAACGTGTATGTACTTTTTTTCCAACCGCCAATGATCCGTGAAAAGTTTTGTATTTGCCAAATAAATTGCCTTTCTTCTATCGCCAACATGGCTCATATTTGCGATGATCGATCATGTCATATATTTTCGGCGGTTTTCCGCTGTTTTTCATATATAAAGGTGAAAATAAGATTTTTTTATGACCATGAAAATTAAATTAGAGATTTTCTTGTTTCCTGTGAGCTGATGAGAATGTTCACAGAAAGGGATGCAGCTACGAAGTTGAAATGGAAAAATAGAAAATAATTTTACATGCATATTCTGAAATTAAATAGTTACTAAAAAAACATCAATAATAGTAACTATTTTGACGACACAGTGAAAACTGCAACCCTGCAGCCCTTTAGTACGAGCCAACACTGAATCTTATGAATTTTCTATTTATGATAAATTTCAAATTATT
This sequence comes from Cheumatopsyche charites, assembly GCA_024721215.1. Lineage (NCBI taxonomy): Eukaryota > Metazoa > Arthropoda > Insecta > Trichoptera > Hydropsychidae > Cheumatopsyche > Cheumatopsyche charites. The sequence goes on from CM045583.1 coordinate 2,916,514, forward strand.
TTATGATCTGTATATTTTCTATATCAATTTATAATCAGCGACTTTCAATCATTTTATTCTCCTTTTTTTTGAAAAATAACAATAGATGATCAAATGTGTTCGGGTTTTCCGGATTTCGTTAAAGCTTTGACTCCGATGTCGCTTTTCATCGTAACGAACCGTCCTAAAAAGATTATTGTGACTAAAAATAAACGGAAAAGTCTCAAATTAAACGAAGATGAAAGAAAAAGGGAACAAACATCTGATAGAACAAAGCAAATGTTTATAAGTGTACAGAGGTATCTAAAGCAAATATTACAACTTTGATCTTTATCTCGGAACCTTTGTGCAAGTCGCAAAAATACAAACACGATCGATTTACAGATACACGTGTTTTCTTTATGTGGATTCAATTTGAGATCAATATTTATCTTCAAACATAACCAACTCATCTGTGAAATGTTATTTTAACCTTTTTTATGCAAAAACTTACACAATAAATTCATATTTTATTCACGACTTCACGTCGAACAATTTATTCAAAAATTAATTTGTTTCAACATTATTAATTTTATTTGAATAATTTTCAAGTTTAAAATAAATTCTTAGTATTAATTATTCAATAATAACATATTCCAGTATAAATTATATTATTTTCGAGACATTTTATTTGATTTTTATTTAAATAACAAATATTTAACTTTAAGTCATTAATATTCATATTATAATTTTATATAATTTCACTCCCAACTTCAACACTTATATTATATTATTAAAGATTTTTTTTCTATAAAAAAACACCGACTTTTACCCTATATACGACACACGCACAGCACAATATGGCGACGAAACTCCCCATAATAAAAACCGACAAAACCGCGAAGAAAAAAACTCGATCAGAACGATACGAAAAATAACACAAATAAACGCGAAAAGACACTCGACGATTTTTCCCTTTATTGTAAATCGGTTTCGCCGTGTCGGAATAATACGTCCTCAAAAAAGGGAAACGAAAGGGAAAAAAAGACCACCGAAAAGCGAAAAAAATCGCAGTGCCCTAAAACCGAGAGGGCCAATAACCGTTTCGTCATAACGGTCCGACGATGGCCCGGTTGCGCCTCTTTTGCGCCATTTTTGCGCCTTTTTCCGAGCCCCTTTCGAAGCCGAACATGAATATAAGAAGTTATGTTGATGGTCGTTGGGGAAATGCGACACGCTGTTGTTGATAATGGCCCTCCGTATACGAGGCTTGTACTGTTTTCATAATGACCATTATGCCCGAAGTTCATCCTGGGTTTTTTTTAATGCGATTTTGAATTGGATTTTAGTTTTTTATATGGAACGTGGGGCATTTAATGGTGTTTAGATAATCATATGAATATTTTTTATTTTTTAGACGATTTTTCGATTTGTGATGATGATCTTTTTAGAGTTGTGTGCATATTTGGAAAGTTTGTGCATTAATTACAAAAATTTTACAATTCATATTTCACGATCAAAATGATTTATACATAGATTCAATTTAGTGTAATGCTTTTGTTATTTTGTTTTATGAATTCAAATTAATAATTATTTTGAATATTTTTGTTGAATTTGGGTTGCTAAGTTACATTAAACTGATGAAATGTTATAAAGGATTACCAATGTGTAGAATTTTTATAATACTCGTCGCAAAATAAAATTTGAATTATATTTCATTGTTTCACTTTTTAAATAAAAAAAATCAATAATTATTCACATCAACAGTCACGAGAAAATTACGAAAGTAATATGACTATCAATTGTGTATTACTCGTGGTTATAGATTAGTCTATTGATACTATTGATTTATAGATTAATTTAATGAAACCTTTCACAAAAGATGTTATGTATTTTATAATAAAACATTTCTTTATACATATTTCGATTTGAAATATGCTAAACCTCAACGGACAGAAGCGGTTTTAGTGAATAGTGCTCTCGGGCGAAATTTCGCCGACATTTGATGACATTATCTAATGCCTAGGCGACTAACCAGTGCTCGTAAATGTCAAATGGATTTTTCTTCTCCTAGAGGATTTGCGCAGCAATTAATTCGAATCAACCATTAATCCCGTCGAAGTCCAGTCACTGAATACACTATCTATATTCATTTGTCGATCTGCCTTATCTCGGACGAAAAAAAAAATCGCAAACGACGCTATATACGCCAGTAGAGTCCTTTACATATTAGAGTGAGCTGTCAAATGTGCGGCTTCTGTGGAGGAGATAAGAAAAATATTCCTCATTTCGCATTTTGACAGACAGGCACGCTTCGATCTTGACAACGCGTTTTTATTGAATACAGAAACATTGATACCGCAACCTGGCACGATAATCGCTCAATTTGCAGAACGTTTTGCAAGCTTTTTTGCATGAAAAAGAATTTACGTTATTCGAACACGATACATAAGTTGCACTACATTTTAACTATTTTATGACAGTAAAATGACTAAATTAATAGCACAAAATGACACATTTCACAAGAAAGACCTAAATAGTGAACCATTACAAATAGCATATTTTTTAGATGATTATACAAAAATTAATTACCTATAGAAAATTTTTCGATCTTTTTTATTTGATAGATTTCAATAACTTATTATATCTATAATTTAAATGAGCTTTTTGAGTAGTGATGAAAACATAGCTTAATTTTTTTTTAATATTCTAGCTTTGATGTGTATGTCTATTATTTATTTAGTATCTCACTTTTACTTTTAAATGCGCTTAACTTTCTTCTACATCTCGTAAAATTGAATTCAGTCCCAAACAAGGAACACATATTAGTAAAAAATACTTTCATCAGATCATAAAGTACGTAGGAATATCAAAAAAAAAATGGATCAGTGTCATTATAGGGGTATTTTTCAGGATTCTGCATTCTGTTGCTGCGTGAATATACATAGATAGATATTTGACATTTTTAATGTTAGTATTTTTTAGTTATACTGTAAGCCAGTCTATATTTTAAACATGAACAAATTATACAATACGTAAAGACCTAGGTAAAAAGTAATATTATTTGGCAATATCGCTTATTCAAATACGTCAAACACGACGAACTGATCCAATTTGATAGCTGCGTGGAAAGCGCAAAAATCACATTACACAACTGATGAAATTACACCCCGAAGCTTTGCTCACACGCCGCAACTAACCAGAATCAAATTCAAAATCAAATTTTCGAATATGGAACGAATGTCGAACTCTCTCGCAAGAAACTAAGTTCGAGTGAGTTTAACGCGTTCGTTGCGCTTTGTCGAAACGCCGAAGGCTCGTTCGAAGTTTCGTCGAAACTGGGGAATTTTGTATCGAGTTCGATCCCAATTTTGTATCGAGTTCGATCCTAAACCGATTATTGTCGAGCGAGTGTCGCCTCGAATCGAAACCGAAACGTTCCCAGATGAATTGAAAATCGATAACCGTTTCGAGTGTGGGCCGAAGCGTTTAATGCTCCGAGGGAACTCGGTGGGAATTTGCATAAACGGTACATAATTGGCAAGATCAACATGTAGGGGGAATCAAATTCGTCCAATGTTTGCTCGAGGAATTGGCTGTGCGTTAATTTTATATAAATGATCGAGAGATGATGTTGTGGTTTCGTGAGTGTCTAATTTTGCTGAATTCCCGTTGTGAAATTGCTTGATAGTTAGCCAAATTTGATCTTCGTCTATTTTTTTAATATCGATTTTGATCGTAGTGAAAATAAAATGAGTCTAATCTATTCGTTGTTTTTATGAAATTGATGATTGATTTAAAAAAAAAAAAAAAACAAATTTAAAACAGAAATAGATCCTCTGAAATGTATCAAAAGCATTGATAGTTAATGGATGTTTCACACTATATTCAATTATTTGAAATTCGACTACGTTGAAATAAACTATAAAAAAATATATTTTTCCTCATTACACAACTGCTACAGAACCTACAATTTTCCATCGTAATTATTTCGTGAAATTTCAGACAGGCGATCGCTTACATTTTTCAAATTTTGATATCGCATGGAAAAAAACTGAATATTTTGTTAGAACGGAAAAATCACTAATTGCTGGTGATTACAACGAACGCGAAATTATTCCACCGAAACGAAAAAATAAAGAAAAACGAGAACATGAAATAACCGAAGCAATTAGTGTGCGTAACGCACGTACACCAAACAGTAGTTAGTATACAAAATATTTTTTCGATTAAGTTTATCGCACAAAATCCGAATGAAAAACAATTCTAGACTCGTTAAGGATCACACTATCCGTCGAACTGCAAAAAACGCTTGATTTATTATACAGTCTATTTTATATTTTAACAAGAATACAAACAGAGTAATCAAAGTTTTTGCTCAGTCAGATCTTTATTATTATTCCAATTAAACTCAATTTTGATTATTTTTGAACAAAATGAAAATTCTTATTTGAATCTATCTATAAATAATCTATTTGAAATGTATATATATAATTTAACATAGGAAGATACATGTATTTATATCGATTTCCATCATCCAGCCGTTTAAATTATTCAAACAGTTTCACATAAATCCTCTCACGACAGAACCATTAAAAGGGGTGATTTTTTCAAGTATTCCATAAAAAAGCAATCGACATTAACTTAAAGCACACCTGATACACACAATCCGCACGTACATATTATATGGAGTGCGTTAAAGCCGTTCGATTCGAAATTCGCGCGCGAAAACAATAAAGGGTTAAGGTAATTATTTCGGGCGACGCAATTTACGCCATTAACTAGAACTAATTGCTGACTGAGCGTGTTCAATAAAGCTCTAGTTTCGTTTATATTTATTTTTAATCCTCGTTTTACGCTTTGCCGGGTCCGCGGCCCTAATTAACCCTTTAAGTCCCGCATCTGCAATTTCTAAACACTAAAACTATGCCGTTTGCTTCGGCCTCTAGGGACACCTGAATATATTCGACCCCCGTAGAGTAAAATCGATATTTAACTCGGAATTTTGCCAATCAAGTGATCTGGATAATCTTCTGTATACGCCCTTAGGGATGATCGTGGGTATTATCTCTGAATTTCATATTAACGCGACGCTTAATACTTCTGTGTATGACAATATTATAAACCAAATTTTGATAAAATATTAATCTATTTAAATAAAAAATCATGTATTTATATTATTTATTGACTCTTTAACTGCTTAATAATTTGCATTGAAACTTCACAGATTATTGTGTGCACATCTGGGAATTTTTCTACATCATTACATTTTATGCCATTTCTTACTTTGACGTTTCGTTTGACGAAGGGACTTTTACAATTACAGCAAATTTTATTAACGGCTACACACGCAACATAATTCAACATTTCAAAATCGTCTTAAATTCCAATGAATCTCATGCAACATTGGATTACAAAAATGATATAATAAGTAAAATATTTATTTTATGCATATACGTATTATAAGCTCAGTATTTTTTTGCGAAAAAAATAATTTTCACATAAGGGATTATGGAAGCGTTCGATAAATCAAAGCGACGTATGAAAGGTTAAATATATGAACACGTATGGTAAATAAGAAGCAATAAAATATTCGTGAGATCTCGTGTGTCTGAAAGAGATTGATGATTATGAAACTGTGTTAAATTTTGCACAAACTCATATTTTATGTATCGGTTATCGATAGTTCCTCAGTTTGCGTCGGTTCGTTTCGATTGATTCGATAATATGATAGATCGTAATATGTTCTCCATTTTCATCGTGCAAATATTAGTACAGTTTGCGTACTCTTCATTACGTCTATCTGTCTGTCAATCTGTGTACCTAAGCGAAATATAGATTAATATTACACGTTATGGTGTCAGCAATTAGCATGACAACCTCTTCGCCTGGAATGACGTGAATTATGCCATCAAGTTGAAGTCCGTTCACGATAGACATAGGCCTTGTAGATTGAATTCACACAATCGAATTCGATAGGTCAAATTTGAAATGTCACCTATATATAATATGTATTATATGAACACTGTCCTAGTGGTATAGCAATTACATTATGTTGTATGTATGGCCTTTCATCATAAACACGGTCAATAACGCTAATGTAAATTAAGCAGGCACGTATGATTGCAATGTCATTACCAGTTGACTAAATTAATGCGATGGTTAGTACGAATATTGTGTCCGTATTAATCTAGATTAGATTGCCACAGATTTTGTAATGATGTTTCATCGATTGTAAGTTATAGCGAAATCAAAACAAAATTGAATCTAGAATCATTTTGACTTTGAAAAATCTCACAGAAACAGAATGAATTTTAATTTTTTTCTGAGTGGATACCTACTAATTGCCAAACAATATCAATCAACACTAACTCAAACACAAACCACTCCTCAAAATATTGAAAAATCATAAAATCTCATAGATTATTTTATCAGAATTTACATTGTACAAATCGAAACGATCCAGCTATCATTCGAAATAATCTAAACTACTCACAGTCCCATGTGCATAAAGTCAAAAATCGTACGCAATGCGGCACCGAAACGAACCTTAAAGCATTACGAGAAAATCTAGAGCCTTAATACATACAAGGAATAAAGAATATCTCAACACCGGCTAAAATCTCCTTACATAATTTATAGTCGTTGTCTGCCGAACCGAAACGCAACGGCGCAACATAAATCGCGGCAAAAAGTTTGCGATTTCTAATTTCGTGCTGTGCTCTTTTCGAGTTTGTGCTTAGCATGTTGTTTCGTCGATGTTATTGTGGTGTTTCTCTTCGCTTAAAGAATGGCGTGGCTACGAATAATGGACAAGAACGAATGAAACGGTTGTCTGACTTCTTGTCTTATGCGAGTTTCTTACGTCCGTTTTGCTACTTTTTTGAGTTGTGGATGAAAGTTTTGAAAATTCGCGGTTTAGTTCGTTTCTGTTATAATTTTTGTACGATTGAGGTTTGGTGGGATTAAGAAGGGCTTCCATAATCAAAAAGAAAATCAGGGCTACGAAACCGCTGAAAAACAAAGTCTTGATTCAAATTTGAACTGTTTCGCCGAGGAAAAAATAGGTTTAATGTATATTAAGGAGCAGGCTTTTCACTTAATCAGTTTTTGTTTTCTATAGATTTTGTGTTCATGAGCCCGCAGCATTGAACTTTATAGAAAAATTTGCAAGTTAACTAACATGAGGGTCATTAATGAGTGAAAAGATAAGCCCCAAGCGAACAATCTGAAAAATATTTAATTGAATTCGGAAGTTAACTAATCTAAAGTACGAACTTTCAATCGTTACTCAACTCGAGTGTTTCATAACAGGAGTTGATTTTTTTTCCTTGTAGAATATGGAATCGCTAACGACAAAAAATTTATATAGAAAACATCAACTCTAGTTTTGAAACTAGAATTTCTAGTTAATCAACAAAAAATGAAAATGTGTGGTGTATTTATATAGAATCGAAATTTGTTTTTGTATATATATTTTTTTAATTTAAAAATAGATCTAGGTTCAATTAACGGAATATAAAACAATAATACGTTAAAAATTTTGAACAGAAAATAATACGGGTTGAATAATGTACGAAAATACGCAAACAATAAAAGGAATAATTATCCCTGCAATTGTGTTCTATTGTTGTTCCGAATTCAAATTACAGTCGTTTATTCTCGAAATATCAAAAGTGCTTTTTGTCCGTACAATATTGTCACGATTTGAATGAAGCCAAAAAGTTGAATAAAACTGCTGTTGTTCGCTTGAAAATAACATCAGCGTCAACAAGTTGATCGAAAACTATTTTCACAAAAACGAAAGTTATTATTATGTGACTAAAATAGTTCTTATACAAAGTGTAACATAAAATTTATAATTTTCAAAATATTTAAATAAAACTTTTCATAAATGTATACATTGAACTATTTTCAAGCTTATAAAAATACTTGGAGCGCACACTAATTAAATTCAAATGAAAGCTTTTCGCGCGAAAAAGCTAAAATAAGTACAATAATTCAATTATCTTTCGTACGGTGAAAATATATTTTATGTACGTTTAAATGAAAAGTAGGTAAAAAATGTTCTACGTTAAATTATCTCGTTTCACTGTGCATTTAATATGTATACGTCTGTTATGTTTATTTGAACATCAGAGGGGAAAAATAACGTTTTCTTGAATAATTGACTGAAATTGACGTTCTGAATTTCACAAAACGACTCATGAGAGATGAAAATCATCTCCGAAAACAGAACGAACACATTCTTTTACATAGGATGTATCTGGTTTATTTAGAAAAGCTCGTGTAATTTCTTTTATGTTCGATATTTACAGAAATATTTAACAATAACAAGTATTTACATTTTTATTTATGATGTAGCTGTTTACTTACTGTCTATTGATATATTTTGTTAATAATCTGACAATGAATAGAAATTCGAATAAAATATTTATGTCCGATAATGTCGAAACAAAATATCAAAAAGCAGTTTTTTTTTTATTAATTCATACTGAAATTAAAATCAAATAAAAATTAAGTGAGTTAAATACAATTCAACACCCTATATATTTGAATTGTCTCACTTGATATTACTTCGTATTCAAATACGCGTGCTTAACGCTAATTGATCAAAGGTAAAATGAACTCTTGTGGATTATTTCAGTTGTATTCAAGTATGATTTCTCGACTTCGACGTTAAACGAAGAAATACTCTCATCTGTTATACTTCTTGAGATATCGTATTTCCATTTATTCTAACCGAATGAAATTATAATAATTTCTTATAAAATTATTCAATTATGCTTATGAAAATACTTTTAAATATGATCGGTAAAATTTTCCTTCAGCGCGTATATAATAAATGTTTATAATTAAATTCGACACTTTTTTCAAACAGGCTAACTTCGTTACCTTCAAATTTTTCTCATCCCTTATTTTACTTATATAAATTCAAGCAACGTTCCACCATGCAAATTGACGCTGAAAAAAATTAATGAACAACACCGTGAAAATAATAATCAACTTTTATGACACGAATATCGATCGATACAATACATTGAATACGAAATAGAGCAAAACAACCTAAACTAATACAATTTCCAAATATTACAATACGTTTGCTATGTTCTAATTATGACCATTCACATCATAAATTTCAAATACACTCATCCCCTTATTCATACTGTCTTTTTTTGAACGATTTCACTCTAACACTTTTTTTTTTAATACAAAGGTTCATCTTCTAAAATAAAGTTAGAAAATTGATTATGATTTGTTTATTCACAGTATGATACCATTCACTGTGAAAGATTTTTAATACGTTTACATCTATTGAATCTGTACGTGGATCTTTCTCGACAAAGATTGTCTTTCAGCACTCACATGGATTTTTGAGAGTTTGTTAATAGAAATATGATTTAATATTTCTTATAAATCAAGAAACGAGTGTAGGCATTTTATTGAAAACATAAAAAAGAGCCAAATCAATAATAACGACCGATCGGATATGCGAATTAATTGGATCCGCGAGCTCCGTTTGAATTCCGATTAAGCGAAATAATTGAAACAAGACTCGGACCCATTTCCGCATAACCGTTAAATCCTTAAGTAACAAAAACTAATTATAGCGAAAGGTCCTTAAATAGGATTCGACAAATCCAATCGAGCAAATCCTCATCCGCGTTTACGACACAGCGTTTAATGGACGCACGCACTGTGGCTAAGGACCTGCCTACACACGCATGTACATAGTATATGATACATGTATCGGACGAATGGTAACCGAAATCGCCTCGGTCTTCTTAGATAAGAAGGGCCTTCTTAGATAAGAGGTTAACAGCTTGTGTCCGACCCTAGTTGCCCACATGTGCGCCCTTTGATGAAATTTCCCGCGGAGCTATCTAAGAAATTCCGGGTATGCTTTAGCATGTGTCTTGTGAACGACGTGGATACGTTTGATAAACCGAAAACGGTTACGGGAAAAGGGTTTTGATTTATTTTTATTTTGCTTTTTTTTTTAAGAAGAATATTTGGTTTTTCTTTAGTGCGTACGTAATGTAGTTCAATCAAGAAAGAGCGATATGAAAGTAGTTCAACTTCTTAAAGAACTTTCAATCTTTAGTTACTTAACTCAACTATCATAATCAATAAGAATTCTATAGGGGAAAAACTTCAACTGACACTCAAGTTGAGTAACTAACGATTGAAAATTCACGCTTTAGTATTGACCAATTCATTTTGAATTTCAATATATATGTATAATATAATTAGATTTTGATACTTTTAGTACAAATCATCAACGTTGACACTAGATCTCATTAAGTTAATTAAGATTGGGTTTCATCATTTGCAAAACTAAATTAGAATTTGTAGAATCATCGGCACTAAATATGACGTAACCTAACCCAACCTAAAACATAATCCATCCTATGAGTATAATGGAAAAATCTAAGCTATCATATCTAATTTTGGGCTGAAAATTTACTCCAAAATTACTTTAAAACATTATAAATCACCATACATTAAAACAACCCGCTTCATCATTAGCAAAAAGGACATGAAAATATCAAACATACACCAAAAGTTAGGAGAGCAAGAACATTGTTAGTAAACAATCATAGTACTTAGCTTCGCAAGGAATACTCGCAGTACTTTCCGACATCCAAACATAATTAAACCCATAACCTAAAGCCTCTCAAACTTCTCACATAAATAATTAATTTAATCAACAAATTCACACACATTCGATCAAAAATTAATATGAAAACATCAATTTGGATCAAACGCGATATCATAACGAATCCTTGAAACTTCCCATCGCCGGAAAATTTGACACACGTCCCGCAGTTTGAGCTTCGGAGTTATGCAAACTTTCGAATAGGTCAAAATGTGTTCAATTAAAAGTTTCCATCCCCCCATAGAAAGGAGACGCACGCACCGCTCACTAAAACTGTCCCGCTGTTAAATTCTGCAAAACTGTTAAATTTGGCAAACGAGTCGTTATAATGGGCCGATTGCGGACTGTACGAGTGTCTTCTTGCTCTGGACCGCAATCGACCCTTGGGTTATATTGTATGTAGAAAGGGGTTGGATTATTTCTGTCCCGTGCGTAAATATGGGAGGGCGGTTTTATTATGTGACGCATGCTGGAGGTTTTTTTTTCGGGTTTTGGGTTGTGTGGTTTTTGGTTTGAGTTGTCAAATTTATTTAAATTAATAAAATCTGTAAGATAATTATGGGTTGTTAAGAATATAATTAGTTTTTGTATAAAATAATTAAATTATTTTTACATGAGTTGAGACTATATACCCATTTTTTAATCGTTAAAGGCAAATTTTGTTGAAAAATGTAATTATTAAATTAATTCAAAAATATATCGATAATATTGGAGCAGATCGTGTGCACAATATTTAAACTAAACCTTTCTTAACCTCAACCTTAACTTTAACTTAACCTTAACCTTTCAAAACCCGACCAAATTCACTTCATTATACCTATTATATTCCTAAAAAAAGAGAAAAAATCTATCCCAATCTAGCCAAATATAACCTATTTTAGCCTAAAATCTAACCCAATCTTACCTAGTCTAGCACATTGAGTTTGATTTCATTGATCTATCTCATAAGATTCAATACAGAATATATGAACATTCTAAAATAAACGTAACAATAGAAGAGATTGAAAATTTTCTGAAAATAAAAATAAAATATTCAATCAGTGATTAACATAAAATCAATCACATAATACTTATTTTACAGCAGGAATTTTCATAAAGAAATCACATAGATATATATTTTATTTGATAAAATATTTTGAAATAGTGCGTCTTCATAGAGTCTATTAAAATCTTTAAAAAAATAATCAGATATTTTCCTTATATCTACAAAAAATTACTCTCAACTTTGAATCGATCGAAATTTCTAAATATGTAAATTGGAATTACTCGTATCACAATTTCAAATATCGAAAACAATCGTGCGGTATGAAAATCGCATTACGCCAATAAATATTCAAATTAATCGCCATAGAAAATACTCGACTAACCGCAAATCGAATCAACGGCTCAGATAGAATCTATCGTAACCGCGCAAACAAAACTCATCAGACTATTTATCATAATTATACAAATGAACCACTCGCGTTTCTGGCATAGCAAATATCGTAAATCATTCGAGGCGATTAATTCGAATCGGAAAGTTTTCGGTCAAAAATGAAGACATAAGGTTCAAACGTTGCGCGAATCGCATAATCGTTAAATTTAATCGGAGACGTTTACTTCGCGCTTTACAGGCGTTGATAAAATCGTCCCGGCGACCCTTAAAAATTTATTAAGGGTTTAAAAATCGGTTTTAAAATCGAACGGCTTCTCCAAGTGCGCAGAGATTGCTTGAGATTTCGAATTTTAGATTTCTTCATCCAAAAATAGAATTCGATTATAAAATATGATTTTTCAATTCTATTGTTAGCGTTTTCAATACAAAAAAATGATCACAAATTACACCTGTAGTCAAAGCTTTGCTAATTGGGAATATTTCGTTCGTGAAATGTTATTTAAAATTTATCGCTTTCATTCTGCAATGAGTTTGCGTGAGCTTTTGAATCGGGTTTATAGTAGCGAAGGCAAAAAAAATGTAATTGGCTTTGGTTTTTTAAACGATATTGGCATTTTTCTGTATGTTTGAATAAACGAGTGGTTACGCAAGGAAATTGCTAGCGATAAATAATTTCCTAAACTAGCGATTTTTTTTACAAATTGCTTTTTCTCTACCGCAGCGTATTTAGATATGTAAATTTCTTTATAATCGACTCGACTGGGAAATTTTGTGGAAAAAAATTAAGCTTGCACAGAAGCAAGCTCGTATTACCATATTTGCTCGAATTAAGTGAGCATATGTTATGTTTTAATTCCAAAATATCGTCTTATCAGTATTATATATTTCAATTAGAAATCGTTATTAACACGAACGAAGCTAATTGCGTTTTCAATAGTAAATAATATCCTATATTTGAACTTAAATTAATCACAAATGTTACGTAATAGAAAATCTAATTAATCTTTTCCGAATATACGGGTAATATTATATTTCCCTAGTGGTATTTATTACACGAAAAATGTTTTCTGAAACAATATATTTATGTATATTATACACAAATCTCATAAATTGAATCAAATGATACGACTGTAAATAACATTAACGAAACTTCCGATACATAACCGCATAAGCCGCATTCGCAGAGAACATCCGAAAACGCCTTCTCTAACACTATTTTCAGATTTGTTCCAATTGTGATTCAACGCACAGAATTGCTAGCAATATATAAATCGATACGATGAAAATTAATGCTCGACTTGCCTCCGGAATTCTTATACCTTTTCTTATATCTAGAGAATTTCACCGGCGGAAGTGTACCGGGAAAATGCGTGTAGCGCGAAACGCGAGAAAAATCCACATAAAACGCATCCACCTCTTACGAAATACGCGAAAATGTACAGAATGTTTCAGAGATCGTTTTTCAAATCGATTTTATATTTTTAAATTATTATTGCATTTGAAAAATATCAAAAATATTCGGACTTAAAGCTCTCATCAATATCTTGAAGTTACGAACTTTCAAATCAATATTATTTTTGAATAAATTGTATGATATTATTTGAACTGTATTAAAGATTTTTAAAGAAATCAATGTCATACCTGTAAATATTACGCAGATAAAATAATATTAGTTATGAATATCAGGTTATTATTGAAAGATATGTATTATTTGAATTAATTAATAATTTTAAACTTTCTAGAGTAAAACTTGAAGCAAAACTTATTTATTAATTGAATAGTAGATTCGTATTATAGAACTCTAACAATAAGTTCAAGTTCCACTAAGTACACAGTAAGTCCATGTTATGAAACTCAAATGAATTGACACGAATTAAAACAATCGGACTTTGACTTTCTATTTATTTTTTAAATAATTGATATTTTTAATAAAATTCAATAATTTCGTTTAAAAACGCTATATTTATTAAAATAATAAACTAAATATATTTTCAATATATCATTTGAATAAGCAATAAATAACATACAAACATATAATAAGCGATGGAGTTTTGTCAATTTATATCGATCGAACACCACTAACTTCAATCATGTCCTTTATTGTAACAATAAAATAAATCCACAAATTGAAACATGAAAAAAATATTTCAATCAGATGTTAATTACATTTCACTTCACGCCAAACAAATCGAACGCAAAATATTAAATTTCTCGGATCGATAGTAAGTGAACTCACACCACTGATACAACAAAAAGCACAATTAACATCTTCAATAAAATGTCTTTAAATACCAAGTTTAACTTAGAACCACCCTATATATTAAATATAAAATACACGCACATTCCGTAGAATTTCCACGGAGGAAAAGGCGCGAAAGGCGACAACGTTTCGCTAAACTAATATTTCGTATTCAGAGCGCGGCCGAATTTTCCCCATTTCGCTTCCTTCCTTCCGGATATCTCGTCCCGGGATTCGAAATCAAGCGAAACACGCATAAACATCTCCTGTTCACTTCGTGTCCTGGACGAGGTGAGGAAGATCCTCGAGGATCTTCTCCTGGAGAAGGAAGAAGCTCTAGAAGAGCGATTTATCCGTTCTGGGCGATAAATCGGCGACCCAATTAAGCCCCGGGCTATATTTGTCGAATGTGGGTTATTATTCTCCGATACGGCTGTTTATTTTATTCCGTTTAATTTGTGTGGATGCGTTTAATTTATTCGAAGAGGCGTATATATTATAGTTTCGGTATTGATCGGATTTTGGGTGTTTGGATTATAAAAGTATTGGTTTTAGTGATTGGCGTTGCTCCAGTGTCTGTGTACTTAAAGCCGATTATCAATAATATTTATAATATAATCAATTTATGTGATCTGGTTTTGGTGAGATTCGTAGGAAAATATCTGTTTAAACATGTTAAATTTCATTATGTTTAATATCTGTTACGGTTGGGTTATGGTAAATGATCCCGTAAAACGTTAAAGTAAGAAACCCCGTAGGTTGTAAAATGTGAACTGTTAAATGTAATGATGCAGAAATTTTCCTAGATATGTGCATAATATAATAACTGTAGAAAGCTTTATTTCGAAAAAATAAGTCGTTTAGAAGTCTATTTATAAATAAAATATTAGACTGATACATTCATTTTAATTCATACAGATGAGGGATGAATTCAAGAAATTTTAATTTCAAATTGAATTTTATTCAAAAAGTAAAATAAGTTGAGTGTTTTATACTATGCGAAAAAGCTATTCTAAGAAGAAAAATAGTTTAAGAAATTTACGAACGCATAAAACAGCATTACGTCTCGGTCTAAAATTGAAATGCAATTCAACCGAACGCTTTTACATATTGAACGCGTTTTTGCATCTTTTTTCATTTCACGTTACACGCGAGCTTAGCCGTTTTTCATTCCATGCAAAACGTAGCATCGCATATTTTTCCATACGCTTTTTAAATCGAAACATATTGGAAAATCGACTCCGTCTAATAACATGAAGGGGAGAAAAAAGCGAACCGCGAACTCGTTCCGAACCGAAAGCGTCGCGCGTTCGTCGCCATTTTATCTCGACACGTTCTTATAGAATGAAGATCGACAAAAACGATCATAAGTTCCTTTCAGACGAATCGAGCACCTCTGGGAGATATGTGTCTTTGTTGGACAATCGTCGTGGAAAAGGATCGTGGACGTCTGGGACAAGAAAACGTCTTTGACCCGAGACGAATCCCGCATCATCCTCGACAGCCAAGCCTTACATATCCACGCTTATCTCTCGTCAAAAAGAAATACAACTAAACTGTCTAGATAAAAATCATTTGTATTATTTCGTATAGAAAACATTTTCAGACGTTTCTTCTTCAGAAGTGAGTTTTGTTATCCTTATATTGTTCGGATTCTGAGAAAATGTTCACTTAGCGATATGTTTTGAAGTCGTGCATATGTTACAATGAAATTGAGACTGTTGTGAATACTTGAATTCACTGACTTATAAATATGTGTACGCAATTTTTTTTGTAAAAAATGATAAAATCATATATTCATTTCTATTTAATCATGTAAAATGCGATCAAATACTGCCAAACTGTTAGTTGGTTTCAAATTGAAAAAAAGTTGTATTTTTTTCTGAAAAAATTGAATTTTAATATTCAAAACAATAATTTGGCACCTATTTTATATGATAATAAAAAAAATCTTTATATTATTTTATTGAAAAATACTAAAAATATGTACATGTAAGTCAGTAAAGTCACGAAAGCACTCCAGTCATTTTACTACAACTTATATGATTTTCCTTAGACAAAACCTTATTATAATAAGAACAGTCATAATCTATCTATAATGAAATATTCAACATTCAATTAATATCAATCAATTACCTTTCGATTCAATCAAAATCGCCCCAATGTGCGAACATGACAAACGTGCGCCTCGTCCGTCAACACTAAAGTCAATGCCGATTATTCGATACGACACTGAATTTTTTCAAAAAAAATCAAATCACATCTCATCAAGCATATCCTCGACATTAAAAAAACATAAATTTCATCAATTAATTCATCCGATTAGTACCGAAAAACTTTGTTTCGCGAAGTGAGGGGTGAGATTCGGAGCGATTTGGAGCAAAGAGACGGGCGCACAGTGCGGCGGGCGACTGTGAACTGAACGCAGCGGCTCTATATCAGGCTTTCAGGGGTTGCCAACCGGCGGCTTTACGATATCGTAAAATCAAATGACTTTATTGTTATTGTATCGATGCTATAAAGTGAATGTGTAGACGCACGACGCAAGCTGCTCGCTTCCCCTATTATAGTTCGGTGGTGAATGCGTAATATTGAGATTGTATCGAGCTTTTGAAGAGGTTCCGTTATGAATTGAGATTTTTTTTCTTTGTTATTATTGCTTATTTCTTATATTTTTTTGTTGAGCTATCGATTTTCTTCATGAAATTTTCATTTAAAATTATTCTCACATGCATGTAAGTTAATAAGCTTACGTACGTATGTGGAAAGTTGAGTAATTCTTGTCAAATTGTACTAATTCTTCTTTCTATCTGTATGTTCAAATGATACAAGTTTTATCGAAACTACTGTTAAAAATATTGCATAAATTAGACTTAAAAAATATAGCATAAAAGTTGTACAATTTTATTCTAAATAGACATGCGTTGATATTTTCAATAGCTGATACTCATTATGTTATGAATTTACTTTTTACTATATTAATTTACTAATTTATGTTTCGCTATGTATAAGAAATAAATAAAACATGCATGTATTTTAATCTGATATGAAAATAATATTAATATTGGTGCATCTAGAAATTATTAGGAAAATATGCTATGAAAGATTTAGTAGAGCTAATGCACAGTGTAAATTATGTCTATTTCCTGTATATAAATTTTTCATAAGTTATCAAAGCACACAAATTATCAACATGGGGTAAAATATAAGGAGGGTTCGTGATTTATGAATAGAAAAGAAAAACGATCTTTTCAATATTGAAAAAAATAAGAATTATGTATACCCACTTATGGATATTCAATGTTCTTTTTTCCATATAATAAATATTTAACGAAAGAAAAATCTGTCTTAAAAATATATGAAAACAAACGATGTTCCACGAATAGAAAACAAACGTTTTAACACAATCGATTTGAATTTTCAATTTTAAAAAAGTTATAGGAATCCAAACAAAGCAACCGAATAACAAACAAGCCAACAAATATAAAACACACGTAAACCACACAAGGGGCTATTTTTCGAAAGCATCGAAAGAAACCACAAATCCCCGTATATGCGATATACGACCACACGTATAATATGACAAAAAACGTAAATTTCCCCCAAAAATATTTAAAACTGTATACGTTTCTGAATTTACGAGGCAAATTATGGTGATTTACGGCGAACTAGGGACGCACTAGAAATTCCGTTGAATTATTTTTTTTGCCCAGTACACTCCACCGGAGCTTTTAGGAATATTTATCGCGAGCATTTAACGGAGACGGTAAGTTGAGAGAAATGCACCGCAATGCATCAAGTGCAAACTGTTCGACTCTAAAGAGAGTTTGATGCGGTTTTAGAAATTTCAGAGCATATTTCATCCTCTAATGCGGGAAATGTTGATGTTTTCTGAAGCTGAACGAATCTTTCGACAGTTTGCGCTAAGGGTTTAAAAGTGATTGAAGATTACATTTTCTATATACTGATAAAAAAATTTTGTTCAGAAAATGAGTTTGACTAAAATATTTGTTTTATTGAATGATGTTCTTAGGTTTGTTAGGTTGGGACATGTTTTTGGTAGATTAGGTTATGTTAAATGATCTGCTTTACAAGTACCACTTTTTATTGTTTTCAATTGAAATTATTACGTACAAATTGTTTGAATATAAATATAATTATCACTCATTATAAAATACTGTATTCAATGAATAATTTTACCTTTCAACATAAATTGAATAGATAATCCCAATGTATGTTTACTGAGTTATATTATAATTTCATTACTTATTATAATATAATGCATATGAAACAACATAGGTACAAGATTTCAATACATCTAATTAGCGAGCTTTCCTTATAAACAAAGACGATATTTGAATTTATAATTTTCCACATAAATAGTTTTCTATAATGTTATATTATAAATATTAATTATCATTTTGAATAACAAACCTACGAATACAAAATTCATATTTTTCAATATTCAAAACATTTATAAATACAAAACTTGTTTTGTTTCTTTTTAAATAAACACTCTAACACAATAATAGTTTTTTCTTTTATAATTTCAATAAAACGCCCTTTCGCAACACTCATATTTTGACGAAGACAAATCGTTTATGCGACGCGAACAAAATTAATATTTCGAAACAGATTAGCCAAGTCTAAAATTTACAAGCACCACACCATCACACGATAAATGACACGTGACGAAAAATTGTTATTTTCGTGAAACTTTTTTCAACCCTCACGACGATAAAAAAATATCGACACGCATCGATGAAGTAAAAATGTACAAAACGAAATTTTTCGTGAAAATTTCAACGCTGAACCGTATAATCTGAATCCATTGTCGTTTGTGTTTTACGATTATTATTTAAGCCATAAAATTATGTGTGTAATTTTATTACATTTAATTCAGTATTTTACACTATTTTTCGTGGAAATTTGTTAATAAAAAAATATTTAATGTTGTTCAAATTTGAGTGAAACTTTTTCATTTTTTCATTACATGAACTACTCTTATAAATGAAAAAATTAACAATTTTTGAAATTACAAAATGTGCTGTTTTATGTGCTTTTTGAAACACAAAGATCACAAGCACTTTATTTGAAACACAATATTACAGTGAAACGAAACTACGTTCGCATCATAATTAAAATTTGACTCAACGAAAATTATCAAAAAATTCTTAGAATCACATAAAAAAATAATAAACTGAGAAAACACACAGCTAATTAACCCTTGAATAAACGAAACATTTATTCGAAGAATTTTCACATTCACAAAGGACTCGGTTCGAAATTAGCCTTCTTCGGATTTTCGAGGCTTTTCTAGCTCCTCGAGCTTGACACTCGCTCCTGGCTCGGAGCAAGATTGATGGCAGAAGCCTTAAAATGTTGTTTTCATAAAGTGAAGTTGGCCTGTCGTCGAGAATTATGCTCGTGGAGCAAACCGTCCTTATCGGAGTCGGCTTCCCATGGGAAGTCGAGCTCTCGCGGTCTTCCTCGTTTCCCACGAGATTATTCTATCGTTAATTTCAACTGTCGACTGTTTCGAGTGTGTGGATTTTTCTGTATATTCGGAAAAAATATTGAACGATTTTATATTGCTTTGATCTAAAAGCTGTTATACTTTATTTTCTATATAAATAAAATTGATGTATTTTATTTTAAGACTCTTCAATGGCTACTATTTTGGTAGTAAAACTTTCCAAAGTTATTGTTTATATAACTGGAAATGTTTTTACAACATTTTATTGTACTATTTTCAGAAACAAGAACGGGAACGAGACGGAAAATGTACTATACAAAATATACAATACTATACAATATACAATCAGCTCAAAGTGTTAATAGTTTTGAGCAACGCAAAGTCATAGAAGCTAGTATAAGATATTATTTCTGAATATTTATAACTTGAATTAAGTCTTTATTTTACTATTCAATTACTGATTCTCTTTTTGATGAATTGTGATTGTAAATGGTTAGTATTTTATATAAACAATTTAATAATTATATCAAAATAACTGTTGTTGTTTAAATTTTGTAATATCTATCCTAGGTACACCCAACAAAATTTGATATTTCGACAGTTTTCATGCTCAAAATTTTATATCTTTCAATGTCAAGTCGATTCAAATATTGAAAAGTCGAATTTATAATAAATAACAGGTGAATTTGAAATAATTTCCATCCATTTTATATAGGCTACTTGCCACTTTGCTAATATTATTTATTAACTGAAAATTCTGTGATTAGTTAATGATTGTTTCGCATTTAATAACGTTCCAAATCACCAATAAAATTTTCAACATGAATTTACATTTCATGCATCGAGTTGAAATTATTAAATGCTTTCAATTCTAAAACTATATTAAACTCAACGTGAGTTGCAAAAGTTTTCACATGAAATTAATCACAACTCTAGCACGTAATCAAACTACGCAACAACTCAACATTTCCCATTCAAGAGCGAATAGAATAAGCTTCAAACACTATACACACATAGAACACAGATACGATGCTCTATCTTTATTTGAATGTTGCACAGTAATAAAGGGCGGCTATAAATATGGGGTTTAGGGTCGCAAATGGTCCGTACGAACATAACGCATTGTTTTCCATTTTTATGATAGTTCATTTAATATGCGGTTTGCGTGAAACAGTTCCTTTTTCGTGGACAGGGAAAATGCCATCGAAATATGTTCGGTTCGGCGATTAAATCTCGGTCTCGTGAATTTTTAACTTCGCATGATTGATCGACCGAATATCAATCGTGGACGTTTTCACGTATTCCTGAAAAATCGATGCGAATTAAACTGAATAATTTATGAAATGAGTGAGTCGTTTCATTCGAGAGTCTGGCTCGAGTTTATGCGTCTGGGTTTTTCGCATTTTTGATCTCTTTGTACGGAGCGTGTTGAAAAAGCTTTGATTTTTCCAGTCGGTCGTATAATATTTTCGTCTTGAAAATATTTTAAGCGAAGTCGTATTATTTTTTTACCAAATGGGTAAGTTTTGTGGAAAAAACGTGTGCCGAATCGAATTTTAATGCTTTTCTACAAATTATCGCGAAATTAAAACAATGTCGTTAAAAAGTATGAAAATCTCTTTTATGACAAGGGTTAAAACAACGTTTTCATAATTATAATACGGATGTTTTATTTACGCATTTAGTCCTTAACAATCCAAGAGAATTTCTCCTTTTTGTGCTTCCATTTTTTTTAATTATGTCGTTTGTAATGCAAGTTGATCTTATTTAATATAATATAAAAGTATATTACAGTCAAAGTGATCAAATATGTTCGTGAATATATTTTCTAGTTGAAACTCATTGATTTTTATGTACATTTTTCAATTCTAGTTTCAATTTTTTCCAAGTTTTCTATTATATTATTACAGAACTTTATTACATTATTGAATAGAAGTACAGATGGTGCAGAAAGGAGCAAAAATATATAAGATATACATATGTATTTATGGCAATTCTATAGCATTTTAAGTCTTCAGTCACCTAAAAAATCGCTTGGTTTTTTTCGATTACATTAAATCAATAAAAATGTGATCCGAGTTGATAACTGACAGCGAAAATCCGAATTATAGCCAAGCAATGTAAACTTAAACTAGACAAAAGATATCTACATACATTAGTACTTTGACTATAACCTAAACATATTTTGAGTCCAATTCAAATAATTTTATTCAAAATTTCGATTATTCACACGGCCGCATCGACATTCTAATTCGAACCGTGATATAGAATCGTTCCGATGCAATTTTCACATGCTCCTCTGGCCGCGCACTAAAGGCGCTTTTCCGGCCGGAAAATCTCGCGGTTCGCCGCTCTTTATTCGACTTTTCCGGTTCACTTTTCTTGCCGAACACGGAAAGAGCTCCAGCATCCTGCCTGGTTGCATCCGTCGGTCAATTTATAACGGGAATTTCCTTATACGATATTCCTTATACGGGAATTTTCCGGCAATTCAATGCGGACGTCTACACCCCTTTTCAAACACCTGCCTGGTCGTATACACCGTGGAAAGTCCATATACACCGTGATATCCTTCAATCTATTCGTTTTCCGTTTCTCTATTGCTTTTGTAGGATGCTCAGAGTATTTTTCGATAGGGTCATGAAAATTTTATTGAAAAGTAGAATATCATTATCGACTTCAATGTAGATTTTCTACGTATACTTATTTTAAGTAAAACAATTTCTAATTTATAGCTGAAGAAAAATTATGCTAAATAGCTGAATAGTTTTTTTTTTATCACGTTTCAACATCGATTAAGTTTATAATTTTAACTACATTTGATTTTGACTCGGTTTTGCTTAATTGGCTTCCATTTTCGATTTCATATTTTGCATCAACTTAAGATTAAATTCAATCTTATTTTCGCGTTCAACTTAAACTTCATCTTTGACACCAACTCTTAAAATTTTTAACCCAATTTCCTCATTAATTCTATCTCCTACATTCGAGATTTTCCTTCCAATTTTCTACAACCCTGTTTCACAGGTCGTTAATCAAAGATGGACCGTTTTGCGATTTATTCGGTGGGCGTGCGCGTGTAGTGAATCACCCCAAGACATTTTCGTTTTTCCACCATTATGTGATATTATGTGTCCCCATATAGTATTCTATGGGGTGGTGTGTTTGTGCTCGATAGTTTCCGCCGATATCTATTCCCCACATAAGAATTCGTACGATGGAAAATATTATGGGATTAATGCTCGCTATCGTTCGTACTCTTGGACGACACTACAGTTAATATCACTGAAAAGGCGAAAGCTTCACTTTTACTCATTGTCTGCGAAAGTTATTCCGATCTGACTCCTTTATCCTTTCGCTTAAGTGTGACGCAGAAAAATTCGCGTATAAGAACCTTTCGAAGCCGACTAACGATCGTTTCATTTCTGCCCGAGAATATATTTCCGAGCTTAAATATACAAAAATGTGTTTTCGTACAATTTTCCATGTTGGTTTTGTGAAACGTTCGTAAAATCAATATGTGAAATAATATTATGTTTAAAACTATGACTTAAATGTTGCTGTGAAGTGTTAAATTAACATTCTTCGACGTATTCAAATGTTTTAACAATGAACTTTCATTTTACTATGAATGTTTTAATCACTAGTGATATGATTTGAAATGTTTGAATATGTATTTTTTTTATCACAGTGTATAAACATAACATTTCTCATCTGAAACTGAAAAAAGTTTCGATCGTAAAATAGTCGTTTGGGTTCGCTGAAAGCTCTGCAAAATCTGTTGCGCCACTTTTAAAATATTTCACAGTCGATTTTCAGAAAGCTAAAACTTGAACAGTTTTCGTATGAAAAACGATTCGCTCGTACGCACATATTTCTAACTAACTAGTGCTAAATTTCGAACGGAATTCGAAAACGTTCCATTTCGCTCCGAAATGCGAAAACGATAAATTCGAAGCCGACGAGTTGTCGCCGCTTTATATCGACTTCCACATACTGAAACTGGAATTATATACAACAAACAAAATTACGAGTTAAACAGATCCTATTACGCTATCTCTGAAATTCACATTAGATAAATCTATTGAAATTATTCGACGTATTTGAAAATTATCTGAAATAATTCAATAATATATGCTAGTTTGTATTTAATCGTTCATTTAATCTATTTATCAAAATCATGACTTCTGATATTGATTCTGATGCGTATAAGTTGTTCATTGTAACATAGATGTAATCCATTTACTTTCTTCAATATATTTAAATATTTTTTGTTAAGCTTATTTAGGTGCTCTCTGAAATCAGAACCACTGTGATATAATTCTTTCATTTCTGAAACACTTTTATCATATGAAATACATATATAATGATAGTTCATGTCAATATTAACAAAAAAAAAGAGATTTTACAATTCGGAACTGACAATAAAGTGCTCATATTTGAATCCCTTTTTCTATGTATTTTAATGTAATAACACAATATCCTTTTTGATTCACAAAAATACAGATTAGAACTATTATGCATACTAGAAGAAAAACTGATAAGATAGATATTTTCTATAAAATAATCGCATAAATTTCGATCGAACTGTCCCTCTAACATTAAATTACACCTAACAAGCGAAAACAGAACAAGTACAGAGTGCACCCCGACGCTCCTCGAAAGATTTATGTAGGTTTTGACCCGAAATATATGATAAGGCAACACCACCCTGTACAATCCCACACACTAGGCTGTTGCTAAGCCTGAGAATAAATAACCCATTTCGGGTTTTCAGAGACGTTCGGCCCAGTTTCAGCGACACGAAGCCTCCGGGCCTGAAATATGCGACAAATGAATAAAGTCGACGAAGGGCTGCTAATTGGATCGGTTTATGTGTATCTGGAAAAAGAGTCTGAAAGACGCGTCTTGAAAAAAAAAGTGTCTGAAAACGTCGAGTGAAATAATAAAAAAGCGTCTGAAAGGTCGCCCGTTGAGTTTTGTGTTCGCGATATGGTTGTGTGAATTTTTAAAGCCTTTTTTTTCATTTGTTGGTTTTTCACTGAAGTCACATTATGGAGATGTGGAAGATTTAATTTGAGAATGTTCGATGAATTGTATTAGCTTTTGAGTCAAATTGACGTTTGAAAGCATGACATGAAAATTGTGTACTTAAACGATTTATTTATATTGTTTTATGTTGTTATTTTTTCAAAAGGTTTCGATTCTTAGAAAGAATCAGATGAATGGTTTTTTAGTGATTACGATAATTGAAATTATTGGAAAAACAATCAGATCTAATATATGTATTATTATGAAGCTTTATGTCAAACGTTAAAAAAAATAAAACAAAGAATGTTTTCGCTAAAAAATATCAAACAGAAATATGTCGTACACAAGTATAACTTTCACTTGTCATTAATGCACATACATACATTTTTCTGAAAGCTTTGATTTATTTCATACAAAAATATTCTTTCAAAAGAAACATTTCAAAATTCGATACGTTTATTTACACAAAGAAATTTTTCGCTCCATCCATTCTGAACGAGAATAAATATTTTACACAAAAAACGACAAAAAACACAAGTGTACCGTATCGAATTCGCGTTATAGCGATATTCGGAAATTCGAACCATTTTTTTCATTCAATTTTTTTGGAAAATTTTAACGCGACAGTGGAGTTTTAAAGCAAAGAAAATAATCACGAAAAAACCTAAAAAGTGAATAATTAGTTTATTCGGCCATTGTTTGAGTTTAAAAGAAATCTCGAAGCAATTATGTAAATTTCTTCAGATACCGCATACTTTCTCCCTAAAATTATCATCAGAATTTTTTTATATTTTAACGAAAATTTTTCATCTAAGCCATGTGCGTTTTTTTCTTCTGCCAACAATCCATTGATAAAATTCAGAATTCATAATTGATTTCGATACTCTTGATTTATAAACGTACCCGAATATAACTAGAGTCATCACACTCTGAATAAGAAATATCCATAGAAGTTATCGATGATATACACCACTTACATATTCTATAATACAATAAAATATACATTTTCTGCACCCATATATTATACATCGAAGGAAACATCAATAAACGATGACGCATCAGTCACTCGAATACAAATAAGCATAACTTTCGAAAAGAAACCTTCTCTTTCGTACAACACACACTCACCTGTATATAAGCCCTACCGAGGAAAAAAAATAGGAAACTACTCGTTTTCGCCAGGATTGAGGATTTCGCAATCTCTATACAATACATGTTCGCATGGGTGTGTGGAAAAAAAAGGTCCCAGGGATGAAAAAAGAAAAACACATTTTCCCGGTAAGGGTTTTGGCGGTTGTTGAAATGTGTTATGCAAACGTCACCGGTCGACAACTACGCTATATACTTAGGGAGGATTCACACGGGATAAAAATTATGTGTTCTTAAACGATGATTAATTATTATATGATTTTAATCTTCAATTTTATAATTTGAGCTCATATTGCAATTGATTTAAGTTCTGGTTTAAGTATGATGTACATAAGTCGATGTGTAATTATATGAAACCTTTCAACAGGTATACTTGAACTTTGTTAGTTAATTACAGCCATAAGTGTGAATTTACAAGTAAACCATTTTTAAATAATATTATTAGATCATATAAAAGAATAATTATGGCTGTATCATTTATACGACTCATTTTGTTTATTTCAAAGATTGAGTGCTCTTATTGTTAGTGAAAAACAAAAGCAAGGACTGGTTGATATTAATGTATAAATTCGTAACGGAAAATTATCTTGGTATAGATAGGTAGATAAATCAAAAAAGTCTCATTAATTACATATATATAATTATAGATATTTTTGAAAGGTGATTTTGAACGCCAAAATGAAAATTTACATATAAAAAAAGAAAATTAACCAAAAGAGTGGGAATGATATATAATTTTAACGGATGAGACAAAGCAATGTGCTAAGAAAAGTTGTCAAAATTATTAATAAAAAGTAATCGAATATTAAAAAAAATCAAACTTACGCATAACTCTATTTCTCTATACAAATCTATACATGATAAATAAAAAAAATGTTAACATATGTAAATCCACCCCCTATTCTTTTTAAATTTTTAATCGTTTTTATCAAATTCTCTAAAAAAACTTCATGCTTAACAGTTTCTTTATAATATTTAACATTTTCCTAGAACGATCTAAACAAATTTCTTAAAATTATAAATCCAACCTTCCCCAATCAACATAATTTCTTATAAAAAACTAAACCCAAACGACTATCCTTCACCGCACTATCTTTCCCTACATTCCTGAAATTTTAACAATTTCCCACCACAACCTGAACCTCACCAATGAGTCTGAACGATCCTCTAGGAAAACTCTATCCATTTTTTCCCTAGCCCAGTTATATCCACAGATCTCATCACATTTCACGCGTTCACCGTCGACAATATCGTCCTGCCAATGGTGCGAATTGACGTCCTCTCACAGCCAGAGTCCTGCGGGATATTTGTTCGAGGATGCCTGAAAATATTCCCCAGTAAAAGCGATATGCGTAACGCGTTGTTCGCGAATAGGGGTGGCTGTTTAAGGGTGGAGAGGGTTTTTAGGGGTTGAAGCGAATCTGAGGTGTCGGCTGTGCGCGATGGGAGTGCGACGTTTTAGGTTATTTATCGATAAATATTATATTAGGGATGAGTGGATTTGAATCTGGGAGGGTTGTGTTGAGTGTTTTTATTGTTCGGATGGGTATTATGATCTATTTTTTTATTGATCAAAATATGTTTCAATCCATTTGTGAAATGAAGCAGCTAGAGGTTGAAACTAATGATTGATGAATTGCATTGAAATCGATCAATAAAAGAGACGATTACAAAGATATTCTTTATGTACTTACAATCAATACTTTACTTTAAAATTACTTCTTTATCAAAACTGATTGATAAAGAAGAAAGATTAATATTTTTTGCATTGCTATTAAAATCAGTGCGCATGAGACATATAAGTATTCAATTATCTATTAAATTCGTCAATATTGAGCCAATACAACATAAAAAGTACATATTTATTTCAGTATATATTTATTGTAATAGGTAAAGCTATTCAATCATTTTTCAATTTTCCAATAAATCATAAACTTCAATGTGAAGCAGAAACTTTAATACACACTAGGATAGGAACTTCAGATGTAATATCAGCACATGGAAGATATCACTAAAACGAATTGAATTTCACCAAATCACAAAATATGAGGATCCATTTTCCGGAACCATTTCGTAAAATCTTAAATTAATACAACATACGAATCAAAAAAATCAAATTATCATATAAATTAAGTTAAATCTCACCAGGGTCGATCTCAACTATCTATTATAGCTTGACCCCAGCATACACAAACGCTTCGTAAAGCGAACTATTTGGCTAGCCAAATAATTACTATTTTACAAGTCTATCTAAAAAGGCTATATAAATTTCATTTAATATTCATTCGAAAGTTTAGTTTGATAGAACAAATAACATTCAGCAATCAAAAATTTCAATTCTTATATCGAAAATACAGCTTTCATCCAAAACAATGTTTACAAAGAGTCTAATCGACACCGAAATCCGTCACACGTATCTGACACTTTATTTACATTTGGCTCATCGAAAGCACGTAATGACTACGGGATTGGCGCTGAGGACAAATCTGTGTGCTTCGTATGGTTATAGGACAATTCGTCGAATGTCGAATGTTTGAATAGACCACATCAAAGCGAATAGTCTATATCCTTCGGAGATATTCTCTTAAACTATGCGCTAGTCTGTGTTGATTGCGACAATCGTTCAATAGCGAACGTATCGAATGGATATATTCAATGTGTTTGTTGCGTATTTGAACTCATTTAATCTATGTGTGTATATTATATTAGTTAATCATATAATTCATCGGAATCGTTTAAATTTATTCTTTAAAGGATCGTCAAAATTTTCATCAATGAAAATTCATTATACTCTTGAAATATCTGTATTAATATATTATAAAATTTACTTATTATCTCATAGCTCACTTTTATTATTATTTGCATATTAAAATAAAAATGAGTGTCTGTTTTTTTCAGCTTATCAATTCAATGAATAATTTCAACTTTCACAACGGAAATTGAATTTATAAGCTTGTTAAATTAATCTCAAACATGACCTATCCAAACTCTTCAAGAATTGCGCAGAAGGTCTACCCTACCACTAAAATATAATATAACCTAAACATACACAAAACAATAAATATTTAATACTCAATAATCTATAAAATTTATAGAAAACTAATCTCAAACGTAATCCAATTTTATATAACCTTGAAAAAAGAATGAAAAAACCCAACCATACATAACCTATCCGAACTCGAGGTGTACTGTACAAACACCAAAAATGTAATACA
Source organism: Cheumatopsyche charites (assembly GCA_024721215.1). Taxonomy (NCBI): domain Eukaryota; kingdom Metazoa; phylum Arthropoda; class Insecta; order Trichoptera; family Hydropsychidae; genus Cheumatopsyche; species Cheumatopsyche charites. The sequence goes on from CM045583.1 coordinate 2,945,617, forward strand.
ACCTGAAAACACAAGACATAACACTAGATAACCTGAAAAATAATAGAAAACCTACACTAAAACATAACTCAGTCTAATTTAACCTTGAAAAAAGAATGAAATAACCCACCCATACATAACCTATCCAAACTCGAGGTGTACCATACAAAAACCAAAAATATAATACGACCTGAAGATGCAAGATACAACACTAGACAACCTGAAAAATAATAGAAAACCTAACCTAAAAACATAACTCAATTTAATCAAACTTTGGTAAACAAAGGAAAAAACCCAACCATACATAACCTATCCAAACGTTTTAAGCATTGCGCAGGAGGTGTACCATACAAATATCAAAAACATAACACAATCTAAACACGTAACACCTAAAAACTTTTAAAAATAAAAGAAAACCTAATCTAAAATGTAACCCAATCTTATATAACCTTGGAAAAAAAAGAATACATATAAGACACCACCAAACATAACCTATCCAAACCTTTCAAGCATTGCGCAGGAGCTGTACCAAACAAAAACCAAAAAAATACAAAACAACCTAAACAAACCCACGACACAATAAAGACACAACACTCGAGACACAATAACACACGGAAAATGAGACGCGGAAAAAAATCGCTGCCACCAAAATGACAAACGTAGCGCACTCTTCCCTCGGACATCGGTCGGTACAAAGAGGCGGCAGTAAAAAGGCATTATCCTAAATCCTTTTGTCCTCGAATAAAACGGCGGTGGAATATTGTGTTAAGCCCGGGGGTGGTTTTTCTCGCAAAATAAACCACCCCTCGCTTCCGTTTTGGCGTCACTTTTGTGCCGCACCCGGTACAAAGGTGGAAAACGTTTCTGTGTGCTGCGCGTTTTGCAGGTGGTGATTGCGATTGGATTTTGATTTTTGTTCTGCGGTCGTATTTTGAATTGGAAATTTTGTAGAAAGGGGTGAATATGTTGTTTTTGTTATGGAGTGGTGAAAGGCTTATTTATTTGGTTGAATATATTGGAAAATTGGTTAATTTGATGGGGTATAGTGGGGAAATCGGTTGATTTGATGGGGTAATGAGGAAAATTCATTTGGGGTGAATTTGATGTTTTTGATATGGAGTATTGAGGGATTTTTTTATTTGGTTGGATGTATTGGAAAATTAGCTAATTTGTTGGATATAGTGGGAAAATCGGTTGATATGATAAGATATGGAGGAAAATTGATTTTGGGGTGAATGTATAGTTTTTGTTATGGAGTATTGAGGTATTTGTTTATTTGGTTGGATGTATTGGAAAATTAGCTAATTTGTTGGGAATAGTGGGAAAGTTGTTAGATTTGTTGGGGTATAGTGGGAAATTCAGTTTTTTGGTTGGGTGAATAATGAATTTATATTTTGGGTGAAATAATGGTTGTTTAAGGGTTAGTAATACCTATTTAAGTCGTAATTGTTCAGTTCATAGTCCATAATCTAGTTTTATGCTTGGAAGCTGTAAATGTAAGGGGTGGTTTAGTCGAGGTACCTTTGAATTGGTTAAATTTAGATTAAGAGTTGTAAAAAATGAATAATTTAATATTATTTAAACCTAGATGTTTGAAAATATTACTTAACTGCTTTCTATTTTAGAAAAATAAATTATTATTGTTTAAAAATGACAATTTCAAATACATTTTTTTCTTACTATTCAATTAAAATTGACCCCATACACCATAAAAAATCACCAAATAAAATGAAAACCAAGAAAAATTAAAATTATTTGATCCCATTTCAATTATCTAAAAATACGAAAAAAATCCTAAAAAAGACTTGCGATATAAATAAATGATACGTAGCGATTCTAACACCTAAAATCCCGGTTAATCAAATCCAAAAAACACCCACCCCTCACTTCGAAACCCACACCCGGTTAGTGTCGGTTCGCGGTTAAACGCAGAACGGTTTAACGGTCGCATAAATTTTCCAATTCTAACGATATCTACGGATTCGGTTTTTCAGAAGGGAAACGCGGTCTGCGGTTAGTTTTGGGACACTTTGTTGAAAAATCGCACATTTTTTTATACATACGAGCGATTATTTAAATGCGGTAAGTGTGAAATGCGGTACAGTCGTGGTTTCGTGAATTTATTTTTTAATATTTATGAGATGTTTGTATAATAAGTTTATCGAAGGAATGAAATGAATTCGCTGGATATGGTAATGCTGTATTTTTAATCAAGAATCTATTGATTTTTTCTTGATAGAATCGATGTTGGATTATAAAGAAATGTCTCGAGTGCAATATAAATTCTAATAGTTTCCGTGGATTTTTATTTGGATTTACTTTGTCGAATAGAATTTTCATTAAATATATTTTAAATTTTCTGAAGATCATTTTTTTCTATGCAAATCATAATATTATATTTCTGACACATCAATAGAATTTTCAATCGTTAATAAAAACAAGAAATAATCGCCTATTTTAAAGAAATGTTTGAATTCCAATTATAACTATTTTTCTTTTTAATAGAATCGTATATATTTTGTAAATTAACACTTTAACGACCTACTTTTTACTCTTTCAATAAAATCGTTAGAAAAACGTGAAAACTAATCAAAATTTTATTAAAACACAAAAGAGACACGAAAAAAAAACTTTCAAATAACATCGCACTAGAGACGACAGAAATCCGCAGACAACTTCGCAATCAAGTAGAACGCTTATTAAAACGAATCCTTTGTGAAACGGCAACCAATAAAACGAACTAAAACAATCCGTTTGAAATCCAGTATTGCTAAAAAACTCAAAATAACTTTTTTGAAATGAAAAATTTTTAAATTTGAATGAACTCAAAAAAAAATCCCTTCGAGAATCGCGCTTTGTTTGATGACACTATTACGAATCGCGCCTTCGCTACAAAAAAGGGGAGACCTGGGCCATTTATGTGGCGTGAAGAATGGTCAGGGCAGTGGACTAGGAATTCGCCTTGGCCCCCGGGGGATACGCCCCCGCGTCTAGGGGCTGCGCCCCCGAGATGAATGAGGAGGGTTGAAAGGACAAGGAGCTCTTTTACGCGGGTTTTATGTGAGTTATATGACGGTATGTGGGATTCGATGATATTTTTTTTTCAGTATTGAGTATTTGAATTGTTTTAGATTTTATTGAATTTAGTTGGAAATTTAGATACTTGTCAAATATGGGGTGATATTCAGTATTTGGTAGCAAAATCAGATGGAATTGTATGAAGATTCTGCGATGATATTAAAATGTATTAAATTTTTCTTTCAGTTGTATTTTCTGTTAAAAAATGTTATAAATTTAGACATATGTAAGTAAATTACCAAAAAATACTGTTTAATAAAGAAATGTGAAATTCAATAGTGTAAAATGTGCTTAGTATGAGCCTACATTTTCTTGTAAAAAGGCGAAACCATTAACGAAAGAGAAGGAAAATGGAAATAATTCATTCTTTAAATAACCCTTTTATTATTCTCTATATTCATAATTTATCCATCTATTATCATTAAATTTACAGGGGCTTTCAAAAATTTAATTTAATATTTAGTAAGTATATACTGAACTGTGTGTAAATGTAATAATGACTGCAGAACCTGTTTTTTTTCTGTAGGAATGATTTTGAAATGTTTGCAATGATGTAATATTAATTCATATGATTAATTTTGTATGTTTAGAATAATCAAAAGATTATTTTTTTACATTTTTAATCTTCATCTTCTCATTTTGATACATATCTTCTATGCAGAATCTAAAGAAGCATTTTAAACCAATTTATGAATCTTTCACATTTTTTTCCATACAATCAATTATTTTCAATTAAAACCATACAATTATAGCCTAGCAATAATCCAAAAATAATTCTCAAATTTTCCCCCATAGAAAATCGATTCAAAGCTCAAAAACAATACATCTGAAACACCACAAATCCCATAAAAACTCCGACAGAGCACGGCTGAAAAATTAAACCCGTTCCCGGCGAACAATGAGAGAGCGTTTAACGGCCGTGTCGCGGCCGTCGAATAAAATCGTTGCCGTAATTAAAATTAATGCTTCGGCACAAAGGCGCCCGGCGTTAAGGGGTTAAGCCGGCTTCGATTCCGGCGCACAATGGCTATATCAAAACGCCGCTTTCGCCTTTGATTGATGGCCGAACGAAAAGTCCCGTTTAATGGCAGAAATGTGTTAAGGGCGGGACGGGATCGTATTATATTATGGCCGAATGAGCCAATGGGATCAAGTCAATGGAAGAAATTCCGAGAAAAATGAGCCCAAATTTGAACGTGAGTCTTTTATGTTAGGAAGAGGATTAGTTAGTTGATGATATATCTCAGTAAATGTTTTGTGAAATGAATTCAATTTTGACGAAAATGGTATTTGATCCCCTTGGCCTGTTTCGTCGTCATATTATTATGTGGGGGCGAAGGTGAGTTAAGGGTTATTTATGGATGTTGGATGTGGTCTGCTTTGACTGCGGTAAGTGATAGTTGATTGTTGTTGGCTTGCTATTGAAATCAGTCGTCAGTGTGCTTTCAGCTTTTAATTGTGACTGCATAAAATTTTCAAAAATCATAGCAGTATGAAGGTTTTTTAATGTATCTGGTCTTACAAATCAGGATAATCTAAATAAATTCATAAATTCATTCATTTCAATGTTATTGAAATTGTTTTGAGACATGATATGAAAGATTGTGACTTATACAGTTACCTTGGAGTTGGATTTGTGAATCTTTTTTTCTCATTTTCGGTGTTTTTTTTTTTTTTTGCGGTGAATCGGTGGTTTGTCTTTTAATTCGCAACTGATAAATTATATTGGGAAAGAAGTCGCTTCGGCTTCTGTGAAATATTGCTTTTGATCCAGCAAACAATCTCGTTGAGAGGAAAATAAATAAACATCCATTAAACGTTTCGTAAGCTAGTCCGAGAGTAAATCAAATAATTTCTCAGAATCGATTTCACTTTGGAAATGTTCTTTAAATTATTGTGTAGTAATAAAAACATTTTGGATAGATCCTTCAAGAGTAGGGATAAATTGAAATTTCCTAGAAAAAAAATTGAAACATATTAAATATTTTTTATAAGATGTTCGTTTCATATTATTTTTTATATATGTAATACATTTTATAATTATCAAGAGCCTTCAGTTAAGTAAAATAATAACAATAATATGAAAATATATTTTTTACTGAGACATCTATTGATAATTTAAAATACTTTTGTTATTTGGGACTTCTCAAAACGGTTTCGTATTTTGAATGATTTCATAGTACAAATATTTTTTAGAAACACTGCCATCTATATAATTATTTGAAAAAAATAGGGAACATTTTATAATTAGTATAAGCTGACTTAAAAAGATGTCACTATAAATCTATTCAATTATTTCTTATTGTTAAAATATATTTTATGTACTATTCATAATTATTCATCGCTTCTGTCAAACTTCAATAGTTTCAAAACTTCAATGTGTGTTCAATGAAGATGCTAAACGAATTTAAACGCATAAAAATTCAAACCAGTAAGTTTTGCCAATGAAATCTTTTGAGTTTTTTAAAACAAATCATTTACACTCTCCTCGATACAATTCAATCTTACAATTAGTTAATTTATAAATGAAATTTACAAGGTATCAGAATCTTTGCCTTTCATATGAAAGAAAACCCGCGATACGTATGTATAAGTTTAAAAGAATAGCGATGAAATTACTCGAGCCAATCCCGAATTTCCATGAATATTAAAAATACGAAAATATAAAACCTACCGAACTCCAGACAAGAACAAAAGCGAAAAATCAAGAGAATAAAAGAAATCCAAACGAAGAGTGGACACAGTGACGACGACGGAATACGTTATTATTCAAATGGGTCACCGAACAATAATTCGCGAAGAAGTTTCCGAGCTGAGGCCAGGTCGAACTTTCGCCAACTTCACACATTTAATTTAACTTTGTCCTCGCTGTTAGGATCCTCTGAAAAATTGCATTCGAAAAAACCGCATTTTCTTCTTTTTGAAACCCGGTTTTCTCCCTTCAATCCGGTAACAACGCAATCATAATAAAAGGCGCGAAAATTGCCACCCTTTTCGACTGCGTTATACGTTCGATGTGGAAAATCTTAGATTTTAATTAAATTTTATTATGTTTTCGTTATTTTATATTTTGGATGTGAATTGTGATGATTCGATGCATTTTTATTACGTATCGAATAAATGAATGATGAAATTGCGGAAGGAAGGAAGAGTCGTTCTTGTATCTCGTCTTGAAGCAATTATTTTCTTCCGTTTCTATAATGTGGATTCGAAGCACGTGTAACAATGCGTTTTTTTCTTATATTCTTGCAAGAAAATTGAATGTAAATTAATCGAAGAGTGTTCGAAAATCATTTTAGGAATAGTTTTCTTTGTGAGGGAAATTTTCGTGAAGGGGAAAAATCGTTTCTCAGAAGAAAAACAAGAACGTCCTTCCCCCTTGGACCCTGGCGATGTTCAGACTTTCAATAACACCCCACAAAGGATTAGGGATCCATCATAATGTGTATTACGTTGCATTTTTGTAACACTCTGAGCCCTCATCCCCTTTTGATAAAAACGCTTTTTAATTCCCCAGATTAGACATACTCTCAGAAAAGCTCAAAACATATTGAATTTTTTCACCTCCTACTCTTTAACCTTTAATATTTTCAATTATTATCCAATATTGAGTACACGATGTAGGTATGTGTAATATTGACATTACTTAATTATTTTCTTTTTAAATTTAGTGTATAAACACAAGTGAAATCAAATTATATTGATACTGTTGATATCTATGTGATTGATTATGATTTTGTGAAAATAAAAGACAACGATTCAAATTTGAAAATCTCATTTATTCATTTTTTCTTTACACATATAGATATTCATTATAACAGTGACACTTTTTTCTATTTTTTCCATCTGTATTATCATCAACGTTTCACAATTAATCGATGTTTATTTTTTTTATAACCCATAATCCTGTTATACAAAGCTTAAATTAACAACTATTCAATTAATTACAAATAATTTTACATTCATATCAACTACATAACATTTGTATTATATGTATTTTACAATCATACTATTTTCTTTATTAATATAAAAATATTACAATATGTACGTAGTAATAAGTATCAGGACTCATTCCAACTATAAAATGTGACTTACACTGAAAATAAATCAACAATAAGGTTCATATTTAACAAATGAGGTAAAGGCAATGCAAATCAATAAATAAAATAAGATAAAATCGTTATGCACCCTTAGCGCAATGGAGAAAATAGCTTTTTCCATCTCCGCTAAGTTAAGTGTGAAATGATAATTGAAACGGTTGAATCTCTATCGTTAAAGCTTCCTTATATTTTACAATATTTAATATTTTTCTTTAATGTAAAAAAGTATAATTATAACATTTTATTATTAATTGTGCAAAATAAATTTGATTATCAAAATATGGAACACTTTCAAAAGTTTCTCGGCATAAATGACTACGATTATTCAAACATTTATTTCATTTACAAATCATAACCGCTATAAGCTACAATGCAAATTTCATCCTTGCACAGACAATTGGTTTCCATTTCATTTTATAGCTCCGAGGTAAATGTTCTGAAGAACATTAGTTAAACAATCTTTCCCCGAGCGTTATTTAAATGTTTACAAAATATTTTGGACCCCTGGATTTACACAAATAGCTAAAACCAGAAGGAAAATTGACGTCCGTTCAAATATCAATTTGATCGAACGAATGAGGTACGTTTATTTTTGTTTTCATAATTGAATTTATCATATGATTAAGGCAAAACACCTAATTGCACCGAAACAATCTTTTTATACATACATACAAATATATATTTTCATAATATTAAATTTATTTAGCAAAAAATAATAGAATAATTAACTACTTACGTATTTAATCATTTATAATAATATTAACATTTTATTACCGTAAATAAGAGCTAGGTTACTTGTCGAAAAGCACACCGTTCATGAAACCGAAACGATATTAATAAATAGACGTAGCGCACAGTTTGTCGAATGGTTTTTTCCCATCTTTTTTTTTTACTTTTGCAATAGCAAAATTATTTTTATAAGTACACAAACATTTACACATTTAAATTTAAAACTTTGTGTATGTATGACATCTTTACAAATTGTACGAAGTCAGACTTTCTGTTACAAGACTCTTAAACGTTATTTTCAATAAAAAGCAAAACATTTTAATTATGCACGGAGTTTAGTAGAAAATGTTTTCAAATAAAACATTGTTGTGCGATAGATACCGTTTGTAAAACATAACTTATAAAATACATCCTTATGGCACGCTTTTTCATAATTGACGGCGTTAAATTTCAAATTAACTGTTTTAAGTATAGAAAGAAATTTATCCTCGTCGATTTCTAATTTTGATTGAATGAAATCAGTTTGTCACAATTGTTTCTTTTATAATCATCAAGAGATGTGGTCCTCCAGTTTCATACAAAATTCATATATTTATATATTTATTGACATATCATCATAAGCACCATATGAGAACAGAATTGGATGAGAGTTAAATAATATAAAACTATAATTTTTAAACAAAAAATCAGAATATTGGCAATAAATAAAATTCTTTACATTTTTAATTTCTTTCAAAATTTTGAACACATTGAATCATAGAACAAAAAATAAGAAAAATGGCACATTTGACAGATTTTACAGAAACAAAATTGAATCAGATAATTATGAATCAATGCAATACATATTTGTGATACTCTCTCATATAAATAAGAATTAAAATCTATAGGAATTACACGTTATTGTTATTTATTGCACACAATCGAAACGCATAAAAACACAAATATGCTGTCACTTGATAAACAAGTATTCTGCTTCAAATTCAACACTTTTCACTTCACTTCTTCAAAGTTTAGTAGGTATATTGCATTTGATGTACAATAAATTGAAACTTTTGAAAGTGAAGTGAAGAATATTGTAAATGTTAGAAGTAGAGCACCTGTATATTATACGTTACAAATTCGGCAACGATACAAAAACTATACACTTCGTTTATTAAAAAGAAATAAAGACAAATTTAAGACTATGCTTGCAAAAAGTAATCATAATAATCGTTTAATGTATTGAGATCTTTGCGACGCACTGCATCTTGCACCGAGTGCGTTCAGCTGCAGTCGATGCAAGATCACCCGTTTATATTTTTTTTTGTAAACTCGATGAATGTGTTTTAAATACATCATTATTCTTAAAATTACCATTAATAAGAGTGACTAAACAAGTAAATGAACGGCATTTTATGTAATAATTGACTAATATTCGTTATCTTTACATTTTTATATATTTATAGTAAATTAATTTAGCTTAGCGAACAAGTCTATGACTTTCACGTGGTAATTTTAACATTGAGCTTATTAACTTCGAGTGATTTTTTTATTTAATTCGTTTAATTTTTAAATAACGAAAAGCGTGAACAACACGTGTCGTGTTTCTTGTAATTATTTTTTTATCACAAAAAGAACCAGGAAAATATATTATGTACTTTTTTAAAATTAAAATTATAATTTATATTTACATGGCAGTCATACAAGCTAAATGTCCAAACTTTCACACGTACGTAATGAAGCAACCTTTCGTTTTGTGATAAATAAATTTATAATAGATATTTCATTCGCTACCATTGTGTTTTATGCAAAAATCTGTTTTTTGTTTTACAAATTAGTGAATAAAACCAATAAAAATTCTTCTAATCGGAGAACACATGTAGTATTTTGAGCGAAGCCTTACATCAATCTGAAACAATAAAAAACATACATTAGTTAATATTCAATATAATTTTTTAACTTAACTAATAATGAATTTAGACATAAAATCTTATAAGGAGACTCTGGGAGAGATAGAAAAAATAATAATTGAAGCCAATTTTCAAAAAAATGTCAATTGGCCATCTTTCCTGTATGGCCATCTCTCCTGAAATCACCCTAGACCGAATTTCAATTGAAGTTAAATACGTTTTTTTAATATTAACAATAGTTATATTTTTTTATACATGAAATAAAAAAAAATTAAGATGATTTCCACTGCCCCCATATTTACAATCAATAACATCAAGTGTTGGATTTACAAAAACCATGTAAATAAAATTTTTAAAAATGAAAATCATAATCAAAATTATGAAGTGACTCGACAAAAACTGAGCAATTAAACAAATCGTCAAGAATGAAAAGCCACTAACTAAAACATAAGGAATATAATAATAAGAGCACACGCCGAAGGAGAGCGAGACTGAGTGTGCTTAATTGGGTGTCTAACGCGATCCGCAAAAGATTTTCCCGGGAGGAAAAAAGGCGGGAAAAAAGCGGAAAAACCCCGAAGGAAAAGGGAAAAACGTTTACCCGGCACGTCGACAGGTCCGCACTTAAATAATTACCGCACATAAAGAGAGTCCGCCGAAGCGGTAAATTCGACCGCTTAGAAAACAATTAGAGTGGATAAAAATCTGCAAGTCCGCTTCAAAATAACCCCATTTTTTAAACTTTTTCTGCGGTAGCAATTTAATTTCGAAAGCTTCGCGCTCAAATGCTCCGGGGAAACTAAATCACTGTTTTTCGCTAGAGGAAGCCGATATTATAAAAGCGGTTAAGTCGCCAATGTTGGACAATGCGAAAATATGGTGAGAATTCTGATGAAATTATTTCATTTATATTTTAATATGCGTACATATATCAAAATATAATTGTTATTATTAAAGAAATTTTACCTTTATTGAGAATCAGATTTAACTTTATTTTGCTATAGAAAGAAAAGCTATAATTAACTGTTAAAGAAAGTGCTTATCTAAGAGACTAGCTTTAAGTCAGACAATATAAATAAAAGATTCTTACTGTACCCAATCCCCATCTCAACTTTACACTAGTTTTAGAAGAGTCTTTTAATCGTTGTTTAAACTATCTTAGTTGTACTCAATACTATCCTAATAACTAACAAATAAAAGATCGAGCTAAAACCTTGAAAATTCTTATCTAACTTAATTTTCTACTAACGTGCTGATACAGTTTTTTTTTTCATAAGCTGACGTTAACTAACATTCGTACATTAAAAATTATAATTTCACTATCGTTTTGTTTATCGACAATGATTTCACTGAATCACAAGTAAAATTATATCACTGCAACTTATATGAAAATATTATTTAATTGAATAAAAAAAATATATCGAATCGTAGCGAAACCCGCAAGAGACTCGCCGGAAAAACTTGTTACCGATTAACCCGGAAAATTCAAAACGAAACGAAATTGGGTCGAAAATAATAATTATCGTACACGACTCTCGATATTGTGTTCGATACCATCAATTAGAATTCAATTGCCGGTTTGACCTATTTGTCGGCGCGTATAAATCGGTCGGACCGAAATAGGCCCAGTGGCTTTTCCCTAAGCGAATTTATAAGCCTGGGGCGTATAAATAGAAGAAAAGTGTGCGTTTTTGTATTTTTTCCCTCTCTCTTCTCTTACATAATGCCGGTTAGTTCACAGTTGTCTTACATTTGAATTGAAAGTCGTAGCCGTCGTTTCGTTGCTCCCCCATAGTCGGATACTGCTCTGGTGGAGTACGGAATAGAGACATTAGGTTCGGAGGACAGAATTTCTCTTCTTTCTATAAGATACAGGGTTACTAGTAACGAAATTATTTATATTTTATTGGAAATTTTGTATTTCGGATGTTAAATTAAAGATTGAACTTAGTTGACGATTTTCTATTTAGTAGATACAAAGTATTCATGAAAGTAAAATCTAGTCGAAAAAGAAGATTCGTATGAATTTAACGGTTTTAATGAGGAATCTGTCTCGAAAGTCAGATCTGATAAAAAAACAGCAGAATAATAAGAAGTAATAAGACTCGATTTTATTAGTTTCTTAACTCAACCTGATCTAAAAACAAAATCTAATGCAGAATTTGGACTTAATAATAAGGCTGAGTATTATTTTCGAGAAGACAATATATTTGGACAATTTGACAATGCTCGAAAAAGTTGTAGAATGTAAAGAATGTAAAGATGAAGTCATTCAAACTTGATAAAATGCAAAGAGGATTTAAGAAATGAATCGATACACAGTGAAGCTAAAATCTATTGAATCTAATCAACATAGACAAAGTGGTAAATCCGTTTCATAAAACATTAAACTTTTTTAGAATCAAATATTCAAAAGAAACAATCGAGACATCATATCAACCAAAAAGTATGACACGCGACTCTCACCAATGATACGACTGGACTCAAACCCAGCATCACGAATACACTAAGTCCCTATGCTCACACACAAACACTCGACACATCTAAACTATCAATCTCCATACTCTCAATAATTTTTCTAACAATCCTATCAAAATCTCAACCACCCTGTTAAAAACGCACGAACTTTCACCCCGCGAAACGCAAGATACCCCCAGCATCGAGACGGAAGAGCAGAAGCAAGCCAACTACAGACAACACCGATACTCCGAACACCCCTACAACACCCACCCCTACAACGATCATCCCTACAACGCCCACCCCACGCAGCATCCACCCCTATGGAGTATCGGTCCCATAGAGTCGCGCGGGGCGAACATCCCGGCGCCGGACCGAGGGCGTCGGGGGCCCCTCGATGGGGGCCCAGGGGGCGCAGCACCCCCCGGTCTGGCGCCGCGTCGGTCAGCCGCCGGGGCCATCTATCTCCGATGCTTTAAGAGCGCCCGTTATCTGCGGACCACGTGGAGACGCACCACTACGATTCGCGGGGGTGCTTTTTCTTCAAGGGTGGGTTTTTCGTATATATGTATGTTAAGGTTATGAAAATTTATTTGAAAGGTTTTATTTTTAATGGTGTCGTTTTGTGTGATGAAGGTGAATTTTGTGAAAATTTTAAGGTGAATTATACAAATTTTGATGTTTTCAGGTTTGGTGTTATTTTTGGTCATAGAGCTTATCATCCCTAACTCAAAAAAAGAGAGTTACGAAACTGTTGAAAGTGAAAGTCCAGGTCTGATTTGGAATAGAAAAAAATATTTCGATAGATATTATGACAACGACTATAACATCGTCAAGTTAATTTCGTAGATATAATTTCTGACAAGTTAACTTAAACTTGTATATTTTAAGAAATTTCGATTTTTTTCGATTCAAATGTGTTTAAATTGTGTTAAATCGAAAAATATATGCGGAATTGCTTGATTTATTTAATTTAAGAAAGGTGTAACGAAATCTCATAAAGTGACGAGGACATAGTCGTTTATCTTACTGAAACATTCACATGAAACCAATGACTATTCTTTCAATTATTGGATAATAACTAAGTGGTTTGACATTACTATCAATTCCGCTGAAAAAACGTTTATAAAACCGATAAAAATTTCTATCTGACGATTGAAGGACTGTTTCTAAGAGTCTGTTTCAATTTTCAAATAACAGTTAAATCTTCGATTAAGTGTTGTTTGACGAATAAAACAAAAATATATTTATATGAATGCATATATACGAATATGATATGAAGTTTTATAAAGAATTTCCATTTATTTTATATACGTGCGTATCTTTTCATCGACGCCTGTATGTGCTTAGATAGATCGTCGTATTATATACGTCTACCATGAAGAAAGGGGGAGAAAGACTGAATCGTAAAATTTGATAGAATTAATAATAATAAAATAAACCGTTGCCGCCGGAATCTGACGTCAGGGGAAAATCGCGAGAAAAACCCACCTACCAAAAGGAAAACCTAGGAAAACTGCCTACGATTAATAAAAGCAATAATTTCGCAAAGAAAAGTATTAAAACACGGCGAAAGAGGACATCCGTTACACGGTACTAATCTATCTACCTATGAAACGAAAAGTGTATAAGAAAGTATACAGAAGAACGTCGGATATATTTCATTGAGTGCTGAAAATAGGCTGAAACCATTTGTCCATTGTGATGGCTGTGGTATAATATAAATCTCTTTTTTTTTTCATTCGCTCACTTGAAGAGTTTTAGAAGTCGATCGGAAATGTAAGAGTTTCCATCTAAGAAAATTGATATTTTCATGAAATAATATTCTTCTGTCGAAAATGTGATATATTCGATGAATTTTCCTATTGTAATTAGGCTAAAAATTTTCGACATTAATGTATCGAAATTTCAAAAAAATATTTAATGCATGGGAATGCAACAGTAACACACGACACGTGTGCATAAAAGTAATTGCATTTTCATTAAACGTGTGTCCGATAAAGCGCGATTTTTATCAGTTTATTGGTCGCCCGAAGCGTGATACACGACCGTTAGTTACAATAAATAAATCAATAAACACTCGAGTTCTGAAAAAAAGTCGCGTATCGGACGCGATCGGTGTGATTTTCATACACTCTATGAGAGATTTTCACCAACAGATTGCGGACATAATGACGAGTTTGCGTTTCGAACCGGAGGCACATTTGGGATTTTTTTTTCGCGGGAAATTTGCAAATTCGAAATGTTCATAATGTGACTTTAAATTATAGATCGATGATTAATAGTTTTTTTTTACATACATATATTTTATTTCTTTTTTTTTGTGATAAATGAAACTTTTATGTATGTATCATACTAAATTTATATATTTTGTAAGTGTATTTTTAAAAATATGATGATTTTATAGTAAAATATGTTTTGAAAATTTCATATTATTATATGAATATAATCCGAAGTTGAAAAAGTGAAAGAAACGACAAAATGTCCTAAACATGAACAAAAATAAATTATTGATAGATCAACAATGTTCAATTATTGGATATATTTTCAAAATAGAGTAATCATAAAGTGTACATGTAAAAAGTAGAATGTAACAATTTTCTCAATGTATAAATATTATAGAAATAGTTATTATCAGTGAAATTAAAATTTAATTTACTCAGATAGTAGTACTACGGATCATAGATTTCAAATTTACCAGTAAAGTGTATAATTTACCAGTAAACCGATAATGAAATCTATACTACAGATGTAACAAACTAATAAGTAAAATCTTAACTCTTCTTAACTCTTATGCCAACTTGACAAAAAATGGCTTGACAACATGACTTGACAAGTAAAATCATAACACTTCTTAACTCTCATGCCGACTTGACAACTTAACTTTACAAGTAAAATTCTAACTCTTCTTAACTCTCATGCCAAATTAACAAAAAAATGGCTTGACGACTTGACTTGACAAATAAACTAAAATAATTCCCGATAAAAAATCTGTTATAATTAACATTTTCAAACGATACACACGATGAGTACTAAATTTAAACACCAAAACTCGTATCATTCCATTCAAAACACTCAAATTCAGATTTATACCGAATCCGCAGCCAAGTTGCATGCAAAGCGAAACCGCAGTTAAACGGCCGGTTAAAGTTGAACGCTTCACAAAACCGACGATCGTTTGCCCAGCTTGTTGATCCGATGGCACATCCGAAGCAGTAAACAACCGAAACACGACCACTTGTTGCGACCAAACCGTTCTTTCTTTCTTAGGTCGTTAAAAACGGCCGCGGGAAAACTGCGAGGATTCAAATTCGCGAAGAGTCGGAAACTTCGCGGTCTGAATTAAAACGAAAGACCCGATAAATAACCGTAGGATGAAAAGAGCGGAGGAAAAAAGGTGAAGAAGGTGAGGGGATACGAAGTTGGACATCGAGTTCGTTAGCTGAATTGCGCCAAGTTTAAACTTCGCGGTGTTGTTCGGAAGACTGAAAATGCACGCGTAATAAAAAATTTAAATAATCGCGAAACTTGAAAACTATAAATCTGAATTAAATTTGCATCGAGTTTGCCGTAGAATTGTGGTTTGCTTTCGCATTTTTTCATTTTTTTATGGCTCTAACGAAATTATTTATTATTCGACTAATTGAAATGAAAAATGATCGGAAAAAGTGACAACATTTGAGTATAATTCATAATGAAATCAACGAGATTATTTTATTTTTTTTGGTAGAAAAATTGGGTAAATTCTCATTTTGCACCTTACTAAGATCAATCTACTAATTGTAAGACTTACAAAAATATATAATCTAAGTCAATTTTCAACTTATACACATGTGTATGTATGTAGCTATTATCAGAGATTTATTGATTGATTGCAAAAGAAGTCGAATAGGAAAATTTTAAGTAATTTAATAAAAATAATCATATAAATTTTTAGCCTAAGCCCCAAGCCTAACAAAGTTCACGTATAAATTTTCATTTCAGAAAAGCATTTGTATAATAATTTATTAAACACACAACGAACAAGTTCAAATATTCAAAATAACTCAAGATGAAATAGCGTATAAATTAAAAATTAAATAATAGATTGATTCGTTCAAGCGAAATCATAAATTTAAATGACAAGCGAAATTTTCTTACGCACGCAGAACGAACGAATGAACGAAACGTACGAACGAACGAACGAACGAGTCGTTAGTATACATTATAAAACCAAATGACAAATATCCATAATGTTCGTTAAATATCAAACAGACGAGCGAAAAAAAACTTTTGATTTTTCTGGCGCATCGTTCGTTTGGCGGGCCGATGTTAATTCAATTGAATTACGACACAAAACACGACGAAGAGGAACCGCGGGTAGAATGGCCCGAAAAAATATGTAATAAGCCCGAGTGGCATGTCTTCTTCGTTGACATTTCGTACCCGGTTCGTTATAAATAATGTAACAGCGGGGAAAACTCTCCCCATTTTTTTTCCACCACGCGAGAGGAAAAACTGCCGAGATTCTTCAAAATCGAAGAAAAAATCTAAACTTTCGAACAATTAAAAAAAATCGACTATTTAAATTTTCAAGATCGAAAAGTTATAGCAGTTGGAGCAAATAGTAGGAATTTAAGGTTCAATCGAGCCGGATTTTTTGTGATGGAAATTTTGCAATTTTCCGAGGAAATTCGAAGAAAAATGTCGACGCGACTGAATTATTATAAAATAATTATAACCTCCAGTTTGGGGCGATAGGAAGGGATTTGATAAATTAACCGCGCGTCAAGGGCCGTCAACGAAAAAGGGGAACTCGACGGAAAGAGAACTCGAAAAGCTCGCACGAAAATTTCGCAACTGTGTGACAATGAATTATTTCAGAATTTCCAATTGTATAAATGTAAAAAATATTATATTCCATAAAAAAAATGCACAAAATTATACCTAATTCAAGCATTTGACATGTCTTTCCTCATACGTACATTATGCATTGAAAATATATATTGTAGCAAATGATTTTCTGGAATTTTTCCAAAAAAAAAATGGTACGTTGAAAGAAAAACTTTTAAAAGAAGAGCGACTATTCCTAGGCCAACTACGGAGACGACACTGAAATCTTTAATTGCTTTTTTTCAAACCACCCCGGCCAGGCCACGAATTAAGTGATTAATTATGTGCAAACGCACAACCCCGTAAGATCCTCTATAAGTGATCGCCCGTCCTAAATTAAGGACAGGCTCGAAAGAAAATTAATCTCTCCGAAACGGGAGGAAGCAAAGGACGAACGCGAAAAAAAATCTCTTTCTGAAAAAAAAAAATTCTCTCCAAATATACAAAGATATATACGCGATTTTTTTTTATTCGCGTATAATATCGCGCAGATTTTTGAATAGGTGAACCTTTGGCGTCCGGGTGAAAAATAATTTTCGGCGGTTTAAAAAAATTGAAGAAGGAAAATCCGAAGGAGCAAAAGGACTTGTCACCCGGGTGCCATTATGCGAAAAATATGGATCGCGAAATCCAACGGTGTTATTCATCGAGCGATTTAAGCGCGAAAGCCTTGTTCTTTCGCCGACACAATGCGGTTGATTGATGTCGCGCGTAGGTCGCCCAAAAAGAATGGACACTGTAATTAAGCGATTCTCGATGTGAGAAAATCTGAGATCTTCTAGAAAATCGGCATTGTATTATATTTGGGAGGTTTTTCGTTCTTTTTTAAGAAATTTGAAAAAAAGGAAAGATTTTATTAATAAATCTGGGTGAGAAGACAAAACTGTTGAAATTTTCGTTTAAATATATCAAAATGTGATGAAATATTTTCAATCATGAAAAACGTTAAGACAATTTAAGAAAAACAATTTGAAGAAAATCAGTAGAATAGTGCTTAAAAAAATAGGAAGATTTATAAATAAAATATTCGAGTACTATCCCATCAGTACAACACTTGACCGAACTTATTATTAGTTGAAAATAAAATGTATTACAACCTAATTAAATCTGACTTACGAGAAAATTAAAAAAAAATCGAATCTAACATTACTCAAATTAAAACTAAACTTAAATTGAATTAACCAAATTAACTGAGTCTCATGTCATTGGAATAGTACATAAAAGAGAAGAAAACGAAAGTTTACACAGTAATAAAGGTTTTTGAAAAGATAGACAAAAAAATTGACTATTGAATAACAATCGATATTAGTTTCACCCTTAAAGTACAAAATTTAGCATTTCAAATCGGATATGCAAAGCACCTAACTAAGTCTAATCGTTAGTTCGTAACAATCAGAGCGACTAAATGAGCAATCAATTTGAACCAAAACTCAAAAATTATTCAAAAAAACGAAAACTTAAATATTAAAATCCATCATGCTTGAATCACCCATCATATCAATATAAATTACGATTTTCAATCGAAGTACCTCTCTCACAATCTCACATCCTCCGGAATTATCTCGACCCTCCCCCCATAGAAGCGGCAGACACCATAGACGTCTATACCTCGAAGGGGACGTGGAAGGAAAGCTACTCGAAAAAAAAAGCTACTCAAATCTGATGTAAACACGTCGTTTAATTTGCACTTTCCCGCCTCTTTTGGACGAAGGGCCGTATCCTCGCGAAAGGGATTTTCATTAATATTTAACCGCGCGGGAGCTAGTGTTGACTTTGAATATTTTCTTTTCTTCCGCGCGAAGAGAAGGTTTTTTTTTCGTTCGTTCAGCGACAAAGGTTGTGTAGTGCCGGCTTAGGAATGGGAAGCGAGGGCGTATCAATCAAAGGGCTGCAGTGGACGTTTAAAAAAATCTATAGTAAATCGGATATTTGTGAGGAAATCTGGGCGTTAATTAAAAAATATTTTAAAATCAAAAGTCATCGTTTTTTGCGGTGGAAAATAATTTTGTTTCGAAAAAAATGGGTTTTAAGGAAATCTTAAATGGCTATTGAAAAAATAATTAAGTACTCACCACAAAATCATCCTCCAGTTTGTCCTCAATTTGAGCGTATATTTCTATAGCCCCCCAATCTCGTACTTTCATATAAAATGGTCTATCTTCTTACACAGTCTTTCATCAAACAAGTCACACTTATATTTTCATACATATATATATAATTTATAAAATAATATTTATAACAAATAAGTCAACAACTAACAACGCAATTACAATAAAAATCATATAGAAATAATTTATTCAAAATATATAGGAAATATATTACTATTGAAAATATAACTGTTCATATTATCTCTTAATCGAATAAAAAATACAAATATATTTTAGCTTGAGCAGATGTTGTATATCTTGTGTTTTCAATGTATAAAAGATTTTCATTAAAATTATGAGCGTTGTATATTTTGTATGAATAAAAGTAAACATAACATGCAGATATACAAACGCAATTGTGTGCATTCATTAAAACAAAAGTAATATTGAATCTAGCTAATAGTAATTTATCTTATGTGCCTAAACATTATGAGGTAAATTATTTTAATTAAATCCAACTTAAAAAGAAATTAACATCAGACAGCCAGTGTAAACTCTATTATTATATAGTACATCTTATGATTGGTAATAAAATAATATCTTAGATCATAAATGAAATCAATTTAGTTTAAAAGTACAAAAGAAATCATTGAAAAATGTGGTCTGCAATCGATCAATGAAAAACTTAACTTGCAACAAGAAGACAATTGACTATACTCAGCAATTACCTAACTACATACATATTAAAAGTTATCATTCACATTTAACTTTCTTTTTTTAATTCTTTTTTTTCTATAAAGCATTATTTTATTTATAAAGAAGAAAAATAACACTACAGGAATTTTCCTAATTGTTTTATGTAAATGGTAACCCGTTGAGTAAAATACAAAATGATCTAATTCCTAAATTTATTCACACCGTTTTAACATTTACAAACACAAGTCCCAGAAATACGAAGGAATAAGAGCTTTGAGTATTCACACCCAAAAACATATAAAAATGTCAGTTATTTTTAAAATTTCTTGTACTATTGGCTTGTATTCAAATCAGTCAACCATGTATTTAAACTAATGTACATAAACATCCAGGACTCCCAAATTAATTGATTTTCCCTAACATGGCATATCGTATCAACACAAAATATAAGAACACATTTTATAGCATTTCCTACGCGAGCGCTATGGTCTTTGGGGAGACTGCCCTCTCATTCTCAGTGCACCCAAGAAGGGGCTATGGAATAACCCGAGTTCCTCTGCTGAGGAACTAGGGTGTCTTCGTTCACTGTCACAGCTCCCGTAGTCAAATTGCTATGATACGTCATCTGAGGTTGAGTCTGTTGCTGTTGCTGATTCTGCATCTGCTGCTGCTGCTGCAGTAACTGCTGTTGGTGTTGCTGATGCGAAAAATTAAAATCTAGGTTCCCGTCCATCGACAGTTCGTGTTTAATAACCTGCAAAGATACGAAGGGGCGATGATTAAACATTTTTTGCGCGAGGATTATATGCGAGTAAATGCATACCTCATCGACATTACAATCGAAGGTTCCGTGTTCTAAGCATTCAATGTTGAGATTGAACTCGTCAACTAGAGCTGTGTTGTTTAAAGCACCCATCAGCTGGCCCATAATCGTCGACGCTGGGGCGTGCTGCTGCTCTTGTTGAGCGCCTAAGAGGGCGCCGTTCAGGAGCGAGGACTCTTGTCCCACTTGACTCATCCCGCCTGAAACGTAAAAAATCATACTTTAAGCACACTCGAAATGAGAAAATCGATTTTTGAGAATAATTCAAGGTCGATTACCCATCTGCATCATGTCGGAGAGTTGAGGGGGTGGTAATAGAGCACTCGGAGTCAGAGGAGTGCGTGGTGGACTGCAGGAGGATGGACGACCTCTCATGTAAGTCGGACCGCAGGCTTCCGCGGGGTACGAGGGGGACATGCCAGTAACTGACGAAGGTGACATACTCTGAAAATTGATAAAAATGTCATATAATATTCTTAATACTCGTTCACATGCTGGCACTGCCTCAGTCTCTAACGCTCTAGGATCAAATATGAACAAGAGAGGCAATGGCAGTGGCAGCATGTAAATGTGCCAAAGAATGTTCAAAACTTACTTCCGGGTGGGGATGTAAGGGACGATGTATGCAAGCGCAAGGTTGTCGTCCATGAAGGCTGCAAGGACGAGGTAAATATCCTCGACCATACCCCGCTCCCGCAGGATATGGTGGTGGAGGACCCGAAGGACCTGTCGGTAAACCTCCAGAAAACCTACGCGCAAACAACACAGATCAATAAACCTCAAACAAACCAAACATTGAGAAATCATATAATATCATACGATACTGAGACTCAAATACTACTACGTCCACAATAACTGAATAAAAAATGCAACAAATTCCGTAATCGACTCAATAATCCAACCGCCATGCGATCAAAGATACTATAATGTAAAAAAATCTAAATAATATGCGAGGAACACTCGCATTCGCGTCTCTTATCTGCCTCGTTTACATCAGACTATGCAACTCTCGCTTCCACCGTCTCTTGCGTTCACATCAGACACAAACGCTAGAAACTATAACAGCTCGAGGAGCAATGGGAGAATGTAAACTCAGCGATCGGTTCAGTTGTCTACTTACGAATTCAAATACGAATCGGCTCCTTGGAGATTCATCGAGTCCGCAAGGCTGCCGGCCAATTGATCAGCTCCAGGAGGCGGTGGGTAATCCTGGGACCCCCAGTCGTTGTCTCCACCGAACACTGATTGTATCGGTGACAGACGACCACAGGACGAAGCATTTGAAGATGCCCTCTGCCTGAAGTCCGGTGACAGCTGAAAGCCTCCGGTCGTGCCGCTGCTCGTGCCAAAAGCACCCATTTGACAGTCGAGGAGTTCGGGGTTTTACGGTTGATTGGAGGTTGTGTTTATGGGTTGTGGTTGGTTGATTGGTTGGTTGGTTGGTTGGTAGAGCGCAGTCGTCGTCGACAGCGAGAAGAAGCAGCAAAAGAATAAAAAAAGAAACAAAAACAAAACGATGATGCAATAAATACTACAAAATTCGACGAGTGACGGATCTGCATATTGAACGCTGATGTCGAAGTTTTCATTACAACAATAAAGAGTAATACTGATTTGGAATATATATGTACAGATATTCCTCGACATACTAATAATCATTTTTAAAATTGAAAATGAAAATAACAACCTCGTCACCTCTACTTTTTTCACAGTTTTCTGGTGATTTTTCTTACTTATTAAGCTAACATTGCATTACATTACATTATTTATTACATTTTCATAGAATTCTCGTAATAACTCATTTATTTGTGAACTATTTGAGAACTTTATGAACTATTCTGTCATAATTCGGAGACTACCTGTACACCACCGAAACCATATAAACTTTTCTTTCGATATCATTCCAATATGCAAAATTTACTGATCTACTATAATTCTATTATAAATAATTTAAAAATTATATGATAGTAAAACTATCTAATTCTATATGAATCATGCAAAAAATGAGTTGTATTCTATTATAGATATCACATTATAACGAATGACAATTTTCAATGGATTTATTCATTTGAGATTATGGAGGAACACTTATATTGTCAGTAATTGAATCATTTTAATGTGATATCTGTACTTATAATATAATTGAATAATTAAAAACGTGCAAAATCGAATCAATCTACGATCGAAATTCAATCTAATTCGATATATAAAAACAAAAGATTTTTCCAATTACAATGTACCACAATCCGAATACGTCGGGAAAAGAAACCAAGTCGAATCTCGACGCGAAATATTAATTACATTACATCACATCCGAAAATTCGATATTCCGCACAAAAAGACAATAATTTCGAAATTTTCCCTCCGCAAAACCGAAACTGAGAAATAAATAACGGGGCACGAAGCCGCACATGATTTAGAAACGGGTCAAAGCGGAACGCCGAAAGAAGAGATAGCCCGTCCGAAATATTATATTGGCGTACGAAATTTATACGAGAATAATGTACACATACAAAACTACAAAACAAGGTGGATAATATTTCTCAGTCATTCTGCTGAGCACACGGAAATTGATTAGAACGAAGGAAGCGCAGAAATGAAAAACGCTTCCACGGGTTCATATTTCATGGCCGGGGCCTTTTTGCGACCGGCTTCGACAAAAACGGTCAAGCGACGCCCGAAAAATTACATTCTCACATTATATTATACGCTATTATCTAGTTTTGTATGTGTAAAATGTTAGGGACGAAACATATTATCATCAGATTTTTAAAAAAATATATACTTCAGACGTATTAAATCTCGATAAACACAAGCGGAGCCGCATTTAATTGTAAGAGGGAACACTTATAATTTGTCTGATTAGACATTATTGCCATTCTTGCTCTAGTGTTCGCATCTAGAGTGAGAATGTCGATAATTTCTAGCTTAATTCTAGTTAAAAAATAAACGCATTTCCCACTTGCAATACATCTCTGCTCGTATGCAATCATACTATCAATATGACACTTTGCGAGTCAAGTTAGGTTAAGTTGAGTTAGATTTCAGATATGGCAAAATTTATAATTTTTCCATGGAAGGTAAATAGTATAACTTCGTAAATGTAACATCGTTAGATTTTCTTAAAATCAAATAAAAAATGTCTAATTAGTAATCTCGCAATGTCTTTCGGTTCAAAATGTCAGTATTGTGACAAAAAACTGTTTAAATTGTTTCAAATCGAAAAATACAGCTAATACATGCGAGAATGTTAAATTTATTTAATTTTAAGCAAATATGAAGAAGTTAAAACCATTCACCTTAAAGTTGAATTCGATCACATTTTAGACTCATTTAACTTAAGTTGAGTGTCATGCAAATGAGATAATACACAAGAATTGAAACTCTAATATAATTTTAGGTTTTTTTTTTTAATAAAATTATTTTATTTCGTCTAATAATTTGTTTCGACCCTTGTACAGAATGACCGTTGATTTATGCCCGAATAGGAATCGCGACATCGATCGTCCTAGATCGAAGGTTCCCGAGATCGAGAAGGCGTTGACATTTTCACCTACCGCATGAATAATTCAGTCGGCGAATCGACAAAATATTCGACGATTGTTCGAAGCGATCGATTTTTTTTTAGAACGAGGTTGCAAAGTCCAACCTTGACCCTTAGTTTAGCCAAATTATTCACCGACCAGAAACGGTTTCGGACGCGTCGATCCATCCTGCATTTCAGATCTGTTTACAAACGCGCCTAGTGAAAATCGATCCGATTCTATTGATATTTGAACAAGAAAAAAAGCTATTTCAAATTCGAATTTTCTAGAAGCGTGCTCGTTTCGAATAATTTTTCAGTTTACGAAATGTACCTGTGAAGCGGTGAGTCTGGGAACATGTCGAGGCCTTCGGAGACTGAACTGCTTGGACTTGGAGTTGCATCTTGGGTCACGCCGCTTCTTAGTGCTTCAACCTGATCAAAAATTATATTTTTTAATCATTCAGATGATTTCACACATTCCAAATATATTTTCGTGCAACAATGCAGCTCAAAATCTAACCCAGGAAGGGATGATTCACGCCAGACGCGATATATCATCGTCCCTTTACCGAGTGCGACTTCTTAAGGTGAAAATGTGCAATAAAACGTGATTTAAGATGTGCACAGACAGATTTAACAGGCTCGAGGAAATAACCGGTGAAACG
Source organism: Cheumatopsyche charites (assembly GCA_024721215.1). Lineage (NCBI taxonomy): Eukaryota > Metazoa > Arthropoda > Insecta > Trichoptera > Hydropsychidae > Cheumatopsyche > Cheumatopsyche charites. The sequence continues at coordinate 2,970,518 of CM045583.1, forward strand.
ATATTATTAAAATTTGACCGAGTTCTTTCTATGGCGAAATGTGTAATATACGAGCGAGCTTTCGATAACAAAGCGACGCTTTATCCGAAAATGGACAAATGTCAAATTTATCACTAAGGCAATGGGATCTTTTCGTTTCGAATTATTCAAATTTCAAAATATATATTCATTAAATGATTCTTAAAAGTATATTTATATATCTGAACGCACCAGTATTTCGTTAAAGATCCGTTGAATATCTCGAAAATTATATCATTTTCAATCATTAATATGAGTGTCTGAGATTTTTAAAGAATAATTCAACAGATACACATTTGTGAAACCCACTCGAAACAAAAGCACTCTTGTGAAATACTCACAAGCGTTATATCAATTTTCATGTCAAGTATTCCTAAGGTTTCAGCATTGAGCGTGCTTATATTGAATCATAAATCCCTGAATCGCACATTTAATTGGCCAATTTATTGAAAAACATTAACAAAGATCATCAAAAAAGATACAAAAATAGATAAATACGAATTAATACCTTCTTTTTAACTCGCCCTCTGCGCTTCTCAAACTTTGAGGTTTCCATAGAAGCGGCGCGTCTTCGTACTGATTTTCCTGGTTTCGCATCTGGGTTTATCATCCACCATGAGGATTTTCCCGTTCCTTCATTTTGCACTCTCATAAATCGATTGTGTAATGATAAGTTGTGTCTAATTGAGTTCTGAAACAATATAAAAAAAAGATCAATACACACACCCACTGAAATTTAATAAAATAGGTATTTCATATAAGAGAATTTTCGAGACGCATTTTCAGATGTTAACGAATCAAAAAACATTGACTGAAGATGTTATAACCGAATTGAATTTACGCATACACTTACTATAAGCTAAGTAAAACGACAATGAAAACTTTCAAATATTTAGAACAAATCAGCTAATGCTTATGTAAAAACCACGTGAGTTTTCATATGTTCAAAAATGTCAAATGGAGCATTACATAACTGAATTTAACACTTATTTGATATAAATTGTATACAATGAACACAAAAAAAAAACATTAGAAAATTTCTGAATTGAAAAATATACGCATCTATAAATAGGGTAAGATTATGCATGGTTAGATCAAATGAAAAGGTAACTAAACTAACATGTTCATATTGATGATTTAATCTATTTCAAGATAATCTCTTTGTTTAGTAATATGCAAATTTTCATGAGATTTAAAGCATTTATTAAAGGCGTTTTTCAAATCATGTCGATAAAACTTAATCAGACTTTATTTGATCACAGAAATTTCACTAAACACTACCATAAAAACTAAAAAAAATAAAACCACAATTAAATCGTCATACAACACAATTAATTAGACACTCATCCGAAAGCGGAAAGAAAAGCGCCAACACCTAACTAGTAGCGAAAGAGCACTCGGCTGCTTAATAATCCGAACTGCGAGTTATAATTGCCGCAACGCTTAATTTACGGCCATCGTATTTTCGTACCTGAGTCATCAAATCCGCAGTATTTTTTATTATTATGACGGTGTTTATTGGCGAAGTTTATTCGACCGCCTCCCGGTTAACAGTTATGGCGCTTTTTACGGCGACTTTCGTTAATGCCTGTCCACCCCGGCGGCCATTTTGTCTACATGTGTATTATATGTGGCCATATTATATTATATATGGGGAATAGTGGAGGTCCCGTACGAGACGGCAATTTCGAATTTTATTATCATTCGGTGGTAGGAATTAAAACACCGGTCCGGTTCGAAATTGGACTTGGGGTTGACTACATTGTAAGCGAATTGCTTTTATATAATATTTGTGATTTTTTTTTTTAGTTTTTATTTTTATCTGAATGTGAATCTGAAGAGTTAAATAAAATGAAAAAAGCTAGACTTTTTTTTATATCACGTTGAGCTTTAGAGTCTGCATGATGCTGAATTTGAGTCATGTTGGATTCTGATGAGATTCACACATCGTTTTTCTTAATTGATATGATGATTCGATCGTTCCTTTCATATATTTGCATTTGATTCGAAAAAAAGTCAAATTAACGATTTCCAAAAATAGTTACCCTGCCAATGTTAATGTCGATTATACTAATTCGATTGATCTTACCGTGTGCTGATATTACTCTTTAGAATTTATAGCTTAGCAGCTCTGATTTTTCCCTTTGAAATGTATCAATTGAAAAATTAAAAAAAGTGGAATAGCAATACCTTAAAAAATGGATTCATTATAATATATTATGTAATATCAGAAGCCAATGCTAACTTTTAATAAACAAAATCGAATGTATATTGGAAATGCGAATTTATAGGAAAAATTTTATGAAATATCGAGAATAATAAACAAAAATTTATTTTTCAATAAACAATCAAATTTTTATACGGAATCCATTTTACAATCGCGAAGTGTGAATGCATATAAAATGTGCGTTGTTCGCGTAGTCGCGCGATTTCTACGGTTGTTTCGCTAAGCGGAAGTCAATTTTATTACAGCCGGTCGTGAATGGGTTAAAAACATTACTGCCATCGATGCGATTCCGAAGTTAACCGCCGAGCAGTAGCAGTGCAAATATTGTTTCTTTTTTACTCCGCAACTTTTACGACCCGAAAGCCTTTTATATTGCCACCTCGCACAGGGGGAGGTGATATTTTCTTAATGGACAAACGGCACTTGCGGTCCGAGCGAACGCTTCCCGAAAAATCCGATCCGACATTGTATGTACATTCGCATAAAAAATAGTAAATAGGCAAATAAACGAGAGATATTCGTCCGGAGCATCGGAGCCTAATTCGATTTTCATTACAGCGTCGAAATGTACGTAAAATGTATATGAGAATATGAAAATCCGAGAATTGAAAAAGTACGCGCGTATACGGACCGAGGGGGAGGGACATAAAAATTCATGAGACGCGGTCATCATATTTGATATTTCTGACGGAATTGAAGGAAAAGTGAACGCGGAGACGTAATACTTCCTACGTAGTGGCTGTCTCTAAAGAAGAAAATGACTGTTAAATGACACAATGGAGCCGGGCGCTCTCTTGACAATCGTCACAATGGACGACGCATAAATGTAACGTCTGTGTCATTAGCGTATAAGAATGTAGCGCCACTACGATCCGATATAATAAAAATATATAAAATTGAATGTCTATACTTGTGAATGTCATTGGACAGACATTGAGTACAGTGAAGCCCCGGCATATGTAAAATTTTGGACAGCGAAAAATGCTTCGCTATACAATGCTCCGACATACAAAAGAAATTTGTGCTATTTTCTTGTTATTTATACCAAAATCAGAAAAGATGGTTTTAAGAGGATTAAAGTTTCAAACAAGTTCAAAAGTAAAATGATGAGAATAATTGAATTAAATTATTTAAATAAAAATTCGATGCAATGCTTGAAAATGGAACTCGTTTGACAAACCTTGCAACTCATAATCAGTAAAGCATGGCGAAATCAACCTTATCGTCATAATTTCGTGAGTTTAAATTAGCGATTTGTGGATATGGAACGAATTGATTAAATTTTCATTATAATGAATTCTTAGGCATACGTTCTGTTTCTTGGAATGGTTTATGTGCGTATGTCGAGGTTTCACTGTAATAAGTTTTCCGTTTTGAAATATACGAAACAAAATACTATTTTCCGAATGATTTTATAAATAATCAAAATTAATGCTTATACATTGGAATATTCTTAAAATTTCCTATTTTATTTAAAAAATTTCAAGCGCGCCGAAATATGTTCTATGGAGGTAAATGAAAGCGAAATAAAGGATGTATCATGGGAGTTAATTACAAGTGATTTCGCTGGGAGTAAATCCATTAAAAGTCGGATATCCTGTTTACGGGGTGGATAAAAGGTTTTTTTCGCATATCGCAGGATATTTAACGATACTTTTTTTTCTTTAGAGAGAACTAAAAGAATTTTTTAATGAAATATTAAACGGTACAAGAACGAGGCCCTCTCCGAGAAATGGAATGAAAGGGGTGATTATATAAACGAATATCGAATTAAATATTAACGAAATTCCGAATAAAAACGACAAATGATCGAACCGAAAAAAAATCTTCAGACAAAATAAATTTTATAAGCACACGAACCCGCTATATGTACACTGACGAAAACCCAAATCGAATAAAATCATCAACGTATAAAAAACGCAATATCAATCCCGAATTCGAAAAACAACGGCAATATCGCCGAAATTGCAAATATAACAAATTTGTATCGAGCATTACACTCGTCGGGAGTTTTACGAGTGATCCCCTAACCGAAATCCCATATTTATTCAATACAAAAACCCACTTTCGCCGAACGCACCCCTAGCGTCGTTCTCACAATAAATTTTATTATTCGCGCATAAAAACTGCGACGAATCCTTTCGTACCATTAGCGGCGGCGATAATCTTATATTGACCGTAAAACCCGCGGTTGGGTTTTCGGTTCGGGGTTGGGTTTCTGGTTTGGGTTCGGGGTTTTGGGCTGCCGTGCGTGTACACGTGACGAGATTATGTCCTGACCCAGATTTTGGGTTTCCCTGGTGTTAATGTCGGCTTTGGGGCGCCAGACGTTCGGTGGCGTCTGGCCTGCACTGTCTCTCACCTCTGATGCGAGGTTTTGTGTCTGAGGTGGGATATTCTTTTTATCTGCTTGTGGACTGTGGAAGAACCACCCTTCGATATGAGGACAGGGTAGTTGTAGTTCCCCCGAACAGGCGCCACTCTACCTACGTCCCTTGGCTGAAGGTATGGGGTCGTGCTCGAGGTGATTTCAGAAGATTTTTTTTTGTTTAATTTTATTTTTTTTATTGTTATAATAACTCGATTTAGTCACTTGAGTATGAAAATTTTTATATGGTTCATTTTTTTTAATTGTCGATTAACAGTTTTTCCAGTGATTGTAATTGATTTTAGATGTTAAATTCTATAGATAGACAAAAAAGCTCAGCTACAGTTAAGATGATTAAAAATGATACTTAAAAAGACTTATTATCAGTTGGAAAAATCATGATAATTGTAATTCTCAATATTGAATTTAGTAATGAAAGATAACGCAGGTATTTTACTTTCGTCAATCAGCAGAAATGAAAAGTATCGTTGACCACTTTGTAACAAATTTTACAAAAACGATGTTCGATTTAACTTGAATTAATTAAAGAATATTAAAAAATGTATCATTTATAATGAAAGCTATAAAAATATTACAATTCAAATTTGAATATATTATAGAATTGAATTTGAAAGTGCATCTTCTCTGTGCAATTTCATTGACATATCACTTAACGAGTTAAATCAGGTTAAGTAATGCTTGATTTCAGATATTTTTTTTCGAGTCGAATTAAATTGAGTTACGTTTTAAATTAGGTTAGATAAAATTAAGTACCATAAACTCAGATACTTAACAAAATCTCCCATATTAGAAAAATCATCTTCCGAATTTCCCTGAGATGAAAAATCCCAAAAATAAATAAATTCACCTCGAGCACGAGCGAAACTTCTCTTTTCGAATCTACCTATGCAATAAATACCTATACCTAACAAAAGTGTTCCACACCCGCAGATTTCATCGGGCCACGTCTGAGAGGCGACTCGCGACCGAAACGACACAACTATCGGCCCAAAATACGCGGAAAAGCCAACCTTATCCCGAAACGGAACAAGGAATAGAATAGTTCGAACATTTTATAGTCTTTTTTAGGCTATTCCTCTTTTTCGGGACGAGACGCTAGGCGCCGCGAATCCTACCGTAGACATATTCACGGGGAAACTTGCTAACGCCACCGTGAAAAACTTTTCCCGTTTCAATCTTCCACGACTAGATGTATAATAAAGTGCTTCTGGGTATGTGTGTGTGATTGTGTAATGCTTGTACGTAGGTATGTTATATTAGGTAATCTTGTGACTTTTCTGTATAAGATTGGGTTAGGAAGAGATCTTTCCGCAGAAACTATCAACGATCGCATTAGTGCGCATAAAACGATAATTGAGCCCCGATAAGGATTCAAATATGGAAAGGGTTTTTTTATGCGAGAGGGAAATTTTCTTTTATTTTTGGAAGCGTATAGAATGTATAATAATATTTTATGCAAAATTCTAAGTCTGCGAAAGTATCAAACGATAGATTTCGCCTTTCATCACAACGCAGATAAATTTGAACAGCGTGAAGACTGTTTTTCAGCCGAGCTCACGAAACCCGTTTAACTAAGATTTAGTACGTCGCCGTTTTAACTTTTATTCAATTAATGATTCGAGATAGTTAAACTTTCGCTCGCGTATATCAAAAGTGCTGACAAATTGATTTCGATCGACGCGGAATAAAAAAAAACCCACTTTTTTTCTCTCCAAACATAACAGAACACACTCGACAAGATAATTGCATGCATAATTCGAAGATGTCGGAATGAAATTTCGAACTCGACTCGAGAATATAATAAAACCTATTTAATATTATAATATCGCCTAAGTGGCCATAGGAGCGAAGTTCGCCTTGACCCAGAAGTCTTCGAAACGGGCCAGTCTAAAAAATTATGTCTGCTCTTCGTAGAATGGCTTCTGCTTCAGAAGCGTTTCGAATTAATTCAAATTATAATATACGTTGAAAAAGTCCGATTTAATAAATGGGCCGTCCCTAATGGGAGACCTGTTAATGTATACGCGGTAACGTTATTTAAAGAAATGTGATAATTCGTATGCATATAAACGCGAGATATTGTAACTATGTAAATTCGCTATCTTCTCTCACGTGCTTTATGGTGTCTATAAAATTAACGACATCGATCTGATTCTCACTTAAAAATAAATAAAATTTTATGAACGCGAGTTGGTTAATAGATATTATTAATGTACATCGACATTGAAAAGACCATTTCGATCATCAATCGGAGCAACCATAAAATTGACCATCATTTGAACCGTTCAGAACTAAACATTTACACTCTTTTTTTGACAAAAAAATAGATTTAAATGTAATAGCAATTGGTATAGTCATAACTTTCTGTGAGTGAAATATATTTCCTGAACAATTAAAATAAATGCCATTAATGACGTTTGGCCATTGGATAAGAAATAATTTTAAGATGGAAACAGAATGGTCTAAGAATGCTGAGACGTCATAAAAGATAGAAAGGGAAGCAATGTATTCAATTTTTTGTGTGACGTTTCAAAACAGTCTAATTCCTCATTTATTCAGATGTCATTTAAATCAATTTTATGTGAATTTATGTATACAATTTCTGAAAAATGAAATAATGAAGGGAATTTCTTCAAATGCATCAGACATGTTTGATCACTTTTTTCAACGACGTGCTTTATAATTATGCATGTGTAGCTCTGAACGGCTCATTTACGAACCAAAATTAATATTTTCAAACATCAAGATAAAAAACGAAACCGAACAATGTCATCACCGGTCCATATCCACATGTCCTACGTGACTCCTCTCTCATCCAATACGACAAAAACGAATCAAAGAATCGAGAATTGCGCATCACATGAATCTGGGGACCCGCAATAGACGATCGAAGTCATAAGGTCATCGCTTATGCACAATAATTCATGTGCATAAGCGATTGCAGTGGGCGAAGTGCAGTTCGCTCGATATTCAAGTGCAAATGCGATGATTTAATGCGCATCTGAAACGAGCTATCTTGTCGATAGGAAATTCTTAGATTGTAGATCTATCTGTTGTAAAATTAAAAAAAAATCGTAGATCTTAGGATTTAGATCGCGAGATGTCGGTTGGTGCTGTTGCGAAGTCTAATTGTGTAAACTGCATCGGATTAGAGGTCGATTATGAAGGTTGGATGATAATGATTTCCAGTATTAATAATCTCGTCCTTTTGCGTTATTCCGCTTTATTAATGTATCTTTATAATCAATTTAGTCGGATTCCTTATGAAGTTGTATTAGAATTCTTTAAAGAACGTAAAAAAGCGAATTTTTAGAAAAATACAAACATATTTAGAGCTGCTCGATCATTGAAATAAAATCAAAATAAAAATGAAACAAAACAAGTTGTATAAGAAATATACCCACAAATACGCTGGTGAATAACTATCAAAGTCTGAGAATGCTTTTTGAAAAACCCCTATAGTATGAGCATTAATAAAAACGAAGTTTCTATCCGCTTCGATGAATTTAATTTTCACTTGAATATACAGATAACTTTGCATTTCAGTCAGGAAAATGTATGAAATGCACATCTAAACAAATTCAACTTAAATTTTCATAATACCTACATTAAAATCATTTCAAAAATCCAATTCGATTAATCTTTTTTTTTAATAACGAATCACCAATCATATACAAAGGCAATACGTAGATATAATGAAATAGGGCCATAAAGCGAAGCAACTACATAAATATTTAAGGTGCGTCTCGTCGTCGGTAAGCCGATTTAGCTGATTAGGTTAATTCGTTCGCAAGCGTTTGACAGGTGTTAAAGAGAGCGGCGTGCATGGGGAGGTCATGGGGACCCCACAAAACCACCCCCATCTTCATCCCATCCCTTAACCTAAGAGACGCTTGTAAAGTTAATTTCAAAGATGCTAAAGAGAGGACAGGGGCGGTTTGAACCAGAGTCAAGCGATCTAGGGATGCGACTCTAGATTAATTAAGAAAAGTTTTAGATTTTTTTTTCTAGTTTTTTTTTAATGTATTTTGCGAAATATTTAATTTTGATGTTAAAAATAAATTTCTATATAACGCGGTGTTGAGACTAAGACTGTTGCTGTACTAATTACTCTTGGTGGAAAATTTTCTGGAACATTGTCCAATGCAAAAATGCAATGCAATTTCAGCAATGTTGCAAGAATCGAAAACGGTTTAGTGTTCACATTGAATCTTTCCAATTACTTACTCGTGCTATTGGAAATGATAAGACATCATAATTTGATATTTTCAAACTAATTTAACACAATAATAATATGCAATTAATAAAAAAGCAAAATTGTGTCACCGGCTCGTTCAAAGTGATTTTTTTTTTCAAATTTCAACTCTCATAATTAAACGACATACAAATAATCATAATTTTGCTATTTTTATACATCGAAATAGACGAATTTTTCATTACAAAGAAGAACGTCACATTTTTTTCTATCGACACACCAATAGAATCTACCCCAATACCCAATTCGATCTAAGACCACCGACACAAAATTCACTTCTAAAACCAAAAAAAAAACATCTAAATTCAGATTTTTCCCCCCAAAAACAAAACCGAGAAATCCCGAGAAATGAACTAACCCCTCTCTTCCTCTCTTCCCCTCTTACACCCTTAATCCTCATACCGCATCATCGCAATGTTCCAAGAGCGTCAACCATGTACTTGTGCGTTACAGCAGCCCCGGCCCCATCTTCGTCGTGTCAAGAAAATTGCTCGACTACCAGTCACGCCGCCGTCTAATATGCTAAATAACGCTTGCTGAGGAGACATTCTTCGTAATCTTTCAGCAACTTGCGTAATTCGATTTGTCAGTTGCGTTGACAGCATAATTTTGAGGCGGCGCGCTGTCAACCGCCCGCCCCTCGGCGCCGCCCCTGGCGATCGTCGTCTCCGTACTCTTCACGTTCGCCGTTCGTATCCTGGGCTCGAGGAGAGACCGAAGGCCCTTCCGACAGTTATGATGAACGCTCAAATTAACGCGCTGTCTTCGGCCCACGATGGAAATTGGCGATGGGAGCCAGGCGCGGCTCGGGGGCGACGAATCGGGCCGAAATGGGCCCACTTTTAAAAATTATACGAGATTTTTTTTATTATTTCTAATTCAATTTAAATTATATCCACTACATGTTGAATATTTTAAAATTTTATCGAACAGATTTAAGTATGCCATTATCGGTAATGTCTTAAAACTGTTTAATAATATTAAGTTTGAAATGAAATGCATTCAAATCAAATAGTATGATACATAATTTGAAGTAAAAAATCTTTATTTACACACTTAAAACAGAGTAGTATATCAATGAGATGATTTCGGGAGAGATGGCCACACGGAAGAGATAGCCACACGGGAGAGATGGCCAGATGCTCTTTTTTCGGAAAATTGGCAAAAAATATTATTTTGTGCACTCAAGATAGTTTTCTACCAGAATCGCCCTAGAGGGTTTTCAATTAAACTACTGACTCAATTGTAAATAAATGTTGTAAATATACAAGAAAAAAAAAATGATTAATTTACTGATTATTTACCGATAAACATTTTTTCATAAATTTAGGACTTATGTATAGTCGGAATAGAAATTGGACTAAGCTAGCACAAGTTAGACAATTTAATGAGAAAGAGTTATATTTAGAAAAAGATGAAGCTTTGGTGGTCTACTATTTTGGTAAGGTTTTTTAAAAAATCCGCAGAATTCACGAAAATAGAATCGTCAAACTCGGAAACAATTCACTTAACTTGAATTATTTATTTATTATATCGAACACAATCTAATATTTTCATTTAAAAAAATATATTTTAAGTCTATTTTCCGAATTGACTTCGAACCCGCTACTGTCTAGGTGCGCATCCCTTGGGGAAAATCGTGAAATTAAAATCGCCAATTTCTTGCGGGCCGCGCGTCAAAAATCTCAGCTAAATTTTAAATTCAATTATGCGAAATCGCGTAATGTGTCATCTTCGAATATTCGAACTCGAAAGAGCGTCTCTCCTCGAGAAATCTAGTGTTCTTCGAAAGAGCGTTTTATTTTATTTCACCCCGAAACTGTCGCTCCCGTAATAGTTGCAACGTTTGGAAAAATTCGAAAGTTTGCACAGTTTCGTTCGGAAGTGTGCGAGTTCGACTCACTTTACGCCTTATATGGAGAAATGCATCGATGCGAAAAGTTTTGTTTTATGTCGTACGTATTTCGGTATTAAATCTGCTTGATATTAAACAGGGAAAATATTATGATCAATTTGAGACATCGATTAAATAAAACTACAGTTGCATCAAAAAAGTATGTTTTTAGGGAAATTACAGAAATCTTTTACCAGTAGTTTTTACGATTAAAATGTATTTATTAAAAAAAATTTTTTTTGATAAAATCGACTTAAGTCGATGATTTTAGGAATACTAACATCTTATTAACTGCCAAGACTTTTGGAATGAGATTTGAATTAAGGTGCACCAACGGGCGAATTAAAAATAATCAAAATTTAAAGTTCGTATTGAACACAAAATATAAGGTACAATATTACAATTACACTCAGTTCCCAATTTAGGTATAGTGTTTCCTAAATAGAAGCTGTAGGAGCGAGACAAACATATATAGTTCATCTTTGAGGTCTCAGACTTATTTTTTCTCACTTTCACAGCTTTAATCTGGTGAACACCATACGTAAGTCATAAATTGAGAGTCCAGAGAAAGCAAATTTCTAAGTATTTTGGATCAATAAGTAACCATGTGAACTGACTAACAGAAACCTTTCGAAGACAAAATTTTCACAAAATCTAAAATATTCCATCGTATCGAATACAATCGATCAATTTCAAAATGCAATCATTAAAACCACGATCAACCCCCATAGACTCTCCCCTAAAAGCCGCAAGCCCAGTTCCGAGGACACTTTAAAAAAGCCTCCATCCCCCGAACAAATGACCGCACATCGAAATCGTCGAATCGACCCCAAATTACACCGACACAGTGGTCGACGTGTTTTCCACAACGATTAGTAAACGACACGCGATTCGAACCATGAATAACGTATGAGAATAAGTGGCGTCGACCGAACGCGACTTTCGGACTCTCTGAAAACGTGAAAAAAAAAATAGCGGCTCTTTCGAGAAAATCTTTCCGATGTAAGGGAGTCGTTTTCGTCACGAGTTTGATTGTCTCACGAATGCATTAAAATGTAATCGAGATAACGAGAAGTGCAGCCGAATTATTTATGCGGCGGTACCGAGAATCGTTTCGTTCGGAAATTGCACCGGTGAAGGTCTAAAAGTCGTCGAGAATAAATTACTTACGTTACGACGCTAATCCGTTGACGTATCATCGGACGATTACCATTATGTACGTGAAAAATGTGTGAAATATATCATTTTTGTGTCGAATGATTAATTTTGGGTTGATTCATTCGGAGGAAAAATTTGCTCCTTTGAAAAATTTATAAATCATATTTGAGTCTACACATTTTTTTTATTAAAGTGGATCAAAAAATTTAAAAAGAAATCATTGTGTTTAGAAAAATCTGTTTAGTTATAAGTGAACTCAGTTTGATTGTATAAAGAAGCAACAGTAAATAGGAAGCAATATAGATGCATCTGGGTTAAACGATACAAAGAAAGTCTTCTATGTGCAGTTTCAAAGCCAAAATTTTACACAGAAATAAAAAGACAAACTAGACTTGTTTCTGAGAACGACTGCGTTCAATTTTTAATAAACAATCAAAATCTTGGCATCAACGTCGCACAGAGTTATCAAATAGTAAAGTCGAATTATTCGATAGTAAAATAAAATTGATTCAAGTTATTTTTTTTTCAAATTGTCATGTAATTAAGAAGTGTGACATTTGTAAATTTCATCCAAAAAAAGCCTCTGATCAATTACTTATTCAGAGAAACGCTAATATGGGGCAAAAATTGTATTACTGTTAAGTGAAATAATTCAATTCTTATTAAAACGGATGGGACTAAATGACAAGAGTGCGAGCAACCAACCGACCTTACCTTTGCTCTTAAGGATTGTCAAACTTTGGCTCAAGTTTTAAATATGTACTTTTCATAATACATTTTAACAATAAAAATAAATATTCGCACAATGTACATACGATCATTGTAATTTCAAAAACAAATCAATATTTTTGATCAAATGAAAAAAAAATACGAAAAATTACACAATTGTCTAAAATTTTAACGAATAATGGTGTGTAGAGTAGACCATCGAAATTAAATTTAAAAATAACCTAAAACGTTACTATATTTATCAAACTTTATCTGAAAAGAGGAACGATCAATTTAACGATTTTATATTCTTCTTCTCCTGAGCATTCATTCCGCTTATACAGCGACACTCTTATCTAACACATTGAGTTCATTACTGATTCCTTTGCTCCAAAAGTATCCAAAAAGTACTAAATTCATTTAAATTATAAAAAATCTCAACTGAAAACATAAAAGTTCAACAAGCACTACCCTCAATACGCGCGGCGAAGAAAAGCGAATCCTCGGCAAGCGACCGCCACTAAGCGAGTTAATTTGCCCGGACGAGAAGAAAGAGCACATGTACCCTCAATCATACACACACACCGCACAAAACGAGACACACATATATACACACGAGAGAGAGAGGCAGCGCGTAAATCGGAACACTTTTGGAATTAATAATACACGTAGAGTGGAAGAGAAGGCTCACACGCGACCCCCAGACTTCTGACAAACGACAGCGGGATTCCTCGGGACTCCTTCTTCAGCATTCGAGGAGTAGGAGAGGTTCACTTCTGGAGTCGTCGAGTATTTAACCTGATTACGGGCCGGGGGTGATTTGTGTTATAGAAAGCCGGGCGTTGCCAAGAAACCGTACAAATGGCAGTCGTTCCCCGAGACGAGGGCTTTTTCCAAAGCAAATTAGGATAACGGTGTAAGTGGGCGACCGCCCTCTCCTCCCCATATTCCTCCTGTCTCATATCGATAGACTTCTGAATAGGGTTTTCAGCCTAATAATATATATATATCGAGGGGGAAGAGCACTCGTGATGAATTATTACGTGTGGAGGATCGCAAGGCGAGTCGGTGGAGCGAGGTGGAAATCCCTAATTTGAGATCGTTAATAGTTCGATGTGAGTGTTTTGAGATTTTGTGTATGGAAGATTGTTTGAATTTAATGATCGGGAATGAATACGATTTAACAATGTGTGCGTACGCGTACTTGATTGGAGAGGTTTGAGGAAATCGTACGTATTTATCGGTATTTCAATTGTTGAATTACGTTTTAATTTTCGTCATAGTATTTGAGAGTCATAACCTGCTATTATTGCTAATTTGCGATTGAAATTTCGACACATAGTTATCACTATTTAGATTCAATAAATATGCATATGTTTGAATGAAAGAGTTTGAGAAACAGCCATTACTTCAAAATGACAATTTAAATATTTAATTCAGACTTTAATACAAATTGAAAATCTTCTTAATAATAGCCTTAAATTCACATAGGACATCTCAGTAATAAATAAATTAGAACAAGAAACATCAATTTTTGAATGAACATCTTCTTAATAATAGCCTTAAATTCACATAGGACATCTCAGTAATTAATAAATTAGAACAAGAAACATCAATTTCTGAATGAACATCTCGTTATTATACGATCTAACAAAACATTTTCAACGAATCACAATCCCAAACTTAAACCCCCACCAATTCTTTCTCCCAATTAAAACTCGAAATAAATACAAACTAGCATAACTCAAAATCACAATCATCATAATTCAATCCTTTTCCCTTTCACAATACGAAAACTGAACAATCTGCCCGTAGTTATCTACCCCTGGCCGAAACGAGGACACACTCTCGTTAAATCAAGGGAGTGTTCATAACTCAACTCGGGCCAGCGGTCCTCAGCCTTTCGAAACACCCGTCACAAATCACTTCTTTCTCTTTTTTCGTTCAACGGTCGAAATATAACTGCAGCGGCGCTAATTGACAGCTCTGTACGTTACGCACGGCCCCAAAAAGGGTGATTTTCGGTAGCAAGGGGGTGGCCTTTCGGAGCACGAGGGGTGGCTTTCGCAGAGCTATGACGGTTTATCGCGGAAGGTTTACTTGTTGTGGCGTTGATAGGTGACGTGTGTTATGTCGGATTGAACGTTGCGATTGATAAAAATAGTATTTGTTGCACATGAAAAAGGAATCTACAAAATATTTTTGGAAAAACATTCAATTTGATGATATTCGAATACTATTCTATTGACATGTTTGAAAAAATATATGTATAATTATAAAAAACCCAACTGAATCTAGTCTAACGTTGGAAAAGAGAAAAAACTTTCAATCTTAAATGTAAGTAATTGGATCTAACGTAGAATCTATCTATGCCTATTAGTAACTTAATAATTTTTCACTTTGTCCACTTAATTCATAAATATGGGATTTTCATGAAAAAAATACTTTTTTTTCATCTAGCAAAACGTTTTGGGTGCTTTACAATTGATTTCGATTCATTTTTTTACAATCTAAGGGTCGAAATGATAATTACCTATATTCATTAAAAAAAAAAAAAATACTAAACACATAACCATTTTTCACCATTGATACTTTCGACAAATATACAATCACAGGAACGAAGAATTATTGTGTAGTAAGTTCGCAGCAAATTTGAAGTACAACTCACACACAACACGTAATTATTACATATTTCTACAAATAGATTGAATTAGGTATACAAAATGCGTATATTCGGGATTATTATAGATGCGTGTAGGTTGAACTTGATAAAATCATTTGCGTTCTAATTCTACAAATTAATTCACATTTCAATAACATTAAAAAATGATTTCAGCAGTCAAATAAAAAATCACTACATATAAAAAAAATAGAAATAAAAGTGGTCGACAATTTAGAGATTTTTGTTAGTGTAACGGAGGCGTTGTCGAATCGGCGAAAGTTGTGCTTTTGCACAGGGACGTAGCCAGGAGCGGGGGCCAGGGCCGGAGTGGGGGTCTGGCGCCCCTTGCCCGGCTGTAAATTGTCGCCGCGTCACCGGCGAGCGCCACCGGCGCCTGAGTCCCGCCACCTGACGCCGCCCACCACTCACAGGGCTGGAAGGTAACGGATCCCCGAACAGGTTGCCAACCTTACACTTGTGTAATTCACAATTAACATTGAGACTTTCGATCGGATCAAAAACATTGAATTCGATAGCAAAATTAAAAAAAAATGTCTACTTCAATGATCTATAATACAAATACGCTAACGATGCTCGAAATTTTCAACCACAGCCGTGCCTCGAACCCGGGCGTTCAGTTTATTAGCCCGCTGCCTTACCTCAGAGCTACGATCGTAATTACGAAACTGTAACTTTTAACGTATATATGGGATATTTTTTTTATTTCACACATAGATGACAATACGAAATTCAATTAATTCCGAACAATATTATTTACACATTTGATTAATTCCGAACTGTGGCACTACTAGTTTTTCTATAAATCGATATACTTAAGATGCTCTCAATTATATCAGATTTAGTTGATACAGAATTCAGCGTCACTTTGGACAGGCAGACCGACAGAATAGGGTACTTGTACATAACAAAAGAAGCCCACCGTCTCGCCTTTTAACTGCATTCAAACTCTATGTCAGCTTGTTAGGCCGGCCTAGTTGGGTATCAGCAAAACTAGGCGAAACTACGGGCGCCACATTTATGTTTACAGGGAACTCTAGATTTAATCATTATAAATTCTATAGTGAAGGACAGCTTTCCAGGGGACATGCGGAATGCCATTCATTGTACATATCATGAGAAATTATTGAATTTCAGATATAAATTTGATAATTATTATCATCATCAATGCAAAATATTATCTAGAATTGATCTTAAAGCATATTATAAAGCATTTTTAGACCCCTCCTTTTCAATATTTTATTTCCTACGTACATATAATGACATTTAATAGTAAAAACGAAAAAAAAAATCTCTAGAGCCTAACGAACCCTAACTGTTAGCTCATGGTTACGAAAAAGATAAAAAAACAGAATCACAGGTTCGATCACAAATGTAGCACCGTTAAAAAATGTTAGTAAAAATTTTTTTTTAAAAAATCACATTTGAAATTAAGAGAATTTGAAAAACTGAGCAACTCATATCTTTATTTGAAAAACGAAACTGTCTGGACGAAAACGGGATGAATCGTTACCTTATTTAAAATCCAAACATGCGTACTTGTACATATACTGACAGCTTCTATAACATTATCGTGAGGTTAAATTCACAAAAATATGTCATATTATAAAAAAAAACTCTGTACTAAAAGGTATCGAACCTCTGCCAAAAGTGGGCGGCTCGTCCGCCCTTCGCGTTCAGGGCCTTTCGCTTTCGATTAGGCGGAAAGCGGAACCGCCGACTATTTATACGGCGGAAGTTTTCCGGACGTGCGTTTTCTTTCAGATCGAAATGCATACGAGATTCCGGATTTTTGGCACCGACTGTACTTTATGTCAAAGTGCTCTGAAAGGGTTTGAATTCGACCGAAGATTCTACTTGTCTATTAACTTCGACTGTGTTTCGGTGAGTCAATGATGTTTCGAAAATAGACATGTGCGTTTATAAAAATAAAGTTGATTTAGTTTATCTTGCAAAATTTCGATTAGAGACTCGAACGCACATAAATTATTCGCTGCACCAATTCGATATTAGATTAAAAGTGGATCATGATTATTGGGTCAATTGCGTCAAAGCACTATCGTTATTATTAAAACACAATAAGTCGATCGACGTAAGAGGGGTCAAGTTTCCGACAGCGACCCAGAAACAATAACGATTATCTTATTCAAATCGATCGAATTAAACCGATTCAATTCAAACTACTGTTGAAACGATTCGCCTCCTAAATACAAATCAATCAACCGCGATCCGCACAAAAACCGAACCCACAATTCACACGATTCCGTATTCAAAAGCAAAAAGCGAACCTCAACAGCTCATCCATTCGAAATGGACGAATCGAACGGACATCTCTTGAATGCTAAAATCTGATGCAGCACAAGAAGTCGAAGAACCGCACACAAATACATGGCTGAAACTCATGGGTCGTAGATATGGAAAAATTTACATAACGCCTTCACGCACCGAAAACTTCATGCATATATGGAAATGTCGGGTTTTCGAAAGACGTCGAAGAGTCAGTACAAGATACTGCTGCTGCTTCGACTAATTCGACACCACGAGAGATGTCTTCGCGTAAAGATGGAACGTGATGGTGCTAATTTTGTGTGTGTTGGTATTCGAAATAAGAGGGTGAATTGTTTCGGGTGGTGTAGTGTGTGATATGCAAATTCTTTTCGCGCATTATAACGGTGATAATGGGATTTTTTCCGGAATAGGGGCGGTTCTATGTGATGTCGTTAATTCGGTGTATTTGATTTTTCAATAAATAATTCTATAAATAGAAAGTATTGAAATTCTTGAGATAACTCTTATATAATTTTTTTTATATTGATCAGAATTTCATTTACGGCTAAAAATACATCAACATATAAATCGATCGAACGTCAAAGAAAAGAGCATCTACATAAACTTGCATTAATTTATCGACTCCTAAGAAAAGAACTTCCACAACTCGAGACATTACCGAAAACTAGTCTAGAGCAAAATTCTTCACCCTCCGACGTACACTTATCCCCTTCCCGATTCCGAAAAGCACCATCGCCACCACCACAGACGAGTTTATGCATCGGAATCTCCCTTCTACAAAAAAAAAATCTTTTGATCTTATTACCCGGAACAGAATGGGAAGCACTTATCCCCGAGAGCCGAAGAGGACGTTGTCCCCGATTCTCCGCTTCTAACCTCGGATTAATTCCTAGATAAATCCACTTTCGACGCCATCAAACAATCCCATACGGCCGTGGCCGGAGCTGGAAGATGGCTTTTACGACTTTAGCACAGTGTCGGATTTTCGGAAGCGCGAAGTTGTTGGCGCCGAGCCGATTGACCCATCAGTCCAGCTGGATGTATCGAGCCAAAAAGCGCCGGATTGACCATAAAATAAATTTCTGAACGGATTGATATGCGAAAGGTTTCAGCGGGTGTGGAAAAAATTCAGACGAAATATGGTGATGCTAGAGAGTATTTTCGCACGAATAAAAGAGTGTTACCGTTGCCATTAGAGCGATTTGTCTGAGGTTGTTTGTCGCGCTTCGCATCGATCAAGTGAAAAAATATAGTGAAATAGTACAGTTTCGACTTAAATTTATGTTTTGATCCTCAAATAATATCTATTATATATTTTTTTGTAAATATGATTATAAAATCCGTCATTTAATCAAAAGAATAAAGCTGATTTCACATTACACTCGAAACGTTCTGTATACTTCAGCCGCAACGTGAAAGCAACTTAAAGGCGCTAGCAGATTGCAGATATTCTATCGGCCGATAGTTTAATCGGTTTCCTTTTTAAATATGGAATTCTAGTCAATATAAAGTGAACACTTCCATACGAATTCGTCTGATTAACGATCCCAAATAAACTATCGGCCGATGGAAAGTCTGCAGTTTAAGGAAATCAATAGCTGCCAACATCGTAGGGTAATAAAAATATCTGAAATTCGTATACAGAACTGTAAAATAATATTGATACTTAAATATAAAATAATTTTGCATCGACGAAAATTAATTTTGAATGAAAATATCGCATAAGTTTTATACGATGTTTTATTACAGTACAAACTCACGTATCCACTGTTCAAAGGAGCGTCGCAGAAATAAGTTCAAACAAGCAATGACTTCGGAATTGCTGAAATCTGTTTCATATTGACGGCACGTCCCTCTGGCCCTTTGAGGGCCGATGAAAGTTATTCGGCTTTGATTCGATGCATACTTCTTCGCCGATAAAAGTTTGACGAAATATTTATTAATAAGTCATCCTCGTGGGCCGTTCCCCCCTCGCAAAAAGCAGCCGAAGGAACAAAATTAAAATACGTCGGGGAAAAAATCGAACATCACAGTTCCGAGATGAAAAATTCATAAATTCAAAGTTAACCAATAATAATATACATGTTAAGAAATTTCGCGCGCGAAAAAAAAAACTCATTAGATGTTTCCAAGTCGGAATTACTCATCGGTAAGTCGTTTAACGCGTACATTTTCGCGCTTTGATTTCGGTGCAGCTTTTTTTTCAAAAGTGATGGAATTCGCATAAACTTTAAGTTATGATAGTTTGTAATTAAACAAATATCGGGTCGATGATGAACATATTCAACATCTCTCTCGCAGATGAGTATGTAATTTTATAACGGGAACGATTCTCAAGCTCTGGATAAAGTAAACTTATGTCAAATACTGTTTAGTTATGGCGTTACAATAAACACATTCGAAAATTTATCGATTCATACTGAAAATCCTAATTTATCACCGAAAAGTCTCGTCGATATTAAAATGTTGCAATTCACAATCATCCTAACGCCGAGTGAGGTCAAGGTCTCAAACTCGGCAACAAAGAAGTTTTAACGACTCTCAACATTATTAATATTTAATTTTGTATTAGTAAATGCTTCTGCGATACGAAAATTATCATTTATCATCATTATGAATCGACAATTTTATTAATCATTTATCGTAATTCAGATTAAAATCATTGATACAAACCATATCTTAACACACATTTACGCCTCATTTTATTTTTCAAATTTTAATAACCATTGAATTGTAATATTTTATTTTTAATATGAAAACTTAAAATATATTAAGAGAGCAAAAAGAAAAGGGAAAAAGTGTGATTTTCAATAATTGTGAATATTTTTCAAATATCGTCTAATTGAATGAAAAATTGACTACCTATACGAGTATAATAGCGCTATTCTGTGTGTGTGCGTATTAGTGTGTCCATGTAACGCTCCAAAACTGCGTCGATATATTCAACGGGTTGGTCGTTAGTTTATTATATTTTGAAAAATAAATATATTTTAAAGACAAGAAAATCTCGCCGTTATCGCGGAACTCGCAGATAACGCGAACGACCGGCCAAGGTCGGAATTCGCGCGCAAAAAGGCCAAATAGAAAAACGCGCGGTCTCGACTCGAGCGCAGAAGCACGTGACTATTTACACTCACACACATCAGATAATAATCGATTGCATACACATACACACACTCAGATGTGATCATATATGTATGTACTTGGGTTACGTTAACATATTTGGATCGTTCGGTGACAAATCGGCTAGATTTGAGTGAGATTTTAAACTTAGTACGTGTTAAAGATAATGCAAATTCAATTTTATCAGATAAAAATGGATAAAATGTGCACGTGTAAGATTTTGTATAGAATTGCATATGCTTGTTGTATTTGCAGTTTAGTCTAGTAATGCTAGTATCTAACTAGTTCGATCTGAAATAGCTGACGTTAGATGGAATGCATACTAAGGTTCGATTTTTCAAGTATTAATTAGCAATTAGTTATCAGTAGGCGTTTATCGACTTCAGTAAGGCTCGAACTTTCAATTACTATTCCTCAAGCGTTAATTGATTTTTTTCCAACGACAACGTGTTTAAAATCTATAGGTATAAAAAAACATCAACTAACACTCGAGTAAACTAAATTACGATTGAAAGTTCGGGTGTTAAACACTATTTTTAGGCTTTATTTTAATAGATTAGACATTCGAAATACCAACCCTGAATAAATATACTTAAACGAATTTCGATCAACTAATTTCTGAATTCAAAATTTGCAACTATTGAAACTCGGATCGACTGGTTTTCGCGCGACTCGCAAAAAACGCGCGGCACTCGGACCGAAAAAACGTCCTAAAAAAACGCAAAGAGGATCCATAACGACACCGAAACGTACAGAAGACAAGTCATAACGACTTGTGCGAAAAAAAGATTGAGAATCTCAGCGTTCGGCCAACGGCAGCGGCTTGAGGCTCGGCAACGCCGCCGACGCCCACGAGCTTCAACAGAATTAGAACGACGCCGATTCGTCTTTTTCTTTCTTCTTCTGTATATATGTATATATTTATATATATAATTATATACACATAGTGTGTACAGGGTGTGTGGAAAATGAGGAATTGTCGAGTGACGCGCGAGAGCATCGGCGTATCTGTTGAGTGTCCGCGTCAGATTGTAATCGTGTGGAAATTCTGATATAAAGCGTTGTCGAAGTGTAAAGTGGAGGAATTCTGTGCGAAATTAAGGTTCTGATTGTATGAGTCGAATTTATTTCGGAATAGTTCGTGTGTGATTTGAAAATGCGGAAAATTTGTGAGGGAAACTGTCTGAGAAAACTCTGTACCGGAAATAAGCGGTCAGGCGGAATTTTCCGCGTGGGATTGTTGAGTTGGAAAAGTTAGAGTTTAAATGGAAAGCTTTTAAAATCTTGTGCCATACGTACATAGATAAGTTTTCAAGTTGATGGCAATGAAAATTGTTGGAATATCAATAAAATTGAATTATATACATACATAACTGTCGTACGTGTGTGTAAAAATTATTGAATTGATGTTAAAAAACCTTCATTAATATTTAATATATATTATAAATGATAATGAGTTGCATCGTATGATAATCAAAAGAAATCTTAATAAAAACTTTTTTATTTCCATACAATATGAGTATCTTGAAAAGTTGCATAATTTTTCGAATCAAATTCAATAAATTCCAAAAATCAACGAAATCGATTAAAATTATCATTTACAAATCAATATTGAATATTGGAAAAACTAAAAAATAAACGACAAACAGCTCATAGTATTAAACCAGTTATATGAATAAATAAAAAGAACAAAACAAGAACCATAACCAATTGTTTGTGTTTTTTTCAGTTTTATTGCGCACATTATGCTCGATCATCTCTCGAATCCGGCCGAACAAAAGTAAGCCGAAATTACATTATCATTTTTTACGACTAAGGATATTCTCGAATGTCATCCATTTTCTTTATATATAAAACATTTCGATACAATTTGTAATTTATATAAAAAAAAAATATTTATCGATGCGAATTTTCGAAAAACCGAATCGCACGAAATGAACTCAGAATGTGATCAGAATTGAAAATAAAAAAAGCGAAATTATTTTTTAGAAGCGATTCGTCCGAGAAGGGGATAATCGATTTCTCATCCAGCAAGAACAATACGACTGATTCGAAAATAACAAAAAGGAAAACGGGAAAAACAAGCTTCGGAAGATTTTCCCCGAGTTGCGCTGGAGAGTAACGTCACTGACCAACACCAAGTCGGCCACAATTCGCATAGGTCATGGACAAAAACAAACAAAAACAACACAAACAAACGCCTCCGAAGAGGAGGAGGAATTTTGGCCATTTTTTTATTTGCATTTGCTACTCAATAGCAGTTTTATAGTACCTGCGTTGCGAATTTAAATATGTATACATATGTATATGCTTAATTTAAATATCTGATATAATTATAGCGTTAATTTGATTGTTTGTGTGACGATCAAGTTGCTATTTGCTTTACAATGATGTTATTAAGATTGCATAATATGTGTATTTAGGTGCAGATAATAGAGATCGGATTGATTACTCGTAAAACTTATAATATTGATATTGAAATACTGAAGATTCTCTACTATCGTACATTCTGTTATTTTAGCACGATTTTGGAAATTCAATTATTAAATATTTTTGCCAACATCGAAAAAAATGCTCTATTAAAAAATATATAATGAAAAATACAATGCATACAATCTAAACAGGTTTATGATCTTCGATTTGAAAAATCTTGGAAAAATAAGCTATATTTTTTCACATTCGCCTAGAGTTACCAATCATCCGAAAGATTTTTTTCCACTCCGATGTTAGCAACCCTAGTTTGTTTATTCTTTCAAACATTTCAAAAACCAATCTTGCACGAAAATAAAGGACCTCTATTTTAATTTTCTTTATTATTATTTAAAAATACTAAAATTTAATTAAAAACTAACTAAACAACATCGATAAAAAATATAACGTAAACTTTCACCGACTCGAGCGCAATTCGCCCGCTTTTCCGACATTCCGCTCGAAACGCTTCGAATTTTCCGACGAAAATCATCGGTTTTCGAATTTAAAACATCGACTTAACGATTCGAAATACACACGACCGTCGCATGTCGTAATAATCGACAATAACTGCGGGTGTTTTACGACCGGTAGCAGCCGAAGCGGTTCTCCTTGACCCGTATCTCGGGGATTCCTGCTACCATTTTCAATGTTACTTCGCCGATATTATCTTCGATTCTTATTACGGAGTTGATTATAGCGATCGGTTAATTATTTAGCGGTGAAAATCGACGTGTTTTTTTTTTTTTAAGTGGCGACGTATAAACGAATGTAATACGCATATGCGATACAGGAAAATTCGTAAAAAATGCTAATTCGATCTGTGTCCAATTTGAATTTTAGATGGAGTCGATTCGACAGGTGAATTACTGTAGCTTTTTGATTAGAGGCGAATTTATGATTTTCGTAGAATGTTAAATACTTTTTTTTATTCTTTTGAAAATGCACGGTGTTTCTTAAATTTTACATA
Organism: Cheumatopsyche charites; assembly: GCA_024721215.1. NCBI lineage: Eukaryota > Metazoa > Arthropoda > Insecta > Trichoptera > Hydropsychidae > Cheumatopsyche > Cheumatopsyche charites. The sequence continues at coordinate 2,994,698 of CM045583.1, forward strand.
TGTTTAAATGTATAAAATTGAATCGAAATCAACATATAAACAATTTATTAACTACATAATAGAATGAATAATATATTTCCAAGATTCACATCGATTCGGATTCGAACGAAACTGCGCATATTTGGTCTGAAAAACCATCAACAATGGCGAAATATTCAATACATATTTTACAAAAATGAAACAATGAAGTCATATTGAGTTTACTTCGATATAGAAAATTCTCCCGAATCCAAGAATTTCATCTTGATTTTCTATTCATACTCACGCGTTACAATATCAATATCAAATTATACACAAAAGCAGCCGTCACACATGAACCGATCGTTCAATTTATCAATTTTTTCGGTCTATCTTGATTTACAGCTCTTCGTGAAATTTCCGCATAAATTTTCACACGAATTATCTCACCAAATTAGACGTAATGACCAATTTAGTGTGCAATTATACTCGAAACGAGTCGAGGAGGTCACCCAGCATTCACCTCGACTTCGGTCAGCGCCTTCGACTCCTCGAACTCCAAAAAGAACCCACCAGAAAAAAAATTCGAGCCGCGTCTTCGGGGCTATTATATGCTTTTTTTCATCATCTCCGAATCCTTTCAGGTTCTAGAGATACCATGATATATGTATATGTGTATTCATTGTTTCCGGAGCTGTGAGAAAAGTTTGAGAGCCGCTGGTGGCTTTCAGCTCGAGCACAATGGACGATGGTCGCCTTGGAGTCGAACGTTCGACCTCAGCGGGGAAAATGCGGAAAATTCGTATTACAAATGAAGTGTTTAAATTTGAGATCGAATGTAATAATGGGCTTTGTGCGCGTATTATCCTGAGAATAATGCGAAATGTTTTTTTTTTACAGTGGAATCTCGTATAACGAGCATGATTCATTCATGAATCTTACTCGTAATGCGAAATACTCGTTGAGCGAAACAATATTTTTGCAACGATGAAAATTTTAAAATTTTTTATACGACAATATCTTTCAATTTAATACTCGTAATGTGAAACAATTATTTTTTCACATTTTGTTTTACTCGTTATGCGAAGTTCAATAGTACGTTCATTAATTTGACTTCTGTGCATTTTCGATTTCAATATTCCGAACAGAAGTCATAAAATGTCATATCGATCAGAATTAATAATTTGAACGTTTGATGACGATGATTACTATTCATTAACTCTTCAAATACATTAATCAAACAAAATTATTGCGTTGAACACACATAAGGCAATATATGTAAATCACGTTTCACCAATAACTTAATAAGCATTAGAATAATATGATTGTCATTGAAGTATTAATTGATTGACTTGTATCTTGCACTGAACATTAAATTCTATATAATGATCGAGATGTCTAACGAGAAATATGCGTCATTGACATTGAATGGTGCCATTACCGAAACGCTAATATGAAGAAAAAAATCATAAAGAAAATATCGCCGAACTCAAGAATTCAATAATGATAATGTCATATTACTTCAATCATTATCTATAGAATTACATTCGAATATGCAGTTTTATAATTTCCGTATAAGATAATATGCCACGCATAGTTTGTACAGTAACAGTTTTTTTTTTCCTAAAAATTACAGAAGTCAATATTAGAAGGTCATCGACTATAGAACTCTGTATTCTTAGCCGGAGAGCACGTGTAGTAATTTACTTATATTGAAGAACAAACACAGTAAAAAAAGATAAATCTTTTTATCGCACTGCTAATAAAAGCAACGCAGTTTTTTTCCACGCGAAAATCGCTAATGAAACGTCTTAGATATCGTTCGGTAAAAAGTTGCAAACAGTAATACAGTCGAAATTTTGTGTGCTTTTGAAATTATCGCGATTTTCAGCAGAAAACTACAGACGTCCAAACTGAATGAGCAAATAAAACTTTTATAAACTCGCAATGACGAATCCTGTTCTGTGAGAAGAGTTAACGTTACGTAAACGAAACATAAATACATTCTAAATACGAATAGTAACATGCATTTTTAATCAAATACACTAATTTGATCTAATATCTACATCAGGATTTCTCAAATTGAATCCAACGTAAATCTGAGGTTTTACAGAGTCTACATAGAAATTTTGAAATAATTTAGAAAGATAAATAAAAATAGATAATCTACTTTATATTGAAATTCAATTGATAAATGACGACTGAATTTCACAAAGGGCACAAGTGACCTTTTTTATTGATATTGAAAATGGTTCTATATCTATATGAAAAAGAAACATTTTCTATATTTAACTTAATTTCGATAAAAAGGTCATTTGTACCCTTTGTGAAATTTAGTCATCAAAAAAATTCTAGTAATCTACATGAGATTAAATATAAGATACAGTATTAACATGAAGCATCCATTTACACAAGCTTAAAGTGTACAAGTGTCTCATATATAGAAAAGTTTTGTAGATTTCACTGAGATTTTGAATTGAACATTTTATTCACAAGCTAAGACTAGGATTCGTAAATGTTTCAGATCCACGAAAAAAACCATTTCAAATGCTTCAAAATTCTCAAAACAAAGAATTATGAAAACGAAAATTTCATTATCAACATCACGATCTAAAGAAAACGAAACCTACAAAAACCATCCTCGTACCACAAACACAAAACACGACCCCGAGAGTTCCACATTCGACGCGCACACTAGCGAGCGAGTGGGCGTCAGAATCAGGTGGCTACGACTCTCAGCACGACGAACAAAGGCCCGGTGTTAATAACATTATCAAAGGCGAAGGCATTGATCAAGTGCGAAGAAGACGGACCCAAGTGCCCTTGTGGAAATAGCTAAGGTCGGGCTGGATGTCCGGGCCGATGCACCCGCCGCGCCGTGTCACTGTGCCACGCGACGACGCACATGCACACATGTGAACAAAGTTGCATGTGAACGCAGACGTGTTGTATGTGAATGCAATCGGTGTCAACGTACGTGGATGTCGACGACTGTTCAGTCGGAGATTCGATGCTGTCTTTGGGTCAGTGGTGCCTGAGGCGAGATTTCAGCAATTGGTTGAGATGTTCGTTTAGTGCGTTTGAAGATGCTGTCGATTTGTATGCTTTGTTTTTTGTGTGATGTTTTTGATGGCAGTGATTTAGTTTTGATCTTTCGATAATATGCTAGTGATAAGAACTGTTAAATTCTATTTCAAAAAAAAGTTAATATGTTGATAACTCGTTGTGATATACGATTGAAAGATCGGGCCTAAAATAAGAGTGGTGCTCGTGGTTTTTCCTAGTGCTGATCGTATCCAACTAGGCCATTCTAATGAGCTGACATAAAATGCAATGTATTATATTTAACAGGTGGGATAGGGAGTTTTTCTTTCGTTATTTTTATGTAATTGATCTATTGTTGTCTTCGGCCTATGGATATCGTTTTAATCTAGTTTTGCTAGTACCCAACTAAGCTACCCTAAAAACTTAACATAAAATAGGATCCATGTAACTTGCAGGATGATGGATTTCTTTCCATAGTTTGTGTCATTTATGGGCAATTTTATTTGAGTTGAAAAAGCAAGGCTCATGGGGCAAATGAGATTGACATTTTTATTTCATAAAATAACAAAAAATAAAAAGCCGCACTTCCTAAAATGAGTATGTAAATCCGAATTTAATACAGCAATTGTCTATTTTCTATCAAAACTCCAGACATTTCATGAAAAATAACCCCTCGTATGAATATAACTTAAAAAATCCAAATCTAACCATTCAATACATAGTACAACCTTAAAAAAACAATTTCAAAAACGGACAGTTCACTTCGAAAAAAAAAGCACATCGAACAAAATCAATCGCGCAAAAACGAAAAATCATCTCGATCGGAAAAAAAAACTCACATCGCCTAACCGCACTGAATTAAAAAGCGATCTCTTTCCGGAAAATTTGTTTTTCTCACCGCCGAGAGCGAAAACGACGAACGGCCTTTCGCCGTTGATTGTCGGTGGATGAAAAAAAAAATCCGCGATTAATACGTTATTATTGCCGGATCTGCATAGCGAAAAAAAAATCCTCACAGACTAGAGGGGCCACGATCCATCACCGGTTCGCAAGAAAAATTAGATTAAAATCATACAAGAGTGAAAAATGAAATTAAAAGAGGTGCGTAAGAGGGCTGTTATTTTTCTCGCGATCGCGCAAACACCTTTTCTTCGGCGACGCTCGAGGAGCAGAAGCGGCATCAAGGAAGGAGCATCCTTCAATGAAAATAGGCTCGTGGAAAGGAAAAGCGAGGGCTGTTCGTTTCGTCGGTGAAAAGTGCCGACTGATATCGTTACGCCATTGTGCTAAGGCTGAAAGAAAACGCCCCACTCATCCCATATAGTGAGTAGTTAGCCCCGGGACACCGGGGGAAGATTAATCGTTCGGTGTTTAATGGGAAGGGATCTTTCTCTCTCTCAAAGACGGTCACTGTGATCCGCGAAAGAGATCTTCTCTTGCTCTTCGAGGAAAAAAAATTTTTTTTTTGTAAGGAGTATTCGTCTTGTTCTCGCGCGGGTCGCTTTTGCTCTGTATTATTTCGTCAGACGGGGAAGAGGACGCGCTTTTTATTGTTGGAGGAAAAATTAGGGGTGCTTGAATGGAAATTTTGTTGAATTTATAATATTTTTATATAATCTATTATTAATCAGATCGATCTAATGCGGAGTTAACATTTAGATTTTATGAAAATTATTTGAATATCTAATGTTTGCATCCATACAATCAACTAATAAAATATTGGATTCCCTTCGATTATTTAAGATCGTGTGAAAATTATGACTAAGATTATATCGAAAAAAAGTTTGAACCTAATAAAACGTTTATAAAACAATATTGCTCCTTACTTGTAGACGATTTCATTGTCACAGAAAACAAAACCATATAGTGCAGAAGTCGATACGAAAGAACTTATAATCACCATGACGCCTCATTTTCTTACCTAAAACAATAAAAAACACACTTATTAAGAATCATAAAATTGAAAAAAAAATACACAATTAACACACAAAAAAAACTGAATATTTCACTTAAGATACGCGCGAAAAGAAAAGCGACCTACATTCATCGGTCGGAAAATTCAAAAAAGAAAAACCGCCAAACACACAAAAAAGACAACTACCGAACACACAAAAGGCAACTACCGAAAATCATTTACGACATACTACCTGCGAATAATCCGTAAAAACACAACCCCCCATTAGACTCGGATAATGGTAGGAATTAAGACGCGTCGTAAAAACGGGAGTCAACTCTCCCCGACCCCCGAGGAGTAAAGGCAGTAGTAAAAGCGACCGACACATATAATATTAATTTTATGCCCTTGTAATTTTATAGGGCAATCTGACTGGACCACTTTACGGGCCATAACTTAATCTTATAAACACAATAAAAGAGTCGGTAGCGACGGTAAAAATTGGACAATGTCGATGGTTGTGTTCGGTTTTTATATCGAATCGGTCGGAGATAGTTTGTAGTCGATTTATATGGGGTTGAATTGAAAACTTGTATTATTTAATGTGGCATTTTTTTTGTAAGAGTGGACTCATACCACTGTTACAATAAAGGGTTAATATATCACGTTTATTGCTGATCGACTGTAATTTTCCTTGTGAAAATAAAATATTAATAAACATTAATAGTGTAAAATTATCTAGTTCGAGTTATAATTACTGTAATTATCTCGAATCTATTTTGAGAAGTTCTAATGTTACGAAAGAAATATTGATAATTTTGCATTCATAGATTAGTCTAATTTGTTAAATGTAAGAAATTAGGTAAGAAAATTTGAACTGAAATAAGAATATTTAAAATGGCTATTTAGCACATGTGTCATACTTATTTTCATAACAAATCAAGTTTAATTGGTTAGAAACGAGGTTAGTCGAAATCAGCTCATTGTATTGATTCTAGTTCAATATCGCGTCAAATGAAATAGCTGTAACACAAATCGATAAAATCCTAATTACCAATCAGTTCACATATATTTAATTCAGTTCCATCGAGTAAATTAGAATTCAAATGATTATTTATATGATACGATGAGAACATTTCTGTCGAATGTCAAAAGCAAATTGGATATATTTTTCACAATGAAAACATATCGATAGAAATATTCGGATTTGCAAACTTTTCATCGCGAGAGATCCACGCAACATTTTGTCCATAAAAATAAATCGCAGCAGGTACACACGATCTCAGATATAAAACGTCAAAGAACACATCTATATACCGACGAATAAAAGAAGGAATATCTCGCTTTTTCAACACACATACATTAGATCAACGATCCTCAAAGATAGAATCACTACTATCAAAAAATACAAAAAGAAAAAACTGTTGAATTTTGTGATATGATTGAGAATTCTTTCAATGAGAAATTATATCATTGTGCTGAATGAAAGTACGTCGTTAGAGTACCGGGATGTAAGACTTTTAAGGTCGCATTGACACTTAAGTGCAGTCTAAGAAAATCTAAATAAATTTTCTTACCACAAAAGGTGAATATACAAATATGTGGCATCGATTAAGCACTTAAAACTCAATTTTTCGACATATTAGATCTAGAATTTATTGAAAAAATTGAGAATCTCTGAATCAGACATAGAACAAGGTAGCATTGTCGCGACGCCGGAACATTCAGACGCACCATAGAGCTGAAGAAGAAGCGCGCGAAAGAAGTCGTGGAAGAAGCAGTAGAAGAGCATATTCTGAAGACGTCACCCTAGATGGAGGAGCAGGCGCCACCGAGACTTGCGAACCAGATTAATGGATCATTTTTCTTCTCTGCCTTCGCAGAAGCTCGCTTATGGCAAGAGGACGAACCATGGACGAGAGTGGAACGAAAGAGAGAGAGGGCGGTTCACAGCGGACCCCCATCATATCCAAGGGTTATATTATTACGGTGGGGTAAAAAAAATATCAGTGACTAGTAGTGCTCGAGGGGTTCAGGGGTGGAGAAAGCGAGAGCCTTTATGGAAATATTGATTCATAGTGACTGACTTGGCAGAAAAAGTCCTAAATCTCGACGCGCCCGCTCCTATATCCGTTTTATTGCTATCTGTTGGTAATATTATCGTCACATTCCTGAGCCCGAGGAGGACCTGATGCGGTGGAGGTTGCGAAGCCCCGTAAAAATACACTTATTATAATATATAAGATGTTTCATGGGCTTTTTTCGCGCGGGCGTCGAAAGCGAATTCGCATAAAAGCCATCGAAGCGCAAGTAACGCAATTCGGAATGCAAATGTGTTGCTAGTGCCACTAAAAAAAGAAATTTGATTTATATAAAATACACGTATCGTAAAAAGCGCAGAAATAGATCGGTCTTTCGATACACATAAGACGACTGAAAAGGCAAAGGGGTATAAGTAACGACATTAAATTATGTACAGGAATTGCTTGGCAAAAGGATATAAACGAATTCGGAACGTGCGTCGAGATATGTCATCAAATTACTCGAACTTCGGTACATGCTTAACTTCGTACGCGCTTTTTCTCGAAATCACTTACACCTCTTGGCCATTTCAGAAAACATGCGACTGGAACAATTTCAGAATTGGACAGAGCAAAAACTAGAATCACCAAAGTGCACAGTTATCGCGGCAATAAGCGATATCGTTTCCGATCGCCGATCGAGCGGCAAAGTCAAATAAAACATTCGACGCGCTTCATTATATCGAAAGCAGTAAAAATCAGTCTCCGCAAACCGAAAGATGCGAAAGCCGAAGAACCTTCCGTAGAGTTTTCCGAACGGTCAGATTCAATCAGCTAATTCGGTTCGGTCGGTACAAGAAGCGTTTACCGTTCGCTCCACGACATATAAAGTGTACACTCGGGGGCCTGGGCGCGTCTTGGGCTTATGTCCAAGCAAATATTACCCACCCCTAATGTGATTGATTCTCATTCAGGATTATGTTTCACATACAAATGAAGTCGAGTTACCAATTTGGGTAAGAGCCCGCCGGTCTCGCTCGCTCTTTTTATATTCGCGGGATAACGTTTGATTGCCGGCCGTAAGAGAGTTTGGCCGCTAACGTTCGAGGTGAATTTTCCTAGGGATGCTGACTAAATCCGAAGCTGTAATAACGTTTTTTCGCCCGAGCTCTATGTGTAAAGGGGGCTGTGACGTGCTTAGGGTTTTTGGCGCCCGTTGAATACACAATTTTCTTGATCCTATTTACTTATTACTATTTTTATCGCAAGCCGATTTTAAACAAACATTATGATTTTTCGTGAAATATTCTTAGTTAAGATGCACATGTGGTAAAATACCATTTTTAATATCCTTGCTACGGCACTGTTTGTGGTAATGTATACGAGTGGTTAGTATTGAAAGCTACGGTAAGGTTGGATACGGTAATGTGGTGTAATCATCAATAATGAATGCTAACAAATTCAATATCAATTTGATCATTTCACGGGGATTGTAAAAACAAGGAATATTAATAGAAAAATAGATAGTAGATTATGTCAAATTTAGCGTAGTACGCTCTGTGCGCTCTTTGGAAACTATCGCACACAGCGTGGGCTGGAAAATCGAAGGACACCCAATAAAGAAAGTAGGTTATCCCGGAAAACCCGAAGGCATCAAACTCAAGGTGTTCGCCACTTTATTCCGCTCTGAATTATGTGGAATAAGTAATGGTGGTTGAGTAGGCGTCGGTCGTCGCGACGCCACCGGTCCACGGCACCCAGACTTGGGAAAACTATCCCCAACCTACCCCCGATATAACGGGGCAATTCCGATATCGTCGATGCCATGGGAAGAGGGAAATATCAATGGGGAAATGGAAAAGCTCCGCGAGCAAGAGGAAGGCTCCACTGCGAGAGGAAAACTCCGAGAGGAAGAGGAGAGATCCGGAAGGATGGGAAAACTGATGGGGAAAGGGGATAGGAAAACTGCCATGGGGTGGAGGCCTTATCGTTTTATTCCTGCGAGCGGAAACGGGATGGAGGGTGAAAGTTGTTAAGCAAAAAGCGATAGTTTTAATACAAGGCCGTATTAAGTTCTGGGAGAAAGTTTTTCCAGGATAGGGAAGAGACGACCAGCGCCGATGGTCTGCCCCATTTTCCATGTAGGATTCTTGAACAGGATATGCTTCATAATTGAGCATAAACTGGTATGCAGTTGAGCTGAACGAAAACTTTTGACTAAATTCTTAAAATTATTCATAAACATATTTTTTTGAGAATTCATCTGATTTTTAAATGAATCGTTAAAACAACTTCATTTTATTTTTAAATTCTATGAGTTTATTATAATTCGTATGCTAAATGTGGCTTTGAAAAATGTCACACGTGAATAGCAAAATAGTTAATAGAGATTAATTTCTTCCGCGAGCGCAGTCGCATAAACTTATGATGGCAGTTAGACCTATATTATTTGATTAACTCGTTTCGTATGTATAATGCGGCACTTATATAAATCATAAAAAGCAAACTATAGATTAAAGAGAATTTTATAAAATGGGAAAACTTTGTTTCAGGAACTTTTCACACAGATATATCTGTGCCATAAAAAATTATCTAAACGGCAAAGTATGCCGAAGTGCAGATATATTTTATTTATAGACCTATATTTTATACGAAAAAAACGATCTCTCAATATGAACATAGACGTATTTTCGATTGAATAGATTTGACATTAGATATTTCGAATTTTCATTCAAATGATTCATTATTGAAATAATAATATTGAGACAGCAAATAAAACTGAAATGCGATCCAAATCGATTCAATAGTAAACGAAACCTAAGCAAAAATTGAGTCGCGATTGCAAACACGATATTTGCTAATTCCTAAATGTCGCCAATGTTCATAAAATCAATTGAATAATTACCAATTGTGTTAGTCACGTGGAAAATTCATCGTTCAGGTGATAGATGGAAGAAACAGACGTTTCTTCACGCGGATTCTTCAGGCGCTAATCGACACAAGTCAACGGCATTACACACGAACAGTTTGACTAATTTAGAATGTCGCATGTACGTATAAATATGCATGTAATTTCGCACTTCGATTCATACTATAGATACGATGGATATTTTAGGAAAAAATGTCTAAATTCAGCGTACTACCGAAAATATTCATAAAAATAGATTGTTTTCCTTCGTAATACAAAATTATGCTTTCAGATATGAATGAACGTGACATAATTTTATTCTAAAATATAATATTAGCAATATTATTATTAGTACTCAATATTGATTGAGAATTAAAATCAGAAAGATTTGAAAAATAATTTCATCAAATAAGCGTAGATACAAATACTCACTCATTCAATTTCATCATTCGTTATACCATGCTACGATAATGTACGAGTATCGGCGAACAATCATCAAAATCTTATAAAAACACGAAAATAAATCAATTCATAAATTCAGACATCACTGTACTAACAATTTCACGGAACGACTCGACGTTATGCAAGCGCAAGTCGACGGCCAAATTGCACACGCACATTTCGCTAATTCTCTAGCTGCGAACAGTCAAAGGAGTTGACGATGCCGAAGAAGAAACTCAGAATATTATATGAGAAGGTCGGTCTATATTATAATGCACGTGCATTCACCCTCGCGTTATTATCATCGCGGCCATTTAACGCTGAAAGTGGACACTGATGTATGTCTGTTTAAAATATCCGAGCGGCTAATGTTGCTGAAATTGTTCGCGAGCGAAAGTGTTGAGAGGATTTTGTTTCGGGTGCGCATGTGAATTATGCGTTTGGAATGTATTCAAACGATTCTTTCAATCTCAATTGATCAATTTTAAGTCGATATAATTCGGTAATTGATATGTGTGAACATCTACAGGGCAGTTAATGAGTAGAAGATACTAGGTCGTATAAACTTATACAGCGAAGCCTAACATATCGAGCATAATTCAATCCCTAATTTCACTCGTAATGCGAAACAATACTTTTTAAACGACGAAAAGTCAAGATGCTGCATACGATGTCACAATACGTCTTCTTTCGTTACTCGCTATGAGAAACATTGCTCGTTAAGTGAGTCATTTTTAGATATCATATTTTGCTCATTTTAGAGATACTCGTTGAGTGAGTTAATATTATAACTTATAAGAACCTATCGCTAATTTTAAATATTCAGAATAAGGGCCGGTCTCTTCATTTCTGGTTTGAGAATAAAACGATTTCAAACTACACTTGGTTCTCCAACTACCAACTGTCAAAATCTGGGGGAAAGAGAAGGATGCAAGTATTGCTGTACAATCTATAGTATTTGTCTCTTTTAGTGTCTGTATTGACAACTCATAGTTGAAGGTAGTACGTGTAGTATAAATTCGTTTTATTCTTAAACCAGAGGTAAAAAGACTGGTCCTAAATATCAGTTATGGAATACATAGTCAACCATCACAAAATTTGACCCGAATCAACCCAATCCAAAAAAAAACTGAATCTAACCCAACCAAACCAGTCATTCATGACATCGAAAGTACAAGTACCTCAAATTCAAACCACAACCGATTCACATTGTAACGAAACGAGCCAACCTTCGCGCGGCGCCAAATGCCAACAAAAGACGCACAATCCCTCATTGTGCTCTCACACACATTTCGGCGGGAAAAATTCGAAAAATTCACGACGAGCGGAAAAACGCATCCTACGAACTCGACGATGAGACGATGGCCCGGAGACGGAGGCGGCTTGTCATGCTCATCACAGCCGAACTGTTAACCTTGCCGAGTGACAACGCAAGGTTAACATCCATTAGTATTCGCTTCGACGCCGAAGCCACGCCATGGTGTGCCTGATGTATGAATACATACGTGTGTATGTGGGTTTGAATCGTCGATAGTCGTTTGTTGGGTATATCGTGAATGGATTAGAGGCATGGTGGTCGAATGGGGCTTCCTCTTTTCAGATCGATTGGATTTAGTTTGAAAATTTCCAGGAATGTACTTTAAAAGTATAGATATGAAATAATTGTGAAAAATTAATATATGAATCAAGATAATTTTCCTGGAAAATCATCCAGAAGTTTGGTATATATTCCTATCCACAAACAAAAAATATAAGGAGCATTTTAAGGGAATAAAAAAAAACAACGAAATATTTTCCACGTTCCATATATGTATTGAGTGAAATTTTCGTACGCCATTTTTGAAATGTATCTAACTTTACCAAACTCTGCCTCAAAATAATTAAAAAAAAAACATAATTGCATTTCCATCTTTCATTATTATTTTATGTTTACTTACATTACATTTCTAACAAGCTTCAACAAAATTGGTGACCAATTTTAATGATTTGCTCATAGAAGAATGATTAATTGTCGAATTAATTTGTCCTTAATGTCCTTAATTTGAGAGTAATGATATTCAGATGAAACTCGTCTAATATTAATCGATATAAATTACAGTTGATTTAATTTGAAATTAACTAATGTTTGAATGTATGAAAATATTAACTATAATTGTGCAATAGTAAATTAATTTAGTTGTAGAATGTGTTGCGTAAATGGAAAATTTATTCAATTTGTAAATCGTATTAAATAATTTATTTAAATCTTACGATGCATACTGAATGCAATAAATTAGTATAAATTGCAAGAGGTCGCATTAATTCATATGAAATAAAATGTAATGAATATTTTGAATACAATTAATATCGTTGTTGCATATAATCAATATCGGAATTTTCCAATCTCTTAAATATATTTCGGGATGTATCCATAAAGCGTTTAACACTTGGTAATTTTTATTCAGTTTAAAATAGCATTTTGATGACCCGGCTTTCCGGATTTCGAACCCACGGGGCCCATAAAAGAAGTTTAAAATGCCATTAAAGGGTTTCCCTAACTAGGATCAAGACTGAGCCAAATAAGTGCCATAACAAAAACGATACATTATATAACACTCAATAGATAATAGTCAAACAAATATATGAAAACGAACAAAAGATTCCTCACTGCAAATTATAATAGAACTTTTCAAAATGAAATTATCGCAGATACACATTCAAACGTTTCGCAACTTAAATAATCATTCGAAAACGATTAACGCGAAGAAAACGTGAGCACGATTTTTACGAATTGTCGTTCACCTTAGAGGCGAGTAGGCTAATTAAAATTCAAATTAACACGAGCTGTTATATTGTACGCGTTATTAATCAACGTTCGCAATTGACACCAGATAAATATCTACATGCAAAAAGTACTGCCCGAGGCACGATATTAACAATATAGAATTAATGTCGATCGTTCTAGTAGTCAAGTGCATTTATACTATCTATCGAACATCGCATTCTAAATATGCGAAACAATTAAAGAGATCATGCGATTGAAAAAAAAATGAGAGATTCGTTCGATTCTAATAATTTAAACGATCAAAACTGCGATTTGCGACGAAAGATACTAATTCGAATGCGTTATTTGCTCAATTGAACAAATAGAGATGCGCATTTGAAGCGCTTTAAAACACAATGATTCCACCGACAATGCAAAATCCCACGTGCTTAGGATCATGGGATTATCAAAAACCCGCGATTTTCACTGTCGATAAACACGAGCTACTAATCAGATAATATTCGATAGACCATTATTTTCTATTCGGATCGACGTATCTAAATCTATAAATGTTCGATATCGAAGCCGCGCTTAGCAACAGAAGCTGTATACTTTTCAACAGAGATAAGTAAATATTATCAATTGTTATCGAAAACCGCAAATAATCGATTTACTAGATCAGTAAAACCTTATCGGATCTGGATAAAATTGTAGGAAGGACGATACAGGATAACGTTGCGGTCGCGTACATAAAAATCGAAACAAACAACTGAAACCGCACAACGTAACTTTGTCAACACGTAACCGATATAAGTAATTATGTGTAGATTATTGGAATTTGAAAAATACAAAACTGTGCACGATTTCAATTAGGTTGAAATACGTTGGAGCGTTTTCGTCGTATCTGTACACAGATCCAATAATAGACGAGTGCTTCTGTATCTCTGGAATCTGTTTTTCATACACGCGATTAGCGATATGTGAAAATTGATAAAAGTTTTGTGCATGTTCATACTCAAAGTATTGCATTTCCGTTGAAAAAATCTGATTGCGAAAATTATTTTAATTTTAAGCGATTCGTACACGCGTCAATCGTGTATATTTTAGATATGATTTGCTCGTTCGTTTTCGAATGAAATACGAATCGACGATGCAAAAATATGTTATCAACATAATTTTCCAAGATGATTTTTCAATCGCAAACCTCATAAATAATAACTTTATCTCAGCGAATTAAACAATGGGATGTGGAAAACTCGGAAAAACACAAAACTTATCATTTTCCTTCTATAGAAAATGATAATGAGAAAACCAAAATAAAAAAAATATATAAGATCAAATGTGGTAGATAAAATTCAATAATATTAATAACAATATGATTTTAACAAATGATAATAAACATCATCCAGAACACAGAAAAATATTCAATAATAATTAATTCATTTTATAATTTTACGAATACCAATCTATAGTATGGATTTATAAGAAAAATCATTGAAACTAAATTCAAAATATAATATAATATAGATTCAACCAGAGCGTTGATATAGAACCATACAAAACACCATAAGATATTCTGATAGACGCAAGTAGAGCGCGAATATGCAACGGTGCATTTTGAAAATCGAAAAACCCAAAAAGCGAATCTTATAGCTGGAAGAGATTTAACAACGTGTAACGACGTTAGCAAGGGGTGGAAGAACCGACTAGAAATAGGATTATTTCATTAACGGGGGGTAGTGAAAATTCGATGGGGGAAACTCCCTCTCGACCGCTATCTTTGTTATATGCCGTTAGTGGTGGTAGTAGTAGTAGTAATAGAAGTAGCAGAAGAAGTAACCATTGTAGTATCTGAACGTCGGTATCTGCTATTAGCCAACTATTCGCATATATCATGGTGTATTTCCCGATTTTCTTTCGCGAAAGCAATAATGTGTCCTGATATACGCGTCATTTGGTGCGTATCTATCGGGAGGATCTGGCGATGCACGTTAACTCGGATATTTGTGAGAGTTTCCGATTTGAAAACGCCACGACTTTATATATGTAATATTGAGGATGTTCTCAAGATATTTTCGTATGTGACGAAAAGTAATATGACGAAGAAAATGCTGACGGTTTAATTTTCTGATCGAAAGTACTTAAAACTTGATTGCGTTCGAAGTCAGAAATAACTTTTTTATTTGATACCAGTTTCTGTGACTCGACGTTGTTCGACTTTTTGAACGTTAAACCAATTTTGAACTGATGTATTTCTCGTTTCAGTTTCTATAGTAAATCCCATTGCGTGTTTAGGTTGCACATAATATGTGCCATGGCTTGGCTACGAAAGACTCCACTGAGAATTATCAAGTGATGGAAATCCCGTTTTTTTGTAATATGTTAGATTTAATGATTTAGAAACCTTTCCAGATGTGCAGACATCAAATTTGAAATGTATTACCACCAAAAGAACAGCCATTAACAATACACATGCAAATACACATTTTTTTTATTCATATAGATAGCTTTTGAAGAAAATTGAAGTATTGGAAAATTTTCAGCGCCAATTTCAGCTTAGGATCGTACGTTCACTACACTAATCCCTACACGTCTAGGCTTCTTTTTAGTGCAGTTTTGTTTTCAACATTCTATATTAGAGAGGGGCCAAGAAGCGGTGGAAAAAAAACCCTCTGGCGTAAAATTGAATTTTGTTTCCGACTGACCGAGCTAACTCGCCAAATCGACTTATGGGTCTCGTTCGACGAAATTTATCCTCGAAACCGCGAATTATAATATCCATCTTTTCGTAGACGGTCGTTATCGCCTCGGCTATGATGGATATGGGAAAATCTGACGGTTTTCCCTTCGATGGTACGAAATATTCGCCGGAAAATGGTGTCTAAGTATAGTGTCGGTTGGTGTAAATAATGCGAGTTGGTATCTGAATCAATCTGGGTGCTGTTGAAAATTGACAGTTTAAAAGGAAAAGCGGTAATTTGGGTCTAGATTGATCTATGTCAACGTTTCGATTCCGTGTGTGTAATTATCGAAGCCATTCACACACTAATAGCGGTCGAGTTCGAAATGACAAAGCGGCACGAAAATCGCATAAAGATCTGAAAATGTATACGATAGGAAAATGTGTATTCATAAACTATTTAAAAAAGTAAAATGCAATAGAAGAATGATGAAGTTATGCACTGTGCGAACAAAGAAAAACCTCGAAGTAAAAATTTCCTTCCGAACACAATCGCGACATTGTTGCGACTATTTTATAGCTTGTAAAATATAAATTCGAAATTATCGAAGAAATAGTATATTTCGAAGATTTTTTTTAAATAAAATATCAAATCCGAGATACCGATTACGTTCGGAGCGAAGAAAATCGCCGTTGGGCGTTTGTAAACTTTCGGGTTACGCATTTACGTTGGAAAATCGCGTTTGGACGATTTCCAAGTTCACTCTCAGTGAGTCACTGTTAGCGGGCGAATCCAGGGCTACCCACCTAAGAGAACAGGTAAAATATTTCCAAACCTATTCAAAAATACATCTAAAAATACAATTTTCTTACAATCACAAAATTATTGATTACTGAAAAGTGGCAATTTTTAGGAAATTGACGGGTTTAAAGTGCGAACGTCAGCCCTGAACGATTTCGTCGACATTGGGCGCCAAACCGCGGATATCGCCGCGTATGTCACGTCGCCAACGTTTTACCAATGAATTATTTATAAACGAAGGACGCTGACATACCGAACGGCGTCTAACAACGTCTAGCTCGATAGTAAATATTTATTTTGTACAGGAGGAAAGCCGGTTGTTTGGTGCGATTCGGACAGATTCGACGGATGCACTCGCCGATTCATTAATAACGATGCAACTGATTATTTTTGAAAGGCGCCTTTTCATGTTGAGATATTCGATGAAAGTACACGTTTCTTTAATGAATGAATATTTTCCTGTGAGTGTATTATTAGCATCCGTAGCGAATAGCTCATAAATGCATCATACATGAAATAACAAAGCGTCTACTTTTGAAAAATTTCTCAAATATGCGTAGCTTTTTTCTTTCAGAAAGAGTAGGAAGAGTCTTTCAAAGCATAAAGTAATTAACTCCACTTTTGAAAAACTTTAGAGCACTTGGTATCATCTTAATTTTTATATGTGAAACATCTTTCCTAAATGATGATAAAGATAAAAGTCATTAAAAGATAAAATGTGTTGGCCTCCGGATGGTAAATAATTTATATCAGAAGTCGTTTAAATTAAATCTATAATCTCATATGAACTAACTATATCCGTGTATGTTAATAATTTTGTAGAAATGGAAAAACGAAGGAAATTCATCAACACCTTTGAGAGTTTTTCTCAACGTCATGTTTCTTGAACCCAATCAAATTATATACTCAACGGCTCATATTTGAAATACAAATGATTTTGAAACGAATAAAGTTCATCGATTTCAATCATATTTCTGAAAAAGTTTCAACTATCTCGACAGAAGTAATGCCATACAAATCTATCAAAAAGACAATAGTTTTCGCTCTACACCCGTCACACATCCAATCCCATCGATCCATACATCATCCTTACACTTTATGGAACATCATCTGAATATATTTCCTCGACTTTTTATCTTCGCATGACACACAGAGAGAGAAGAGATCGTAAATTGCGCGACACCCGCTCGCTCGTTTCAGGCCCATGCAAATAAACACACGCGCTGAAAACGTTACTCTCACAATGCGCATAATATAAAAACATAATGAAATAAAACGAAACAAGTGAGAGAGTCAGTAAGTAAGTATAATATATGCCGACTAGGCAATAAGACTGACAGACATTGTGTCTCTCTTGACACTAGAGCCCCGATATGACGACTCAATATAGAACGACAATAAACGTCCCATTCTGTACTGTATGTCGTTTCTCCTCGGATGTGTGCCCTTCGAAGATTTTCATATGTGCTTCATATAAACGTATAATATTTTTTTTGTCTTAGATATATCTATCTATAGGAATTTCCTCCGTACCAGGGAGAGTAATGAGCGGGCTCTTATCTCTCTGGCGTTGTGTTAAGATGTGCAATATCGAAGTGTCCTAAATAAAGTGCCTATAAATAAGCGGAGATAAAAGTATCTGAACGGTGAGTGGACTCGGTCGTCTGATAACGAACGTATGCTCGGTTCGAATATCACATTGGAGATATCCAAATTTCATAATGATATGAAAATTTATTGTTTTAATCGAAAAATTTCAAATAGGGCACATTTCTCATGGACAATGTAAGGGCTGGTCCAGGGACTAGCCACCCCCAATGATTACAAAACTACTGAAAAACGGAGGTCCAAATCTAATTCGAACTGTAACAATAGTAAAAAAAAGTAAGAGAGGTGTATCCTTTTCGAAATTATGTATTCTAGTGGAATTTTCAATTAATTTCTATAAGATCGATGCTAATTCTATAATATCTTTACCACTTTCGTATCGCGGAAAAAAATCTAACAAACCGAGATGACATATTTTGTAAAACGAGATAAACGAAGTTATCACTTACGTAAGTCGATATGGAAAAAAAATGATCAAACTCACTACGTAGTTTTATTCCTAAAGATACGAATACAACGTGTTGTTTGTACACACATGGGTCACATTTGTACAACACGTTGCATATTTTAATATCGTACTATAATAAAATTTGCGCTTAAATAAAAAAAAATATCTACACCTAACATCCAAGTGGCGTAATTGCGATGTAAACGTTTTATCTAATAGAACTATGTAGAATAATAACAATTCAAATTAAATCCAATCATCTGAATCTCTCGATTGAATAATCGAAGATTCTTGATTTCAATTGTTAAAAACTTTAGTTAAATGTTAATAGCTTTGAAATTCAAATCGTCATAAATAGCGAAAAGGTTTAAATGAATGGAAAAATAGCTTTAAAATTTAAATGTGAAAATTAATATGTATATAACAGGGGGTCTGAAGCGTCAACTGATAACGGTACCGATATGTTACGACCCTAGGGTCAAGTGCACTTTTACATAACGCCATACAATATTTACAGACTTGGATTTTTTTTTTCAAAGTATCGCATCGCACTTGCGTTTCATTAGTGTTTGAAAATTCGCACAATATGTGAAAACTGCTCCACATTTCGATATGGAACGAATTTGCATTTATTATTGTTGTTTGTCGACTTCGAGACGATGCTTAATAAGTTCGCTAGAACATTATATAAATATTTGAATGGTAAAATAACGGTTCTTTGAGAGGTGCATGCAATTCAATAAAGTATATAATGTATAAATGCATAAGGACAGATGCATAAATATGTATGTGGATTTTAGAAATTATCGAATTCGAGTAAAGGGTGGGATTGTGAGTGAAAGGATTTTTCTATTCCCACGCTGGGCAGATGTATAAATAATTCCATAATCAGGATACTGATGAATATATATATTATTAAAATGAAAAACAAAATAATTAAAAACGATATAACAGCGATTAAATTTGCTAATTAATAAAATTAACAAGATAAATTTAACAACCAACTTCAATTGATCGAAATGACATTAATTTGTCCTAAGATAATTCGATCAATTAAGTAACAAGAAAAACAAAATTTAAATAAAAAATGCAACAGTTTCGTTACATTCGGTTATATATTTTTTTCAATAAACCGTATGTCGAATTCAAATGATTTCAGAGTGACACTCTCAAAGGGATCAATAGGCTCAATAAGTTCATTGTCAATGGATGCATTTTCGCCAAAAACGAACCCTTTTTCGAAATCACGAAGGGTTGAAGCACTCGAAAATGCCTACGTATAATACACATAGGTACATATTTCAATGATGACCATCAGTGTTACACAAAGAGACCAATTCGAGCCAAAAATGCATATGGCGAATGCAGTTTTTGTTCTGCGAAATCTACGATAGATGTTAAATGCATGACGCAATTTCGCATCTGTCGAAGAACGATTGTTGCGAATAAATTGGTCGTTTGCGAGAAAAAAAAAACGTATCAAATTCGCTAGACGAAGAGCTCGTTTCATTATTATGAGTAATATTATGTGTTCTAAATCTGAAAAATAAATGCATTAACCGCAAATATTATGCAATCTGCGGCTTTGAAAAGAAAACATAAGCTGTGCGGTTAGAATAGTCATATATATCTTAGTAACTCGCATTGTTCGAAATGGATTGATTTGACATATGAAAAAGACGAATTAAGTATCTTCTAAGCATTTAGTGATTATCTCTGATAAAACTAAGACAATCAATCAAATATCTGATAAAAAAAACTATATTTCATGAAAAAAGAAATTAATTGAAGATTTACAATACGGCGCGGCTACACTTTTATTCGATACGTGATAAGATATGAAAAGTTTTTTATCAAAAGTACAATTATAATAGAACAAAGGATGGCACAAGATTGATTGCGGCTCTTGTACCAATTTGTACTTTATAACAATTTATCGGTAGTCTTGTCAAAGATAAGATTTGAAATCGTGCGCTCACATATAAAATTATAATCTGAAATGAAAAAAACCAACAGTGAAATTTTAGTCGAATTCGAAGAAATCGTTCGACAGAAACGGTATAAGCCCGAAAATCGATAAAAATCAATATCCCGTATACATTTATTCCTTGCAAATCAACGTCAGGAATCTGTTTACTCCTTGAAAACAAATGGATAAGTGTGATGACAACGAAGGTGATATATGTATGGTCCACGAGAGCGTGGCGTCTATTTGCGATTCAAATTTCAATGCTAATATTCAAATACATCCAAAATATTCAAGGTTAGTGGAACTAATACGGGAATAGCGTTATTTTATTTTAAATTTCAGATGTGGCAGTGAATAATGCGGACCATCAGAATTAATTCAAAATTATATAATTCAAACGAAAAAATAAAAATATAATACTAGGCGCCTGCGGAAAACGAACGAACACAAGCTAACGTGATCACCAGATTTGAATAACAGAATCTCATTTACACAAGACATTGTAATAATACAAGATGCTACAGAAAAACCACACTCTTTCAAATAACATCTACCGAAATGCATTTCGAAAAAATAACTTTAAAGATCGACTAAGTCACAATATCTCCTCTATAGACAATCGTTATGTGAAACATCGATTATTAAGGGAGTCCTTTCTATAAATTTCATTATGCGAATTGTGCGAAATACGAGATGCTCATTTATCGAGACTCCAATCTAAATAAATTCCAAAAATGTCAGAGAAATATAAATCATAACATCAAAAATCTTTAGTTCAATTTAACACCTCGATTACGAAAACCCACAAAATACACAAATAGATGAAACGAAATTTTTCGCACTTTCCTAAAATTTCGCATCGAATGTGTCACGCGATAATCGTATTACGATATATTCAATAGCCTTGAACCCCCATCGAAACCAATGTACGTATACGCGAATAATGGCTAACAATCGCCCTTGCGAATTGCGTCTGAAACCGATTTTTGCAAATTTCAAAAATAGTGAAAGGGGTCTTTATATAAATACACACATATATATTTGTATACGAACTGGCTTTCACCGCTGAAAGGCTTTTGTGCGGGGACGAAACATCTGGCAATGTTACGCAGGTTGCGATTGTCATCTGCAGCGGTGTCGTCTCAATAGAGAGCCAGATTAGTTACGATATGGGATGTGAATTTACAATTATTATATATGCATATAGATATATGCGATAGGCTACGTTTTACATTATACAATATGGTTGTGGAAAATATTTAAAAATGGAACAAAAGCGGTTTCGATGTGTGTTCAGCTGTGCGATGGATGCGTTCGGATGCACTTTTTTGTTTGTCTTTTATGCGACTGTGAAAATGTATTCGAGAATGTGACTTTTGAAAAATTTCGCGAAAATCAAATGAAAATTTATCGATTCCGATTGTTAAGATAGAAAATCGTACTGTGAATGGAAATATATTCAGATTCAATTGCCATAGAAACACTATCGTAGTATTAACTATTCATCACATAAGCAATACGTATAATAAAAGCCTAATGCATGTTATCAATGGTATTGATTTGGATTATATTTAAGTAATGGAATTAAATATAGTCATAACGATAAATTGACATTTAATATCTTGAATCAAACATAGAATTCATCAACTTTATCTCCGAAAATTATATAGTTTTTTGTTATGAGAAAAAGTGGTATAAAATATTTTCATGAAAATTTGATAAAAAGTCACATTCGTTACTGAAAAATCATTATAACTGAAAATATGATTCGAGTGATTGTTCATACATAGTAATTTCGTGATAGGCACAGATAACATATATCGACAACCATATGAAAATTATTTAAATTATAATGCATTTTTAATATCGTCGCGTTTCACCAATCGATCGCATCCAACTCACGCAACTCGTGAAAAATATTAACTAACCAGTATGTTATAAAAAATTCAAAGAATTCCCATAGATTAGACTAATTGCATTGACATAATGAGCGAGATTAGCGTCACTATCGCACTAATATAATAGAAACGGTCCCGGTTTTGTCGAGAACTCGACGATTTTTCATTAACATACTAATCGTTCGAATCGAACTTTCCACGTGTCATAAAATTGAAAATAACCGGTTCGATGGAACGAAATTCGTTATAAAATTCTCTATATCAGAAGCAATATCGTCTGAAAGGACGAGTGCAAGCAACAGGTTGACGAGTGTATAACTGAAAAATACAACACGAACAGTTGATGGAGAACGATATGGAAAATTTAAATCTAAACAAAGTAGCTGAGGAAGTTGTATCGATACGAGGAAGTTTAAGTATAAAGACACATATAAAGTCGTTTCAATTTAAATATATGAATTATGATATGTTTTATAGATTATTTATTCAATGTCGTATGTTCGATAATCGTACATAATGGAGTGTGAGCATTATAATTTTTGCATATACTCATTCAAGAAAAACTAGGCAAACTTTGAAACACCAACACGTGAAGTGAGCAAAAATTAAACCATTTGACCATCAAACCAAGTTCAACGTACAAGTGTTAGAATAATTCAGCAAAAAAATCCAGCAAAAAGGAAGAATTGTCTATAAATTTTCACATAAATCAATAAAAAAATACTCAAGTATGAAAACATAATAATTCAATCTGTCGCATATGACTCAAAATTAATTTTCAAACATTTACTGTCCTTGGTAACAATTTCAAAGTTTACTAACTAATTAATTTGTTAAAATCAATTTTGATCTCGTTACTTAAATGAAGTAATGTACTTAGGTACATATGTACATAAAATAGTCATGAGGACAGAAAATGCAACTCTCAATAGTTTTTCAACGTTTAGCGATATTATCACTGTTGCTATATCTTACAAATATACCAAACTTCGACTTGCAATAACTGAAAAACTATTCAAAGCATAATTTTCGTTCTTCCCATCTACACTTACACCACAATTCTACAAATTTTCAACAAAATCACTGACGAACTACACGAAGCATATTTTCATCACCTCTAGATGTAACCGAATTCGCTCGGCCTTTACCACAGTGGGGCTGCGAAAATGGCGTTCGAACACAAAAAACAAACAAGCCGAACCGTCAAATTGACCGAAAAAACACACGAGTGCTAAAAACGAGCCACGTGAGTCTAGTTGTCGTGAGTCAATCGGTCGGGAGGCGCGGTTCAACACCGTGTCGATTTTCTCTTGACGACATTGACGTCATCGTACGAAGCGTCATCGCGAACGTCAGAGTGAGCCGTTAACGGGACACTTGCCAGAACTCGGACGATGTAACTATGGGATAATTGGATTGTATAATTGTGCTGACTAGTTTATCCGTGTCTAATCGCAATTCGAGCTGTGGAAGTCTGATGAAGTTGTGCAGTCAAAGTCTGAAGCGATTCGAGAGTTGGTAGTATGTGTTCTGCGAAAATCTGATTTGAATGTTTGTGGTCGATTTGATTTTGATATTTGTTGAATTAAGCTAACTGAAAGAATTAATAAATGAGTTTGATATGGTTTTTCAATCATAGGTTAGCAATTGACTATCAAATTCTAGATAGTGGGATACATTTGACAGTTGTGATGACGAGTTTCACATTCGTAATGTCAAAAAAACATCAACTATAGTTAAATAATTTATCGAACGATCGAAATATCGACTCTCAAAATAACAAATTTCGAATCCTATTGAGACCTTTCGAAATTGACTGATCGATCCCGACACAATTTCGCTTCCTATATTGACTGCCACATTACAATATGTAAATCACTTCCAATTTGAATCAAACAATTTTCAATTCATGCTCAATAACTTTCATTTCATATCAAAAATGAAACCGTTTTAGAATGATTCTAATAAAACGATTAATATATTATTTTGTTTGAATTGGATATTAATTCACTTGGAATAGTTCTTATTTGATTTAAAATAAAAATGATTTAACTCGAAATGAAAACTTTATACGAAAACTATTACTTATACAATCAAATGAAAATCTCATAAGAAGCACACCTGCTGGATATTAATTGAATTGGAGTGATTCTTATTTGACTTAAATTGAAAAAATATTAACCTGATTTAATATTATTTAACTTGAAATTGAAAATACGAAAAATTAAACTTATACGATCAAATGAAAATATCATAAGATAAACACCTGAAAATATAAAATAACAACAATAAAACAAACATAAACGACCAATATTCAATTTATCCTTTAGTGGGGTGAGCTCACAGCCCACATTTCCCGTTCCGCTCAATTTTCCCGCGCAGAAGAAGTAGGACGCGTCTCCATGGCGACCATCAGATGTTTGTTTAGATTCGTTCGCAGGAGACGAATCTACTCGGAACATACAATAATACCATTGCTGTGGAGAGATGGGTTTCAGTCTGAAAACGACGAGTCCGACGACTGGATATTTATCTGATTGCGATACGAGGATTGCGCCAATAAAATATGTATAGGAATCGATGTTTATTCGGGATTGCGTGCATGGGAGAGTTCTGCGGTTTGCATTTATTTCACTATCGATGTTTTTTAAGTGTGTGTGCTTTATAGAATCGGGTCAATTGATGGTTACAAATACATATGTCGACTGAAAATTCCAAGGGGTACAAGTGACTTTGCGGTGATTTCGAGAAAATCGCGTTCAAAGTTGACCATGTACCTACATGTATTTGGAGGGAGTCGACTGATATGATGATACATATATCTCGGCACACGTTCCGAATTCGTTTATATCCTTTGGCCACCAAATAAATGAGCGTGCATAGAAGCAATTCCTGTGCATAACTCAATTTCGACAAAAATGTCACTTGAACCCCTTGGCCTTTTCAATCGTCATATAAAATTATTTAAAAAATCATCGATACGTATTAGTGAAAATCTTCAATTTTTTAGCTTGCTAACTATTGTTCAATCACGTGACAGTTTAAGTTGATAAAAATAAATATACATTGTAGGTACTAAAGAAATATCATGTTAACACAAATACATTTGAGTATTCTAAAAGCCAATTGGTACAGGCGACAAATTCAAATATAAAAAAATAGATATATACCTATAGCTATTTAACTTTGAATATGGCATTTTAATAAAATATTTACATATATGCACTAGTGCCCTTTTGCTTTCGTATTCTTCATATGCTTGTCACTTTTTTAACCCTCGAGTTAGTTAAATACACTGACTACCCGAGATGAGAAATGCACCGAGTGTGTTTCATTCTAAAAGCTTCCACATGTTAAAGACCGACTTAGTATCTTAGGCAGTCAGTGCAGTCAACTAACTCAAGAGTTAAAAAAATAAAAAGATCGGCCCTAAACGAACTACACATTATTTTTTCAATGACAAATATTTATTATATCTAAATGACAATAAAAAATCGATTGATACAAAATACGCGGACAATTCCATAAATCCAGACACAACGACGCAACTCTCGCCACAGAGCGAAATAAAACCTTCAGAGCGGAGCAGACGACGCGTTAAAAAGGAAACGATATTTCTATAGAAATCTCCAGGCTCACCTGTACTAGGCAAAGACGACAACAAAAAAAGGCGGCAAAAACTCGTCGGAAACGACTTCGCAGTCGTACGATGGAAGGGGTTGTCTCGTTCGAGCGAAAAAAATTGAGAAAAGGGAGTTACGAAACCGCAGAGTGGACCGAAAATGTGGAACGGAGATTTTCCTAGATGGAAAATTCACAGAGTGCGAGCTTTCGGAGGTGGGAACTTTCCGTGAACTGAAGGTGAAGTCTAACGACGCAAAAAATTCACACGTATGCTTGTACGGTATCGAGATGCCGAAGCGATTGTGAAAGTATCGGATTTGTATCTAGGGAAATTTATGTGATTTCGATCGATTGCCTCTATTGTTCTTATTTGTGCGAGCGAATGTTGCGCAATTTGTTCAATGAGGGAAAAATGAAACGAATTAATCGAGAATAACAAACGAGAATTAAAAATTATTTTCAATGTGGAAAATTCAAATCTTAGGCAAATGAATATCTACGCATATGAAACATTTCAAATTCGACAATAATCTGTACAAACAATGTACTGAAAAAAAAAGAAATGAACAGAACGAAACCTTATTTTTATAAATAAACATTTTTCATATTCATAAAAAAATATGAATAACGCGCAATATACCGCGAATACGAAATACGTAGTAATTCACAAAGAACACACCGTGCACGTTATACGATATTGGCTGATCACTTTCCACGTTCGATGTTTTCGTATGATCGAAAAGGACGTCAGAATTTTCCTTTCGATATTTTTTTATGTTTGTTTGTATCAGCTGCCCACACTTACTGCGTCACAACGTATAAAATCACGACTCCGCAAGGTCTACGCATCCGATGAGTCTACGCGAAAAAGGGTCTAAACTTTTACGATATATTTTAAAATTCGTTTTTTCAGTTTAAAGTGAAAATTTAAATAATATACTAATCGGTGCATGAAAAGCATCAGTGATAATTCCATTTCTATCATTGAATGTAAGTGTTATGAAAAATAGGTTTGTTTTACGATCTAATTCTGAAGCAAAGACAATACGGGAACAGATCAGACATATCTGAGAATTTTGCCCGGAATCTCATATGTCGATTCTATTTCAATATTCTCTATATTAGAATAGGTTAAGTCAGATTACGTTAGTAAATATCGAAAAAGAATCGATTAAATATTAACATGTGAATTAGGCCCAGGTTGAATATTCCAACGTTAACCAATTAATTCCTGAATAATTACCGCTTCATCCATTGATTGTAACGTAGTTCAATACAAAAACAATTGATGTACAACTATGCTAACAAAATATCATAGTATCTCAGTTCAGTTAGATGCAGGTAATAAGATTTATCGTGAGATTTATCGTAAGAGAAAGAGCGATACCTATCATTCTAGCACGCTGTCTTTAACTGACGATAAATCTCATCGTCCATATCCTACTTTATCCTTTAGACACATACACTTTTTATGATATTTTCAAAAAGATTTTACTTAATACGAATAAAAATACATAATTTTAAGCAAAATTAATGATTTAAAAGAAAATTAACGAATTCAAAGAAAATAAAGCACGCTTTGACTGTACGCGCGTTCGACGGCGAAACGAGTACGTACAGTCGTCCCTGTCAAGAGTTTTCCCACTTGTTGCTCGACGTGGGCAGCCAGGGGTGGGTTTAGGGGATGACGGGGAGTGTGGGGTCGCTTGTCCCCCCGGCGAGGCGCCACCCCCACACCCCTCGGGACCGCGGGTTAGGTCATGGTGACACACATGCGCCGTGTCCTACACACAAATATTTACTAGGGATGATTTCGATATGCCCTCTCGATGGGATGATACACTTTCGTCTTGTACGTCTAGATTTTTTTATTATGTTTTTTTTTTTATAATATTTTAATGTTTTTTTGGGTTTTAAGTGGTTAATTTTCATATAAGTGGATGATTTGTGCAAAATTTATAATGCTTATCATTTTCGTACACTGTAAAAAGTAAATCTTAAATCCCGACACGATCTTAAATTTGAACGGTCTTAAAAATCGATTTATTTCGAAATTAAATTTCTCAAATATTACATAAACATTTTTAAACTGTATTTAATATATTAAATATACGGAATAAAATATAATTTTAATTTTAAATAAAGCTAACATAATTTTTAAGCAATTTAATTCCGACGCAAATCGATTTTTAAGACCGTTCAAATTTAAGATCGTGTCGGGATTTAAGATTTACTTTTTACAGTGTAGCTATCACTGTATACTCGTTTGTGCCCTTAATTATGAGTATCGTATAATATCCACCTTCTTTCGTTTTGAGATATTTAGTGCTAAAAACAGAAATTATGTAAAAAAATGATTAATTGAATTGTTATTTTTTAATTTTCGAACTTACATCTTTGTAATAATTAAAGGCCTTTAATTCAGCTAGACTTCCCCTTTCTTTTGATGCCTGTTATAATCCTTGTGGATGATTTTTTACTAATAAGATGACATATCTATCTGAAAATATTTGATATGTAGTTCATTTATTATTGTTTTCAGCCTGTGACTAATTTGAATCTATTTACGTCCGATCATATAATACAGATTTCAAAATCATCGTAATATTTATCTAAACATCATTATAATATTAAACAAAACTATCAAACAATCATAAAAAATTTCGAACATGATTTCAAAAAACGTATACTAAATTAACAAATCTACAAATTGTTATGCATTCAAATCGAATGAATCATCTAAACGCAAATCTACCGAAATTTGCAACTTCTCAAAGTCACACAATATATGCGTGGACAGGCAAAGTTAGATTGCAAAATTCCCAGTGTCGCCGACTCTCGAAGTGCACACACAACACAAACAATAAACGCAGTATTGTCGATACGATGAAAAGATAATCTTGTAACAAACGAGACTGTAACAAAGTGTCAATATGCATGTAGCCGTGTAATTAAGATTAACGATATCGTTCGCGTTAACTAACCGAAGGGGTGAGAGGCTTAAACGGATTCTCGTTTCACACGCGTTTTTCATGTTAATTCGTTAAACGTTTTACAACGATTAAACTCGACAAATTGAAAATCGAAGATAAGTCTTCATTCATCGATTCTATTTTTTTGTTACTCTAATTTTCTCTATGAATTCTATTTTTATTGTTTGTTTCGTTTCGAAGACTTGGTCGATCATAATTGACGTAATTTTATTTCGGTTTATTTTCTGTTTTTCTCATATCGTTACATTCCCTCAAAACCCTATTACGAAAATAAACAAAATAATATGACGTCAATTATGGATATTCAAAGATTTATTTCGAACGATATAACTTCGAGAAAAACGTCTAATAATAAAATACATCGTCTAGAGAATTGTTCCACAAATACATTTTTTCTACAAAAGAATCCAACCGACGATCATTTATAGCCTTTTGCATACGAATAATTGATGCAAGTGAAAATTGCATTAGTGTCGAATGATTCATCAAATAAGTACGATTAACCCATATAAATAAGTGCGGTCAATGACGACACATTGCGAACAATGGTAGCGAAAAAATATCGAAATTTAGAATACGAATTCCGAGAAGAGCACCGTTGAATAATCATTGTCCGATTATATGGATTAATTGAATAAGCGACGTCTCGGAATACGTATTGCGTTATTATTTTATTCGAACAATGCAGTAATAACGCTTGACCTGTGTACGATCGTATAATGTGAAGCGTAGTTAGTCGCTCGTTAAATGTGAAGCGATTCTTGACTTTGATTGAATCTCGATTGTGATTGGCCTAGTGATAATATTCGATAATTTGAATGTTGATAAAAAAATAAAAAAAATTATTGATGTATGGGAATACGTAATAATTGAATCAAAATGAAAAATTACTTCTAGTACGAGAGCTTCTTCAACTTAAAAGCATAACAATAAAAAGTAATTGCGAGATTTACTATCTATACAAAATTCTTTACGGGAGATCGTAAATATTTACGACAAATCTCAAAACAGGAGTGAACTTATAACTAAATTTTATACAGTGGTAATTCTCAAGGTTTTTATTAAAAGATTCGTAATTTTAATATTAATAAATAAGAATTTTATTCGAATACAATAACAATATCAAAAAAATGAATAACCATGAATGCGAAAATCGTCAAACTACAATTCGACATAATTTCATAAATAAATTTGAATACACAAACAAATACCACCTACCGCACTATAAAAACTCGACCCAACTACAGTATCAACCCACATTAATGCGGAAATAAGAAACACGACATAAAATATTAAAACCACCCCAAACCGTAACGACCCAAATTTCCAGACCGACGGGGAAAAAAATGCGCATCACCGTAGATTCTGAGACGACTTCAAAGAAAGAAACGGGCCACGATGGTGTGGGGGAGAGTGGGTAGAATAAGGGGGTGGTGGAAAAGCCACCCGTTTCCAGCGGCCCCTTTCGCCCCAGTCTCCCCTCGGGCTGAAGAGACGCCGTAACCATGACGACGACGCCCAGTGACGTGAATCTACGCGACGCCAAGGCGTACAACTACGATAATGATTCGTAAAATGTGTCGTAATCGTTATCGGTGAACTTTTTTATGAATAAATTCACGAAAATGTATTTTTTTTTTACTAATTTTCTATTAGCTTTTTCGATGCTGGGTTTACAAGTGGATCGATTTGTATATAATCATTTAAAAGAAATGCTACTCATCAATAGATAACGTATGTATGAGAAAAATCGACCGCATGGCTAAAGCTTATACAAGCAACTAAAGAGAGAAGAATATCGAACTTATATTATATAAACTAGCAGTAGGCGCATGTGTATCAAAATAGTTCGGAATTAATCAAATTTCGTATTTCCATCTATGTGTGAAATAAAAAAAAGATTTTACGCCTTATATACATTAAGCGGTGCAATTTCGTAATTACGATGGTAGCTCGGCGGTAAGACGGCGGGCTTAATAAACTGAACGCCCGAGTTCGAGGAACGGCTGTGGCTGAAAATTTCAAGCATCGTTAGCGTATTTATAATATAGATATAAAACTAATGTCTATGACTTAACGAATAAGTATCTACTAGAATAATCTCAGAAAACTATAAATGGCATTAGTCATTCGATTTTAGTCGACTACAAGGAATCAATTTGAGTTATCATTTCGTTAAAAACCTACTTTTACAAAATTTAATATTTTAAATGATAAGTAAGGCATAATAATCAATCAAGTATAATATAGAAACATATCCACATATAAATTATCATTATAACTACACAAAAAAGTAAGAAACAAATTCAATTTACGTTAAATTCTCAGCAAGACGCAATTGAAATTATCTAAAATGAAAATTGACATAATTTTGAAGAATTTCCACGGAGTTGACCTAGAACTGTCCGTATTGTGCGAATCGGGGAGGAAGAAAATCGAAAGCTAGCCGCAAAATTAACTTCCGCATTTTCCCATGACGGGTCACGGTCCAAGAGAGTCCGAAACCTGTGCCGTTTTAACTCCGCGAATTTCGACAAGAATTTAATACAATGACGTCGCTTCGATATTGCGTATCGATCCGACTCTGAATTGTGGTCAGAATTTTCGATCGCTTCTGCGAACTGTTATGTTTTGATTGATCGCAAAATAAAGTCAAAATTCAAGATACGTTTGGCGATTTTTGAATGATATGGGTATATAATAGATCCTTAAAGGCGATAGTCAGGCGCGCGCAACAGGTGGGTCGGGGTCCGAGCAACAAGCCGCGGGTAAACACCCGGCCCGTAAACAGTAACCGTCGAGTTTACAACCCCCTCGAAGTAAGAGGGGTTGTGGATGTAGAACAATCCCGAACAACTTGTTGCGCCTCCCCGGGGAACACCGCGGATAAACACACACATAGTCGACAAAGGTTCAATTCGAAGTTCGGGATTTTCCGACAGAACTGCTGTGTGAGGTTTGACACTTCGGTGGATTTAAATAGAATAGCAGTAGGCGCATGTGTATCAAAATTGATCGGAATTAATCAAATTTCATATTGCTACGGATATGTTTATTGCCATCTATGTGTGAAATAAAAAAAGATTTTACGCCTTAAATACGTTAAACGATGCAGTTTCGTAATTACAATGTTAGCTCGGAGGTAAAGCGTTGGGCTAATAAATTGAACGCCCGGATTCGAGGCACGGCTGTGGCTGAAAATTTCGAGCATCGTTAGCGTATTTATAATATAGATTTCAAATATCTGTGACCTGGCGTTGCTCGAGATTCTATAGATTTTATGCCAATTATGAGCTGATGTAATTATGTTGCATGGGTGGGCTGTGCATGATATTTATTACAGCTAGTTTATATGGAAGACTCCCTGAGAGACGTCAACAGATAAGTAAGAATACAGAAACTTTTCCAGATGAGTATACTATAATAACCCTGGAAAGTTTTACAACAAAGGAATAAGAAGTTAAGTAGTCTATAAAAAATATACATTTTTATTTTTACAGAAAATTATTAAGTGGGTACTTGTGAAGCAAACTATCATTGAGACACTTGATGATTTAGATAAAGTTAAGTTGGAGATTTAATTATTTCAAATATGAATTGACTCAATTATTTTAAAAAATACTAACTAAAAAGCCATCATAACTCAACGAAATACGAATCTAGCTTTATAAGAACATTAATTGTAAGCCTGATATAGTATTTACAAACACTTACAATACTTCACTAACTAACTAATCGTAAGTAGATATTTTATTCAAAATTGCTTATATTGGGATGATGCATTTCAAATAATTCGAACGTCCTAACAGTAATAAACTTTACGAGTTCCCGAAAACGAACTTGAATGAAAATTACGACAGCGTCTCGAATGGACCCGTTCCAAGCTCAATTTTAAGAAGATGGACGTTCGGATTCGTTTTTCTAGAGTGTGTATCCTTCGTCGTGAGTGCTTAACGATTCGATAAAAATGTCACCTCGTGTCCTCAATAAATTATCTCGCTTCCTACTAGCTCTGAGGCAAGGTTGCACTTATAAAGTGTGCGATTTGCATAACGAGCGCACGCGAAAGCTAAATTCCGTACTGTTGCGCAACGGTTATAACTTATTGCTAAAAGATAATCGTTCCAACTTGTAATTCGTCGACATATCCTAGTTATTAAATAATGACAAATTTCGGTAATAGAAACTTTTAATTACCAACTGAGATTCGATTCATTTTTGTATGAGCACCCATTAGTTCGCTTGCGATCGCTTATCGAAATATTTTTTTCATTATAATTTAAATACGCTAAATCTCAACTAGGAAACCGTAGGTATTATTAAATAATTTTATTACTATTAAATTAAACATAAATTTTATGTTCGAATAACGATTATGCTTATTTATACGAGGCATCATCGATGATTTTATTTGAATAAAAAAGCAATAAAATCCACGTGACAAAATATTAAATTCATACCGTATTCCGAACACGCGTACGAGCGATAGTACATATTTGCATTTTTATGCAACGCATACAACGCTCACAATGCCGGTAACGAACTTAATCGGAATTCAATTCGAATCTGAATGAGGTGAATTTTTAATACGTCCAATCATTAACTACGAAAATCCGATAAATTCGACCGATTTTCCCTACGGTATTCAAATTTTTGATTTATTTTTCATTGTTCTTAATTTTACCATCCAATTTATGTGGTGATCGTTTTTAGGGATCGTTAAATTAACACTTTTTTTTCAATCAATTATTTGATAGAAACGATTGAATCTCCATACCAATTAATCAATTATGAAAAATGACATAAAGACACTCGCCAGAATCAACAAGACTCTAATCCAGGTATCAGCTAAATCTACACGTCATACAGAAAATTTTTACACTGCAGCATCATCAATTGACATTTTCACCAAAAAAAAAATCAAAGTAAAAAGGGAAAATAGAAATTTTCCGAGTACACTGAGAAGTTTGTGGGTCCGATTTCGATTTTTCGAAAACCGAAAAGCCAGAAAACCTGACGGAAGCATATGCCAAGCGAAGTTCTTTGCCGGGGCTTGATACTAAATTCGCTCGAATGTGTGGGCAGAGTGAAATTCACACGCGTACATAGAAATAGAGAAAGACACCGGGCGTATAATGTATTACGGACACTTAGTTCAGCGAGTCGAATTAATAAGCCTACTTGAGCCAAATGAATTTACGAGTCCGAGCTAATTGGGGAAAATTGGGTTACGCTCCGCGAACGAAAAAAAAATACACGTGCGAAGAAAAAAATAGAAGCAGAATTTCAGCGATTTTATTAAACTCTGATTAGATTCGACCAACCCCTCTAATGATTGAATATTAACATGGCAATCTATGCGTCCTTCAATTTAGAATTCTGTGACCCGAAATAGACCAAAGTCTGCTGTACGTTACTACGTCCTAATTAATAGAATCACACATGCCATATAAGCTGTTCAATGTACAAAGTGATCAACTTCAATTTTCGAAAAAAAAAGACATGAATAGTCAAAAATTTTCACGAGTGAAATATTTTTCATGAATAATAAAATATATTCACATGCTATTTTAATTAATTCTGTACTCTAAAGTGCACTGATCACATCTGAAGCTGATTAAAAACGAAATATATGTTTATAATTTCGAATAAATATAATTTTGAAGAATGCATCAGACATGTTCCAATGATTTTTCCGACTTTTTCGTTTGATGGAGTTGATCACTTTGTGCACTGAACGGCTCATATCTCGGGGTCGATCGTTCAACTCGCTTAATCGATACGCACGCGATTTCATTTTCCCAAATTCACCATGGTGTACATAAATTTTCCCTTTTCAGACCTCACGTGCAAACGTACAGTTCCGTTTCGACGTGAATTTTTCCGAAGTGGCTATTTTAATAGGAGAGTTCTCACACGCCCACTTTTTCAATGGAAGGTCGCTAATTTATGAAGAAATGCCGAGATTTATTCTAGATCGTGGCATTTTTCTAATAAGCAACACCGGAAATTTTTATTAAAATCACATAAGTAATTTGATTTTATTGCTCTGCAATCTGCATCCTTATATATGAAACCACAATATATCAAAGGTGTTTAATAAACAAAATTAATCTAATTGTAAAAGTTGCAAACCATTATCAATTTACAATAAAAAAAACATTGAACTTCAGGTGTTTCATGAAAATGCGTCACACGATTACTTTGGCTCGTGTAAACTTGAAAATCTCTCGTAAATCACAGAATGGCATTCGTAATATCGGGAGTGGGAATATTTTTTTAATTAATTTTATAGCTGTTCGAGTGAGTAAAAATTTTGCGAATCCTTAAGAGAGTAAGGTTTGTTATAAAACAACGTTGCTGGTGTTACGCAAAACAAAATATTGAAAGAATTTTTCTTCAATTGTATAATTCAGCAGTAAAAATTTTCAAGTTCAAATTTTTATGAATCACAACAGTAAATTACATCTATACAATTACAACTGAATAAAGACTCAAATGAAAAGACATCATCAAAAGACATTTCTAAAAATTTAATTTATTCTCAAACAATATTACTTATGAATGTATACATAATACATACATTAAATATACAAGATAAAAGAATATTTAGGAAGTAATGCAAAGTTTGTCTCTGTGATCTTGAGTAGATAAATAAGTACATATGATATCAAACATATTTTATTGCCTCGAAAAGAAATTAAATATAATATGAAAAAAACGAATAAACTCAACATAAGCTCATACCAATTTTTTTCATTCACAAATGCATACATACGCTGAACATACACTAAAAAACTTTCAAACGTACATACGTAATCATTGACCTAAATTGAACGAATTTCGAATCGAAATTAAAACACTAGAATTGACAGACATAATCAAAAACTGCCAACACTAAACTAACCCAAGAACAACACATAAGCGAACATGAACTAGACTCATTCAAGCCCTACATTACGACAGTGGTTCGAGTCGAAATCAAAGCGACTTTTGCAATTTTCCAGAAGCGGAACCGGATACGACCGAGTCCGGAG
Source organism: Cheumatopsyche charites (assembly GCA_024721215.1). Lineage (NCBI taxonomy): Eukaryota > Metazoa > Arthropoda > Insecta > Trichoptera > Hydropsychidae > Cheumatopsyche > Cheumatopsyche charites. The sequence goes on from CM045583.1 coordinate 3,030,767, forward strand.
GCAAAATGCAACCCTTAAACGGAAAAACTTCAGGTCGAATCTCTCATATCGATTCGACGATCCCAGTCCGAATTTTCCGGGACCTTTTCCGCCCAGGGGATGAGAGTTTTCCCTCTCGTTCGTTCCCGACCGAAGAGGCTTTTCGCGAACGGGCCGGTTCCGGGGGCGGCTTCGGGGGGTGGTTAGGGTGGTTTTGTGGGTGGTTTTGTGGGTGGTTTCGGGGGGTGGTGGTCTCGTTGCGACCTGTTGCTAGGGGGCGTCTCTGTCCCACACGTGACTCGCACGTGCGCCGTGCGTTCCCGGTGACGTCACGAGCCTCCACGTGTACGCTTGAGGTACATGCGCAAGGGATTGGTACTTGTGTGTATGTACCTTTATTTCTCGGGATTCGAGATACGACGACCCACTTTCTAGGTTCGGTTCGGTTTAGTGATGAGCGGTTGACGAGGCTCGTGATGAGTGTAAGGCTGGGTTCGCATCGCATTTTTCGATTTTTGTCTGTATTATGGATATTGAATCGAGAATGGTTCAATTGAACAAAAATAAAGCCGATTTTGTGAGTGATACTTCGTGAGATAGAATACGAAAATCAAAAGGAAGATCAGTATAAATGTATCATCAGACTGGGATCACATGGCCGTTTACTAACTGCACTCTAGTCTTTGATCGAAAATCAAAATAAGAAGCAGGGATTTTAATTAAATGCTGTTTACGAGCTATTTTACTTCATATCTGCACCATGTTTCAAGTACGTTTAGAAAAAAAAATCAGATTATTATCAAATCTACTTAAAAAGCACAGTGCAGATCTGAAACAAAGTATCTCTAAAATGCTAAAGATAGATACGTGATGTTCATTATATTGATAAAGTACGGATACAGATCGTTCAATTCCGTGTAAGTTCAGCCGAAATTCGATTCTTTTATTAGATTACATCAATTTGAGATATTTTTGCAAAGTTGAAACTATCAGAAGTGTCTTTTATAAAATTTATGCATTCAAAGATCAATCGCATCGACTGAAAGTGATCGATTCACTTTCATCTCTAGATTCGAAGTGGAAACCCTCGGGCAAGTGGGACGAGCTCGGTTGCAAATTCGCTCGAGCCCAAAAATCAAGTGCGAATCCCACTTTTTGCTATACATAATAAGATTGGCGAAAGCAGTCGGTTCACTTTCTTCGGAAGACAAGCGCAATAATTTATTCGCACTGAATTCGCTGCGCCCACAGAATTTGGAGAATTTCAACGTCCATGCTCGCCAGTGTCCCCTAAATATCCACCACTAAATATAAGTCGAGTCGGAATACTCATATGTAATGTATGCTGAATATTGTTAAGTTTGTGAGTGGATAAAATGTAATATTACGACTTTCGTCTGAAAAATTAATTGAAATTTTTATTGCTTCTCAAATAATTATCCTACAAGAGAATAAATGAATTTCGACTTTTAAGAATCTTGAATATTATTGATAAAATTATTGATTATGATTCGATATAATATGAACAGGGAACGAACTCTGAACTTCATTGGAAATACATACGTAGAGATAACGATTCTGTTATTATAATGATGTGATTAGGTCGCTTGGTAACAGACCTTGATGTCCATTAAGGGCATTGATAACTAAAGTTTATAATTGCTACAATTTTCTTCACATGCGTACATCTATTATCTGTATACATATGATATATTATATTAAAAAATAATAACAAATGGATTGATTTAAATTGTACTCTACTTAAAGCATATTACATGATTCATTTATATAAATTACATGCTACTCATCTCTAATAACACGAATCGTTAGGGTAATTTAGATCATGATAATTCGGTACATTGAATCGGCAACGTTAAATATCCGATCCTTTCAAGTTTCCGAGTACTCATTTCCTCGACCTAGACATCTGAATTCCAAGAAAACACCGGCGACTATAAACATGATCTAGTTTTCAGGCAGGAAAACCCATATTTATTCGAATAAAATAATCTGTTTAACCTCAATTGCATTCATAAGAAAATGTCAATACATTTATATATTTTTGTATGCGAATCATAAAATCTACGAGGAATCGAGAGCAACGCAACAAATTTAAATATTGCAATGTATGGCAAGGTGCATTCACATTCAACACAACGAACTTTTCGTAATCGACATAGTACGCAATATAAAGCTGCATATACACAAGAAGATTTTAATTCGACTATTATTACGACTGAAATCAATCATTAAAGTGAGTACATGAAAATATCAACGGAATAAGTCTGTAAAGCCCGCTCCAGACTCATGCGCGATTTGCGAACAAACATAAATGCGAAACACAATCATGTACAAAAAAAAGTGCGAAACTCGGAGTTCATGTGTGAATTGTGCATGAGTCAGGAGCGGGCTTAATATTAACAGCATAAAAGTTCTAGAAAGTCGCATGCGAATAACCAAATTTTATATGTATGAGGAAAAGCTACATACCGCTAGTAGCATTTTCCCGTACAAATCGGCTACTCGCATGCGAGTTTCTAGAACGTGCATAAAAAGTCCGCGTTTACATAAGACACGAAATAAATTCAAAATCTGACACCTCGAAAATATTATACAGAGAGTAGATGCACCTTGACAATTCATTGGGTATGCGATTCGGAAGAGTGGAGAGAAGTCGAGCGCGACACGACGCGTAATTGTCGCGTTGACCCGACAATTGTGTAACGCCGTTTTACTACGAACGATTTGTCAAACGACTACTCTTGTTCATCGTCACTACTAATCGGTGGACGATAGCGTAACTGCGGTATAGTGTGGCAGATTTACTGAACGAATAGTCTCATCGTCTGTACTATTTCGAAACGCAATTGTTTCGTATCATAGTGAGGATTGAATCTAATTTTATCTTTGTAGATTTGAATGTGTCAGTAATGTTGATAGTTTTTGATTGGAATGATTTGAAAAGATGATGTGAAATGTAATTATTGGGATTCTGTGTAAAATGTAATGAATTTCAATCGGAAGAACTTTCGTTAAAGTTATCGAAGATCAGTAAATATATGAGATAGATCCGAGATGCATATTCTGAATATGAATAGTTGTTACTTATAAACAAAAATCTTTGAGAATATAGTACTACGCATTTGCAAATGATTTATCCTGAAATATACAATGTATATTAATATTTCTTCAAATTGAATATGAGATTTCAAAAACAATACATCTCGCATGGACCTCATACATACATAAGTTGACACAAAAAGCACATGGGATAGACTTTGAAGAGAAACGATTTTCCTTCTAAACCTCGTCAATAGAATGATAAAGGCAGAGTTTCTAACAAGAAAGAAAAGCACACTTTTTCCCAATCCATCACATCACACAAATCCTTTACATCGTTCATCCAAGAATTACAAATTTCAATCCGATCATGCTTCTAAAAACCTCTCAAAACAAACTTTCCTTACACAAACAAAACAAACCAACTCCTACAGATGAAAAAAAAAAGGCATCAATAACGCAATAAAATCGCAAATTAAACAAAGTATCCAACCGAGCCGAATGAAACGACCAATTGAACACCGCCGACGACAATCATCGAAGCCACCCCTCGGACCTCGCCTCCCACCCGCCCACCGTCCACCCACCGACCACCGACCACCTACCACCCACCGTCCACCCACCGGATAACCCATAGCTCTCATGATACGGGGGTGGCATCAATTAGGGTGACCCACCCCGGAAATTGCGCGGAATCCTCACAAATTGCCCACCCCCGGCGACAATCGGCGTCGCGACGGGTGACCGCCGACGTCGCCCACATTGCTTCGACGTCAATTAGCCGACTGCTTCAGCCAATCAAGCCGGAGGACGTATCCGATCCGATATGCTGCAGTCTGCGGTGTCCCGATGCACTCGGGATGGATTAATTGCGGTGCGGGAAAGATCCGTTTCGGTTTGGTTGTATTATCTTGTGGTTGTGTCTATTGGATCGAGGTGTTGTTCTGATGAAATCGGTTTTAGTAGCCAGCTTGAAAGAATAACATTCCGTAAGATGAGCATTAGTGAATTTACTCTAATCGTATAACAAACGTATTGCACTATCATTGACTTTGACTACTCATCTATTCGCGATTTGTAACTAAAATACTTGTCACTATGGACTTGATAGTTTACTAAATAGCTGCATGTTACGCAAAATAGATTAATTTACTAATCTCATGTAATTATTTGAATTAAATTAATTACACCAATCAAGCTAAATCAGTCTTTTAAAGAAACCGAAAGAAAGAGTTTAGATTCCGATGGTATGGACATATTATGAAAAAATTGACAACACGTGGTTAGATATGCATTAGATACTCCTACCAAAAGCAAGCAAAAGATTGTTCGCCAGCTACACGATAGAAAAAAATTGTAGATAGAGTAAAAACTGAACAGTAAGTTGACTCAAAATGGTAAAACTTAAAGACTGGATACTAGATTAACCTTAGATAAAATGAGAAAGAGTAAAAAAAGAGAGTGAATTGCACACAAAAAACTGTGAAAATATTTCATTATACGAACTCCAATTCATTATTAATCATATTCAACCCAAATATACTACAGATCTGAAATAAAGAGACTTCACGAAACTCAACATGTTCCAAGACAATTCGTACCACAGCACAAAGAACACGAGAGACGTAATGCAATTTAGCAACACACTTCGAACTTGAAATTGTCCATATTCACGGGATAAAGTGGCCAGAGGACGTTGTCCCAATTTAGTCAACGTTCAACGTTTTACGGATACTATGTCGGGTCACGGGGTGAAACGTGGGCCGCGTGCTCTTCACATTATGCTAATCGTCGTTAATTCCATTTGGACGTATGATTCGTGATATTGTACCTATTCTATGTATGTATTATATATATGACCGAGTGTAAGTACGTGTACTCGTGTGGTCAATTTTTGAAAATTACCGTCGAGCTCGGTGCACCTTAATCGGTTCGTTAAGGCGAATCCTTCGACGGAATGAATCTACCATTTTCCGAGATCGTGTCTCGGCAGTTTAATATCCTGCGGTTTTTAAATTGAATCATTTAAGCATTTATTCAAATTATAATTTATTTAATATTAATTGAAACCGAAAAAAAGTGAATAGTTCAAAATCCACGTGAGTATTGCACATCTTTTTTTGTCCGAAATATTTCAACTCTCACGCTTTGCGGTTAATAATCGATTCAAAAGACTCCCCGCTGTTAGAAAGATCCTTTCTTTGAACTTGTACAAAAAAAACGATTATGACAAATGAAAATGGACTCCTTTCGTGTCAAAAAATTTGACCGACGATGTGATATGCATGTGAAGATTTTAAATGCAACAATCGAAGAAATATGAGAGCTTCTTGAAAAAAAAACTCAATCTAATATATTGAAATGAAACTATGTAAGGAATATGAGTAAAATATATCAAATTATGATATTTAGCAATTCTTAAACTTATTCAACCGAAAAAAACTGTGCGAATGTTAACAAAAGACGGGTGTAATATGTGCAAGTTCGTGCCATTTCTTTTTTTTACTTTAAATGCATATCTCTGAACTAATCAGCGCAACCTGTATGTGTAAAAACGTTTCGGTAAAATCAGATAATGACACAACACAAAACCTCGAGCGAAATTAGCCAGTGGAATATGCGAGTGAAAAAAAAGCTAAACAGCAAAGAAAGGCGAATTGTACGTATCCATTCAGAAAAAAATTACCTGGTTCAAATAATATGGTTGAGTGTGCCGCAGATGCATATGTGAATATTGCAAAATTTTACAGAATCGAAGAAAAAAAATGCTTCGATCCTTTGTGGTCATTCGGAAAGGGTATGAAATGGGTGCACGACACACCTTGCACTTTCATTGTGCACCAAATTAAAAATGGTAGATGCTTTCTAAACGCAAAATATTTATACAGGTATAAATTTCTATATGTAAGTAAAATTTATCTCGTATAATATATATTTATAATCAAAATATTTGCTTACGTATGAAACGAATGTAATATCATCAAGATCAAAACACCAAACTCACCTGAAACAAACAAAAAACAAAAATACGATAAGTCATCATAATCAACAAGAAATTACATATGATTAATTTTAGCAAAATATTTATTCATATCATATAAACATCCAATAATAACACGAAAGATTCACTGGTAAAACAATAACATTAAAAACACTTAAGGCTTAAACTTCAACTTATTAGCTAGCGTTTTTTTTTCGGCGCTGTGAGTTTATGAACAACCCCTGACAACTATCGAACTCAATAGAGAAAAAACGCTAACTAAATTATAGTTAAGTGAAAAATCAGCCCTTAACATTGCATCCATGCATAACAACAATCCATAATTCAGATCTAAAATTATTCTCGAGCGAAAAGCCGAATTTCAAACTAGCCAACTTTTATTTTTCGAAAAGTCCCAGAAGCGAAAGGTAAAAAAAACGAATTTCGAGGTGAGATTCGAGGGGTGGTAAAAAATATTCAATATCGAACACGATGGTCTGCACCCACCTCGATGGGGCTATGGACTCGGGGGTTGGAAATTCAAATAAATCCAGAACCCAGTGGTGGAAGTTGGACACTGTTGCCGGTGACAAACAACTCAAATAAATCAATCACGCCAACATGGCTTACCGGCTAGATTATATATTCTTCCGCATGTAAGATTGGACAAGTGTTTTTATTCGCAAGCTCGAGGTTCGAGAGAGTTGGGGAGCCGCAGAAATATATGAATTATTATATCCGCGGTTCACCACCGTTCGGTATGAAAAGTTCTCGGAGCGGATTTTGGATTTATGAACGTCTTTCGTTTTTTTTCGTTCCCTTTCGCCAACCCCCTCCGTTTCTGTCTTTCGAGAGTCTAGGGTTACTACTGATTTTCATACTGAAATATTATTCTTTTTATAAACAATGATTCAATGTATAATCACTGATAATATTTTGTCTTAAAAATTTCACTCTTCTAATGTGTAAGCGAGTGTTGGGCTGGAAGTTCCGGGGGTAAGTTGAGTCGTCACTCAAACGTCACTATCTCCATTTCTTAGAAAATTATTCATTTCGGAACAACTTACCCCCGGAACTTTCAGTTTTACCCTACCCTACCTTATTTTGTTATTTTTAGCAAACCATTAGTATGACATTTGACTTAATCTGACTGAATACAAAATATTAATTAACCTAATAAAAAAATGAGAAAGAAAAGTTTGACTCAGTTCTTGATATCTGCTCTACAAATACCCTTTTATTCAATATCGATCACTTAAGATCAACAATCTACATAAACGCATAATAGAAATATTTTTGTTGCTAATATAATTGAATAAATAATTTATTCGAAACAATGAAATTTACGCATCCCTAGACCTCTCTGCTTTTTAACGAAACGAGTTGCCCTTTTGTGTAACTGGATTAGATTTATAAGAACGAAAGAATTGGCACCTTCACTTAGAATGGATTGAAAGAGCGCAATTTTCATTCGATCGAAATCGAATCATTCATATGTATGTATGCAGATATATGAATTCGAATCATATTTAGTGCAAAAGTAAATATACATACAGAAGGGGTGAAGAGTTATTGGAGACAATAAGTTACCTGCGTCGCGAAAAACCACATACGTCTCTCTTTTCCAATATATTTATTATTGGATTTCTTCAATGGAGTCGAAACGTCAAGAATAAAATAACGTGTAAGATCGAAGAGCGTCTCCTCAATAATAAAGGAAAAACTCATATGCTTAGCGGAGATAGATGAGAAAAAATATGGTTCGTTTGCCCGAAAAGCCTTAAAATAACCTTTTTATTGCCCTCAGATAATGCTGATTCAATTTAGCCAAAGATTGCATCATGAGATAGCCGTGCATTCGAATTATATGAAAAACAAAACATGAGAATACTAAATGTATCGAATCTTAAACGATTTTTTTCTCCTAGCTGTGACGCGTTTTAAACACAAAACGACTATCACAACCAGAATATAAAACAAGTCAATATAATATCGAACAAAAAGCTTCACTTCAAATGTTTCATTATATTACAATTTAATCAAGCATTTCAATTGACATCAATTTTTTTTAGAAAACGACTAAAATGTCAAACGCAGACTTCATATACTATTCATCAGAACTATTTTATACACATTTCCATACAAATTCCAAACATTCAAATAAGACAATACAACTGTCGTCATCGAGAACGGACCGATCTTGACGTCAATTTATTTCATCTACTTTATAGACTTCTCGGTAAATCGCAGCTGCTTACGTACGAGGAAAACGACATCGAAACTGTCAGATTCAAAATTCGAAACTGAAAAGAAAAAACCAGTACGTACACACAAGTGTATAAAATATATAATAAATTAAAAACGAGGGTCAAGCTTATCGCGATTCGCGGGTCAGTTCGACTCCGAAACGTGACAAGTTTGAGAGTTGGCCTCACGCTCGTACAACTCAGCGAAAAGTGTGTATTGGTTTTCTATATAATCGAAAAGATTTTTTTATATTCATTTTCGTATGAAATACTTCTTGATTGCGATTCTGAGAAGAATCAAGTGACACAGAACTACTGCGGATCTTCTATTATACGTTTTTTTTCTTTCGTCCCCATTAAACATTGAAAAGAAATTCAAACCAACTTTTTCAAATAATTAATAATAATATGAGAATGAATTTAAAAATATTTACTCTAAAGTTGACAAAAATATTTTTAATCAACATCAAAACCACAGACCAATTAACAACATGAAAAATAACGATTACAATCGTCTGTCTCACCGAACATAATCTAACATTGATAAATTTCAAAACTGCGTCAAAACTGACCTATCTCAACTCCAACGAATCTAAAACCGACATCAATGTAAAAAAAATAACCTTCCAATTAGACGACCTTTACCTTAACACAATCGTTTCGCATTTGACGTTTCGTGTAAAAAAAAAAAACGCAGATTCGTCGTTTAGGTGAACGACACACACGAGCAGAAAGAAATTCACGCACACGGATCTTATCTACGATCTCGTTCGGCATTTACGAGTATTTAATCTGAGATAAGTCAGAGTTAGAATCGAGATAGAGCCAGAGGAAAAAAATATATAAACGGTGTGAGCACATAAACGAAAATGGGTCACCTACAACTCGGTCGGCAAACGGGTCAATGTTGCTGCTCGTCGAAAGTGAAACAATGACGTGACGACTACGCATTTAAACGAACGTTTAGAATTAGTGGACGAATCTGGAAAATATTCAGAATTGAAGAATTGTGTGGATGAAATAGCCTTCGACCTCGGATTCGATTGGATTCTTTTAGATTTTAATATTTTGCGGTTCGGTGAACGTGGGTTATTACCGTACAAATGAAGAAATTTTATCAGTTCTAGGAAAACTGGGAAATTTCGTTTCAGTTGTGAAGCTGTTTCGCTTGTTATCGATGTAGCACGTGGTTCAGTACTCGTTATCAATTTAGTACGTTTATATGCATTTTATAAGAAAATTAAAATACAATGGAGCCTCGACATACGTACACAATAAGTTCCAAGAAACAGCACGTATCTCGAGTTGTACGTATGCTGAAGCACTTTTTCCCACATGATGTAAATCAAATCAATTCGTTCCATATCCACAGATTCTGACCTATAAAATTATGACGAAACGGCTGATTTTGTTATGCTTTAAATATATTATAAATTTTTGTTTCTCAAATCAATACACACACAACGAACGAACGACACCGATTCACAGCCAAAAATACGCACAAAAAGATTCAATTACATCGAAATCTATTTAAAAAAATAAATAAAACGAAAATATTTATATCCGAGTATAAAATTCGAAAATTTCTACTGAGAATCGAACATATGCGCGCCAAATAACCGGTAAAAGTCGGTTTTCCCACCAGCTAGATGCGAAGATCGCCAAGAAAACTCACTCCTACATGCGTGTCCGTTATATTTCAGCGACTGAACCGTTTATATTTGTATATTTATATTATAATATATATATAGATATATACATATGTATTTTACTAGAGCGGGTTTCGGCAAAATGTCGACAAATAATCGACAATGTGTCGAGATTATATGCGAAGCGAAGGAGCGTTAATAATCTCGTTAATGTCAACCGCTCGACTACGCGTGACACTTAATATTGTGCGTGAGAAATTATTATTGCGTAGTTTAGCTACTTCTTTTTTATTAGATGATTAATAATTTTTTTTTTCAAGATTTTTATAATGACTAATTAGTAAAAATTGCTAATTCTTATTAATTTGCCAACTTTTTAACGAAAAATGTCAAGTGTTTGATATTTCTATTTTTATAGATACGATAAAAATTAACGATTGCACAAAAGGAAAATTGAAAGTTTGCCATGAACAGTGGTGTAGCTAAAATTTAGGGGCTCTATACGAAATATTGGGTAGGTTTTACAAAAATATTTTTGGAATATAAAGGATTCACATGGAAATGCATACACTTCGAATATAAACTTCAATTTTGGAAAAGGGTTAAAATGATCATCATCAATACAAATATAAATAAAAACTCTTTTGACTTATAAGACAACTGCACTACTGACCACAAACGAATCAAACCAAAACTACCACAGAAATAAACAATCGAAACAAGAAACACAGAAAATTCGATCATTCGAAAAACGGCGTTGTTTACATCTAACAAATCACAAAAAAAAATCATAACACAAACACGAAAACTACCCGATTTCAAGCGAAAAGAAATCACAACACAGTAGTACAACGTAATCGCCGCTTACGCACTTTACGTAAACGAGCACATTCTACAACTCCACAAAATAGACCTCGAAGGAAAATATATCATAAAATATTTAAAAAATGCGTAAAATTTCGTGGCAAGTGAAACGGTCACATCCAAAGGATCTTGTGCAACTTGCAATAAATTAATCCAATTCAGTTTAGAAGTCGGCCTCCAAGGGCAGCTCCTTTCCCCCTCGAGCTAAGGCCGAATTGAGCGGTCGTAGCGTATAATAAAACGCCAATCAAACTTCGATAAAATTAGTCAGTTTTTTTTATATATTTCGCTTCGTTTTAACATTTAAATCGATAAAATCTGACGACAATGTGCGCTGCTAAAGCCCACGCCTCTAGCGAAATGCCACTAGAAATTGTTACTCTCGATGCAATAAAATTAGAATCGAACGAATTGAAATTCTTAGAATGGATTAGAAAAAAATTTTTTTTCATCTCGTTCGATAAACGGATTGATTGAATTATTTGTATCGTACATTCGTTTAACATGCATATTTTAAAATGCAAATTTTCGATGCAATGAAAGTGTGTGGAAAAAATGATTTCATTTAATGTGTTAATTAGATTAGATGAAAAAGTTCAACGTAAAGAATATTATCAAGTTGCTAATCAAGAACGAATTTGGTGCTTGGTTGAGTGGTAATAAACTTCGCTGTGTAAAATGATAACCTTTATTAATTCGATCGAATCAAAATTTCTTACTTATTACAGTGACCAATGTTTTGTTTGTACATCAAAATAGATAAATTATATATTATTCATTAAATTATAAACAAACTTAAGGCAGATAAATCAATTAATTTGACTACAGTATATCGTTCATTTTCTATAGAATCGGAAGGATAAGTAAAATGCATACTGCCGTCAAATCAATTGAATATTACTATAACTAAAATCCATCAACATAAATGTTATTTGAAAAACTAGACATACAATTAGATCTCCTTCTTAATGTCAAATCTTCAACATATTTTTCCAAGTAGATCAACGAATAAGAGTAAACGTAGCATCGTTTCCAGAAACGACAATCAAAAGCATCATAAGCTTAACATTCAAAGATTGTCCATGCATACACATACAAAAAAATACAAACACACAGACACGAGATAATTCACATAGCGCGAATTTTCCATATTTGCGTCCGATAAATACGTCACGGTAAATATTTGCGTTAACCTTTAAGCGACGCGGTTATCGAAGTCGACGACGAACGATCCTCGATAATGAGACGTGCAATCGTCCCATAGAAGTCGATCAACAAGAGCTAAACTTGAAATGGAAAAAAATGCGTGTGCGCTAAGAAAATCGGAAAAACATTCGATTGTACGCATATGAATAGAATCGATGTATGAAAAAAAAATAAGAGTTACGTATCAAAATCTTCTCGCAAGTTGTAAACAACTGAATAGTTTGAGCAAATATAAGAAATTAACGAATGCAGCGTGTGTCGTATGTAGAATCGTTATCTAACTCGCGTACCTAGTACGAGGCATAACAAAACATTTTAATACACACATCCCACATAAAGACAAAAATACTGAATACTCAGAAAACGTACGCCAGAAGCAGTACAAGTGAGAAGCAACGTGCACAGAACGTCACGTGCTTTCTACAAATGTCAACGCGTTGTATAAGAAGCGCTAATTGCGCCCGTGCGGTCCGCTCATTTTCCGACTTTTCCAAAGTGAAATCCTTCGGTCGGTATGGAAATTTAAAAAGAAATCTACTGCACTTTTCTATCGCAGCCTCTTGCCGTTCGATAGAGCCTGAGGTATTTTTAGACAAATTTTCATTTATACGACTTCATTTAAAGTTGGCATCGATTGCATGCATCGTAAAATTTTACATTTCACATTGATGATTTATAAGGAGACTTTTCTCGTAGCTTAATATAATATGTGTGGGCTACACACGCAACTTCATTGAGACGGTTCACAATCGGTTTAAAGTTCACAATCTCGAGAAATGCCAAGTTACAGAAGCTACTATCTACATATTAAAACTAATGAGCAATTTAAAATTGAAATATAAGACTAAAAAGTACCATCATTAGAGAAAAAATCCCATCATTGACTACACAAAGCAAAAACTACGACACTCAACACACACTCAAACTAAACATCGTAGCACTCTCGTAGCATTACTTGAAGACTGAAAAGATCTCTAACAGAGCTGATAGTAGGTACATATGTATAATATACATATTATACACACACGACACTGATATACCGATAGCATGTGGAAGGATATTGAACTGCAACGCTTGCAATTCGATGCGGCTCCGTATCTCGCATGCATTAACTTTTATTGACGTCAATTGAACAGAAGTGCTGCTGCTGCTGAGCGAACACCGCCGAGAGATTTCACCGGTGCGTTGTGAACCGCGCTTCGAAATCGAGACATTTATAGTATGGCGTTGGGAAAGTTTTTCAGAATTTTGCGAGTCTCACTCAATTTCTCTGTGTGTACGATGCGTTAGGTGTAGGTAAAAATGCGTGAACGTGAGCGCGAAAGAAGAAGAAGGTAATGCCATGATTCGACTTTGAGAATCGAGATTGATTTTGAGAAAGTTTTTTTCAAGATCTAACGTAGATTATGAAATTAGACGGTGTCCTTATGATCAAATTTAAGTGATTTTTTTCACTGATTAAATTAACTTACCAAAGAGTAAGTAAAAACTAGTCAATTCTTCAACTACGTACACAAAAATTTGCGAATTTTCCACGAATTTTAGGATCCTAGATGGAAGACTGACTGAAACTCTATGGTTGGTTAACTAAAGCAGTAAAAATCTTCCCTTATTGTAAGAAAATTACCTTAATTAAAAAATTAAATAAATATTACAACTTAAAACATATCTCGTATAATTAATATAATCCAATACTGATACGCAGCGAAAATATCTCAATACATAATATATCATTGGATTAAACGCGAGTTTTATCGCGAATTTAATATCGAAACAGTCTCGGCGCCCACCCAAACGAAACCCACCGAATAAAACATTTTTATACATTATACAATTTTTTTATTTAATAAACCAGCATCGTCAATCAATAAACACTAGAGAGCGTATACCGTTAAAGTTTCATTTTTGATTTTTAACGCGAGAAGAACTCTCGAGATCGTCCCATTTGCGGAATACATTAAAAAAATTTATATCGATCGTAAATTTTTAAACGAGTCTCGCCAAGTATCCTTGACAAGGTGAGTTCGAGAGCTGGATCTTCCTGGGTCTTCGAAAATTCAAAATCGAAAAAAAATTAAGATGAAGAAAACTAGTTTCGCACAGCTCGTCGAAAACGGCGCGGCATTTTCGTTAAGCCGCTTCTACACCATTACGATAAAATTTTACAAATGTTATTTTTTTTAGATCTTAAACTCACATAAACTTCAAATAATATTTTATGACTGATAATTAAATACTATACTTAAATCGAAAGTATTATATGAAAAAAAAAGAAATATCTCATATCGAATTGAAAATTTTATGAAATTTTTTCATATGTATTCATTTCATAAAAATAAAAATTTATTTAATCAAAAAGTAGTACCGCTGACAATTCGAAGAGGCAACTTTTCAAAGCAGCTTTTTCAACTTTTTGCCATCGTGGTCCGAAGAAGACTCGACTTCCGTGCGTCAATTGACGAAGAAGCACCGGTTCGACAACTTTTTTTTTCTATACAATATTATAGTGTATGCCATGTACACGTTTGTCGGTCGTCGATAAGTTATCGCGAAAAAATCGAATTCCGTCATAGCCGAACGCTTCTGAAATAAAAATGGTATAAAAGCGCGAGGAGCCTTGAAGAATAAACGAATTAAATGGAAAATTGTACATTTTTAATTTCTCGCTATATGTGTGTATTTCCTTTGGATGATGAAGATTTTAATTGCTTTAAAAATGTAAACATATGAGCCGCTAAGTGCGTAAACTTGATTAACCCCATAAAATGGAAATAAGAAGAAAATGATGAAACGTGTAGGATAGGTTTTTCAAATTCTCGTTTATCCGAAGTTATAAATTAAATATACAAATTTCGTTTATAATAAGCTACAGATGTGGTTAGTTCACGTTATAGTACAAAATTAATTGAAAAGTTAATCATTTTATGCACCGAAAGGCATATTTTAATTTTCCTAATACATTTAAAAAAAACTTTATTTTTCTCTTTCGTTCACTTGACACGTTACATTTTTCAATGAGTTCGATTAAGATTAATAGAACGAACCTTGAAGACTCTCATAAGATTTCCCATTTAAAAATTCGCTTTAGCTAAAATTTATCATCTGAGCATTGAATACGATAAAAAAATATAAATAAAATGCAATAAGAAATCAATTTTCGTTATCAACCTTAGCACGCGTTAATATCCGCATGCAACGGAAAAACGTTCGCTTCTGGATAAGATTATGGCCACTTTGCAATCTGATCGTCGCGAAAACACCTGAAAACGACTACACACTATACTACATCACAATACTATATCCGATGATAAAATAAAGATATTGTCATATTACGTTTGTGCCGTTGAATAAAGGGCGTATCGTCTTACTAAACACACGCTATTTTCCATCTACGAGAGCACTATACGCGCTTATTTCCCGATGTAAACAATGGGTTAATTAGCCAGTGATCTTCGCTAGTCGTCAACTAAAGATCTCTCTCTATTCGAATGGAAATATAAAGCGCAAATTATCCGTACGAGTAGCACATATTTATTCCCGGTTTAGTTTTACGCTGATTTTCTTTTGTGCGACTTAATTAAATGTATGCAATCTAATCGAATGTAATGAGATATTATTGAAGATTGTCAATTTATACTGTGTAATCAACGTATTCGTATTTCAATGTCAATGTACCTAATATTTTCTTTCGATGTTTAAATAATGAAACTCAATGATTTGGCGTATTTTCCATATTGTTCTTGTAATCAGATATCTTATGATGGAATTTTTTTATGAATAAACTAAAATCTTACATTTTTGAAAAGGTCATAGAATGAGCATTAAGGTTGAATTTATCAATTCTTGGGAGCATTTCTTTTCAATTTTGCTAGACTCTAAATCGGACCTAAGCGTCTTCTTTTCAGCAGTTACAATTATTGTAGTCAACAGTAGCTGCCAAATCTTATAGGGTCAAGTAGCTTAAACATCGATCAAAATACCAACTAAAAAAACATTTTGTCATTAACTTCAATATGATTTTCAATATACCTACTGCATTTTTATCAATGGATATATGAAATGTACCTATGTATTGAAATCCAAACAAATGAAAACATCGTTTACCTCGCAGCTCATACTAAAACCTTTCCAAAACCTTCCGATTTTCCCGAATTTCCTGGATTAAATTCGATAATATGAAAAAACCCAAATATCCTACAACACATAACGAACAAAACTACAAAACCAAAACTGCGTCAAAAATCGAAAAAGAGCATCCATCGAGCGAAACGAGGCGGCGTTGCTCCGTGTCAAGAACCCGCAAGCCACGCGAACTAGAAACCAACACACGGAGCGATCGCGAGTGTGTGGTCAGCGCGGATGACGACTGCCACGGTGATGATGATGGCGATGATGATGACGACGACGATGATGATGGTGTAGTGCTAGCCGATCGCGACGACCTTGGCCAGTGACGTCATGGCAACACTGATCGTGAGCGGCAACACTGGACGCGCGAAATATGAACGGTTTTCGAAATTTTCGGTTCAAAATTTTTGAAAATTTCGGATTATAAGATTAAAAAGTCATTTATGAATCTATAATAGTATCTTGTTATAGAAAAAAATGTATCACGTGTTACAAAAAATCATACCAAAGGAAGAAAAATTATATTGGCTTTCAGTTGAAAATTTTTCTATCGGTACAACTAATTAATCACAATTGAATATGTGTTAGAAATTTATGTTTGATACATGAATCGGTAGGTCAAAAGTTGCTCTATTTCACTAAAATGAAAGTTCAATAACATTTTATCTGTTGTTGTAGATTAAGCTGTACACATATCGAAAAAATGTTATTTGACTTCTGACTGATAAAAGAATTTAAGTAGAGTGAATGCAACAGGGCAAGGTGATGGATTCTATGAAATGATAATATAGCTTTTAACCAATTGTGCATTTTATTTAATTTTGCGATATTCTGCCAAATACATACATCGAGTTCGAGATCCAAATATAATATGTAGGCTACTCCTATAAAGTTTTCCCAATCATATATTTCTAGGAATTATTGAGATTTGGAAATCAATAGTCTGCTGACTAACGGGAAGTTCCGGAAGCAAATTCTTTCATCATCGAAAATTCATTGGAAAATATGTCACGTTGTTTATAACGTTTTCAATTCAACACACATCATACAGAAAAAAAAATTAAAACCACTTCGCATAGGCACAGAATAAAAGTTAAAGTTTTAATTATGCTAATATGATAAACATACGTCCCCACGTTTAGATCTAACAGGATGTGACTATTTTTGCAACTACTCGATGAACAATTCCTTATTTGTACAATAATAATTTAATCGAACGCTTTATCATACTGCATTGTCAAAGCTGGCGCCTTTTGAAACCAGTTCACATAAAGGATGTCAGATAAATATTACAAAGAATGCAGGAAGCGCAGTATGTACAGAAATATCTCAATCTATTCGAAGTCTTCAAGTCATCAAAGGGCTGCTATATTAAACAAGAATCTTATCGAAGAACTAGTTTGTACTAATTATTCGGTACGTTACAAAACAACTCTTTCGAATATCTCGCCGTTGATTGAATAACTTATTACGAGCGTATCGCACTAATTGAGAGGTCAGATACGATCGAAATGTGGTCTATGCCAAATATGAATTATAATATTCTCTTGCGGTTACTAAAAAAATGTAGGTCTCGAAATATTCGAAGTTGGCGCTTCGGAACCGGCTCACCTCGAGATCATTTAGTATGCAGGCGAGAATCACCATAAAATTCAGGTTTTAGTACAATTATTCGGAATTACATAAAGGTCAAACGGGGCGTAATGAACGCGGTTGGCTTCTGAGAACGTTGAAAATCCTCAGAAGCCGCAAATATTGATATGCGGATAATGAACTACATGAGAAAACCGCGAACTTTCCGCGAAACGATTTGCATGATCACGACATTCGAGGAAGAAAAAAAAACAATATGAACCAAATTAAAAAAGAAAATTGAACACCTCGCACTACAAAATATTACGTTCATAGAAAATGAGAAGATGCAATTTAAAATCGTGTTAAAAACGTAAGCGTGCGAATCGTAAAAGAGTAGTCGCTTTTACGCGATCGTAAAAGCTTCTGTGTTGAGGGCGCGAATGCGAGTGGCTATTTTTAAGGCGTTTAATAGAGTCAATAAAAGTTCACAATTTGTAATTTGACATCACACATTTAACATTAACGATGCAACGGTTTTTAAATGACTCGATTGCATATGCAGCATTATCAATAATCAAATACCAAAAAGAACGAATTAACTTACATACAGCTAGTTTTCATATTATTTAAATTAGATGAATAATCCAAACTCACCTGAAACAATTAAAAGACACATATTAAAATAAAAACAATGATAGATTACAAACAATTAATTTAAATAATTAATGAAACTCGAATCAATCAGCCGATTCATCCGATCAATAAAATTACTTAAACGACACATTTCCGAACGATCCGAGAATAGACATCGGAGATAATTTCGATTTAACGTCATTATGTCTACCCCTAAAATAGATCCAACATTTGAATACACAAAAACACGAAGAACACTAGGCAAAATCGCAAGATACATAACATCAATTCAAACTCTCGACAAACCTCGTAATAGATTCCGACCGAAATCGCGCGCACCTAAACAATCCGCAAATAGACATCCAGGATAATCTCGACGCGAACTTAGAGCGAAAATAGACGAAACATCCAAACACAACATTTCGCATATAATACATGTGAATGTACTAAAATAAAAGTATGTCAACGGAATGATGTTCGCGAACATGACCCACGATGCGCATAAATATTCGTCACTTCAAGGTGACGGTGATGGCCGGTCACCTTAAATTTGGAAGACGACTCAGTCTCCGATTTATTCGCGTTAAATCAATCCATAAATTCAGTAAAGCTTGTAATTATCAGAAGCTAAAAACAGAGGTAGAATAACTACTAAGAATATGATCCAAACTGAAAAGGGAAGGAGCAGGATCCACAGGTGTTCTACTACTCAAATATCAATATAGTCGAAGTGACACAAGATTGCCTCGATTATCGTAACAGGAGATTCTATTTCATGCAACTCCGAGCAGCTTATTACGAAACTTAATCTGAGGAAGCATCTGAAAATTCGTTCAAGAAATTTACATATTAATTAAAAATTACCTTTCATCATATTCGAAGTAAATTGAGGAAAAATTCAAAAGAAACAATCGAGAGCACGCGTCACTTAAGAAATGCGACATGTGACATCAAGATGTTACAGAATGACACATGAATGCATCGATAGTAAAACACGTAATAGTAGCACGTTCAATGAGCATGAATTTACATACTACGTAGCACCAATCAAATCATACTTAAATTTAATAATCTAACCTTTAATTAAGCAATATGAATCAGCGAAACCTCCTCGAATTTCCACGTCGACTTTAAACCGTGAAATATAGCATCACTCAACAAACGTTCGGTCACATTCGAACACTATATTAGTCGATTTATAACACTGATGTGAACACGCAGATCGAATAAATCGAAAATTTAACGGCGAAAGTGTCAATGAGCGAAACGTCAAGTGACGTTTCTGCGGTGTCACCTTCAACGCAATCAATGGCGACCGAGCGAGGTCGCTAAATCAATGACAGAAATAGTTGAAGACTCGTCTTTATTTGACCATTCTGCTTCGACGAATTCGAAATCGATCCTATGATCGATCGCAGGGATGGATCTGAATCAAAAGATGTTAAATTCGACTAATTTGTCTCGAGAAATTAAGTTGCTGATCAGCTGTCATATTGATTTGTTGTTGAAAGTAAATAAAAACTTGTGTAATTACTTTTTAGAACTATTTAGTTTAAGCTACACATAGTTTTTGGTACGATCTATCAATCGTCAATTATGAAGCAATGTGTTGACTTTTTTTTCTTGTATGTATTTTTGTAAAACTAGAATTTAGTTCGGCTCTGTGTTTCATCTAAATTATGTTTATTGTTAGATGGGTTTTTTTAATAAGTGACTTTTCATGTTGAAAATTATCGATGCATTTCGATAGAACAAAAAATAGATAAGGCTATAATAGTATCTGATGTAAAAATAATAATAGTTATTGAAACGTTTGGTATAAAAATCGAATGCACAATGATTAATGGTTTAACCAAACTACTCACGCTGTTGTTAGAGTGCATTTACACCTGACACTTTTCCCTCTGCTTTAAGTGTGAATTGTCTATATTCAAACAAATCTGTATAATCAGTCGCACATACTTAAAGACTAATATGATACTTACACAGTGAAAAAAACGTTTAGTATAAATATAATCTATCTCAGTTGAATGACAAAAGGCTATAACCGCAATATAAACGTTTATCACTGCAATTTACCTATGCACTTAGTTAAAACCACTTAGCTAAATGTAAATATTATAAAAATAAAACTGTAGAAAATAGATTTTTGTAATTAAGATTATCAAAACTATGCCACAGCTTTCATCGGAAAATTTTATCTACGATTATTAATTAGCAATCTTAGGTGAATCGAAAGTCAAGTGATTGTTAATAAGATTATTTTGATTTGAATAAGATGATATAAAATCAAGATCAAGCATCAATTTTTACGAAGATTAACGTCTCGATGATATTTCAAAATCGACTAATTAAGATTGCGAATATATTTTGAATTTCGAAATCGGATCGGCAGAAGAATCATGAAGGTCGCAGTGCAACATCACATGACAACCATATCTTCAGGATTATATTTGCTTATCAATTAGAGTGTTATCATAAATACGATAACACATGTCAACATCAGTGCTCGTTTAGTACAGGTCAATGATTCCGTATGTATGCAAATCTGAATATGTTACATAAAGGATGCTTCTAGTACAAATCGAATAAATAAATTTTCCTTTAGGAGTCGTAAATTATCATTGTTTCTAAGAATTATACGTTCTAATATTGCGAAATGTCGAAATTCTTGCATATACCTCTTCAAAATTCGTTTGAAATGGAAGCTGATCCATTATAGTGGTTCTAAGAATCTGATTTGTTAGTATTTAAGCGAAATTGTCTACTTCATAACGATGATATAGAATTTATCATGTGATAATATCTATATGAATATGTATTCATATAGATTTCAGAATTTAGTATTGCTTGAGATATTTGTAATATTTCGATTGTGTAATTTAATGAAGGGCCTACTTTCTTATGAATTAATTAGATGAGAAAAAATATACACATTCCAATATGAATGAATTTCATTGTGAGTTCATGGTGCAGTTTGATCATTGATCATTGTATTTTCGATGCTATTTATTAAAAAAAATTGAATAAAAGTGAAAGATTCTCACAGAAATATTGTCAAATTTTTAATCAACTGAAGATGCTGTATTAAAATTAAATGGGAAAAAATATCTTCAAACGTCATAGTACATATAAAATGGAAAATAAACAGAAATAAAGCAGACGAACAAAATTTTAAATTAAATACAAAAGGAAACGACAAAATGGCAAATGTAAAAAACGAATAAACACTAACGAAAACCCAAAATTAATATGAAAATTATTGCGAAAAAGAAAATTTTAATAAACGATTCGCAAATTAAATTGCTACGGCGAACAAAGCAATAGCAGATTTTATAATCAAACTACACAATCGCTTTTTATTTTCGTTATCACTAGGAAAAATCTAAAATCAACGTTCGCGAATATCATTCTGAATTGTTTCAACCTTCAAACTATGATAGTTAAACGTGAAAATACTCAAAAAGTGCTTCGATAAAACTGCATTTGAGCTTTGTCAACTATCGAACTTTAAATGCATGAAATTTTTATGCGTTAAATACAATTTGTACAATCGAAACGATTTCGTTGG
Organism: Cheumatopsyche charites; assembly: GCA_024721215.1. NCBI lineage: Eukaryota > Metazoa > Arthropoda > Insecta > Trichoptera > Hydropsychidae > Cheumatopsyche > Cheumatopsyche charites. The sequence continues at coordinate 3,052,658 of CM045583.1, forward strand.
AAAAATATGACTAATGTCAAATATCGTTTTTTCAACGAGTGCGGGTTATTTCTAAAATTTCGTCGATATCATTTTTTTCTGTTTCACATTTCATCATTCAATCGAGTGGTTCTGAGAAAAATCAGAATCCTTTTAGCAAATCAACAGAAATCGTTTATATATCTCGTTTTTTTTATCTCATCTCAGAGCTTATCAGAATATTTCGATAAACCAATTGAGGTCGTATGTGTGGATATCAGACGAAACGCATAAAATGTAATTACTCCTGATAAAACTGGATTCGGTATCGATAATGCGATAAAGCTTTTACGGATCATCCTATGCACGATAGACACGTTTTCGACTTCGCACAAATATAATACGTCCACAATTAAAATTTTCATATTTTGTCGAGATAAAATTGAATCGTCACTCCGTAATCTCTCTCGTCTACTATGAATTCAATTTCCACGACCATGAAACAATCAGCAACAAAGTATCTATGCGCATTTATCTCGATGCAGTTAATTCTGAGTCGATCGTTCGAAGACATACGACTTTTGCACGAGACGACAATTAACATTTCGGAACGCCACATTAAATATATTGTCAACCGAACAGGTCACACTTAGCATTCGCTTATGTTTAAAAACGTGGAAATAAATCAAATTCGATTTTATATATGCAAAACTAGCAAGTTTGCGAAAGCGATATGTATGTGAGACGTAACGGGCAAGGTAAGCGACATTCAAAGCGACAAACTGCGATAACGCCACATAAATTATTTTGTCATATTATAAAACGCGATGTAAAATCAAAACCAGGTTCACTTTCTAACACTGCTCATTGTCGATAATCGTTGTGTAATTTGACAAAACTGCAATCGATCGAACAGCTCATTATCATGCAATATGAATTGGAAAACTGATATAATTTTAAAATCGAACCCATCATCCCACAATTTAACTCTACGTACTGATCTAAGACAACAAATAAAACATCTCGAATCGAAAAAAAAATCGAACACCAATTATCTCATACATGCGTTTCGATAATCGCGCCGATACAGAGTACGTTCGGTACAACATTCGCTTCTAAAACGAATCAAAATTGTCGACGTATAAAAATTGCACGAAAAAATTCAAAACGATATGAAAAAAACTGGCTCTTTGCTTCGCCGTACGTAAATGTACGTACTTAGGAATGCGATACGTCGACCCGCACGAAGCGGACAAAACCAGTTCGCTTATCCACGACGAGTCGAATTGGACAGAGTGGAAAAAAATGTATCGAAACTGGCGCGAGATTCAAATATCGAACGGTTTTGAATTTTAAAATGGCAAGGCTGCGCTCGAACGGGAGTTGAATGATGAAAACTGCGAGCGACGTCGAGTAAAACTCGGGAAAAGTGCAGCGTAAAAGACGGTGTGTGGAAAAAAATTGGTTCATCGGTAGAATTTTGAACGTAGAATTGAGTATGGGTGCAAAAATTGTATGAAAATTCAATCGAAATATCACTAGCATGAATTTGAAGATGATAATAAAATATCAATAATTTGAGTAAACTACTTGAAGCACGAACGTCCTTCATACAAAAAATCGTAAAAAAAATACAAATATGTATAAAAAATCAATTACACATATTACATATTGCTAAAAAATTCTCAAATTGTCAACACAAAAATTTACATAGACAAGAAACGAACAACTGACTTACGAATTGACACCAAATACATACGTCACATGATACGATCGAATTCACTTCGTTCAAATCGTTAATAGAACAACATATTGTTTTATAAATATTAACCGAACGAAAATAAATATTCTATTGTTTTTTTTTATTGGAAAAAGTTTATTTCGAAATGAAAAAAGGGCTATATTGAAATATGAATTTTTCTTCGCTTAATGATAAGACTACCAATCACACCTAGCAAATCATTCCTTCATTAAAGCTCAATCTTTCAATCGTATTCTAAGCTACATAGCAACATATTTTTTATCGTATCGAATCTGACAGTTGTTATCATAACATACAATTGGAAAAATCGTACCTAAACAATAAAACAAAATAGACTACTTAGCAATCACAACAAACATTCCCTCAAACTGATGAATATGTATCCCCCAACTACGCAGATCGCAACGAGAGCACAACACGTCGCACGCGGAACAACATCGACGTTGTTATGAGACGACTGGATGACAACAACAACTCAACGACGTAAACAACGACCGTTCGAAAGTCGAAGGCGCAAAACAACAGCGGCGGTCGAGCCCCCGACGCAACGGAGACACACCTTCGTACTTTTCGCGCTGCGTCAATGAATCAATTTAAATACGGAGGAGAGGCGAACGAATGGAAAACGAAATGAAAAAAACAGAAACAAACAAGCGCGCCAACTGATCACACCGCGCAGGCGTCGCCAACCTGTCGCGTTTCGAGAGCGAAGCTAAGAGCACGTGGTGTTTGACGTTTGCGCAAAGCTAGGTTTCGCGTACCGCGACAAGCAGCAAAAGACACGCAGCATGGTCAACAATAGTGTATGTTTCTTGAGGTTCCCAATGTTGATGCGTGCTGCGTGCCTCTTGCTGCTTGACGCGGTCCGCAAAACGGGACTTAACACTAACTTTTGCGTACAACGACAAGCAGCACGTACCTAGCGTAGTCAGCAATGGGAGCAATGGAGATCCCAAGAAACTTACTCTAATTTTCCTACGTGCCGTGTACTGATTGTTGATGGACTCAAAACATGCTTTGACTTAAACAAAAGAGACCCAAAAATATGAGAAAACGATTGAATTAATTATAACTCAACGATGAATAACAATAATTCTGAATATTCAAATTATCATAATATTCACATATGATAATTATCTCAGGCCATTCAAAGAATTACACAATTGATACAAATTAATAAGATAAATTCATACTCAAAACAAGTAAAATACACACACTTTCACAATCGCCATAAATCATTTACCATTTTTCACATAGTCAGCAATCATTTAACATAATAATATTCAAACTTTTATTTACTAACTAGATAAGCTATCAATTTTTTTATCGAATTAGGTTGTACGATTTATATGAAAAAAGCGTGTTGGGCGTAGTACACAAGAGAGTGAAAATTACGCTATGCGTAAAAAAAGATTAGCTTCCGAGAAATCTATACGATACACGTGTTAACGAAAATGATAAAAAAAATATCATTATAAATAAAGGACAATTTTATCTGACATGAAGATGAATGAGATGAAAACTCACTACGAAAACAATAAACAAGAATTAGATTCTTCGCAGAAGCAACCCACGCTTGCTGAAAAAGTAGAATTATCTAATCGGTAGGTAAACAAGCAAATGAATGAAGCTTCAATATAAAACTAGCCTAGTGTTTGTTTGGTTTAGACGAAAATTCTTAAAACACTTATACGTGAATCCTTCTATGAAAATAATGCGCATTTTGTTGGAAAAAGCTTATTATGGTGAGGGTCTTTATTAGCTTTCAGGGTCGTTTATAAGAAAACGAAACGAATTTTCCCCATGCAAATAAATGGTGGATATATAAAAAACGTGTAAATAAAACGTGACACACGATATAATAAACAAATCTTCAGATGTCAACAAATTAAATTAATAAATACGAATCTTCGCTTCTGTTATGTGCGTGCGCTTGCGGAAAATTTCATACGTAACGTGCAAATATGGCGCGAAAATATAAAGCTTTTCAATAATACAATAATTATAATTCACATCAAAATAAATAGGTCTAAAATGATGTTAAACAACACTCAATGTCATTGTTAATAATAATTATTTCCGTATTCATAGAATACGCAATAATACACATACACAAAAGTGTTTTCGAAGTAGATCGAGATAAAACCAAGATGAAATGTTATTTTCGAATTTTCAGTACAAAACACTACTGAGTTCAAATTGAACTATTTATCTCATTAACGAATAAATAAAAATTCTGATTTTCAATAAAAACAAGATCACGATACGAACCGTTTAGGCGTTTGGAAGAATACTCGAATGTTTCCACGAGGCAAATAAACGTGTGAAAAAAACATAATTCATTAGGCAGCAAAAGCACTTGTGTTTGAATTTGAAAGATACATATAAAACGAATCGAGTCTGTCGATAAATCATCGATGACATAATAAAAATTACATTCGATTTCTCAAATATCCAAATCACATAACAGAACCGAACGCGTCTCGTTTGCAGAGGAATTATGGGACGATAATCGTATAACGAGGATTTGTTTGCAGATATACAAGGCCGAGTTGTAATTTGTGCATAAGAAGTGCAAATATTGCAGTAAAGCTATGACACAAATCCTATGCTATTATTGAAACGTTCAGCGAAAGTAGATCCGAATTAATACCGAATAGACTTGAACTCAATTGCAGTTTAACTACTATACGATGAAAATTTTCAAAGCGGCTTAAATCTGAATCGTAATTGAAAGATCGTCAAGATACAATTTGAAACACTCGTTTAATGCATTATTCTGAAAATGTGTTCAGAAGTGGGCAAATATTGCCCGTTAACTGTGTTGAGTGTAGCGCAAAAGTGGCGCGAAACTGCGAATTTCGGATTCGAAGTGGACATAACCGTTTAGCGGTTATTTATTTACGTTTTTATCTTGTTTTTATTTGAAAATAAGACGTTTCGAAACGCCTCGGCTTCGTGGTCAATACGTGAAAACGCTGAAAGCTTGTGTCGAGATACGAGCCCAATACGTCCATCCGTACGCATTTTTCAAAATAATATTGAGTCGCTTTAAAACAAAGCATTTTGTAAGTACAATTTAATGTAAAAACCTTAGAAAAGGTGTAAATTTTATCAGAGATATAACAATAGTAATTTATGTGTAATTGAAACCAAGATTTTTTTTCATATTTACTAGTTGAAATTTAACAAGCTGCATTCTAATTAAATATTTTTTTATAGAAACATGTTCTTTTTCAGAATAGTAATCTGTATTTATTATACCTATCACTGGAATAATCTTTTGTCATAGATTTTTCAAGACGGTACCATTTTCTAGAAGTGTATCCTGAAAATAATGACTACCCTATCCATCGCAATAAATTGTGTCTCTAACGAACAGCTAATTAAAATATAATCGATACTGAGATTATAATCTTATTTTGCTCACAATATAATAAATGCACGCGCATTCGAATAATGCGTACGTGCGCACAAATGTGCTGTGACCATTAAGCGTTGCTCTCGCGAAGTAAAGCGTCACGAGCGTTTTCCACAAAACGATGATTGCCGATAACCTTTGGGTGTTAATTGCCGTCAGCGCTGTTTATATCGAATCGTACAAATATATTATCTGAAACTAATTTCTAAGTGTGTGTAAATACATACATAACGTATTTGTTAATTCGTCTTAATTAGTTTAATTTCAATGGCGATTTTTCAGCGACGATCACGTTTTAGCGCTGACTGTTCGAACGGGTATTTACCGAGAGCGCTACGTAATTGCGATTTCAACAGTGCAAATAATAATTAATGGCGAATTTCGAGAATTAAAATCGTTTGAATGTTTGAATCTATCCTTTTGAGAATCCTTTTTATACTAATTGACTATATACGCATGGTTTTGCTCAAGGAGACCCACTTTCGAAAGCGAGTCACGTTTCTGTCTTTTTCATGAGTGGAAGAGGAAGGTTCTTCCTTATTTCATGCAAGAGAAAATAGACCAAGGACACACATCCTGGTGGTCTTAATTAAAACGTGTGAAATTGGTGCGTGGCGAACGAACGTGGAGAAAAATTAGCCCAACTGCGCAATATTCAAAAGTGCTCTTGTGTTGATTTCAGAATACGGCTTCAATTAGTCATAGGTCGTTTCGAAAAACTTTTTTTTCATGAAAAGAAAAAAATAATTACATAAAAATATAATTTAATATATTGCGCAGAATCTGTAATATTTTCGTTTAGTGTAGATAGATTTTTGCTGTTGAATAATATTTTTTCAGTTATAATGAATTGCAGATATGATCGAGATGAAATCGGATTAAATTGAATTTAGGTTAAAACGAATTGATTCATTTTAATGATAAAAAATATTCAAATCTGTATTTTCGAATTCGAAAATTATTACATTTTATTGTTTAATCAAATTCAATGACATTCAGCTTCAATTAAATGGAACATAATTAGTCTTAAAATAATCCTCAATCAACCTCATTTTCAACAACTCTCGTATTACATTTAAACGAAACAGATTATATAATATATCAATAAATTATTTTCAAATAATACCATAATCAAAAAGTTCATGTTGAAAAATCTGAATATCAAATCAGCAACAGAACGTGAAAAAAATTCATGCAACCTAATAAATCTAACACGAGATATGATCAATTAATTACGCGTAATTATCATGAACAGAGACATCGAAAGATTTATAGATTTTCAAGTTAAATAGATAATTGTCAAACGTAATTGCTGTAATTAGCGAAAGCGAGTGCTGAAAGCGATCGTTATTATAACAAATTATCGAAATTCAAAAAGTGTTAGTGCAGTTAAATATTTAATTACAGCGGTCATTACAATCACGTGAAAAATTTCAACGTATAACTACGGGGTCGTATATCGCATTGTATTATTTTCCATGAAACAGAAGTTGAACGTCCTAAAGTATTTTTTCCGTTAAATACAAAGCGCATTATTGTACGTGATTTTCTTTTAATCCTCGAGCGAGAAATATACGCGGATATTTATTGCAAAAGTAACAGCATAAAGAAGAGACGTTTTTAATCCGATTTTAAATAAAAGAAAGTACATATAAATTTCGCTCGAGTTCAAAAAAAAGGGGCCGATGACAAAATTCTGCAAATAGACAGTCGGGTCAAGAAACGCTGAAGAAAAGTTCTTTCAGTTTTATTTTCACGCGAAAAAATAAACAATTGTCACGAATTTACGATACACGTGTACGAAATTAACAATTCTGACGCTAATATCAAAAGCACAATACGATAATTTAAAAATTCTTTAAGAAATAAACTTTGATTTACGAGGAAATTCCTAGCTAACGATTTTATTTCGATCGATTGAACAGATTTATTTTATTTATAATCTGAAACAGATAAGTACGAAGATATATCGGTGGCGTTATACCATTAATTCGAATGTCGTTTATAAATATATATCTTTCAATTGGCGCCATAATAAACCGGCCACTATACTGCCATTCGCATTTGATCCAGTTCCAAAAAAAATTTAGGACATTGTTGACATAAATTACAATCGTTAATTTTTTTTTCATATAATTTCCGTCTATTAATACTGCTTATTCTTCCCGTCCCATAATAGCATAAACGTCGCATTTACCAGTACTTTGAACATAATTAAAAAAAAACTCTAGTTACTGAAAATATTTCAGAGCGCAATTACACCCAACGTACTTTGAACTGTTCTGAAAAATATAAATGAGGTGATAGATTTCTAATCTGTGATTTTATTGTAATCAATTCGGGGTTGTGAGTAAAATTTCGCTTATGATTGTTATATCGATTTTCCGATTCATTGTATATAAAATATAATGAAAAAATTACATTTGATTAAAAATTTAATGAAAAACTTTAAAAAAATTAATACTCCAAAGCTACAGCCCTGATCATAATCATAATCATAATCGTAAGTAACCAATAATTTTCCAATCGGCCACGTGAAAATTCACCCAAATTCGTTACGATACGGGTCAAATACGAAAAAAAGTCGAACCGCACGAGCGCGCACTTCGATATCTGATGTAACATTTTCCAGAGGTGGCACGCGAAAAATTAATTATTCTAAAAAAAACGAAACGCATTTATAAATAAAAAAGAGTAAAAATCTTCAATTAAGCTAATTAATGCACGCAACAAGTGTAATAAACGTATGCGCGAACGATATAGGCGGGTCGAGCTTGAGCACGGCGCGTAAAATATACGCAATTCAACGAGAGATTCGAAACCTTTTTTATATGAAAAAAAATCACGTCATTGGGTAATACTGTAACACCTTCTCGATGTATAAGCAAATTAACATGAATATTAAACTTTCTATTTAGTCAGAATATCGTATTTAAAAGAGATTCATTGGAGTGAAACCTCTATATTTGTCACATTCAATATTCGATACGTTTCTCTCAACAAGTCATTTGATTTATTCAATCAGGTTATTTTCAGTAAGATTTTAAGTTAAATTAAGATACGCAATGTCGGTTATTGTCTGTCGTTATAATTTAGGATAAATTTCGCTATGTTGAGAATTTTTTGGATAAGTCAAATGTCTTGCTGTTTAACTGACTAATAAATACTCAATATTCATCATGTATAGATTTTCATTATTAGTCACATTCAATATTCGTCCTATTTAACGAAATTTTCTATAGTGTGTGTTCATCATGATTAGAATACCCGCAGTCTACAGACTTTCATTCGGTCGATTGTTAAGTCAAGCATTTTTTTGTGTGTAACTGTGATCACTGTAATGTGAACATCTTCATACACTTCCATACCGATTTAAGAGCCCGACTAAACTATCGGCCGACAGAAAATCCGTAGTCTGTGAGGGCTCTTAAGAATCCATAGTAAGTTCGTTATATCGCTTCTATACATAAAACTGTTAAGAATCTCTGCCCACCACGTAGATACATAATGATACGATCACGTACACGTACATCTGCGATTCGGTGGCATGCTCGATTTAATTTCGTGCGCCATTGATTCCGAAATCGAGAAGGTAAAGTAACTAACGGCCATTAATCAGAGAACGAGGTGTCGCGTCGTTCGCTTTCTCCCCAACGATCCTATGGGGGTGACTTGAATCCTAGTAATTAACTCGGGACGATCGGTCAACGCCGAAGTCAAAAATCTACAGGGAGGCTTCGCAGGAGTCCTCTGAAGGGGATCATCCATCGGGAGGACGAAGGTGATTGTCCTGCGATGTCTGAGAGTGGTTTAAATTAGAGTTCGATTAGGTGGATTTGGTATTAAACGAATATTTTTCTATAGATTCGATTTTTTCAATAGAATTTCATAGTTACAAAAAATATCTCGTATTGAAGAATATTATAGCAAAAGTAATTTGATTCCATTAAAACGTTATTAATTTGATTCGACTGAAGAATGTAAAAACTCGCCCTTCTGATTCTTGAAGAGATCACTCGTTGAGGGGGACTGCAGGGGTGTGGTTTTACAAATTGCATTTGCAAATTTACTTCGAAAGGGTTGGTTAATTAAGAAAATCTTTTTTAAGACTTGTTTTAAGTCGAAATGAAATTTTAAATTTCATTTAGAGTTTCATTGCGATAGTTTACCTTTCGTGTACTTCGATTTGCTCCAGATTTCATCTGTCCTGTAAGTTCTTATAAACTCTACCTAGTTTGACCTAATTATAAACATGTATTTTAACTATCCCTTGTTAGTTGTTTTGTGGGTTTGTGATAAATACTCATATTTCAATAGCATCGAGGAACTGATGAGAATTATCATAATATTACATGAAAATCTCGAATAAAATTAATGAATCGTAATGCTCATTAATTTGAAATTAAATAACAAATTATTTCAGTTAGTTGCAGAAAATAAAATTTTAAATTGAAATTTCTGCAGCGCATCCACAATTAAAATGGATTCAAATGACTCAATATCAGCATACTGACATACAATTTAATATTAATACAAGCTTCAGAATAAAAAGGTAATTTATTTAGCAGAACGAGATTCAAACACGTTTAATATACACACATACAACATTCTCATTTAAATTGCAATCGTTTATATTTTATGAATAAGCAATTAGGCGATGACGATTGTGTTGAAATTACGCAAACAGAACAGAATAGCAACGCGTATTACATCAAACTGAAAAACTTTTTTGACACAAATTCATTTAAATAACGAAATCTACTCAACGTGACAACGATTCATAAAAGTATACGACACACACATATAATAATAATATATCAATATCAAGCGCCGCTTTACGACCGAGCGGAAAAGCGCACCGTTGCAGAGAAGCAGTACGATTTTCCTTTTCATACGAGAAGTTTTCCCATTTTCCGGAAACGAACGCGGTCATAATATAAATTGACGAAAGAGAGCGAGGTGAGAGACGAAGAAAAAAATGAACGAGGATGAGGAAAAAGAGAGGCAATAAACAGGATACACAACACGACGACCGGTGAGTTTTCAGGATTCGAGTGTAAATTGGGTGCGCGTTTTACGCGGGCTTCGGTCCGCGAATCCATGGCAACCATCAAAAACGATGACGACGACTGGGACGCCCTTGATCTAATTTTCACTACCTGGCGAGGGTGAATTATGCGCAGATTTCAGACCCTGAAAATTTTTCCACCTTCCATTGTTTGAAATTAAAAAAAATGGTTTAAAAATAGCTCAGATTTTATAGGTACAAATGTTGAATAATCCTACAGAATCACGATTCTGAGTCTAACATATTAACACAAACGTATTCATCTCTTCACTATCGACTGACTTTATAACAGATCAGATAAGACACGTTTACACATACACAGTGGAACTACAATTGATAGAATACAATCGATAGAAAAGGTAAGAAGAAACGATCTTGCCATAATATAAATTAAGAAAAACTAGCAGTAGGTGCATGTGTATCAAAATTGTTCGGAACTAATCAAATTTCGTATTGCCGCGGATGTGTTTATTGCCATCTATGTGTGAAATAAAAAAAAGATTTTACGCCTTACATAACTTAAGCGGTGCAGTTTCGTAATTACGATGTTAGCTCGGAGGTAAAGCGTTGGGCTAATAAATTGAACGCCCGGGTTCTCGAGGCACGGCTGCGGTTGAAAATTTCGAGCGTCGTTAGCGAATTTATAAAATAGATAACAAGAGTCTCGCGAGGACTTGAATCCAGCATCGCGTGTACACTTAAAACCCGATACAGCATACACAAACGCTTTATTCGCTGAATAAAACACATTCATCTCAACACACATACAAGCATCTCCTCTCACACATATGACAACTGAAAAGGCCAAAGGGTACAAGTGATAATTTTGTCAAAATTGAGTTATGTATCGCTTCAATATAAAAATTTGGTGACAAAAGGATACAATGCCGAGATACATCATCAAATCACTAGACCTCTTTCTAATACATGCAGCTCAAAATTGAGCGCGCTTTCCTCGAAATCACTTGAACCCCTTGGCCTATTCAGTCGTCACATAATACAATTCCGGTCCGATGGACCACCGTGGCAAAAAGCAAGCGATCCGAAGATTTGGTCCGATGAGCACGCGAGCGAGCGAGGCCCGTCTGGCCCTTGATCACGCACGCGATTGCGCACAAGGTTAAAAAAAGGCACTGCGCACGCGCATGCGCGCGAAACTCGACCAATCGCACGCGCATGCGAGAAGGGCACGCCGTTACATAATTCGTTACTCGAAATTGATCAATTGACCGAACTAGGCGCGCACCGTGTCGTTCCTAATGTAACGTATGTGTGTTGTGCTCTAATTGAAATTATTCACCGAGTTAAATGGACACGAATACGAGGCTGAAAATCGACGTATCGATATGGCTTTTTTCTCTCGTGGATCAGAAATCATCAAACTTTTCATCATACGAAAATGAATGAGTTTAAAATTGAAAAAAACATGCTTTAAATCTGAAGATCTGTGCAGCTAAATAACATCCATATGCATCCCTAGATACACGTGCCTACTAAGCAGCATTAAAAGCATGCTACTATCATAGTTTGGAGTTGTTACTTAAGGATCAAATAAACTTTATAGAAACTTGCATGCGAGTTTCTGAAATGCTTAAATGAGACGTGTTAAATGATACATTACGAAAATCATTCAAACTGTCCAAATAATAATCAAACTAGCATGCTATAAAATAGCACCGAATTTTTCAGCACCGATGATAGAGCAAAGTGGTCGGTTGTGGTACGTTTTGGGCCTAGGGCAATTAGGGCTGCGACCCGCGGGACTTTTCCGCCCAAAGAGACACCTGTGGATCGGTAGGGCGGTGGGTGGTGGGCGGAAAAGCGAAACGAGCGGGGAGACTGGGGATCGGTGGGGAGACTGGGGATCGGTGGGACGCCCGAGTCTCGATTGACGCTTTCCGAAGTTGCGTAGTGATTTCTGGTGAATTAAGCACCGAGTCTTTAGATAATTATTTGAAATTTTCTTAATATTCAATTATAACAAAAATACAGACATTTATGAACTGTCACATATACACGTGAGTGACTAAAGAAAAAGACACATCCATATACATACATACAAATTTACTCACATAAGTTATACGTTTCAGTCTTTCGATACTCGAATGGGTTTTCGACAATTCGATTTTCGAAGCTTCATGCTGAATTCTATTATAAGCCAACTCATGTACTTTATTTTCTATCTATTCTGCTCTGTTTCTCATAATTCATACATAATTTCATCAGAAGCTGAATGAGTGGGATAAAGATCTAAAGAGCTTATGATTCAGATTCTCGGTACAAACGTGCTTGAAGTGTATAGCAATAATTCGAATCGGTTAAAAATAGAAAATTATTTTCAGCCCATTGTTAATAAAAGTGTAATTAAAAGATTTCTAAATCTAATTTGTTCATTACTTTTTTTTCCTTATTTGAAAAGCAGATAAGACGGATGTAAATTTGCATCTTATATGCTGTTCAAATAAAATAATAATAAAAAAACGAGCACGTGAATCAATGATTGCACGTACGTATTCTATTAGCAACCAGAGGAAAAAATCAACATTACAATTAATTTCACACAACGAATATTAAATTTTCCATCAATTCCATTCACCAATTCGACAAACCATCGATCACCGACCAAATCAACTGCATCACAACATTCATCCCCGACTCTCAAACCCACACCAGAAACGACACAGACTTGAAAAAACACACCCACCACCCTAAACCAAGGGACCATCGATTGCGACCTCGATCTAGGCTCAAACATAAAATGCGACCGCCACAGCATGGAAAGTGTGCGAAAGATTGGCGTCCGCTGGCGCCGTTTCCTACGTACGTGCGAACTTGCCACTTCGCAAGGACGGCCAGTGCGGTGCGCGCACGTACAACGAATATAATATACATTCCGGTCTGTTATATCACAACACTGTTACTACTATGACCACTACTACTACTGCTGCTCGATAGTAGTACGATCGGCGACTACCACTTCTTCGACGCTGCTTCCGAGAACGACAGATTGGACACGATAGACTACTATGAACGTGTAGTATTCGTGCGGTGCGCATTTTCGTATCGGATACGAGCGGGCTTCTTCGTATGTCACGTGACTTGATCGAAGATTTTGTGGATCGTTGATATTCATTGAAAATTATTTTAAAAGGCTGAATTATTAAACATGCTTTGAATCAATATCAGATCTAGAGTCTTTCTGCTTTGCTTTAGATTTGCATTGTGATCCAAGAACATTTACAATATCTTATGATCTTTTTTCCAAGACATATCAAAGATTGACCCTTGATATGATTCTTATTAAATATGCTTGGAACATGGTGCAGAATTCAACAAATTATGTAGCTTAAATAAGTGTCTGTTTTAGACTCGGAACTGTTGAGAAGATATTGCATTGAATCGATGTTTAATAATGTTTGAATGATCATGAAATTTTTATTTTGTAGCACTTGATAAATTGTTGAAATGCAACCTGATTACGCTTTTCAACAGTACTTGAATGTTTCAATCATCATTTGATTCAATGAGATGCACCTTATACATGAAATATAAATCAATATTTAAATTGAAATATCAAGAACGAATATACAAAACACAGATTCAGCAATAGTTTTAAACACATATAATAAAACTTCTCAAAATCTATAAATACATTGCAATGTAAACTTTTTCATATCTAAAAATACATTATGACAAATCAAAAAACGATATACATATGTACATATTCGCTCTAATGGTAGAAATGATGAGATCAAACTTATCTAATCCGACTCAAAGAACCACGTTCGAGCAAAGTACAAACGTGCGTAATATCGCGACAGGCCGAGATATCCTTACATGGAAATCTACACTCATAGACGATGATAGACACTTCCAAATCAAAATCACAGACCTGATCTTCGAATTTAAGAATAGTAGAGCCGCATTCGAGAGAACAGCGAACGACCGCGAACAAATGGCCGAGACCGAAATAGAAGCAAAACCGCGCAAGAATTCGGACCAGACGGCCGACCGAGACTTCGAAAGTCTCAACCGGCTAAAACTTAAGCGTATCTATAGATTCTCGAGATGCACGAATCTCCCATAATTATAATTTTTACATACGAATAATATTCTAGTCGTGGTGGGTGTGAGAGATTCGTACGAACGTAATCTTCGGACTGGGGCAACTGGATCGAGAGTTGACCGGTTTCTAGTGGGTCCAGTCTTGTCTGGTCGTTTTCAAATTTGATATTAGGTAACGAACGAGTGATTGGTTTTCAGTCATGTATAGTTTTTCAATGACACAAAGATTTTTATTGCGTAAAATTCGATGCTTTCGACGAACAACTGCACAGATGTCACGGTAAGCAAAGCCAAAATCAAAATAAGTTCACTGCTAAAGGCCGTTCTACAACTGTGTCAATAAAGCTATTCAGACGCTCAAAGCATTCCACAAACGTGAAATAATCGAATCATTTTAATATATCGCACAAAACTGCACAAGATAAACAGAAGATAACGCTTTATCGGAACAGTCACAGAAGCTATTATATAAAACAAGCGAAGTTATCAGACACGTACAGAGTACCAAAATAAGGAAAAATCCTATCAGGCGGAAATAAACAATAATTCAATGGACATGTAAACAAACAAGTCCAAGAATTGTTAAGCCACGCCGAATGGCGCCAATATGAATGAATCATGTACTAGCATTTTTTTTTATCAATGAACAACCGATAATGAAAACGGGAAAATTTTGGTAGAGATTGCGTAGTGCAAATTCTGGGAACCGTCGCGAAAAAAATATCAAAAACATCGGAACTCTTGATAAACACTTCCAAGAAATTATAGTCAACACATGACGTCAACAATCAAACCTGATTCGTCCCGTAGAACGTATCTACGTAGAATGCTTGTAGGCGTTTGTAAACAATGCGTATCACCATTTCGTACATTCTTCTACCAATCACCTGTTCGCTCGGAGTGAACGATCAATGATATACGGATCGCTAGATCAGATGATAATACACCATTCGATACGATAAAATCAACAATGCAAAAACTCGTGAAGACGAATCTTCGGCTCGTATATCAATTGCGCATTGGAAAAATCATACACCACACGAGTTCGAAATCGATATGAAACTTTCAATTATTACTCATTAACGATCAATATCGCTCAATTAAACCGTCCAACGCACGCTAGATCTGAAGAGATCGAAACGAGGCGAAGATCTCTTTCGAACTTTCTCCGTTCGGTGCGAAACACGATCGTCAATTTATGCACATGTTAAGCGCGAAGAGTTCTCGCGTGTTCTCGAGAAACGACCGAATCGTGGCCGTTTGAGAAGCTCTGGAGCAAAAAAATATATAATATATGTATATGGACGGAAAAAAATTTCGAGAAATTTGAATAAGGGCAAGAGAAGTCGGCCGAGATGACCCGCAACAAGATCACGATCCATATTCCGTATGCGATTGGAATATTATCAGATCGAATTGAAAATCGAATGGAAAGTTACCGGAGTCGATTCTAGAAATTACTTTGCTTAATCGTCTTCGTTTTTTTTTTTTTGATGTAAATGTGTAAAAATCTCAGTCTGGAAATCCTGTTATTAAAATCGTTTCGATTCAAGTTTGAATTCATGAATAGTATTCTTCGACGAGTGTACGTTTTCGTTGTAGATATTATATGTATTATACGTTGTCTCTGAAACGTTAAATTAGATAGCAATTGCTAACAGCTCAGTAATTGTACTGACAATACTAGTCATTGCTCCGATGACCTAAGGACTTTTGGGTGTTTTGAACCTATTGTCGCTCTGAATAAAATTTATCGCCAATCTATAAACGAAAACCTTTTAACACTTTATTTTTATCGAAAGTGAGAGGAAAAAATGTAAACAACAGGCTTCGCTGATTAAATATCTTGTGATATTTGTAAATGAACAAATGTCAACTACATACGAAACTCGATAACCATATTAATAAGTCGATAAAAAAATTGTTTTCTTAATTCAAAAAATTGTGCTGATCTAATAAGAGATCAAACATAAGATCTATTATATGCACCGACAAAATGAAGAATAAGAAAAATGCATATAATCTTCACCATAATGAATAAATCAACTCGTTAATGAAATACTCAATCAATCAAATAGCCGTATTATCTTACATAAATCATTTCAAAACTAAACACATAAAGCAAATTTCCTGCACAACACTCAATCTAACCTAAATCTAATAAGACAATTGTTGGTCTGCTTCGAAAATCCTACTAAAAAATGAAAGAATGGATCAAAATTTACCTTCCATCCAGCTGACGAATTGCTATCGCCCTTATCCTTAAAATAGGGAACGTTGTTCACCATCCACTCGTAGATCTGTGAAAGCGTGAGGCGACTATCTTGAGATGAAGTTATGGCTTGTGTTATCAGATCAGCATAGGACAAATTTCCCCATGCATTTCTGCGAGAAGAGTTCTTCTTCGAAGCAACAGAAGCCGGGGATGGAGTCGCCACACCACCTAAAAAAATTAAAAATTGAACTCAATTCAATTCTCAAAAACTAACGTAGATCTAGTAGCTGACAGCTACTTACAGAAAAATAAACTATGGTAACGAAACCGCTGAAAAATCGGAGGCTTAGATTTGATTCGGACTGTAATGTTATATTGCTAAAAAACGTGCAAAAATGCATTTGTCATAATCTTTGGAATGTGTGTCTAATTTCTCGTTGAGATAAATATGATTATTAAATTAAAATTGCATGTATGAACAACTTATTGAAAATACGAAACATGCTGCTGACAAGTGATAAAAAATTTAATCGACCCTTCTAATTAAATAACTATAAATCTTTCGATATATGATGTCACTATGATTAAAGATTTATCTTAATTGCAATATCATTAAATATACAAAAACAAACTTATCATTTTATTTAGAATAATATCGCGATATTATCACAACAATTTTCCATTACATTCATTTTTAATTTTCATAAAATATCAAACAATTGGAAGAATCAAATGTCAAGTAGCTGAAAAAAGCTTGAAGTGCATTTATTCAAATTGAATTTAATATGCGCCGTGGAAAAGTTAACTTAACATAAAAAAGTCTACTATCTTTATTTGTATTGACAAATTCACCATTCTATGAACAAATACAGATAGCAAATCTAAATAAAAATGCATTTGAATAAATAATATGTTCATATCGATAATTATCAAATATTTCTCATACACACTCAAAATATTAGGAAGTCCTCCTAAACTCGCATACGAAACCTTTTTATAAAATATATGAAGAAAATCAATACGATCGATAGTATGCAAAGTATGCAAATATTTTCATACGAATGACGTCAATTTATGACAAACGGCCACCAATGCAAATCAAGAAAATGTTAAATGTTATGTTTGCTTCTAATTTATATTTTAATATGAATATAAGCGAATTTATGGTTCATCAATATTGAATTAGATATCCTTTTTTAGATTATAAAAGTTGAAAGAGGTTAGAGAAGAGTCGTATTATATTAATTGATATAAATTAAAACGATCCAAAATTAAAAACATCAACATATGAATTGTACAATCAAAATATTATTCTTCTGAAACAATATTCAATTCATGAAAAAGTAATGAATCGAATTATCGCTGAATAAACAGTAATGACCGATTTACGAACACATCTGATGCAAATTCACACATTTTTCCACAATGAAACGACGTCAACGATTTTTTTCATCACTACACATTTCCATTTTTTTATTTTACAACAAGATCTTATAAAATTATCAATATATCAGATGCTATTGTTAAAAAATTATGTGTATGTAAAAATAAGGTGTCTTAAAAGAATAGATGCGTTTCAATGAATTCGTACGCAAGATAAAAACTAGGCGGAAAAATTACAATTGCGTAATCTAATTGCCAAATTTTCAAGCACGTTAATTAAAAAGATAGCACATGTATATTATGTGTGTTTATGATACGTTATCAGTACAATACACTTATGTTCTGCTTCTTGTGTACGAATCAGCGATATTTTTCAACAGTTCCAAGAATGAAGAATCTTCCCGCGGAAAAAAAGGCGAAAATGCAAATAACATTCGGAATTTGCTTAGTTGGATAAATATCGGAATTACCGAGAATATTTTAGATGGTACATAACATTCTACGGATTTATTATATTGTGCAGGGAATTGAGAATTCGCTTATGTGTCCGCGATCGAGAAAAGTTAATAACGTTTCGTACAAACGACGATTCTAGAATTACGCAAGTTCGATCTAATCTACGATGCGATTACGTATTGGTCCTTACATCGATAAAATTTAAAATATCATTATATCAAACAGAATACATATATTTTATATTAATTCAACATATCGAAGTTTGTGGCGATGAATGATTAATTTTCCACGTTTACTCAAATTTTATCGATGTTTTCATTTCTAATCTACATTGTAGAACAGATAATATCTCATTTTGACTTGTATCATCATTCTTATTGTGAAGTAACGAGCGCACAATTCATTCAAAACTCTTATCAGCTTTTTATGACACAAACGAAAAACCTTCCATTACGCACATGTTTTTTATGCAAGATGAGGCAAAAGAACAGGTTACTTTTCAATACTAATTTATTTAGGTCCAATCTTTCAATCGATAGTTACCCAACTAAAGTGTTACAAAGCAGAGAGTTGACTTTTTTTCAATGGAACAAGGGTATAGCATTTGAGTTTTAATACAAAACCAATACAAAATCCTGCGACTCATCTCTGAATGAATGATATTCCTAATCTGCCTCGTTTACACTTAAGGATATATCGATTAACAAATCAGTCATATATAGCCATAAAAGAGTACACAGCCTGTTGAATTAACAGTAAATTATCATTACTATCATTAAGGATTTCGATTGATACGTTCTCTTGATATATAAGTCCGTGTAAACGCGGCATTAGAGCTATTACGAAGTTTCGCGCGCATAATTCATTCAAAACTCGCTTCGCGCGCCTAACATTTATAACTAACCGCCAAAAAACTAAACGAAAAAATAACTACAAAACAATAGCATATAAAACGTATACGAAACTAGCGAATATTTCTATCGGTGGCTTGATGCCAGTTCCGAGAGTTAAAAACGAAGCGCCAGATTTTGAATAGTAAATCGTTCAGTTCTCTAACGTTTTACTCATTTTTTTTTACACTCACTCGACGCAATCGTATTATAAATATTATCATATATGTATGCACATCGAAAAGCGAACGTTAATTTCGGCTCGTGTCGTATAAATTCGATTAATATGATGTATCTTACGGAGTTAATCGACCGCTTTTAATGGAAGATGTGCGTGGAACTCTCGGTTGATTTGAATCGATCTGCTAGAAATTAGTCGAATCATACGATATTAATATATAATATATCGTCAAATCTTCTTATATAAATAGAAATTAATATATGTATGTTAATATGACTCCTTAAAAGCTGATCTTTTCACAGAGTTATAGTATGCACATCTGGAAATGTTTCTGCTTCATTATATGTATTTTACAATTTTCATTTAAAAGTTCTTAGGGAGACCTTTTCGTAGCCCAACTAGAGCAAATATTATGCACGGCCTACACTCGCAATGGGATTTACTACAAAGCGGAAATATTATACTAAGTAACAGTTCACAATTTGCTTAATATACAAAGAGTCTTGAGCAACCCCGGGTCACAGAAGCTAGTGTAAAATAAAAATGTATTTTTTAAAATTATATTATTACATAAATCGTTAGATAATGAAGCTATGACCTTCTCTAACGAATATTGTATAACTAGATATTTTTATTATTTGTTAAACAAATCCATCTATTATTTTAATATTTACACTGATCTTATTACAAACATATGTACCGAACGTCTAAGCAGATAAGGAAATAAACATTTACGTAACTTTTGAAACAATTGTAATGCAAATACGTACATATTATCAGGTGATGTTTGATAAATCGGCTATTTTAAGCCACTTTATCCGAAAATGTGTATCTAATTTGATTATTTTACGTAAGAAACTGAAGAATAGATTTAAGAACGTATCAATATGACCTCAATCGATACGAAATATTGATAAAATTGGTATAACTATACAAATTAATACAATTTAGATTTCATCAAAGTGATTTATGCAATGACACTTGTAATAATTCTGCAATTATTTAACAATCAACTTTGAATTGTTTCAATGTTATGAATTTAGCAGGTCAAATGCGAATTGTAAAAACTTAAAATTTTACGAAAACAAAAATTGTGCAATTATACAAATTCTTGAAAAAAAAGGTTAAAATTAAAATAGTCATTCCGTATTTTTTTTTAAGAAATGCTCGAATTCAAAAAATTGCAAACTAGGCAATCGAATATTCTTAGAAATTTAAATTCAACTAAAATTCAAAATCAAAATAGTGGGTAGGCAAAAATGACAAATGACAACATACGTAAGTCTAGAATCTATGGCGCCTACAAAATTCTTTCAAAATCCAAAAAAATATATATGTTTTTTCATAGATATCTATATTAAAAAAAATCTAATCATACAAAACAAAAAATCTCAAATTCTCATCAAATGCAATAGTATTCGCAAAATTTACATACGACGTTCAGTAAGTACCGATATTTGTCGATGACATGTGTCAAAAAATTCTCCGTTCGAGAGAAACACTTGTAATGTGAACGCGAAAAAAAAAATTTGTATACACAAGTTCAATTACAGTGTGTGTAATTACGTAGTAATTTACGAGCTCGTGTACGTACTTCTTTTGAATACTCTATACCCGTGTAAGTAAATGATCTTCGGTTACGATTGCGCTTTTTATGTGGAATCGATTCGAGTTGGTTGTATTTTTTTGCAATCGAATATTAGTGTACACGTGTCGATTTTACGATTTTTAAATTTGATATATTTTGTGTTTTTCGATATGATGTTTTTTTTCATGTGAATAATCAATGATCTATATGTAAATATTGAATTTTGCAAATCATTGATTTTAATATTTAATTTATCGTGAGATTAAAAATGGAATTAGTGAGTCGATTTTTTTTTTAATAAAAAATAATTCTCAATGAAATTTGTTAAACGAAAGAAAAAAAGCATGAGCATAACTACAGTAATTTGTGTAAATCTTTTAATTCGGCTTACACACTACGGATGTTATAACATAAAATAATAATATAAATCGATTGAAGTGAAATTAACAATATTATCATAAAATTTGAATATTGAATCTAGTTTTTACTTTGTCCAATGTGTATTTCGATAAATACACAATTCTTATCAATTAAATATAAATTTCAAATCATTTTGTTCCTGATAATTTTAATCTGTATATGAATTATATAATATTTGCTACAACATAATATTTCACATACTAATAATGTATCGAATTTATCTAAAAAAAATACATAAATAATGAATTTAAACACACAAAAGATTAAAAAATCATTACGCACACTAAAATTGTATTATTCATTATTTGTACTGTGTACAACCAAATGACAGATTCATCCAAATTATAGAAAACGTAAAACTCTAACAATTAGTACCGATCTTTTCACTATTTTAACCCTCGAGTTTGTTAACTACGCTGATTTATTTTAACATGTGGAATCTATTAAAGCGAGACGAACTCGGTGCGTTTCTCATCTGTGACTATAGTTATTGTATAGTTGACTAATTCAATGGTTGAAAAAGTGAAAAGATCGGCACTTAAAAAAGACGAACCTAAATAACGTTAAGGACCAATATTTTCGCTGCTTTAGTTAACCAACTAGAGAGTTACGGCGTGTCCACACTAAAGCCGGCGGCTTCCAGCGGCAAAATACAGAACATGCCATATATTTTCTATCTTCATTCATTTTATATTTTATCTTAATCTATTCCAATTGAAATCTTATTTTACTTGTTATTGAATGAAAATTAAGTGATAATGTATGAAGATATAAAATATATGGCATGTTCTATATTTTACCGCTGGAAGCCGCCGGCCATAGTGTGGACACGCCGTTACAGTCAGAACTGTCAAAAATTCGTCTCTGTTCATACTGTAAAAACTGACTAAAACTCTCTGATTAGTTAACTACAGCAGTTAAAAGACCGTCCTTAAAAAAATATGAAGAATATCAAAGCCGAATTTCGACTGCGCAGCATCGCAATACGGCGCGGAGATAACAAGCGCGCCAACACATTCAAAAAAAAAAATAAAAAATACGAAACGTACACACACGACTACCACCACAACGACGGTGATAAAAAGCGAGCTATACGTACACGCAATCCGCCCGCGTCCAAAACACACATACATTTCCATGCATAATGACAACAAACGCGCGCGAGAACTGCGCACAAAGCGCGCCGCGCGGAAAACCCGTTTTGTTTACGTACGCGACCACGTGACCGGACGAATTTTCCACGTGGAAAACGTCAACGGCACGTGCGCGCCCGAAAGCGGTTGGCCGCACTGTCGCGATGGCGCCAAATTTGAATTCGAATCGATGAGTGTTGAAATTTTCAATGTGGCGATTCGTCGTTTTTAAATCGTGCAATTTGATCTATTTTTTCAGCGATGTGAATAGTGTTGATTTGGCTCGAATGTGGACTGCGCATATTTAAAGTGTGATTTTGTGCAATGTATCGGATTTATCGTTGGGAATTTGAAGCGATTTTTGATGTTTGTTTAATATTCGGTCGAAATTTCGCTTGATTGATCGAGTTACTATAGATTTTTTTCATGTTAGGTTAAGTTGGGTTACGTTATGTGCAAGTTGAGTTAAGTTAGGTTAAGTTTCTTTCAAGTTAGGTTAAGCTAGGTTACGTTTTTATCACGTTAGATGAAGTTAGTTTACGTTTTTATCAAGTTGGGTTAAGTTAGGTTAAGTTTCTTTCAAGTTAGGTTAAGCTAGGTTACGTTTTTATCAAGTTAAGTTAAGTTAGGTTACGTTTTTATCAAGTTAAGTTAAGTTAGATTACGTTTTATTCAAGTTAAATTAGATTCATTTAAGTTTTTAGTCCTATTAAATTAAATGACTTGTCGATCGAACAGTACACAAGTACCAAAATCCTTATCAGAAACAATTCCAACTCGAAAAAAACTACTCTAACAACAATTCAAACCCCTCACGACAAAACCATCAAACGCACAATCAACAATCCCAACATAACAAACACCGAATCCCGAAAGCTCTACCGTCGAATCGCACAATTCGCGCCGCGCGACGAAACGGCGCCACATTCGAAACTTCCATCGTCACATCGCGATATTTCACGACGAGGATATGAACTGACCCATGCCGGCGAGCTGATGCTGCGAGCACTTGTTGGAGCCGGCGTCCTCCTGCGGCTCGACGTAATTGTCCGGCCTGGGCAGCGGCCAAGTGTTGGACCTGGCCCTGACTTGCGGCTCGAAGCCGGCGTCCGAGGGCATCTCGGCGAGGAGGTCGTCGCCTGGCGCCGCGCTCGGCCACAAGCCGCCGGCCTGCATGTCCATCTCCGCGGCTCGGGTGCGGTTCGGGCGCGCGTTTCGCCGTCTGTCGTGCGCCGTCTGCGCGCTGCTGCTGCTGCTGCTGCTGCGGGCGCGCGCGGTTCGCGGTGCGCGTTTCGGGGGACGTGAGCACGTCGCGAGGTGCGCGCTCGCACTGGCCGCCGTTCGCCGCGCGCGGAGTGGTGGGGGCGCGGAGGGGGCCCCCACTCCTGCGACTGCGAGGCGCCGTAGCTCCGTTGGCTCCGCCCACTTTTTTTGAATTTTAGCGCGCGATTTTTCGTACGAGTGATGTTTGCGACTGAAAAATGAAATGTTGAGATTTTTATTTAAATTACGAGATCTAATGTAAACGTCTTTATATGTTTTATTATTAAGTAAAAAAAATAAAATAATCTATCCGATGAGCAAAAAAACTAAATTAGAGATGACGCTTGAAATGGCCAAGGGGTACAAGTGGCATTTTTGCCGAAATTGAGTTATGCACGGGATTCGCTTCAATGCATGTTCATTTATTTGGTGGCAAAAGGATATAAACGAATTCGGAACGTGTGCCGAGATATATCATCAAATCACTCGACTTCTTTCTAATACATGTAAATGAAATCATTCTTGAAATCATTGCAAAGTTACTTGTACCCCTTTGCCTTTTCAGTCGTCATATATTTTATTAAGTAAAAAAATAATAATTTTTCCGATAAGCAAAAAATTCTATTAGAGATGTAGTGCTAGGAGGAATTCAAATATTTTCTAACTAGATTCTAACTAGGATTTTTTTCCTTACTCGTTCTAAATGTGAACACTAGAACGATGAAGTTAATAATTTCTGACTAAACAAATGATGAACATTTTATATATCTAGCTATTCATCTCTGTACTCAATTTATCAAGTCATTAAAAATTTGATCTAAAACGTATTGCAGTAAAGAACCTTGATCATTTGCACAACTAAAAATTATCGCTTTTATTGCTCGTGTCCGAATCAATAATTTCCAGTTAGATTCTAGCTAGAAAAGAAAAGCATTCCTCTCGCACTTCATCTTTGTATGTGACTTTAGAAAGACATTCAATTTAACCTAACATATGCTAAAACTTTACCAATCTAGATAAATCAAGCCTTATATGAAAAAAAAAAAAACAAAAACATAAACTAAATCCGAAACAATCTAACATAATCAAACCTATTATGTTTCTTGCTGATTGGATAACAAAAATCTATAATTTTTACGAACATTATGCAAATCTGAATCAAAATAACTCGAGATGACGTTTGCTGGAGATTCTAGAAATTTAAAATCTTCCGAAGAATAAAAACTAGTGAAGGAAAGATACTCGTGTAATATCCCATAGGCACACGATATTCCTTAATACATTTATATAATAAAATATTTGAATTTAGAAAAAATGTAAAAAGAATTTTCACAATGTCCAAATATTAATGTAATTCTAATAAGAATCTTATTAGAAAAAATGCTCTTGATTTTATTTTCAAATAAGTTTTCTTTAATCATAGGAATAATATAATATTTCAAAAAATCGTTATATTCTCATCTTTAGTTAATTGATGTTTTTAATTATTTTCAAATTAAATTTTGAATTTTCAAACGCACGAAAGAAAAACTGATAATTCTTTTGAAAATAAATGAAACTGCCGAAATAAATAACGATCGTTTCGTGCACTATACGTATCCATAAAAACGTTTCGCGAAACGTGAGAAAGAAAGAATAGGCGTACGATTAGAATTGATTTAATTATCTTAGTTCCCTAAAAGGAGGATCTTTGCGAAGATTTAGTGTTATCAAGTGATGAAATTCTCACGGAATTTTTCCAACGTTTAAACCGCTTTTCTACCTACAAAACGACCCTCGCCACATACAACGAAATCCATAAGTTTTTATACAAAATTGCGTTAAAACCGTTCGAAATGCTCCATTGAAAATATCCCGAAGAATTCTCATAAGTATTCAAAGGTACTTACTTTCAAAAATTTAGTGTCAATTTGAAATAATTAAATATCGTATTTATCTTGAAATAAAATAAAATTGATTGTATTGTTGAATAACGGAAACGTTTAAATAAAGAATTTGAAAAAAAAATCGTTATTTGATTACGTACGAATTTAGATATGAAGGATTTCTATTTCACGTTAAATATGAATATTTTAAAAAGTTTACATTTCAAATTAAATTGTACAAAAATCGAATTAAACTGATTTATGAAAATTTGGAAGATGGCATGTGTAAGTGGTCAAAAAATTAACTTCTAGCATACCTTTATGAATTAATGTGTGTCTTCCGATCTTCCGATTACTACTCAGCAACTAATAACAGAAGTTTTTTGAGAATTAAAAGATGAAAATTTTCGTTATTTCACATTTTCGCTGAATATAAACAAAATTTGCGACCTTTCTTTTGAACTGCGTGAAAAAAACTGATGAAAACAAATGAGTAAGATTTGAAAATTCTGAAAACGAATAACTGAATATTTCAAATAAATATTATTTTTTTAATTTATTTACTCTAGCAACGATTATCGAATACAGTATTCTCTCGATTATCCGAGTACAAATAATCCGATTTACTGTTTTTCTTCTAATAAAATATATTCGAGCGATTTCTACATTAATTTTTCAAACCGAAATAATCAAATATGTAAACGTATCGATCTGTATTAAACATTTTCGTCTTATGATAATTAACTGAAATTACGTCAACTAAATAATTTCGATTTTGTTCAAGATTTCGATATCTCAAGATGTCTCATCAGTATTCAGATATATGAAATGCAATATGTATATATCAAGAAAATTCTACAAAACATTTTCACCTTCAATTTTCTTTCCTCGATACTCAATACCCCAAATGACCCATAAGAAACATACAAATTCAAAATTTAAGAAAAATCCTCGAAAACCTTTCGATTCCATAAATCACCGCCGTGCATCATTTCGCCTTACAGTGAACCACCAATTTTCAGCACCTCTCTTCAGAGTGATTAGTCGTTGCCGGCTTCACCTGTAATAAACCGATCTCGGACGACCCTCGCCCTCGCCCTCTGGCAATTTACAAGAGCCATTTTAGACACTCGAACCGAATTCGACGAGGATTTATTCGGTGTGTATTTACACAGCTGGTTCTTTGCTAGAGCGAAAAGTGTGTGTGAAAACTCCAGAAGGCAAGGGGTTTAAGTGAACGCGGATTAATTTCGCGAGAGGCGTACTCGGAGTTGAATATCTGTCGTTTATTCGAGATGGATCTTTTCGATCATTTCCTAAATTTTTGTTTGCTATTGTGTTCTGTAATGTAAGTATTACGTAATACTAGTGTTGAGCTACTAATGATTGAAAGATTGGACATTTTTGTTACAGATTTTTTTTTATTTCTCATTTAATCGTTTTCATTTAATGTTTGGAATTCGAAGAGTAATCAGTGTACGAAAAATGACACTAAAATCGATCTAATTCGATCGATACCTAAAGACAAGATGGGAAATCCATTTTTGGAACCATTTTTAGGATTTCACAGAGTATTTGAATTAACCAGAATATGACAGTACTCGAATTCAGCATCGTAGGGACACTGAAGCCCAACGTGACATACACAAACGCTTTATACCATTACATATTGGGCTATTAGACATATTAGAAAGTTGATAAGTAATCTGATGATACAGATATCGAAACCATTCATATCATTTTAAAATCAAACTTGTTCAAAGATTATTTTTGCACTCAATTCAAGCGATTTGAATTTTGAAGTTATACCTTTTGACTTCTTGAGTCATATAAAGTCTTAGGTCATGTTTTAACATCGAAAGGATATCCAAGGATATCTTATCTTGTATTTGATTATGTTTTTTTCTTTTAGGCATAGCCCCATTTTGATAATGTCGTTTATATATCGTGGGATTTTGATACGGTTTGTTCAAATAAACAGTTCGTAGTAAGTTTTGCGTTCTTTTTATAAATGTACTCGCAATTTTTAGCGATATGACTTATCAATGAGTAAGTATTTGGTTTTTCCATATAAAAATGAGTAAATTATATGTATATTTAATATGTTTAGTTAGTAAAATTTCATAAGAAACACATTGATGAGTTTGTGAGAATTATAAGAATCAACAAAGATATACACTTTTATAATGTTTATTTAAGAAATTTGATTAATATACATATTTTAACAAAATAATATAAATTTCTATTTAATTCGATAAAGTTGACTGAAATTAGACACATTTAACTAGAATTTTTTTATAAACATTAGAATTATACCGAAAAATCTCAACAGACTCTCAAATCAAAACACATTCACATACCATCAAATTCACTCACCATACATGAAAATTAATTTGAAAAAAAACACAATTTCAATCGCACACATAGAAAACTGCAACAGAATCGAAATATCTGAAACTTTGCACATCCGAAACCGGATAAATCCCAGCTTTTCGGACACTTTGCACATTCCAACATAGCAAGGACAAACTAAAAATCGCGAATTCAATTAATAGCCTCGCAGAGCAGACACATCTCTCTTGTATGTAGGAAAATTTTCAAACCGGAAAATCTCCGAGTTCAACTTTTCAGCAGCATAAAAGCAAATTGCGCAAAAGTCGGTTATGCTCTTACATATTTGCGAGGTACGTACATACGAGTCGTTCAGAGCTAAATACGACTAACTCCATGAAGCGAGAAGTCGAAAAAAACGTTTTTTCTTTAAATCAACATACAAATTTTGTTCATAAATAGCTATAGTATTAGACAGTTTACATATGAACTCAGAATCAATTAAAATGACTTCTGCATTATGTCGTTTCATGGCATCAAT
Source organism: Cheumatopsyche charites (assembly GCA_024721215.1). Lineage (NCBI taxonomy): Eukaryota > Metazoa > Arthropoda > Insecta > Trichoptera > Hydropsychidae > Cheumatopsyche > Cheumatopsyche charites. The sequence continues at coordinate 3,081,198 of CM045583.1, forward strand.
CTTCATTTTTCAGAAAATGTCTTCACTTTTTTCACACACAAAAAGTTATGACTAACCGAATGCTTTGACATTTAAATATCATTTTTCCTAAAATGTGGAGTTGATCACGATTAACTCTGAATGGCTCATATGTGCATTTTCAATATGAGTTTCCATATTCTCTCGATATGTAGGTACAACCGAGTCCTTTGTTGTTAAGCAGGATTATAAAGTGGAGCGATATCTGTAAAAAAGATGACTGGGCAATAGATAAGATGTATTTTCATCGTTAGATTCTTTCCTCACTCTAAGACTATACTTACATATGTATTGTATGTACCAGTATGTAGAGGGCAATCGCCAAGATTCTTTTTATGACTTTTCGCAAAGATCAAATTGATACTGATACGATCGCGAATGCTAGATTTCCTTTTCCACCTATAGAATCAGGGATTGTCAATTCTAAGTCTAATAGTTCGAAACGATTCATGTGAATAATGAAATTTTAATAAAGTAATTCGATTCAAATTCGACGAATATTTTCCTTGTATAGGTGCTATATCATTGTTTTTTCGTATTATTAATGTTAATATTATTTTGTGTGACGAATCTATGAATTTGATGTCATGGAATTCAACTACGCTCGAGTGCGTGATTTAAATAATTAAGATTATATTATAATTGTATACATAATTTTTTCCGAGAATTTTTAATGCATGAAACTTCTAAAGGATTATAAGCTCGTGCTGGTTTTTTATCTGATTGGATTAGAAAACTTTACTTTCGTCTTACTTTTTTTTTAAATAATGAAAATGTATATAGTTGAAAAAAGTGATTGAACCTTTAACGACTGCTAAATGTGATTAATGGATTTTTAAAATATATACTTAAAAGATTCGATTGATAATTTAGCAAAAACTCACTTTTGCCGAATTGCTTATTAACACATTTTTTGAAACTATGATAGAAAATAGATTCTACATAATTTTCATTATTAAATATTCATATATGAATGCTTAATCATATCAAATTCCTTTCGTCCATTAAATTGTATGAAACATTCAAATACACACTTCACCCACATATTATTACTGACCAATCTCAATAAACCTAATCGAATTATATTACAACAAAATCAGCAACCTTGATAAATTACGGTTAAACACGCTTTCGAAACCGCCTCATTTACTTTAATATAATCAAGCACTTCAATATTTCCTACGATGGCCAATTAAGTACGTTAATAAAATCTACGAATAGAATTTGCAGAAATCAAATTCGATCGTAAAACCGTTTCGCGTTAAAATTTTAGCACACGAAAAATAATTAATTGCGATAGTTTTTTTCGGAAAAATATATGAAAGTTGAACACACATGTTCGCTTTTAGGCACAATATGCCCATAGTTGGTCGTAAAGTTCTCTCGTATTCCTTCAGGGGGATTATATCAGTGAACTATATAATATCGGTCGAAAAAAAAGACGTGTCCCAGAATTGAGCTATTCGATGTTCGGGATCAATCTGTGTAATTCCTACCGTTGAATTTTATGTATTTTTTACAGCAATATTACTAGTGTCGTTAAATCCGATGAAACGTCCGTATAATCATTGAACATATGGCTTTTTTTTATTATATTTATCGATGTCACGACGATAAATATTAATTGAATATATTAAGTTTTTCGAAAACGCTTATTAAGTTGTGAATTTTAAAACGTCGTTAATCTGAGCGGAATTATTGTAGGTACGAGTGTCGTGCGTGGAAATTATAATAATCTCGATATAAATTTTCATTACTGCAAGATTGTACGATTTCCGAGACTGTAAAATTTATGAAACATAATAAATACATCAAAAGGACTCCATAAAGTTGAATTTTATCGGAATCGCAATATCGAACTAATTTCATATTTAAATTTAAGCGCCTTCAAGAACATGGATTTATATAGTAATATTTCGAACAAACTTAAACTGAATTCATACAATATTGTCTTTTTCCTATTCATTCTTTGAACTTTTCATTATTCAGAAATCTCTTCGAATAAGAAAAAAGTCGATTTTTGAATGTTTATTGAGAGAAAGAAAGTGCAATCTATCCTAAAAAGTTGTAGGGCTCATTCAAATAACAAAATTTTTCTTTAGATTTTTTTTCATTTTAAATTATTCTTTATAGAATTACGAAACATATTGTTTTCGTCATTTATTTTAAGTATATTTTCAATGTGCTGCTTTAAACATTTTCATTGGATGTTGAACTACATTGTGCTGTACGATACAATGATATCGACAAACCCTTAAAACTACACGACTTAATCGACTAAAATTTCAGATCAAAACATCAAAATCATTTCGAGCGACATGAAACAGCTGAAACTGAAAATCGGACAAATTCGCAGTCGCTTCGGCCATTCGGAAAATGTCCGGAAAAGCGACATTAGCCTCGGCTCCATCTTAGCAGCAGTTTTCCAACTGTTTTCCCCCGGAGTGAAACCGTCGACTATTTAACTTGATATCGGATAACTTGCCCAATCGCCAAATTGGCTCCGTTGCTTCCTATGTGTATGTATGTATGTAGTGTGTGCCCACCTCGCGATGTCACCCATCAGACAGAATTTACTTTTATTGTTACTATCTTGTTCCACATTACCGGAATTGTGTTATCGGAAGCCGGAGGTGCGCCTCCACAACCCCTCGGTTCGATTTTTCTGGGGTGTGTATGTATGGTCGTTTTAACCTTCCGCTTCCTGTTCGGGGTATGTATGAGGTTGGTTTAGGTGATTGGCTATCTTATAGCTTTTTTTGTTCGCTGCGATATGTCAATTTTTCACAAAACTCATCAAACTCAAAAAAGATAGGAACCCAATTACATGCATTTCAAAATTTTGCATCATTTATATAACATATTATGAGTGTGAGCATTTATTTGTGGATAAATAAATTATTCAAAAATCAAACGCTTTATTGAAGAAACAAAAGACTGAATATGATTCATAAGACTCACAATCAGATTTAGACTTACAATGATTTCTTAACAGCTAATCCTTTGGCAGAAAATTTTCCTGAAATATTATAAGCACATCTGGCAATTTTTCTGTATCTTTACATTTTACAATTCAATTTTAATATTTTACAAACATCAGAATTTCTATCGATTGATATGTTTTAAGGCTTTTTGGAATCTCAACTGTAGCAAACACACGTCTAACAAACCCAATGGTATTTACTATGGGAAAGAGGAAACATTATACGACTGTTCACGATTGACTTAAAGTCCAAATAGTCTCGTCACAGAAACTATTTTTATTTTATTACAAAATTGACAGTTATAACTTACCATCACACTCTTAATTAATAATTTAAACATCGATACTCAATTTCACCAATGATTTAACCACAATGAAGATTTGATAAGAATTTTCTTCAAGACCACACGTGATTCGTACTCAATAAATTATAATTGTTTTCTTATATTCCATATACAAACCTTAACTTATTAATTGGGGTCTCATCTTCCCTAATACAAATTTTCTAATCCGAAACGCAATAACTTCACATCGCCAGGTTACAGCCGATTTTATTTATGTATATACGAGCTTTTCTTGCTCGAACGAAACTCGACGAACGATTTCTGCTCTCGATTTCTTCTCTAACTTTTTATTATAGATTCGTCCATCGTCTGTGTGTGTGAACGTATAATAGTCTGAATACGTTTGCACTTTTGGGAAAAGTTGAAATTTACGGTCCCATCACCGGTACGGTGTGTAGTTTCGTTTCTGAAACTGTCGTATAAAGTGCGCGTATGTGGGTCAGTGAGATTTGAGATTGTCGAGGGAATTATGAAAAAAATATGGGCGGATTTTTGATTATTTCTATAAATGGTCTTTGGGAGATTTGGTTAGTTTATTTTTAGAAAAATCGGTCGAGTTTTTCTTGTGAAAAATCGTTTTATAAGATTTGAATGTTGAAGTTTATTTAATTTGAAGTATTGAAAAAATTGTGGGAATAAATTAAATTCAACTAATATATTATCTGATATTAAGTTTATCTTCATAATGAAATAACAACTTTTCATTGTATTTGAAAAAGAAGCCAATCGTGAGACAGTTGTCTGTCGGGAATGACATTTCTTATATTCTTGCTTAGAATATATAAAAAACTCTTAATCAAATGAAAAATCTCTTATTTTACCTACGACACGTTAAATAACAAGTATTTCGCTTTTTTTATTACAATCAGGTGAATTTTCTGTATCGTAGAGTTTGAAAAATATAGTAGGGGCTCATATTTTTGATCATTTGTAATGATCAATAGATAATTCCTTATAACTTCTAATGATTCTAATATAAAATACAGAACATAACATGATACAATCTCACTGAATCGTATCACAAAAACACTTCTATGAATAATATGATTATACAAATTCAAAATTCAAATGAAAATTCCACATTTTCCAAACGAAAACAAAAATATTTTCCTACTCACAATTAACACCAATCTACACTCGATACCCAAATCAAACAAAACAGAATTAGACTCATATTTTCTTGAAATTGACCATAAAATCTTGAAGACATTTATATTTCAAAAAAAAAAATACAAACGAGATTATCGCGAACGAACGAATCTGCACATTCGAACGATAGAGAGATAGACTCGAGAAAAGGATATTTCGCACTTGCGGTTTCCGCATTTGAGCGGGAAATTCGCAACGCGACACTCGAAGGGATTCCTCGAGTCTATTTGATAACTTTTATGGTATCTTCACACGTGTGATGAATTCGGGAATTTTCCGCGAGGCTTTCGAGTGGGATCCGAAGGTATTCGGGTGTTGGGTGACCCAAAGTCGTGCAGGGGAATTGTCGCTTTTTTTCTGCCTTTGAAACGGGAACTATGTATGTAGGTGCCGAAATTGGAATAGGAGTGCGTGTGTTATTTTTGACATTGTATCGATTGTGAAATTCTATCTGATTGTGGGTGTAATCGATGACGTGTGGATATTGGAGATCAATGAAGAGTAAAAATAATTGGGATATTTTGGTGTGTTTATAATGGAATGAGTTTCACGTAGTGTCATTTTTTTTATCGTATTTTTGATTCACTTTATTTTTTTAAGAAAATTAATTATTATTTTGCTTTAGGTTCTGTTATTCAATCGTCGGAATCGAGTTAAAATATGGTACATTGAAATTAAATTGAACAGAAGTTAATAGAATTTGTCGGTGGTAGAGAAAGGTGGGGAGACTTGATCCTCCTTTTGTTTTTAGCTTCTATCTTCCTTCTGAAAAATCGTATTTTAAAAAGTAGTGACAAATAAGCCCGATAAAATACCAGCGCAATTGTTTTACATACGATTTTCCAAATGATAGTTAATGGTTTAAAGAAAATGAGAGAATTAAATATTTTTCTTTAACTATACTGTCAATTAAAAACAACTAAATAATATTAAATATTTATTTAACTGAATATTTATTTATTTCATTATATTTTCTCAATTATAAATAATTTAAATCTTATTTTAAAAGCAAAATACAAAATAATTGTCGATTTTTAACAAAAAAATAAAATATTTTTTATTGGCCGTATAAACGTGTGTTATGAGCGCGAGCGTCAGTCTTGTGAGTGTTGTCAATTGACGTTTGCGTTGTCGTTATGGCAGAGATTCCTCTACCTGGTGATGATGGCTTTTCGCGATTTTACACCGAGGTTTCAATTATATCTCTTCTGCAATTATATTCTCATTAAATAGACACAATTCCCCTTTTACCCTTTACCGTTCTGCCAAATGTCAAAACATTGATGTAACCTCAAAATCAATTACTACTTCTTATGATGTTCTTTATCTTTTGATTAGTATAATTATCGTTTTTACTTTTCAATATCAATGATTTATTTCTATTTCTGTCTTATTCAGGTAAAGGAAATCGAAAAGAGAGATTCAGTTTTAACACCGAAGCAACAGATTGACAGATTGCTTCGACCTGGTTCCACTTATTTTAATTTGAATCCGTTCGAAGTGCTTCAGATTGATCCTAATGCCACAATTGAAGAAATCAAAAAGACATACAGAAAGTATTCTATTCTAGTTCATCCCGATAAAAATCAGGTATGTTGCAGTCATTTAGTTCTTTACATTAACCAGAAATATTATTACTTAATTATTGTACGCAAGATGTTCTGACTCAATCCAACTTCTATTACGACTCATCGTAAGCTCTAACTTGATAAAAAAAATGTTCTTTGTAATAAGAAACTAGAATACTAACCTAACCCGATTTTTGACCCTAATAAGAATGATCTGAAATGTTTCTTGATTCGTTAAATTTTTCCTTTCAGGATGATCCTGAACGTGCACAACAAGCTTTCGAAATTGTTAATAAGGCATGGAAAACACTTGAGAGTGAGGAAACGCGAAAGAAATGTTTATATATAGTAGAAGAAGCTAAAGAAAGGACTGATCATATGGTTTGTTTAAAAAATGTTTGTTCTAAAGTTTCTGATCTTGCTTTTTATAATATCATAATCTGATATTTAAGATTGAAGAGAAAAAGAAAAAGTTGCGCAAAGAAGGTAAATCAAATGAAACTATACCTGAAGATGATCCTGTTAAGTACAAACATGCTATATACGTCATGACAATGAAGGTTTTTATTCCATTAATTTTCTTATTTGTCTTCGATGAATATGACTAATTATGAGTTTTACAGTTATTTGCTGATATGGAAAGGAAACGACAACATTTAGAAGTTAGAGACATGGAGGAACGTAAAAGAAAAAGAGAAGCAAAAATTGAAGAAGAGGAACAAGAATCATTACAAAAAGAATGGGCGAAAAACTTCGAGGTATAATTTCATTCATTACATTATCAAAAATCGAAGCATTTTTTGTATTTAAAAAATATTTTAGGAATCTCGTCAAACAAGAGTGGACAGTTGGAAGAATTTCCAAGCTAGCGGATCTAAAGAAAAGAAACGGAAAAAAGTAATGGGCTTTAAACCACCTAAACCTAAACCTGAAACCAGATAATGGTTATATCAAAATATTTAAAAGTATTATAGTGAATCTGATTCTATAATACAATTGATGTGTTGATTGTTAATTTGTGTGATTAAAAATTAGATTTCGGTGTTCATGACAATGTATAATATCAGTTCATTATCGTTTTAACCCATAATGGAAAAGTGATCATATATAGTTTTAATTTTTAAGAATATTCTCACCTCTAAGTATATATTTATAAAATAGTTCATAAAAAAAATGAATTTGCTGATCTTTCAAGTAAATTAAAATGAAAATTTTGAATGCGTTTCATTTTTGTAATTTTACACACTACACATTAAGTATTTTGTAAATCAGAGTATGTTTTGAATCATTACTGCAGTACATTTTCCTACTTCACTAATAATTTTTGCAGCCATTCCTCCATAGTTTATAATTTCACTAACTGCACACGTTGCAAACTTAGTAGGAGAATTTTGAAATATGATACTCGCATCTATAACCTATATTTATCAAAAATCAATAGTTTTTAAGTGTTAAATATATGGCTAATAGGCACTTTTTCATAATCATACTTTACCAACGATATTCCTGAATCTGCTAATGTTGAAATTGTGTTCAATGAATTTTTTATAATATTTGCACAAAATCCAAAGTCTATCACACTTTCGGATATATTTTCACAGCTAACTAATTGATTTATTACATTAGTGAATGTACTGATTCCCAATTCTGTTATATATTTAGCTGAATCAATTATATTGACGAACTCTTGAATGTTTGTCATTCCACAACTAATTAAATTGTTGATTGTCCTATTTTCAGCTTTTTGATAAATAATTCTTTGTTTCTAAAAGTTTCAAACACAGTTATTATTTTCTTTTTATATACCTAATTAAAGTTTTCTGATGAATTTACTTACAGAGATACATTCATTTACTGACAAAGCTAAGATTTGTGATGTGCTGGTTATGATGTCCACAGCTTCATAAATGCTATCAATTGATATTGACAGATTGATATTTAAGAAATGTATTATTTGATACTTTTGTTGTTCCACAAACATTAGTATCGAATTTATAAATCTTGCTCCACTGTTTTTAAATATTCTCAAAATCAATTGCACTGAAACTCTCATAATGTCAAATATGTTGAGTTTCTTATCATTTGAAACAGAAGTGGTTGATGGAAATCCTAAAAATGTCTCAGTATTCTCATCTAATATTTTTGTTGCAATCTGGAGAGAAATATTGAAATTATTATAGTATGAAAATATTTGACCGAAATTCAAAACTTACTTTATCAATAATGGATGATGTTACATTGCCCTGGTTTTGATTGATTGGGGATGCTAAAATCTATTTGAGAAAAAAGTTATCACCATCAATATTTTATTGTCATTAATACAAATTTTAGGCTCATAATCACCTGACTGATGAATGATATTACTAGCAGACAAATGCAAGTTTTGTTCATTTTCACTTGCCTTTGTTAACGTTTGTATTTTATTTCTTGTGAAATGCAAATGAATATGATTTTGTGCTCTCTTATATACAGTATGTAGTTTATCGTTGTTAAAAATATAATTATTTAAGATAACATTTTCAGAGAAATCAGTATCTTTTGATCTGATTATACATACTTTATGAGCTATTTATGATCTGTCTTAATGAGTTGTCTCTTTCTATTTAAAGATATACATATTCAGTCGAGATGAAAGCAATTTATTAAAGATAAGATTTGTGTGAAATTTCAGGAAAAAACAAACCTTTTTGACAAATTAATATATTATACGTTCAAAATGTTATTTTCTTTTCATTACTCAAACAAATATAACTTCATACGCCCCGATTTGTTTTAACTGAAATCTTCCATCTCACTAATTTAAGTAAAATATTTTCACATTGATGAAATAAATATGATTGGTTCAAATATTTATTGCTCTAATTTGTATTTACAGTGAAAATTAACTGATAACCAAATTTATTATTATATATTGTGCAGAACATAAGATAGAAATAAGAAATAATAAGAACAACTCAGTATGTGTTTATCCAGTAGAAGTGGAATTTGTGAAGCATGCTGCTAAATCTGCTGCTATATTGGAGGCATTTTCAGCTGCTTGAGCTGTTGCTGCTATTCCACATGCCGCCAGCTCGATTTTTAAGTTTAGAAGATACAATTTAGCTAAACTCAGCTTCAGACACAAATATCATAATCAGTGGCTTTGGAAAAATATATAAAAAAACAATTTACAAGTAAAAACTCACATTTCTTGCGATACTCAATCCCAAATTTGCGAAAGCTGTTCCTGCGGTTGTAGCTAGTCTGAGCTTGCAAGCGAGTACTTGAGGTGAAATCAATCTAAACAAATTTCCATTTCCCAGCCTTAAACAGGTTCCAAGTCCTTGAGTTACGTTTACAGCAAGTTGTGTGGCATTGCCACAATTTTCATGAAGAAGGTTCACAATTCTCAAACCCTGATTAATTTTATTCAATTTACATTCCTCCCATTGAAGGAGAGTTTCGTTTATAGCTGCAGCTATTTCATCAGCAATTCCCTATGTGAAATTGGAAATTATTTATCAAAGAAAATTACTATTTGTTTCATAATGTTTACCTCCACACAGTCTGCAACAGAATCGTTACGGCTCAGGCCTGTTTCTATCAAGCTTCCTGATGGTGAGAATATGTTGTTAATAGTGGTGCTAATATTAGCATTGAAAATTGCAGAAAACCTAGTTGATGTATCGTTAATTTCATCAGCAACACTGTTTGCTCGATTTCGTGTACTTGATGCTGTTCTACGAGCATTGGCAATGAGTACCGAAAGCCCTTGACTGGCTATTCTATCTTGTTGTTGATCATCAACTCTTCCATAGAATGAAAAATTTGTATCAAATATGAAACTTTGAACACCATGCTGAAATGAATATTGGTTAGAATTACTAAAGCAATATAGAATTAATTTAGAAAACTTGATATAATAACTACCGCAGTGACCACCGCCAGAATTAAAACCACCACAAACTTAGGAGACTCCATATCGGACTGATCACTGCCGATCTCACATATCTCCTCTATATATTGACTTATTAAATGGATGTTACTACACATTCATTGATATGATAACAATTTGTCATTACCATTTTCATATTGTTTTAATATTAGATTAGTTTCATTGTGGAAACAATGTATTTGTACAGCATCTTGATGAATATGCATAAAGTTCTATTTGTTGTCCATTTTTCTTTGAAATGCAAAACATTCTTCTATTAAACAACATGAAGGCCACAATTTAGTCTGAGGATGTATGTACAATGTATGAAATATAAATTTTCAATTAAAATTGAAATTTTGAAGTTCAGGTATTAGAAAATTAATCGTTCAAAAACCCCTTGTTCATTTCATCATATTCTTGGTATGAAAATAAATGAATATTCAAGCTGTACATTTTCATTAAAATTTGAATTTAAAAATCTTGAAATGAAAATTAATGATAAAAGTAAACTACGTTAAAAAAAATTAACATTTCTATTCCAACTGGATCATTAATGAAAATGTATATTATATACGATCGATGCACTTGTACAATTATCCATTTATTGGCTGTCATAAGCGACATAATAAAATGTCAAAAAAAACGACCTAATTTTCAATCACTGTTCAAACATATCGAACAATGTACAATTTTATTTTTTTGATCGATTATTCAATGCGGTTACATTTAACCCGGTCACAAACAAAACCATGTTAAGGTTCTCGATCAGATCCTGTTCGAATTCGAAAATTTATTTGATAGAAACCGAATTTTTTTCTACACGTACATGATTTCTATCTTTATATGATCGTAGCTGTTCGCATTTCAGTTTTGCAATGGATGACATCATTCTTCACAGTTTGTATGGTTCTGTGTCTATCGCAGGTGAAAATTACGAAACTGTGATATAATGATTTTAACCGGAATGTTGACCTAGTCAATTAAACGAAAACGTATTGGAAAAAATGACGATTGATTATATTTTCATATTTTTTAAGTGTCTTCAAGTTTTTTTTATTCGATATGTGCTTGCATACGAAGATTGTGTGCATCTTAATTGAACAAGTAGAAAGCACATAATTCAATTGTACTTGAATTCGAGATTATTAGTCAATTTATGCATTAACAAGATCGTGGACTACGCAATATCAAAAGTAGAGCTTTGATTTTCGAATGAATAATTGACAAGTTATGTTATATCACTTATATGACAGATATTTCGACTAGGAAAAAACGGCATTTATCAAAAGTTAAATGTTTGTTTTGTAATATGTTGACATTTTTATGTTAGATGACATTTTCTCGTGTCAATCACGGAAACTGACAATTAAAATGAATTTGATTAATTATTATTGCACGATTGTGTTTTCATTCGACCGCAAATACGGAATCACTCGAGTGTTTCATTGCTTATATCAAAATTATGAGTCAAGATTACTTTTATGCTTTTCCATGACAATTATGATTGATAAGTGATGAGGTTTTAAATGTATTGAATCTCAGCAACTAAATAATTGTAATTTAGTTGCGCAAAATTAATATTAGAATATTCTAGAAGGAAACGTGATAGAAGATTGTATTTATTATCTTTAGCGTTCATCTCGAAACACGTTCGAATCGTGCTCCTGAAGTTATCGCTTTGTTTCCTTACTGTCATGTGTGTACATATACCAAATATATAGAATGTTTCGAAAATTTATAATTAACTAATTAATCGAAAAATTAATCAAATATAGAATCAATATACCAATACAACCAAATGAAATTTTATAAAGCTGAGGATTGTTTTTTTAATAATGGGAGAGCAATTTTAATGCAACGAGAGCCACAAATGAATATTTGTCTTGATGTTTTTGAAAAATTTCAATATATCACATTCTAAGAACGTCAAAAATTATATGAAATTGGGATAAATCAAACGATCTTACGAAAACGATGGGATAAACGTAAGACACGAGAAAAACGAGACTGTTCTGGCGAAAGGTTTGGTTATGTATGAACTCAACTTAAAGGAAAATCGGATTAATCCGAATAAGTAAATTGACTATCGAATGTTGCTTTCGATACACCGTGTATCCAGTTTGACCTACACAAGCAACCATTAATCTGTTCGTGGGGACGCCGCCCGGTCTGTGAGAGGAAGGTCTTCGAGACCAATCTTGACCTTGCCTTGCCACAACGGTACTCCAAATCTTACCACACGACAACGACTCATTCATGTTTTCATATCGGCCAAACTCGCACACAACATCCAGTCCGTCCTCAAACGAAAAGGAAATCCGATTCAATATACTCTCGATCGATTCTCGTTTCGAAGATTTTATTTACGGCGCAGTTGCACGTTCGAGAAAATCGAAATCGAGCAGCCAAATTTTGTATAGGAAATAAGTCCCAGGCGATTTTCTAGAACTTGTTAACGACCCTTGAATCTCCTGAAAGACCAAGATTTTAAGTAAAATTTTCAAGAATACAACTCGACAGTCTTGGTTTATTCATGAGGTTAATGATAAGACGTGCTTCGTTCGCAAGGACGTCCCATTGAACCGCATCTCCGTGTTATAAAGAAAATTTAAAAATCGTACGTCGTTGTTATTATTTCGCATGATTTCGATGACGCACGAAAAAAATCTCATACTACGCTTCAAGATTTCAGAAGTGTGATAAGACGTGCTCGCATCTTGTTTACTTCGCACACAAGGATTTACCATTGAATCATGCGAGCGATCGCTCTGAATGATAATGTTTTAAATTTCGCGCCTTATTCACTTTAATTGATGTGCTCGTATGCAACTTAGATTTATGCGGTTGCAAACGGCCATCGGTCTTATGTGTTGAAGGAATATATGTACTTTGTCGTTTTTATGATATAATTTGACGAACTTGAATAGAATTACGTACATAAATCTCGGTCGGAGTGTTTAAGGGTCAATCGTTTGCCTATTAATTATAATTTTCAAATCGTTATCACAATAGTCTCTTTGATTATTCTATCTATAAAAAATATGATATATTATAAAAATAAATTAGAATTAATTATTTTATTACACATTAATTAAATATCGTAATGAAAATTTCATTACAAAGAATTATTTTTTATGGAGTGTTTCACGTGACATAAAGCTCGATCTATTCTGATTATAAAAATATTTTGAATTAATATCCAATACTTAGCAGCTGTTATTTTGAGCTTAAATCATAATTATACTGTCAACATATTTTATAGCTGTGACATATATTGTGCTAAGTTATAGCTTAAGAAAATAGACAATTAAAAAAGAAAATCCTCAAGATATAAATCAGAAATATGAGGTTAAGTTAACTTTATTATTTATCGTATCAAATAATATTTCTTTTGCGAATTGTAGCTTGAAAAATAATTGTGAAAACTCATTGGTTTGACGCTTACCCGCTCATTGAAGTTTACGCGCGAAACAATTCACTTCCGAACTTTTCCGAACAAACACGAGCTTAACGACCGAAAGATACATTCTGAATGCAAATTCTAATATCAAAAATCGTTTAAAACATTGAAAATCGGACATGAACTCTCTTCAACTCTCCGTTTGGCGAATCTAATCGGACAACTGGGCCAATGTCGAATTCCCTCGTTAAGTCACAGTCGAGTTCTGTTCGCGGCGACAAAAGTGGGTGTATTTAGATTGGAGACAAATAACATGAGATAAATTTCATCGATTTGAAAAAAAATATGATAGATTCAACTCTGTAATGATATAAATACGTTTCGAAAAATAATTAACGACCGAATCACCTTTCACTTTCGACGATGACATCATTTTTATTATGCGCTCGGTGTCGCTTTAATCAAAGATCGATAGTATTTTTATCTTGTCATTATGAGAAAAAAAAACGTGCGAATTGTTAGATTCATGGTGTACTTGACCTTTCTAATTAGAATCAAGGTTGACTTATTTTTAAGTTGTTAATTAACTGTCAATTGAAATTTTGCAATTCGCTGCTGTATTCTGTTACCCAATGTGTGAATATTTTAAATGAGCTTTTGTATCCTTTCGTATATAAATTTCGATTTTGTAATATTTATTTCGAAACCAACGATTCACTGAAAAGAATAACATGAACTCGATTGGATGCATGACAAAATTTACTAACACGATAATAATCAAAAAGCTCATTTGCGTCGAATCATCAAATCGTGCATTTTCTATTTTCCATTGTATAACAGGTGCGTGAACGTTTTTTCATTTTCGAAATTGTCGACATAACAATTAACACCGCCTAGTGTGCGTTATGATTGACGATGGACCGGAATTTTTCGACAATTATGGGGTCATGGGAAAGTGACGCTTTTTATTGTCCAAATCAAAACTTAACACTTTCACTTTTATAATCGCACGAAATGCAAACGGCAGCGAATCACAATCGGAAAAAATTCAATTGAACCGACGCATTTTTTGGCTCGACTTTCGCGAGTGTACATTCGACGTGAAATCGATCGAAATTTTCAATATAGGAATCTAACACGACATTGAACTCTGAGGGTTACCCGGAAAATCGGATTCGTGAGTTATTTAAATTTCCGTTAATTTCAAATGTCAACGTCGTCATAGTGAATCGATTAACCAGTCGACGTCCTTTTGATTTCGATTATTACGATGCGTACTTAAATATTGTAAAATTGTATAATATTACATTCATAAAACGAGGGGTTATTCTAATTATCTCTTCAATGGTTTTGAAATACGTAATGTGTGAGAGGTCAAGAAATTTTTAGCGAGATCAATTCGGAAAATCTACGTTTGAAGAGAGGTCGCGAAATGAAACGTGTGTTTCATGTTAAAATATAAATTATTGAGGATTCTTATACGATGACCTTTAGCTTGTATTGTTTTACAATTTCGCAACAATATTGCCATCAATGCTTTCGGATATTTATACTCAAAATACTAAAGAGTCTATATGCAATATTTATAAGGTTCTATATTTATCATAAATCGATTCTATTCGTCGAAATAAAAACCGATAGACATTTGCACGTACTCCTTGGCATAGTTAATAATTTTTCATACGTTATCACGACATAGCAATAATGTGCAATAAATTCAGCATGTTGCATATTGTTCGAACTGTAACGACTTTAGCATAAACTAATTGATATTGTCAATAGTATAAAAGATCATTGATAGTGCATAATGATTAATTGTTTCAATGTTTTCGATTGATAAATTCGAATTTTCTTTATTCATAATTGTGTTGCGATTTTTTTAATGTTTATTTTGCTTCATCTTTTCTTCTATTCTATTCATAGCAAATACTCTTATGCAAGCAATAATAATATACGAATATAGGATTTAAATGATATGTTATTACACAATCAATTAATTGATTTAACGACTTTTATTATTGAACTTACTGATCATTTTCTAAAAAAAAAATACACACAGCAATCAGATTTTTTTCGTAACTGCAATTATTTATAATACTACACTGCGCTTTGAATACGACGCAATTTAACACGTACCTTTAACATTGCATTACATAAAATCTCTATCGATAATGAACAATAATCATTTTTAATAGTCGAGTGATACGCGGCAAATTTGATTAGCATTTCGTAACAGCGTCGATGTGATTCGGAACCAGTCGATAATTTACTCGTCTTTTCTCTTCGAGAACTGACCTTAAAGCCTTTTCGCCCAAAGGCTTCATGCAGCAGCTAAACGACAAATTAACGCTATGAAAAAGCGAACCTTTTTTCATTATATTCTTTTATATTGAACCGAGTACGATTCGCCGTATAATCGGAGTATAAACACTCAAGGCGAGCAGGACTGTGATGGCCTAAGGCGAGACAGTGTTATGATCGATGTTTATGCTCTTTTTTATTTTGAATTTATGCGAGAAAAATTTTACAGCCCTGCGAAATTGTCGTTTGAAGCTTCCGGCTGTCGACGGCTCTCGTTATTTCTGTTAACGGCTCGTTAATTGAGAGTTAACGCCGAGTTTAGTGTCGCAAACGTGATGCGTTATTTTGATGTTGGGTGCTATTGCGAGGTTGTTGTTTTTATATTTGTATATTCTCTTTAAATGTAATTTCAATTGCCAGAAAAAAAAATTAAAACTATCAGAAAAGCACAGTTAAGTAAAAAATCCTAGTAAAAATGTTTCAAGAATATCATCGAAAAAAATATAAGTTTTAAATAATGAAAAAATAAATAAGCTGATTTATTTATTGTAATCAAATGAAACATCATGTTAACCTTTAGTGCGTACAATCATTTTCTTTAAGCAAATTATTATATAAATATTTTAAGGTCGTGAGAATTTTCAGATTTTTTTCATATGTATTTTTTTCATTTATGTATATCTTTAAAAAAATGATCATTTAACATTTGAGTGGTTAAAGAACTGGTTTATTAAATCATAGTTGAACGATTCCGCATACTGCCGCAACTTTCGATAAAGATCGTCTTTTTTATTCTCAAAGTGCCGATCAATTATTATTTCTCTCATATCTCAACAGAATGAATATTCAATTAAATCATTAACGGAGTAAAAGTGAGTGTATTCTTCGCGAGATCCACACAATAATGTGGGGCAAAGTTTTTTTATAAGTTTATTGACATCGTTACACTTTTTCCTCGAACCGCCAATTAACATCGTTCATATCGCTAATTAAAGCTCAGGCAATCTCATTTATGTGAAAATTTATGTATTTTTCAATAAGAAGCAAAGTTTTTATCGCCAATACTCCAATGACAACGAATAATAATTTATACGAGTTCGTGACCCGCAAGATAGTTCCAATCGAACGTTCGACATTTATACAGCGAGTGTGTTTACCAATAGACAGCTAATTACGGCAAATTGTGAACATCGTCTAAAATTGCAGAACCACCCTTCTCTTGAAAGGTCAATCGCTAACGAGAATGTGGTCAAAGATGTCCTGCTTCGATATTATGATACGATTCGATATGCGGTGTGTTTTTAATCAAACCGTTGGCCCTGACATCTTTGGGCATGGTTTTTTTACGACCACTTTTCTTGTAGGTATTGAAATTGTTTATTATAGTAAGTGCACTTTATCTGCGTAGCGAATTTTCAACAATCAGGTGCAATCAAGTGAAATCATGCAAATCGTTCGGAAGCTATTGTTTTGATGACTCAATTAGATGATTTATTATTTAAATTTTATATTTTCTGGAGAATTCTGTGGAATAACTATTGTATAATGGAACTATCATAGTAAGGCTGGGTTAGGTTAGAGATTTTTCAATTATTAAAATGTTTTCATCATTAGAACTCATCAAATTGGAGTCGGGATTGAGGCAAGTTAAAATATATAACCCGTGCATAAGATAGAAAATTACTTAATCGAATATAATGCTAATTTTCATTCGAAAATTGAATTAAATTCTCAAATTCAGTTGTGTTCAATCGTACATCAATATTAGCTCAAATTAGTGGCAGCCTATTCTATTGGGGTGCAGGGTTGCAGCTTTTCTTGAGCCTTACGAATAGTTAAGATTATTGATATTTCTTTAGTAGTGTATTTTTAAACTTATAAAATATCATAGCTGCAACCCCCACGTAAACATGTAAACCAATCAAACTTTAAGCACAAACAAAGCCAATCATTCAAACGACTAAAAATCAAAATTCGCACCCGAACTCAACTAACCCAAATCACCCAATCGACCACCAATCAGTCAATATCAAAACCAAGAAACGATTACAGAAAAAAATTGACCAACTCTGGCACAAATCAATCATTCGACATACTTCTTTTACAACCGAGCGGCACGGGTCAATTAACGAAGCGATTTAGCAAAGCCGAATCCTTGGTATTCCGATCACACTTCGACCGTGCAATTCAACATTATAGCCATTGTCCTGTGATTATTCCAAGGACTTAACAGTTGAGGAGGATCGATTCCGTCACTGGTCAATTGGACATCCGAGCGAACGACAATGCTCGGAATAATTGGACGAGACGACGTTGTTAAGTGAATAATTAGATTTTGCACGAAGGTTCCTCGTTTTTTCATGTATGGATTCAATTTTGTGCAATATGATTTGATTGATGGTCATTGAGGTGGATATGATTCTGGAAAATTTCATTAAAATCGGTTTAATACCCATTATTTAATGATTGAACAAATTTTATGGTTGCATTTTTTGTAAACATATGAATGTTTTCAGAATATTAATCATCGTCTGGGGATTCATTGGATTGATAAGAACGATTTATTGTTTGATGTTTTTTCATAATAATGTGTTGTAATTGAGAAAAAAAATTATCTATGGGTCAAACACTTTTGGTCAATTTATTTATTGATGAATATTAATCCTATATAATATTTCCGCTTGTTTTTATAATAACATTTAAATAAAATAAAAATTGTAATAATTAAATGTACTCAATATAAAAATCGTATGAATCATTGAATTTCGTTCGATAATCTCATCGATATTATCCAGAACATGTTTTGATTCGACTCTAAAATATTATACAACTAATCTAACATCAATTACGATTCGATTCACGATTGTACCTAGCTTTTACGGCTTACGCAATTCGAACACATCAAAATCAATGTAAATAAGAAGCGCATAAAATGATTTCGAATGATCACAATCTGTTACGATATCGTTAAAAATAAAATCAAACTCGAATCAGGATATTCCCGCGGTTAGATAACTACATAGTTGCGCAATGTAAAATCAGTAATTGAATAATTTATAAGATTCGACACGATGAGTTGCATTTAACAGGTGCATTCTTCATCAAATATGATAATGCAACGCAATAAATCACGCAAACACTTATTTCAACAGTGTTGAATAAATTTAATGTGATTGAATAGAAATTACGCTGATTGTCGTTTTTCGATGTTTATATAAAAACCATGTTTTGACACAAGGCTACATAATCGATACACACAAAATTTTTCTTATAAAAATTATTCTAATATGAAAATATGAATATTTATTTGAAATTAGATAATGTGCTCGATTGACGTAAGCCGTTGATAAATTTCGAAGCGATCAATGTCTCGATCGCCATAAAACGACACTGAAATCGATTCGATTGCTTTTTATCTTCCGATATCTATTCGTGATGATAATGACGATGATGATGGTGAGTTTTTTCACGGTGTTATAAAATATTCCGTCTAACGGGTGCGAAGGTCTTCTATTTATATTAAACGTGAAAGTCAACATGGCGGAATTTCTTTTTACGTTTTTTAACGTGATGTTGATGTTTAATTACCAAAAAAAAGTTTCGGGATTTATTGCACTTTTACTTGTCGTGTTTGCACAAAATTGGCCATTGACATGGTGATTTTTAATACGGACTCACCTTGCTGAAATCGTTTCCTGATTTATAACATTTTTCTTCAGATTGAATTAAAATTTTGAATTTTATAAAATGCAGCAATATTTCCTCATTTATTAATCTCAATAAAAAACTATATTCAAATATTGATTCGATTCGAAATTTAAATTCGAATTTTTTTTCTCAATTTTAAACTTACCAAGTATTGTTGTAAGCGTTTGCTTTTAGTGACGCATCCATACTGATTTTAGTCGATGTCGAGCAAAATGTTTACCCAAAATGTATGAAAGCTAAAAATACAAGGATTCGAAAGCAGTTCCTCAATAACCTTAGGCAGCTAAGGTGTTCACTGAGTAAGCGGCTCTGTCCACACTGCTTTTGGTTTTTAACACATTCAGACCTGCTTCATTCGGTATCTCGAATTAATATGAAAGTAAATCATTCTATAGCGCAGTTATAATATTATATATTTTTTAAACTATGTACACTCATATGTTATTCAATTATGTGACGCACTTGACGATAATATAATTACAATAATATTTAATTGGGTCACTTGGAAATAATTAGATTATATCTTCATAATGTCAATAACTTTTGATTTTTGATCAATAGAATTAATATTTGAATAATTTTTTCTTATCTTAAATGTTTTCGGAAGCAAATATGATAGTTTGTAATGATTCTCGCTTCATACAAATGTCAAATTTGATAAATACGTGTAAGATAATGTTAAATGATTCTGCGAAGAACGTCTGAATAGATAAAATAATAAAAGTAATTTAAAAAATATCAGATTTTATACACGATATGTATGTTTTTGATCAAATTCATCTCAAAATCAATGCATTATTATTTTGATAAGTCATAATTTAAATTATTACAGTACTTGTTCATATTTTCTTTTTTTTACAAGATAGGCCTGAAGTTGATGAGATTTGTATTTGGTTTTGAATTAAATTAGAATTATTCAAGTTTTTTTTCTTTTCTTAGATTATGTTAGATTGTGTTACGTTTTAATCCAAATAAGATTAGATCGAGCGTTGTCCCGACATACTGCTCCTGCAGTACGAATATTTTTGCACCATTCAATAATTTTAAATTTAAATTAAAATCAAATCAAGCATGCAGCACTTAACGTGTTTGTATCCATCATATAGTAAGAGGTTATAATGTGTGAGTGAGGACATTCGGTTCGCGGTGCTCAACAAACCACGTAGTCTTCGCGCTGGCCGACATAACGGTGTGCCGCGCACAGGTGAAATTGTTTACGTTTAACACACCACAGGTTCCGAAACTGTGGGTACGCGAAATCGATCACTAATACATCTTCGACAATTTAACGAAAAAAAATCCGCGAAAATCTTTTTCGGAGGCCGGTTTTTCCGGCCTCGAACGCGAGTGTTTCCGCCGTCGGAAAATGATTCCGAGAAAAACTCTGCGTGAATTTTCTTAGACGTTTGTGATCTTTCGCTCGAGGTTAGTGTGTTAACCTGATTTTTTTTGGATTCTTCTAGAGCCGTTGTGGTTGTGTTTGTTTTTTGTTGTTATATGTCGGTGCTTTTGTATGTGTGCGCATGCAAAAGTTGATCTGTGTAAATATTTAGCATTGTTTCAGACGTCGGTTTGTGTTCATAATTAGCATTTATGAGAGTGACATTTGTCATATTGGCGCATGTTTGTGTTGGTAATTTATTGGTATAAATAATATTATATTTATGTGGACCCGAATGCTAAAAGTCATTTTGTGATCTTTGTACTAGCATATTGTTTTTTTGTTTTAAATTATATATATTATATGTATGTATTAAATTGGTAAATTCGTAATAGTCGTGATGTTTTTAGACAAGAATACGTAAAATTTATTATTTTGGTTATGAATAGAATCAATTATTCTATGATTTCTAGATGTATATGCTACTAAAAAGTATAATAAAGCACAAATAAATATTTTTAAATAATATAGGTATGTTATATAAATTCGCGAAAATATGAATATTATAAGCAATAACATCAAAATGTGAAATAATAATTGTGACAATGAAGATGAATTTTTCAATAATAAAAATATATGATATCATAATATATTATTGTATTTAGGGTATCTTCTTACACATGTTAGTTAGCTTGAGTTTTTTCTATAGAATTTAACGATTAAACGCGTCAATTGTCAAATTCTGCAGTAAAAAAATAACATGATATGAACAAGCGAAAAGACCGGTCCTGAACTTTTTCTTGTATTTTCTAATTCGATATAAAGTTTCATTAATAGACATGAATAGTTTTCACGCCGTTTTAATTTAAAAAATCAATCGGTTCCACAATCGTTAAAAATCCGATTCCGAGAATCGACATCACGTTTTCGCCAATGACTCTGAGAGCTTTCTACATACGTTTTCGTACGTTTTCGCATATTTTTCCAAACCGAGTTCACATGTAAACGAATTGTTCCCGCTAAACGATCGTGTGCGATTTCTCTATTAACGAGCGGTTATAACCTTTCACTTTCTTCAGATCATCTCGGCTTTGCGTCTAACAGACGACGGTCACCGGAAAAGCTACGAATGCACTTGACTTCCGATTTTTTTCATTTTAATATCATATTTTTTTTTCATATCGGTTCGCGGATAATTCCGTTTCCATTCTGCGGAAATAGTAGGTATTTATCTTTTTTACGGATCGCGAGATAAGCGTTTGTCTTTTTGCGGTCGCGAGCAGAATTTTAATGTTCGCGAATTGTGCGAAATCGAAATCGTTGTATTATTTTTATGTAATGTTATAAATTGATTATATAATTTATAGTTTTAAAATTATTATCAAAATAAATATTCAAATTCACTTTCGATTTTTGTGTAAGTAAACAATCAATATCAGCTTCAAACGTGTACAAAAATATTTTTTTTAATTTACATATTCATTTATTGAAAATTAGAATAATACAAGTGTAATATTATAGATCGGAACTAGGTTGTAAAATGATTGAATATTACGATTTTATCACGGTTTAAGCAAAACCTGGTCTTATTTCGAAATGGTTATAACCTGAAGTACCTTTATGTTCGTTTTCGCAATAGCATGGCGAGAAAATTCTCTAATAATACTAGATATTTCAAATAGAAAATATTTCATATTGATTTTGAAGAAAAGCCTTGAAATTGGATAAATCGGGCAACTTTTACAACAGCACATATTGAGAAATAAATTAATGCCATTGACATATAAGTGATTTAAAATTTAAGGAAAATCCGTTTATTAAATAAAATTTACACAAGTTATCAATAAAATAGGAACAAGTCGATTGAAATCCAGTTTTATGAGTGCAATTTACTTGGATTTTCTGAATAATCCAATGAGGAAAATCTGAACGAAAACCCCTCGTTCGATTTTCAGTTCAATTGACCATAATCAGAAATCGTTTCCATTGAATTTGCACAGAAAAACTTCTAAGAAAATGTGAATGAGTTCAATCAAAATTTTTATAATATTCGCACACCCATATCCGACATCGTTTCGCAACATCGAAAACGAGCCGCCGAAAAGATAATATGAAAATTAAACATATTTAAATACATGTAAATTTCGATTGTGAACAATTCGTACACCTCTCGGTATGTAAGCCTTTTAGATCGCAGCGGTAAAAGTTGCAAAGCGAATGTCGCAATCGATTTTGGTATTCTACGAACGTATGTGCAAATTAAGATCACTCTTTATTATGCTAACTATGTAAAGAAATAATGTAGTCTGAGAGATTCTCAAAACGATCCCGTGGAAATTCTCAAAATAATACATAACGTAAAAGTACATTCCTAGAAAGTTCCGCCGAGAATCGTTTTATGATTAATTACTCGCGGTAAAAACGCAATAGCGTAAAATTTAATTACTGACAACATTTATTAAAAATCGATTTATTCCGAAGCTTGGAAGCGATGTCTGAGTATTTGGGACGATAATTAATCATTCGTGGAGTCTGTGAAGTTTGTTCGTGCAGTTGCAAAACTGAAACGCCTAATAGTGAATAGTGAAAAAAAACTGTTATAATCTTCGCAGATTGCGAATGCATCGGACCTTTCTTACTTGTGCAATTGCTTGTGGAAAAAATGCATCTTTCAAATAATTAACGAGTGTTCATTCTCAGATGGAGCATTTTTTCAAGCCAATCTAATATGCCGTGTAAAATATTTAATAATTATTTTTGAAAAAATCTATTTTCACTCAGTTCATTTGATTTATGAAGTGATTTTTTTAACTCCATAGGATATTTGCTTAGATATGTTGTCATAACGACCACACAAACATTTCGATTTCCAGGAAAATTTGACGTCTGTACAATTTAGAATAAACTGGTTTCTCGGAAAAATCACGTTGCAATGGTAAATTTACACTTAAATTAATTATTACTTGAATCTTCACCATGTGAATCAATTCATTACATAATTTTTCACATCAAATATTTCAACGAAATTCGATGATTCAGTATACAAACGTAATGGAAAAACTGCACAAAACACACAATCACCGACAAAACGAATATATCTGCATACATCATTGAAATGACATCCTTAAAACGAAAATGTTACAGACAATTACCGAGACTTGAAACGAATCAAATTGTTACATTGAATATACACCGTTTATAGTTACAGTATCTGAATTTTCTACAAATCTCATCAAGCTTGCATTTTTTTTTAAATACATGCTAAGTAACCAAAAGTCGACTACGCGAGTAAATAGGCTTTTATACTCTCGAGCCCGAAAAGACGACTCGTGCCATAGTTTGTCGTCGCTCGATTTTGGCGCCGTTTTTTCGAATTTTTTTGCAATTGCATAACGTTTTCGACTGTTTGTTTTGACCGTTTTGGCCACTCGTTTCGATGGCTGTCAGGAATGTCGGCCATAGAGAGCCGACCTTTGGTTTCATGGCTGAGCGAGCCGCGAACAAAGACGCGACCGAATGGCCGGCGATAACCCGACGAACAGAAGCCTTGGTGACTCTATGGTGTTCGGTGTCTTCGTCTGAAATTGATGTCAATTATGGTAAAATGTGGATAATCGATGATTTTTCGCATTTGAATTGCGATTTTAGTGCTAAAACGCCGAGAGTTTACTCATTCTCTTAAAGCGCATAATCGGTGTTCGTTATGATTGATGAAAATTTTCATTCGAGTTTTGTATGTATGCATTTTATATTTCGACAACTGATGTGTGGTTTGAATTGTGTGACTTTATGATGTTCGGTGTCTTCATCTAAAATCGATGTTGATTATGCTAAAATGTGAATAATCGATGATTTTTTGCAATTTAATTGTTAGTGTTAAAATACAAACATTTTGTTGTCTGTTCGTAGTATACGTAATCGATGTTTGTTGTGATTGGATAAAAGCTGATTGATTGAGGAAAATTTTGGTTCAAGTTTTATATTTTATATTTCGGTAAATGGTGTGTTGTTTATATTGCATTTTTTTCACAAAGGAATCTTTGTTTTGTCATTGATGGGTTTGAAGCGATTTGCGCAGCTCCTTTGTTGAATTTCACTTTTGCTTAATGTTTTTCATGTGTAATTTGCAAAGGATGTTTTTGTTTGATTAGCAAATTGATTTTTTTTCAATTAGCATATACGCAGTGTTTCTGCATACGTTTGGAATATTCGTATATTTCTGAGAATTTCTTTAATAAAATATCTATTTGGCTGAAATACATTTGTAATTCTTTATTTTCAATACGCACATCTATACTTTGTATCATAATAATCAACTATTATATTATATTTAGCTCAACGTGTAATTTCAAATACTTTGTATTATCTTAAACACTATTTCATCACGAAGGAAAATCTACCATTCAACCTAATACTGTCAGTTCACCAGTTAAGCCTTGTTGGATACCATCTGTCAAAACTATAACTTTAACACCAATTTATAACATTTTTTTTTATTGCAGATCCCTCAAACTGGACCACTGAACCATCAATAAACATCATAAACACCATAAACCAGCAATAGAACTATCGAAACATCAAAGTGGGCCCTTCTTGGGCGAATTCAAACAATAATTTCTAATAATTTCAATAGTGATACATACATTTTAAAGTTTAATCATTCTTCACCATCATCGAATCAAAAATAATTTCTTTTCATCATCGATTATTCGAGACAATAGATTGCGACGATAACTAAGCATCTCATGATTGGAATTTTCTTCTGCACTCATCCACTGGATATTGGAAGAGAGTCAAGACAGAATAATTCTCAAAGTGTGGTGTAAAAAGTAGAGCCTCCTGTGACAAAATAAAACAACAATTCCTTAACTTTCATTCTTCAAAATCTTGAATCAAAAATCAATTCTCTTCACCATTGAAATACCGATCGACGAAAACAATAGATTGCGACAAGACGAAGATCGCTAAGCACCCCACGATCGGGACTTTCTTCTGCACTAACCCACTGATTATCCGAAGATAGTCAAGACACTCAATAATTCTCAAAGTGTGGTGCGAGTCGTATGGGAAAAGTGGGGCCTCCTTCTGCGACGGCAACAGTTAACAGTTGGCTCAGTGCGAGACCGGCAGGCGCCGCGACGCCACGTGCTTTTGACGTCTCTCTTCGTTTCGATTTCAATCAAAACATTCATAAATACACAGAGTTCATTCATTTTCACTGACACGAGGGGAGAAAACTAGCAGAGAATCACCAATGACACTGTCTGCGTCCGAGGCAGTCGTCCAAGGCATAGTCAGGCCGTATTGCGATCCCTGACCATAATAGAAGAGTGGGATGATTCTGTTCGATTGTGTTCATCCCCTCTGATTGTGTGTGTTTTTTTTTAATATTACAAGACACTAAAAGTGATAATCTAGTGAGCCATATTCGAGTGAGTGCATCGATCCGTTGTTTGATCAACTGCATGCATAATTTTCATTGAAGAGTTTTCTGTGATATTTGAATTTGTTTTTTTGTGCGCGATGTTGAACTGTACTGATTTGGAGTGCATCCTGCACCACCATCATTACTATGCCCATCTTCATCATATGCAGCATCATTTGCAAAATGCCCAAGATCAAGGTATGTTTCGGTTTTTTTTTATTATGTTTATGTATGTATATTCACCCACATCGTATCGATATGCATTTAAAATACGTGTGTTATCGTTTTAATTGGTAGTTCGTAGATAATATTTATAGGTTAGATGCGGTTGTAACGAAATGCTTTGCTAAATTCTATTCAAATTAGCGAGAATACATTTCAAATGTATTTCATTGAATACAAACTTTCACGATGATTCATGCGTGCATATAAAATTCTCTAAATGTTGTGTGGAAGTCGTATGTCAACACATAAGGATGCGTTTCGAATGATTAGCTATTTTATATTCTAATTATACGACTATCTCATTATTTCATCACCAATATTGCAAAAGTCACATTGAAAAACTCGACAATTAATACCTATTGTAAATCTATTTTAAAAAGTAGCATATTTTTGCATTTTAAAGTAATACTAAACAGTTATAAAACGTATAATGGTATTATGTGAGTAAGTGTAATAATTGGTTTGTAAATCATTTATATGTATTTATGTTATTTTATTATATTTCTCTACGTAGATATATCAATATTTTTCAAATATAAAATTACATGTTTCATTTTAACAAATTAAGTAGAAAAATTCATAGATTTATACATTAAAATATTTGATAATTATGAAATTCCATCTACAAATTGCTTGCAATTTCATTAATATAAATAAACTTTATTATAATAATGATATTTTATTATAATCAATATTAAATTTATAATATTATTTGCATTACTTATACTAAAACTAAATAGTTACATATTGCAATTAAAACGATAAATATAATTTCTATCGACTCAGAACAAGCATTAAATCGATAACACTTACATTTGAATTACATTACAAATATTTATATTATTATAATGAAATTCGCATTTAATAACTATCATAAACTGAAAAAAGGTCTTGAAAAATAATAATAAAACTTTTCAATTTATTTCACCTTAAATGGAAAATTCTTGAACATAATCATAAAATAACCTAGATTAATACTATTTACTTAACATTCAATTACCTTGATCCATCCTAAATTTAATTAATCATAACATTTTAAATCTAACTGACAAACAAAATCCAAAATCAACACACATCATAAAAGTCAACGAATCTAATTACTGCATTATGAAACGTCTCATTCACGCCATGACTTTGAAGCGCTCGATCGCAATACACTCATGCACCGCTCGATCGAATCGAATGCACCATTTATCGAAAAATCCGATTCCGAAGTCGATCAGCATCCGTTGATTTCGAGGCATTATGCTAAACGGAAAACTTATCGGAATTGAAATGCTCCGAACGAGCATATGTCACAAGAGCAGGAAACGAACGCCGCGGACACTTCACGGTCCTTTGAACTAGCAAGGTCCGATTCTTATCGTTTCGACTCGTATGTTTGTTATTTTTTAGCATCGTCGACAATTCTTAATTTTTTATCAAGAAAATCCATTATTTTGTCTGTAAATAAAGCCCGAGGGTTGAATCTTCGCGGAAGGCTCGTGCTCCTCTCAGCCTCGGATGCGTTTCCGATTTTCGCTCGGATAATTATGATCGTTTCGAATCTTAATAATATACAATTCAGGGATCTAAATAGAATTGAACTTGAACCGAAAACCAGCTCTGAACCAGTTTCGACGAGCTTAACTAAGAAGTCGGACTGAACTTGAACCCGCTCGCTTAAGCGGAGTCAATTATATAAGATGCACGAGAAATCAGACGACTTGTCGATTTAAAAGTGCAACTTTATAACGCCAATTAAGTCTTGATTAACATTCTGATAGTATCTTATGAAATTTTTATATATGCCGATGACGCAAGTTTGCACGTTTTTATTGTATTTTTAATGCATCGGCTTCGATTCGTATACAAGTCTTAATGTAGATTTAAGCGGATGAGACGCGTGGAAAATATCCTTTTGTAAACGCGATCGGAATTTTACGATCCTGTTATATATGAACGAAATTAAAGATAATTTTAGAAAGTAAAGCAGTCGAACGAGTGCATAATCGATAATATAGTGCAAGTGAAAGTGATCGAGAAAATCGCTTTGAACTTACAATTTTCCCTCTATGAAAATTGTCAACTCACTCCCGTAACGACCGTGACTCTATAACGCATGACATAACTGGACGAATCGTTCAAAGCACCATTGTATTCTATGAATACAGAATCAAAATCGTCAATTTCTAATCGCACAATGTACGTAACGTTTAAAATTTGAACTCGAACGAAAGCGACAACTACCAGAATCTCACAGTACGAAAAACCAGCGAGTTCCGATAGCAGTTTTCTCTAACTAGTTCAGAGCTAAACGTGATTAATTCTACAATTTGAATATAAAAGAGATTTAAATGTTGAAATGTTTGATACAGTCATAACTTTCTAAGTGTGAAATATCTTTCCTGAATAATCAAAACAAACAGCAATAAATGACAAAATTTGTTTCGTCATCGGATTACAAATCATTCATTTTAATTAATTCTGCACTCTAATATGAATAAACTACATGTGCAGTTCATACCAAACAAAATTTGCATCTTTGTAATTTCAGAAAAATAGAATAACGAAGTGAATTGCACGAATTTTATAAAACACATCGAATGCGTTCGGCTGTTTTTTTCGGCTTCTACCTTAATAGAGTTAGTCACGTATAGTTCTGAACTACTCAATCGGGCTAGCATTGACTTTTTATTACATATTTACCATAACTACCATGTGCTATTCTAACAAAACGTGTAACTTTCGCGGAAGAAGACCCGTCTCAATGACGTCTCGGTTAATCGAACCGCGCTCTAAGGTCGACCAGATATGGGTCAATGGTCTTCGCGGTTCGGAAAATGGTTTAAATCGAGTTTCTACGTTTAGATAAATTGAAAATGATTAGAACGCGTGTCGGATCGATCTGTAATCTCGGAGAGATTATGTGATTTGATCCATCGACTCGTTCGACCTACATTTCTTGATGGAATACGCATCTTTGTAATCACGCATTAGTAGCTCTTAGATTTTTTTTTAAGACGCAGATCGTGTCGATTTTTTTGTGTTGTTTTAGTAAATAGTTATTCGATTGGTTCTGTCGTTCGTTAGCCGGAGTGTGTCTGCATAATTCTTACCTTCACCTCTTGTCTGTTGAGTGGACAACCTTGAATTGGTGCAAGTTGTGTGCAACGTTATTATAGTTCTTCTTAAGCAGGACACTGGCATCGGAAAAAATGTTATGACATTTTCCTTACATTGTATATAATTTTATTTAATTTTTGAAATTCGTTCTTCGCACTTGAACACAACGAGTACTTAAAAGTCAGTTAGTATTCTGTTCAGTCCTAGTTTTGAGTCTTGACGTCCTGATAAGGCGCACAATGTAATAATACGATATTTATTTGACTTCACCTTCTATTGTTCGTTGAATGCGGAAAAAATATATTAGAAATGCTATTTTGTAGTCGAATCGATTCGTTATAGATGTTTCAGAATAGTAACTTGCGTATTATTATGATATTTTTTAACGTAACTCTATTACTTTTTTTATCGGTTAATAGTTTTAAAATGCATAAAAATGAATTATTTACATATTGAATCGAACAAAGACGTTGAACATGACCCTTGATCGATTTCATGCGAAAAATAATCTGTTGATGATTGCGCTTTGCATGATAAATTACGGGATTACGTTCAACAAACTTTCGAAATAAGTACAATGGAGAATCGCAACACGAGCGATTCGTCCATGAATTATTCAAATATGATTTACAAGTAAATCGAGATAATATTAATTGTCGATTGTGAGTAAATCAATACGCCGCAATAAAATTAAATTTTAAATTCATTGCGGAATTTAGAAATTCGATGAGCTTTTAATTAAAAGCTTCAATCGGCATTAATTAAACTCGAGTCAGGTTTTATCTACGTCCTTCATTACTTTAAATGCTGTCATTTAGCATTTTTATCTTTTCGTTCTATATATAGCAATTGTAATTATCAGGTGTTTATTTTGATATGTACATTGAGGTATTTTTTCAAGTTTATTTGAGCAATGGTTTAATTTTACTTGTATTTATTTAACGTTTTTGTACTTATAACTTTTGTTTATTTACTAAATTTTTATTTTTATCAAAAAATGATAAGTTTACTAAAATAAAATAAGTAAAAAAAATATGATGTCATTTCTTAAACGATATTTGCAATTTGAAATGCAAATCAACCTTAAGCTTGAAACACTAAAAACTTTTCATACGAAATTTTTATTTGACATTTGAATTATGCGCTTGTTTATTTAAGCGAAATTCGCGTATGACTGCATTTCATGTCTTCAACTTATCTTTCGATGTAAAATTTTGTTTATTCAAATCTATTTCCATACGAAATGTTTTAAAAAAAGATATGTGATGAAACCGTTTTCACAGAACGTCATTCAATCACATTCGTAATCATTCCCGATTGAAATATTAAAAATATTTTCGAAACATACGCACATGTAACACTTAATTAATCAAACCCATCAGTACGACATCGTAAAACGATTAATCACCGTATAAAATAATCCGCATTCTTAAATATTTTAACGGCATACGCACTCGGTACAGTGAAAGCGTTTTTTACGACATATGACGACTGAAAAGACCAAAAGATACAAGTGACATTTTTGTCGAAATTGAGTTCTATGAATCGTTTCTATTTACGCTAATATATTTGGTGGCTAAAGGATATAAACGAATTTGAAACTTGTGCCGAGATATATCATCAAATCACTCGACCTTTTCCTAATACATGTAGGTACGTGCTCAGCTTTGAGCGCACCTTTCTAGAAATCGCCGCAAAGTCACTTGTACCCTTCGGCCTTTTCAGAGATCATATAGAAAAGATCCATTCATCGCTTTGTAGTCTTAACAGCCGTTTAACCCGCGGTTCAAACAGTTTTCACCTTCTGGCAGGTGGATGCGATCGTTTAAGTGTCACACAGGGGACATTATGTCACTGGTGACATAATGTCGATCTCAATAGAGGATTGTGAATCGAGAACTGACAAAATGCGTTTCAGTTGCGCAACTCTCTTTTTTTTCGAGATGTCTTTATGCAATGGGTCACGAAATGGGTTTTTTTTTCGTTTCGTGTGAATTTGATGATGTGGACCGAAAATTTGTATGTCAAATCGATCGGTGTTTGGTGATGGTAAAAGTGGTCGACGCGTGCCTTTCATGTTAATAATATTACCTGAACTGTGATAATGAGAGTCGGAAAGATCATTTTTAATAATTCAAGTATAGTTGAATTGAGTAAATGAAATAATAAAGTACATTGGGCTGTTATTTCAACAATTTTATTTGTCATCTTTGAGTGAATCGGTCTCATATAACAATCACACTCTAAAAGAAAAATCATTTATTCAAATCAATCACATGTACATAGACAATATATAAAACTTTAACACATAGATTAATTTATGTGGAGTAATTAGAACAGGTTATCGGAACGCAAGTTTTCTTGATTGGATCGAACTTATTATTGGAAGCACATGCCGTTTCAGTGGGCTTTGCACCAACTGTGGCACAATTTCTATACTTATTACAATCGGTAGGATGATAGAAACGACCTACTGTCAAACAATTACCATTACTATCAGCCACTATCGGTGAGGGATCCGCACAACCTGTGACATTGAACAAGAAATTGTTGGGACAACTGTAAACTTCTGGCAACAGACGCCCTCCTTCAGAGACGCATCTGTAAAAATAATGAGGATTTTCCAGGGGTCTCATTAGACTGGTGGAATTGCAAATTGGGACTTTGGATGCACAAGACATCCAAGGTTCGAGTCTTTTGGAGCAGCGACCGGTGTACGAGTCGAAGCTGTAGTTAGGAAGACAAGTTTTATTCTCATGAACATAATCAACGGCTTTCATATCTGGTAGATTAGATTCAGCTTCGTTTGCTTCATCTACTGAACAAATGTGATATTTGTTGCAAGAAAACGGATCGGGAAAGATTCCAGCTGAGTAACATTTGAATTCCACATTAGGCGCATCGCATTCATAATAGCCACCTGCTTTACATTGGCCTGTAGAATTGCTGCATATAGTTCCAGAAGGACATGGTGTTTCTTGTTCTAGAAATTCGCCACCTCCTAAGTCAATGCAGAATAGTGAATTCCAGCAGTCTGTACAATAGTATCCTTCGGCTGTGCATTTGTCTTGAGCTTCAGAATAACCGAAATACGACTGAAAAAACAATTAATTAATTATGAAATCTTACTTGGCATTTATATTATAATAATTGATTAATTTTATTAAGTTTTAATAATAAAATTTGTGTAACTTACTATTGTTAATATAAAGATGATAAATGCCAGCTTAGACGACATGGTGAAATTGTTACTTTGTCCACTTCTAGATTTTTTTACGTTTGATAGTTTGTTTTAAATACTTCTTCAATAATGAGATCAATTCGTAGATCAATCCGTTTTTATAAATGATGTTCACGTTAAGATAAGGTTTTAGTATTTTGTTCGTTGCTAAACATGAATTCCCAACTTTTAGATATACAATATATGTATTATTTAATTAAAGTTCCAATAAAATACTCTTATACTACATCATCTAAATATTTATCAAGAATATTCGATGTTAGGATCGAATATGGCAGACAGGATAATGGCATACATGAAACAAATAAAGTACCCAAGAGGTTGCATATTAATTCAATGAATTTAACTGATAAATTCGTATTTTTATAAAAAAAATATTCACCTATGTAAATATTTTAATTGAAAAATTAAAAACTGAGAGCTACTGTTTTTTCATGTTTTCCGAAAACATAAGAATTATCTTAACATATTATTCATTAAGATGATCCATTCCTTAAGTGAATCGATTATTCTTCAAGATTGTTGATTTCTATCAATGAAATTATCAGAATTTTAAGTCACACAATTTCAATAACATCACCTGCGCAAAGATATAGATTACACGAGTAATTTTTGCGAAACCAAACTGCAGAGGTTTACAAATTAATCCGAGTTGAACCTGGCCTGTTTTTTTTTCAAACAGCTCCTCAACCATATTTGTTATATCAATTGAATATGAATAACCCCTAGACCAATCGATTGATAATGAAACCCAATCAACTCGATACCTAATTTAGCATCATCCAATCCTCACAAGCAACCTTTCTAACTGTTGCATCACAAGAAACGCGAGTTTTCGAAGGATGCCATCGGCACAAAGGATACGAAAGTGTTGCGAAGGCCGATCGAGTGCATTCACCACCATATTACGAATGCAGGTGAACCGCACGAGGCCTTGATGGCCTCTCCCACAACTCTTTTGCCATTAGCCGTCTTCGTTATCTTCGACTCGATATATATTATAGTTAAATGTGTTAAAACGACACAGTTCGTGTGCGTGCATAAATCGAATCGTATTTCGGTTAAGCGAAGCGTGTGTGAAAATTGTTAGTAGATTGATGTAAGCTTTGTGTGTTGATTGTGTAATGTAGGGTTAGTCGGAAATTTTTATATGATGGGATATTGGAATATTGCATAACGAGTATTTTATTCGTTTTCAAATGCTTTTAGAAATATTTTTGAACGACGGAAAGCCGAGATGCTGCATACGACGTCATAATATCTCCTCTCTTGTTACTCGTTATACGAAACATTGCTCGCTAAGCGAGTCGTTTATATCACATTTTATTTTCCTTGTTATAAAAATTGTTTGTTGAGTTAACCGAGTTTCTACTATACAGTTTTTTTTCCATATTATCATAGAATGCCTTTTCAACTTCATCAGAATACTAATCATGCTGATGTATTATTTGATACTTAATTTCATAAGCATCAGTGGAGCTCGATTGTTTATTACTTTCCAACATAAAACAGAACATTTTCAAATTTCAAATTTTATATTATTTTTCGCAAAACTCGGTTTGGGTATAACTGGTGTGACGTGATTTCGGTTATGATCAATAGTTTCAGATTAGTGAGATTTGTTAACTTTGATTCGATTGTGAATTTCATGAGTAATCTATAATATGCGACACGTGTCGCTTATCAATTTTTATTGGCCATAGAAAATATTTTTTTTAATTTTTCGAAGAATTCAACGGACGTGGAAAATATCTTGTTTTTGTTGCTACAGGAGAAAAATCGCTTCCGTTTAAATGTATAGGAAATACACTGAAAATTCGACATGTGTAATCGACGAAATTTACTAAGAATAATCTGCATCTAATTGTCGTCGTTCCGTTTTTTCACGGAATTAGAAATGTCGATTTGAATAATACGCACCAGCAAACCTTGAATTTTAATATGAAACTAAATCCATGTGTAAACCTGTAATTAGTCTTTGTGTGAGCACTAAAGTTTGACAACAAAACGCTTGTCTAATTCTAAAAAAATATATACTAGTAAATGTATAAAAACAAATATCTACATACATATAAAAAAGTTGAAACTATAATTTTTAATTCGTTTATGTGTATATATTTTAGTTTTTGTGCTTCGTACATAAATATTGTGTTTAAGTGAGTTGACATATAAACGTAGCTCAGAGTTTCATAAGGTTATCTTTCCTCACTGTTTCGAAATTTTTTTTGTAAAAATATTTTCAAGTACGAGTACTCGTCAAATACTGAATACTCAAATGTTCATTTATTCATCATATTGTAATACACAATTCATATTTTTATTGGTAAATCGATAAGTGCAAAAATTTCCCAAAATTATCTCAACACTTGAAACATTGAACAAAAAAATACACTGAATTTTCATTTCGATTAAATCTCTGATACAAACACTTGAAATATGTTAGCAATTGTCAAAATACGATTAAAATTAACTTCACATTTTTTTCAATCATCGGCAAAGAATGTTTGCATTATAACAGTTGTAATAATAAATGCGTGAAAAAAATTCTCCTTTAGAACTGCCAAATAAACATTGTTACTCACGTGCTCAAGTATGCGATTGGAATTTTTAATAGGAATTCAATTTTGATTACAATAAATAGCATAAACAATTGAAATTTTCAAGCGATGATCATTTTTTAAATCATCAACTAACAAGATACATCTAAACGTGACATTTGAACTCGAATAATAATTTTAATCGACATCACATTGTTGCGATTTCAATTTGCTAAAAAAATAATTATTCACAATGAATTGTTTTGATTTTCCGGAAATGAAAATCATAATTAGACGTATCACGTTTGAATTCATTGATTTCCTGATTTTTTTGCGAAGTCATTTTCAAATGAGAAACTTTTCGATCGTCATCCATAGTTGCTTCAAATGTTGTGATTCTGTTTTCACTGGTTGTTAATGGCTACAAAGTTGAAAAATCAACGTCTAACAATAACTAATTCCAATTGGATAATATATTATAAAATAACTATGCAACATAAACACACTATTATGTTCTGCCATGCAATCGTTGCAAAATGATAAACACATAACTGTACGGAAAGTAACCTTTAGATTTTCCATTTTCAGCACTGCAACACGTATGTTTTATTTTTTACATATGCTAATCAATTCTAGTTTCCAAAAACATTGAACTCATTTTTTGCCCTAATAGAAAAGTTTCGAATACGTAATAAAACGTTTGACGATTTAACATGTAGATCGATTTCTATGCACTGATTCATACGTCGTATTTAGATGCTGCCGAAAATAGTTTTCTAGAAGTAATAAAATAAAATTATATGTTTTATTCTTTCAGTTATGATGAATAACCAAATGTGACATGTGAGTTTATGGTCACTTTCTAAAATGCTCCGCTGCTAAAATTGTCATTATTCAAGCATTTCACCTGACAATCGTTACGATGCAAAATTTCAACAAACAATACTAAAAGTTTCTTTGCAAATATTTCGTTAATTAAATTTCCATTGCATATTTCATTAGTGTAAGGAAACATTCTGATAATAAAATGATACCAATTTCCAGGAAATCTCAAACGAAAATAAATTTCAGCTACTGAAAAATTTCGAAATGTAATTTTTTATGATCTAAATTTTAGACTTGTGAAATTTCGAAACCTTTTTACACCGGATTGACGAATTTTACATACGCGATTAATTAGTCGTATTATAGTCATAAATGTGAAGGTTGATTGTTTACAATCGCGTGCAAAAAAATGCACATCCAACCAATTATAAAATATTGCGAAAAATTCAACGTTATCGCTAAATATGTATGTTTAGCAGAAGTTTTTTATTCGTGCATAGGATATTCGACCGTTTAGAAGTGAACATTTTTCCTTTCAGCCACTAATCACCGGACAATTTTCAATACGAATTACATAGAGCATTTAAGCGGTTTTTAAGGTCGTCAATAGACTAGAACGATTTTTCCAATTAAATTCAATGATATTCGCGAAACATAAAGTTGATTCGTTTAAACAAGTTTATATAAATAATGTGCATGATTGAAAAACGATTCACTCGACTGTTTTTGCGTAGAATGCGTACTAATGAGAGTTTGAATATTCTAGTCTTTTTTTAGAAACACCCTATAACTTTGCTAATCCGAATCTAATTGAAAAAATATTTATATAAATATAAGCACTTGTGTATCTGCATGTTATTTATAGACTCTTAAACATTTGAAACTTTAGCAATGTTTTTAGATTTATTGTGTGCAGATTTGATAAAGTTTTGCATCCAAATCCCAAAAAGTTAACATCGAGTCACAGAAGCTATTATTTGTATGAATTATTGATAGATCAATGTTTGAAATTCTGAAAGGTTTAGAAATGAAGAAAGTTTCAACATGTTTATTTTGCACAGATAATGGAAATTGTGATGAAAACGCTTATGATAATGAAACATAATTTAATAATTATCGTCGACAATTAAAATACACATCGAGATTTCACTGTAAGCTATTTTAAAAACGAGCTGAAAGCCACTAATGACCGATGTCGAATCGATTCTCCACGTATCATTTCGTCTTTCACACACGAGTCCAGAAGAATTCACTGTTGCCGTTTCGCATGAATATTCATCTTTACATACATAGATGTATATACGAACGATAGTTTCAGCGATATGTGTACGGGCACATTGTTGAAATAGAAAATATTCAGCGGCAAAACTCTCGTCTCGTTTCACGCAATCTGTAAGCGATATGTTCTGAAATGAGTAAAAAATTAGCGAAAATTGCGCTCACGCAGAGCGGAAGAGCCTCGAGAAAGTGCCGCTCGGAAATGCATCTGGGTTGTCAATGTTGAATATTGAGTGAAAAAATTGTGTATGTAGAGAAAACTGTAAGTGCATATCTGCCGTTTGTGAAAAAGAGTGAGAGTGTGAAAATGAAACGCGTGAAAATTAATTGCATTTGATAATTACTGCCATTTTGTTTTGCAATTTCAATGTTTAAATGTTTATTCATTACGATTTGTTTCTAATCGAATTGTAATATATTGAATTTCTCGCTTCTGTAACTTCTCAGTGTTACTTGAGATTATGAACTTAAAGCCAATCGTGAACTGTTTTATAGAATTTTCCGATCCTATTCACGCAGTTTTGTAAATCCCGCTGTTTTTGTAGGTTGCACATAATATTTGTTACAGATGGCTACAAAAATCTCAGATATATAGAAATTATTATTCATTTTTATATATACATATATTTTGATATCATTATCCGTTTTTTATATTGATTAGCACGTGTTGATATTATGTTGAGAAAACGAGCTCTGTATCAACAATATTTTCGATATTCAAATTACATCATTAATATTGATATGCAAATATTGATTATTCATAATTTTCATTTTCAATAAAATAAATATTGATGTTTTTCAGTAGAGCATTAGTATGATAAACTTATTTTTCAGTCACTGTACGAAAACATGCAAATTACGACGAGTTCGCAACGAGCACAGCAGACACAGTTTGATTAAACACCGTATTTTTGAATAATTGCCGTGTTAATTGTGAATATATGCTAATTTCAGCATTGACAGCAAAGTTTTCTGAATTAAAACGAATCGGATTTCGAATGCATGCTCTGTTTTTCAGCGGACGTCACTAAACTGCATACATTTTCCGCGACAACGTTTCCCAAACTTTCATTACATTTTATATTGATATTTCATTTATTACGCTTTTAAAATATAGAAATGATTTTAATGGCACTAAATTAACTTCAATACTGAATACAAAAAGGTGATAAAAAGCAATCTGAGCGAGTTGAGGATGTTGGCCAATCGAAACCATCATCCACGTATATAATTCTTTCAATTTCCACACTTGACGCAGAGTTTCCACATTATGAAAATGGAAAAGGAAAAAAATAAGGTACATAGAGCACACAATTGTGCAACAAGGGAATAGGCACAAGTCCAGTGCTTCTCCAAGTCACAGTCAATTAGTTGGGCAACGATTGATTTTCACATGAAACGTTTTTCCTTCCGCTTTCATAATATTGGATAACTGAATGATTCAATGGCGCAATGCAACCATACATACGAGATACGCGTCTGATTATCGACATTTCGTGTTTATCTATGCTAATTCATTTTAGACATGTGTTGTTTCCAGTGAAATTTATCGCTTCTGCGTGGCTTGTAAGATAATTTTTCTCTTGTGATAAGATCGCTCGTTTCGTATGCTTGTGTTACAGTCGAAGCGTTCAGATGCTTCAGTGTATGCTTTGTCTAGTTTAAGTTCATAATTCAGGGTTTTTAATGCACATTTTTTCAAATTTTTCTTTTCAGCCTTACAGGGCTAATTCCATTTTCGAATTGAAGAAAAAAAACTTTTATATGTCTAGTCACTTTTTAGTATGTTTAATCTTTAGTTTCCGAAGAATTATTTCGGTATGGTGATCTTGATAAGTATTTTTAATAATATCGAAAAAAAATTATTCATGTTTGAAAATTGTGCACGAAAAAACAAGGCATAATCATGTAAAGTATACTTTAACTAGAAAAGTTTACAATTATGAGTCTTTACGCTTTTACTGTAACATACATGTCGAGTGAAATCCAATGAGCTGAAATATAAGTATTTTTTTCAAATACATACTTCAAATTTATTTTTGTGTGCATAACATTTTTTCTTAGCAACTGTTGAGCAACTGCCTCTTACTTCTTGAAATTCAAATAAGACATTTAATATTTATATTATTTTCGTATGCGTGCATAATCGTTGTTCTTTTTTTCCATTTTTATCAATATGTATTTGCGTTGTACGTTGAAATTGTAATTTTTTTTATGTACATATCGATTTCTGTTTCAATGAAACTGGTGTGATGAATCTAAGAGCATTTAACATGATTGCAAGGAAAAACTGCTTTCTTAAAGATTATATACGCAACTGAAGTAATTCTAGTCTCAGAATAGATCTGTGTTTGCTTACGAAGTGGTAAGTTACATTGCAATGCAATGCAAGTTCTGTTTTATTTTTCTTTTGGTTACAGGTATTTTCAATCTCATATAAAATCAATATACAATATAACCTCT
Source organism: Cheumatopsyche charites (assembly GCA_024721215.1). NCBI lineage: Eukaryota > Metazoa > Arthropoda > Insecta > Trichoptera > Hydropsychidae > Cheumatopsyche > Cheumatopsyche charites. The sequence continues at coordinate 3,121,065 of CM045583.1, forward strand.
AATGATTCAAGGTTTAAAGAAAAAAACATCAATTGAAAGGAGTAATATTTTCAATCAAAAAAGCATTAAATACTTGAATATTTTGTTCATAATTTGTTTATTTAATAATCTTCAAATTCATCAATAAATTAATTTTATATTCAATTTCATTGTTCGATGAAAGATTATTGAAATTTTATATTAAAATGAATGATTTCATAAAATTGCAAGTCTCTGTATCGTATAAATATAAACTACATCAACGATGTTAGAAATGCTTCTGAGAAAAGGCATTGCACTTGCATCATGAATAAATTCTAAACGCACAACCCTATTAAAAAAACGACACAGTGTAAAATGCAGAAAAAATTTCAAAGATATTTCGCGTGTTTTGTTAACACCACGATGTGGAGTGTTAAATTGAAATTTAAACGTTAATTACATCGGTATATAAAATCGCTGAAAAGACGACCTTTTTCCTGATACAAAACCCACGAAGGTCGATATCGAATTATTAATCGAAAAATTGCAAATATAACAACCGCATTTGTAAGGCATTAATTTACTTTCATATATAATATCGTATGCAATTCTGAGAAATATAATAAACTATCAGCCATTGACTCAATAAAACGTGTACTCAAGGTGATTACTGTATTGACAGCGAAAAAGCTTCCTTGGCAGCAAAATTGTTCCATGAAATCGTTTTATTTTATGTTCGCGATTTAATTTAAATGAAATTGATAGTATTTTTAAATTTCATTAGGAGTAATTTTACTTTCAAAACTTTGTATTTCGTTTTGTGCAATATTCGATTTCCATATTTTTCTTAAAACATATCAATTTTACACGACCTGTTTACGTTTTTGAACCACATAACAACACGTTAGATATATCTAGTTTTACAATAAAGCATTAAAATTTCAGATCAATTCATATCAACATGAATCTAACGATAGATATTCTTTGTAGATTGTAAGATTTGATTCCACAAAAAAAACATATTCTAAAGTTCACTATTATTATGATGAATAAGTTATGAATTTTTTGTACGATTTATTGAACATATCAAGTTAGAAACGAGGAAGCTATTTTTTCCAAATGATTAAGATTTTGACACTTACATGCACTTTCAAGGATGATATTATACGAGAATCAAAACTATTTAATATTAATAAAATATCAATGATATCATACCACTTACTGAGTAGTTTTAGTCCCAATCATTCAATTGCTTGTAAAGCTAATTATCAACATAATAACATATTTTCTATAGAATTTAACAGTGAACACGACACTAACATTCAATTGAAATATCTAGCCTTAAAATTCGTTATCAACACTTTGAAGACCTTAGCACTTTCTCAGACGCGACTAACTGTTAAAACAATTATTTCCACGTGTCATTGGACATTGCATGTAAGTCGAGACCACTTTTTTCCCACGTGTAGTTCTCGATAAGATAACAAACAGTACCAAGTTTGGTGGTCAGCAAATCCATAGAACCAGTTGTGTCGACTCGAGATCTCCGTTTCGAGTGCTTGAGACTCGTTTCCGTTTTAATACGGGAGCTTGTTCGTATATTGGACAAGTTCAATTGGACAATTGCCGAGTTGGGAAATGAATTGGAATTGTGTCGAATTTTAAATTTGATATTGTACGTTGCGAAAATATAATATTATATTATACATAAATATCTATATAAAAAATATATTTATAGACTCCTCAATGACTAGGTTGGCCTAATTAGTTGACATAGAATAAAGTGCAATCAACAGATTCCTTAACGGCTGAACTTTTGCTAGTGAAACTTTCCAGAGGTGTTGTGTACACATCTGAAAAGTTTTCTATGTCATTATATTTTGTAATTTACATTTTACATACGACGGAATTTATGTATATCTTTCGTCAGTTCTTAGGGGGAACTTTTCTTAGCCCAACTGTGCCAAATATTAATAAAATGGGAAATATACAACGATTCAGTCAAATTCCAATGGGTCTTGAGCAATGCCTAGTCTCAGATGCTAATAATATATTTGCTTCTAAATTGATTATGAAAAATATCTGTGAGTAAAAAAATGGCTTAAATGCAAACAACTTTAATTAATTTATTATTCAAAAAATATAAGGAAAATCTATTGTGGTAAATGCATTCGCAAAAAATGAATTCGGAATACGATTATCGTCTCGTTTACGATCTGCTTAAAATAGATTTAAATCCTATCATGATTATTAATTTGTTGTTCTCTGCAAATTATGCTGCTAAAAAATCGTAAAATATTCTTCAAGAATGTCTTGTAAATGTTTGGGAAAAATGTTTTATGAATACTAGCAATGTAATTGAATATTTACTGAATATTATTTTTTATAGTATGTATGCGCAAACACAAATGACATTCAAGATGGATTTTCGTACTCAAATTTTAAATTATTTTATTTTCATGATGAAAAGTCATGTGAAAATATTGTTAGTCAGTATTTACACGTTATCTCTAGCAAACAAATCTAAAGCTTTTTACTATGGGGTTTCTCCATTATTCGCGTGTAATTGACTATATCCGATGTCTCGTGTATGTAGGTATATTGTGTAGGATTTTCTTTTAAAATTTTCAGATAACGTTAACCTTTTTCATACGTAACTTATTAAATCACTCGTGTTTCTAGGAAATGTTCGTTGTTATATCATTTGGCATTTGACGTAGATCATTATGTATCCTTCGGTATTATACAATATTTCCTAGAATTTTACTTTTTTATTTTTCAAGCAATAAATACCTTTTAGCATATTCGAATCATTATTTTTTTTTACGATTCATAGATCAAACATGAATTTGTCACTTATCTAAAGACGATCTTAAGTTGACATTCAAAATACGAAGCACAACATCTTCCCAAACAACTTTAATGGCAATTATCAAATTCGTATTATTCAAAGTGCACATACTATACAAATATTTTTTATCACATATTCATGGTCAAGGCCAAGTTATTATTGGTTACATAAAGAAATGACCGTGAATTTTTTGCGTAATTGTTTTGTAAAAATCCTACTATTAATTATACCAGTATTGTATAGAAATGAACCGTATTTATCGTTCTTTCGATTCGCATGTTCATATTGCGTTTGAATCATTCAAACATACCTGCAATTATCAGATATTAAATTGACAAGCGATTGATAATTCGTAAACTCGCATAAATAATGCATGTGGCAATTTTATAGACAAGAGAATTTTTTTTCATATTCATACATAATGCTCATAGAATTGTCACGTATTATCTATGTTATGGTTGGACGTCATGGAAGTTCACAAGATGACCTTAGGAGTCAAGCATTGTTTTCCTTGTGATGATCAATGCATGTAGATGTAACCGTCCCACGTGAATATTTATCGTTAAAGAATGTGAAAACAATGTTCACCTGTATGATTAATCTGAGCAAATTTTATTCTAATATGTAATCTTGTCAAATTATGATGGGTGACTCTATAGATTTATAATATTATCGAAGCGAACTCTAATTGTAAAATTTGGCTTTAGTAACATTTTTTAGATTGTCAAACGAGATTTCACTTTACCGCTTTCACTGAATGTTGATTTTACGAATTAGATTCGTTTTCATCCATATATCGAACGATAAAATCTACATCATTTAAATACATAAATCTATACTAGTTTCTAAAGATCTAGTTATGTCCCATATATCCGCCACAACTTAACCAAATTCGCATTCGATTTACCTTCATATCGAAAAATAGCACGAACGATATTCGAAAAACTGTACCTAAATTATTCAAAAAATCATAATTGATATGCATTTTTTCTTGATCGTCCAGGAAGCGATCTTTTAAGGTGATGACGCAAAAACTGATCGACTCAAAACTGTGCCAAGGCGCAAGAAGGTTCTGTTAATTCGACCGGTTCAAAAAACTTCATGTTTAAATTACGATGAGATTCTTGTCTCCTCTATCATATTCCAGAATCCATATTAATCAATTCAGGATTCATTCACGAAAAGAAATAATTTTACAGTCGATTTTTGATCTCTAGAATATTAATATGTTTTAATTGATTTTGTCAGTATTTTGATCGATTTTTTTTAAATATTTGAGAACATCTGATATGTCGCAAGTTAACGTATCATTATAGCCGGGCATTGAGGAACTCTGTTTTAAGTTGCCGCCACAAAAAGACGTCTTGTTCCAAGCGGACAGGGTCAACCGTTTTCGTTTAATTTGTCCTTTGTATAAAATGGAAAAAACCGATCGATTCAGTCGATAATGATTTCTGTACACTGCAAATTCGATCGTATTTGATTCAACTTAAATGAAATCTCCATTCTATCAATTTTACTGACACAATGAAACGACTTAAGCAGAAAATGAAAATCAGTCCAACAGGATGTATTATAGATAATGATTTGATCTCGTCCTCTTTCTCAATAACTCTCATTTGTAGCGATCACTATTATAAATTCAAAGTAATCATCATTGTTGTGATAACTTGAACGGAGTCGTATAATGATTGGTTAGCGAATCATACATGCGATCGTTTCGATGTGAAATCAATGCTTATTATTGTACGAGTATGTTTATGCTTAACTGATTGTTGTATCGTATTGTTTTTTATTATACAGAAAGAGTAAATCTTATTCGATTCTTCTTTATATGTTATATAAATTCAGTTAATAATATACTAGAGAATTTATATTGATTGTCATACTCTCATTTGCAAATGATACAATAACGAAGCATCAATTTTATTTACACATCAAATAGAACTAAAGTTTCGTAGTTATTTGATTAAAATCTTTCTCAAAACTATCTAAAATTTTTCTTTTAAATAATACATTGTATTCTTATTTATGTATCAATATTATTGCCTTACAACTTTTATGGATCGTATTGTGAATAAACTGTAATTTTAACGACTTGATAAATTCTTAAATAAAAACCGCTTTTATCACAAAACAGACATTTCTATAAAAATACGACATTTAATGATTATATATTTATTAGAATATTAGTCATAGTTCCCTTCATAAATTGCACTAGATTCAACATTGAACTTAGCTTATGAATGCAACGCTCGACCATAACGGAGTATCCTTTCTTTAAACGATTCACTCCACATACATAAACGACAGTGTATGAATGATAATTATAACAAAACCGTATATTCTTCAATTATCAAGGCTCTATACATATATTGTACAGTCACATTAGATCGATGAAATGCGGAGAAAAATCAACATTGTATTTTTATATAATATTTCTTTTTATTGAGACGCATTGACGTCTTTTCACACATTATTCCATGTAACGTCGAATCGATCGTTTTTATAATTGCAAAACGTATTGAAATGCGATCATTATTATCATAATCGCTTTATATTATGGTTTAATAGGCGTTGTAAGCGTGACATCGCAAATGATTGAAGCTTCGCGTAGAGATGTCGTATATTCTGTGCGACAAATTGCATTTGTTCGATTTTTATTCATACAATCCATTGTTTAATTGGATTTTTATTCTTCTATAAATAAAATAATTAATGAGTATTTTTATAGAAAATTTTATTTGTTATATGATTTTTCTATTTTTTCATATGATTAATAATAGTTAAGGTTTTTATTCAATAGATTTTCAATATGAAAATTTGTAAAATTTATTTAATGAAAATTAAAAATTATTTTATTACAAGTTGAGCTTATCGATTTGAATAAATGTACAGCTCATTGAAAGATAAAATGAAATTATTCGAATGTTCATTTATTGAATACGAGCACTGCACAAAAGTTCACTAATCAAAAATGAATTATCAAAATTATTCAAACCATTAAAATTGAACCGAAATCGAATGAATCAAATATAAATTCGTTAATTCAACACAAATCACACTAGAAAATATTTTTCTAACGCTTAATCCAGGAAACGTCAATATTGAACTTCGCTTCGCCAAATTGCGACCGATTCGAGAAAAACGTTCGAATTCGCGATCGTCAGAAATAACGCACATACAGACACACACACACACACTGACAAACTTCTAATGATCATTTTCCTGTTGATAAGTAGAAAATAACCTGTCCGTCTTTGACAACGACGAGTGTGACATTGAAAAATGACATATCGGAAGCGCGTTCATAGCGCCGCTTGCAAACACAGTCACCGTTCTTATAACATACAAACCAATATCGGAATATTCGTGTTTACCGAATGACCTTTTGATCGTGTTGCGTTCTTTTATTTAACACTTGAGCGTGTTAAGACTTTGAAAATTTAGATTTGAGAACGTTTGAGTTGAGTTCGATGTTCCATTTTGTCATATTTTGAGTTTTTGTCACATTAGAGTCGATAGATGAAAATAATTCGATATTGGTGAACTTTCATTTTTTTTAATATATGGTTCAGTAAAAGTATTTAAATGCACAATTATATACATAATATAGTTAAATTTAAGATTGCATGGTTATATCATGATTTTTATACACATTTTTCAATCTGAACTCATTTTTATTCAAGTTTTCTATTATGCTATTACAAGACTATTCTGTTATCAAATTAAAGTTAAGATGATGCTATAAAGAGCAAAAATGTGTTTTTTATTAGCTTGTTCATTTCTTTAGAATTTTTAGTATTTAAATTGTCACCAAATAAAAATTTCAGTAAAATAATCTCGATAAGTTATTTTGATAATCATGGAAAAAAATGAAGTCAAAGTTGAAAATTTTTCACGAAAAACCATGTAGGGGTTACTTTAACTAGATAAAGTATATACTTACGCATCTTTAACAGTAATGTATGCATATTATATTCGCTTATAAAATAACTTAGATTCAATTCGCAACAAGTGATTGAAGATTGAGTGTCGAGATGCACTCGATCGCATAAATCGCACGTCGCCTTTCGAACAATGAACGGAAGAACAACAACGACGTACACAAGTGATTTCTTTCAAGGCTCGCAAATTCTCGCACGATCCAAAAATGTGATTCTTATTGAAAGTGTTAAGTTCAAGGTTTTCGATTGTGTGCTTTGAACGACTCTTTTCGGTGCTGAAATGCGGAAAATGAAAGCTTCCGTTCGAAAATTCGATGGAAATGAGAAGGAAATTGATTCGATTTCGATATTTTTTCTTTTAGAATGAGTAATGAGTTTTAATTTTAATTTTTATCTATTGTTCTTTTATTTCTTTCGTGAAACGTTCGAAAGAAAGGTCTTTCGTAGTATTGATAAGCGTTTAACGGAGCTGGAATTTCCCGTCGTAATTTAAGTGCTTAAAATATTACGTTTAAGCGAATTTTTATTATGGGTATTCATATTTTTTTATTTATTCAAAAGCTGCATATTTGTATGATTTATCACATTTTAATCGTGACAATGTGATTTATTATGAAATTACGAAGAGTGAGAATCATTTATTTAAACATAAATTATTCATAGTTTGCAATAAAGCTGTGAATATGTTTTACGTACCCATCTTTACTTGCATGTGCACATTTATCAAACAAATCAACAAATATGACATACAAAATATGATGAATTTCTAGAAAAATTACGGAAACTTGTTTTACCAAGTAATAGCTATCACAACCTATCTGTTATTTTATAATTAGTTAATTTGTGATATGACTAAAGTTGGAAATTCCAATATGTACATGTATATGTATAAAATGTAGTTCAAAGTAAGAACACCTGAAAAAGCATTTCAAATTAGAAAGAAAAATAAAGTAATAATGACAATATTACAATGAAAATTACTTATAAAGCAATAAATCTAATAGATGTATAACGACATTTGAATATAAATCATATGACTTGTATTAAATTTCAATATTTCTACATCACAAACATGTACATTTATGGTTTATGTATATGATATATCAATTAAACATTCAACTATTAAAATCATATTTTATTTGCGTAATCAAATAAAATCAAAAATTAACGTGCGAAATTACGATTAAGTTGAAAGTTTCTCTAATTTTTCAACGAATTTATATTGATTCTAACTATTATTATATTAGTAACCACACTTGACCCCACTAGTAATGCGCACATTTTCGCAAACGATGTTTGTTTGGCGATAACTTTAGTACGAATAATTGTGAAAATTGAACGCACTCTGAGGCGAATTTTCCGATGTGAACGATTGTCAAATAAATTAGCACGTTGCGTGACGTGAACGTGTTAAAAGTATCGATAATTTGAACGAATCTGTTCTTATTGCGCAGCAAAACAACACAAGAAAAAGATCAATTATCGTCCATTGGTCTCGACTTAGAGATGAATAATATAATAAATGCCTCGTCTGCATTCTAAGATAACTAATGTGTAATAATTGTCCTTTCTACGTGTACTCGTATAACGATGATGAGCTCTATCTAGCTGGATAATTCTAGTTTATGGCTGTTCCGCTCTGAACTGTATGAATTTGTGTGATTTTCATAAAAAAATCTAATGTCTCTATCGCAGGTTGTATTCAGTATTTGGTAGATTGAAAATTGAACAGGATACGTTACGTAAATATTTGTGGATAAATCATTGTGAAGATTTGCGGTTGTGTCAATATTTTTGAATCTTCTGCTTCGATGTTGTTAAATGCGTATATTCGTTTTAGTGTATTTGACAATTTGTAAATAAGAACAGGATTGTTCGAGTTTTTGTTCGTTCATTAATTAATGTTTTATTTTGTTTCAGGTGAGCGAATACTGATTTTTTCACACGAATACGAAACTCATTCAACTATGATTCCAGTGGTAAACAATTCATTTTTTTCAATTGCTATTTTTTGCATCTTTATACATTGAAAAAAATCACATATGTCAAATTATAATATTTATACATTCAATATGACTCAGAATCGGATTTTTCAATTTTTTCTCCGTGTAATACGACAATTGATCAGATTAAAGAGATGTACAGAATTTACGCACAACACTGGTTCCGTTAAAATTATTATATCATGACCATAATACATATATTCACATAACAATTTCAGAGGTCAATGGTAGCGCGTTTCAGAGTAATTTGTGACCTTCGTTATATAGGTTTAATAGACAGTCGTATCTGTTTGTCGGAAATCAAACAATTTTTCATGTTTTCCGTTCTTTTGTGTGCATTCGTTTTTTCATCCTTTCATAGAACTGATGAATTCTAATGGACATCGATCGAATTTTCTACAGAATCGTGTCTCATTATTTTCTATATGTTAAATGCTTTGTCTGAGAATAATTAAATTCGCAATAATAGTCGTGTCATTGTCGACGAATTACCATCTTTTCTATTAAACTTGTTAATGTCTGAATAGATTTTAATAATACTAAAGTATTACCAGAATTATATAATAAATAAAACGATTTTCAACATAGAATAAATAATATAATAATAATGTGTTAATAATCATTTACTAATGTGAATCAACTTCCGATCTTCCGTTTGAGGATATGACTATACAAATAGTTGTATAAATCTATTTAAATGAGATGTATCAAATGCTGATTCATTTCTCGTGATCTTCATGATCGATTATAAATAAATTTAAGTGGAAAAATATCTGTGATGGATAAAAAGTATTCAGTTTGAAAATTACTGCAAACTCATATTTATAATGAAATGTGATTTGTCATTTATGATGCTTAACATTTTGTAATCAATGGTTCATCTGCGTAGGCAAGTGTTACCTACATATATTATATTTATTTTCAACACTGTGTCAAATCATAAAGTGAAATTAACGTTACAAATACTATTTTTGTAGCAGAATGCCTATTCATTGTGTGTAGGTATAATCGAAAATATTCACCGAGTTTCACTATTAATTGAGAGATAAATATTAAAAAAAATCAAATATAAATAATAGATTCAAAAATATTTTAAATTAATTAAAATAAAATAAATAATATTCATCTCTTCTGCTCCGTCTATAAAAAAAAGATTCACTAAAATATTCAGAAAACTTAAAATATTTATACTTTAATTAGCAGGAACAGATCCGTAGCACTTATTTACACCATCACTTGCTGAAAAGTTCATTGAAATACTGAAAACACACAAAACAATATAATCTTCTTCGCGCTAATATTTAAACTATCTCACAAAATAGATTATACGAGTGCAATCGTAACACGTGCATCAAACCAATATTTAACTAACGAAACCCACGAACATTACAAATAAACAAACGCGAAAACGCATCTACATAATTATAACAAATCGCCACCGAACAAACAACTTCAAATATCTCAAAACAAAAAAAATATGAACTTCACCTTTATCAAACTATACAACACTTATAATCATTCAATAATAGCGTATTCACCTACAAACGAATAGTGCAAACGCAACAAAATACAATAACAATCCACCATCAGCCACCTATCGATAACGAACAAACTACAAAACTCACTTAAAAACTTCAAATATCTCAAAAAGAAAGAACGATCTACTAACACCTCCATCATACATAATTCACAACACATATAACCATCCAATAAAACCCTCTGCATCTCCACACAAATAAGCCGCGAAAACGCACCGAAAACGTCAACAAACCGCCACCGAACGACAACAAACGAACCACCGAACGACAACAAACGAACCTCCACACATCACACACATGAAACCCAACTTCAAACACACACAATACACTTATAAATTTTCCTACGAAGCCTTCAAATGTATGTGTGTTGCGCGCGTCGTTCGGCAAAGGCTCCACCTCCACACGCGGTCAGCACAGCCGGAAAAACCTGCCAGTGCGACCGCGACATCGAGAAAAGTCAACGGTTTTCCGCGCGCTCTGCTCGCCTTTGACATTGCGTTCGTTTTACGCTCTTATCACTCGTATTTTTACACTTTTCGCACTCTATAAATAGTGCTTGTTATATAATTGTTCGCTTCTGGTGATTTTGATTAGAATTTTTGAGCGATTCGGTCGGAAAACTCGTTCGGGAACAATCGAAGGGTTTTCGCGCGCTCTGTTTACATTTAATATTGCGTTCGTTTTTCGCTCTTATAATTCTTGTTTTTACACTTTTCATACTTTACAAATAGTATTTGTTGTATAATTGTTCATTTGTCGTAATTTTGATTTGAATTTTTGGCTGATTCAGTCGGGAAAATTCGTTAAAGAACAATAGAAAGATTTTCAGGTGCTACACTCACATTCGATATTCCGTTCGTTTTACATTATTTTCACATGTTATTTATAGTTTTATTTAATCAATTGATTATATTTAATGTATAATTATTTGTTTTTGGTGGTTTTAAATTAAATTAATGAGTGGTTTTGTCGGGAAGTCTAAGGGTTTTCGGGTGCTCCGCTCACGTTTGATATTACATTCACTTTACGCTCTTTTCATTTATTTTTTATGATTTTATAAAATGTATGAAACCTTTCATATATAATTGTTTGCTTCTGGTGGTTTTGGTTTGAATTTTTCGTTGTTTCGATCGGGAAACTCATTCGCGAATAGTCAACAATTTTCTGCGCACTCTACTCACTTATGATAGTGAGTTCGTTTTTCGTGAATTTTATTAGCTTTTTCATTCATTTCAAACTACACAAATTGTATTTGGTGTATTTTTGTTTGTTTTTGGTATTTTCGATCATATTTTAAATATTTTTATCGGAAAATTCGAGGAAAAGCCGTTTGGAGTTTGTGCAGCGACTTAGACACTTTTCCGGGTGTTTTTTTCGTTGTTAATGCTCAAATATGTTTTCATATTGTAAAATATTGTTTTTTTTTATAAGTTAATGTTTTTCCACATATGATTTTTTTTATAATACATACATGTAAATATCGCGATACATATGCATTTTTCGGTCGTTATCAAAATATAATATAATTTTTACAATAATAAAATAAAAACATCTGAATTTATATCTATATGCAGTGGTACGAAATAACGTGTAGTTTTCGAAGAATAATATTTTAATTTTTTTATGAATAATTGCGTTGTATCATTATTTGCATTTTGTAAATATATCTATGAGTTTTTTTACATACATTGACGTTGTAGAAGAACATAATTTTTCACAAGCTACTTGTGCGGATATTATGTACAGTGCAAATATAACATTAAATTTTATTCATTGAATGGATATACATACATACGTTGATAAGTATCGCGAAGTTTATTAATAATATTAAAATTGCAATATTTTCTGCAAATCATCGCCAGTGTGAAAAATATATTTCAATATGATATTTTATGTTCAATTCGATTCTGAACGCTTGTGTTTAAATCTCTAAAAATATAAACAAGCAAATAATATAAATTTCCTTTAATATAATAAACGTATTATATTTACACGTATTGTATGGAACTTTTATACTTTTTGTGATAAGAAAATACACGAGTACACTACAATTATTATTTACACACTATTCAGTATTTACTCTGTTTATTTACGTCAAAGCATGATTGAAAAATAAATCATCATTTCTTAAAACTCAAACGCCGAAATTTAACGACAATTATTTTTATCGATGCACGTTCAAACAATTTTCGATATCGGCCATAATGAAAACCGCCCAGAAGCGACAATTAACATCATCGACGATTTCCAGAATAATTTATAACGCATTACATTACAGTGATTGCACACGTACGATTCGATTTTAACGAACTTGTTTCACTATGCACTTTTCCCGTTCGGACGAAAAATAACGCATTCGTCGTTCGATCGACAGATAGAGTGGACTTTGTTTAGTGGAGTGAAGTGTTTTTCGAAGTTTTCGAAGTGCTTTTTGGAATTGTCGAACATCTCGAGTGGGTTTCGACTGTTGTTGATTTGGAAAGATCAACTTTTGTTGTATTGTCGACTAGACGGTCTCGTGCACCGACCGTAGTCGACCATAAATTAAAAGCTGGCTGTGACATATAAGATAGCCGTTGTTATAGAAGAGACGACCGATGTCGTCTTTGCAGAATTTGGTAAGATTTTTATAAAAATTATCTCAAAAAATATATATATTTTGCGTTTACATGAGTCAGCATATCGAGTGAAAAATCACTGAATAAGTTGACTCGTGTAAACGTTGTATTAGATTAGCGGTCTTAACTTGTTTTTGACTAAATTGTTGAAAATGGTTTCCTTGATTATTATTGAGAATTAATTAATATTGTTTGTACAATGAAAACTCTATTATTGTTGATTTTGATTATCAGGTCGAGTGTCCTATTTAAGTGAGGTTTCAGAAGCTTATTTAATATTTATTTAATACAGGGTTGACACTTTAGACTTCATTATCCAATAAAATTAATGATAGATTATGTAATTGAAAAAATAGATGAAAAAAATCATATTATGTAATATTTAGAATGATCAAAATGTTTCACATACTTGTTTCCATTATTTTCATGTTATATTTTTTATGAATTCGTGATTTATGATTTTCATCACATTTTTACATTTTCCATGATTTAAAATTGATATAATTAATCATTAAAGAATATATGAATCGTTACAATTGTGGCGCGGCCCTCAAAAGATAAACTATTAAAATTTATTAAGGCTTCAAGGCTTGAATAGATAAGCGAAACACTTTAATAGAGTTAAAATCATTGCTACTTCGATTTTTATGATTCTCAATACCTTATTTTATTACATTTGTTTCTGTATACAATGAGCTCGTAAATAGTACCTATTTCAATTGTGTATCTCTCGAAAAAACCTTTATGAATTACGATACATTTTGAAAATCATTTTAAATTTAAACTTATATCTAAATATTGAGTATTGTTATCACTTGCTGATTCAATAAAACGAATATTTAATTCACAAAAATCTATTTTTACACCTGTGTGTATTGTAAAAAATCAATTAAATTATTTCATATTAACATACAAAGGCTTTGTTATTCGGCTTAAGTATATAATTTGGTTACCATTTTAATGTATTCAAAAACATTCAATAGTAATTCGATAAACTCTAGACGTTTACTATTTCACACATTCGAATGAAATTTTAATGAAAAGCAAATCATCATTATATTAATGTAATATAATTTCATCTCTAGACTGCTATTCATACCTCGTTAAAAAATAATTATAATGGGTAAATATAATACAATTATTATCATTGCATGTGTAATTAAACAACAGTACGATGAGATACATCTAATTCGATTTTTTTCCAATAATTTGGTTTTCTACCTAAATTCGATTTTATAAATGTTGTTTAAAATAAAACCTTTACAAGTATCATACTATGGTAAACGTTCATGTTGAATGAGAATATTACACCTATCAATTAAATACCTCATAAATATTTTTTCAATCAATGAAGTACAATATATTACTGTCGATCTTTATAAAGATATTTATAAATCATAAATAATACTTCATTTTACGTCACAAAAACAGTACATGACATAATTTGAATAATTGCACAAAAAATGCACAATCATGCATCCATTTGTGAACTATCATCGAGCCGAAGAGGGTCATTAAGAAAAATCCACACAATGGATCAGATCATCGTGGAAACGAGTCTCAGCCCAACAAACATCGTTACGAATATGAATATATAATATATCTTTCGATACGCAAATTATTCAATTTGGTTCTAGCATCGGGCTCATTGTGGCTCGTATGCAAAAGTCAGGAGCTCGTATTTTGACAGGTAATTGGCAAACTCGTTAGTCTAATAGTGTCATGCTGAATGATAAGCGGAAAATCTGTTTCGAGGACGTTCGGTTTCAGATAATAAATTCAAATTGAGTTTTTACCACATGTTCGCATATGTGAGCCGTTTAAAGCTTAATGTGACTAGCTCCAAAAAAGCACGAGTTCGAGAAAAACAGTTTGATTCACTTTTCCAAAATCCCTTAGTCCTCTTAATTATTCCATTTTTCAAAAATTATAATCATTCGAATTTTGTTCATGTTAAGCTATGGATGTTTATAGCTTATATTAGAGTTCATGAAATGGCTTCTAAAAAAATATTAATTGAATGCATTGCTTCTCTTTCTTTCTTTCATTAGGTCTCAGCTGATGAGTTTCCGCCTTTGATTATTTAGGAAAGACATTTCACAAACATAAAGTTATGACTTTACCAATCGTTTTGACATTTTTTTAAATTGTGGAGTTAATCACGTATGACTCTGAATGGCTCATATGTGTGTGCATGTATAATGTTCTCTCATAATCACAGTATCACGCGCTGAAAAACCATTCTTTTGATGCCGGAACGCAATCGTGTGAAAAATCCTTTTTCAGCATACGCTATCTTGTTTGCACATCTTCGCATTTGAATTTTGGCGTCGAAGCGTGAATTCTACATTTAAAACAATAAATTCGCCACACACTTTACTGTCGATTCGATTCACGTATTGGCGAAACGTATATTTTTCCATCGAATTGCTTCATTTTGTATGAATTTTTAAAATTACCGTGAAAATTTACACCGACTCAAAAATGACACCGAAAAAAGCGCTTTCGTATCTGATACACGATTTGTAACGTGCGAGCTTCCTATCGATTGAAAATTTTTCGAACCAGACCCATTAAAAGAGATGATCTATAATACAAAGGCTTTTAACTTTGAAGGTTGAATTCGGGTTGAACTCTCGATTTATCAAAAGAAAACAATGCGAGGCACAGAATTCGGTCAATTTGGTCTTGAAATATTTTTTGTTCTTGCACGGATCGCATTCCTCGTTTGGCGAATTTACTATACTTAATCAAAAAACGATCTAACCATTCGTCGACTTGAATATTGTAAATTGATCAATGAAATTCTCAACGAGCCGTGATTATCTAAAAAAATAATTTAATATTTTATAATGTCTCTGATTGCAAATCGGCCTACTTAAGTTTCATAACGTTGAATAAATTTAATCAAATTATATTAAAAAAATTAAATATCTTCATCATAAATCGTAATATTCTTAGATATTAATCTACATATTTTGAAACTGAAAAATCTTAATGATTATTATTATGATACGCATATTTTCAACCAATTTGTGTACAAATATCTGAAAATTTCACAAATTGCTCTCTGAAATGAAATTCTTTGAAATAATCTACTGAATAAGAAACAACGTTGAAATTAACAGTCTAATTTTTTTAAGTTATTCATTCATTGAAATAATTATGGCCATATCTTTCAGGCGTGTGTTAAGCAAGGTATTAACGATAAGATCTGTCAAATTCTGTAAAGAGAAAAAATATCAACGCGTTTTTCAGTAGTTGTAATACTCGATTGAAAGATTGGACCTTAATAGAACCATTTTTCTAAAATTTCAAAGCGATTAGTCTACGTCAGAGATATTTCAAACATTTCGTCGATTTTTCTCACTCTTGATACTAGACCCGCCTTTAACCAGAATGAGGCTGTTCTAACGAGCATCTTTCGGTCTTCGCACACAACTCGTATGAAATTTAGCAACAAAAACTTGCGTGATAATAGCGAATTCAACATATATGTATGTCTGTTTGCTTGTCTCCTTAAAAACTGGCCGAAGACGAAATCGTGTAATGCCACTTATCTCAAGAGCGATAAAAATCATACTCGCTAGCTGATTTAGTACGCATTGTGACAACTGTCTAGTGCATAAGAAATTAATATGTGTTTAAAAAAGTGTCATAAAAACTAGTTTTTAGCGGCGGTCGATTTCTCAATATGTAGAAAGATGTTTCTCTCGTATGTATAGAAAAAAATTGATAATTTTCGACGTGAGGTTGTTTGTAAATATTCGCGTATTTTTTTCTTATTTAGAAGATTGGGTATTGGTAATTCGAAAAAAAATCGATTTCGAAGAATGTCTATTAATAGTCTTATTTGATACACGTGCAATTTTTTCCAGCTTATAAATACACTGCGTAGTAAAATCGATACGCCATTCGATCTAATCAACGAAGCATAAAAATAATATTGACATTCGTTTCGAACCATCGAATCACATCATTCAAATTTGATGATTTTCAAAATGCAACACTTCATTTAACATAATATTTACACAAATTCGATGGAACAAAAAATATTCAATCATTTCATTAAATACTTACGTTTCATTTTCACTAATTTTCTTCGATATCAGTGGACATCTTTATGAATCCTCTTATAAATGAACTTGAATGGTGCAATATTATCATCATATACATTTTATTCATACAAAACAAACGTCCAAATATAAAATTCTTATCTCGCATTTTCTCAAAATTACTTTCACCCAGCGATTCGAATAACGACGAACTCTTCGTGCCGTCGAGACTCAACATCCATTCGTCTCTCGCCATAACAAAACACCCGCCTTTTTCCACATATAATTTGATGCAATTTCAAAAGGGAGCGAATCTCAAAATCTAAATTGCATAATGAGACGCGGAGGATTTGCGCGAATTCTCGGAAATTCAGTGCGGTCTTTTATAAGATCGTGTGACTGCCCGCAGCGATTTCGGTCACGACAACAACTTATCTCTCCACAAAATGTGTGTACGTTAGTTCATTACTCAGAATCGAATTTAATAGTCGATAAATCTAGTACGTGAGTGTGTAATGGGGCTGTTTGCGTTCGAATAGAGCGGTTCCGAAAAGAGTCGATTCGGTTCGACGCGTGAAAATCGATGGGTTTGTTTGAGTAATACGTTTCATTCGATTTATTATATGTGGGACGTTGATAAATCAAATGAATTGGTGTTTCCTGGAAATAATTTAAGTGCAATCGATAAATTTTCATACATTTCAATTTAGTACTCGAAGCAAGTATTTGAGTCACTTATGAATGTTGTATATTTTATGTTAGTAGTGATTGAAGCTGTTGCATTCCCCAATTATAAAATGACGATTCGTCCACTCGACTTTCGTCGACTTGAACCTGAATTCGGCAAAAACTTTGTATTGTCGATGTGCTCGAGTGATTTGACGGTCTCTCTGACTCGGATGACCGTAGAAGAATGCCAATTTGTACAAAAACCTTCGTGTTCGAAGTCCCTAACTTGCCGACAGGGACTTTCTGAATAAATTCAACGGTTCAATAGCCTCCAAGTCTTCTGCAGAAGTTTTGAAACTTCCAAGACGATAGAATCATATACAAAATAATAATTTTCCACAATTCAAAGATTCAAGACCTTTTTAATTCAAAACTGCATAAATCAACGATTAGTTCTATACGTAAAGCGATATTCTCGGATCGTATTCGCATTTCGATCCAATTGCTGTAATCTTGCTTTTATTTGCTAATAATCACATAAAAGTGTTGGCTTTCTCTTCCTACTCGCATACCGATTATTGTAGACTTGTTTTAATGGATGTTTCTATCGAATTGTCAATAATGATCGTTAGGTGTTCTATTGATATTTGATATATGATAAGTGCTAATTTAGAGTGTGATAAATTAATTCCATCAAGTTTAAAACTATTTGAAAGCTTAATTTATCATCCAATTGGGTCAACGGTTTTGTGTACCTGCACGTGCCGATTGTTTCGCGGGATTATTGTCTTATAGAAGAATCGATGTTTACAATCATTCAAATATCTTATCGATCTTGATCGATAACATATCTTGATTTCAAATGATAATATTGAAAAATGTAAATAAAACAATATGGAATTCTTTAAGGTTTCAATGTGCGCAATTCACTTTACTGTTATCGTCGTGTACGACACTATTATCTTTTTGGATAAACATCAAATCAACTTTGAAATTTTATTTTTCATATGAATATTTTACCTATGATTATTACTTACCTAAATGATTGTATAATTATTTTAATATCGAATGATATGTAAGATTTATATGTACGTATGCAATAATTTGCACACAAATAATCCTGGGAATTATTTTTACATCAAAATTACCTGAAAAGCAATAGAATGTCATATTGTGCGCTCGTTTTTTATCATATTCAACTATATTATAATCGCGAAGGTTGAATGTTGTTATAACATTGACATTGTTCTGTTTCATAAATCAATGGCGGTTTGTGTCTCGAATAGTTTCAAAACTTTCGAAATTCTTTCGACAGCAAATCGATTTTCTTTAAAATCTTGCATTGTGCGTCATTTAGCATGTAACAACAATACATTTCCTATATAAACGAGTAGCTTTATCGTGGCTTATGTAACCAGTTGTATGTACAAATTTACCATAGGAACAAACATGTAATTGTTTAGATGACATTGGACAGAACTCATCAATATTAATTAGATTTTCAGTATTCCAGCGGAAAAATGCACATACGGTATGAAACGTCCATCAAACACACGATATAACAATTGCCGACTATAAAACCGATTCACAGATAAAACGAACTATTCTCTGAGATTTTATTGCGTATGATCCATTAATGACAATATCGAGATTTGACACACTATCAATGATCGTAAAACATCACTTCAATCACACTAACACGTGAGATTATTATGTGTATCGATGTAATGTTTTACTATCGAACATCACGTAAACCAATTCAATTCGATTGGAATTTATATAATGAAACGAGACACATTCTTTCCATGAAAAAATGTCGTCGAACGAAAATAAAAGGTTCGATTGCAAACGAATCTAGCATTGAACTTGAGAAAGTGATTGTCGCAATGTTTCCTAACTTGTATCGGTTACACTTCCATATTTCGATACCAAACGGATGTAACTCAATCACGTGAATAGCATTTCCTAATTCCGTTTCGATCAGCTGATATTTATCATTAAATTCTATGAAGTTAATCCGTAAAGATATTTAATCCGATCATGATCGATCTGACGATTACACGAGATGACATATGAGAGACAAATCATATCACATGTGAGGTTTTTAACAGCGATGTATTTTTTCATTGCTTTGTGATAAATCATCGTGTGAATTGTTCACAGTTGTAAATACGCGAGGTTTTGTTTCATCGTTATATAATTATCGTGTAATCGAGACTTCGTATAAATTAATTTCCATTGTCGAGCGTGGCTTGTCCTTAGTTATTTTAAAAATACGAATTTTATCATAAACGTACTGAATATATTTTAATAAATAAATACACCTTCGAAGTACATCACGTTCGATTTTAATGTGAGCATTGCGTGCGAATGCCATACCCGACTCTCTAACTGAACGTATATTATTTTCTTATAATTGGTACGAATTTTTCGCATTTCTCAAATTCGGGTTTTATTGAGGAATTCTGAAAATATCTCGCGTTTCGATTAGAAAATATTTTCAATACTAAACGAATAATTCACGGCGATAATTCGATGAGAATTGCAAGACTATTGTATTACAAGTAGACATGGAATTATAACATTAAACGAAGGAAGCAATTCACTTGAACATCTCGTTCCGGTTAGTTCGCGGTTTATACTCGGAATAATACACGTTACAAAAACACGTGCTAGAAAAGAAGAATGCAATTTCGCAGATATGAATCGAAAATAATGGCCATCTGCAGATTGACTATGCAAAAAATAACTGACCATGCATCAATATCATGGCCAACACTTTGATGTGGCTCATTAGAATTCGAACAATACGAAGAATTTCAATTGCAGATATAAGTTTTGTTGTTCGAATCATTTTATATGATATTTCGGTATTAAAAATTGTATATGTTTTTATATATTTTATGATATTATATAAAAATTGCAAAAGTGCATACAAGGTTATTGTATATAAATAGAAAATCAATTTGAAAGAAACTATAGAATCATTTTATTCAAACAATAAAATGATTTGCTACTAAAAGATCGATTGGCTCTTATAAAACAAATTATCGGCAAAAGACATTCAACGAGTTTTCTTAAGTTAGATTTTTTTTCGGATCAGATTAGAATAAATTATATTTTACATTGAGTTGAATGCTTACCAAAATTTTTATATTATAGAAACTGTTATCATATAAACATACATGATAAATGGCGAAACTAATATTCAACGATTTTAAACACATGTTTTACAACATTTAATGATAGTTTCATTCAAATAAATTTTCATAATCGAAATATAAAAACGACATTCGATCAGATCGAACCCAGAGTTCAAGTATACACGAACCTTGGCATCGATGCTCGAAAGCGTGAAGAGTCGAAGACCAGGGGGCAAAATGATTCAGATGATATAAAAAAAAAATACAATTAAAATTAAATCGTTCGATCATTAGATCATTTCATAGTTATTATTTAACCGATGTCGTGATCGATCCGCGTACATTACCGATCCCGATTACCGATTCATATAATCGGAATAAGTTAATAGATTTCATGACGTGACTGCACTTGCTCAATAAATAACTAAGTGCAGATTTAATT
The DNA here is from genome assembly GCA_024721215.1 of Cheumatopsyche charites. Lineage (NCBI taxonomy): Eukaryota > Metazoa > Arthropoda > Insecta > Trichoptera > Hydropsychidae > Cheumatopsyche > Cheumatopsyche charites. Next base: position 3,142,292 of record CM045583.1, read on the forward strand.
GTCTGCTTTTTTTCGAATGTCAGATGCATAATTACCATCTAAGGCTTATCTCTTTGTTCCAGTTTCGCGTTACGAAACGGTTCGGCTCTGATTTCTCTTCGATTACATAAAAATGTCGAGGAGGTTAAACTCGATCGTTTATTAGAGAATGATTTGTTTTTCTATAATTTTTTCATCTGTGACAGATGTGATTTTAATTTGGGCTGTTTTAGAAAATGTTTGGGTTTTTTCGTTTGTGTGTTCAGATCGATTAGTTTGTGGAGTGTCACAATATTATTCATATTAGATTTCGATAGCTTTTATGGGAAATGATAATATTTGGTGAATTTTTATTTTCTTTAATCGAAAGTGAAAATATCGTTAAGTATCTATAATCATATCGTTTTGAATGTTTATGAGTCGTGCGTGTATCTATGATCTTTAATATTTCATAATACAATCATATTTTCTTGACGTCTTTTAGATTTTAATTTCGTTTAGATTTCAGATATTGAATATTGTGATTTCTTCATATCAATCGATAGACCGAAATCTAGTTCGTTCACAATATAAAAGAACAGTTTTATAAAAAAAAATATGATAAGTATCACATATCGAAAGTTGATATTTAGCTTAAAACTGTGATAATATTTTTTTTATTATTTTATTCACATCAATAAATGCCTTAAAAATTCATACAGTGCAAAGTACACTAACTAAAAAAAATCTAAATTTTCCGTTCACAGTGCAAAACTTTTATTGAATGTGTTGTATAAACATGTCAATAATGCGTTTGATATCTTATCTATGATATTTCGAAACACTTTAAGAAGATTAAGGAAGTGCAATATCACTTAATATAACATCAATGGCCTATTAAATTCTTTTCCATTCTCAAATTGAGACTGATTATGGTCATAAATTATTGCAATATTAAAAAAGCATTATGTTTACTACAGACGTTATATTTGAATCGACTTTTTTTTTAGTTTTATGAACATTTGTTATACCTAAAATTTATAAATAAACTCATAAAGAGAGTTTTTTTTGGATTGAAATCATTTAATCTCACAATAAAACAACTTAAAATTCTCCGCCGATTTCAAAGCAGAGCTACAATTAATTTTCGCTCGTTCAAAATAAATCTATATAAGGGTTATAAACGATGACCCTTAAGGTCGTATTATACTCATTTTTTTTATTCTCGGTCAAGGTGCGATAAGCATCTGCATATCGAACATTGACCACAAACACCCAATGAATGCGGTGAACTTTTCATCGATTTTTCACGAAAGCACGCAAGGTGAAAATCCGTGAAGTCCACTAGGGAAAATGGAAAAGTCAATCATACTGATTGACGTTACATTATGTTGGATAGTTTACGCGTACATAAATAGAAGAATCAATTTGTTCTAGGAAATTCAACGACCTCGTTTCGGAAAAAATACAGTTCGATTAAAACATCAATTGTGAGTATTTAAATTGAAAATATTTTCATTACACCCTTATTGGAAATTAAAGTATTTTTACAAAAATGATTGACAAATTTTGGTATGAGTGCTCATGGATAAAAATATATTTATGACATTGTTTGATATACAATTGGGAGTTTTCATTTTTTTAGTACATCCTTGTTTTATATCTCTTCATGAATAATACGCCCATTGTGTTCATTGTTAATTTATAGTGATATTCGAAAAAAAAAAACAATCGAATCCTTCCAATATCTGAATCTCATATCTTTTTTTATATGGGATTTCCCATAACAAGTCACGAAGGGATCAAACAATATTTCAGCGTCGTTTTTTTTCAATTTCGGAGAAAACAACAAACATTTGTCATTGGAATTAGACTCAAAATTATCCAAACTGAAATCATGTGATGAGACTAGACAATACTAACATGAGATCTTGACGATAACAATAAGTGTCAACAAACGTTCGCCTGTGACCTTTAGTTGCCGAAAATCAAGGCTATATCATCATCTATTGACATTCGATATAGAAAATTAGTAAGTCAACATGTTACAGCAGCAATTGCATTCATTGTCATGGTGAATTTACGACGTAGACTCATCATACTTTGAATTTATATGAATGACAATTAACCGCAAATGTTCAATACTGAGAACTATTCTAACGTCACAGGTGTTTAATGATTTTTAGCAACAGCAATTTTCTCAAGTGCGATTTTGAAGAATTTGACGTCAATTCTATTCATTCTATTCACTATTTTATAAGCATTGTAAAAATCATTTTCATGTCACATAATAAGATATGTTTGTTTTTATTTTACATAGATCTGATATTTTATTCGATTTATCTCTTGTATGAAACAATTGTTTTACAGATTCTGAGCAATTATAAGAAAATTGTCGTCCATATTGAATTATATGAAATAATCAACAGTTGAGTTCAATTATTCAATTAATTCAATGCTTCGAACAATACATCTTTAAACAAAAGCCACCGTTCTTCTCTGTTATTATTTTTACATCGAATATCCATTGTGATTGAGTTCAAATAGCACTTATATGATTCATCTATGAAAGATTTCGAACTCAAAACATTTACGATTTAAAATTTATTGTTAGATGTGCCAAAATAACAACGGTCATTATATTGTTTTTCCATAAGAGATTATGTCGAAATCGTTTGAAGAAAAAAGCCAATCGTGCTTTTGAAAAAATATTCATTTCATACGACCGTTATAATTTTTTTCGCTGTAAGGAATGCAAGTTATTTATATTAACGATTTTCCTTGTTATGATTTGAGAGTCTTCTCTTTTTATAATAGTCAATTAAAAATGTGTATTCATCTTATTTTATTCAATTGTTTTATAAGTTTATTTAACAAGACCGATCAATTTAATCGTTTAAATTACAACGATTATCACAGGTCAGAGTTCTTTGGAAAATTATTTATTACATAAATCACATTTTCTAACAGAAATTCAAACTATTCATAATGATCGCACGACTTTCCGTTATATGATCTACGATTGAATAACGCTCACTAACATTCGAGTCATGATTTTTTCCACTGAGCAAAAACGCAAACTCACCTTAAAAAATCTAACTTAATTATCATTTTTTTATATATGTAAACATCCTAATTGAATCATCCTCTCACGACACACAGTCACAGTTTGCCCACCTTGAAGTGGCGCACCGTAAGTGAACTTGGCAATTAAAAAGACACGCAACATTAGACTAATCTACGTTTACCTATGACGAATTCTTGAGGCCGACAGATAAGAGAATGTTCGAAATTTATTTAAAATTAAAATTGAAGTAAAACGGATCAGATTCGTCTGCAAAAAATGTCTTATATTATCGTTAAGATAATGACCGGTCGAGAAGTTGCAGTAAGCGTTCGCTCCATGTATGGGATAATGCAAAGTGCGGATTCGTTTCCTGAAACCTTGCGATTTGTATGTCGCGTGTGATTTTCCGATTTCAGATGGGTTAAACGACCTTCCTTTTATGTTTATGTGTCACCTGATGTAAAATGGATAGACCATTAATCTATTGTGGTGCAAAATTTCGAATCAACAATACTATACGATGTGTCATATTTGTTGCTAGAAATACACTGTTGAGTTTGATTCTGGGATTTGAGAAATGTTGCATTTTTTCGTAAAATTTTTACGAAATTGTTTTATAGATTCTTTCATAATTTTAGGAACAATCAATTAAGGTTCTTAATATTTCATTTGGTACCAATATTTGTTACGATTTTCATGAAAGAATTCGATTGAATTTAAGCATTACTAGAAAAATATTGTGATGCTACAATTGTCAGGTTGTATAAAAATTATATTTATTATGAACAATTTTCCCAATTTTTATCCAGATTTCCTCACCATAGTTTATATTTCATAATACACTAGTTATGAATATGATTATACTGGAATTTATTTATGTTATTAAATTGTCTTTACGGGGGAATTTATGGTAGCTTTTTTTCAGGAAAGTCTTTACATATTTGCCTTAAATGGATTGATTTATAGGATCGTACATTGCACCCATGTATCTTTATTAAAAACGGCACTTTCGTTTAAATCATATTATATTGGAAATGTATTATGCATGAAGTATCTTTTATTCATTTCGAATTATGTATGGATGTCATTTTGCGATTTTTCATTAATATTATAGTAGCTGTGTCACAGTGAAATTTACAGATTTCAAATATTTTAATTGATTTTAAATTATACTTTCCAGATTTAAAGTTTTAATTGATTCGTTTAAATTTTCATGAGATCGATAAAAAATAAATGTCATTAAGTACTTTCTTCAGATATAAATTTATTATCCATATTTATTGATGCAATTTTGCAGAATTTTTATATTCTTATATTTTATATATTTATATTCATTAACAATCGGGTAATATATATTAACCATAGCTATAAAATTTGAATCTTATAAAAATATAGATATAAAATATATTTACGTATTTTTCTTCATCTTAATGAGTTTGATAAGTAAAAAAGTAACTTCGCATCCAATTAGATTTTTTTAAGTTAAGAACAAATTAATTGATAATTAATCTATTCAACATTCATTAATTCGAAATCTGATTTTTTCTAAATTGAGTTCTCTTGATATCAAAATCCCAAAGAAGAATCACAACTTCTACAACTCTCATCAATCGTCTCACTAGAAACCATTGCTTTCTTGATATCAAAATCGCAATGACGAACCACAACTTCTACGACTCTCATCATTCGTTTAACTAGAAACCATCGCATTTCTTTCTCTATTGCTCGCATTTAGAACAAAAAAGTCTATCTAGAAAAGAAAAGCGACTCCCCTCGAACTATATATCTGAATTTATATTGGATCACGTTCCTCTTAAAGATGCACACGTGCACCACCGACAGGAAGCGCCTTCGAACGGCGAAGACCGAATCGTCACCAATTGTCATCAATCATCCCGAGATACGAAGATGGATACCAAGATGATGATGATGATGATCATGGATGACATCTCCTCTCATCTCACCTTGGCTGGGTCACCAATTGAACCTGCCAATTGGATGGCAGACGTGACCCGAATTGGACGACCTCTTGGCGAAATCTTGCTCGGATTAATTCGTTCACCTTAACCCGATGATGGATGCTGGTTGTGATCGGTCTGGTTGTCTTGATTGATTGTTTTGTTGGGGAGAAATGTTCAAAAGATTCCTTTGTAGGAAGAAAAATTGGATTTTTTAATGGAAAATTAGCTGGTTGCCTCTTCAAGTTAAATAATTTCCATTAAAAAATTTCATAACATTTTCTTGCTGTGTCAATGAAATAAATAAGATTTGAAATAGAAAATATCTAAATTATTCAACTTGATATAAAAGTTTTTTAAAGATTCAAATGGAAAATTTATATCAATTCGATTCATGCAATTTGTTTAATTCGAATATAAAAAAGTAATAGCATTAATAATAATTTATCGATATATTTACATATCACCATATGTAAACGAATAAGATTTTTAAGATTATATTCGTTCAAAGTTCGAAAACTTACTTTGCTGTGAATGTGGAAAATTATTAGTACTATTTTTTTAGAAAATCTATCAAAATATCGATCTGTAAGTAAATGACTTGTGCTAATTTCTGTCTTCTTAATTAATCGTTTAATACGTATCTTTATTGATCATATTATAGTTCTTATGATCAATCTGCGTGATTATGTTGAAGTTTAATGATTCCAATCATGATTGGGTTCATGAGATTCGTTTTTATTTTAAGTTTATCGCTTGAAAAGATTTTAAAATCTCATTACCTAGATTATTTTATTGTCATAAAAACTTTATCCTTGTTCTTAATAAATTGAATTCATTTTTATCTCTTTATTCTTTAATATGTCTTTTTTCGTTATTTGATTGCAATAAACGTTTACGAGGAAAATCACTTCATCAAATAGTGATTTCTGTATTTTTTTCATATTACATTCTTGTTTAAATTCTCATAAAACCTTCTATAACATTGTAACAGTGCGATATAACGATTAACATAATATATTCGTACGTTTACAGCCTTGATTTATCAAAAACCAATTGGATCATATTATTTTACAACACATAATAAGGCGTTACAGATTGCAAACAAACTAGCAGATAATAAAGTAGTTTAATCGTTCAATTATGATCCAACATCATTATGTTGTTATCAATATGTACACAACATAAATTAATTTTTCGCAAAGTCTGGGATTTACTCAATAATCATATTTCTGAAAATAAAAATAATGCAATACTTCTTGACTCATTCGACAAGTGAAAACGTATAACGTACCTTTGATATTATCAGTTATTTTATTACTTTTGTAACTTATATTGCGAAGTAAATTTGCTACATAAACATTAAGTAAACATTGAATTATCTAATCAATATAAACGTCCAATATACGAACAATATTTCAATCAAATTTTGCAATCATCTGCTTATTCAAATAACAAGAACAAAGATTAGAAACACTTGCTTTAACATAATTAAATGGACTTTAAAAAATTCTTATCTATTTAATCTTCTATGTGCAATCAAAAGTAAATAATTTGTCATAAAATGTAGCTTTTTAGTATGCAATTGTCAACTTGCAATATTAATTATTTTTTAAAGAATTTAAATCAAAGTAAAAATTTGAAATGACCAATCTATTTAATCAATATGACAAAGATTCAGATAAATAAAAAAATGTATAAATGCACAATTTTTTCATCTCGAATTGTGCATTCCTTATCTAATCTTATTTTATTCGAGAGATACATAATTCAATCCGAATTTTCTTACTAAGAAACTCGGAAAAACCTAGGAAAACTCTCGCTGAGACTTCAACCATAAATCAAAAACTCAGTCTCGACTGTGAATTAAGGCTTAATAGAGGCGCCGAAGAAATTTTCACTCACAAATCACACAATTTCAGATTTCTGAAACGATGTTTACACTTATCGTTGATGTAACATCGAATCAACAAAAGATAAAGCTCAGACTTGCGATCAGTTTCGTTCGGACAATCGCGTCGTTCACATGAACAATATGTCGTCAACAAAATGTTTCTATTCGACGAAACTCATCTCTCAGATCTGTACGAAAATTCAGTACAGTTGACAGTTTTCATCTGTGATCAGCTTGACAATTTTTAGTATTTGATTCAGTGTAAATTTGCGATGGTTTATACGAAAATCGACGAGTCGGCCAAGGCTGGAAAATTCGTTCACGACAAGACCGTGGCTGAACAAGTACAAGGTATTTATTGGTTCGGATCGAAATTTGAAATTTTAACGATATTGACCTCATCTTCCGATTGTGGTTTGTTTGTGTGTTTTATAATCTTCGAAGATTTTTTCGCGCTTCGGTGATTCGAAAACGATCGATGTTGCGTCAATAGTTTTTCAGTTTTAGGCTAGTTTTAAGTGTTCGAATTATATAAGTCGTTTTATCTTTCATATACGCACATTCGTATTGTTTTGTTCTATTTTTCAAAAATCGTTTAGAGATGAGGTGAGATGTTTGTTTTTCTGTTTGCTTTTGAAGATGATAAATTTTACTATCATATTTTTCTATGATTTTTAAAATGTGTTAAGTAATTTTCCTCTAATAACATGTTTGTGACCAAATTTTCATAGAAATTATATATTATCTTATTTTTTTTAATTCGAACAAATGAATCAAAAAATTCTAAACACAAATTTAATAAGCTCAAAGTTTGATAAAACGTGTTTTTCTTGAAAGTTAAAACTCACACGTGTTATAAAATCGTCTGCAAATCAAACTAATGGATCTAATCAAATTATCAACAATTATAATTGCTAATTAATTTTCAACGGATCTTAAACAAACTATAAATACTCCAACATCATATTTAATCGACTTAAATATAACATAAATTCAATATACACACATCAGTGCGAATTCAATTATGAATGGCGCGTTGATTACATTGCAGAATTTTCACGCATTTTCCTGCGTCCAAATGGAAAATCAAACTATCACATTAGCTCAGTTTGTTTAAATATTACGATCGCCATTATATTCTATTATAATATGATCGTGCACGACGTTCCGTGTGTCATTGGATACCAACGGTATCAATATTGTCACGACCAATGTCAATATCGAACACACACCTCAACCTTTATTGTGTGCAGCCTTTATGACCACCGGAATGATTCATGTGTACACATATTGTGTTCTTCCTTGACTATTTTGTGGTCGAAGCACTCTTTGACTTATTAGCGTTCATAAAATAGTAATAGTTCGACTTGTCACGAAAATGTGTCATATATTGACGACTGAAAAGGCCGAGGGGTAGAAGTGTTGACAAGAGCACAAAGTTAACTCTACATGTATTAGGAGGAGGTCAGGTGATTTGATGATATATCTCGGTACAAGTTTCAAGTTCATTTATATCCTTTTGTCACCAAATATATGAGGCTACATAGAAGAGATTCTTGTACATAACTCAAGTCATTTGTACCCTTTGGTCTTTTTAGTCGTCGTACGTGAGTGCGAATCGATTTATCTTTGTCAAAAATTGATATTTAATTATTTATTGCAAATCGCAATTGGTTGTATAAAGATTAATTTAGATTAGTTTAATTCGCACGGATTAAATCGAATGAAGATCGATAGTAGATTTCTTTATGATTGCAAAATTTTTGTTGAATGAATGTGTGTACATGATTGTGATAACGGCATAAGTAGAAAATTTAAAAAAAATCAGTAATCAATCTCAAATTAAGAAATTGTGCGAAATTGAATTGATTTTTTTCGATGTATTGTTTTCATTTTCAACTAAATTCCTTACAAAGTCAATTACTAATCATTAAATATTTCGGAAATAAAGAAACATGACCAAACCCATTATCACAATAAGGTACATATTATTTTTCTTTTGTATATTGATAAATCATTATTTCTATTCAATTATGTTCTGAAAGCAACAGTGAATTATCTCTAACGTAATGACTTAATTGAAAATGAATTTGACGTGAAAATCACGCTTTACTCTAATGATTATGAGTCTCAATATTAAAATTTCCCGTAAATCACGTCTGTTCCTTTACCTATATTAAAAATATAATAAGTGATTTATCAAATAATTGACACTTGTACTCTATTATGAGATTAAGCTACCGGATTTAAAGACAATTGATCGATCACCCTTGACACAGCTAAAATCGATAAATTTTTCTAATCAGCCTTGTCTCGATGTTAAGAAACAACCGACAATTGTCGATTTTAATATGAATCTGGAAGCAATTCGAGCAATTTTCATTATCCCAATAATCATAACAATCAACTCTTGAGTCGAGATAATTTTCTTATCAAAATCGTGGACATTGGAACGATTTATTCAAATCGAATACATATAATATGATAGTTTGAGATCATCTCGTTTTAAAGATCCGCATGAAAATTTTCTTATCTGATAACAGCACACATAGAAAATTGCGAATCAGACCAGTACGTAAAGAGATAGTAATCACTTGATACAAAACATGTGAGACTTGAAATATTTTCATAATGAAACATCAAGGAACCGAATAATCATATGTGAATAATATTATTTTTTTATTTGTGATTTATTTATGTATCCAAAATTATTATTACTGATTGAATTATGTTATTTTGTTGCAGGAATGGGGACCGATGGGTCTACGACAGACGTTCCTGTTCTCAACGACACCGGTCAGTAATTTTGCAATCAACTCAATAATCTTTCAATGAGCTTAGCTCGCGTGCATCTTCTTGACCGATCGTGCTAACATCGTTCTATAAAACAACATGCACTATTTCGTCTGTACGTTTTCGTAGCAATGCATGAAAATTTCGCTAACTTCGGTGCATGGGTTTTTACTGGCGAATTTCGGTTTTTATTGTGGTTGAATTATTTCTATTGAAAATGGTTGCATGAGTGGTGTGGATCTTGATTTATTGATGGTTTTTGTGATTGTGTTGTGGTAAAAATTTATATTGAAAATTATTTTATTTAATGCGACATCTATGAATTTAATAATAAACATATCATTGTAAAGAGTTTCAATAACTTTTATATCAATTCATAGATGTCTCTTTAAATATAAAATATTTTAAATAATATGTACATATGTTATTTTTTTTCATGAAAGTTTTGTTGATTTTCGTTAGATGTCTTTTTATCGTTTCTAATTTTTTTTTAAAAACATTTTTTATAAACTAAAAAAAATATTTTTTATTTTATTTAAGTTATTTAAACGTTTACAGATGGCGTTATTTATAAGCTTACAAATATGTTTGAATTTACACGTATAGATGTCTATATCTTTATATTGTTTTTATTTTATATTTTGTTCATAAAACTTTTTAAGTTATTTGGATATACATTATTAAAAATTCATAATCCATTTAAAAATGCCATCATTTAATATCAAGTTATTTTTTCAAAGCTTTCTTTGATTATACCAGAATACAATAAGACCATTATGATATTCATTGTTTCATTCATTTTCAACAATCATCTATCCGAATTCAAAACATAAACTTTCAGAACAATAAACTCATCTCATGACAATCGAAAATATTCTTAGAAAGTTTCGCGAAACTTGCACAATAAACGAAAAAAATGACGGCGCAATATCACTATTTTGTCTCGCTGATTGATTTTCCTTGAAGTTTAACTCGCTGGAAAATTCTGTGAAAAACGACTAGAAATATACAGATACGTAACCAGGTTTTTTTGTCACGCTTCCAAGTCAATAGCGAAAATCACACATTTATGAAAAAAATCAATAAACAACGAATATCAAACGATAGTAAAAACCCACTTTCGACGCCATTCTTTCGGCGATCAATCATCGCTTATGATTTGAATGTCTTGCGAATATCAACGACACAATATCAACACTAATCAAATCTCCAAATATAAATCCGAGGATAAGATAACATTTGTTTAATAATAATGAAGTTAAGCATGGATTAGATTTCGATCGGTTAAGCTCAAGATCGATGTTTTATTATACAAATTTTCCAATATTTTACATAACCAATGGTAACTGGGAAACTGTGTGAATCACTCGTAGCATGATCCATTTTCACTTTAGTGGAAATAAATATACGAGACTGATTCGATGACTAACATGTCTGCTTAGATGAATCATTTTTAACATTTGCATGCAACAAGTACATAGATGTTTCACATTTTCAATACTGACTCAATTGAATTATTTACAAATTATAGAACTTTTGTAATTTATATAATAATTAAGCGGTTTTCCTTTTTTGTTAAAATTGTACAGATAATACTTATTTTTAATTTAACCCAAAATCGTACATATCAAATTAAGCATAATGACTCAACTGTATTCAAAACATTTTCATCGACAACCGAATCGATTCTATTATATTATTTACGTTCGATCTGACTCATAATAGTCAAAATTAACCAGTCCATTAAAAATACATACAACACAAAACAATCGTTTATTCGAATATACAATTCATCCTCAAATATGACTTATCGAACAATACGAATCGATTTTTCCAAAAATAAACGAACCCTATTACAATTAGAATACAATAAGTGTATTATTACAATACCTATTTTCAAATCATTACGTAAATATCGAAACGAAGGTTATTCGATTGACGCAATAACGTGAAAGCTTTCGAGAAAAGCGCAGAAGAAACCTTGCATCTTATTATTGGATTACGAATTTGCGTATTTGCTAATCAATTACGAAACTTTAAAATTATGAACCTTTCTCGACGTTTATGATTCAAAAGTGTTATTGATGAAGTATCGTTTGGTTTTGCGATTTTTTTGCTAAAGTCACATGTCGCGTACGTGAATTATTTTGCGTCACAAAAACGATCTTTGATTGAAAAGTCCTTGGTTTAATGTTGTGTTTTACGTATTGGACATGCGAAAATAAATTAAAAAGCGCTCGCAATATCGCAATAAATTATGATGAAAACGGTTCTAATCCTCGAGTCATATGATTCGACTTTTTTATACGATGTAGCAAAAAACTTCGATTCATATTATCACGTGTATTCGATTAAACTTCAATCAGATACAAAATAAGACTTCAGAAACGTCAAATTGAAAAATATTTTAAATGCGTTTTATTTCATATTCAAGATCATCACATGTACATACAGATATGAAACGAATTTCTTAAAAAATCGTTATCAAATTATGGCTGACCTCTTCCGTTTAATTCTAGTTTATTTAGAAAAACCCATAAATTCAATCTAAACACAAACAGCGCAATTCTAGGTATGTGTATGTGTTGTTGAAAAAATTACACCGCAAAGATAACACTATCAATGTTTTCTCATCTATTATATTATATTTCATAATAACATATTATATGTATGTACGCTTCAAAATTATTAATTTGATAATTTACATAACATTTTATGATCACAAGATTTTATAGACGATTCGAAAGTAATTCTCAGCATTCAATAATGAAATCGTATAATTTTCCTTATTTATATCTATTTCTCAGAATTCATTTAATTGGTGGATATCATTCAAATTTATAAAAGAAAAACTATATATTCTTGAAATGAAAATATTTTTTTGTGTTAAAAAATCAAATTGAAATTTAATCATTAATAAAATACACGAATCCCGCGTTGAATCATACAAGAGTACTTAACAATTTTCATGATGATATCATTCAATAATAACGACTATGGCTAAAAAAATCGCAAAATAATTCGTTTCGACTAGACGTTGAAGCGTTTAAGCTCATCACGATTGATTTCAACGACACAAAAAATCATTAAAAAACACATTTCAAACTTATATAAATAATAATATAGAACCTCGTTCTAATTAGCACCAAAAGTAAACTGTCGATGGAAGAAAAACAAGTTTACCGAGATTCGGGCGACGGGTACCGAAAGTAAACCGAACCGTCTTCATCATCAACGGTCAACATTTTCTTTCAGTTGACAGTTGATGATCATCGTGTTGTTCATGATGAAGATGATGATGATGATGATGATGGAGAAAGAAAACGGCACTTGTGTACATTCGCGAAGGCTTTGTTTGTTCGAAGTTTCGCTTCGAGTTGTCGATGATAGATGGATTTTTCGGTGTTGATTTTTGACGTTTCGTATTTAATCGAGGGTTGCATGTTTTTGGATTATTTTCGATTTTGTTTTAATCGTTTCGTTTTTTTATTTGTCTGCAGATACTTTATTGGGACATCACGTTGGTAAGTTGATCAGAAATGATTCGATTATACTTCGCTTCAGTATAATAACTTCGCTTAACTTATTATAAATGTGAATTTATTAATCAAAAATAACCAATGCATGCTTCTTAGTATATAAGTTGTACATATATTTATTTATCTGCTAATTAGTCGAAGAAACGATCACGATTCTGAAATGTTTTATATGACATTAAAATGACATTTTTTTATCGACGCTATAAAATAAACTTTAGTTTTCAGACGTTTTACAAAAAATGCATTCGATACAATATTTTCCTATAAAAAATTATAAATAAAATCTATCACGTGAACATATGTTGAAACATGTACTTTGACACAGGACGCATAAACCACATTTTATCTCCATACGTAGTTTTTTTTAACTGGAAAATCACAATCAATGAATACAAAATCTGTATAAACGAATATTCATAATATTCAACTTAAAATATTCTCAATCAGTAGACAAAACTAAAAATCATTACCATCGACTCAAATCGTTTTTTAACACATCGCTCCTTTTCATAATTCACTATTCATATATTAGATTAAAAAAATATATACAAAATGAAGATCATCAGTCAAAAAGTTTGAACGCAACTGACTCAAGACGAAATCATTAGAACGTACCCGCTTAGCAACAGTCGATTTTCTCAATTTTTTTCTTCACATATGTACTAATACATATACATATATAAAATTTGCTAAGAGCTAAACGTGATTAAGTCCACTTTTTGTTAAAAAAAAATGGTAAAAAAAGTCACCGTCAAAACTTTCTATGTGTGAAATATCTGTTACGAATAATCAAGATAAACATCATTGAATGACAAAATTTGTTTGATCACTTGATTCTAGAAGCAATTTTAATTAATTATGAACTGACACATTCATAGATTATTATTAATGAAAATTATATTCATTAATTTCTGAAAAATTGAATGATGAAGGGAATCAAGGGGAAAACTGCTTCGAACACGTTCAATCGTTTTTCTTCGACTTTTCTCTGTATGGAGTTAGTCATATTTATCTCTAAACAACTTATATGTACATACAAACATACACACATACAATAAATTGACCAATCGTTCAACCACAAGTCATCACACGATCGGTGTGCCCATTCGGAAAAGAAACCGTGAAAAAAATTCGCAAACTCATCACTCTCAATCAACGTTTTGCGAATTTGCGTTCTCGCGATTTTAATTAAAGACGAGGTTTCTCACTCTAATTATTATCGTATTTCAAAGGAGTCCTTATGCCGAAATGCAGCAGATTACTTCTATGAACTTCGATTATTACGATGGAGTCGTATTCGTCTTTTTTATAGTCTTTTGTAAATTCGATATCGAGTGTCGAATTGTGTGAGAATAGTTCGGCACTTTGTTCTTGTGAGAATTTAATTTATTTATACGAAATTCAAATACATGTACAAATTTGAATCATCGTTCGTAATCTATTCTAATTAATGAAATGATTGCGAGGTATTAAGGAATTATCTCAGTTTTTCCTACTATGCATAAAATTTGTCATAAATCTATCAAGCTTGTTATATTTTATCGCTGCAAATTCAGAGAACTCATCTTTGCAATTGTAAATATATTGTATTTGCAATAGAAGAGATAATTTTAATCAGTAATGTATCAAAACAAAAAAGATTCACACACGATACGTTCAGTGAAAAAGCATTATTATGATAATAAAATTTCATATTTCAATTCGAAATTGACGCAGACAAGCATTTGAATAAAAAACCAATCGAATATTCATAATCTAACGCTATAAAAAATCATAATATTTTAATACGTCCGATTTTGAACATACGGAAAACTCGAATTTTCCACACACTTATGTCAATATTTTCCGGACATAATTACGACCGATCGATCGATACGACCTTCGTAAATAATTTTCGAAAAATTCGTCCGATTCCATACAAGCTATAGCCATGCAGCACACGAATGTGACGACATTCTAGTAAAATATTAATAGTGTTTTTCCGCAGTGGCGTTCAATGTCAGTGCTACAATATGTCATCAATTCATTATTGATCAGAAAATGTCCAACACTGTATCGAAACATCATTCACGGTCAAGGTTGGCACTGAAAAATGTTCATC
Organism: Cheumatopsyche charites; assembly: GCA_024721215.1. NCBI lineage: Eukaryota > Metazoa > Arthropoda > Insecta > Trichoptera > Hydropsychidae > Cheumatopsyche > Cheumatopsyche charites. The sequence continues at coordinate 3,157,602 of CM045583.1, forward strand.
GTTCGTGAAAATTCGATGTTTGTGTTGGTTAAAGCGATTACGTTTTTTTTTTCAGTTGAATTGTTCATGTCGATTACAAAAGGTTCTGACGTGTTTCAGTCGTGTTTTTAATCTATTCTTTTATAAATCTACACACACGTTTATTGAAAATATTCAGTTTTTTAAATGAAAAGATGATCCTTTAGCCTAAAGACTGCATTAAATAAAAATGCACACAATGGGTTTTGCTAAATCGATCGAATTTGATAGGTACAGATAAGATAGGTAAAAAGCGTTATTTTTTTTTTAAATCAAATATTCGAAAGAGACGATCTAATTTTCATATCAATTAATCAATTAAGAAAAATCTCGCCAGAATCAACAGGACTCGAATTCAGGCATTACAAGTATTCTAAATCGACCCAGTATGCACAAAGGTTTTATACCACTATCGACTGGCTATAATTTCAAATAGATTATATTTTATTTAATTTTAAACAAATGCATGTGAAGTTCATATTTTATCAAATAGATGCATCGTATAAAAAACGTTATCTTGTCTAGACTGCATAGGTATAAAGTTTCATGGGTTTCAATGGTGCCTTCATTCAATTCATTTCATCAAGTTTTCCAGTGTTAGTTTACATATGAATTAGATAGTTTACACGTGTAAACATTTGATCGTTTCATTCAAACAAAGAAAATTCACAGGAATTCATTCTGATGCCAAAATATCCGCATTATTTCATAATATCGATTTTTTTACCGACAATGATAACTATGAATCTATGTAACTGTCGTGGCCTTCGTCGGTATTGTATTGCACAATTGCATTTGCGATTTTTTTATAGATTCTAAACCATTAGATACTGACTAACTCCTTCTATATTCCGAGGCTGTCTTTTGTACTGACATTTCGACTTAGGCCGGTTCTACAGGACCATATCATTAATTAATCTGCAAAGTCGAATTTTCAACTGTAGACTTGAACCGTTCTTTATTCGACATTTACATTCGATTGCTTTTTTGTTGGAAACGAAATATACTTGGTTGCTGCAATCATCGATCAAATCATTGCTGATTGATGTTAAAAAACGTTCAATGTTCGTTTGAATAGCATTAGCAGCACTTCAGGATATCAATTTTGTATATTTTTTTTGTAAATGTTTTTATGATTTTTTCAATGAACTTTGTATTTGAGTCGGAGACCTAATTTACTCATTTCGTATTTCAAGGAAAAGATTCGCTGAACTAGTTGAAATCATCGGTGTCAATTTAATTGTGTCACAGATTGAATATCTTGACCTGATTGAGATTAATATAACAATATTATGCATTTAATAAAAATATAAATACATACACGAAATTCTTAAGTAACCTATTCAATAAATAACAATTTTGATCCTATATTATAAAAAGTACTAGTGCGTCAATGATATTTTTTTCTTTCATACATTTTACACGAATCAATCGATCATTGATTGGATCATCAACAATTGTAGATTCTATCAAAGTTAAAAACAATCAAAAAACTTCAACTCTGAACACTCCGAAAAAATATAGACGCCACTAACAAAAAAAATCGATTCTTCAACAGTTTTCAGCAATACGTTCTGAAATAATTATTACATTCAAATCACATTTTTCTTCACGTGCAGTAAATTTTCATGTAATCATTTTTTTCCTTGCAAATCATTCCAAATTTCATTGTCGAATGCAATATTAATAACTGAACTTTATCATTATTCAAATTATACAAGAAACTACACCCATTTATTAAAAAAAATCGACATTTATCTAGTGTCTAGAATTCCTCACAATAGTGCACGTCCATAGGAAGTCCCCGATCTGAAATCCAAACAAACACAAGAAAAAGACATGTGCTCTTTTGGCTTCTCTCCTCGAAAAATCGTGACAGTAATGACGTAGAAAATACGTCACGTAACTGAGGTCTTCACGTCATTCGGAAGTCACGAGGAAGTATCGTGGTGAAAAGATTATTGATTCCCTTCGGCATTGGAGCCGATAAATAACGCTTCGGAACTATTACATAGCCAGAAATAACCGGTGTCTTGTTATTAGTATAGTTCCAGATTTAGTACACTTCGGTCCATTTCACGTGTGGTGAGGAATAATGGAGTTCTGAACGTCTTCAGGAGTTTAGAGGAAGTGTTGAGAGGTTTCAGCACGAGCTTGACGATTGATGCTTTTGTATGAGATCTTGTTTTGGATCTGTGTTGAGAGCTATTGAGTATGGAAATTATCGATTGTATTATTATCAAGATAATTTACAAAAAAGAACATATGTTTGTATAAAAATGATGAAATTTAACTCATATCTGTGACAGAATCTGCGATAATTCTCAAGTCGATTCGATGCTATATCTTAATTTTTTTTTATATTATGTTCAATGTCATTTCAAAAATAATTCAAAATATCATCTAATATCGTATTGCATAAGCAAATATACATTTTTTTCAACGGAAACAATTTCAGAAACGATTTACTGTGTCAGTGCTGCAATACACATACAAGCCGGTCGACCTTTTGCCAGTCACTCGATCAAAGAAAACTTCATTGTCGTTACAGAGAGAACGTTTACCGGTTACGTCTTCGACTCCTGTTCATTTGCCAAGTCGTCAAGGCTTTTCGTTTACTAGTTTAGTTGTGCGAAATTCGAAATTAGCCAGATCATTCTTCTATAGGAACCGCGAAATTAGCGATTTGACTTGTTCTATGTGCGCGTCAATCATCGAACGTTTGAAGAACTCTGAAGAAAAATCGTACGAGAAAATCACTTTCACTCTTCATTGTGGTCGAAAGAACGTTTGAAAGTTGCGATGATATCTTTTTTTATATAATTAAGTCATTAGTTGCATCCAGTCGCATAATGAGCGACGATTTGCATTCGTAGTTTAATGAGCGTCGAATCGACAGGAACATAATGCATAACACGAAAAAAAGTTATGACGTCTTAACAAAATCATTCTTTGAAGCTTCTTAGACTATTTATAATATCTAATTCGATAATTTTGTCTTCCAAATGTTAAGGCTCCCTCATAAGTGGACTATAATGTTGATTTAAACAGCCGTAAAATATGCGCTTTTCAAACAGAAGCTGAAAATAATCTTCGAATATATAATTTAAGAATACAACCGAGAGACAAACGCAATCATTCGTCGATCGCTTTGTTTTAAATTTCAAATTTGTCCGTTGAAATAATTAGCGTCTATGTACGTGTGAGACTACGTGGCTTTTCAATAATGGTACAATGTACTCGTTCCATTTGTGCCATTTTCAGTTTACTTAGGTGTTGTGGAATATTCACGATACACAACCATCGTTATATGTAAACTCATTGACGATGATTGATGATGACTATCGAACAACTGCTGTTGATGCATTCGGTGGTCGGTAACTTTTTCGCTATGTTATTTTAGCGATTGTTGCTATGCGCTGAACTTTCGATCGATCGTTGTTATATTATGGCACGTTTCAAATGAAAATATAAGGTTGAATAATAACTGAACTGTATAATCTCGCTATCGATCGCGAAACAATCAATTTGCACTGTGCAATCAAAACAAAGCTTCGATGCAAAAATCTAATCGAGACTTTGATTACATATCTGCAGTCGAGTCATTAAAGTTCAAGTTCTACTTTTCTGGTAATTTTTTATTATCCAACAGTAGTGCCATCAAGTGGGTTAATGAACCGAACCGTTATAAAACGCCGTTTGATGTCAACTCACATACAGGAAATTCGATTCGATTGCTTTACAGAACCAGGACCACATATGAAACACGTAGTTAAAATTACATATATCTGAAAGTAAAAAGTTTTATTTGAATGAAATAAAAAATGGGACAGTTTTGCATGTTTATGTATACAGAATTGGATTTTCCATTGGTTTTTCAGACGATAGATTTTTATTTTGATCGTGTCCTTATTGAGTCGAGTGAAATCTGCAGCACGTAACTCGTCATTTACTTTTTTTCGTTGAATATATAAATATCGTTAACGATTTAAATTCGTACTCTGATATTTGAATTTATATAACGTGTCACGTTGTCTCTACTTTAACGTGGAAAAAATATAGTCATTTATTTTTTGCGCATTTCCATAACAGATAGTTCTCTTTGAAAGTTCACTGCGGTGACTACTGATTTAAATCATGATAAAAACATCAAGTTAAATCAAACAAACATAGTTAAAGTGTCAGATCGAAAAATAAATATTAAGTTAGTAAAGAAAAATATTAAAAATTTCGCATACGAGATTTTCGATGTCTGTTCAAATTTTACTGCAATAACGAACTGCATCCGTTATGACTATACATTGTTGATTATCACAACTTGCTGCAGTTTATTTATAAATATTCAAATGGCGCATTATGCCGCAGAAAGTTTCCTTGAAATTATTACATATAAAGCCTCTTATGCAAACGTAATAATATTATGCAATCGACAAACGTAAACAGCTCTTAAAAAACTAAGGAAGTTGCACTAGTATCCTTGGATTTGAAACAATGCGATTTTTGACCTTTAAGCGATAGTTATTGCGATATTTTCTTCAATGACTTATAGGTAATGACGTAGGAAACTTGAAAGTTCTATTTAGATTCGGTTCAATCTTTGATTTTATTCATTTTGACGTCAGACTTTCCAGGTGTTCGACGTTTATCGATTCTCAGATTAATCATGCAACAATGTATCCGTTTAGACTTCTATGATATTCTAGTTCGATTTATTTTAATGTTTTAGTGCAATTGTTTTTACAATACCCACGTGTATTTATTACAGTATTTCACATGCATCTATTTTAGAATTATTCTGATTTACAATTTTCTTGGCATTTAAACAGTTTACGACTTCGTATTTATTCTGTTCGAACCGATTTCAGATCAGAATTATGAATGAAATAATCGAGATTATGCAATTGATGGTATGGCACTAAATAACTCGAAATAAACAGCGTCTTTGTGTGCTTAATACCAAAACTCATCTTATTAATATGGGAAAGAAAATTTCACAATCCTCATGCATCATATGCAAAAGAATGAATCCTTTCATTGAACCTTTCAACACATACAAAACGAACCGTTCAAATTAGGTCACTTCGGTTTATTTAATTTTTCATATGTATAATATTTTTATTATCTACCGATAATCGTATGAATTAATTTCAATAATTTCTATGAGTAATCGAACAGAACTATTTCTCGAACGACTCAACAAGACGTGATCTTCGAACTTTAGAATCTGTAATGAATTAATTCTAATCATATAATTCATTATGAATTCATTAATATTGACATTTGAATTGGATCATTGACTGAAAAAAAAACGTCAAATTAAAAAAATGAGCCGTTCAGAGCTTAATATGATTAACTTCACTTTTTGAAGAAAGAGAGATTTAAAAGTAAAAGCACTTGGTGTAGTAATAACTTCTTATGTTGAGAAATATCTTTCCTGAATAATTTAACGAAAAAAATCGTTTGATCGTTGTTTAATAATTAATTTATTTCAGATGCTATTTTAATTAATTCTGTACTCTTATATGAATTGACCTCATCCGTAGCTAGCTTGGAAGTGATGGAAATTTTTAAAAACATATTCGATCGCTTTTCTCGACTTTTTGCTTTACGTTTAGTCACAATTGGCACTGAACTGTTCAAATACGAAGGGAAAACTCTCCAAAAATAAAATCGGACCAAAACGAAAAAAATCGTCCAAAAAGGGATCGTCGCCCTTGCACGTGCAACTAAAAACTGACGTCATCACACAAGTTTAAATTTACACGTGAAATGGGGAAATGGGCCGAACACAACGAGGGGAACCCGCCTCGCTCTATTTGGATCACCTTCGTTGGGCAACGGTTCTTGTGCAACGGCGGTGCAACCCGAACCGAAATTGCCGCTCGGTTTATAAATAAGCGACTCATACGCGTCGTTATGTTTATGTAAAAGGTGCAGAAGAGGGTCGACTTGCATCGTTTGTCATTCGTCGTGTTCGTTTTTTTTTAGGTAATTTTATATATTTTAAGACGGAAATGTGCATCTCTTCTCAAGGGGATGCGCTTTCCGTGGCGAGTGCGTTACGCTTCGACCCAGTTTCTTTTATGTCTGCAATGAAATTTTATCGAAATTCGCTTTTGTGCGTTACAGTTTTTAGATTGGATGTTTATGGATTCGAAAATCGATTTGTATTTTCGTGTTGAAATCGCGGCTTGAGTTCAGTTTTAACTTTTAGTGCGCGGTTGAACTTTCAGATGCATATAAGATCAGTTGCATAAAATTATTTTCATTTTCATCAAAATCAAGCACATTGACTTAAAATTTCAGTTTAATATAAATTTTACACTTGACATTTATTTAGCTCAAATTTTTGCTCAAATATTATGGGGTCGCATTTCCAAATGTCGAAATGTGATTAGATTCCAGTTTACAATTTAAACTAGATTTGTTCATATATGACGATTGTGCATACGTCACGACCTTGTTGTATATGTGAAAAAATAATATAAAACTGCCACCTCGTGAGTGATATGTAAATCATTAGAGAAAATAAATCTTTTGAGCATATTGCACACAAAAGTGTCTTAAATACTTTCGTTTATCTTTTTTACAATGAAAAGAGTTCATATATTTCCTGTAGTAAAATAAATCGTAATGTACAAATATTTAGCGGACTCATTTTTTTTTATCAAATTTGAGGTCTTGCTGAATTAAATGGTATTATTTTGACGTCATATGCTTACATTAGAATTATTTGAATACATACGGTAGATGTGTAAATTTTAAGGCTATAAAATTACGGGGGGCGGAATTATAGTAAAGTTTATTTTTTTATACTGCATTGTTTTTTTTTCGAGAAAAATCTTATAATAAATCAAAAAGATAACGTTAAATTTTCAGTACATATTTTCTATCAGCGCTTTTCTTACAATTCAAAAATATTTTTCAATTTTTTTACCATAATTTTCTAGAAAATTTTCACAATATTTTTCTACATAAATTCACTTAATTTTAATTAGCAATGATTTAAAATGTTATTTTTTTCATACTCGGAAATTTATTATAAACAAATACACGAATCTCAAACAAATTTAGACCGCTAATAACACGACTGCAAATATTTACACGACTTCCTTATTAATATTTAATATAAATATTTTGACTGGTTACCCGGAAAATCAAACCAATTTCTCAGAAGAAGCACGAGAGAAATGTAATTGAGTGTAATTAATGATAGGTCCGAAACGAACTAGATGCATTTGTTCCCTGAAGCTTATATTGGACGAGTTTCAAGGATTTTCAACAGTCTCAACTAATATTTGAGTGTTCAGTGTATATTGAACTGTTTCAGTTTAAGCTTTGCGAAATGTTAAGAAAACAAAGATTAGAAATGTTAATAGGTTAGTGGAGAATGTTTATTAACATTTATGTTAACTGCATAAATTGAGTATCAGAATCACATTATTTAAAACTCTCAACATGGGTATGTTTATTTTGCTGTTTTGAAACCGTTACGAGTCGAAGGATATTTCAGCATCTCTTGCAAGAGAAATGCACTCAAACTGCATACAAGATACCAGAATAGATCGCATCAGTTACTATCTAAATGCATCTTCTTTGTGTGAAGAGTCTGTTAAAATATAAATATGTCAATTCGTAATAAATAATTCGGTTGCTTGTATGCATCAGAATAAATATTTTCCATGTCGAAGTTTGCTTAATGTTAGTTAATAGCTTGCAAAAAATGAAAAATTTTCATTTTTGCACAAGTCTGTTAATTGATGGAAATGAGCATGCAACGTACATTATTTTAAAAGCATTCAGATGCTAATTGTGAAATGACAAACGCTTTTTCGAACTCATTGAAAATGTCAGTTATTCATCGTCAGTACGTAAACCATATCTATTATTTTCCAAGTAGAAGAAAAACCTTAGAATTTCAAAACACACTCGCTTATCTCGAACGGTTTAACATTTGAAAAAAAACGCTCTATTCAGCAAATATCACATATCATACAAGCTTAGAAAAATAGAGACACGTCTAGTTTGAACATAGCAACGAAAAATTTTCAAAAAATATACGAAATTCGCGGTTAGAGCAAACATTTGAACTCTCAACTGAAAATCGTACGTCACGGCGAAATACGCTCACGTGCGGTTTGCGAAAAATGGCTCTGTTTTTCTTGTGATTTTCCGAGAAATTTAATATTTTACGAAACGTCATTTACACGCTGAAACACATGAGATATGTGCGTGAAAATCTCAAAAGCAAATGTTTACAGTGGACGTCTTAAACGTTTAAATCGCATCTGCACCGTGCCAGACAAGGTGTCTCGTTTTCATCAGACTAAGAATATTACGTGGGAAATATATAATAGTAACGGAAGCATTTAATATAAATTTATATCAGAATATGATTATAATCTATTTTATTATATAATATTTCATGTGATTCACTATAAATCTGCTAGAAATTAATAGATGCAAGTCTTATTTATTGAAATTAACTCATTGCGTAATCGTTAATTTTATTGAACTTTCAAGGCGAAATATATCAAGTATTTTATCGTTTTACCATCTATCATTTTCAAAATTTCAATTAATTTTTTACGAACGACATTTCCGTTAACCTTTCGTTCGACATATCCGAAATTTGTTTGACCGTAAAATTAACTCGGGTCAAACGTAAGCATTGAGTACTTCGTGGTTTATAAAGTAGACGCCATGGCAACAATATTGTGACAACTCGACGACCAAAAGTGTTATTGCTCTCGTATTCGTTTCGATCGAATCAGAGCTTATTCATTACTAAAATTTTGGCTGTTAACGATATGTGTATATAAAAAGTAACGATCGATTATAATTTAAAATATGCCATTTTTTAGATTGAAATCGTTAAGAGAAAACTGGAACATCGACAGAAATTTTCCTACATTTTCATTCGAAGCGCACTCGAAATGAAGCGAACGTGAAATCGTCATATCGTCATTGTGCTCTCACTTAAATTTCTTTTCAATTTTCTTTTGACATTGTGCCATATATATATAACACGCTACTTTCGATTTCTTTCATACATCGTACATACAAATTCATCTTGTGCGGTGAAAATTCACCGACGATTTCTTTTGAACGTCGGAGAATAATAGATGTTCGATCATCGATAGCACATTGTAGTATATTTCCGAGCTATTCGGCATTGCTGAATGTCTATTTCGAATAGATTTTGTTTAAAAATAGTGCAGTTATGTGAGACGATGTCGTAGTATAGCGCCGATCTAAATTTGTACCGTCGCGAACGTTAACGAATACCGACGAAGTCTGTTGCTATGTGATCGTTTCTTTTATATATTCTGATTGAAAGGTTCCAAAACAATCTTTGAATATTTTAATATCATCAAAATTTGAGTTTCAATCGATTGATCTACCCATTCGATCCAAATTTCGATGCATTAACGCTTCATTTCATAAACTAATTCCAAGAAATGATTTTCTAATAAAACCTATTAGAGAGAATCGATAGATGAATGAAGTGGTTAAAATAGTTCATTTATCTTTACATATTCGTTTTTCATTAATTAATATTAACCTTACTGACCTATGAATGAATCGTACGTTCCATAGTAGATCGAAAGCTAGATGAATGACAATATAATCGTTTGTAATTATTGGCGATTTGGACGTTATTTTGATAGTTAATTATACTGTCGGAAACAAAACAATTTTCGGTGAGGAAAAGTCAATTATAATGCGTTCATTAATGAAGATCGATCGTGATATTTTTTGCACTGTCCACGTAACTGTAATAGCGAAAATTTCTTATTACATTTCGTTTCGTAATCAAATGTCTAAACAGAATAATCAATAATCGATTGTTATATGCCGCATATAAGATGAAACATGATTTAGCAAACGACCAAAATTATCCGTAATCGAATCGATAATTTCGAATTTCGAAATTCTGATATCAAAATGAAAAACTGATTTCATCTATTACATACCTTCATGTAATTAAAATCGTACGTTTGTACTCAACTTTTTTCAATAGTTACATTATCAAAATACGTCACCTCAATTAATATTCGAGATACGGTAAACATTTCATACAATTATAAAATTATGTATATTCGAAACCGTGTTGCTAAGCAAAAATTAGATAACATCTCGACCAGTAAAAATCACTATGCGTTCAAAAATAACAATAGGAGTCTCCAGATTCGATCAAACGGATCTAGGTCAAGTTTCATTATAATTATAGAACAATCTCATAATAAAATTATCAGGAGTCATTTTCATATGCAACACAAGCATTTCAAGCTCATGAGTGATTTTGAATTAACACTTCGTTAAATTTATCAAACGAGTCATTCAATTAATCAAATTCGTAAATTGCTTCATTGCACTGATGAATTAATTTAATTCAGCAATTAATTTATTCGCCAATTATGGTTGCATATATTAAATAAAATGTATGTAGTCATTAATTCGATCAATTTATTTCATTTAATTATTTAGTTTCGATGAATGCAATATTCTCTCACACGAAATCTTATCGATATTTCAGATAAATACATTGCACCACTTTGTATTAGCTTTCAATATACAATCAAGCGGTTAGTTGACGTTCTTTTAAGATCAAAATGTTGCAAGGATATTTTGATTTTTTCAAAGATACCCACAAACGACCGAGAGTGCTATGGACCTCAGAGTCCATTTAAGTTCAAAACTGCCACGATTCGTGAGATTATGTGCGTTTTCTCGGAAACGTAATGGAAACGAAGATAAATGAAAACGATATTGGAACAAAGTTGGAGTGATTCCAGTTGGCCGGGCAAAAGAAAGAAAATCATCGCAAAACGGCGAATATTGCGACTCTTTGGACTTCGGAGATAGCAATCGGCGAATCGTTTGTTTTTCGTTTTATATATATTTTAATATACAATAATATAAATATAAACGAAGTCGATAAAGTGGCCTAGTGTCATGCGGTCAACTGTGCGTCTCGCCATTCTGATGAAATCTCGACTCATTATGAGATATCCAAAGGTGACACTAAGCCTCGAATTCCATTTTCGTTCGAAAGGAATCGGATTAAATTCGATTTATTTTAACTTAATATAATATAAGGACACTCGTTTACTTTCACTTCAATAGCTTTGTGTGGATATTAGAGTAGAAAGCTGCAAGTGTACGAATCGGCAACAATTATTCGCGCACGTCTTACCGCTTCGATCGTGACGGCCTTTCACCGATCGTTTCGCAAATTTGCTAAAAAAATGACTGACATATAATAGAATAAGTTACCAAAGAGTCTGACCTCCGATTTGGCCCCCTTTTGATTGAAAGACTCATTAAAAAAGGCATCCTTCGCGTCGCAGACTTCCCTTGACGATAGAGACGCACGAATGGTTTAAATTGAAATGTGAAAAAAAAATGTGCTCGCCTAGCAACAGAGTACATTATTAAATTGCTACATTACAATTTGAAGTGAGTGTGAGTGTATGGAGAAAATTTGCGGTTTATTACCGTGACCGGTATTCGCAAACCGCGGCTTGTACCGTAACACGCTACGTACAACGGACCCGAAAAGTATAATAATACATTTTATATGAAAAAAAAATCTAATTGTATGATCAAAATCAAATTCGGAAATCGTTCCGCATGGGATTTTACAGTACGTGTTGTAAACGTGTTTGAAAATTCGGATACATGGCATAAAAAAAGGCTTACGATAAAACATCGAATGGTTATGTACAGTATTGAAAAAAAAAACCTTTGTTGCAATCATACGATTATTTATCATTCTCTACTAACACCATATGATCTCTAGAGGTGATACTGATAAAGAAAAACAATTTTGCAATAATTTTCATGATGGGATTGTTTATCGAAATGTTTGATACAATTGCATCACGGGTCACACGGGAACATTTTCACGACATTGGAAACAAGCTGCTAATTGAATTCGTATCTTCGATCACGTTTCAGACAATTGAAAATTCGACCACGGATACCTTGGACTCTTGAGCAACATGATGATTTATCTTCTGGTTAACATTCGTGCGTTGAATTACGTACGGATCCTTGAACCTTTACTTACAGGCAAATCGGAATACGCGTTGACAATGAAATTATATAAATTCGTACCGAGATAAAGTACATTATCGAACAAGACACGTGAATTCGTTTTTGATGTCGTATTTAAATTTCAAAACGTTTTATTGAGGCGATCGTTGAAATGACATTTCCAGAGTCGTAAATAGCACGATAAATTAATTAATGGGTAAATAGGGCAAGTGTCAAGGGTCTGAATGTTTATTCAGGGCCGAAACCACGATTCTTCTTCGAAACGCGCAATAGACGAGCTTAATCATTCTTTGTGAATAAATTATACAATAATGCAGCGTCGTTCATGAGTCACTATCGTGTCACGAATTCGGTTCAAACTAGATGAATCCCTAATCAAATTTAATACAAACTATTTTAAAATAACATTCGGAGCGTTGTATAAACTTATTCAACAGTTTACTTCAGATGTTTCCTAAATTGTGTGTTAATTTGGAACATGTGCACGTAGTCCCCAGGAAAGCGTACCCCCGGATATCGTATATCTTCACAATATCCAACGAAAGATACTCAAATGTACTATCGAAACATGCAGACAACATCCGTCCATTTCTTCGTTTTTTTGCACCAGAATTCTATCACGAACGGGTTCAAAGCCCGCAATCGGATACCGTTCGAGTGCTCTAAAGTTTCTTTTTTTTCGTAAAAACTTAATAATTTTCTTAAATTGCATAACTGAAAGCGCTTAATGCCGGGTTGACGATCGCATGTCGTTAACATTAGATGCGACATTTACGTTTTGCTTTCGACGAACAAAGAACTCTACACCAGATGCAGCTGGTTCGCGCTCGAATGCTTCTAAATCTCGTTGAACTCGCAAGAAAGGCGATATTTTATATGGCATGTGTGTGTTAGGGTGATCAAACTTTCACATGAGAATGAAAGATCGTTGGTCTTTTCAGATTTTCCGCATTTGTCTCATTAAACTGTAGTTTTGCACTTGTGCACTCCTCACATGATTTTGTGCCATATAAGGATGCTTGAATGCATCGATATCGGATTTTTTCTCGTAATTTATGTTATTAGTATGTAATATTACATATCTATGGAAAAAATAATACTTGTCCTTGTCTAATACATATTTTATTCCATACATATTGTACTTAATCGATTTTAATCTACATTATCTTCATAAGGAAAACCAAATTAAATATCGATAAAATTTACAAAAAATACTTTTAAATATGAATATTTTAAATACAAAAACACAAACCAAACAAACGAGTGCAAAAAATAAATAATCTTAAATCCACAAACCGCACGCCTTGAACGAAAGCTCCGATTCCTTCGACGTTTTCCTCGATTTCTCGCAACCCAATATGACTTTTCCGAAAGTTGGTCACCTCAACACACTCTTTAACACTCATACATACATTCGCATCGGAATCGGAATAAGATCGAGCGATACAAACGAGAAAGATTAAAACAAAACGTGTGCCAAGCGACGCGCCGCGCAAAGTCCGCGGCAGAAGTCGTTGCGACCCAAAAAGCTCTTGGTCGCTTGACCCCATCTCCTCGGAATTGAGTTCCTCATCAGAAGCTGGAAATGTTCCCGTTTATTGTGTCCAGGTCATCATCATCAGAAAGATGAGATTTCATTCTAGCTTTTTTCCCGAGATGATTCTCAGTTTTTCAGCGCTTTCGTAGCTATGGGTTGGGAAAGGTTAGCCTGTAATCGAAGCTTCTTTACTCGTAGATGTCACTGAATTATCGACAGTGTATTTAGTGTCATTTCTTCAAGTGACACTTGAAAATTCATTTTTGAGAAACCGTTTTGTGAAGTGTCATAAAAACTCTTCCTCGAATTAAGTGGAGTAAATATTCGAAAAGAAGTTGATGAGTGACGAATTTTCAGTTACGAAAATCCACTCTCACCAAAGTACCGATGTGTGAATTGAATCATAATACTACACAAGTTTGACTTCGTTTTAGCTTAGTGACCTGAAACTCACTCTAAAATTATTCAAACAACGGGATTTATTACCTTTTTTATGTCTCACCATATTCTTAAACAACCTAACATTTTTACGACAGCATCATCATAGCTGATCTTAATTCGACCGATAAAATCCGAGTTTTCGGGTCGAAGCAGGGTTGATCCGAGTTCTCAAATAAGCATCACTAGCATGAGCAAATTCAATTGTTTTATTTTCTCCTGTTCATGAGATGTTGAGTTTGAAAGACGATGGCCGTCAGTGCACTAACCCTGCAGGCGTTAACCCCATGAGCGCGAAGCAGGTGCCGTCTGTGTAATAAAAAAATTCGAAATAAAAAAGACTGTTAACCGAAAACTGATCGCAAATGACTGGCATTATGCGAGCCAGCGGTGTTTTGAACCTTAGGGTGCGTTCACATCGAATAGAATTCGATTGTCGATGGAGAATCTAGCCAAGCGCTGAGTCCTTTGTCGGGTTTTTTTCTTTTGAAATTCGATAAAAAATTAACGTGAGGATATTATAATGAATCTGTTTAATTTTAATGGTGGTCGTTTCCTTTTGAATTATCTTTATGGTCATTTTCGTCTAATGCTTTTATGAGATTCGTTAAGTAATAAAAATTTTAGAATCTATATGAAGGTATAATGCGATTAAATTTATCATAGACGATTCGATTCGAAAATTTATAAATGTCGATTACAATCAAACTCCTCTGGAATGGTTTTGGTAACTTCTGTCAAGAGAATGATGTGCAAATCGTGTTTGATAGATCAACGTTCGATGATTGCGAAGGCCAATCGAACGTGTCCAATTTGGCGATTCAGGATCCGGTATAAATCTATGATTAGCATTCGAAACTTGCGGTTCGAATCGAAAAGGGCGTTACTTCGAAATAATAATGTAATAACCCACATTGAGTCTTATCCTTTGATCCTTGTTCCTTGGAACATTCGCCGTGTTCGCGTTTTGTATTATACGCAAGTTTAAATTCAACGAGGGTACTTTAATTCGAATCGCACATGCGTCGGTCGGATCAGATGGAGCAGATGTCTTCTAAGCCCTAAATAAAAAGTTACGTACAATTACGCCAACCGTTTTAACCGAACCGTCATTTATCAACATCAAACCGTTCTTAAAATTGTACTAAAGTAGGCGTGAATTACGATTGTCTCGCTAATATGCATAAGAGAACCGGTTGTCTTTCTCGCATCGATTCGAAATAGACGGCAGATCTGAAACATTGATTCAACGCTAATTGTCAATTAAAATTTTTATCGAGAGACGGTTGGCCTCGTCTGCTCCGACCACGAACAAATTCAGGTGAACATCCTCAAGTGAATATATCTTCGGATCCTCGTCGTTTATTCGAGTTCCTCGAATCGCCCACGGAACGAACGGTCTTCGAGGGGCACGAACGGTCCTGATGCGGATCCTCAGGAGATCGATCGAATGAGGAGTTTCATAAGTTATGTCATTGGAGTGCGTACTGCTAACGAAGCGGTCATCAAACCCAACAGACGAGAAGGTCTCTTATGGTGACGACGACCTTTCAATGCGTAGACTGCGCCCATCGTCTCTCAACCTCGGTTTGTCGAAGAAAAAAAGAAGCTACATTGTAATGTTGCGAAAATTACTTTCTAGGTCTGACGTTAAGGACGACCTGTAATCATGAGATGTTGTATGACCGAATCGTATTTAAGAATTCGTGAGTTTTTCAGGAACTATCGAATAGTGAACTGCAATGCGTAGAATGCGTCCATCGTCTGTCAATCTTGATTTATTGAAGAAATTACCTTTCAGGCTTGACATTAAAGACGACCTATAATCAGGAGAAACCAAATGACTAAATTGAATTTAGGAATTCATAAATATTTCAAGGAACTATCGGATTGTGAACTGTTTTAATCCCTAGTCTGCACCGATCGTCTTTCAACTTTAATTCATCGAAGAATAAAAAAGCTACATAGTAACAATGCGAAAAATAATTTTCCAAGTCTAAAATTTAGAACAAGTAGAAGCCTTATGATCGATCAGTATTTAGGAATTCAATACTATCGAACCGTGAACTGCTTCAATGCACAGTCTGCACCTATCGTCTTTCAACTTCGGTTTATCGAAGAAAAAACAATCTACAATGTAACACAGCGAAAAATCATTTTTCAAGTCAGAACTTAAAGACGATCTGTATTAAGGAGAAGCCTTATGACCGAATCGCATTTAGGAATTCATGTCTTTTTTCCTACAACGAAGAGGAACTATCGGACCGTGAACTGGACGAGTAAGGTTAATGGCAGTGCGTCGCCCTCGTCCGTTTGGTACACTTCGTGTGTTCGTATGGAGTGCGAGATTTCGTTTTGGATTTTTCTATATACATATAAATGTATCGCTTTTATATTGTGTGTGATGTGTGCTCTCTCGACTAGTTAGTCCTGAGCTCGTATGTTGAACCTGTCGAGTGCTTCGAACCGAGGCGCCATCGAGTGTTAATTTCCCTCCCATAAAACGTATAGACGTTACAATTATGACGACGCCTCGGTTTTATCACCAATTTAATATCGATGCACTCGAAGTTGAAATTTCTCGTTTTGACAGTTCACGTCTCGAAAAGCTGCTCTTGGATCGATTTTTTTCGGAGCGAATCGAAATTCGCATCAACCGTTAGTCACAACGAACTCTTTTCTCCGTGCGATTTATATTGCTTCTTTTTTACTGTTACCGATGTGAAAGAAAGGGAAAGCACTGGATGATCGGTCACGATTCAAATATAACAGTTACCGGAGCTTGTTCGCGGGACATCGGCATATGAGACGTTCAGAGCTAAACGTGACTAACTCTATAAGTCGAAAATAACAATCAAATGCATCTGATGCATTTTTTGAAATTTCCATCATAATTTTATTTTTCAACAACAATAAACATCCCAAATTTGTTTATACAAAGTTATGAATGTGATCAGTTGACATTATAGCTATCTTCTGAAACAAACGATTCATTATCTGGAGACCAAACGAATTTTGTCATTTAATGGTGTTTATCTTTATGATTCAGGAAAGATATTTCACACATAGAAAGTTATGACTATATCAAGTGCTTTGGCATTTAAATCTCATTGTTTTTTAAAAGCAGAGTTAATAATGTTTAGCTCATATAATAAAACCGGCTACGTATCGGGGTTTGATCCAAACGAATACGTGCTTAATTTATAACATGGAACAAGTACATGCGTTAAGTTACATCGTAATTCAAATTATTTTTATTTTATTTTACTTTGAAAAAAATTATTGCGACGAGTTCGAGAATATCTTTAGTCGTTAGAGTTGCGCGAGATAATTTACACAGACTGCATATCTTTATCGCTTAACGCTTCCTTCATATCTTATGTGCGATTTCGCAATACTTCATATGAATGCGTTTAATGAGATTATAATTGGAATTTGGCGCCATTCGACAGCATTGGTCAATAAAAACAATTTCAAGAATATCTGCCGAGCAGCCTCGATAGTTTAGTGGCACTCGCCTTGGACAAGAAGGTTCCATCCCATTTACAACGCGAGAAATTGCCTCCAATTTCATCGACATTTATCGAAATTGCACTGCGAAAGATTGTACCTTTGAGTATCACTTCAGATACATATGATCATGAATCATTTTGATTTTTCGATTCGTTGTATAATAAGTGACAAAATTAACAGCTTTAACCTACATAAAAGGCGGCAGAGGTCGAACGCAAGAAGAAGTGTCACTTCTTCGTACTGGCTTTTCCTTTTCGGGTTTCCTTGAAACACCCACGACATCTAAAATGATTCACCTCGTTAAGTGAAAGACTCCTTCCTGACTACATACGAATCAAATTTCCTTTTACTTTTAGCAGCTCATTCGATATTCGATATGTAAATTGTGTACATTATTACTCAGAATACAAAGATCGCCGTTGCATAATAATCGAATATCAAACAAAATCACCGTTAAAGTGCTTAATAAGTAGAACAAGTGCTATACTAAGCGACAGGTGAATTTCTTGGAAAATAAATAAACGAATTTGCATTAAATATACTATTTTAATTAATTGATGATTCTATGTCTACGAAATTTCACGACTAATTTCGGTACATCATACAAAGTACAAAGTGTGTACTCTAGAGTTCACGTGACTTCTTACTCGATTCATCGATTTATTGCACGTTTCTAAGTTTCGATTTACTGCTGAAATTAATTTTCTGTAAATAACTTTTCATTATCAATGTGACCCGGTTGTTCTGTAATATCAAAACGTGATTGACTCAATAATAGAAACTGCTAGTGCATTTATCTTTCTCTGGTGATTCACAAGAATAATAGTGTCTGATCAAATATTGATTTGAATTGCAACATGTGTGTGTTCGATGGAATCATATCTCCACTTTCGGACACATTTATACATATGTTTAAATAATAACTTTTTTTGATCGGTATGAATCTCCCCAGTTACTAAATATATTCATGATAACATATGTATGTCTGACTTTTGTGTGATTAATCATCTTTTTTTATGAATTTTTAAATTTTGATTAAAAACATAGTTATTACTTAAAAATGTGTTGAAAATATTAGCACGTATGAAGTTTTTTGCGGTAAAAATTTGATTAAAAGCTTATTGACTTAGGTATCTATTCGTAGTATGTTTTACATTGCGATTTTTTTACGATAATCTATACGTCTTTAAATACTTTAATTACCGCTTGGTAACAGATAGATAAATTTTTCACGCAATAAAAATGTTTAAATCGATTTTATTGCTCGTAATAAACATTTCAATAATGTGTTATTTGTATGACCTTTCTTGATGCCACCTTAAGAATTCTTATTGATTTTTTCAATTCGATTCGATGAACATACAAACGTCAACGTACTGAAATTACACACACATCGTGTTGGATTTCGTTTAGAAATAACACCACAAAACACACATCGAATGACAGATGTTTGAGTATGGGGTTATAATTATATCCCATTTGCTTCCAACCACAATCAATAACACGATAAAACGTCCAGAAATAAGAATCCAAATGACATTCTCTTCCAACTGCGTATTTCACGAAGGACTCGTTATCGATTGTATTGAATTGCCGTCAAAATAAATTTTCTTTCCCATGAAATCAGCCAAGTCATAAAAATATGACGCGATCGGAAAAATGCAACGCGTTAAAATAATCTTCAGAAGACGCTGATTAAATATTCCGCTGTTCTTAGATAATTTGATTCCAAACTCGTGTAAATTCGAAGATCGAAAGATCGACATAATCAGCGTCTTTCTATTTTTGCTTAGTATTAATCTTTGTAATTTTTATTCGTTTATGACGTATTTAATACGAACGGTAGAAACGTGTGGACATCGCAGCTATATTTGCATTTTAATATGAATTATTTGTATTTTGATTTAATGACATGACAGATTATAAACAAGTATTCACCCACGCATTAGATACATACTAAATTAATTTGATTTTCCAGGTTCTATTAGAGATTTTTCCTTGATGATAATTGCGTCACTCACTATTTTACATTGTGAAAAATTAATAATGTATTTCGCAATGAAAATGCATTACGAATTGTAATGAATCAAAGTTCATACAAAAATATTTATATAGCTTACATGGAAGTGTATAGAATTTTTTCAAATTCACACGTGACAAATTCATTTTCACGGAACGAGGAAAATTCATATTTGACTAAAGAAAAGTCGCATCATCCGCTGACTCAAAAAATCAAATCACAATACGAAAGACATCATCCATTATATAAAATCACGTGCATTTCTTCTTTTCATACATTTATTCCATTCTATTTGTCGAGGAAAACGACACGAGCCGATCGAATGGTTTCCTCGGCACCGGGAGTGAAAATAAAATACCCGACATTTTATATGGTTTCACAACAAAAACTTTCACCACGATGGCTATGGTGACGATAGCAATATCCACGTGATCGACACGTGTGAATCACGCTCATGTTCACTATGGCTTTCGTGAATTTCTACACCATTTTCACGTGTGCAATCGTGGATAACGAACTGGAATTGCTGCAAATTGTCCACGAGTCACCTTCCGCTTGTGGGCATTTTCCATGTCTCCTAACGAATCTGATATGGAAATTTTTTTAATGACATTTCGTACTGTTGGAAAAATATTTGTCGTTATAGTGTAAATATTTTTCGTTTAAAATGCATGTTTATTTTTGTGTCAAAATAATTGTCTTCCTAATTATGATTAACCAATCATCGTTAAGTATGATGCAGTCGAAACTGGTTATACACAATGCACATTTGACATAGATATCGTTTTCGTTTTTCTGGAATTTTCCGGTCGTGTTTTGTAAAACTTTAAAATTTCGCGCACTGAATTATCAACACGGAATTGCATACAATTAACTCAACTGTTTACAACTCACTTCGTACAAAAACGTATCACTCTATTCTTCAACCTACTTTCTTCAACCGCTGCGCATATGTTTATTTCCATATCTATTTCACTCATCGCCGCAAATAAGATCGGTTGCAGCATTAGAATCAAATCACATTTCACTTCCATTAAAAAATCCATCTATACGAATTAACAAAGCGCTTATTCCCGCATCGAGTTTTGAAATCCGCCAATTAAAACTGGGATTCGACCCACATTTGAACCGCTCAGAGCTAATCGTGATTAACTCCACTTTTAGATTTAAATTTCAAATCACTTGATAAAGTCTAACTTTCTATGTTTGAAATATCTTTCTTCAATAATAAAGATGAATATTGTTAAATGACGAAAGGATGATGTGTAATAATGGACCATTAAAGTCAACAAATACATTGATTTCGGGGTTGAGTGTAATCATAGCAGTATTTGAGGATCATAATAAGTTAATTATCATCAAATTAAAAAGTGTTGAATAGATGGTCCACTCGCCATAGAAAGCTGCGCATTGTCCTTTTTTCCCATCAGATTATAAGTCATTTTAATTAATTCAGTACTCTAATATGTATTGATCTCATATATAGCTTATTCCAAACAAGATTTATACGTTTATAATTTCTGAAAAATGGAACAATAAAAGGAATGAAGGTCGCTTTTCTCGGCTTCTTGTTTAATGGAGTTAGCCAGATTTAGCTCCGAACGGCTAATTTGTGCGATATTGACGACTATGACGAAACTGCTCATTCGGAAGCAGCACAATAATAACAGCCAAACGAACCGATTCCGATTATTAGCCATTTCACCGAAGACTGTTATTCAGATCGAAATCGAGTTTTTCAGGTTTGGCGAGGCGTGAAAGCGACTCCGAGGCGCCGAAGATACAGACTCTCGTTTATATTCAAATCGTCGATTTTTTCTCGAGGAAACGAAGGGAACAAACAACACGAACATGACCTACCCTCTGTTGCCGGGGAGCAACGAACGAGCGAACGATGGGATATTTTCGACATACGAGTAACTTAATATCGGTGCTGAGAAAAAACGAATCGGGATAATGGTGTCTGGGTCGGCTCGTCCTTTTTTAGCGCGGGACTTCTAAAGGAGCGTGGCGTGATTCTTCTGAGAACCGAAAAATGAGAAAAAGCAAAGCCACAAAAGGAGGACCTCCGAAGGGACGAACGGGCGAAATTCGGGGTCAATAACTAGACGACAGATCCAACGGAACGAGTTTGAAAAACGAGTCTGACCTTAACACCTTGAAGACGGCAGATAATTTCTGTCAAGGGAAAAAATTCTGTCATAAGGTCTCCCGCTTAAGATGCGTCGATTCATCCATATTTCGTAAAAATTATGTCAATTTAACGGAAAGATTATATTTTTATGAAAAATGACCGAATCGGACCATCCATAGAATCTGTTTGTGGGGATCTATGAAAATCTTAGAAATTGAATTCAAATGTTGAAGGAATTTACTCTGAAGTTTGAAGCAAATACATATATACGATCGAAACTGATTTCATTCAGAATAAACAGACATAAGATGTTTGCTTAAGCCCTTTGCTTCTAAACTATAGATTTCAGAACTCTCAGACGTTTTCTTCAAATTCTCAAAATTTTTCATCTATAGCTTAAAAACTGCATAAGCAAATTTCTTACGTCTGTTTAGATCTTAAATAAGTTATATTTTCCCCAAGTTTGATAGCAGATAAAACGCGAAATTGCGAAATCCGTTCACAGTGGGTTAATCTTCATTGCGTTGCATTCGGATGAGATGATTTTTTTCAATCTTCATATTATTGTGTACTAGTTTAAATTTATCATAATGTTTGGCCTTCTAGCTTTACAATCGGCGCAAATATTGAATGAACTCTGATGCAAAACAAACATAACAGTTGAAGGACTATACAGCGTAAGACGTGTCATCGCACAAAACAGAGATTCTGACACAAATATTATGTACATTCGCGTAATTCAAACACGGCGAGAAAAACACACATGTTTTCGATGAAAGATTGAATAAACGTTGTTTTTCGACTTGTATATGTGAGATTTGCACCTCGTCAAAGCCGGGTCCCACAAAGGAGCCAAATCGCATGTTTCGCCAACAAAGGAAGGAGTCTAGACTTAAATTTATGCGACCGTTAGAGGCGTTTGTTGGGCAGACCGACAAAAGAGCAACAAGAAAAGCCCCACGAAAGGGAAATAAGTAGGAAAAAAGGAGTTGAGTGGGAAAATAAGAAGACGATGTCCCGAGATGGGATGAATGTCCCGAGCTCGAGACGACCGGTGTACAAAAAAAAAACTGGTTCAATGCAGATTTTTCTAATTAATTATTTGATGATTTGAATTAATTTGTTATTTTTTTTTGTTTGTTTTGTCACTGACCTGTATTTCATACGACTTAATCTGATAAATAAAAACAAGAATGACATTCGAGTGCACTGGAACAGGAAATTTCCAAACAGCACGTATACAATAACATTTTCTAGTATAGTTGTATCAAACAACGATATATTCGTGTGACTCACGTTTTGACGAAATTTCAAAATTTATTCTAATGCAGATTCTGCGAACTTGTTCCTCGTTGCTAAGAGCGAGCTTGTTAGTAATGAACTCGTTCGTATTTGATAAAAAAGCAAATGGAGATCTCTCGAAAAGTTCAAAGCGACTCAAATTCGAAACTGCTTTGAAAATTCGTCTTTTTTTATATAAAATTCGTTTCAAACGGTTGGCCTCGTTTCACTGAAAGAAGTCAGTTACCGAACGAAGTATGGGAACCCCGTACGAATGCACAATGCACATTGTTACGATTGACGTTTCTCATTTGCATACAGAATCGATCTGCAATATATTGTATACTCACATATTCCGTATTTAAATATTAAAAAAATACACTGGATGAAATTTTAAACATTGATAGTACATAGAATCATTGTTCTTTATCGCAAACTGGCACATTTCAATAGCAGTCGTTCTAATGTAACCTAACTACACTCGCCGCTGTAACCAACCGGATTTCGAATAATGGTGAACGTGGACAATGAGAAATTGCACAAAAATTTTGCACAACGCTCTAAATTTCGCGAATGGAAAAAAAATGGATATTTCAAATAACGGTTCGATGTTACGATCGTCGAATTCGGCAAAATCGCTCGGGTTTTATCCTTTTATCCCATGGAAAAACCGTTCGAATTCGTATGCAGAAATGACTTCTTTTTTTATTCATGCAAACCAATTTGCATTTGCTCTTTTGTGACTCATCTGTGTCAACGCTCCGAATCGAAAAACGTTCGATAAATTCACATTTGAAATCTCAAAATTCGATTTGTGCAATGGAATCTCGAGATACAAACATGATCTATTTCAGGAAATTGTTCGTATGTAGAGTTGTACGTATGTCGAATCATTTTTCTTCAATCATTATAATGTAAATCGAATAAATCTGTTGTGTAACCACAGATGATTGCTAATTTAAATCAATATAATTATGATGATATGTATGATCGATTTCGATATTTTCTTACAATTTTGAATCACAAGTTCGATTCAAACGAGTTCTATTTTCAAGCTTCACATCAAGTTACTTTCTAAATAAATAAATAAATTCAATTGTTCTCATCACTTAACCTTTAGTCTTGTTTGAATCTTTAATCTTTCTTGGAATGTTTTTGATAGGAATTACAATAAAATAGACGAAGTTTCTCAGATTTTGTTCGGATTTCGAGCATTGCATGTACGCATGTATATCTTTATATCGAAACTATTTTCACTAACCGAAATTTTATTGAGTTTCACTGTATTAGCAACATCTAATACTTCATTGACACATCGATCATCGATTCCTTTGTCTAGCGACGATCACGTACCATAGAAGTTCGTGCCGATATTTCGCTATTGCAGAACGACTTTTTTACACCACACAATAACACATATAACATTTTGGGTTATATCGAATGTGGAACACGACCGACATAAGCCGACAGTTAGTTTGATGTAACGGTCGGATCATATTAACTAGAACTTCAGTGCGAATTACGAACGCGAACGTTGTGCAATTGTACGTTCATATGCACATCGTATTACGAAACGCGTGAAAATCCCGCTTTCTACGAGACACGCTATTTAGACCGTTTAGACAGATGTGTGTCGATGGGCTTAATTCACTATCGGTTCTGTTGAACGAAATCGAAGTATGTCAGTGGATTTCCTCGTAAAATGCAGGGACTTGAAGGTGTTGGCCGGGCGATTGAGGGCCGCCTCACCTTGGCACAGTTGGCCAACAATTTCACCGCTCTACCGCCTTGTATCTATTGCGATAGCATGGTGATGTGTATAAATTTTCTTGCACGAACGACAAAAGATGATCCAGAGATCGTGCTTCGAAAGAATCAACAGTCGAACGTATCGTCAGATGGTTCAAACTCACTAACAATAAGATGTTGATTATATCCGAATATTTAAATTAAAAGAGAAGCAACTGAAGACTGCAGTCCTGCAGCCCCTCAGGAATAGCCATTATTGAATCCAGAACTGTCATTGTGAAATATTCAATGTATCAACTGATGATTCGAATTCACTATGCTATCGATAACATTCAAACATTTTCTGAATTTGCAAATTCAAACAGAAGCAACTGAAGACTGCAGTCCTGCAGACCTTTAGGACTTATCGTCACTGAATTCTGAGCTTATCAACAGATAATTCAAGTTCACTAAGCCTTCGATGTCATTCAAATATTTTCTTAAATTAAAACAGAAGCAACTGAAGACTGCAGCCCTGCAGCCCTTTATATAAAATATTTTGACAAATCGTCAAATAAATGAAGACAACAATGAAAATATCACTTTACTCTGAAAAAAAATGTGAAAAGTTTCATGTATTATAAAACGTCTTTTGTTCAATATACCAAACATTGACCCGAGGTAACTAAAAAACAACTAAGATGCGCATTTCCATTCTTCACAACTGTTTCATATCTACATTTGCACTACATTTCATCAAATTTTCATTGAAATCTGTAAAAGTAGATTCGTGGACTCTCCTTGTAATATATCAATAACATTCTCCAAATAACCAAACTGAAATATTTGACTCATCGTTGCATCATAAATAACAAATCCAAAGGGATGCAGATACAGTTTGACGCAACTGCAGATAAACTCGGCCTAGATTTCTAATCGGAACACAATATAGTTTGACGGATTGTGTACTGTGTGTGGTGTATCCAGATAATCTTGCTCTCTAGGTCGGTTCACTATATAGAATACAGATAAAAGAAACGTTTTCGATTAGAAAATTGTGTTCGATACCGGTTTTAGTCAGAATTAGTGTGTCGATACGTTTAAGTTAATACCTAATCGTTCTGGAATATATTGCTTTTTATGTGCTCAATAAAGCAATCGCTCATACATTATAACGTCTAGTCTAGTCGATGTCATGATAACTTGTATGAAAGTTTGATCAAATATTGCATCTTTCATATGAATATAATATTTTTTTATTAATATAAAATACGTTTATATGTAAGTAGATTAGAAATCGAGACATTTTCTAAGTTTCGCTACAAAATATGTGTTCAGTTTTCACGTATAATTTTTAAATTCTTTGCGTGATTTTTAATCGCGTGCCTCTGATTGTGTTCATTTGAAATTAGCATCAGAGGACATAGAGCTCTAGCTGTACATTGGTATCAAACTGAAGAAGAAAAAAACGCAGTTTATTATTTTTATTTTCGTCCGATTTATATTGGATTCGTTGGCCAACGACATTATTTGCGAATTCAAAAATCCTCTTTTAATAATGGACTGTTTACTAAATTCAATTTCGAAAATACTTTCGCTGGCCGAAGCGAAAAGTCGACGAAGACGAATTTTCCAGCATTTTTTTATCTATCAATCGTTACTCATTAATAAATTGCCGTCTACATTTTCCAGATTGCCCAGTGCTGATATTGATGTATATCAACTTTTGCGAAAAAAATAAATCTTTGTGAATCATTCGATCAATTTTGGATCAGTGCTAATATTTGCATAAGAAATTCATAATATGAAAGTTATTCACATTGAAAATGCAATAAAATATTCATATGATTTCATAGAACAGCACTAACCTTACTCATTCAGTAAACGAAACTTAACAGTCAATAGTATTATTCATACAAAGTAAATAACACACAAAATTGAGTATTTCCATTATCAAGTCCGGAAAAAAATTGAACATGATAATTCTTTATCAGTAAAAAACATACGTAAAAGGTTTTTTATTCGGATTCGTAGAATTTTTCGGAACTAGCCGTTTTGCGAATTAGCACATGTATGTATTTCGGGGGAGTTTGCATAACCGTTTAGCCATCGGAACTGACGTAGAAAATTTGCAAAGTAAATTGACTGTCATATCTTTTTTTTTCACATGGAAATCACGAACATCTGGAAAAAGATGATCTCATATCAGAGAACTTCAACTACTTAAAAACGGGTTTAGAACTGATTGAGAGATTGAATCTGAAAATTTTGATATTGACACATTAGTTTAAATAATTGCAAATGTACCGCTACTTCTTATGTACCTATGTATGTATTGAATTTTGAATAGTCTCTATCAATTTTGTATCAATATTAGTAAGCAATTGGAAAATTGACCCAATATGTATATTTTATTGATTATAATGAAACTGAATGACGTAGAATATTTATTTTTATTATGATGCTTACATATTTGAATTTGAAGATGAAAACCAATGTTTAATTAAATTTAATTATTTTGTCTTGATAGCGTGTAATATAATCATCATTTTAACTCATCAATGAATCGAATTAAATAATTATAGCTTACAAAGAATTGAGATAACAATAAAAACATAATCGTAAAATGAGACTTATATCACAATGGAAAATCGATCGATTTAAAAAACTGATAAAAATCATTCATACATCACCTTCCTGAAACGATAAAATAAATACAATAATTATTTGATTATATCTGATGATGAAGTCGGAGTCACGCCACTCTAACCGTTTTCCATTACTCACACTTCACTGTAACACACTCAAAAACACACACTTTACAAATTCAAGAGAACTTGCAAATCTGAATAAAAAATCGCCTTCCAAAGACAGATTTCTCCAATACATCACAAATTCGCAAGACTAATTTCGCTCACGTACTCGATTAGCATAACCGCGATACAATTCCTACGTCAGAAACCGACAGTTATAATCCGAAGGTATTGTTCGAGAATTCCAATCTGCAAATACATATTTCATAATGATTCCTTATTCTTTCAGTTGACGTCGAATCGCACAAAGAACTGATTGACGTTCGTGTGCAATTATGGTCGTTCAGTCGAATTTGTCTGAAAGATGTGTTTCCGTACGATTATCATATGTTTAAGATTCAATAATTTGAAAATTTTGTATTTGAGTGTTTTTCGTTTCGAATGCAAATCAAGACGTTGCGACGGAAATGAATTATCAACTGAAGTTATTGTAAAAATCGCGTATAATGAGGTGAACCGCATGTTGTGAAGGAAGGACGATTTGTGATAAATATAGCTTGATATTGATTATTTATTGAGATAACTCATTAAGGTATTCGATTCTCATTTCCTGTGTAACTAAATCTTCTAAAAATGCACGAGCAGTCTTATAACAAAGCTTATGTATAAGCGCTGATGCATTTATCTGCATTTCTATGAAAAATTCATATATTTCTTGATGTCATTGTATCGCATGAAAAACATCATTCCGCCATTGCAAAAGAACTAGAAAATAATAAACAAGATAAATTCATATCTTTTGATTCAACCACGTTGGAATTAATCAGAAAAACAATACATTCAACCGCTTCAAAAGCAAATACAAAATATTATTCCATCATAATCCGCTTTAACTACATGCAATTGTTGCACATCAATAAATAAAGCTTAATTCAAATCGAAGAATAGAGAAACCGACTCAATACTGAAACGACTTAATCATCAGATAAAGATTGCAACAATTCGTTACGAGAAAAAAATGAGAATTACAACTTCTCAGAGCAGCATTAGAGATTTCCACCGAAGCGCAATATGAAATATGAGGACAATAACACAGACTAATTTTCCGACTGGAATAACAAACTGCTAAAATTATTTTCTCTCGTAAACTATCTAACTTTAGGATGATTAACGATCGGATATGATCGCTCATTAGACGAGTCGACGACCGCGAAAATTCGCCAATTTAACTTTTCCTTCGACAAGTTCCTTAACACCGAGGACCTTCGTCGGTCGTACATACGTCTTTCTCTCGTGTCAAAACACTCGTTGTGTACATGGACCTCGTCAAAACAGACGAAATGGTCGGAAAATAGCACTCGTCTACGTAATTCGGAGACTCTCGAGTGAAAATAATTCGCAGGCCCGTGTCCAAGTCTATTATCGTCGCACGACGACCTTTGCTTCGGTTGATTGTGGCGAAAAAAAAACGTGACTTGAGGGAAATCCTCCGAGAGTTTCCCAGAAACGTGTAGATGGATGAAAATTTTTCGAGAAGTGCGCCGTTAGTTTGTAGAAATGGTACAATCGTTATTTCGTTCGATTCTATCGGAAGAATCGTAAGATTTTCTTCGGAAAAGCGATGATTTTCATCTTATCTTTCGACGAGTTTTTCATTGAGTCATTGTGAAAATCATGTCTTAATTTTCGTATAGTTATAAATATCAATTGAAAATCAACAAATGTAAAGTTTTCATTGCGTTCCGCTTAAAATAAATACATGATTTTGACAAATAATAAACAAATCTTATTATTGTGCTTAGAATAGAGTTTCATTTTATTTAGTTTCTTCAGGCGATACTCGTAATTTCATAATAAATATATGTCGTCATATTATGTTATGCGATAAATTTATTTGTTAATTATCAGTTAAAAATATGTTGTGTTAAATCGAAGGTTATTTTGTTAGCATATGACGTAGATGCTAATGATTTTTATTTCAATAGGTATATAAAATAATATTAGTCTTTCTATATTAGTTCCATTTCTAAACAATATTATAAGGTTCATTGTTTTGTATGCGGGAAAAATTAGTTTTCTTTAATGTTTATTCGGTGTTTTTTATCCGCGACATGGTTTTTCCAATTAGATAAGAGGATAAATACCTGAGATTGTAAACAAAAACTCAAACAACGCAAACGCAAATGTTTTTATTTTTCTTCTCTTATGCGTATTATGAATGCATTAATTGAAATTAAGTGATTTAAGTTTATTCATTAAAATATAATCCTTCTTTCTGCTTATCAAAATATCATTCGATCTTAAATCGAATTAAAACGATTTATGTTATTTGAACCTAAGCAGCGTGAAATCGATCGCCGTTGCATTTAATGCGCACGTTTTCATTCGACAAATTTTCATTTTCATTCCTGCAACATACTGCACACGAAACGTCATACTTTTACGAACATAGTTTAACTGAAATCGTTAAAAAAGCAAACAAATCAAAACACAATCACGAAAGATAAAAATTCAATAAATGATTGATTGAAAAAAAAATATGATCTATTACGAAGCTCATTTTTTTATCAGGTTCTATTTAGGAGAATTATATTTAAAAACTTACTTTAATATTAAATTTATTTTTTATATGAAAGAGCATTTTTTAAACTATTCTTTCAAATAGTAAGAATTATTGTTAGGGCATTAGTCGTTGTGGGAAATTAATTTTTCTAAGCCTTCTCGTGAAAATTTGATGCCATTGAAGTCAAATAAGGTTTTAAAGATGATTAGAAAATTATTGAAAACAGACAGTTACCAATGAAAATGCTTTGTATGAAATTTCCATACATTTCAATACCTGATTTGAATAACCCGACTTAAAAACCGTGTTAACTATGCTGTCTTCACTAGCAGCAAATTTCCATGAAGAGGACATGGAAAATTTGATTTCCCACTATGACTTACATCCAAATTTTTTCCAACTTTGTACAAAAGTAGCTTAAGAAATTATCTCTCATATTAAACTAAAATTCTATCTAAAACTACTATTTTCATATACTTTAATTCTAAACGAAATTTGATGAAAAAAAACGAGTTTCGCACGTAATTTTCAGCAAGTTTCGAATATTTGCACTACTGCGAACATTCGAATGACGCACTTATATAAATCTACTCGTTCTTCTCGGAAGACCCTGTGGGTCAATCAGATCGTTTGATGGTGTTGCAGACTTTTAGCCGTCTACCAGATGTTGTCAACACATCCGCGAAAAGACACACCCACTTTTCGCACAAGTCTAGAAATGACGTCAAACTCCGATAAGATGGAATCATAATAATTAGAAACGTACATAGGCAGGTTATCAGATATCGTTTTGTAATAACAGATCGATCGATGATCGTTCGCGGAATTCTTCTATTGTTTATATGGCGAATTTTTATGGAGGAAAAATTCAGATGAACTCATTTCTGAGAAAATCTCTTGTTTATGACGACTGAAAAGGCCAAGGGGTACAAGTGACTTTGCGGTGATTTCGAGAACAGCACACTCAAATTTGACCACGTTGATTTGATGATATATCTTGGCACACATTCCGAATTCGTTTATATCTTTTTGCCACCAAATAAATGAG
This sequence comes from Cheumatopsyche charites, assembly GCA_024721215.1. Taxonomy (NCBI): domain Eukaryota; kingdom Metazoa; phylum Arthropoda; class Insecta; order Trichoptera; family Hydropsychidae; genus Cheumatopsyche; species Cheumatopsyche charites. The sequence goes on from CM045583.1 coordinate 3,188,698, forward strand.
CGTGCATATAAGTGATTCCTGTGCATAACTCGATTTCAGCAAAAATGTCACTTGTACCCCTTGGCCTTTTCGATAGTCATATGTTTTTGCGAGCGTGAAAATTTTCTACTTGCACACTTTTCCTGTACTCGTTGCGTAACTCGTTTGCTTATGCATGAAAAAGTTGGACTTTCACTTCGCTTAGTTACACCTCGATGACGGTTTGTGAACAATCAGAATATGATATTGAAAAAAAAAATGCTATGTTCTATAAAATTCAATCCGGACTTTAGTTTAACCTACTTTATTCGATTTAGACTTTGTTCTATTTGAGGTGACGAAATGCAATAATTGTGTTGAGTAGAAATTTTTTAGAACGATATCGTTTTATTCGAGGATTTTTAAAGGAAATCCGTTCATACGTCACGGCCGCATATATGAACAATCATTGTTTGAACGTTATCAACGACTTATAACGAACATTCAAATTTAAATACGTTTATTACATATGAATTTGAATTTACGCAAATGAGCGAATAAGGTTAAACATTTTTTCCTTCTAAAGTAATGCGTATTAAAGTTTAGTTTAAGCCAATTGGTATGATATCAAATTTACACTATCTATATGTGCGTTATTGAAAATGCCATTTTTAAATAGTTTTAAAGTCTCTGAGGTTAAACAGCTAATTGTGATCGGGTCAATTTTTCTCGCACAACATTGACCAAGTGTATGAAGGATCTTCGAGACATTTGATTCGCTGTATCGAATTACTTTTACCATAAGAAAAAAATCGATAGCGTCAATGGCTCATAGAAATCGAATGAAATATCAATTACATGGTTCGCCGACAATTGAAAACGTTTGCTATTGCAATAAATCAAAAATTTGCCCCACTGATTCAACGTGACTTAAGAAGTCTGCATACATTATTATGGAATGATTCGTTCTTTGATTTCGAATCGAAAATATTTATCGGTTCGATTTTTTATCGGGTTTTAACGATTGGGAATATATCTATAAGCGATTCGCTGAACTCGAACGGGGAAAAACTTCGTTTTTTATTATTAAATCGAATTCATATTAATTTTTTTTCAAACGATTCTTTTTATTGGTGTTAATAACCTGTTTACATCCAGAAGATTTCGTATCGTCATAAAGCTTTTTATTTTTCTTAGTATCAAATTTTTTTTGGAAAATTTGTAAACAAAATCATCAATGAATGTCAGCATATCCGAAGTGTGAAGGTTTGAAGGAACAATTCGAAGTCAATACACTTATGAGAATCGATTTGAATTTTTGCCATATACCAAGGTTTTGTCAGGTCAATAATCTTTAATACGAGTGCAAATTTGCTTTATGGTTAAACGTGAACCAAGTCTTTCGGCCTTGCGTCGCATTTGACTTTCAGTCGAAACATTCATTCCTGAAAATCGAAATGCATTATGATTTTTTTCAACAAAAAAGCTCACAAAAACTAAAACATAATAGTAAAATAATTGCACGTACTAATTGTATATCTATAAAAAAAAATCAGATATGGTTTTTCCAATTCATACGACATTATACGTATGTATACTTTATCTACTGTTGTAAATAATAACGATGACAATCTTAATTCTATTAATAATTATCTTGATTAATTACTTTGAGGAATTCGTTATTTTATCACCGTGTTTTATATAATCTAATGGATGGAGTTCATAGATAAAATTTATATTTTATTTCATACATACATATGTATGTATGTATTTCACAACATTTCAACTCATTTGACATCTTTTCGAAGAACGATCATTTGAACGTAAATGTCACGTCATTTACTGATGAAAACTTTGTATGCATAAGTATAACTAATTACCTTTGCACAGCTGATCTAATTGTAAGACATTTTTGCATAGAATTAAAAATCCATTTTACAGCGAAAAAATATTCTTCAACTTTTCCTCGAACAATTGTAGAAAAGCACACAAAACAAATTCAACAAGAATCGCAAACAGAGTGTAATGTTTTTTCCTGAAAATCTACGTAAATTCGTCAATTTACCGACTTCACGTTAATTGATTGATTTAATAACATTTTTTTCATTATAAACTGGCAAGAAAATAATTAATTTAAAAATATTCATAACATATTACGAATACGAAACAATTTGTTACGCTTCTGTCGACAATTAGACACATAGTAATGATTCAATATGATCTTGGTATGCAAAAATAAGGACCTTCTAATCAATAGGCAATAATTAAACAGTAATAATTGAAGGCTATTGTGACGATTATTTACAATCGTTCTTTGCGGGGATGGGTCGATTAAGGTCGTTGATTGGTATTTCGTTTCTAATAACATGTTTATTCTAGGAAAAATTGAGAGAAAATAATTGAACTGCGTAGATATTATCAGCGTAGGGACAAACAAAATAATTACTATAACACGGGAATTATCTAATCAACGTAGAAATGAGATTAAGCGCGTAATGGACGTAAGTGGGTTTGTCACAATATCATTCATTCGTTAATGTGTTTGACAATAATTCGATGTCAATATTATCTTGTATCCAAAATGGACTATATTCGCAAATATTTCGAAAACTACGTGCTTTCCCACAACAGTATGAATGCAAAAAAATACACGTACGACATAACTCGTGAAAGCGTGCTTAGAATCGAAGTAATTTGAAAATTATCAGAACACATGTATTACCTTCGTAAAGACATGACAATGACAAAATAAGGTGGCACGTATTGAGACAATGATAATTTTACAAACTCGCATCTGTTTGCACGTCCATAACGAGGACATTAAAAACTTTCTGTTCTAAACGTTCGATTAACACGTAACTGATAACTGATTGCCACGTTTTGATTTAGACAAAACACATCAATCTATCGTAGTAAATAATGGAAAAACCCCATCTACTGATTGAACTGATTTTTCCATTTTTCTGTTTCAGAAGCTCCTGACGATGGAACCTACGTGATATACGGAGTCCTGATTGCTATGCTTTTGGTCGCCTTCATCATAATAATTTTGGCTTTCACCATAAGGTATGCGAATTGAAATCGATTCGAAAAAATGCAGTCAATCGAAACAACCTCGTATACAATGAATGCCTTTGACCTCACATATTGAAATCGAAACTTCCTCTATGTTTTATTCGAAGATGGATCGGTTCATCCGTAGCCAATTTTTATTGTATCGAAGAGTTCGAATGCCAATTCTTCAAATCCGATATGTTATAGTCACTATGATATTTTAAAGATTTTTCTATGGCCTTAACTTTTCGATAAGTTTGGACTTCTGGTCTTTTTTCGTATCCTGATTATCATTGGCTCATTTGTATTAACAGTGTTGATTTGCAAACGAATGGTCAACGATTCCGTTCAATGTCAATTAATGCGAATACCGATTACGATTTTTGAATTCGTCTTTTTTTAAAGAATGAGAGTATTTTTTTCATTTATCGATTTTTTTTACATTCAAAGTTTGGGATTCACAAATGCGTTCGGTCGAAATTTAACCTTTTGACCGAACCACTTAATGAGTTTCGTTCAGATAAGAAATAATTTGATACGATTATTTATTTAAGTACACGAATAGAATGGGTTCATATTGAATGAATTAAATGAACAGATAATTTTTATGTAAATAATGATTGGCAACATTTATATATTTGAATAAAATTTGCAATTTCGCTCCAAAGTTCGAATCGTGTAAATTTATAAATATGACCGTATAATGTAACAATAGTCAGTTATCGAATTGTCCTTGTGGTGTAGAGTCCTGTGTTATTTCAAAAGCTAACTCTATGATTTTACGAATCGTTGAAGATAATGTTCTATTTCTATTATATCGAAACGAACTAGAAAAATCGTGACTATATTTTTACGACTAATTTATGTTGTTTAAAAAAAATTAATATATTTTTTAATACTTATCATTATACTTATGACCGTATATTTATATACAACTTGACGATAGTATAATATATTTTTATTTATAACAAATATTTTTTCAAATATTATATTTAACATTCTTTGTGAAAATAACGTAAAATCACCACACGACAATGAATTACTACTTTACTTTTCAATCAGGAAATAACGTGGCTCGGTGAGTACAAAAACTTTCTTTTAATTTTTTGAAATAATTTCTAAATTCAGCTGAATTGTGTATCAATTTAAGCAATTTTAATTCACAAATTAGACAAATGTAACAACACATTGAATCTAAACTTGATTTATTCGTAAAATTACCATTCATGCGCCAATAATGATTCATTCCAAAATTCGCACCAAACATCAAATGTTTATTTACATTTTTTTACAAGTTCCTTGAAAACGAAATTTTGGATTTGTATAACCTTCAACCGTAGACATAGAATATGTTGATCGAAAAACAATTCCGAAGAAACGAATCCGATAACAACCCGAACTGCATACAACAACAACTGAAAATTCACACGTTCATACAATTATAACATTTCAAATGAGTAAATATTTAGATTTTCCGAACATATCGAAACATTTTCATCGACCAAATGCGATTAATGGACTAGAAACGCCCACAGATCGATTTTGATCACGTGTTTACGGAAATCCCCGATTTTCAGCCGAAACAGTCAAACGGTTTGACGCGGAACATTTCTTTCCGAACAGAGTTTTGCGTCATTCGAAGTATATAGTTTACTCCAGAGTCTATTCAAGATGGTTCTTTTAATGTTCTACAAACAAGTCTTCATTGACTTTATTGTTCTGGGAAGACTGTTAACTGTGCGCTTTCGTATAAACAAAATTTTGATCGCGCGATAAACGCCGCGTAATTTTTCTTATTTGTTCGCTAATGTGGATTCGCTGAAAAGCGTTGAGGTGTATCGAGTTGTTTGCGATAAAAAATGTATAAAAACATCACGTGTGTATTTTTCAACGTAATCTTATTTTTTCGGGTATATTCAAATGTTAGTAATAACTTGCACTAATATTTTTCCGATTATGTTTATTCGCCGTTTAATGTCAGATCCGTTCGGATTATATTTGAATATTCGCGGATTTGTGAGGCTAGTATTTCCTCTAGAAAAATGTTTTCCTTATTATTTTTTTAATAAGGAAGAAGCGTGTTAACAAATATTTGCGTTTTGTTACGAAGCACTTTGATACTAGATCGGATGTTTCATTCATTTGGGATGATTCACGAACATCAATGATTTTCGCTACTTAGGTGATTTAAATATAGTGTCTGCTGAATATCAGTCATCAACATGTGTGAATACATGATACACAAACCGAATTTTTGTAATATACTGAAAAAATCTCGATTATTTTGAATTTAACTAGGATATGAATTCCAAACTAACGGATGCAAGTAATGAAACACATTAGTCATTCGTTTATCTTTCAATGACTTTGATTATATCCGAAATGTTTCATATGATCTCATTATAGTTAGAATTAGTAGATTAGCTCAAATTGTCTAATCTAGAAGACAATCTATAGATATTAAATAAATCAACAATCTGATTAAGTTAAATATAGCTGTTACTCACGAAAATAGACAGATTGATAAACGTTGCAATCGTATTGTTCTATTGATTTTTTCTCAATTAACCTAATGCTCGATATTCCATGAAATCTTCGAGTGATTCGATGAGATCATCATGTTATGATTTTCCAGATACACCTCATCTTAAAGATAACAGACTTAATTATATCATCGAGAGTTTCCGAGACGGGATTTTCGAATTTGCCTATCGACATTTTATATGAGAATAATCAGAATCCGGTTTAGTGATTTGATAATAAGCAAAAAATCGAACCGTCGAATTACTAGGACCGAGTTCTCAGAACGAACCTTTTCGGGGTCTATGTCCTATTTTCGAGTTTATTGACTGAAGGTCATTTTCCTTATATTCCTTAAATCGAATATGGGATAAAAAATTGACCGCAGACCCGAAGCCTTACAATCTTTGCGAAAATGTTGTAAAAAAACCCTTTTCGATTATAATCTATATTATTTCTTTAATAAGCAACCACACGTGTATTTGACGAGTCATGAACTAACAATGAGCACGTTTTTAAACTCCTGACGATGATTTTTAATATTTTATTCAAATCGTTTATGTATATGTAATATATTCAATATTAACTACTATAGTCACGGAGTTAGAATCGTAACCAGTTTTTGAAACCTTTGTATATTTCATTATAATAAATTTATTGTATAATCAATATTTTTTTAAGATAAAAGTACAAAAAACCTTTTCGACACTTCTCAAAACTTTGCAACCGGTAAAGTGGCACGAATGTGATGCAAAAACGATAAAATATGCAAAACAATCGTCAAATTCATTCCCTTGACACTAAATTGTGCGTTTCACTTTAGTAACCCACATAGTAACGTAATCTAAACACGATAAGATACGTCAATCCCGTATTTATTCTAACGGTCAATTTGGTGTGTAACGAAACGAAAACAAACACCATAATGCGCATGAGAAAAGCCAATTCAATTGTATAGATTTTCAATGGAGATAAATTAGAAAAGCCGTATTGAATTCGAAGTGGAATTTGCGGAGAACTTTCAATAGCAATTGCGTCAGTAGTGTCGTAAAAATTAGACACATATATTTTCACGGGTGAATATAATTTGCAGAAACGAATGGTGTTGATGTGCATGGAAATTTATATGATGCGGCATAGAAATATCGTCATAGTTTGTTCGTGAATTTTCTCAGCTTCTTTAATAACGTTGTTAATATTTTATTCAGTCGATGGAACATCCTAGTAATACTTTTCTTTATTCTTGCCAATTTTTTTCCGATTCTAATACTAGAATACATATGTACGACGTTCTAGAATTTGTATTATCCCTCAGAATCGCCTATTTATCATTATAAAAGTATTTCTGTGGATTCATTAGATGTATTAATATTAACTTCAAAGAAAATATAATCGACCTTCGGAAAATTTGCAGTGACCCATTTTTAAGTAGTTGTCAACAGCTTTCTATATAATCCATTTGTAAACTCTCATAGAACATCCAATGCTTTAAAAATGAAATTATTCTTCTTTAACTTGTTTTCATAATGAATTAATATTAAAAACTATTCAGAAAATTAATGTATCGATCATTTATGTATATTTTGTTCTAATATTAAAATTTTATTCAAATCAATCTTGAAAATACCGATTGCTGGAAATTTTTACAAATACTCGAACTAGGAAAATCCCTCACACTTAACCCAATAACATACTAGGTGTTCAACTTAACAGCGCAATCATAACATCAAACAAACCAACAGTTTATCACCAATAATCATTACTGAAAACATATTTAATTATCGATGTCTATTTATAAACCGTTCTAGGTCAGATAAATTTAAAAGAAACACCTATTTTTAACCAACGTTTGACGTATATGACAACAATTACTCATTGCCATACTATCGAACAGCTATCGCGAAAACGCGAAAAACTTGGCACGACGAATCTCAAGTTCATTTTTCTGAAATTTTCCATTCGAATTTTCCAAATAGGCTAATTAGTTATCACCAGTGACGTATAAAGGGTCGTCATAGAAGGGCTCGTCCCCAACTACGTCACTAATTACGTAGTCACTTTTGGATCAGATCGTTTGAGACGACCTCAAATATTTGGACGATCGTTGTGATGTTGCGAAAACGACAACGCCCACTAATATCTATACTAACATTTGTATATTCAACCCTCGAATAAGTTTGCCAAATTTAAAAGTGATAACGTAAATAAATGTTTTGAGATCATCTCTCGATCTGTTGAATATTTTAATATATAGAAAACCCCCTTATAACATCACCTCCTATTAGGATTGTAAATCAATGTCTGATTATCACATTCAAATGAAAAAAAAAATGAAAATATTTGAATTCATGATTTCGTTTTAATCGAAAAAAATGTATCATATAACGTCCCCCCTTATAACGTATAACTTATTTCGACGTTTTCTTATACATCATTTTAAGATCAATCAGAATTTAAAATTTAGATACGTTTTTAAATTATGCATTTGCTTACGTTTCTTCGTAACTGAAATTCCATGTTGACGCAGATTTGGCAAAAGAAAAATGACACGAATTTTCATGACGCGTCTAGAGTTTTCAGTCCATGTACACATGTACTAATTTTACTGAATTCTAGCACATGTTTATAAATTGGACCTCGAATGATCGTTTAAAAAAATACCGATAAAGTTATCGGTGCGAAAACTACGTCATTTTCGAGATCGTACCGGTATTGAATGTTTAACTGGAAAATGCCGGTTAAAATCATTGTTTTGTAGGGAATTTTCCTCATTTCCGAAGAAAAGTTGTATCCGAGATATGAGGCTATTTATATGTTTAAATAGAAGGTAATATATTACTGGTGTGTTTGTTAATTTAGATCTGTGTTAATAAATTCGTATTGCAAAATTTGTATAAGACACAAACTGTTTACACATTTATGAATGATGAAATTCGTTGAAACTCTTATATCAAAATATTTCTTGTTATAATTACTTTTATATAGGTTTAATTCAAACCGATAAGCTTTATGTGTTTATTGTATAATAGTTTCTCAGTGTCGAGATTGATTAATTTTCTAAAAATAAATTGAAGAAACCTTACATAAACTTGCTCTTGAAATTAAAAATAATTACGGAATAAATTTAATTAGGAAACGGAAAATTTAATTTCAAACTAGAAAAAAATTGGCAACGTTTCTATGGAAACCATTAATAAGAGTTAAATCATAAACGCTGGCCAAAACCGTGAGTTTTATTTTCTTTTTATTGCGATAAATATAAAACACTTACAGCCGAATAAATCAACCTCAAAGAACGTTCGATAAAATACTATCCAATTAAACTCAAAATATAGTAATTGAAAAATTCTTTCGAGCATTGACATTAAGCACAAATCTTGCACCGAAATATCTAATGTTATAACAGACTAATTCTGTGTATGTGTAACTATCCGCTGAAACGCTATATTACGATTATATCTCAATTACTATTAAGATAAGATTTAGAGAATTTGACAGATTCGGTCTTTAGAGGGTACGTTGATATTTTCAAGAGGTTAATCGCTCGCATTTTAAGCACTCAAAATGGACTTTTTTTTAAGAAATATTGAAATTTTAGTAAGGAATTAAGGAAACTGAAATTCAGGAAACTTCCCCTGTTGAAAAGTGGCACATTTTAATTTCGCCAACACTGAAAGGGTCAAACGTCCACATCGTTTGCCAAGTGTCACGTGTCGAATTGGCGACAATCGTTTCTGTCACTTGTACATTTGCATGTGTAAACTTTTTAATAGCTCGGCGGCCATTTGTCCACCCATCGTTCGAATGTGTATATTATTTTCAGGATATATCATACATATGAATATATGTACAAATGGCCTAGACGATTCGCGATGGTCTCGTGTGTTCTTGTCTCTGGTTTGACATTGTTGATGTTGAATGCGAATGTTGTGTTTTTTTTTCGTTCACGTGAATATTTTCCTGGAAATTTCTATCGGTTTTGACGACAATTTGTAGTCGATTGTTAAGTGAATGTGTCATTTGTTGCATTAGGCGTATCTGTCGACGTTGGTGGATGTTTATGTTCGTTTTTCCGTTTGAAGTTTTTATTTGAATTTAATAAAATGTTTTTAAATGTTTCAATGTGCGCAAATGCAATATCAGTAATGTGGTTAATCGAATTCTATACAATAAAGTATTGACTTAATAGAAAAAAATGGTATGATTCAACGGTTGACATTTTAACTGTGAATCGGCATTTAGCGGTTCAAAAAATAGTTTTTGATTCATTCGACATGTGACTGTAAAACTTTGATTGAAATTCTTACTGAAATTCATATCAAAATCTCTCATGTAAACGGAAACGATACCCAACCTTATCTAACCTAATCTGAAACATAACCAAATAAAATTTGACCTTACTCAACTTCTGATACTTTTTTTCACATCAATGAATGATTTTCACAGTCAGAAAAGTTTTATCGCTTAAAATAAACTTTGGAAAAGTAATAAGTATTTATATGAAAAATAGACATCATACAATGGATCCCACTACTATCCGAATCACCAAGACCCAAACTTTCAATCAATATTTACACAATATTATTTGATATTATATTTCCCTATACAATTTGAATAAGTCAGCGATAAAAATGTCACTATCAACGAGGAAAAAACATCGACCAACCGTCAAATCGACAAACATAACAATTGAAAATTCGTCCCCCAGACACACTCAAACAAAAAATAACCTACACACAAACAAAAATCACATTCAAATCTAAATTTACAACCCAACCACCCCCGCATAGAAACCGATCGGAACGAAATCTAACAAAAAGCCACGTGTCCGACGATAGGCCCGTCGACCTACCGAGAGGTCACCTCGACCGGTCGCCGGAAAACCGCCTCCTAAACCGGTCAAACCCGGTTTAAATCCCGCACATTATACACATTATATATATTATATATAAACCCGACATAGGGGGGCTCAGTCCCCGGGGGCTGAGCCCCCCCAGAGCTGAAAGACCGAGGGGCCCCCGCGTTTTATTCCCGTTCAGTGTATCCGCGAACGCTAGTCGGAGTGTACACATCGCACACTGTGCCCTGCCAACTGTTCATATTTGAATTATATTATTAAAAGCACGTGTAGTTTTCATTGAATTCGATTAATTAATTGGACAAATGGTGTTCGACGAGATGAGCATCGCGATGATGAAGTGCAAGGAGGAAAATTGTGAAGTTGGGATTGTTTTGGAGTGCGACGCTTTGATTGTTCTTTCTGAGGATAAGTTGATTTTTTGCTCGTGCGGAAGACGAAGGAGGGATATCTTCGAAAGAGAGTAATTATCTTTTGATTGTTCGGAATTTCTTTGATGCTTATCGTTTAATGTCTAATTAATCAAATTTGTGAATATTAATGAAGATTGATTCAAATTTTGCTGTCTAATTTATGATGATTGGGATATTTATTGAATTTGATAGTTTCCTACATTGTTGAAATTTGATTAATTAACCATAATCGCTCAAACTTGATGACCTCAAATTTATCAATTTGTATGTTCAACAGCACATTTAAAATGATCAATTTATAATTCGATTATGAATGTTGTTATGTAATGTAGATTTGAATTTAAAATTAATATCTTCGTTATTAATAAACTAAACTTTAAATAAGCTTTGAATCAGTTTTATACCAAAAATATTAGCTATGAACGGTTAAATAATGAAATACAGTAGCGTGATGATCGTTTGAACAAAATAATCGTGAGTGATTTGAATATTTCATTATTATAAATGATTATATGCAAATTGTTTTAATATCTATTCATCAAATTATTGTGATTGATTTCTGATATCATTCAATGAAACATTCATGGATATATTAATTAATTAAAAATACGAGATAAATACGCATATACCATACTAAATTACAAAAAAATGTTCAAAATTCATATGCCTATATATGTTTTCTTAATTTTGTATAGATTATAAATATTACAATCAAACAACATTCCACTGTACGTGATGATAAAAAGTAACGACTTCGCTGGAACATTATCACTAAACATTAATGAAAAAAATCCAGCTTTTCGACCGTTGTGTTTATAATAATCAAAAACTTGTAGATTACGCAATTATAACGAAGTTTTTTCCTTGTTTATATTGGATCTTAAGCCATTGTGTACAAACCGTTCTACGAAAATTCCGAAGGTGTCAAATAAAATAAGATTTTCCGCCAACAGAAAACTCCCACTCGCTAACTAAAAAACCTATTCAGACAATAAAAAAACTGTAAACACTAGCTGAAACCACAAATATTTTCATTACAGTTTTTCAATAAAATCTAATTTTCGCTTTTATTACATTTCCACGTTATCATGTTAACTATATCTCAATGCAATACGAACGCAAGATACGCTCGACAATATTACGTTGCTTATCAATATACGACGAAGTGACACGTTTTTAATTATTCACTAGTTATTGTTATGTATAAATTCAACGACTTATCTTTTGACGTTATCTCCCACTGAATGCTTCGGATTTCTTCAGCGAAAAATTTCATAGACGCGCTAAGGAAACAATCAAAAACCGATTTTAGAACATCCACATTCGCTATATTTATTTATACGAAATGTTTAGTAAACTATCTGCGGTAGTAAACGTGAGAAAAGCTATTTTTCCTCGTAATAAAACGAGCGCTTTGAACCTGCGCGTTTAGAAAGCTGCCGTTAATAAAACTTTGCAACGAGGCTTTAACGACTATAACGAACTCTAAAACATTTCGCAAATCGTCTTTAAACTATCCAGAATACTATAATTCAAATCTGTAACGAATCGCAGAGGAAAAACGGGTCAAGTGTATTTTCGCGACTGTGTCGTAGTATGTGCACAATTGCGCAGAATTCTCCGATACATAGACGTTTGTTTGTAAACAGTTCCATTGAATCTACAAAACAAGCTTTGATAAAAAGTGGACACAAATCTATGAATCTTATTTCTTTTTAGGATCGAAGATTCAATGATCGTGTTCAAAACAAGCTCACGTGATCGTTAATGGGAAAATTTTGCGACTTAAATGTTTGGCTGAAACTTTGGACGATTCCTTCGAAAATTTCTGTTTATCATTCATGCAAAAAAAAGTCAAAATTGAATAAACATTTTAAAAAAATGATTATACAATTTAAATTTTAATGCTTTCTAATTGGAATCGAATCTTAATTGATTCATAATCTAACCGACAAATTCGATTTGTATAATGAACCGATTAATCTGGCAATTTGCCTGAAATGTCCGTTGAAATCTTGTCATCTTGACATTGTATTTATTTATTCAAAATGCAATTTAGCCATTCGTTTTGTACGCAATTTGAAGCGCGAATTTCGCGCGCATTTTTCAAACAATCGGTTCATTGAAAAGGCGACGATTTGAATCATTCATGTGTTATTGTATTAAACTGCTGTTGATAATGTTTTTCTCATTCAATATTCGTCGTTTGTTCGCATAATTGATTCCAATTCGAAGATGTTTTTTATTGTAATTTTCGTTCTGGAATTTTGTATGTTTGTATTCGACTATTTGCATGAGTGACAAATGTTCGAATTTATTTCAAAGTCCTTAAAAGTAAGCAATTCTTATCTGCAAGTAATATATGATATATTTAGTAAACTGTTGAGAAATAAGTATCGTGGCGCCTTCCAAAGAATTCTCTGATAAGATTGATTTTTTTTATTTAAGTCAGTATGTAATAGATATAAAAATATTTGATCAGGTTTCAATTAAAGACTTTAAACCAAACTAAGCTATTAATAATCGATAAGATTATTCGATAACTAGTTTGAAATCTATAAATTACAAGCTGTAACGATGACGTCTTCTAACTAATTAACTAATCTTAACTATCAATTCATCTTATATTGTGAACAATGAAATTTAATCGACATTAATTTTCAATTATGAGATTGCGAACGATTAAAGAATAATGCAGAAACGTCAAAATTACGTATAATTTGAGATGAAAAATATTTTATAGATCACTCAGATTAGAGAATCATTTCATTTGTATAACAACTAAAATCCTTTTTGATTATATGAAATAAAAAAAATCACACTTTTTTCATAACAATGTTATTAATAACATAATCCAATTTCGCTATCTTATTAAACTGTACAATAAATAGAACCACAATATGTCCGTTACCAAAATATACAAGCGGGGTGCGAATATTGATATATCGTTTCATAGTAACTGTCACAGATAGTGAAATCGTTATCAGTTAACGAACCTTATTCGGTTAAAACGCGTCTCTGAAAAAAAGTAACATTTTCCTAACGCATTCGATGAAAAAGACGATAGGCATTCCGAGTTCTCTTCCTGGACTTACAATGACTGTTACGCCTATGCGTCTCGATTTCTAAAACGATTTTTTACACAATCTCTAGAACTAATTATCAATACTAGTAGCGCAAGAGCACATAATGGATCGTGTGTACGGAGAAGGTCACCTGGTAGAATGTTGCTTCCACCTTGGACAATGAACAACGAACGCTCGTAGAACGAGATTCAGAGACGATTGTGTGTGCTATGTGGGGTTTTTTCGAAAATTTCGATATGCGGAATTACATAATTCAATCGTTTATTTCGATGGATTTGTCTATATGAACATACTCTGTGTTTAATGAACATAAACATCAGAAATTTGTACCCAATACCGCCGAAATCACCAGGTATGTTCATGCAACTTATTCTTCAAATAGCAATTTCAAACATTTTAACCTCTTAAATGTAATTTTATTCAATTTTGATAGTTTTAAAACAAATGGAATATGCACGATCGTGTACGTATAGTCTAGTATTCGTACACACTCCGGGTATTTATAGTCCAACATTTACACCCGTTGCATGTTCTTATAGCCACATCTTATTTTAACACTTCTAGTATTGGAAAATGCATTAAAATCATCAAATGATGTGCGTTCACATTTGAAATTCGAATCGGTAATAATTCAATCTATCTATTAATTCATACGCTGACTCAACAAATCGATAAATGACAAGAAATAGAATCGATTGATCACAACTTTGGCAATATTCCTAGACTTTGTTTTGGTAAATTTACAGTAAATTATAATGTTCTGACATTAGATGCGATGCACATGCCCCAGATCTTTATTGACTCGGAAAATTTATGCGTTTTTGGAAAAGTAAACTTGAACCTGAACCGAACGTTAAACAAAAACTGTTCTAAGCAGAAACGTCGAAATATATTTCGCCTAGGTTTACATTGATTAAATTTACAATTTACAATTTACATTCTCGTAAAAGATGCGAAATCGAGTTCGTTCACATGATTTAAGCGAACCACATAAATAATTAACGTTGATTTATCGTGATGCGGGTCGATTTGAACTTGCAACTCTTCAACTGATCGCTCCGTTGCATTGCAGTCAATATAAAAACTGCATTAGCAATGGGATTTCTAAAGAAAGATAGTAGTTTCTACCTCGCATTGAACAGTTAAATACAAAGAATATTGATAAAAGAACTTTTAGTTTGACGAAGGTTCGATTTTGGTGAAACTCACCTATTCACTTTTGCGATTTACCTGCTTTCGAAATGTTTCATCCAGGTATACGTACAAGGGTTTGAATGTTTAGTTCGAGATTTTCAAATGTTCTTCCGAGAAATGTTAATAATTTTGCGTTCTATGACCGATTTATTCATATTTTATACGATTAATGTCAACTAGAAGAGGTCAATACGCACATAACGGGCGCTCAAACTTTGCAATGTTTTCCATATAAATCTATTCATTAGAGTATTCCAATGATTAAAATTATCAGAAATAACCTAAAAATCAATACTGTTTCTGTGGGCCAATGTCAACTGACAACTCGCAATGCCCTACTGCCGATAAGTAAAACTAGAATAAATATTTGATTTTAAACAAACACCTGAACAATCCGAGACTCGGAGACATTCTAAAAACGTCGAATGAAAAAAAAAGGCGAACTTTCGAATCGAAAAATCGAAATCCCTTCCAATCTCTCAATCTTTCGACGAAACAAACATCGAACTCAAACAATGCGTTTTCGATTCGTTTTTTATTCGTGAGAAATGCAAGGGAAGCTGAAGCATCCTGATGCACCATTGTAATAGTGAGGGTCGAGGCCATTGCTCTCTCTCCTCGGACTCGCAGCCCTTTTTTTATCGACTTGCTCACGTGTGAACGCAGCCGTATTTCGTGTGGATATTCCTCAAAGTTTGTATTATTTTATTTCCATTTTTTGAAATTTTTAAATCGACGAATCGAGCGAGTTTTGAGGTTAGAAAGTCGCATTAAGGGTGTAGACGTTGAGTCGACGCTGTCGAGTCGTTTCAAGGTACGGCTTTCGTAAATCGCTTTAAGAAAGTTTTTGATGAAAGTACTGATTCAGTGGATTAACGAATACTTAAGTGCTTCGAATAATATTGATGAAATTCGTCTTTTGAATGAATGAATCGAGATGTTATTTCAAATCAACTGTTATTGAAAAATGTAGTGTTTGTCTGAATCGTTGAAATTGATATGAAATTTCGACAGATTAAATCGATCAATTAGCGAAATCTTATACGATTTTGAAATTGTAGTTTGAGAAACTTTCTTTGATAAATGTATTTTTTTTTTCAAAAGCATCCCTACGATAATGTTTTGTGTGTAATCAGTGGTGCGTAAACAGTAAACATTGGAAAATCGTAATAAATTCCCATATCGGCACGTATAATACTAATTAGAATATCGATAATAACGCTTTGTGTCGCAGTACGACAATTAACGATGTTACGCACTAGTTGTATAAGCGTAATCGTAGAAAATGCGAATGAATTCCATTGATTAAAAGTAAAAGGAATTCGCGAAATTCGAGAAAGAAAGCTTCTTTTCTTCCTTATTGTCGATCGATTATTTTGAACGATCGAAAATCGATGGTTTCCTCAAAGATTCAGGTAAACGAACCGAGTACGATGTGTATCTTTTGAATATTATGAAACTCTTGAAAATGCGACTTCCTATTTAATGTATTGCATTTAAATTATCTTAATAAATGAACGATTTTTCAATAAATCGACCTCACTATAGTCTCACGACGAAATCGTTCTTCCTTATTATGAAATTCACATAATTGTTTTCGATATTAAGAGGAATCAAAGAATCAAAGTTCACCTTGATTTCGAGCGAAGACTCGAAGCGGATTCTTCCTCATTATGAAACTATCGCTATGAAAATGTTGCCATCCACTGAAATCCAGGTAAACTTCACATACAAATAGACGAAGCAAATAATAAACCACCTTTTCCCGAATCTATACAACCTTTGTTCGAAATAGAAATACCTGATCTTATCCGCACAAGAGCGAAACCTACGCACAGCATCGCCAATAATAATGCACCGAACATACATTAAAATAAAATACAATACAACGCTCTGAACTGAAATATCCGATGTCTGGTTTATTTTAGACTAGCACTCCTTATTATAGTTTCGATAAAGACGTCTCTACGGCGATTCCACACATTATCTAGAGATTGTTAATGCGTTTTTCGCTATTTGAAAGCGTTCCAACGCTTATTATATTCTAATGTACACACGACAAAGACGCATTTCGAATTTACGTAGCGAAGTGACGTATGTAATTTTGCGAAAATGAGCAAAAAAAAATCGCAATTACACGTATCTTCGAATGGAAATAATCGTATACTTTCACCGTCTTTCTCCGATTGTATAGTTACGCGAATATTATCTAGTTGTATAACGAAATACTGATCGTGTGCTATTTTTTCCCCAACTGATTTAGTTAATTGCTTTCTAATATGGTCGACATTGAAATGCGTCTATTCTTTAACGACCCTAAAATTATTATGACGTTTAATACGAATTGCTTAAATTGTGTTTAGTTCATAATTTTTTCCTCAGTTTGAATCTATCGTTTGCAATGACGAAAGTGACAAGAGTGATAGACAAATATTTACTGGGCAGGTAACGAGCGCGAAAACATGTTTGCATCGAAATCGAAAACAAAAAATACTGAATAATTTCTAGCTAAAAATACTGAATAAATCAATAAACATGTTTACTAAGATATTTTTGCTATTCGAATGAAAAAGGTTTATTATCACTTCGTTTGAACGAAGCGTTGCCAACTCTTCACGAGTAAAACGTGCTTTTCGTTTGTCTTCGAATATCTTCCTTATTTAGGAAATTTTTTAGATTTTTCAACTAATTTCTGATAAATTTTCATATTTAGATCTTATTAAGTAACATTTTAAACATTTTTTCAATATTTAACGGTCGGTTATTTAGTTTCGAACGCATCGTTGCCAACTTTCAACATCTGTTCTTTGGTTACTTAGTCTGAAATTTTCAACATAGTTTTTCTAAACAGATTTATGAAAAGTAATTATCTGTTACGAGAGATTAACGTATTTTTTTTCCTTTTTTGAGAAAATAGAAACAATCAAGTTTCTATAAGCCATTATATAAAATAATCTACGCGGGGGTACGAACTGTTACGGGAAAAGAACATTTTCAAGTTATACAGAAACTGTGGCTCGTGACAGTTCTACGAATATGGAAAAAACTAGCAATTCTCCTTATCAGAGTGATATCATTTTTGCAAAATACGTATTCGCACACATCATACAGTAAACTGTTTAGTTAGTGTAATTCTGCGAATGTTACAAAAACACAATGACTAACTAACCGATTCAATTAACTGGTCACGAATGCTGAACTATGATCTCAATTTTATCGAAATCTATGACGCGGTCAGTATTTTTTACTGTTACAGTACTATTTTATCGTTGGGCAGAAAATCAATTGGTCGTATGACTTTTATTGCTGATTTGGTTGCGTCAAGATTTTTTCTAAAGACATCATGTGACGTTGTAATCATATTGTTTTTCACTTTTTGTAAGAATAACTCGATGATTGTTCGAGACGCTTTGTGTCGTTTTTTTATTGTTTATGATTTCTGAAATGTTAAAGTTAAATTAATATGAAAAATCGTATGCGTCATAATGTGTTTCGATTGGCTGCTCGTCATTGTAAGTGAATAAATATTTAGCTAAACAGCAATTGACGTCTAGGAAAATATTCCGAATTGGAACGTACACGTATAATTTTGTAATGTCCTCTTAATTTGCATGCTGATAAATATGAGCGTGTGTTTTTCATATTATTATGAATCATGAATAATGTTTTAATCGTCTGCAGATTGGTTCGTTAAGCGTCATTATCGAAGTTTGACGTTATTTACAAATGTGTAATGTGATAATCATGGAATTGTTTTATGGTGGTTCTTTCCGAACTAAACTGCTGACATTTGAACTGATGGATTAACTGTTGTTTAGTTTTTATTTTAAACTATTAGATGTATGTTATTCATCATATTTGAGATAGATCTTTCCATTATTATATTAATCAAAGCAATAAAAAAGATTTTTTTAAATTGTTTATTATAAAAATTTTATGACAGATAATTCCATCAGTTTATGAATATGTCAATTTAAAAAAAAAAACACATGTGATATTTTTATGATTTAATTATTTTTAATTGAAATTGGATTTGTTTTTCTTTGAAAATCGTATAAATGTCGCAATAACAAAGCCAACAAACATTAAAATTTTAATTTGACATTAAGAAGAAAATGTGTCGATTCAATATAAAAATTAATGAATCTTGAGCATTTCACATTTGGTATTTAAATCGTCAGTTAACATTTAAACAGTCAGTCTTTTTTTTCTTTCTATAAAATTGACATCTATAAATGACTATTAAACTATTAACTAACGATTAAAATACAACCCTTCAATGAAATCAATATTTCGGTATTGTTTGATTAAATCAACGGCATGACACTCAAAAGTTAACTTATTCCTTTGAACACCATGCCGATGATTTATCCCCAAAACGACCAAAAACGAACCACACGCACTCTAAAAAAAAAAATCACAACGTTTAAAACAAAATAAATTAAAATAAAAACGCACCCACATTTGAAAAGCAGTTGAATTTCTGAAGTAGACCGTTAAAGGGGGGGCGCGGGGAGGAATAGACAAGAGGGACGCGACGCGAGGGGAAATCCATCGCATAGACAACGGGGAGAGACGCGAGCGGGGAAACGAAACGGCAACATAGACGGAGGAGAGTTGAGACGCGCGCGGGGGGACGCGCTCCACCCCCCCGCCGCCCCTCCCCGACCTGGAGGCTATAAAAGGGGCTCGCGCGTGCCAACAGTATCGCATTCGCATGGAGTACGCGGTCGAGTTAGTTTGGCACGAGCTGCTACTTTGCTAGGCGCTGCCTTCAAACCCACACCGATCGATCTAGTCAATCAAAACGATTCCGCCGAGTGTGATACTATAGTGTGTGCAATCCGCATAAATTCCTTCTCGTGCTCAACTGTGATCCCAATTAGTTACTATTTAATTTTAAAGCGAAATCTAGTTCGCTTCGCCAAATAAACGTTGTGATTTAAATAATAGAAGAGTGTGTGCGCTTCAAGATGGTCGGCACGAATAATACGATCGTCGCCATTCGCATTGTCCGCAGCAAGCTTCGCAAGAGGGAGGAACACTCTAATTCAGTTCGTCCGGCGGACGTTCTTCAGCCTCCTCAGCAGACTCAGCAGTGCGTTCCAGCTCAGCAAGAGCCGGTCGCCTTCAGACAACAGCCCCTGTGGCAGTTTCCGCCACCGTTGCCTCCTCCATACGTGTACACTACCAGTCAGGTAAATATTTCGATGTTTATTCATTATATTCAAATTTGTAGTGTGTTCCCAGCCTTATCGTAACGTTACTTCCGGTGTTTCGAAGCTAACAGTAAAGATTTGACAGTTGGCGCCACGAAGCAAACCTGTTTCGTACTTATCTTTTAAAAAATTTCAATACATTCAAATATAGTCTTTATTCATATGTAACATAAGAATCGAATTTGTTTAATTATAAAAAAAATATATGTATACTAATATGTGCTTTATTCGTATTGAACATAAGAAGTATAATTGCTTGAAACGTCAAACGCAAGCGACGATTAGTATCCTTGTAAGAGCGCGAAATTTCAAAAAAGTTTAACTCGTCGCTAAGAGCCTTTCCATTTTCGACGCCAAGGCGTTTCGAGCAGCCTTGGTTTTCTTTGTGCGATTTTTTGCTTAGCGATAAATTCACGTACGGTGATATTCTAACGAGAGCCTCATTATTCGATTCGGTTTTGTTTGTCTTTTTTGCACGAAAATCGTTTTTGCGTTGCGGAACTTTCGCACAGTCTCTCTCTCTCGTTTCGAGGCAACCTCGTTCGCGGCACAGTTTCGCGAATTGGAAAGTTTCTCTGTCTCGCTGCCGTTGGGAAACTGGACGTTTGTTAATTCGGTGAAATTTCACCTCGTTGTCGCATTTCCCCTCGGTTAAGTCTCTTGTGTTGTGTAGGGGAGAGTCTGTAGTGCGTTGACCCTTTATTGCTCTTTTGTATCTGGAGTGTTTGGACTAATTTTGTTTTTATTTTGTCTGCAGGATACACTTCAGCCTATCGGCAACGAGAGGGCGAGCTTTAGAAACCTGCGCAAGAACATCGGAGGTCGCTGGAGACGACTCGTCAAAAAGAAACCCGAACAAGAAGTTTACTCGTTACCACCCGAGTTGAAGCCTCAGCTGAAGCAAATTTACGTCTACTAGAATTGTCTTGCTTCCTATATATTATTGTTATTTTTAATTAATGATATTACGATAGTATGATAGCCATCTACATATCATGTTTGTGACTATGTTAGTATTTAAAAAGCATTCACCTCTAGCGTTTAAGTCTTAAGGTTTTTTTTTTATTTAATTTTTTATTGTGATGCTGGCATAAATAGAATGAAGATAGTTTTGACTTGATGCATATTTTTTTTAAAAACTAAACCACAATGAAAATAGAATTGACAAATTTGTTCTTTATAACGTCTCATTGTTCCGTAGAAAACTGTTTAGATGACTAATAAAAATATTTGTATTATGCACATGAGATTCAAACTTCTAAAATGACCATTGTAAGCTTAGTTTTTAATTTGAAGTCTGTTAAATTAGAGAAATGTGTAAATGCAGATAGTGAGATTGGGCCAATATTATAATTTTAATTTTAATTTTTGAGTATTATTGTTCATACATTCACAAGTGGCCTTTGATATAAATGTTGTGTATGCGCGGTAGGATGAAAGAATTATAGCAAATTGTGTATTTATAGAATAGATGAGATTATCAGATCTTATATGAATAATCCTCTTAAAGGAGGTAGTGTCAATCAATAGTGAAATTGCATTAGTTTCAATTCAGATATTTTCTCTGTGTTGTACCGAGAGTCTCAAATTCTGTTTTTAAATAATATTATTTTGACTATTGCTGTATTTATTGTTCAGTTTTATACTGAAAAGTAATTTTATTTAATTCACACAATTATTATTGATTGTATCTATAAGATTAATTGTTCATAATTCGTCCGCACTTATTGCTTTTGATTCCTAGCCAATGTTTTTTCTTTAGTCTGAAACCTTTGTTAAAAAGTGTATTGAATCATATTTAAATTTGGCGAAAGCCGAAAATTAAAATCTTGAACTGATTAGTTTGAATTATTCGACAAACATACATTTGGACCAATGTAACTTTTAGGTTTTAGAAGACAGAGAAAAAAACAAATTAGCTCATATTGAGCCATTTCTTCTGTAGCGTGATAAATGTAATGATGTGAATGATTTAGCATTATAAAGACCAGCCATTTTCGTTGTAATGTGAGAATACAAATTGTTTAAAAAAATTGAAAAGATGGAAAAATTGTACTAATGTCGTAAACAAGCAATTTAAATTGGAAATAACCAATGTTTTGTTTTAACAATCAAATATTTTTTTGGCAAGAGAAAAATAAAAAAGGAAGTTTTACAAATAACATATTTTATTTATCCATATCGAAATTGCATAATACCCTTTCCAACTACACACACAAATATTTGCATTTTAAAAAAATATAAACACAAGAGAAAAATATAAACAGAAATCAATTAAGCGTTAAATGACTTGTTTTCAAGTTCAAAAGACTTGACGTGGCCTTAAAGAGTTGGATATGTTGTGTTGATAGTAGCATTATATATTCGGAGAAATAATAAAACACAGACAGCTTCAAATTTAACGAAAAATGATCAAAAAATATCAAATTAATGAAATAAAAAAAAAAAAACACTTTTTGTACTGCCATCTATTAAAAATTGAAAAAATATATAGACTTATGAAGGTCCTCGAACAGAACCATGCAATATGGAAAATTAAAAGCTGACAAAATTGCATTATTGTCACAACATTTTATATCAAATATATATTTTCAATTCTAACTAGACTTGCGTTGATTAAATATCATAGTTCAATACTGTTTGATTACTCATTTTTAGTATCAAGTTGGAATGGAAATTAAAACTAATTTTAAATATTAAATAATTTAAAAAATGTAAGCGACATCTATTTTTTTACAATTAAACTTTTTAAGCTAATTGTAAAAATTTCATAGATAGACGTTCACGAATAAAAGTTTATCAATTCGTCAACAGATGATATTATTTGTTAAAAATTTTAATTAATTGAATTCCTTAATCAATTGGCTTATTTTATTAAATTTCATCAATAAAATGCCTGCATAATTTAAAATTCATAACTATTCTGTTTACAAAGAAAAATATCAATTACTTTGCAACAAAAACAAGCAAAATTAAAAACATTAACCATCAAATCAAAACCTTAAACAAAAAAAAAAATCATACACTTTTCAAATTCAAAAGTCACACAGCAGACGACAAACCTCCATTGAAAAGAAAAACGGAAAAGCTCCATACGAACTTTAAAACGTCGCTAATTTTTCCGACCCGACCACTCAGAAAGTCGGAGAACTGAGCGCTTTCCCGACGACAAAAGCGACTTTTCCACACACGTACACACCTTTACAGACTTTTCCACACACGCACATATATAAACCGGCTTTTCCATACACACATATAAACCGGCTTTTCCGGAAAACGTATTAATAAAGATGAAACGCGAAACGGCGCCGGCGTCTGCGACTTGGACGCCATTGTTTCATGCGTCGATTTTCCGCGGGCCACAAAGGCCGTCTGAGTCGCGTTTTCTTTTTTTCCCTGCAGCTTTTTTTCTGCTCTTCGCTCTTCTTCGTACCCCTTTTTATTTTTATTTTCTGCCATTATGTGTTTTTCGTAGGTGGGTATACGTCGCATCGCATCGGCAGCCTCCAGGTGTTGCTGCACTTTGCTGATTGCGAGTCGTCTAGCGTCGTCATTATCGCGAATGAATGACGACGTGTGTATGTGTATGGAAAAATTACAGGGGTGTGCTTTAGGGGGGTGAAAATGTCATATTTTAAAAAAAAATTCAGTCCAATATGTGAATTTTATAAAATTTTAGGTGAAAATTTGTTAGTATGGCGATTCAGTCGATAAGATAGTGTTCATATGTAAATAAGTGAAAATTTTAGTTAATTTGATTTGAGAGATACTTTTGCAATTAAGATCACTAAATCATTAGGTCTATAAAGATATTTCATTAGAATTTTTTAAGATTTTTCATCAGTCAAATGAAAAAACATCACAGTAGTGCAGTTTCATTCATTTTCTTCTAAATTCCATCCTGTTTTCTTTAATATTACTTGAGTTTCTAATCGATACATCAATACTTATTTTATCACATATGAATACAGATCGATTTTTTTAATAAAAAAATCAAGGTGTATTAAGGAAAGTTTCAATTTTTTTAAAGGCAATTATTGTCAACCCTGTTTTTACATTTCAGTGCGTGTGTAAGGAGCTACGTCAACGACAGTTTTGATTCTTATTTTGTTCATTGTCTGATACTTTTGACATTTTTTTGCCAAAGTCAAAAAATTCGTTACTATTCACGAGTATCGTTCGTTCAACTCTCATAAAACTTTGTCTGCGAAACGAGCGGAAAAACTCGAATCTTCATAAAAATCTTCTCGAAAAAACCTTCAATGAAAAAGAAAATATTTCGAATTTCCCGCGTTTTCTATATTTATAACACTTTAGCGAGTGGGGCATACAAATGTGCAATTTGTAAAATATTTGCTCAACAGATGGTTATGTGCGAGCTATAAAATCTCGTTCAAAAGAAAATCAAACACGAAATTGGAAAAATTGATCATTAGTAGTGAGTTCGCATGGTGTTTATGCTCGTCACGTACATATAATAAAGGCTGTCAGAAAAACATTAATGTTATATTGAAAATTTTATATCGTTCCGTGAAAGTGATATTGAATCGAAACTGAAAAAAAAGCTGTGCAATAGTGCATGTTGAATAATCGAAATGCAATTTGTATTAATCGATTGTATTCGATGAATACATAAACTTTGTGTGTGATGAAATTGAAATCGATGTTCATTCTGTCAACAAAGATTTAAATGAAATTTCTATTCCAAGTGCTTCGATATTAAGTTGTTATATAATTTTCAATCTTGAACTTGAAATTGACTTTCAGTCTTGAAATAACAATCGAAATTTGTTCATTATATATTCATGTGAATTTTGTAGTTTTTATTAAGAAACTCGATTTTAGAATTTGTGAAACGAATTATATTCTATGATAGAGCTTTTATAAATTATATATATTAGACTTTGAGACAGTTAGTTTGACATCCATTTCGTTTACTTTAACTGTACATAGATTTAACAATTCATTGTACGAATCAAAATCAAAGTCCTTTAACGATAATTGCATTATGAAGGTTGTTAGTTATATTGCAGTTTCATACACAGTTACATTAACTCTCTGTTAAACGACTCCAGATTGTTTCACATGCAAAAGTTATTTATTGAAAGAGACGCCTTTATATTATAAAAGATACAAGTCATATTTTAGTTGAATAAGGAGTTAAAGTAACTCCCCGGGATACGATGGTCTAAATAAATAGCTTCTGCATGTAAAAAATCAGTTTATAGTATCACGAGAAGCTACTGAAATTGCACATCCAATTACAATATTACTTGCAACCTTCATAATGTAAAAGCCTTAACTACTGATATTGCTACAGATGACAAATATTATTATTCATTTATTTAAGATCATATAAAAACTAGCGATCAAGCCGTGAAATGTATCGACGCAGTTTTGGAGCGTTACATGGACACACACAGAGACACACACGCACACACAGAATAGCGCTATTATATAGTTATATATGTAATTTATATCAAAAATTTCTAATGCAACATTTTCAACATTCACACATATTTTCACAATTGATAACCGTTTGGAACGGGTTCTAAAGAAGAATTCGCCACATTGGAACGATATTTCCCCTCTTGCACAAAACGCGTATATTTCTCCCCTTTCACGTTTAGAAATTGAATCTAAATTACCCACCTCGTTCCGGAGGCTCTTTCGCCGTTCAAAATCGCACTTTCGCCAATACGAACGGGGACCTAATGACGCGTGGTTTTATTTTATAGCTTCGAGGCTTTCTGCGGGCTTTCGGAACTCTTTGCCTCCTGCGAAACAGTCTTTCGAATAAGGGAAGGTTCTATGTATGTACATGCGAGAAATTTGCGTTTTGTTTTTGTGAGGTTTTTTAACGTTTCGCTTATGTTTGGTGACTTGTTTAAATGTTTAGACTTGAATATTACAATATATAAAATGTAATAATTATTCGAGAAACTGAATCCATTGTTCCTATTGTTGAACACGTTGCCGCGTGTATCTTGCTGCTTGTCGCGGTATGCAAAACTGGTTTTTGTTCGATTTTATGAGGTTGCAATTTTATCTGCAGTGGTGTGATGAAGATTGCATAAATTAGGCGCAGTTAATATATTGTACAGATTTGGCGTTTTACGAGACTCTTTGGACTTTAAGCTGTTTCTGAATCTAATTGTAGTGTTTTACGTTCTTATAGTAAATGCAGTCGTGTGTAGACCATGCATAATATTTGCTATGGTCGGGCTACAAAAAGTCCCCTGAGAACTCTGTCAATTAATAGAGATCAAGTTGTTTGTAAAACTGGAATGGAAACAAAGATAAACAGTTACTCTGGAAAGTTTCAGTGATAAATGATCAGCCGTAAATGAGTCTATAAATGACAGACATATAACTTTATTCTATCTAGGCTTGAGTTAATATTTTCAACGAGTTGAATACTCATATATGTATGTACATTTGAATGAAAG
Source organism: Cheumatopsyche charites (assembly GCA_024721215.1). NCBI lineage: Eukaryota > Metazoa > Arthropoda > Insecta > Trichoptera > Hydropsychidae > Cheumatopsyche > Cheumatopsyche charites. Next base: position 3,215,449 of record CM045583.1, read on the forward strand.
GTCGTGTCTAGAGGACATAGCGGTGAAAATGATGAAAAGTTGCGGAAAACTCTGAATAGAGACAGAGCGAAAAGTCACACGAAAAACATATTTTAGATATAAAATTGAACGATTTTCAAATTGGAACAATTTGAATAAAAGTGAAAAACTTTTTTTTACCACTTATTGTATAAAAAAATGCGATAAATATTCAACGTGTGAATTATTTCACTTCTTTATTTTCCTACTGTGTTCGACGTACAAAAAAATACGCTTTTTTGCTTTGTGATACATTCTTTCTTTGGTTCAATTCGTGTTCCCATCCGAGCCTTTAGGGCATTTGAAAAATTCGAATTTTCCGAACTGCGAACGAATAGTGTCGAAAGAGATCGACGAATTTGTATAAAAACTGAACAATTTGTTATGAAAATTGAATTCAAAACATTTACATAAATCTTTCAATATAAATTAGGTATTATTAAAAAAATGTAGAATTTACATTAGATCGAAACAAATATTTTTTTAATTAAATCCTTCAACAGTTCAGAAGCATTTCAACCGCAAAATCCTACTGCACAAGCTTATTTTCAGAATCAAGCGGCCTTGCATCGAAATTGCACTCATTTCGTGCGCACTCGAAACGATACATTGCACGCTAAACATGCGATGTCTAGCAACATATAAATAACAACTGAAAAGACCAAAGGGTACAAGCCATATTTTGCAAATTGAGTTATGCACAGAAATCGCTTCTATGCACACTAATGTATTTGGTGGAAAAAGGATATAAATGAATTCGGAACGTGTGCCGAGATATATCATCAAATCACTCGGCCTCCTCCTAATACGTGTTCAACTTCGAGCGCATTTTCCTTGAAATCGCCGCAGTCACTTGTACCCTTCGGCCTTTTCATTCGTCAAATATAATAGACATACGAAATAACGAGTGGTCGCAACGCGAGAGTGCGCAAAACAAATTGCTACGTGTATTTTCATGAAACATTTGAAACATCCGAAAAATTTTTCAGCTACATTTTCAGCGAGAGACTCGAGAGCGTTTCATAACTCGAAAAATTCGCATGCTGATGAAAAATCTGGTTTCAAAGTTGATTCAATGCACATTTCATTAAAACGTAAAATTATTTCAGTTTTGATTCGAATTTTTTTTCATATAAAAAAATATGTATTTCAATCGGTTTCAGTTAAACATAAATAGACGAGTTATCATAGAATATTTATGACGAGAGTTGTGCGGCTAAAAAAAATTTTCAGACCGATTTTCCTCGCATCGTTTCCCAGGATCGATTGTTTTTGATGGGACCATCAAAAAAATTTGCATCACAAAGCACTATTGCACAATTTTCATATTGCTGGCTTATACATGCGAATCAGTACACCGTTTCAGTATTTTTTTGCATCTTTTTGAGAGTTCGTTTGCATATACGAGCGTATTCGGGCAAAGGGAATACGAGAAATATACCGAGCGAATATCGTCTTTTGATATGTATTTTATGCGAATATGTTAAAAATATTTTGATAATAATAATAAAAATATGTGTTATGTATAAATAAAATAGTTAAATAGAAATAAACTTATTGTAATCCTTATTTTACATTTATATGTTCGCTCAATTTTCTCGAGTAACTGTATACTATAGATGAGTTATTCATCTATTGAGTACAAGTTTCAATACAAAAATCATTCAAATTCAACCCAAATACAAATAATTTGAATCAAAATTTTATTTTTTTCAGTTTTTAAATATAAAATACATACAAATTCGCGCCTCAGTCACTTTCTCGAAAGGGAACAAGATAAATCACTTCCTTAAACGTTCCCGAATTATTTCGTGCCAGTGATCGCGTCTTCAAAGAGACGTGACATAATCCTCAAATCGGATTGTTTGAAATGAATGAAAAAAATGGCCTGTAAAATAAGCGAATCGAAGACGAGACGAAATGGTACTAACCCTTATACTATGGAAAAAGCCCAGAGGGGCAATCGAAGTGTGTCTCGAGAATAAAATCTAGAAATTCAGTCGTCCAGAAATTGAATTGTTTCTATATATGAATATAAGATTAGGCACGATTCTATTTTTAAAATTGTCGAAATTAATTAGGGCACTCAAATATCGATGTTTTAGTTGGGTTCAATATGGAATTATTTTATATGAATTGTACGAAAGGTGTATAATTTATAATGAGTTGAAAAAAGTTTTGATTTGATCTAATATGATTAGTTCGCCATTGAGTTTTTTAGCTGCAAAAATGCATCAAATATGAATGTATTTAGAGGAAGAGTAACAAATATGGATCAGTGATTTGTTAATATGGACCAACGTGAAATTATACGATCGAATTTAGACCACCTGTTAATTTTTCATGAAATCTATGATATTGATTTAATGCATAAATCGAACACTAATATTACAGATGATGATCGAAAATACTAAGGAGTACAATTGACATTTTTGCCGAAATTGAGTTATGCACAGGAATCGCTTCTATGAACGCTCATTTATTTAGTGGCAAAAGGATATAAATGAATTAGAACGTGTGCTGAGATATATCATCAAATCATTCAACCTCCTTCTAATACATGTAGGTACATGGTAAACTTAACGTGATTTTCTTGAAATCACCGCAAAGTAACTTGTACTCATTAGCCTTTTCAGTTGTCATATATCAATTATTGATTTCATGCAAAGTTAGCAAATGGTCTACGTAATATGAATTTCACGATGGTCCTTATTAAATCACTGGTCTATATTTCCCTATATTCTTCTATTTAAGCAAATGAAAATATTATATTTCTCAATGCTTATAAAATATATGTACAATTTTCTCAATCTAGAAGAAGAATCTCTAAGAAAACTAGTCATCATAACTATAATTTCCTCACATAAGAAACGAGCACACATTCGATTCGACAAATCGAGCATCCAAACCTTCCAGAAGGCATCCTTTCATCATCAGGATCGATCGAATCGAATTTAATTAACGCACGTCCTTTTTTATCCGACGCGGCCGTAATCAAACCCATGTACACGTCAAGTCGCGATCTTTTGCAGCGCCGGTAAATTAATGTCTCGACCCTTATTGCGAGTGTATATAACCTTATATTTATACGCGTGCGTGTGCGTATATTCGCGGGGATGATATGTGTAATTTATGTTGGGTGTAAGGGTTATTTGTGGATGTATCCTTAATGACAAAATACCGTATCCTTTGCGCGCGTCGCGCCGCTGCTGGTAATTGCCGCGTAGAGGAAGCTATGCGAACTATGCTCACAATTGGATAATGTCGGTTGTTGTTTGTCGCTAATTGACTTATGGGGGTTTTAATGTGCGCTGATGAGGTGGTCGATTGAAAATTTAGAAATTTTCGGAGATGATTTTGATAGGTTGAAGCTGGTGGTAGGTAAAATTTACTCTCAAATCGCTTGAGTGAAGAAACGCTTACATTTTATGACAACTTGTGAAACGACGAAAATATTGCATAAATTTTACATTATTTTACAATTGGCACGATTGGGAAACATATTTTTACTATAAATTTGTGTCATGATGTATTAAAATTAATTTAAACATTATTAAGATCAGATTATAATGTGTATGATTTTCCGCCGGCTTATGTGTGGACGCGGCTTTAGAGTTCAAAATTTTATTTGATGACTGAACAGGTTAAGGGGTACAAGTCACTTAGCGATGATTTCAAGAAAAGCGCGCTCAAAGTTTAGCATATACCTACTTGTATTAGAAGGAGGTCGAGTGATTTGATGATATATCTCGTCACACGTTCCAAATTCGTATATATCCTTTTGCCACCAAATATATTGTAAGCGTACATAAGAAAGTTTCCTATACATAACTCGATTTCAGCAAAATATCACTTGTACCCCTTGATATTTACAACAACAATATTGAATTAAACATGGTATAAATATACGACTAGCTATACTGTTATTATATTGAAGCAATAAAAAGGGTAAAATATGAATAATCGCATTGAACGCAACGAAAAACACTTTCGCATATACACTCCCTAATACAAAATTGATACGAGTACAAACAAGCATCAACCCTGAAGCACTCACAATATTTGCACATCGTTAGTTTTTCTTTGAATAGAACATTTCAATATTTATTTAATGAGAGGCAATTACGCGAGAGATGTTCCTTCACAGAATCCAACGGACAGGTCTTGTTTCGGAACCAGAACCAGAACCCGAAGCTTTTTTGCATCCCGTGGCGATATGGTGATATTATATATAATATTTTCCCATGTTTACCTTTCATTTCGTTTTAAATTAAACGCCCCGAGGGTAATTTTTAGTCTGCGCTGCTATGCAGCGGTTGTTCACCGGTTAAGACGTTGTTTCGCGGCTTGAATAAACGCAGAAAGTGAATGTAAATATTCGTTCTGTGGTTCGCTATATGCATTGAAAATAAACCCGGTGTCATCGAAATTGCATACGATTCTATTTTTCAATTTGGCGTTGTGCAAATTGTTGATGTTCGCAATTTTGAGAGAGATCTCTTCGTACGCTCTCGCGTGTTGGTTTTGTGCGATGTGCATTATGAATTTAATCTAACGTTTGTTAGTTTAGATTTAAGAATATTATTTGAAATGCTCAAGTTTTCGTACGTGTTTTGTAAATTCACAAATAAATGTTTCTTTTAAACGTTTCTGATGTGCAGAAGAAAATAAAAAATTGACCGAGTAAACATGAAAAATTGAATGGCGTGTACGAAGTAAAATGTATTAGTTTTCATGTTGTGTTTTCATTTCACGATAAGTCACATTTCACGCAATATCTATATTTTTTTCAGAACGAATGATACATTTGTACAATAAATCTATTTTACTTCTATCGATGAACACACATTCGAAGGGTTCAAACAGTTTTTCCAATCGATTTAAAAAACGATCATAAATCATTCCGATTCATTTTCACACAACTGTTCAAATATCCACTTTCAAATAAACATTCATACATTTGAATCAATCATTATACAGATACACGTTCTAGAAATTCGCATACGATAACCAATTCATATTGAAAAATTTCATTTTTATAATATATTTGTATCAAATTGGACGTAAAGAAGCATTTTCCAATATTTAACTATATAATAGCACTATTCTGTGTGTGTATCTGCTATGCGTGAGTTTGTGTGCTATGTAAAATTGCGTTCATATATTCTACGGGTTAATTGCTATTTAACTATATAATAGCGCTATTCTGTGTGTGTCTGTGAATGTGTGTGTGTCCATGTAACGCTCAAAAACTGCGTTCATATATTCAACGGGTTGATTGCTATCCAACTGTATAATAGTGCTATTCTGTGTGTGTCTGTGTATGTGTGTGTCTGTGTGTCCATGTAACGCTCCAAAACTGTGTTCATATATTCAACGGGTTAAAATTGCGTTGATATATTCAACGCGTTGATTGCTACATCATATATTGGGTACTCGCATGGCCATTCGCATGACTACTCGTACGACTACTAGCACGACTACTCGCATGCGAATTTCTAGAACGTGCATCTATCCCTTCCTACTAAAACATAAATGTATGTACATAATCAAATATCAAAATGCTCACTACACAAGACCAAAAACATCCACCTTGAAAAAAAACTCAGATATTAAAAACCGTTCACCATTGCATTATGTAAAGCACCTTCTACACGACGATACATTTGGGCCACGTCGGTCATCCTTCAAGAGCACATCAGCCAGGGGTGTTCAAGTACCAAATTTGGGGCCCAGAGCGAATTAGGCCCAGTGGGTGGGTGGTTGGGGAGAATTAGGCCCCAGACCGCACTTTTTTCATTATTGTCCCTAGTCTGTTTTGCGTGTAATGCGAACGCGAGGCTCGCGGTCCTGTGACGCAGCGTGCCTCTGGCACATGTCATCGTTCGTCCCCCGGCGACGTCTATTTATTTACCTTCCCTTTTTTTTGGAATTTGCTTTTTTTTAAGGGGGTGTATGTGTTTTGTGGGGCGTTCGTATGGTTTATTTGCGGTGGGCGTATCGAAAAAGTGCCTGCTGTATGGTCTTTGGTAGTCGATTTTGTGTGTAGGGTGGTAAGTTTCTATCGGAATTGGGTTAAAAGTTCGCTTTTGAAGGTTTTTAATATTTTGTGATATAATGCATTTTAAACTGAATTATTCAAATTTGCAGCTGTGAATCAAATAAAAGTGCTAAAGAGTAAAACTGTGTCAGATGATGAGATTTATCGTCAGTTGAAGAGTGCATAAGAATGATATGTGTGTCTTTCTTTCTCGCACAGGTTGACAGCTGGTTTCAAAAATCTGTAGTTAGAAGTCATACTGAATTTTTAGGCTGGCCATAGACGTACATTTTTTGGATCATGATCCAAGAAAATAACAAAAGAAATTTCCCAAAAAAAGGGTCGGGTCTCGGATCCTTTTGTTATTTTCAACCGACCCTTTTTTTTTGAGGAATTTCTCTTATTTTCTTGGATCATGATCCAAAAAATGTACGTCTACGCTGGACCTTACATAGATTTTTGAAATAAGTCACCTATGCGAGAAAGAGACAACATTCTCTCTTCTTCAACTGACGATAAATCTTATCATCCTTATCCAGCTTTAGACTCATTTTCGTATTTCAAGAGAATTTCCAATAAAGAATTCGAATTCAAAGAATATACTAATAAAGTCTAATGTCACTCTGGATATAGGACAAACTTATTAGTGCTATTATACTATTAGATATGACTCAATAAAAGAGCATCTACCAACTCATACTTCCTTCTTGAAACTTGTAAGAATTTTTTAAAATACTTTTTATGTCTATATATATTTTGAGAGTATGAAAACGAGGGCGAAGCGTCCCCCGGTGCGTCCGCATAATTAAATTTTTACACGACCCCCGCTCAAGGGACGAGGGGGACACGAACGAAGAATTGGGGGGCGTAGCGCCCGGGGGCGCGAGCCTCCTAATTTTATTTAGCGACAATGTCGTTTTGGATATATGGAAGGCGTGTTGTAATCGGACGATGAATGTTCCTATCATAAAAATGAGTGTACATTTGTCCTGAAACAAGTATTGGCTTTTAAATATAAAAAAAATATGGTCAGGGTTGTAAGGCCTTAAAAAGATTTTGAATAGATAATGCAAAAGACTTAATATCAATTGCATGGTTTCTAGTATGAAAAATCTGATTGAATTGAAAATTTTATTATTTCAATATCAATAAAACTAATCATAGCTAAAGAAAAATACATTTGTTCATACATCATATACACATTTTCTAGACTGTATCTCCGACTCTGACTCTTCAGTCTCAAATAGTCATGGGTTAAAATATACGTTCTAGAAACTCGCATGCTAGTGAATAATTTGTATGAGAAAACCTTATTTACATCATCCAAATTACAATTATATGCAATCGGGCATAAGTATACGACATTCTCGAACGACTAAATAGCAGCGATGATCATTCAGTAGCGTTTTTCCATACAAATTAACTATTCGCATGCGAGTTTCTAGAGCTTAATTTATGTGAATTTGGAATTATTATCATAAATTGATAATTTTAATTGAAAATATCGATAAAATCATACACATTGAGAATCAAAAATTTGTGAAATGGTCCATCAGATTACGCAAATGCAATGAGAGCGTCGGAGTGCAAACGGGCTGCCGATCGAACATCATTAAAATATCCACGTATGAATATTCATGGAATTTTAGATTTGGAGGTTGACTCGCAAATTCGATCCGTAATATGGCTGTTGTCTAACCGTAATTTTAACCGCAGGCCGTTTTCCACGGCCCCCAATCCGTACAATTAATGGGGTGAAATTTCACCCAATTCACACATTACCCCGATGCGAATTGCCACAATGGAATTTATTATTATCACGATCCAACTTGCATATATCGGCCGTTAATAAATATTGAAACAATTGCGATGTTTTAGTGATGTGCGAATGCATTTTTAAGCGGACGCGATGCTGTGGAGTTTCGATGAATTAAGTATTGTATGAATATTTTGTAATAATTAATGTTGTGTTTGTATATTTGCATGAATGGGTGTTATGAATTAGTTGAATATTCGTTGTAGTGATTTTTTTAAATGTCATTGCTTAGTCATTCTAATCCATTGAAGTGCCAGAGTGACCAGAGTAACTTTGTGACTTTATTATTATTTAAACTTTGGTTGGTTTATGTCATTCATAGCCGATATGTAATACATCAGTGTTGTTTTCAATTATAAATATACGTATCTATATTTACAGCCATGGGTTGAATTATTAGATGATTATATAATAAATTCAACCCAGGCGATAGGATTTATCGTAAGATGAAGAGAGTGCATAAGAATAGTGCTTATGCCTTTTTCTCTTGCAAAGATCGGCAGCTGATTCTAAAAATCCTCAAATGGAGTTCAAACTAAATTTTAATTTATTCAATCACCAAACAGTCAGTTTTTGATCTTATAATACAAGAGTAAACTGGTGATAAATCTTATCATGTGAGCAGAACTTAAGTTCGCAATCTGAATTAAAAAATAAATGTTTATAATCTTCAACAATGTTTTCTAAAATTCTAAGAATCATTTCAATAATAATATAATGAAATTTTCATCACAATTATCTAAATCTGAATAAAATTTCCCTACCACTGATCTAGAAGCGCATCCTCCTCTGCGTACACCTGTTACCTGCGACACTCCAACAAAATTTCATTTCGCGCACACGCTCCTCGAATACTTATTGAATTTTACACTCACATTCTATCGAACCGTCTCAAAACTGTACCAAAACCACCCAAAAATCCCCCCGGACCAAATCACCTTTAAAAAAAGTACAATTCGCGTACAATAAAAACGCAAAAACGGGGCCCACGTATGCGCGCGTGTACAAATTAATCCTGAGGTACTCGGAGGGCTCGAGGCCATCACGTACAAAGGGGTTGGACCGTTCGGGGGTTCGGCAATAAAACATAGCCAAAGACAAATTGCACGTAAGTCGGAATTAATCATCCCCCCGAACAGGGGGTGGGACCCACTCCCCCTTTCGCTAGCCCATGGGGAGATTTGGGACGGCTGTGGGCGGATTTGGGCGGTTTTTGGGGGTTTTGAGGGGGTTTTTAGGGGGTTTCGGGTGGTTTTTGGGGGGTTTTGGGGGCGATAAAACCCGGGTCGTTTCGGCTCGTAATTATATCTACATTTTTAGCTCGGGTTGTGCATCCGTCGTGCGAATTCGACGGTGTCGTTTCAGACTAACTGGACGCTCGTTTTTCAGTCGAACGGTTGTCGAGCCGGTTTTGTAGGCCCTTTTATGTACGGTTTGCAGATTTTATTTAATTTTATCGTGTGATGTACGTGTCGAAGTGCTTTTTTTATAGTACGAATGTAACTGGGACTGATTCAGCTTTTTTTTTTTACGGATTTGCGAATGTTTGATGTATATTTAATTTTTTATTATAGTAATTAAGTTATATTACATGAATTTAATACAAAAAGTGTATTCAGATTGCTATTTGATTTGAGAATCATAAGTGAATACCGTAGTTTTACGTTAGTCAAAATATGGCTCCTTCAATGAAACAGTATTTCATCCATTTTGGGCAATTCAATTACGTTTTTTAAGGCAAATTTTCATTCTATGAATATTTCGCAATAAAAACTATTCATAAGACGAAAAATTGTCGTGAAACCACATAAATGAGCGAAATGTGGGGTCATTGGAAAAGTCTCATTTCTGGAAAAACTATTGATACATCTTCGATCACGATGCCGATTTGATGTGAACTAGCTCTAAATAGTATTCACTTCAGATATCTAAATCAAAGTTACTAAGGAGTAATAGATATTAAAAATTATATGTATAATATTCAAAATTCTGTTGTCAATAAAATCTGTTAATTCATATTATAATATTTTCTTAACCCAAAATATATCTATTTTCCGCTCTCGAAAAAGTGGTAAACTTCCTCTAGAACTCTGAATCATAGTTACTCAAGAGTATTAAGCAGACATTAAAAATTATATAACATTGAAAATTGTGTAAATTCGTTGATAAAAACCATCTTTCCAATCTGTTAACCTCCAAAATAACAGTCACTTAATCCAAAACACCTCTATTTTCCGCTCTCGAAAAAGCGAGAAACTTCCTCTAGATCCTTGAATCATAGTTACTCAAGAATAATAAGCAGGCATTAAAAATTATATAACATTGAAAATTGTGTAAATTTGTTGATAAAAACCATCTTTCCAATCTGTTAACCCCCAAAATAACAGTCGTTTAATCCAAAACACCTCTATTTTCCGCTCTCGAAAAAGCGAGAAAGTTCCCGCCGCGCCGTAAAAGAAGCGGCCATCTTCCCGTCGAGTTTCACCTTATAAATAAGAAAGTTCGCCAACTTTACGACGCAGGCTCCTTTTAGGGCTTTCAACCTACGCCCTGACCAAGGGTCGATATAAAAACACCGAAGAACAAACCGGTGGCGGAAAAAGGCCAGAATGCGCCTCTTTATGTCACCTGAGAGACCGAAACGTGAATCACCGGATAACCTACCCCCGTCTTATTTATTCGTGTCAACTATCCCCTATATACGTGTGTATATGCTGTCGATCCGAGGGGTGGAATTTGCCATTTATTACCGTCTTAGTGTTTAATCTGATCTCAGTGTTGAGGTTGGTGAGGAACGCATGGTACCTATAAAGCCTATCTTGATCGGAGGGTGATAAGTCTCTGGTTGGTGATTGTGCTGCTAATTTTCACACTTTTAGGGAAATATGTGTTTTGTATGTTGAATAGTTTGATGTTTAGATATTATTTATAGAGTATGTGTCGTTTGTTCAACTAATATAATAATAGCGCTAATTTGTCAGTTTGTTTGTTTGCATGACGCTCGGGATGAATGTTACTCAACACTGCTGTTGTGAAGATTGCATATAACAAGAGCAAATATTATAAAATATAAATCTTGAGAATTTAATATAACTAGGTATATGTTTTTATTATCAATGAGTTAATCACTTGTGATATACATTACTATACATAATATAAAATCTAATGAAATTTTCATTGCATTCTAGTGAATTATCGATTGATACAGATACAGATTGCAGTATTAAGTGCATTCGCATTAAAAGACAATAAAAATTGAATTTTATTTAACTCCAAATAATAAATGTAAACAATTTTACCTTTATAAGATGTTTCACTAATAAAATAGAAGTAAAGAAAATAAGAAAAATTGGAAAAGAAAATGTTATGACGCTTCGAACGATAAGTGGTCATTTTATACGTTGTTCGTTGAAATGTATCATAAATACATTTAAAGTTTAATAATAAACAAATATACGAAACAAAAACAAATACATCTGAATACCCATTCGCAATTTATGCATCAAACATCAAAGTCGAAACGCAATCGCGATTCGATATGCGGAAAAATATCGGACAATAATATTCGCGTGCGCTCAATCTAATCCCCTTTGTATTTTTTACGCTGCATTAATTTCTACATAACCTAAACGATTTTTTTCGTTCCAGAAAACACACTTTAATACGAAACACAATAAAACAACTAACATTTTCCATATAGCAGCACGAAAGTCGTTCCAAGCCCACTCGCACGAAAAAATCGCCGAAACACACACAAGAAGCATTAGTGGGCCAATGGTGAATATTGAATCCGTTCCTAGGGACATTAGGTGCACGAAGCGTAAAATGAGTTGCCCAGGATGCATTTTGGGGCAAGTGGGTACAACGTTGTGTTATATGTACGTGAATTTCACCCCACACTTCTAAGGGTGCATAATGATCGCGATGGGGTAGCTGCTCGTGCGCAATAATAACCCGATGAGAGGAAAATATTTTCATAAGTGAATTTACATAAATACAATTGTATCCCTTTTCAACTGTCGTTCGAGGGTCAACTCGAAAGTAAATAGTTGGGCCCTTGACGTAAATAAAGCGGCGATCGCGTGCAGGCTTATTAAGTGGATGTCGATTTATGTATGCGAATGATTTTTTTCCGATAAAATATTGGTTGGTTTTGATTTTATTACGTTATTGATTTTTTTTAATTCAAAATACAGTTTTAGGGCTCGAATCGATCTTTAGATAAATGATAATTTATTAAAATAACTTTGAATTAATTCGAATTTTCAACATTCCAATCCGGCTTTCATTAACAGTATAAACGCGGCTCATTGAGTATATGAAGAGAGCGCTGCAAAAAGAATGACTATTAAGGAGGGCATTAATCGTTTTCCAATAATCGTTATATGCGAGAGAGTATTTAGAACATCTCGAGACCCTCGCCATTACTTCCGACTAAATAACGCTTACAGTGCAAAAATTCATAAAACGAAACATCATAAAACAACAACTGCGAACGAACAAACAGCCTTAAAAGCGAATCTAAACTGTGCAGCTTCCGGAGCAGCATCAACTTGCGCTCGAACGGTCGGGATCAAAGATGTTAGTGTACTTAGAGTACAGAAATTAATTTCTTATATTAATTATTTAAGGTTCTGTATCCTGGGCTCTCGTCGAAGTTTATCCTCCACCCCAGGTTAGCTTGTCTGGGGGCATTAACGGCGAATTATACGTTGCCGACAAACTCCGAGCGAATGCATCTCAACACTAATACAAGTAATAGAACCTTTCGACGGAAGCGTTTCATAGGTACGACAGAAAATTCGTAATTTGAATTAAATAAGGGGGATGCATGGAAATGTCGTACGTTCGCGAAAAGTTACTGCTTGTTAATAAAGTTTGCCGTATGAAATTGCGGATGTGACATGGTGGTGCTTTCGTAATGAATAAGTTACGATTTCTCTTATTTTTTTGTTAAAATTAAATGTCGAGATCTTCAAATGAATTTGATAATATTTGGCCAGTCAATGGTGAAGCTTTATAAAACGTTTGTGTATGCGGTGTTGATGTAGTATACTTGTGATGCAAGGTTTGGGTATTTCAAGTCTTATCGAGAGTCACAAGTTATTTTTTTTAAATTGATTAATTATTATGAAGACTTGATCTTTTCTTTCGAATGACTATATGAATTTGAATTCGTTTTGGTCATCCACAGCGTGGGAATGAAACTCAAACAAACGATTGATTGATAACAATCCCAGTATCTATTGAAAAATGTTTAGATATCACATCGGCCTTTCTAATTGTATTATATTATTATGCAGATATTCCTACCCGTTGTATACACAATTTATCAATTAATATCATTCATTTTTAAGCGAAGAAGTGAGCCATAAGTCAAAGACTCCGAAGAGTAAGCAAGAGCGCAAACAAAAGGTGTACCTAAATATCTATCAATATGTATAAAAAATCGTTTTCCGTCACATTGTCTCCAATATAAATTCAATGTGACGATAGAATCGGTCGACGCGATCCTCTAGAATATATGAGGCGATACAAAACGAGATCCTAGACAAGTACACGATGCAAAGAGGCCAAGTTACTCTCGTCACGTTTAGCCCGAAGAGGCAACTTTGCGGTTCGCCCTTCGACCACTTTGAAAAATTACCGAGGAAGCCTTTCGCTCGGGCATTTTCCCCATGGCTTTCTCTTTCTGTGTATACTCCGTATATGGATTGTTTTCTGGCGAAATTTATTTGATTTATTACCTTAGAACCGAACGAATGTGAGGAATTTCGCACGTTCGAACCGTTATATCGTATTTTTACTTATATGACGACCAAAAATGGCAAGGGGTATAAATGACTTCGAGAAAAGCGTGTTCAAAGTTGAACATGTACCTACATTTATTAGGAGGAGGTCGAGTGATTTGATGATATATCTCGGTACACGTTCCAAGTTCGTTGATATCCTTTTACCACCAAATATATGAGCGTACAAAGAAGCGATCCCTGTAGATAACTCACTTGTAATGTCACTTGTACCCTTTGGCCTTTTCAGTCGTTATATATCATACATAAAACATTCAGATAATGAGCATTTTAAATCGTTATGTGATTGAAATCATCCACCTGCTTCGCACTACAAAGGCAACCGCTCCCCATTAAACGTCCATTACGTACAAATTAAATTATTATTGCTAATTACCAAACGATCGATACATCGATATAACGCTTGTAAATGTCCTCGTATAATGACCGTAACGTCGCGTGGTAATTGAGATGTATTTTTTTTTCACAACCAACGAACATAATCTTGCGTGACGTTTTCGTTTAACCATAGTTCATGTAAATTCACGTCGGATTTGGTGGCTTACTAACTCTAATTTATACCAGGCATGCTTATATGGATCTTTTAAATTAAATTATTATTAGAATATTCAATGCTTTCGTATGTGAAAGTTTCGATACGTACTTATTTCGGAGTATTTTTGTGATGTTGCGTGAGGTGAGTGAACGAGGTTGATATTTAATTACGTCGATAGTAATTTCATTATGGGGAAATTGCGTCGAGCGCCTCGTTTTCACACGTAATTCAATACATTTCCTAGCGAACTCTATGGATAATGTGAAAAGTTGCAAATGAAAACTTTTCCATTTTCATTATGTCGGGTCGATTAAAGAGAGGTCGTTCGATATGCCACGTGTATAGGATGTGAATTAGAAGTTGGTTTGTTTTTCGTGGAAGCAATCAGGTATATTTTTTGCTTACAAATGTCTTATTAAGAAACGATTGAAAGTTTAGATCAAATTATCTATGAATGAAAAAAAATCAACATTATATGTATATAGAAAGATTCATTTGAAATATCATGTACGTGTATTAAAAAGTAAATTGTTTATTCTTCAGTCTGTGATTAGCTCAAATCAAACACCCCTCCTACTTTCTCTGATTTGGCAAACGCAAATTTTCTCGCGGAAAATTTGCAACGCGATCAAACACGACGCAAATTTAAACATCACACCTACATTAAAGAGGAACACAGAATCAAAATCAACATTTTTCATTTTCAAAATTCGAACTAAACAAAGATATTTACAATTGCTATTCAACATCATTATAATAAACTCAAAAAATACTCATTATGTGAAAAAATATATTTTGAACGACGAAAAGCTGAGTTGTAGCATACATTACAAAATGTTCCTTCTAACTAATTTTTATACATACAAAACATCACTCGTCAAGCGAGACATTTTTTTAGATTTTGTTATTATCGTTATGCGAATCATTCGTTGAACGAAACAATATTTTTGAACGACGAATAGTAGAGGTACAGCATACGTCACAGTATCTCGCTATGCGAGTCATTTTTCAATATTTCATTGTGCTCGTTATACGAAGTTCTACTACATTATTGTGTTGTTGTATGGATGCTTAAATAACACATTTTTTTCTAAAAAAATACCCACATTCAAAACTCAACACTTCGAGCAAAATTATACACAAAGCTACGCGTGTGTCCATCACTCGAAAGGACGAGGGGCACTTTAACGCAATTGTAGCCGAGTCTTTTCGTTTGTGCTAATTGCCAGCACAAACGTATTTAATTGGGCGCGACATAAAAGGGCGAAAGGTCCCTATCCTAGGTCCTTCCTCGCCTACGTTTGATATAAAGGAGGTCCTTTCGAATCGAATTAGGCGAAATCTTACCGGCTTCCGTCGGAAGGCTTTGTCGACTCGTTTCGTTTTTCCGACCGAGAAAATGCACGACGATTTTCCACGGTGATTAACTGTGCGTGACTATGCCGAGATTTATTCGTTGTCTGCTTCTGGGTTTTAAGGTTTTGTTGTCGTTCGTTTTTATTAAGATGCTTTGGAAAGTTTTAATGTTTTCGTCTGCGACTCATTAGGTTTTTGAATCGTTGTTGTGTTTTGAATTTGAGCCAATTTGCTTTTATGTTTATTAGATAACATGACTCATTATCGAATTATAAGCAAGTTGTTAATTCGATGACACATCTGTGAAAAATAGTTTATCTAGTGTCTAACCAACTCTCATTGTCATTCAAAAAGTGTTTGCAGTTAGGAAAAACTGTTGAAAAGCGAAGGTCCAGATCCGATTCAAACTTTAACGCCATTGTAAAAAAATGATACAGATATGTATTACTGCGAATTTATTTTTGTATTTGATAATTAATCGTTCACTTTTACATATGATGAAGTGGAGCCGCCAGGTTAGAAACTCCGAAGATTGATAACAATGTAAATAGGCGGCTTTAAATCGATCGAATTCAATTTACACAGACAATACAAATGATATATTTTCATAAACTGTTTTGTAAAGCGTTAAATTAACATTTTTTCAATAAAATATTCGAAAAAACTATCTTGTCTCCATATAAATCAATCAATTATGAAAAAATGACATGTGACTCTCACCATGATTCGAACACAGAATCACGAATATACTGAATCAACATGACATGTACAAATACTTCATATCACAACTTGATCGATAGACTAGATATATTATACTTGTACCTATTAAATTCACAGATTACAAAATGTATACGAAATTCGAAGCGATTCAGCAAAATTTTAAAATTCAACAGTGCATCAGTGTACTGAAAAGCAATCGAAATCGCTCTCGTATTTTTTTCATGGGGGGGTATATTTGTGTGATAATGAGTCCATCGAGTGTCGCTGCAATTAGTTTCATCCTGGAAAAATCGAACAATTTTCCTGTTAACACGTCGCGTCCCCGAATCGAATGAAACTTCCGCTTTCCAATTAGCGATCACTCTTCGTCGCGCCGAACCCGACACCGAATTCATTAAACGCTCAACAATTCGACAACGCCGAATGAAAAAAATCCGTATAATTCAAACTCGGCACTCAGCCGGTTTATTTTTTGCAAGTTTTCCCCGTGAAAAAGGAACGAGAAAATGAAAAATGTCGGAAAATTGTTCGCGTCTTTGTGCGCGCGATTCGCACGTTCAAGTGGTCTAATTGGTCGGTGTTGCGAGGTTGATTTTTTAATTTTATCCGTTTTTGAATATTGATATTGTACTCATATTTTGATGTATGCAGTAGATATGTTCATTTCGAATATCCCATAAATAGAAACTGCGTAAAAAATAGTTTGGATTTCATACTTTGAGGAAGAGATTCCACGATAAAAGGTGGAGTAGTCAATCAGTACTATTTCTAGGTAGGTAGGTACCTTTAAATGAAAAATATATAAAAAACGGCATTTATTATATCTAATTAAAAAATTATAAGTGGAATCTTTCATTTATTTCAATAATTGCTTAAAAAGATATCAACTGTTAAATCTGAGTCTGATCGGAATATTTGGATTGGAAAAAAAAAATGTCGCTACATTGTCTGTGTTATTGAAGCAATATCTACACAAATCGACATATTTTAGTTTTTTATTGTTACTGAACAAGTTCTTAAAAGGTTTTCCTGAAATCTTGTGCAAATCTACAAATGATTTTCTAAAAATCATTTTATTGACCCCTAAAAGTGAAACTGTTTCAATAAATGCCTCATAGATGGAAAGATGATAATATATGTATGTATAAAAAAAAAACCTTATGGAAAACATAGATGGAATTTAAATCAATTTCTCAATATACCTTCGATCGAGCTCATATCGACAAGAAACACGTACAAACGCCATAATAAACCAAAAAACAACCATCTCATTCATACCTCCGATAAAAAACTCATCCCTTTCAGCACAACCGCATTATTTTCGGATCGTCGACCAAAGCCCAAAGAAGTACGAAAACGACTAGACCAAAAAGAATCGCATCCGAGGAGAAAAGGAGCCTCATAAGCGGCATCCCGTATCCAAGAAAAAGCCAGAACTTTAATGGCGAAGATCCTTCGTGGTAATTTCAGCAAAGTGCAGCAGCAGGTGAGCAAAAAGTTCAACGCCTCAAAGCCTCGTGGACTTCTTGTTCTTGGATAGTGGATACTTGGATAGATTCACAATGGACACATTGATACCGAAAGTTCGTCGTCATCACGTCGCGTGAAATATTAAAAGGCCATTTCTTTAATGAATCGTATCTGATTTCGCATCGCGGTAGGCTTTTGTGGATGATACTCGGAGCTTTCAGCGAGAGAAGCTTTTGACGTTGCCAATTTCGTATTTTTCAGCTTTAGTGTGAAAAACGTTTTTCGTATAAGATATAGGTATATATTTTTGTGAGTCATGTAATTTTTTATTATAAACTAACTGTACCAGAAGACAGCTAGTCTCTACGAAGGGCTCAGTGGGTGTCTTATTTTTGATTGTTTGATCGCCCATATTTAATCGAAGACAGAAATACACATTCAATTCAAATTATGATAATGGCAGTGATTATTTAACAAGAATGTTCTCTGGAAATTGATAATTATTGAATTTTCATTCATCGAAGATCAAAGCTACGCCATATTAAATGCACCAACGCGAATATTTATCTCGACAAACAACAACATCGAAACTCAACGCTATTTACACTAAGCAAATCTTCGGGTCTATTTGTCGACTCGTCTCGCCTCACTATCGAATCGGTTAAACGTAATATTTGCCTGCATCTTTCAATATTTGAGCGAGTTTTCTTTGCAATATTTCACCTGTTCGCGAAAACGTGGAAATGGCGAAAAAACAAACAGAGGGTTGCATCCTGCAGTTGTGTATTATTTCTCAAGATTATCGTCTTTAGCACAAAAGGACGTCGCTGTATCGAAGAAAATTTTCTTCGAAACGCCATCTCAAGACGCCGTTCCAATCTCCGTTTCGATTCTTTCCACGTTTATTATTGTATATAGTATTATTATGCTTTTTCAGACTCGCTAATACGTTGTGTTTCGACAGACGACGGAGTTTTCAATATCGGACGAGTCTTTATGAAATGCGTTCTGAATTGTATTGCTTTTTCGAATTTGATTTGAATAGCAATATTTTTCATAAAACTTTATTACAATCGAATAGGATTATCAGTAAATGAAACATTCTATATGCTGATAAAATAATTAATCTATGTAGCATACGTGTGCAGCATTTTTTTTAAGCGCAGTTAATCACGTTTAGTTCTGAAAGACTCCTACATGAATACCGTTATCTGATGATCCGAAAATAGCTAAAAACTCAACGAATCAATATCGAATATACGTGTCGAATATTTTTAGCAAATAAATTAACATCGAACAGTATTATGCTTGAAACAATAGTGGGAAGTGAGAGCTTCCTCGGGTCGTGTGCCCCGTATTATGACTCATAAATCAGTTCGGGGAAGTATTTATTAGTAGTAAACTTATCAGACACGAAGCGATGGTCTATCTACCAGCATCCATTATACAATATAATATTGCACAATATATAATGTCGTGTGTATTCGGCACTCGAAGCCGGATGAGCCACAATCTAACTTTATTGGGTCGCTCACAGTATTATACAAAAGGACCGTTTTGTATCGGATATAACGAACGTTCATATCTTAGGTATGTGTTTGAGATGCTTTTTGTCGTGACGTTGCTTCAGATATGTGAAATTATGCCGATATATCATTATAGGAATGAATATAAATCAAATCGAATTGTTGTACTTAACGAATCGCCATTGTTGAGATATCAAAGTTTTGCGAAAGAATCGATACGTATATGAATTGTGATATTAAAGCGAAGAGTCACATTGAAGTTTTCGTGGAAAATATCGCAATTTTCCATCTGTTTCAAGATTGTGGTGCAATGTCACCCCACACACTGTTTGCTCGTCTCTAGAACAAACGAGCGTCATCATGAAATTAATCCGCAATTCAAATAGCGGTATCTCTGTTCGCAGTTTATTAAATTGTTCGCGGGTGTTCGTATTTCTGACTGCGATATGGGGTGAGTTGATTATTAACTAGTCGTTTGTGTGCTGATGAAAAGCCTTCGGCTGAAACGAACTGCTTTGAGAATGCGTTCGATTGTGATAAGTCGTGGGATGTGTGTGCTCAATTGAGGCACTTGCACGTTTGATTCGAGAAAAAATCATAATTTCTCTATAGAACAGGACTAAGAATTCCAGAAATCTTCGCAGACACATCTCGGGTCATTTCGTAAACCAAGTTGATTTAACTTAGCTACAAACGCGCATCGATTCACGAGGTATTGCATAACAAATGATCTGGCGTGATCAAAGCGATAAAATTATTTAACATTTGTTATGTGATATATTGCACTAGGATTAAATACTAATAATCAACTGATACGACTCATAGCGTGCAAATTTCTATATCAATCGCATGCTTTATATAGAAACGTATCAGTATCTAGTCGAGTTCATTGAAATCACGAAATGAATATTTCATATCGACTATGATTGCTTTGCGATTAGTCATGACGTACATCACACACGAACGTGCAAATTTCGCAAAATCACACGATTGTCAATCGCAATGCGCTCATTGCACAAAATTCACATACAGATTACAATCGAACATTTTTCAAATTGATTTTATTTAGAATTCAATTAAAAAAACGAATCGTGGAAGCAGACATCAATCGAAATCTCGCCACTCCAATTATTCCACACAACTTCGAATCCATGGCATTCGTCAACGGTTTTTCGTCCAATTTTTCTTGATTAGCATTCGTTCTGTATCGTATCGAGTTCGTGACTTATTTTTGTAAACAAGCAGCCCCATAGTTTGACCGTTGACGATAATGATCAACCCTCTCGCTGTCACTGGTCTACCTTTGCACGTGTACTGTGTGAGCTGTTCAGTACATAAAGTGATTAACTCCACTTAAAAATGATTCAAATAGCAATTTGTCACTTGATATAATTCTCAAATTCATTATCCAATTTGTCTTTCTATTTAATGGTCGGTGGGAAAAGTGAAGACACTGGGGATAGTTAAATTTGGTTTTGTACTTCTAGATCATTTTCAGAAAGTATCGAAAATTAAATCGAAAACTATTTGATTCTTTCAAATCAGAAAATATCATTACTGCCAAAAGTTGACAGATGACATAGACTTAATGCTGTTAATCGGAATTAATGTGTGAATTACCTTTATCATATAGTTTACGATAAATCGTACGAGAAATTTCATGTGGACATACATATGTCCAGCTAGAGTTATAGGTTTTTGTATGTAAATTGTCAATTCTGAATGATAAATATAAATTTCTTTAAACGACAAAATGTGTTGAACTACCGAATGATAAAACATATTTTGATAATATCGTTTTTCTCGACTTTTTTGTTTTAAGGAGTTAATCACGTTTAACTCTGAGTAGTTCATATGTATAGGCTTTTCTCCCTAATTGTGCTCAGTGGTCAGAGGGAATCGACATTGATGGACAACCCTTATTATCAAAAAGCCATTGTTTCAAAGGGAGGCTTACGTTGTTTATTCGGCGGCGATTTGTATGCAGACGCGTTACGGAATCGGAACTTAACAATTTATGCGGCTCCGAATCGATGTCGATCGTATTTAATCAAATATTGACTGTGATAATTATGAATGGTCTATCTAATGTTTGAAATGCGTGAGTTTTCTTAATAAAATTGAAAAAAGAGGGTGTCGTTGCCATTAAATTAAAATGTAGTTTAAACGGTGTTATTCATGGTTAATGGTGGGTTACGAAAAATGTGTATTGTAGTTAACGTTTATTTCGAGCGAATAAAGTCATTATGGTTGTCAGAGTAATTTTCGTGAGTTTTTATCGCATACAACTGTTTCGCATTAAAAGGCAATGTCGGGAAAGTCTATGAATCACATCGACATCGTTGTTTAGCAATTAACCTTAGGCATATATTGGGGCATCGCATTTGACCCCTATTAATAACATCTATTATGATTTGATAATATTGACGATATTTTGTACAAGATGTATGATCAATTATACTATTAAAAACAACGATTAACATATGCAATAATTATACAGTAATCTATCACATCTTCTATGAGTATAAATAAAATTGAATATATGTATGTATGTTATTTCATTACATTTAACATTTTATAAGCAACGAGGTTTTTATAGTTTGTCAGTTATCAGGGAGGACTTTTCGTAGCCCAAGGGGACAAATATTATGCACTGCAACGGAAACGAAAATATCATACAACAGTTCACAATCGGCTTAAAGTCCAAAGAATCTCGAGTCACAGAAGCAACTAAATAAATAAATTTTATTCGGAATATTAGAAAAGAATTAACTAGAACGAAACTCAATTCTGTTCGAATTACGAACTCGATGATTTTGATTACAATGGGATATAGACTTATACATATGTACATAAAGTACAATAGAAAGGTGTTCGTTGGCAAAAGTTTTTATTGGCATATATCGAAGTTGGCGATAAAACTAATCTTCTCTCCTTTCGCTGTGCGGCAAACCAACGATCGTTCTTTACTTGTTGCCCACGGAAAATTTTTCCAAAGTGGTCGCCTTCGTTTCTTGGATCCTTTATCGGCCAACAGAGAGTTGCGCTTCTTGTAATAATAACTGGACAAAGCATTCATTCCGAACTAACCATTTCTCGGTATGGCTCCCCATGGACTCAAATGGTGGTGGCCGAAGCACGAGCAAACTTTGAATTGCGTGCCCCCCGATAATATACTGCCTAAGGTTTTATTGCTCAAATCATTATACCGATACGTCTCATTGTGAATAAATCTATTGAAATTGTGTGCTTTTTGGGGCGGAATTGAAAAATCGCACAGATGTTGTGTTCGAATTGAATTTACTACGATTGAAATTAATATGAAAAAATCTAGTATCCAGATTAGAGTTCACATGTGGTTGAAACGCTTTTACGAAAAAATATGTACTTAACATGCCATATATTGATTACGGTGTTAGCTATGCACTTTGAGCTTTTAGATTGTTTCGATAAAAAATTCTGTATAATAGCGTCAACTTAATTTATTTTCGCTTATATTTATATAGATTTTCGTAGCTCGAATATAACATAGCATATTGCACGCATTCGCCCTAAATGATCCGATTACAAACTCGAACGCCACAACTCAAACCTTTATCGAATTCGATCGATCTTTATACGCATATTTTCCACAATAAAACTAAATGCAAATCGTAAATTTCTTTATTAATAACGATACGGATAATATGGAAATTCATTATATATAAACTAAATATCAAAAAACGCCTTCTAGATAAAATTTCATGGGCTTCGAAATCAGATCGAGACAAATTTTATATTATAGATCTTTCCAGAATGAATGAGCAGGGAAAATATGGTTAAACGAAAAATTTCGGTCGATTTGCGAAAACTCTTTGTCAACGTCGTCTGGGAGACGTGATCGATCGCTTTTTTGAATTTTTTCAATCCATCATTTGTTCATATATCAGTTTGAATTAAAATCGTAGGAAGCCGTTCCACAGTTGGGGTATTTTTCAAGTAAATTGGATTGCATTTCAATCCGACGTTCGTTGTCAGTGCAGCGTGCCGTTATAAATGATCTTTTTTAGAAAAGTAACGAAAATAATTCCGTAGAAATTAGATTAGTGCTCCGCGCGAGCTGAAAATAATTTATTGGATCTGTGAGTGAATTCGAAGAATATTTTCAGCAGTGTCTTTGAAAACTGTGTATTTACGTATATCATATGTCTTTCGTGATTCATCCCCTGGGCATGAGGGGATATATCATTCATTGGGCAGCAGGACAAGTAGGGGTTCACCGATAAAGGAAGGCTTTATACTTGAGAGGATTTGTGGACAGAAGTATCTTCGGCCAGGGTTAAATATGTACATATCTACATATGAAATATTAAAAAAAAAATCATAAAAAAATAAAATATTTTCTTTTAAATCTATATTTTCAAATTTTCAAAAAATTGACTGGGTTTTGCAATTGAACAAAATAATTTTTGTGCAGCTATGTACATACATACATATGTCAGCATTTCAATGATAGCATATTCTTTAGATTAAATTTAAATATTTTCTAATAAAAATATAGAAATATCTATAGTACATAATTTTCGCCAAACGTGTTCCGAATCCCTGAAGAAATAAGAAAATCCATTCGGGCTGAAAATAAAGCCATAGACTTTCGACTTTGGAAGTGAGCGCCGATAAAGAATGACCAGCAAGTAAAGGCGTCTAGCTCAACGATGGAACATAAGAAAATTGACGTCATGAAAAATTTACGTAGACTCGAGAAAATAAAATTGGGCCGAAACTTTCGAAGATCGCACTATAAAGAATCCCACTTTACGAGAAGTGCCAGTTCCATTTGAAACTCCGCTATATATCCATAGATAATTAAAATAATTTTTAGATGGGATTGAAGAAAAAATAACTGAAATTTCATTCACGAACGGAACATTCGCGTGTAATCGTTTAAGCCGCGTAACTGGAAAATTTTCTTAAGCGAAGGGCGCTAAAGCGAGCCCTTAAGAAAACTCATTTTCGTTCTAATGAAAATTTTAACCCTTACGTACATATCTTTCGTGTAACACCACGTGTTGACGCACATTTGCACGAATGTTTTCTCAGCATTCCTGCTAAAGACGCCGTTTGTATGTTAATTTAGGGTCCGGTTTTCGTATTTATACTTTTGGCATATCTTAACTGTATTACAACACATTTTAAAATTATTATTATCATTTTGGAAACAATAGAAACTTGCAACTCCATTGCACACTGAACCCACTTAATAATTAAAATGTTAGATTTTCTTATTTTTTTTAAACAAAATTTTCGTTTACTCATCGGCAAGATTCTTTCGAAAAAAATATTTTAAAAATTCATATTCAAATATTCTTATAGCTAAATATCGAACGATGTCACTTTAGCATCTACACGTCCCCTAGCATTTTTTTATACCGATCCTAATATATGGATACAAAATTTGATATTCAGAACTGACCCTATTACTTTATGGTAAATTCGAAAGGATCTCTGTAAGGCTATATCTTTTTTATTATACATATATGGGTCGAGGTCATTTTTCTAGTCTTTCGACATCGAAGCAGCACCATTATTCAACCCCCTAGATATATATCATCGCATGCGAATGCACAACTTCAAATGTGCGGTACATTTCGTGGAGCATACCGCGAATTTAGGCTGCTTTCTCACTATTTAAAATTTATATTTTTGAATAGAATATAAAATGTATTCAATGAAAATTTAATAAATGTTTGATATGAATAATTTTGCAATGATTCTAAATGAAAATTCAATGAATTTGTACAACAGTCATTGAACATTCAGAATGAGATTTATGATCAATTTATCGTCACTAAGGAAAGACTAAAGACACTTGAGGATACCTCATTTCATTTTCTTTCAGAAATTTGAAGAAAATAGTTTCAATGCAGTTTAAGAGAGATAAGGGACATTTGGATCATAAAGATGACTTGAATCACCCGAATTACAAAAGTATTATCATCTTCAAATAGCATAACTTGTAGTCTATGAAATTTGACGACTTTTAGCAGCAATTAAATTATAAGAAGATTCGATTTTTAACGATTTTCGAATGAAAGAAACAAAGGTATCTTATATTGTCATTAGACTTTACTAAGCAGCGATAAATCTGACGTTAAATCTCACCGTGAGCGTCCAGCTTTATCCACAAACGTTAGCCAAATCTACACGATATCCATAGTCCATATTCCAGTTAGTCGTACGGAAAACGGGCGATTTCATATAAATCATGCGTCTGCAGAGCAAACATCCGCGTCGTGTTAGGAAGCCATTAAATCGAGCTCTCTTGTTGTTTTAACCTCATCCCTACAATATCTGGTGAATGGATGTTCACGTGAGCGAATCCGAAATCGCTATCGAGTTTGACTGCCCTCGGATATGATTCTGGATATGTATAATGTAGTACTTTCATATTGTATTCGTCTACGTGCATGAAAGACGTCGAATTTTTTGATTACATCGATATCAAGTTCTTCCAATCATATGAAAAAAAAAATGAGTTCGTTAATAAAATAAGGACCGAGAATAAAAAGAGATTGAAACCGATGCGCAATATTTCTTCGAGCGTCTCTCATTACGTACTCCTTTCATTCGGAATCTTGAATTTATGCGAATTTAAAAAGCATTAAAATCGTATTATGCCTTTGAGCTGCGTGTCAAATTACGCACAGCCGCGTCAAACAAACGAATCGAAACCATCCTCGAAAGCCTGTCATTAAATCATTATTATAATACTCCTTATATCTACGTAATAATATGCAGCGTGAGATCAGAGAAAGTTTCGATTTCATTAAAAAATCTGTCATACATTTTTTTATCAATTGAAACTATAGAACATATAATATATGGAAAAAAATGAAGTATAAGGTCCTTTTCACACGACAGGAGTTTTACATGCATTTCGATAAGCAATTTGAACACACTATTAACTCTTGATTTCGAAAGTTCAACAGCTACCGATCGCCCAAGTTCCCTATCGAAATGCGCCTGAAACTTAGGTCTTATGGAACGGATTAAATTCTTATTTTATATTGAATTATATATTTTTGAGTGTATCACTTTCGTAATACAACACTCACTTTAAAGCCGGGGAAAAATTAACGTTTTTAACGGCTTTCTATTATAAACCCGCGATAAGTGGGTTACTTACAAAAGAGGCCAAAGCTCGAATAATTGCTAAAAGCCCGTCGAGTGTGTGAAGTCGAGATAACAGATTTTACGCAACTCTCGTATACACATATACGAGACTACGCTCTGAAAAATGCTTACGTTACATTATATTTATACAAGAGGTGTTAAATTAGGAGATTTTTTTTCCCCCGGTGGCGAAGGGCAAGAAAGAGGCTTTCGGATTAATGGACTCACATTAGCCCGTGACGAAAGGCGTAAATTCGCATTAGGATTATTTTCGGTTTGTGGCCGTAATAATTTTCGGGTTTAATTATGTCGTGAGTGCTAACGAGTGGTGTGCTTAGTGCTGTTATAGCCGTTCAACGGTGTCGTTGAAGTGAAAGTTGTTCAATTTGGGCGTTGAAGTGAGCCTTTATCTCGAATTTCGGTCGAGCTACCAAAGATGAGTTATATTTATATTAAATCAATTTTTTTATTAAATCAGATTTTCCATACAATCGGATCTAAGCTTTTTATGAAACCGTTCGTATTTTTTCAGCCAGGAGTGGTTAGCCTTTAGACTAATCCTATATTGGTAATAAATGACACAACTCATAAGAGCAAAGATAACGGAAGCTAATCAGTTTGTCAAATTGAAATCCTGGTCACTGATAGATGTCATCCAAATAAGGTGTCAATATAAGTGATAGTTAAAGGTGATGGGTAAAGGTAATAGGTGTCAATGAATGTGAGTTTTGGAATATTGTCAGTCAAATTTCATTGACGATCGCTGTACACTTGTTTTTAATTGACTTATGAATTTCATAAAGGGCAAAAGTGATCTTTTTTTATCGATATTGAGTTAAGTACAGAAAACGATTCAATAACTATATGATACAAAACCATTTTCTGTACTTAACTCAATTGCGATAAAAACGGTCACTTTGTGAAATTCCGCCATCGATTATGTTCTCTACATTATCATTTACCTCAAATGAATTTAAGAATCGGTTAAATATATCCAATTCATACATTTAGCACACAAGAAACAAACACAACGCGAAACACATTCAACAGCGAATTCTGCGTCGCCGAAATAAATCGAGCGCGATAATTCAGCGTTTTCCCCTTTCGAAATTGTCTTCGCGGGGGTGGTTTTGTTTCAGCACTCGACTCACCCTTAAGGTTTTAAGGGTACGTGTGCATGGGGCCCAACATCGTCCAAAGCAGACTCACCCATTTATGCTTATTGCGAATAATAACTTAACGGCGAATCGCGAACAATTCGCGTATTGCGGCGACGAGTTTTACGACGATGGCGCAAGCTGCACGCACAATAAGGGATATTCGGTTGATTTTGGGGTGTTTATTATTGTTTATTCATAATTGAAATGATTTTTTATTAAAAAAGATTTAATTTCGAATATATTTTTTTAAGAATTTTATAGAAATTTTATGGATTTTAATACTTTACAGAAGCTTGTTTATTGTGAAATCATTATTTATTATATGTACAATGTCCAATTTCATAGATTTGATTGATTCAAAGTCGAGATTTGCTTCGGTGATACTGTAATTTATTTACGGTGAACAGAAGTACGTGTCGAGTTGTCGATGTCTCGTCGGATTTGCCGACTGGTTTATCTTCATTTTTTTTATGAAAAAAGCTCATAAAGCTATATCTTTATTGATCGGTAATAAAATTCTTTTTCTAACGAGATAATATCGGTGAAAAAAAAACTCTGTAGAGAATTGTCCAATGAAGTTCGGGCTTTTAGTTTTCGATAATGTCGTTAAATAAACTCGTATGAAATACGCTGTTATCGCTTTTGACAGAAGGGTCGATATTATTTCAGATATGTAATTTGCATATTGGTATAAATATCGTATGTTATAATAAAAAGATTGTGTTGATAAATTATATCAACTTCGACATCAGATATACACGAATACTCATATCGATTATTGACAGATAACTAGCACTGAATTTCTATCGTGTTCAGTATATAACTTATATGAATTTCTATCTAGAATCGCAGTATAATTTAACGCATAGTTTCAGTAATTACGATGGTTAAGTATACAGGAATGAGTTTGCCAAACAAGCGAACGATAGATGACAGTTTACTGCGGTGTATCATCCGATGCGTTTGACATAACCCTAACTAATTATTGCAATCCATAATAAAGTTTATTCAGAGTTCGTTCGGTGATCTATCTACTTGCTAATGGTTAAAGTGAAGTTAAAAGTTTTCTAAATAATAACTAAAATCAATGAAAGTGATTTGTGCGCGTGAATTTCGGAAGTTTCGGTGTACGACGCAACAAAACATCGATAATACAAAATGTGAGTTAATTGATTTTATATAAAGTGTGAAACAGTCTTACATACCTTATATCATTGTTGAAGTTGATCAATCTTCAATATTTATACGATTTTTAACACTGATATAAAGTAATTTCACATGTCACTAGATAGCTGTCAAACTGCATTTGCACTAATTCTTTACAAAGCGAGTTCTATACTAATATCAATGTTTTTTTTTTTCAAATTCAATGCTGTCTTGATTTAAATATTGTAATAATACGTTGTTTTTTTCTTATTTTCATGAGTTGTACATTTTCGTAATGATAGAACAATTAACTAGTACCTAAAATTATTAAAAAAATATTTATAGAAAGTATATACACATGAAATCGAATCCATAACATTCTCAGTAAAAAAATCGATTTTTTTGAAAGAATATTCTCCATCTAATATCAGAACTAGTCTTATCTATACGATATCGCAAGGCACTTGGCATTTGTTGAACTCCAATATGCATATAATTATAAAGCAGCATCTACACTAATGTTAAATATTAATTTAATCATTTCTACTCTTTCTCGATTCGATGATTGCAATAGTGTTTTTCAAAAATACTCATACGTGAAATCTATCATGCGAACACTGCAACACCGTACATATAACGAATTGGATAAAAATCCTTAAATTGAAAATTTGAATCGTCTGCAAATATTCTAATATCATAGAATTAGTCTGATTCTTAACTGAAAAGTACTTGACAACTTATTGCAGTGTACATATAATTACATATAAAGCAGTATCTACATAATTATAAAATAGTGTTAATACTCATGTTAGACGTTCATTTATCAATTTCAACATAATCTGAAATCGACTACTTTAAACCACATTCTTCGAAAACACTCAAACGCGAAATCGAATCCACAATACCCCAAAAAAAAAAAAACACACACACACACACACACGGAATAAAAAGCCTCAAATTGAAAATTCGCAAGAAGAAAATCCCCGGTCCGATATAATATCGTAGAATTAGTCCGATACGAAATCGCACAAGTGTATACGATTGGGTCCCTTTGTGGCCAGGCCCGTACGAGTGGCCGTATCAATGGGGCCCGCGCAGGGCCGAATCGGAACCGAGGGCCCTCGGGGGCCCTTTGTGGCCACGAAACCGCCCCTTCCTTGACCGGTTATGAAAGGGCCGAATCGCGGTGACACGTGACCCGGCGACATTTCGAAAAAAACGGGCGCGCCTTTTGAGTCTTTCGAGTGGGCTCGTGCTAAAAACGTTCGAGTTTAATGTTTTATTATCGATTATTCGGACGAATGTAGGGCGCTTTTGGTTTTTTTTTTCAGAATATATACGTAGAAATACAGTGGTATGAATCGTTTGTGCATTCTGCGAAGGATATAGAGTTCTCGTGAAGCTGGGTTTTGAGTTATGTCCGGTTTTTATTGGCAAAACATAAAATGCAACATAATTTTTCCATCTTCATACATAACGCACTTTATTTTAATGTGATCTAAGTAAAATACAATTTCAATCGAAATAGATCAATATTGAAAGATAAATGTATGAAGATAAAAATTTTATGTTGTGTTATGTGTTTTGCCGCTGAAAGCCGCCGGCTTTAATGTGGATGCGTCATAACCAAATCCCGACTTTTTGATGCCGCTTAAATCGTCTGTGTGTTTATTTTGAACGATTTGTGTGACATCTATCGGTTGATATCAATGATTTACTATCATTTGACTAATATATCATTTGACTTATACATATATCATTTGACTTACGAGTATATATCATTTGACTTATACATATGTATACGTATCATTTGACTAAGTGATTGGCTTCTATCATGTGATGGATTAATATAATATAAGACAATTAATGATCAATATAAAGTTGGTTTAAAGGTTAACCTGCCCTAAAATAAAATGGTTATAAAATCACTGAATATCAGAGGCTTTGGTCCAATTTAGATTATTGTGCCACCTGAAAAAAGTCGATACAATCCGAGTAATGCGTATTGATTTGACTGTAATTTTAGTTTGGTGTAGGTGAGGTTGACACAATTTCGTTGGTGCTGAAAATGTAAATGGTGTGAGTTGTGAATAATTGTAATTGGGTTCCAATTTATTTCGGAGTAGTTCTGTGAAATTATTTCGCCTTAAAATATCTTGAAAGGTAAATAAGTGCGATGCTAATTTACGGGTTCGTAATTTAATTACGTTTAGCTTTCAGCGAAATTTGCGAGAATATTCTCGTGAGGGTCGTTTTCTCGCATATAAAATTCGTTCAAACAAATGTTTACGACTATTGTCCTAATTAGTTTGCGTCATTTAGATAATTTTTGTCAAAATATTTGCGCGAACCTTTTCATTTACAGGCAATTGCTCTTTTCAATTACAACTCTGTCAGTGAATGGCTCCTAGGGTTTTAGTTTCAGCGCGCAATATGAAACGCTTTTATAAT
This sequence comes from Cheumatopsyche charites, assembly GCA_024721215.1. Lineage (NCBI taxonomy): Eukaryota > Metazoa > Arthropoda > Insecta > Trichoptera > Hydropsychidae > Cheumatopsyche > Cheumatopsyche charites. The sequence goes on from CM045583.1 coordinate 3,246,649, forward strand.
TTCAACATAAATCAAATTTATTTGCTGAAATACTTTTCGAGCTTAATTAAATTATTTTTCATGAATACACTCTGCTAATTAAAAATTAAAATATGAAACATCTTACGCTAAGAATGAACCATTCAAAATCTTTCATAGTGCGTAAAATATATCAATATTTTTTCACAATAAAACTCGAACTATATGAAAAAAATTCAATACAGATCGATCGAAAAATTCTAAATTGAAACACTACCAATCTTTCCAATTCAGACAGCTTATTTTTCCAATTTTCACAATTCGGCACGAACTGACACGAAGCAAAATCCGACGTTCGTTCGAATCACGAACTTGCACAAAAGTTGCATATGCAATTCGAGCACAGGACCAATCAGCATCCCTTCAGCACAGTCTGTAGCAATTTCAGCTGTATTATACACATTTTCAGAAATAATTATCGCAGTTCGATGCGTGTTGTAGGTACATTTCAGGCACAAAGGGCGGTGACAGTTTGCGGTTTCGCGGCATCGCGAAGGGCTAAAGGCCTTCTTGTTTATTAAGGACGAGTCCGTTTGAAGTGTTAAATCTCGGCTAATTAACCGTGGATCGTTCCCGTGATTGAAGAATTCATTATATAGCGAAATTGAATTGAATTTTCATATTTTTTAAAGGCGAAATTTGATTTATTTCATTTATTGTTATGTTCGCTCTAGACTCATGCGTGAATCACGCACAAAACGTTCTTGCGCGGTTTTTCTTTGCACATATACCATCGGCTAGTTATTATAAATAATATTATTATAATATTCAATTTAAATATTTCGTGAAACATTATACCGAAATAGAAAGCGACTAATTTAAACTTTAAGCAATAGATCCCATTTGTGGTTGCCCCATTCACGTCTGCAAATAATTCGAATGTATAGGATTGATACGTCCCGAGAGACAACAATGAAAACTTTAGATTGATATTATAAGCAATTGAATCGTGTTGCTGGTAGTTTATTGATCGCACAAAAGGCAATATATCTCACAATGAGTGAATATTGCTTCGAATTTATCGATTATCGTCGGAAAATTTTATTTGTGTCGATAAAATGGGATCCGATGAAAATGAATACGACTTGCGGGCGTGCGAAGGACGTGCGGAAAACGAGACTAACACTGATGAGTTTTGAAAGGCTCTCAAGGAGGAAAATGTACGTGCGTGAGGAGCTAATCCTTTCTATTTTATCTTCCAGAAGTCTCTAGCGGAAAGAACTGGAAGGAACTCGGAGAGGATTGAACGATATAATTGACATCGGCGGATGTGAGAAAAGGTGTGATAAACACGTACATATTATAAGAATCACAGTGGAACCCCGATAAAATCCGTTCTATGAAACAGTACGTATATCAAAGCATTTTTTTTTTAATAAAAATATGACCTTGTTATTGCAAGAAACTTCATTAGGCTTTCCTAAAATCAAATAAATAAAACAAAACCACATGTGTTGACAATATTTCTCAATATCAAACAATTGAAACACATTAATCGGACTTTTCTATACGAAATTCGTCCAATTTTAAATTATTCTTTTTTGATAAATAAATAGATTCAATTGTTCTCATCACTTTACATTTAGGTTTGTTTGTACCTTGAATCGTTTTTGGACCCATGATCGATCTGTTTTTGATAAAATATCTACAAAATAGCTAAAATTTTCACGGATTTCGTTCGTATGTCAAGGTATTGTTCGTATAGAAACCCAATTTTCATTGGCTTAAAGAGTACGTACATATATCAATTTATACATATTCAAGGGTTCCACTGTATTATAAGGAAAAAATACCAAATCATAATCGAATTTATCTCTCTTCCTGATCATTCTACGCTGTTGTCGATATTCATAAAATTCTGCGTATTTATCGAACGGATTATGCATATGAGATTCATTCATGCAAAATTGTAAAAAAAAAACAAACCTTCGATTCAATAAAGAATCAAATTGAAATATTTTCAATACGCTTACCTATGGCTGTGTATGAAAATAAATTATGTAAGCAACTAGACAATATTTTGATAGGATGCCCCACACCAAGTGTACCCTTGTTCGCGGAACGAATTCGGTAGACAAAGTCGTATATCACAAGGCTGTCTGTTCCTGGGGAATAAGGATATAAACCTTCCCTTCGGAAAGACAATGCAAAACGGGATAATTCCGACCTCCCTACCTGCGTTAGTCAATGATTGATTATGCGAATACGATTGTGTAAATTAATCGTGTTCATAACTTTCGCGCAGAGCGGTGCTTATCTTAATAACAAATTACCGTTTTATATAATATGCGAATTTGCGTATAAATTGGATTCGAATTCGTTAAGTGAGTTTTGTTCGTACGCTCGAATTGCATCTGTGAGTAAGAGTTGATGGTATTCAGTTCACGCTTCTTTGTGACTCACATAATTCGGTCGTGTTTCGATGTTGAGTTATGTTAAGGTATGTTTGAGGAAATTTATCGTATTATAGTAGTCATTAAATTAAGTGGTTCGTTTTGGGAATTTGAATAAGAAGTGCATTTTTTAACGTATGAACAATTTCTAATCGATTCGGTGTATTTTATTTTATATCTATACAGGTATTGCTACCCATTTTTATGCACAATTTATCAATTGATATAATTTACATACATATAAAGCGAAGATGCAAGTCATTTGGCTTATGACTGATGAATGTGTCGTTGAATTAGGTGATGATGAATCAAATGATTCCAAATAATCGTTAGAAACGAAATCGACAACTGGACTCTCGCAAGATTCGAACTCTGGCATCTTAAGTATGCTGAATTAATCCGGCATGCACAAACGTTTTATAGCACTGAACCATCATTGCCTATGTTTTATTTCGATGCATATTTCATACCATTTGCACACAATCTAAAAATCAATAACCTTATCTAATTCGTACATCGCGATAACGCAGCACGACAAAAACGCATTCATGATTCACGCATTTCCCGAATACATTACATCCATCGAAATGCGTTCGTTCGTTTTTTTTCCAACTCACAAAAGATTCATGAACTTTCTCCACCCTTCCGACATCATCAGGAATTTTCATTGAAAAGCACAACCCTCTATTCTGCAGATGAGTCAGCCTCAATAGAGGGTCGGTCAGATCGAAGAACAAACATCAAAGCGACTAAAAAAGCTCATCACTTGTTTTTTGGGGCCGTATACATCGGAAAAATAAAAATTCTGTTCATGATTATAATTGGGGGCGTATATAGAGAATTTTTTCGGGTTCTATGTGCGAAATTGATGGGCTGATAAATTGAATGTTGTACAAACGTGTGCGAAATTCTCCCCTTCGAATCCGATACAAATCAACCTCACCTCCCTAGTATAGGAAATCTTAACAGTCGCCTTTCAGTGCTGAATACAAATGGTTAGGATTTTGGGTTTGGACCTGAGTACAAAAAAATCTTATCGAAGATTCCAAAATGTTTCCTTTTTTCGTACAAGAAATTTGCGTTCAAAATGTGAGCAAAACCTAACTAACTCTATTAAGCAAGAAGCCGAGTAAAATGATCGAATATGTTTAATGCGTTTATCAATTACTGCATTTTTTCATAAATTATAAACACACAAATTTGGTTTATAATATTCGACGGAAATTGTCAATTTACATTACAGTACAAAATGTATTAAAATTTCACCTGAAAAAAATGATTTATTATCCGGTTCACAATACAAATTTTATCATTTAATGGTATTTATTTTTGTTATTTTAGAAAAATATGTATTTCTCACAAATAAAGATATGATTACACCAATTGATTTTAAGTTTAAATCTTTTTTTTCAAAAAGTGGAGTTAATCACGTTTATCTCTGAATAGTTCGTGTATCGGTCTCCAATTTCTATGAATACGTTGACGTGAATCGTTAATGGAAAATAGTACGTATCTCGGGAAATTGTCCTTTGAAAATAGTTCTGCGAAATTATTGAATATTGAATTCTTCTACGAATGTAAATATGGCTTCTATAAATGTAAATTTATGTAACGGGGTGAATATAACGGACGAGATGTTGGATTTCTATTCGAAATGTATTTACTTTTGATATTTGATCGCAATGAATGAATTCGTATATTTAATATTTCGTTACTGTTTATATTATATTTTCAGAGAAAACTTTCAAATATGTTGAAAATATTATACATTTTATATCAACAACAATTTTATTAATCAAAATATTATGATTTTCCGAATAGCAAACACTTTTTCGGAATATCATTCAAATGAAAATAGAAAATTCATATAATATCTGAGCATTGAAATCATTTTTGTTGAATGCAAAACCGCAAAAATGTCACATGCATTCAAATTAAATTCGCTCCGTGACCGCAAACTTTCAATTCTTCTTTTCAACATTCCCAAGAAAAAAGTCACCCAAAACATTGTTTTCAATCATGCAGATTTATTTACTCTTCAAAACGATTTTATAATCGTGGAGAAAATTTCAATTTGCCGATCGGCGCAATAAAAAGGATTCATTCTCGTTTTTCCCGTGAATTTTTTAACGACCGTCGTAAATAACGATCACCAACGTTTTAACGCGAGTATCCGAGTCTTAAAGTTTATTTTTTTCCAGAAAAAATATAAGACGAGAAAATTCGCTTCAATGCGGAACGGTATCGATAGAAAGTCAGGTTGCATTTCTCGAATTTAAGTTATTCATGATCTTGTTCATTTCAGTTTATCTTGTAAAAGTCGGTCGGGTCACTTCGATTTCAATAAAATATGGAGTTGTGATAGTTTTATACGAAAATTTCATCTGGGAAATTTATTTAGTAACCGATTTTTATGTTTATGTGGATATTGAAAGCATTTCATGTAATGTATAGTTAAATCAATCAGAGATGTCTAATTGTAAAACATCACTATGAACGTATTGAAAAATATTCGGTATCATTTTTTTTCAAGGAATTATTACCTATTAATTATTTGGAATTCTCAGAAAAGTAATCATGTTCATATCGTAAAATCAAAGATAGACTTTCGCATTCATAATTTATAGACCTTGGTTAGAGTACATATTTCAGTATTATCGAATGATATAAAATATTTATTATTTCGGCTTCGAATTTACGTATAAACCGCACATTTTATTAGATTTTATCATTCATCTGCGGTTTCGAAATGTAAAATACGAATTTAGGAGTCGATAAAGTTCGCTTTAAAAATTCATTTCGAACATAATATTTTTGAAGACTGCAAGATATTTAACCACATATTTTGTGTTTATTCAATTTTTTCATTAATATATATTCGTATGGAGTTATATAGAGGTATATTCGTGTTCGTGAGATGGACCTGTGTAACATTTAGCACCAAGAAAAGCACATAATCACTGTTAAGGAGAACTTTTATCATTTCGTGTTGGAGAGAAGTTAGCCCTAGGTTGTACGTGAAGCTAGACGTGAGCCAAAAGGTTAAGTGAACTTTTTCAAGTGGACTCCCTCATGTCGTTATACATAAGTCTAATACAATTCATACACTATATAAAGTATCTTAACACTGTATTATATGTGTATATGAAAGCAAGAACGCAGTTAGTTTCGAATAAAAGTCATTAGACTCGAAAGAACCATTTGCGAGTACGGTTATGAATTGAATATGTATGTTAGTGCTTAAAGGATTATTTAAAAGAAAAGTTTTCTTTTTGAATTTGATAATCTTTAGATTGTTATATGAAACAATTTAAATGAAGTGTCTCATGAAAAATTATTATTTATTATGGAAAATTCTTCTCGGATTGAATTTAAGGAGTTCATGGGTTTTCAGTATGAAATGAACCGTTCAGAGATAAACCGTTATTAAATCCACTTATTGACAAAAACGATATTATAAATTTCATAATCGGTAATAGTCATAAAATTCTATGTTTGAAACATATTTTCTTAAATATTAAAATACTTAGATAATAACCATTGATTTACAAAATTTGTTTGAAACCGGATAATAAACAATTTATTTCGGAAGCTATTATATTATAATTAATTATGTACTGTAATATGAATTAACCACTTCCGTAACTTATTATAAAAAAATGCATTTTAATAATATCGCAAAAGTTGATTAATTAAGGCGATGAATGGAATTACGAATTATGAATCAAACACGTTCGATCAATTTTCTCGATTTTATGCTGAATGAAATTGGTTACATTTAGCTCTCAATGACTCAAATACGAATGTATTTTCCAAATGTGAAACATCGACTGATTGCCTTGTACAATATGCAGTAGAAAGTGAAAAGTACAGTCGGATCCCGATATTAACGAGCCGTTATTGAATTATGTACGAGACAGTCTTTTGCACGTGCCGTTCGATGCATATCATGGCGATAAAATTTTTCGTTCAATAATTTTATTGGGCGGTCGTAAAAGGCGGGGTGTTTGTGTTGTTATGGAAAGGTCTGCGTCGTAAAACTGAATCGTAACATCGTTGATGACGTATATTTAATGAGTTCACTGTATGCGGTTGTGTGTGAGAAAGGTTAATTTCGAAAATTTCAGGATAAGTTGTAAAATATTTAATTAAACCGATCCGGTGCGATTTGACGCGGATAGAAATTTTAATAAAATCTTTGAAGGATGCGAAATTTCTCGATTTATTTTATCGATTTATATTAATTCTAAAATCAATATATATTGATACTTATATGTACATTAAAATTAATATTTATTGGTCTATTTGTCTGCAACCTTTGTGCTTTGTACCATTTGCGAGATGCAATCAAACTTAGATAAGTTTTTTCGCACATATGAAACATTTTTTGATTTATGAAAACAATTTCACAATTGAAAAATAGTCTGAAAATATACTAAATGCATTTGTTTTTGATAATTCAAATTTGAAAATTTATTACTTTCTTGAATTCACTTGTTTTGCTAACGCAATATGAAAAAAAAACCTTCATATTGGATTTTTCACCGAGAGCACTCGATCTTTGAAATTAAATAAAACAAGTTAAATAAGAATTATATATTTTTATATTTGATTCACTAGTATGATTTAGCGTTAGTTCATGATTTTGCTGTAGATTCACTAATATGCCTATAATCATCTGTCAAAGTTCAAATATACCTATTAAAAAACTCAATACAATCAATCAATATAATGAAAATCAAACAAGTCATTACAACAAACGGCTACCAAATCGAAAAAAATCGAACCATCTATATTATAAATATGCTAACGATTGCTCGAAATTTTCAGCCACAGCCGCGCCTCGAACCCGGGCGTTCAATTTATTAGCCCACCGCCTTACTCTCCGAGCTACCATCGTAATTACGAAACTGCACCGCTTAATGTATACAAGGCGTAAAATCTTTTTTTATTTCATACACAGATGGCAATAAACACATCCGTGGCAATACGAAATTTGATTAATTTCGATCTATTTTGATACACATGCGCCTACCGCTAGTAATAAATAACTCGAGCAACTATGTACAGTTAAAATCAGCTAAAAATTCAACCAACCCCAAAATTGACTCAAAAAATTTCCCATCGAGAAATAAACCACCCCTAACGACCAAGACCACAAAAGTCTCCAGCAGCCGGCAAATTCCACCCCCAAACTATCCTCCTCATGATTATGACGTCACGCGCCATCGTACGTGGCCAGTTCGTGATTCCTGGACTCCGAAGTCAACTTATCTCGGTTTGGGGTTGGGTTAGAATCCACCCCAACCGGGACAAGGTGGACTATGGGGGGAGTCCAAGGCGGATCGTTCGGGGGCGCTTTTGGGGAGGTTTTGGGGGTGGTTTTTGGGGTGTGTTCTGAACGTGATTCGTGATTGCTGTTTGCACACCGCGGTTCTCCTCTGCAGATGCATGTATGGTGCAAGCGTGGTGCAAGAGTGGTGCAAGAGTGAGGGCAGGTGTTGAGAATCGTAATAGTGTTTGGATTTAGGGGTGGATTTTTATTCATTGTGTCAATTTTCGATTGATTCATTGAGTCTAGTTATTGTGTTCGATTGATTGTTTGTTGGAATTGTCGAGGGAAATTTGTGCGAGATGTTTCGATTAATGAATCAATTTTTATTTTATGATAGAGAATATTTTATTATAGTTAATTTTCATTGAATAAATCTCGTGTGTTTGAAGATCGCTGTGAATCCATATCAACACACTTGGGACCCATGCATTAAGGGAGTCAAGTTTTCCGGAGAATCTAGGAGTTCAACTTTTTTATTGCATCAACTTCTAACTGCAGAAGAATCATTTCATCGAAAATATACAGGTACTTTTTTTAGTTTCATAATACTCAAAAAGTCAATTATTATTAAAAAAAAAATCTCGGAATTGCATTTCAACAATATTACTTCTTCTCATTCAATTTTCTAAATTAACTTAATTTATTATTACAATCTAAAAGATTTATTTTCTCATATCTCGAATACATCTCCTTTACTCGAAATTAATAACGACTATTCTAATTAAGCCACAAAACATCATTCAAATTCCAAAAGTACTCATAAAACACAGCTCACTAATAATGCAGATACATAGATGCATAACAATGCACTTCGGTATTCTTAGAACAGAACCTCTTGCGACGAAATTAACACACGAATACGACTTTAATGTTTTAAGTGCTGTTTTGCATTCGCCAGTACATATAAAATTAAACAGAGTGTCTTTTAGAACAACTGCCTGATCCGTTCCACCGATGAAATATGCAGATTAATTTGCATGTATGAAATCCGAATTGAATGTCTGACGAAGAAAGCTCGTCTGTTTCTTTTGTCGGAGGAGACGGTTTCCATTTAGGCGATATGGGAGCGTGTGTTTTGTTTCGGCGGATGAAAGCTTGTTTCTAATGGCGTTTTGTGGCGGGATTGTGTTGTTATTTAAATGATACGTGCATGCGTAATTGAAACGTGGAATTCTTGGTGGATTCGTTTTAAGTTCGGTTTCGAAACTTTTGCATAGTTTAATCTAGTGTTTTGAATGTTAGTAAGACGTTAGAGATTCCGTTTAATAATTATACAAAATAATAAGAAATTATTCATTAATGAAGTCAGCAATTTATAAGGATTGTGAAATTGTAAAAAGCAGTATGTGTCCATAGTATTAGTATTATTGCAATGCTGGGTTTAAATCCTGATGTGTTTGTGTGAGTTACTTGAAAAAGTGAAACAAAACTGAAGTTATTTAGAACATAACCCAACTATTTTTAATGTAACTCGTCGAATATTGTGCCGATGATAGGAAATAGTTAAATATAGTTAAATAGTTAAATAGTCAATTTACCTACAAACATGTTTATTATGATTTTCGTTCAATATACCTAATTTTTTTTTAACAGAAAAATAATTATATCCTCAATTATATCTGATACATAAAAATGACAAGAAAAAAATGAACCATCTAACTATATCTATAGATAACTAGTTACTTTTATAACATCTTGCAATTGCACGAAAACTTTTTCTCTGTTATAGAAGGTTCATTCGTACCTAAAAGTTAACCTGAAACATACTGTCTTTTATTACGAGGTTCACATTATGCATGAACATTTCAGTTGCACATGGAAAACGCTAAAAAAAAGTAAATTCACCCAACATAATATGTGTCTTGTTTGCTCATTGAACTATTGAATTGAATATGAATCCAACTACATTATAGTTAGACCGTGTAACACGCTAAAACTGTGTTGATATATTCAACTCGCTGATCGCTATTATTAAATAATTACATTGATTGCAATGAAAAATGATTGCATATTCAATATACAACCGAAATTTTCATGCATAATGTAAACATCGAATCAGGCAAAAACTTTTATACCATCAAAAATAAATCTCCACATGAATTGTTACTATCGAAAAAACTTTCCAAATTCACTTCCCATCAAAACTAAAACCCAACACCGAAAAAACGCACAAAAACCTCCACCGAATTCAAAAAGCGCGCGCGTCCCCAAAACTAGTTCCGAAAACGTCCGCTATGCGCGAAAAGCGCTCTGCGCACGCGCGCAGCCCACAACTCGTGAGTAGTGGGGGCACGCATCCTCGAGCGGTGTCAGTGTAGCGGCGTACGCCGTAGGCGGCGGGTGGGTGTGCGCGCGCGCGCCGCCGCCCCCTATACACGACGACGTCACCGAGCCGGTCGCAATCGTACCGCGAGTGCCGCGCCGCGATGCCGTCCAACAGCAACATCGTGGTCGAATGGCTGCGCTCCCTGCAGCTGGGACAGTACGCCGAGAGCTTCATCGACAATGGATACGACGATCTAGAAATCTGCAAACAAGTCGGCGAGCCTGATCTGGATGCCATCGGAGTCTTGAATCCTCAGCATCGGCAGAGGCTTTTGCATTCTGTCAGAACCTTGCGCGAAGAAGGAGCCGCTTCTGTGTATTTTACGTTAGAAGAGGCCGCTGCCGCCGCTTCGGCTGTCGTGGCCGATGTCTCCGAACCCTGGCCGCCTGCTAAGGAGAGGCCTCAGCAGCAGGTCGATCCATCCGAGCAGGCCACTGCTAGGTATAGGGATGAGTATGAAGAGGGGAAAGCGGAGCTGGTCAAGATACCGAGGGTGCAGCTTCGCGTTCTGCTGAGGGATCAGCTGGCCCAGGACGGGATCCGTCTCAGCCTTCAGCCCTACTCTACCACGGTGAGTTTGGTGTTGAGTGTTTATGAAACTTTATTTTATCAGCTGATCCATCGATCGTTTCGATTTGTTTGAATGTGATTCTATATCTAGTTGAGTTGTTGCGAATTTTGTTTACGTTCAAGTTGTGACAGGAACTTTGCAAAGGATTTATCGAATCATCTTACATATATCTATGTTTAATTGAGTTGCATTTTTTATTACAATATGTCGCTCGTTTGTGAGTGGTTTGCATATTTTGGGATTGTGTTGCATATAAAAGATGTAAAACGAGTATTCTGCAACATATTTTCGAACTAAAAATATGTGAGAAACTCGATATTTCTGAATGATATCTCGTGGCTTCCATTTACGTAGAACGAAACACTAATCTTGTGTTTGTCGATAATATGAATTTTTAAAAATATTTATATTTGTAAAAATATTATTTTGAATTTTGTGAATAGATTGTATGTAATCGGAATAACTGTGATTGTCACCACTTTATCGTGCTAATATCGCTAATAAATCTTTTACTACGCAATAAGCATAATTAATGTGTTAAAAATTAAATTCTTATTATTTGAATGCACATTCATATTCAAAATATTTTCGATAGATCAATGAACTTTCCGTAATACATAATTTGAACAGTAAAATTTTCAAAAACGACGTATCATCTTATGTTTTGAGATTGTGCAAGTTTTTGTGCGGTAAATCAATATATCGTAGAAGCAGTCGGCATTTTTGAAGTTCGTATCGAAGTCATGTTTTCTATTAAAGAAAAAAGTTCCGATTTCGATTTCGATCAGAAAAATTTCATAAACTTTTTCCATCATATCAAAGTTTCCGAATGAAACTACACAAAGAATTTCACAACGATTCAATAAGATCAATCAAACGTTCCGACTCGATATTCGTTGAGTGCTAATTGTTGTAATTGCATGTTTACGATCTTCTTATCGCATTGAGGAAAAAGTTGTTTTTTTCTTTCTTACGAACCGATACATTTATCAGCAGTTCGTCACTATTGACACATATTCTTGTGTACGATTATTCCTTCTTATCTGCCGAAGAACAGCATCATCTGGTTGAAACGAGTCTTGTTTTACGTACGATTTAACAGTTACTCTGTCGTGATCGTTATAACCCACATAGATTCGATATAGAAAAAAAGTCGTGATTGTTATTAAAAACGTACAAGTTCGAACCACTTAACTATGCCAGAAATACGAGCAAGTCAAATTATACACTCGACGATGCTAAAAAAAATCGTACGAAATATTCCAACAATGTTGAAAGTAAGCGTTCATCGCAATTAAACGTGCTGTTTAACTAGGGTGATCAAACGTCCCGTTTTTCTGGGACTGTCCCGTATTTGTCCCGGAAAGTCCCGTATTTGGCTGGGACAGTCCCATATTCGTCGTACCTTACGTTTGTCCCATCATTTTCGCGAATTTGATCGATAAGTCTCGATTTTCGGATACAAATTTAGAGGTAATTCCTGTGATTTGGATATTTCAGATATTCTAGATATTTTAGGCAATTATTTGTCGAGGATCATTATCCAAATTAGAGTCCCGTTTTCTGTATTGAAAAATATGATCACCCTAGATTAAACTCGATTATTAACTTTGCGTTTATTATACGAACGAATGTAATTTTTTTTTTAATATTTCATCTTTTTTGCGATTCGATATAATGGCGTTTCCTTTGTGAACGCTAATGGGTTTTTGTGCAATGGGGGTTTTATTTTCGAATTTCGAGCAAATATCAAGGACTCGTCTGCAAATTGATCTTCGGTGACTCTCGAATAGTTTTCGAAAATGGCCGAGACAATTATTCTCGTTGAAAAAAAAAAGTTGCTCCGTGAATAATCGCACACTATTAAGGCCGCGATGTAAAAAGGTTCGCGGCAGCTGGACGAATCAATCATTATAAAATAATAAAAGTGCACGTAAAAACTCGAATGATTTTATTCGGAGCTAAAGAGCATGTTCTATATTTAAATTGGTAGGGTTATCGTCGAATTGGGTTATCTTCATGAGTCGTTATCATAGAAATTGTTTTTTTATTCTAATCGTTCCGAAATAAAAATTACAAGTATTCGCAATAATTACAGCAATTGAGACTCATTAGTATTTCCGTCAATTTTTAAAAATCAAATTTTTTTCCTCACACGTAAATGCTCATCATAAACGTATGACGAAATCGTTTCAACGCCTACACTATGTTAAATACCAAAAACGGACTTACCTTTGACATTAGCACATTCTCGATGAGAAAATCTATTTCGAGTGCGAAGATTCGACCGAATTTGCATTCGAGGCCAAAAGGGACACGTCGATCCGGTACACATCGGATATTCGGCGATTATATGTACACATATCGATGGATAATGGCGAACATTCGTCCATTAGATCGGATCGTCGAGATAAAACCGATCTCGAAATCGGAACAGATCCAGAATACCGTACACGAATTAATCCTCATTAGTCGAATTCCCGGATTTCGTACTACCGGGAATCCGGAATAGCGGACCGGATGAATATTTCAAATATGGCGAATATTTCATTAATGTTGAATTATCATAATATTTGAATCGAAATGCATTTTTTGATGAAAATTATTGGCATAATACTTAACGAGTTAAGTTGAGTTAGGTTTTCTCATCTTTTTTGTATAATTTATTAAATTAAGTTACGTTTTTATTTATTTATTTAGAACAGGCTTCCGCCCAAATACAATATACATACATAGAACATACATACATATATATACATACATACTCATATACATACTTGAATGAGTAAATCTAACATTAAAGATTAAAAATCAGGTCAGGTTTTAGGTCAGGTTAGAATTGATTGTTTCAATGATTTCCTCTATAATTATTTTTTCAATATATTTATACTAGTTTAAAAACCCAATTAATTTAATTCATTAAATAATGACAGCAAGTGAAAAAGATTAGCCAGAAGTTAAATTAGAAATACTCCACATTAAGTAGTTATCAGTTGTCATATTGATACTGTTATACGAGTATATAGTTGATACGAAAAATTCATGAAAGAATCCAAATTTTGTATTCGATTTTTTATAATTTACTCAGAATTAACATATCGTTAAGAAATAGTAGGATCACGAGGCAAAACTTTACATACACGAATATACATTTTGACTCGTTAACTTACTGTTTAACAATATTTTGATTTTAAGTGAATTCGAAAATTCCCAAACATTAGGCGCTCCTTTGGGCTTCGCTCGTTTATATGCGTTCTTTAATACGCTCTCCTTAATACACGCTCTTTAATACGCGCTCTTTTTTTGGGCTTCGCTCTATAGCTACACTTTTTCTAGATAGACGAAACACCTTTGCAAATTATAAAAAGATCTCACAATCAAACCTACCATCGCTCAGCACCAAATTGATTCCAACCAAAATCTTACAAAAATCTCAAACTGAAAATTCTCACCCTTTCACAAAACATCGACAACAATCGCCACATTGTACCTCATTTTTCAGCTCGTATAGAAAATTTCGATCCGTTCTCGTGGTCATTGTGGACCCCAGACTTGGCCAATTACTGGCCCATTAGCCGCTGATGCGTTACATCCTCGATGCGGAGCCGAAGACAGGTGCGAATGAATGAAATTCCGATCTTTGCCTTTGTGGCGAGATCGCGGTAATTAAAACCCGGCTGTGATGAAGGGTATGAAGGAGTGGACGATGCTGGTCATGGCTTGAATTAATTTGACCGTTTTTATTATTTGCTCTATTTGTTTCGAGGATGAAATGTTTCGGGTTGGATTTGTTTGGTGTGAGTGTGCTCGAGTTGAGTGAATTTAAAATGGTACTCGACTAGACGAATTTAATATAATAATTGTGCTGATTTGTCTATTTGTCACAATGATATAATTCTCCAGTCTATGATACATTTCATTGCGCAATATATTGTTTGAATCTTATGAGAGGCGTCCACTGCCGAGCAGAACGGAACGGATTAGAGATACAGCTATAAGAAAGAAGAGAACAGCCTTATAAGCGTTCACCTTTTTCCTCCCCATTATAACTTCATTCTCATTAATCAAATGCTGATATTTTCAAAATTCTAATTACTCGTATATTATAACAAAATCTTAAATATAACCTAATATAATCTATCGATTTTCGTGCCAATATAGTATTTTTATATTTGTGTATTATTATGCATGGTTGCTAAGGTATTTCAATATAATAATTTTCATAATAAATAAATATTCTTTTTATCTAAATCCAAAGTGATAACATGATTCGTTTTCGTTCGTATCATATTTATGTGGCAAAATATTATATAATACGAGCCGTAGAATCATAATCACTAAGATATTCTGAATATTATATTAAACGAGTATATTTTAACATTTTTTACACTCGAACTAAAATTGAAATGTCATATTTGTAACTAGATTGTTCATATATTCTTCTCAACGATATTATATAATACATTCAAATGTGTGTGATTCAAATTCAAACTAAATGACTAAAATATGTATATTCCTCGATATATATTCGAAATAATTTAATATATCTACTTTGAATTTGTATGCAATAAGTTCATCGCATTCAATGTAGTTTGACACTCAATGTCATCGGACAATTCAATTGAGCAACTAAATCAATTAAGAACTATCTGGTACACGTCCCCAACAACTAGTATCCTATCGGGACAAAACACTACTAAAAAACAAACAAGTACATAGTATAAAATTCATCAAAATCGTTGACAACGTATCCTAAAACCCACATCACAAAACATCCCTCTAACATAACATAAAACACCATCCTCATACTTTACTCGTGCGAAAGGAAGATGCGTATTATTAATCAAATATTTTTTCACCGTGACGAAATTCACCATAGATTTAGGATTTTCATGGAAAATGTATAATATTTTAATCATACCATTTTCATATTAATTTTCACTCACGTGTGAATGAAAACTATGGATGTGACCTTTTTTTTTCATGAACTACGTTTATTTTGGGGTCGAATGTGATCATAGCAATATTTTAAGATCACAATGAGTTAATTATTATCAAATTAAAAAAGAGATAGTCCATTTGCTATAGAAAGCTGTGCATTGTCCTTTCACCATAGCATTCTTGGCGATGATATGAGATAATACAGCTAGAATATAAATTTTTACTTCACTCATCCTTCGATTATCCCGTAGACGTATACAGGGGTGGTCGTAAAGTTCGATCCGGGCCTTGGGTCGTACATGAATCAGACCAGGGGTCGTAAACGGTACATGTGAGAGATGACTCGTGTACCCACAGATATGAGGTACCATAGTTGTTACACTTGATGGTTTTTCATTCTTGAATATCTATGGGAAGTGAAAATTGTTTGCTACGTCTGAAAATTAAATTAGTGTCCAAATTCTGTAGAGAAATTTTGGTTCTTTGATTCAAAATTGAATAACTTTCTATTCAAATAGTTTCAGAATATTTAAATCGATGGCGTATGTAAAATAAGATTAATTTGTAGAAATATTCAACTTGAAATGGAAATTTGGCAACTTAAAATGATAAACCTGCATCCTAAAAAAATTCGATCTTATACTGGCTTTTCTAATTCATATTGAATTTATTTGAAGAAAATTTAAATTCAAATTTAAATTTTCGCGTATTCATTTTTTTTTCATTCAGAAATTTTCTCGGTCGGTCCGGTTGTTCTGAAATTTTATAAATTGATAAAATTGCTTTTAATTGATCAAAAATTTGATTTTCTAGCATGTGTTAGATATTTTGGATTAATTATTTCGTGTGTACAGCTTCTGAGATTGATTCAGTGTTTAAGTGCATGTGTTTTTTATAATAACCTTCCACGAAGTCAGCGATCACATGATCTGATTCGATAGCCGGTCTACATTCAAAGTAAGATTTAAATAGTTCACAATGTATAAATATGTATAAGTGCTTTCCTATTTTACGCGCGTCAATGTTCTGATTTAACCCAACGCTATTTAAATTCTTTACTGATCAAAAGGAAAGATTTCATTAAATAGATAACATAATTTGTCGGTGTACTATTGTGACGGTGATAAAATAGGAAAGATCTGTATGTATTTGTAGTTAAAATTGGGCAACTTTTATTAGCATGTTTATTTCATTTTCAAACGAAATTTTGACGTAACGGATTCAATACAAAATCAAACGTATTCACTTCAACTGTTTATTTTCAAATATTTTTCTTTGAATATTAATTCGAGTGCAAATCGAATCTCTTTGATTTGTTTGTAATTTATTATTATTTATTTTCTTGTAATTCGTATAAGTATTTTTCGATATTAGAATGACCATTATTTAGATTTTCCAGGCATTGAAAATACCAGTACAGTACGTACTTCATAGTAGTCACATCACTGATCATACATATATTACTCTACATTACCTTCCTAATATCTCATTTTAGATCAAATACTTTCTCAAAAGAACAACTCCATTTTGGTTTTATTCCGAATTCTTCTGGATAGGACATCTCAATTTGGATCGAATACCTTTTATTGAATTTGGTACTTTCTTCCAGGTTTTCTGTACATTCTTCTGAAATCGGTACCTTCTCCTAAGCTCGGCACTTTCATCTGGGTTCCGGTACCTTCTTTTGAGTTTGATATTGTAAACTAGGTTCAGGTAACTTCTTTCGAGTTCGGTATTATAATCTGGGTTCTAGCACTTTCTTTTGAGTTCGGTACCATAATCTGGGTTCGGTACCATCATCAGGGTCCTGGTACCTTCATCTGGGACCTCCTCGTTGTGCTCGGGCATGATTGCAGAGCAGCACTGGTAACGAGTTCCGAGTTCGTTGGACGAGTCCTCCTAGTCGGAACCAGTTTCTCACCGACTGAGACCTCTTTTTATCATTTTTACCTTCGATCTCGTCTCGTCTCGTCTCGTCTCTCTAGAGCGGCACGTGGTTATAGGCGATCGACCAAATTCGATTCTGATAGGAGTTTTTTATTGTCTCAACTTATGTATTGCGCATCTCGTCTCATTGCATCTAATCTGACTGATTTATTCGTAAATATGTTCTATTTTGTTTTTGAACGAGTTTAATGTCGCGTTTTGTTGTTAACTCTGTCCAATTGAGTCGATTTAGATGTGGAGGAACAAACGAAGATGTAACTTTCGGTCTGATACTTATCGTGATATTTACTGTTTGTGGTAATTGACCGCATATACGTAGAATTTTTATTGCTCTTTGTTAGTGACATGATGTTTTCGGTTACCGTTATTTAACGAGTGATCTGTAGCATACATGTTCCGTAAGTTCATTTTCTGATATACTTTTTGGTACATCTATATTCGTACTGTAGAAATGAAAACAATTTAAAATTCAATTATTTCAATATGATAATGCGTTTCAGTTAACTCTTTTTCCATTAAACGAATTGTCGAAGAATGGTTTCTGTATCTTGGAGATAGAAATCAAGGAGAGTAATTTGTACAAACTTCCTGCTATTTTCGAATGTATTATACATGAAACATCCGTTTCTGTTTGTATAACCATTTTCATTGTCGATTCTACAAATGAAGACTAATGAAGCTCGCCCGACAATAGAATACAAGTCGAGCCATTGCTAACGAATGTAACTGAAACTTAAATCTTTGTGGTACAATTTGTTTCATTTAGCCAGATTTACGTTTCGCATAAAGCAATTCTCATATGATACAGATTTATACCGAAACGGTCATATTTTTTCCGATCGTTTCTCAATAAATTTACGTGCAACATAAATTCGATTTCCCAAAAAGAAACACGGGAACACCTTTCCACGATATATCAGAAATTTTAATCGAATCGCCATTTGTGATATTCGAATACCAATTTTTGAAGGGTGTTACCCCGATTCGATTTATCACCGTTTCTTATTGGTAAACAAACGGGTTATCTACTCGATTCGATCGTTGTGCAATAGGAAAAATCTTATTGAAAAAGTAGCGGGCGGTTGATGGTAATATTATATTTTATATAAGGTAGCTTATCTAGGCGCTATATTGGCCCAGGGCGATGTTCGTCAATAGACGATTCTTACGGTTGTTTCTTTGTGCTCCTCTGAATGAATATCTGATATGACACGCTTGTTCTTTAGGGACGTGTTTTTTCCGGTTTCGAAATCCAGCGTATGTATTTTTCTATATCGATTCATGAGAATTTCGCTCGAAGGTATGTGCGATTCAATTTTTTTTCCGTCAAAGGTCTATGTATAATATTGTCAATTGTATCTAAAGCGCAAAACCGACGTCAGATATTTGCTTATGCAGTTTCTAAACTATAAATAAAAAATACGTCTTAGAGCTTTCAGACGTTTTCTTAAAGCTTGAAAACGATTTTATCTATAGTTCAGAAGCAAACTTTGTATATCTGTTTCGCAATTAGGATATGAATAGATTTCGAAAAATCCGTTTAAGATTTTTTTTTGGTTATTGTTTCCGCATTTCTCGTTAGTGCACATTTGAATGTTCAATACAATGTGTTATTTGTTTAGTAGTCGTGTAATATTTGCGTAATCTTCGACGATTTTAACAATAGTATATAAATTATTAATCGTATTGTTGCTAAATGAACGTTGACTGTACAAATTGCGCATATCTTTCTTAATACAATCGAATTTCGCAAGATTCGAGAGAAATGTCAGCGTTTCGTGTCGTGATCGTTATTCTCTTGTACGATTTTATTATCGATGTGTACTGTCACGCTTTTGTTTCTTGTAATACAAATAAATCGATTGGGTAACTCGAATCGTGAAAAGTTGACCACCTCTGAACACACAGAACCTTTGCTGCAAAAAGAAAAAAGTAGCGTTTCATCGAGAAAAATGTTCTGGCGAAAGTTGTTGATAGATCGCCCCCGTATAAATTGAAACTTTCTATTACTGGGGTAATGGACCAGGAAAGAGCTTAACATCATCATGCATTGATGCCAACACTTAAAATATGTTTATGGTGTGTGCTTTGGAAAAAGTGATCGCGGAAAATGTGTTTCGCTCGCTTATAAATCATGTTTATGCGAGAGGTGAGATGGGGATGCACAAAAAAAAAACTCATTCTAGACAAAGAAAACGGGGGTGTTTCTCGTTACTTTTACGACTATAGAACGTATCGTAAATAAATCCGAATGTGAAAAAAATCGCATTAATGTAACCCGCATTTATTGGCAAATATGACCCGCGGTTGCCTCTCGGCTGATTGCCTCCGAACGAGATCATACTTTATGACCCCGCGATTTTTGTATATGTGTGTATATTCAATCAAAGGATCGTGACGGTTATAAATAATTCATAAGAATTCAGCGATCGCTTTAAACTTCGATCGGAATTTATTTTACGGCCGTAGCGAGTAATTGCCCTCCGCGTATCTTTGCCGCGAATTTTCCGCAAGGAGACAATGTGCCGTTTTAACGCTTGTCCGCACAAAATCGATCGCATGCGAATAATTTATTTACCCCAAGGGTGGAATTATAGTTTTATGAGCCATTTGCTTCCAATGACGCCATGGGTATGTGCAACTAATCGCCACCTTTCGTGACAATGGTCCTTTGAAAAAAAAATGTTTTTTTTCTCCCGATCTCCGAGGTGCGATTTTCTCACAAAGGTTCGTTCGGTCCCTTTTAGTGAATTAAAAATTGCACCTTTGTGAAAGCGAGCGCAGCTGACAAATTGTAGCACAATGCATACACACGGTTGCATTGTGCATCGTACTAGTTTAGTTTGTTTGTTGTGTGTACGTCCGTACGACGAAACGCATAAATAAGCCAGTCTGAGAACTTTCTGTTCTTGGGTTCATATCGCGGAACACGCGTCCTCAATCATCATTAGTCTTCGTCTAGTATTTTTTTTTCAGTTTGCAATTTGTTACATTCTTACCGTTTTTATAAATGCTAGTGTTTTCGTTTTGCAGCGCGACGCGTCGTTTGTTATTTCGGTAGGATTTTCTTTACACGGTTTGTGCATTTCACTCCATACACAGATACGAGTCTTAATTAATCATTATCGTAACGAGGAAAAATGCGAAACGTTCGCTTTTTATTTTGCTGAAATGAAAACGATAAAAAAACGCCGAGTATTTCCTGCAACATTTGAAATAACATCTGCGCAATGTCAAGATCTCTTATGATAAGTCACCTTGAGTGGAAGTTCCTCATTATCATCGTCTCATCAAAATAATAACGTAATCGACTTAAAATGTGCTCGAGACGATTTCAAATACGAAAAAATAACATATGGAACACTTCAAGCATCTCGAAAACGATCCCTTTTGCAAATATCCAGGATGTTTCAAGACGCTAGTTGAAATACGAGACAGACGCTTGTAAAATTGCTACACTCAAAGTGATTTATAAATTTCAACATTTATCAAATCATCCCCTTAAAGTTCGATTTAAAAAATCTAACACGTGCTTCCGGATATACATACATATACCTTTAACATCGAATTGAAAAATTCATAACTCACATCCAGAAATACAAATAAATTACAGTACACGAGACTTCCTCGTTAAAATTGCAGCTAATCAATCACGCCGCGGTTAAAATTATTCAACCATACCTCTCCCCTAGTAGATACATTATTTGAGTATGTTAATTTGGAACAGCTAAACGTTGAATGCGTTTTAGTGCGTCCTTATTACCTCGTATATACTAATATCTTCACGCCCAAATTAATTCATAGCGCTTTTTGTAGTGCCTCGGGGGGCCATTACCTACAGCCCTGGGTTACCATTTTTTTTCATAGGGTACGAAATTGTGAATTGCACCTTATTCACATTTTGACCGTTTGATTAATTATATAGATCGAATTGTTCATGTGTTTTTGCCTTCTTGATGGCTTTTTTTTTCGGGCGTTCTTAATTGACGGTGTCCCGAAGGGGAGCCTTCTAGATAAGAATCGTTTCTAAAATAGACGCCTCAACTCACTAATGGCAACATATTCTTGTATTTATTTATTTATTTTCCCACCGGTCGTCCATTCGATACTGAACAAACAAAAAGCGCTACCGCTAAGAAAATATTTGGAATTTCATAAAGGATTAAGTCGGGCGATCGATCCAGGTTTTTGTACGTATTAAATCTCGTTTCGAGATTCTTTCACTGTATTTACATTACGTAGCCGATTCTATTATGATATGTATTCGCTTGCTTCCACGACTTTAGATTCTATCTCGAGAGAGCGTTGTTCGTGACCGGATTCACGTGTTTACTTTTGTACTGTTTGTCAATATTTCATCTCTGGAATCGTACGTAGGTACGCTTAGAAAACACAGTTGACCTTTTTGAAACGATATCGATCTATGTTCATTATCTAGAATTAATGATTTATGTACTAAAATCTTGTCCGAAGCACGCGGCGATCCTGACTGAGCGACAAGACGTTTTGATTGAGATCAATCTTCGCTGACACAGCTTCTCGTACACAATAAGGTCGACTATCAATTCAGACAATGTCATGGATTGATCTTCGGCCCAATTTTAATAATTTCGTTAAATTTAGAAGGATTTGCTCTTGGAAAGATCTTCGAATATGGGAAATGAAGGGACAAGGTTTGGTGTAATAACCTTCCGAGATAATTGAGTGGTTCAAGCTTAAACGCACGCGATCCTAATGGAAACAGGTAGATATTTCACCAGGTAAACTCCTTCAGATTTGGAACGAACGAAAAAACGCAATCCGAGTTTTTTTTCCACCGAAACCTTTTTTCGATCCGGCCTTTTTTTCTCTCTTCATCGATCGGCGGCTCTATTGAAATAACGTCGCATGTCACCTGACAAAATCTCGCATGCCCCAAATGTGTATCGAACAAAAAAGCAACCAGATAAGCTGGTCTTGGTAATAGAGTAATTTTAGACGTTAAATTCAATCTGGGTTTTTTGTTGAGGATCGAATCTTGCGCGCTCTGAGCGCATTCGAACGAAATTGATTAAGTTTCTGATTCGAGTTTGATGAAGGTGTAAAGTCGAGTGGGATTTCTGAATATAGTTTAAGGTTCTTGTATGATTTTCGCCATGTAACGAGTGGTTTATATTATTACAGTAACTTAGATTACATTGTACAACGCTGCAGTTCAAATAGATATTTACTGTTCGCGCAGTAATTGGTACATCGACTTCGTGTATTCCGTATATCAGAATTAACACGTTTGCGGTGTTAGTAAATTGTTTTCAGCACACGTATAAGATTTACGCATCCGTGATTCAGTTAATCGGGTTAATTTCAAGCAATTATTATTGATATGAAATTTGTTTCAATTCAGCAATATATTTGCAATTATTTCAGAAATGGTAACTATATATTTCACTGAAAAAAGCTTTTAAGCTTTCGAATCGTGCAAATAAATTTCAAAGGGTTTTTCAGATGTTTTTCAACACTAAAAGATGAACAGAATGCTTTTTCATTTCAACAGTAGAATATTCATATTGCGATTTTATAGATTGTTCAATTTAAGATTTATTGAAATATAGAAATAATATCGGCACAATGGAAAATTTTACTGAATTTTTTTCATCAGAAAGTTCTCCTTATTGAAACCGAAGGTTGAGCCGTTTTTTTTTTCATCCTCGCAAACGCAAAACACGGAAACGTTATTAGAGCCTTTGTGTTTTCTCGTATTTTAAAGCGGCCATCGTTTGCGGCGCTTAGTCATAAATTTATATCCACCACAATATCCGAATTTTCTTTTTCGCCTCGAAATTAGCACGAGCGATTTTCAAACAAATGACCGTATCAAAAAAAAAAAAAAAGAAAGCGCACCGGAGAAAAAAAAAAGATTTTTCCAGCCGCCGAAAAGGGAAAATCAGAAGAAATAAAACGGGAAAAAAAATAGTATAGACGAGGAAAAAAAATCCCGCGCTTTCACCCTTCGACGTGTAAGTGTGAGGCCATATGGCGACAGTTGATTTATATAAAAAGTGGCCTTTTTGCTCGGTGACACATTTGTTCTCTCTCCTCTTCCCTTCCTTTACTTCGTTCGTGTGTTTTGTGCTCTGTACGTATGTACGATGGAAAAAATACAGTTTTTTTTCGGTGTCCGTTTGTCATTTTTCAGTTTCGACACTGGGACACGTCGGCCTCATGCGTGTCCGATGTGTCCCGGTAATATCTCAATACAACGCGTGAAATTGTACGTTTTCATATTCGAGGGATGATGTTCGTCGAGTTCAGTTCGGTGCGAATGTATGCATGAATTATTCGACGAAATTAATGCGACCGATTTAGTTGAATGTTTGATATAATTTGTACGAGGAAGCTTTTTGTGTAATTTGCGGATATTAATTAATTAAATTTGATGGAATATTCATCGGTTGTTTCACAGATACTTGTGATAATTTTGTTGGTTAGTGTCATAAACATGCGTAATGCATTATGAATATAGTAAAGCCTTGTTAATTTCATCACGATAAATTTTTGGTATTTATAGGAAAATAATTAAATTGAGTACATTTCTAATTAAGATCGAAAATTTTTAAATACAGTGGAAAATTGCTTAATAAGTACCTCGCATAATGAGTAATTTGCATAACAAGTGTCGAAGAAGTAGATATTGTGACTTTTGTACAGCATCTCGGCTTTTCAACTAACGAGTATTTCGCATTACGAGTAAGCTTCAGATACGAATTATGATCGTTATGTGAGATTCCACTGTTAATCAATAAACTGAAATTCCAACATATCATCGCAGCGATATCGAATAAAATCCCACAGACTTCACACCTGTAATTATTGTTTTCTCGAGCTGGCCGCCATAAAAATTGTTGAAAGTCACCATCATCGCCCTTCGAGAACTCACATTTCCACGTTTCTTATTACTTCGTCCACTTTTCTTATATACGTATAGATTACTTTTTTTTCACACACGTGAATGAAATAAAAGCGAAGCACCCGACTCACTTTCCTACTCCCGAAGGGTCCGAGGGCACAATGAGCTCGGAAGGCCGATAATTATGCCCTCGCACACTAAAGCAAATACACGTGGAATTTTTTAATACACACGTGTATGAATCTACAGAAAAAATATAAACAAACGTACTCGTTGTTAATTAAACTTAAATCAACTTTTAAGACTGAAGTTTATCTATCGGCCGATAGTTTAGTCGGTGTGGAAATATATGCAAGTATTTACACATATTATAATGATTACAAATACATGTTGAAAAAGTGGTCGATTAAATTATCGGCCGATAGAAAATCTGCAGTCTGTGGGGGTCTTTAATATAATTTCAGTCAATGTCAAAATTAATTCATATACGTGTCTTACGTGTTCGATAAAGTAGTGCAGAATCTGCAGGCATCATTTTTTCTCTCATGAAATTCGTACAAATAGTGGTTTGATCACTTTTGATATCAATTAACCTGGACTCTTCTACTTGCAGCTTCAGTGTCTGATTAATTTTTGCCACTCATCACGAAAAACATCCAGAATTGACTCAAAAATTCTAGTTTATATTTAATATAAAATTTTCTTATATGCCTATGTGATATACGTTAACGAATATGCATGGATTGTGTTTTGAAAAAAAAAATCGTTTGAAACTTTTTAATAATAACCCTATAGCGGTGACCGGGACACAAAGGATTCGAGCGACATTAATCAACGCGATGCGATGAGATAGGAAAAAAGTCGTATAAAATCCCTTTACTTGGGGTCTATTAACGCTGATGGTTATTTTACGATGTAAAGTAGTTTATTTTTCTGATTTTTCTGTTTTTTTAACGATGCTGTGTTTATTTTTGTGAGTCTAGAATGAGGGAGATGTTTTCAGATTAGGCGAGTCGATTGAATGATGAGATTCGTGCTCAGATGAAAAAACCGATCTATTATTTCAAATGTGAAGTTTGATTATATTCATTCGTACAGCTGAAAATGTATTTCATTCGTTGATACTTTATTGCATTTGATGCGGAAGAATATATTTCATTTAAAAATACAAAAGGATAATAAGGGATTGTTTAATAATAGCTCACATAAATTCTGATCACTAATTGGTCTATCTATTGTTCGATATGAGCATTGTCTTTGCAGAGAAATTCATAGATTCAAATAAGTCTTTATCCAAATTAACGATTATTGAAAATATGTATCTATAACGGTTTAAGAAACAACGATCGGTATCCATATTATAAATGAAATATCGATATCCTCGTATTACGAATATACCATTAAAAATCGTATTATGTATTCCGATTGTATCGTAGCGTTCCGACTAATATTTCGCTTTGATATTGCATTTTTTGCATCCCCATTGTATTCGAATTTTATACGCTTTTTCGAATATAATTGATTTGCACTAAAAAAAGACAGGATGTAAGATTATTATAAAATATTCGCATTTTTCATTAAAATAATATTTTATATGAACTCGAACACCGCTTTATAAATAATACCTTTTTCTACGGCGATTATCTAAAAAACGCACTTTATTCAGCTGTCAAGTTCATATTTATCTACCGCTTTTTACGATGCACATAGACTGTATATATTTTTTTCAATAAATAAATTGTTTGTATATTCGATATTTATACGCTTCAGTTGAAAGCCTATTGTGCAAGTGATACGCTTCCCCTGAATTTTGTATCGAAACCGAGGGGTTATCTCACACGACCCATTCTTTGAATATTTTCTATACACCGAATCGAGAAATAACTGTACCCAGCTCTATATAATTTTTACTGTATCTCGGCCAGAAATGATTACGTATCTTCTGGCTTATCCAATTGTGACCTGTCAACATTTGATGGTCGGCAGTGGACTATAATGACATGTCTATCAAGAACTTGCTTTATGTACCCATAAAACGCTCCAGCATATCGAAACAGGTTCAATGTTTCAATAATTTACATACGAGTATTATTCTAATATGCGAATTGATATGAATATTTATTTTTAAATCGCCAGTCATTCTAATTACAATTAAGAAAAATCCGCACGAACAAATACACGCTAGAAAAATTATAATAAAGATTTTCGGATGCTCAACGAAAATGTTTGTATTTTCATAGAAAAGTCCGTTCAAATAAACTTATATCAGTAAAGTATACATGATATGAATATTTATTTTTAAATCGCCAGTCATTCTAATTGAATTTTTTTTCATAAAAATTCTTTCAAAGATCGATGGATATTTTCAACGATAATCGACTCGTTGAAAATAATTAACGTAAGCGGAATTTATGATCGATTCGCTTATCGACGTTAACGTTCGAATATTGATCATTTTGAGTTTTGCATAAGTTCGTGTTTAATTTTAAGCGCACTTTTATGCATATTGAATCCAACATGCGAGCATAAATAACAGGCTCATTAGGCGTCCAGCTGCGCAACGAGATCTCGTCCAGTTTCTTTACTGCAGCACATAAATCGTCTTTTGCGAGTGTAAAACGTGCATAATAAAAAAGTGCATTCGTAAATTAAATTCGTGAAAATTCGCAGGAGACTCGGGAAATCGTTGGTCCTTGGACGAAAGTTGAATTTCGTGCGCAGAAATGTCGTTGAATTATATATTATATTATGGAGAATTTCATATCGGTGGGTATGTGATGTGGTGGATGGAAATTTCTGTAGAGCTCGACGAATACGTAGAATATAGAGAATGTAGGTTCAAAATGGTGTAAATATAGTAAATGTATTAGATGAATTTTGATATCGTTAGATTCGAAGAATGATTGTGGTCTTAATAACAATTTAAACCGCTAGTAGTAACGTAAATACCTCTTGTAACGTTTTTTTCCACTTTTTAGATTTTTTATTAAAATTTTTTGACAAATGTGTATTCTAAATTAATTTGTTCATTAAAAAATGTCGAAAGTTTTTCGCCCTTTGATATTGTTTAATTGATTAAGAAAAAATCCCCCCTATAACGAAACCTCCTATATGAAGAAACCTATCTCTACCTTATAGTAGAACATTTAAACTATGAAAATCTTCATATTTGTATAACAATCATTCTGAAAATTGATATTTTCGTAAATTTAATGAAAATAAGCTTCAAATCCGATTGTCTCCTTTTACAATAGTCGCGTTTTTATCGCAATGTGCAAACCGTAACGGAACGTTCCCTTTCCGTTAAAAAGGAATAGGCTTCCCAGCTAAAACGCTGTCGTGGACAATGACAGTATGAAATATTAAAATTTCCGATGTAGTAGACGGTAACCAATTTATATCTGCGGAACTTCACCGCCGCCGAAATTGCGGAAATTCATGAATGTGCTTTTCTCTATTCAGTTGCGGTTTCGGAATTCTTTGAATAATACGATTCGATGCATTTTGTCATGGGGGGGTTGATTAAGCGCGCAGTTTTGCAAAATATCATATTATTATACGAAAGGGTAAATATGCAATGTGTAATATTACACTATTGATTTTAATTCTGTTTTAAAAGGTGAAAAATGTTTCATTTTTTTTGTAATTTTCTACTTAAATGGTTTGTAATTTGTAAATCGACCAATTACGGTTCTTAATATTGCATTCGGTATTGAAATTTGGAATGTTTTTAATGAAAACAATCGATTAATTGAAAACATTGCTTGGGAGAGATTATTATACGAAAGTTGTTAGAGTATATAAACATAATATTTTATTGTAAACTCTGTCTCAAATAATCGAAGCAATGAATAATAACAAGAGTTATCTAATAAAATATGAATTTAATGAACCTCGACAGTAATCTATTCCGAGTAATGTTTTCATTTAATTGAATGTTTCATGAAAATTATTTCAAATGTCGATATCAATTGCATTATTAAAAGTCGCACTTTGATCAATTTTCATATTATAAAATAAACAACAAACTCATTTATTGAAAATTTTATTAATGTGATATTTACATTATGAAGACTGCAAATCATATTGCAGTTACAGTAACTCTAGAATATGACGGTGGTTTTTTTCCTTACGAAAGCTACTTAAAGCGAGTATCACATCCCGAGGAGTTACTGTAACTGTATATGCAACTGAAATGTGACTTGCAATCATCTTTCTGTAAAGACTCCTTAAAAATTACATCATACATATATGACAACTGAAAACGCGAAAGGGTAGATACATCTTACATACATATATTGCAGCACTCTATATGATATACCCATTGATCTTTTCAGTCGACATATCAAATTTATCACAAAAATCCGAAATTCCTCACCTTATAAGCGATATAATAACAGATTCATCCAAACCCACGTAACATTTCAATATCTTGCTCAAATGCATATCGCATACACGTCCCGCGATGCAACCGCTTATTGTTTCGCATATCTGCGGAAACGTAGCAAAATATATCCGGAAATGCATACCTTCGTCGTTGGATATGCAATAATAAATCACGCCTCGTTCTTCGATACGTGTAATTTCGCACACGGCATTGCGGACGAACGTTCGTGTGCATGCGAAATTCGCCCGCGAGCAAAGCGTGCGAGAAATCGATACCTGAATACGTACGTACGTACGTGCGAAACCTGCATCGGAACGGATCCGTAATGCCGGCCGGGATTCCGGCTTTCCGGTTTTCCGATTTTCCGGGCGAGCGTTCGTTATTAGATCGGAAACGCTGGATGGTGCTAAAGTTCATGGGTTGATTGATTGTAGTCGATGGTTTTCATTGTGATGAAGTATGTATTAATATGTTATTTATAAACTAATTAAAGGCTGATTATTTTGCAATGAAACTTTTTGGAGTTATTGTATGTGCATCTAGAAAGGTTTCTGCATTATCAAATTTTGAAATTTACTTTGAGCACTTCTTTAACAACGAGATTTCTGTCTTTTGACATTTCTCAGAGGGTTCTTTTTGTAACCAGTCCGTAGCAAATATTATTCATTGCTTATACATGTGACAAGATTTACCATAGGAAATACTGTATTATAGTTTTTCACAATTGGCTTAATGTCCAATAGAATTTTGAGTAACACTGGGTCACAGAAGTTAAATTAGATCATAAAATGGAATTGTTCAAATTTTCATTGATATTATTGCAATTCTGAAAATTAAAACACAATTAAAACTAGTTTTATTAAAGTGTTCACAGAAACTTCATAAATATTCTATACAAACTGCACTTCTAAATTCAAGTTTAATACTATGCAAATTTCACTTCACCCTCTTCTTAATAACTTAAACTCTTTACTCGTCAAGAACTAATCATAAAACCATCACTCTTCTTAATCATTCACAATTTTAAATAAGCTTCTTTCAAACATTTTTATCAATTTATTAAAAAGCCACTTTATAAATCTCAAATCCCGCTACAATTAAATCCCATTTGTCCAAACGAACTCGAACCAAATTGGATCAACCGAACCGATACGACGTCGAACTTCACCCGGGTATCAACCGAGCCTATTTACACGATCATCGATACACAGAACAACAAGAACCAGAATCGCATTTTCGATTAATCATCTCTCGGCTCCCATTGTCCATTGTGCTGCGTTCACACACAACACACCTACAGCTCGAAATCGCTACGGTTTAATTAAGAACGACAGATTTGACGTTGATTTTGACAAATATCTCAGTCTCTGTCCTGCAGCACAACAACGAACCGAATCCGATTAACCAGCGATCCATCTTAATCAATATCCTCGAGATTTGTCGATAATCGAGTCACGAAGTGTTTGTTTGCATTCTCGTTCAGATGTTTGGATGTTTTTCGATATATCGATGGAAAAAATTCGATACGTAGATAGATTCAACGAATTCGTGCCAAAATACGGTCTTACATTTTAAAATATGTGTTTCCTGAAAAAATAACATTCATCTTTCAGAATTTGATTTGTTAGAGCACGTTCGATTTTCCTCGGTGTGAATAAACGTAAATCTGCTTATTTTTTTCCATTTCGTTCTGATTCATATGCGCCCGTAAGAAAATAGTTTCGGATGAGATTTTTCCGATCGAACGAAGTTCTACGGGAAAATATTTATCGAGAGCAGATATTTTCCTCTGGGGGATGAGGGAATTTAAAAAAGAGTGAAAAAACAACTTCAGAACCAGAGACTTTCATTTGTAATTTGTATTCAATTTCATGCTTGAATTATTTTCAATATTAAAGTTTGATATTTTCATATCGGAAAATGATTTCATAGCTCGTTTCGACTTTAAAATGTCACTGAAATTATTAGATACAATTTGTTTGAACAATGAAAATTCGCATTCAGACTCGACGGTTGAATTTATTAAATATTATTCGATTTTAAATTTGCAAATATTGTTCCGTTCGACTCGATGAAAATACACAAATTGATTCGACGTCATATTTTTATTTCATTATGAAAATTTATGAATTCGCGTCCAGTACGGAATATTTTCAACAAACGCGAATACTTTCATGCAAATTTTCTATATATGCACACTCAAATACACGTAAATCGAGATCGATTGACAGTAAATTTTACAGCGTTGGCAGACCGCAAAGCCGAATTTCGCGCTTCCACAATCTGTTTGTTTTACATCACCGACGTGTTTATTTTTTCGCCGATTGCTCTTCACAATCGTCGAAAATCCCTTTGTCGGTTCCACTCTACCTCGATTGTTCTACGGATTTGGAACAAAGAAAACAAATCGATGAGGAACATAATGGATCGATGATTCACTTGCAGCTGACGTACATTTTAAATACTGTAAACTTTTCTGTAACGTCGCATTCTATAACGTCCAAACCCCTTAAGCGTTATATTTTTAATACTTCAATAAAAAATCCCTTACAACGTCCCCTCTTTGTAACGTGGAACCTATTCGACGATACATTAGGTCTTACTGTAATTAATTTCACGTGTATGATAGTTAATGGATTTTAACATAATTGCTTAAATTTGAAGATTATTCTGATATAACATCGGCCAATGACAACGAAGCTCTCGAAAGTCTCGAGTTTGGCTCTCGTTCATTTTTCAGCGTCAGATTCGTTCGTTTGATTAACAAACCAATTAGTGAAATTAAGAAATTAATTTCTCTCGACTAGGAAGCGATGTCAAACGGCCATAAACGTCGTCGAATGATCGATGTTCGCTCTGTGAATTCTCTAGATAATGAGTCATCTGGGGGTGTGCACTATCCGAGAATTCAATTAGCAATATAAACAATTTTCATGTAAATTTAACGCAAATATTGTGTGTGCGCTTATGTCAATTTCGATTTCGATCCACGGGACTGTGTGTGAATCGTATTATAGTTTTGTCATTTGAGCGGAAAATTAGACAGTCGATTGTGTGCACGGTATGAATTTCGAATCAGTTTCGTATTGATAAATTCTGTTTTGTGATATTTTTTCGTTTTGTGGACGGATGTGTATTATTAGAAAAGAAATTGAATCGTTTAACTGAATATACCAGACATGAAATTAAATAAAATGTCCCATTATTGAATCCAAATCGAAACAATTGAGCAGTTTGATCAATAGCTTCCGCTGCTGTATATTTTCAGACCCAATTCACTCGATAAGTAGTATGTGCTTCCATTTGAAATAATTTACTATAATAAATCAAACGAACATTTTTTCAGACTACATACATATACATTTTCCTAGAACGTTCAAAATACATTTAAACAAATTCCACTTTTATCTGTCACCGTCTGAATCGAAGTCGTTCGAAACGGGACTCGTTCAATAATGAAAATTCGATTAAAGCCTTCCGCACAACTTTAAAATGGACACGTAATTTCCCGTACAAAAGCCACCCCAACCTCGATCGAAAGACCGTTTGAAATATTGACGGTGGCTAGAGAACGAAGGCCTTTTCGGCGCTGCGCGAGTTAACTTTAACCGCAAACTCGAACGCACGCGAAAGAAATAAAACTGTTATCTGTTAACGGCCGCGACCGGTTCCCGCCAATAATAACCCGACCGTTTCCTTTCGGCCTTTTTTAACCATTTCCAATGTTATAAAACACGCATTGTGTGTGTGTATAATACGGATGTCTACTGTACGAATATTGTCTACTGTGAATTTGAAAGAAATTTTAATTTTTCATTATGCTGTGTCCACATCTAGCCCGGCGACTTCTGGTGGCAAAACATAATTTGAAGTACAAAAATACAATCTTCATACATAATATGCTTCATCATAAGCCAATTTAATTTAAATCTTATTTTATTCAGATAAGATTAAGGTGAAGTGTATTAAGATAAATAATGATATAGCTATACATAATCTCGTTTAAACATGGGAAGGTTTTTAAAAATTAGATAAATTAGGCGATCTCAGATATGTTGACTATATTTCTCGATTTAAAACAATTTGAAATTCTTTCATCATTACAATATCGAGATACTTTGAACTGAAAGATATTAACATCCCCCGTCCACATGATATATTATACATATGTTTAGTGCGCATTTCAATATCATTTTCAAAATGCGTGTTTTGATAACTTATGAAAAACACTGTCATGTGTGAGAGATTATTTAGTTCATTTTATTAAAAAAAACTTGATAGAGATGCATTTATTCACCTTATACGAACATATTTTTTTGTTCAATATATTGTTTTGCAGCCTGAAGCCGCCGCCCTATATGTGGACACACCATTATATCGAACTCTTAATTATACAATATACTTTCCGTTGATTATATTAACAAGCAAAACGTCTCACACGACCCATGCAATAACTAGAAAACTTCCTCGCATATACCAAAGCCCAAGCTCCTAAGAGAAAATCTTCGAATTTTCCAAGAGAGACGATAAAAAGCCCACTCATGTAACTCGTGTTCGTTTCGACCCCAAAAGCGACATGTCTTAGAACAAAAAAGGGACGCTAAACGGTCGGGACTTCTTCTCCACATCGAATGCGATGGCCACCGATGATGATGGCGAGGGTCGCTGATGGATTAGGTAATTTCGTTAAACGCGCCCCCATTTCGTTGCCCCATAAAACTCAACTTTTCGTTATTTTTGCGCCACCCGAGACCTTTTCTACGGCGGCGCTGATAAACTCCATTTTTCACCGAAGGAGAAGCATTCGATTTTTTTTTTTTTGGTGCGCTCCTCTTTCATTTTATTTCGTATAATTAAGTGCGCGTAAGTAAGGATCGAACTGCCTCTCTTCGTGAGGATGTTTCGCTTTATTTGTATGGAGTTTGCTTTAGTAGAGTTTATTTTTTTTCCGTGAGGTGATCTTTTCGGAAATTGCGCGTTATTAGGCGAGCTTTTATTGGAATGTGTATCGTTACGGGGATAAATTAGGTTTTTTTTTCTAGTTTTGTATCTGTTTAGAGGAAAAGCAGCAAATGTGCACACCAGTGCTTTAATATTATATTCACCACCAACTTCACTAAACTTTATTCCATCAAATTCAAACCACTTGTAAATTTCATTGATTCAATACATAAATCAATCTCTTATATATTAATCAATTAAATCGAATAGTGATATTTTTAGTGATTTATTCAAAATAAACAGTTGGTCTAAATTTAGTAGTATGAAGTTTATAGTGGTTCATAATAAAGCGTTTATCCACATTTGTCACCCTTCCTCTAAATTCTTGAAAATATAAAATTTGGTACTAAATTTCAATATTGAACCCAATTATGAATCGTTAAGATTACATTTTATTTATTTTTGAGTAAAATTTTCTTAATATTTCTTTGAGTCTACCTTGAAAAATATAAAAGAAATGAAACGCACATTTCTGTATGTAAATACAAAAATGTTGAGATGATTTATTCGCGTTTATTTACCTATCAAAATGTCCGCTTTCAAACTTGAGCGAAAATGAATAAGCAATGAACGTCGTCGTACTATCGATCAAAAACAACAATTCGTCTAAAGTACTGATTTAGTACTTTAATAATTCATAATTTTCGCAGATAGCATTGTATGTATTTTTTTTTATTAAATGATTAATGAGCTAGCTCAGCGTACATAGTTTCGTGTCACGAAGTGTCGAAAACTGCTGTGGTCAGAAAAATAAAATAAGCATTCATTATTTATTCAAGAGTCGACGAAACGTAACTGAGTGGTTGTAAATTGAAAACGACTCCGACTTTAGAAAGCGAACACGCGTTTGTGCATTTGATGGAAACTAACAGGTTAAGGGTGTACTCGAATTGACCTTTTCCTCGAAGAAAATCGATTTTTCTGGTCGAATTATCCTTTTTTTTCCTCGTTCCTAGTGTGTATTTATATTTTCTATTTACATCTGATGCTTGGGGGTATCATAAAAAGTCGAAGCTCACAAAAACTACCGGACGACTATCATCTCCATGGAGCGAGTTGCAGGTCTCGTAAAACGATTTCTGAGACGTTTATCATAATGATGGGATATTTTTTTGGATTGAACTACCGAAGGTGTCTTTGGTAGCTTTCGTTCTGTATACTATATTCGACTTAAATAAGCGATACGTTGATACGAAAACAATTCTATGAACGTACATAACAGAAGCTGTTGATTAGTCAATTGACGCTTAATCATACTTCAATTGGTTCTATTATAACTATGATTAAATAGCTCCAGTTATCGATTTAATAAAATTGAATGAATACAAGTATTATTTTCGATCCGAACTTATTATGATTTCGAACACTGCGTAAAATGGGATTTAGTCTAGCCGGAACATTATACAAGTTATTAACTTCTGGGTCCCTAGAAAGATTGAAAACGACGACCGAATTCTGTTTTATTACGCATTAAGTTTTGTTAACTCCATTCTATGAGATATATAATATCACCAGAACGACACAATATCCATTCCGGAGACACAGACTCGGCACGTTCTTTTAACGGTACTCTGTCATTATGTAAGAAATGCTTTCTGCGGGTTAAGTGCATGTGAATATGTAATGGAATGGTCTCTGATGTGCTAGGCGCGTAATCGTCGTGGAAATTGCAATTGTGACAGTAATATTCTCATGGGTGCGACCTGTCGAACGGCCGCTTTTTCATAATCATATGAAATCATAGCGGTTTATTTTGTACGTAATTGAAGAGCAAATTATGCTATGCTACTACACCATTCGATAGGTCGAATCGATTTGTATTATAATTTTGCTGGAATGATCGATTTTACACTCTCAGGAGATGCTTCATATATGTAGGTGCCTTAAAATTTGTAGAAATGTAAAATATGTATATGAATTAGTTGTGAAGACCGAAAATGCAACGTTCAATATTTTTTCAATCATCACAGGTTGAAATATTTGCCAGGTGTACTGACAAATTAATTTCTTAACATAAATAATATATCTGGGTATATGTTGGAAAAACTATGTAAAGAACTTGAAATATTATTTTGTATATACCTAACTTTGACTTGCGATAACTTAAAAACTATTAACTGTTGCATTTTCATTCTTAAGAACTATTTCGCGTCTAAACTTCAACTTATTTTCTACAAATTTTATTCGGAATCTTTATGAAGCATCTCATTGTCATTTGTCTTGTTTGAGATTATGAGTACACAAATATATTTTTGAAAGACTCATGAAGCTAAAAATAAAAAAAAAATGCGGAATCTGCTCTGGAAATAATGGTGATGACGGGAAATCGTAAAAAGAGTTATGCTTTCGTCTATCAACTGTGCTCTTTTTTACGATTGTACACGAAGAGCTCACTTCCCTTCTTCACAGTATGAAAAAAATAGTCGTTCTATCTCGACGGACATAATCTGGCACAATTAAAAACGGCATTTCGAGCGCGAAAACGAGCGTTTTAAAAGTGTAACGAATTGTGCGATCAGAGCCGAGATATTCAGCGCGAAATTCAACCCCCGAGAACTATAATATAATATGTTCGATCGTTTAAGTTCGTATTAAATTACGCAATAAAGCGAAACGGCCACTACTTACGCGAATGGCTTAATAAAACTTTTCTTTCTTTCTTTTGCTCGCCTAGTGTGTTATTTTCTCCGATCGATCGCCGGCTAAAAAGGAGCAGGTATAGTGAGGTCCGACTTTATCGACGATAAGCGATCGGCTTTAACGTTTCGTTCAGCACGTATATTAATTGTTTTGCATTTTGATTTCGTGGATTTGTGTGCGAGAAATCAGCACGAAAACGAGCGTGGCGTGTTGCCGAAATTTCCTTTTTTTTTCCACTCGTGTAAAAACACCGCGATAACAGTAAGTGAAATGAATTTTGATGTTTTTTCGCTTTCTGAGTACATGTGCGGAATTTAACGATTTTTTTTCCCTTTATTTTCGACCTCGATTCCGTTTCCTTTGACCGTAGGTGTCCTTTAGATAATCCCTCAACGAAAAGCACTCAGATTTATCAGCGTGTAATTTAGCAGACGTTGATAATTCAAGCCTTTTTTGCAGCCGAATTATTTGCGAAAGATGGATAGAAATTTATAAATATCGTATCTTAAATTGAAAAAATGTAATCCCTTTTTGTACATGTAAGCTCGAATTCCTAGCGATTTCAATTGACGACTGAAATGGCCAAGGGGTACAAGTGAATGCGGTGATTTCGAGAAAAACGTGTTCAAAGTTGACCATATACCTACATGTATTAAGAGGAGGTCGACTGATTTGATGATATATTAAGGCACACGTTCCGAATTCGTTATAATCCTTTTGCCACCAAATATATGAACGTGCATAGAAGCGATTCCTGTGCATGACTCAATTTCGCCAAAAATGTCATTTGTACCCCTTGGCCTTTTCGATCGTCAATTAGTCTTTATATTCCCGCCTTTTTTTGAAATATCGCGCGCGAGTGCGTTCACTCTTTGCACCGGATGTGCACCTTCCTTGTTTCCGCGCTGCAATTAAAGGGTCATAAAATATTTTATCGCGCCACTTTTTACCCGAAAAAAAAAATCTACTTTTTTCTATTTTCTGTAAATAAAAAGGGCACTCACAGCTCTTTCCTGTTTTATGTGAACCGCGTTCTTTCTGGCCAAGTCTAGCTGCCCATTAGTGACTCCCTAAAAATATGCATAGACTAGTTGATTTTTCAGTTTTCTAAATGCGGTCATTAATTAAAACGAACGCGTGCCATATGTGATAATGTGTCAAAATTAATGCTATCGTTTGCGTTGCATCTGTGGGCATGAAAATATAATGTTTATCGCGTGTTGATCGAAGCGTGATATTTTCGTATTGTTTCGTTATATGGACCATGTGACGGTTGCATTGTCACTTTAATTAAACAAAGAAATAATAATTTGTAACAGTTAACAGTTAAATATTTTTTTTACAACTAATTGTACATCTGTTCTTATAATTCACAACTAATGAACGTGTTTGTTTCAATCGAACCTTATCGTCAAACGAATCACAATACAATGGAAGCTGAGTATATTATGATTCAGTTGGCACAAACATGTCACGCCTTGAGCGTTCTCGCAATTAACACGTTCGCCTCGTCAATGATCAAATTCGAACGTTCCGTTTAATTTGGACTAATTAAAGTGTGCGACGAGCAAACATAACAATCTGCTGAAATTAAAGAGTACGTGACACGGCAGTATATCAATTGTTAACGCCTTCAGCGAAAGATCGCGGATAAGAGACGTGTTTTTCAACGTGAAGAGAGG
The DNA here is from genome assembly GCA_024721215.1 of Cheumatopsyche charites. Classification (NCBI taxonomy): domain Eukaryota; kingdom Metazoa; phylum Arthropoda; class Insecta; order Trichoptera; family Hydropsychidae; genus Cheumatopsyche; species Cheumatopsyche charites. The sequence continues at coordinate 3,284,776 of CM045583.1, forward strand.
AAATCGCGGAAATTTATACTAAGCTATCTCGAATGTAACGATACTCAATCTTTCTCTGCGCCAAATTGATACGAATGGTTTAGTTTTAGGAGATCTTTTTCTCACATGTATATATCCGAAGGATTTTCATTTAAAATTTTGGAAATGCTCCGAAATGGTCGTCACTGATTTCAATATGTAGAATTTGTGGGCCTATCAAATATACTAATATTTGATCTAAAATAACTAAAAAACTAATAAGAGTTGCATTTTCGATATTCACGACTATTTCAAGTATACAATTTCATTAAATTCATACAAATTTTGATCGAAATCAATGAGAATACTTTGGAGCTTTTCCTCGATAGTTAGTTTCTCACGCATATTCCATTTTCTTTCACACTGCGCTCATTTCTACATACGATTACGTTGCACTTTCTTCGACTGCAATAAAATCCAACCACAATCTTCCACATAAAACAATTTGAAGTGTTTAGAAACACATATTCCTTTCTATCTGACCTCGACCGAGGTGCGTGACATCGTCGTTACGAACCAAGCAATGTCGTGAGGTCTCCGATGGCGTGCTTAAAGCAAATTTGTCCCGAGTTCCATATTCGGGCTAGGCCATATGACCTCACAGAAATATTTCACATAAGCTAGTACACTTCATTCCTCTGAAAATCTGCTGAACTTTCCTCCGAAGTCAACGCGGGCATCACCTGTTGAATTCGCGAGTTTCCGTGATTAATACTCGGTGGGTGTTTCTCGGCCATTCATCACAGGGTGTGCCGAGAATTGTTGTTCTGAAAAAAAAAATAGGCTTTCTGAAAATGCGTATGTGCTTCACGTGATACCCCAATTTTCCTAGTTTTTTTTCCAGGCCATAAATTCGAGCGCGAATTACTCGAATGGGCGATGTCGTGCTATGAAACTATGTTTTATTGTTATTGAGAAATAATGGCTTCCTTATAAATTAGCGTTGAAATAAAACGCGAGCTCGGACGTGTGTGTTTTGACACAATTTTTCCTATTAGGTTTTAGTGATTTTTTTCTTTGCATATTTATGGCTTATTTAGTGTAATTTTATCGTGGCACTTCACAGAGGTGAAACGTTATTACTTGTTATTAAATCGATTGATTTTTTCCTAGTGTGATTAAGTGAGGCGAATTTTTATATTTGAGAATATTCAAATGTATGTTAATTGTATTTTCATTTGAAAATTTCAAATTCTTATTGAAAATCCAATTATTTTCGCAAATCATATTATTGCTCGCGAATGAAGATAAAAATCGTTTCACAAAATGTGTTTTCGAATTGAATTTTCTTCAGCTTTAATATGAATTTGAATCTTGTTACTTGTGACATGTTAATTAGAATTTGCTAATAAGGCAATTGAATTATTGAGCTGCTAAACTCGTTAAATATCTATTTACAATGTTATTTTACGTCTTCTACACCTCCATTAAACATAAACTGGTTTGCCGAGATTATAAAATTTAATATTATCCACATCTTGAATAAATATATCCGGCTAATTGAAACGATCTCGAAGCCGATTTAGACCCAACCGCGAAACCTTATATGAAAATTCGAAATAAATTCCTATACAAAGCAAACCCAAACTGAAATCTTCGATTGTGAACCTTTCTCTTTTTATTTCTTGGCCTTTTCCTTTATATTATATGCTATATGTCGCATCGTAATATGCTTACTCAGGTAGACGGATTGAAATAGAAGTACATCTGCGAGCAAAAGCTGATTTACTCAATATAACCCAGACACTATATTTCCGCGGCGACGTTCTAAGCGCACTCGAGCAAATTTTCACAACAACCCACCATATTTCCGCAACCTTTTTCCGAATTATTATCCGATGCCTTTTGCGAGCCCGCATTTTCCTTTGGCTCCACTATTTGTGGCTATACCAAAAATGAAAATATAACTTCAGAAAAAAAATCGATAGATTTTGTGACAATTTCGTCAATGTAAATGTGGAAAACTCATATTTTATCAATACAAAATTGCATCTCAAAAGAAACTGAACATCCTCACGTCCATATTATTTCATCGCACATCCATTCGAATGGATGCTTTGCGGTTATTGTTGTCTGCGTTCTCCCTCATTCAATAAACGTCAAAAGTCTAACGGAATTTCACCATTCTATGTTCTTCTTTCACTCGGATAACCGTTGCCTTTTCCCTATTTTCACCCGTGTACATTTTCCGGAACAGTTTTTCCAGAAACGTGAGCGTTCAACGGAATTTTCCAGCCTAATAACGAGCGGACGTATGCGTGAAAACTCTGCGGATTTTCCGAATTGTTTGACTTCGATATTAACGCTCGACTCGTGCTGGATTTCTATATTTTTTTACGACTTGCAGTTATCACGTGTTGAATATAAGAATATTTTTTTTAATATAAGAATTCGCTTTATGGTCTTGTTTTTTTTTTTCGGGAATTTTCCGCGAAGATATGAGCCAGCGTAGTTTGTCGAGAAAGTCACGATTTGATTCTATTAACCATAAATGAATACATCAAAATATAATATAAGATATATTTTAAGAATTTTTGTTTAGTATGGAAAATTTTTCAATGAATGTATGGAAATAAAAATATGTTTTAAGAATTAATTCGAATTCAAATTATTTATTCATTTGTATATTTATGAAAAAATTCAAACTGAAATGTATTTCTTTGTTTCAGGTAAGCAAAATTTTCATCCATTTTCACCGGTTCGTAAAATTTGCAGCAATCTCTCAGGTGAGCTACTTTCGTACTTTCTCAGAACTCATTCGCGATTTTGTGTATATTTCGGACTTAATAGCTTTTCCTCTTAAACACACACACTCACCATAATATTATATATATATATATTTCCGTCATTTTTCCGGCCGTGGAGCAAACGAGAAGCGGTCCTTTTGCTCGTTTCACACGTTTACGACAACCGCAGATGTCGAGACCGATCGTAAAACTTTCTTTGATTTTCTAGCGGGCTCTTCTCGTTAACGACTCACAATCGAAAACTTGAAACGAGTTCTATTTGTCGTTACTTTCGCCTTACTAATTTCCCGACTGTTTTTTCTCCGATTGTATTCTCGACGCCCTTCTGCTACATTGTAAATGCGCGAAATTCTCAGAAATCGGTCGCTGAAACATTTCAAAATTAAATATAGACTGCATAAAAGGGATGCTACTATCATTAAATTTTAATTTCTTGCTTTTTGTTTCGCGGTTTCGTGTCTTTTTCTAGGAATGGTTTGTTTATTTTGAAGGGCGCTGTGTTTACAAAGAATCGCTTACTGTTCTATATAATTTCAATAGTGAATTCTCTGATCTCTCACGGGCTCAAATTGCTGAACTTCTTTTGTATTTTCTAGAATATCTTTAACATTTCTTTTTCTGAACTATTTCATTTTCTCAAAATTGATCTGGCGGACCTAATCAACTCTAATTGATGTCATTTTTTTATCGATATCATTTTTTTTTTTCAGTCGCTTCTATGGCTCTAATGTCTGATAGCTGTGCAGGATCTGCATTGTTTATTTTGAAAATAATTAAAAATAAATTTTAATTTACCTTTTATACGAAAAAAAAAAGCAATTTGGAGTTGAGATACTCGCCGAGTTTCGAGCTTTAACACTTTGAGCGCCGTGGGCAATTAATCGTGCAGGCTCGCGCTTTTAATTAAATACGCGTCCCGTTTTAAATTATTCGCCCTCGAGTGTTCCTTCGTTCGTTTATAAATCAATGAACGAGCTATAAAATAAATCTGAGAAAGTGTCCGGCCGCAGTGAACGGGTTAATTTTGCAATTTTGTACGCACAGTCGCCGGTGTGGGAACGAATGGTGAGCTCGGGTCATTTTTTTCATATTACTGCATATGTCGAATCGTGAGAAATTTTACAATTTTATTAAATTGTTTGTTTGACGGTTTTGATGGAGTCTTAATGGGGAGTTTATCGAATCGAGTGTGTTTGAAAACAATTGAAGGAAACTGTTCTCCGGTCGATCCGTATTTGGTGTCGTAAAATTTAATAGAAAGTCATTGTTAGAATTAGAAACGCGTGAATTTTATCGATTTTTGATTATTGATGGTGTTAATAAAATCAACGCTTCTATCGTTTAATATCTGGGTACAATTTTTATGAATCGATTTGAGCTTATTACGAAAGTTGTTTTGTGAAATAAAATTCATATAAATATTAGACTGTTTATATACATAAATATCTATAATTTATTTTGTTCGTATTCGAAATGCGTAAAGAAATTTATGATACAATCAAATGAGCCAATTAGGACGAATTTGCATCAGTATCTGCGTAATTGCTCGAAATTTATCATTTTTGCCATTTCATCGACGATTTATGAAACTAAAACGTCTTATAAAAACTCTCGTTATACACAAAAGAGGTCAAAATCGATGCTTTTTTAGCTTCCAGCGATCTACATATAAATATTATACATACATCGAATAAAACATAAACCACAAAGAAAAACAAACACCCTACCTAATCTCACATTCAGCACAATGTGCGTGATTTATTAAAGACTTTTATGCGTATAATAATAAATCCAAACACAATAAAGATACACAGTATCCAATAATAACACACGTACTGGTGATTTCTCGTTTTTTGCTCGCATCGTCGTCTATTTGAGCCTCTTCAGAGCTAAAAGTGATTAACTCCACTTGAAGTTTAAATATCAAAGTACTTTGTGTAGTCATAACTTTTTTAATGTGAAATGTAATTCCTAAAAATACCATTGAATGACAATTTGTTTGGACACCAAATATTAAATATTTTATTTCAAAGGCTATTTTAATTAATTTTGTACTCGAATGTAAATCGGCGACATCTATAACTCATTATAAATTAGATTTGTATGTTTGTAATTTCTGATAAATTGAATTATGAAGGGAATTTAAAATATTTTGAATAACAATTTAGATCGTTTTTGCTTAATAGAGTTAGTCAAATTTAGCTCTGAGCAGCTCATTTGTCATCTCGGACCGCTGTTCCTTGATTTATCTCCTATTGCGAGGCGCCTAAGCGCTTTTTAAACCCTTCCATATAAATAGTTGAGAGGAGAGTGCATCTTCGGAAAGTCTGTGGTTTTAAGGGCCTGCGCCCTTAAAGTGATTTATGTCTGTTTGGACGTTTTGTTCGTGAAAAAAGCCATCGAGTTTTGCTCTCGTTTCGTCCGAAGGTAATTTGGTTCGATTTTTTCGTCGAGAGGAATGCGGTTCTTATGTATACGAAATTAGTGATGTTTTATGTAAATATTCTTTCGAGGGATAATTATGCATTTTTTTTTCGTCGAAAAGGCATTTGCTCTAAAACTGATCTGTATGATTGAATTTTCTTCGATTGTTGATAAGTTTCACTGTAAAAAATAAACCGAATCGATCAAAAAACACATCCTTGATCGAACCTTCCGATATCGAGATCGAAGATAACAAATCTCATCATCGACGCGGAAGCATCTTAAGTTTTTGCTTGCACCATTGTTCTTGCCACCTTGCGGTGCGAATTTAACGTTTTAATTACCGATTTCACGGTCGACATCCATAAAGCATAATATTTGCATAAACGGCCGTCGTTGGGTGCATTCTTTTTTAAATGTCCCGCCTGGGGCTTCGGTAATTTATCGCGTGTGCTTCCAGTACTTCTTTTCAGGACACGCGTGAAATCGCTCCTGCATAATATTAATTTAATACGCTCTGATTGTGTTTCGATTCGAAAATCATATTTTCAATGAATCATTGATGTTCTTCTAAAGAAATTTATTTTCAAATCATAATTTTTTTTCATTCATGATGATGCCACATTGGCATCAACGGCCACGAATGTGTTAAATATGATTTCGGGGACACATTTGATAAAATGTTAGTCTTGAGTGTAGCCAATTAATCGAAAAGAACTTATGTTTACGAAACCGCTGAAAAATGCAGGTCCATGTCTGATTCGAACTTTGGCGCCATTGAAAATAGTAATAATTTGGAACAATTATGTTTATGGTGTTTTGTATTTTAAGAGGTTATTTTTTAAAGTTCACGTGTTTGTTTTATATTTTTTTTCAAAGGCATTGCCGCTTTAATGCGGGAGCGTTCCGTATCAAGTAAATTACGACTAAATTCTCTAATTATGCATTTTTAACGATCGCATATAATTTTTTTATGCGTTCGATGAATTCTAATATGCCATTTTCCCATGATTTTTTTTCGTACGCTTTTAATAGACGCACCGTATAATTTACTTAAATATGATGTTGTTTTATTGAGTTTGTTCCGTGATTAACTTGTTAATTGCTTATTTTCGTATGCGTGAGTCTGTTTCGAATTTGATAAAACAATATTTGATTCAATTTGGCCTACGTACCGCCTCTGGATTTCGCCTTTGTTACGGATCGAAGGCGAGAAGTTGTAATGAGATTAGATAACATAAATTCCCATAAAATAAACATGAATATGAATTTATAAAGTAAATCGTTATAACGATACAGTTTGTCTATTGCGCAGCATAATTTATGACGGCCACAATTGAAAAATATCAGCGAAAGTATTATTTATCACGATTCAATTGCCGGAATGCAGATTTTAATGCATATGCAATTCGATTTAATATCGTAAATACGTATTTCAAATCGGATTTCGATTCGAATTCGACCGCTGGCACAATAAATTCAACGATGTAGGTTTTTAATGGCAATCGTGTGTATTCTAGACACATTTATGAAACAATCATCGCTGTTATAAACGAGCCAGTTATAATATAATATAAGCGCCGGAAATTCTCCGATAAGACCCAGAAGCTTGAGGTCCTCATTATTTTATTGTGCCGTGATGAAAACGAGTCGTATCATAAATTACGAACAATAAACCCGTCGACGGACCACTAAGTGAACACAAAGGATGTGTCGTCACAATCGGACTAATTCCGATTTAATTACCGAAATTTTTCATTTTTCTCACGTCCAGTATCGAGAGCCAGTCCGTGTAATCTCTTGGGCGATTTGACGACTTTTTTATCGCATTTTTTTCTAATATTAAATATATATGGGAGTTTCGAACGTAATTGGCCGTTAATTTTAATGGGCTGGAATGGGATTCTCGCTAAGACGTTGACAGAAGCATTTGTGCGCAATAAACTCGTCTCTCCATCATCTATTACATACGAATGCGGCATTCTTCGGAGTGTTCTCGCATTATACGAAAATTGAAGCTGCGTAATGTTCGTTGGAAGTTTTTCGGATGAAAATAGCCGTACGTTTTGAAAAATGACCGGGATTAACCGTGGAGCATTTCACGTGTTGTCTAGCGCTTCTATGAGGCGTTAACCTACGCGTATTTTGATTCGTCACCGATGTAATTATCTCTAGGAATTTTCTTTTGAATTCTTCTGCTATATCATGGTATTTATATAGCGTAATCCAACTTCAGTTATAATATTTCATCATAGATGTTTTTCTCTTTAATATGAAATGAAGGATTATTTTTTTATGTATCTATAATACAAATCTTCTATTTGATATTTATTCGTTTCACATTATGTTGAGATAATATTTACCAAAAACATATTTTTATTAGATACCATAAAAAATGTTAGCACATTCACACAATAGAACTGCAATTTTACAAACCCTATTAACGTCTCGCACATCAGTACGAAATACCCTCAAGTTTAACCAGCCGCCTTTTTAACACTTTTTTATCTTAACCGAAAAAAAAAAAACGAACCACAATCCCATGTCACACCGAAACATTTACCCTAACACATTCGTCCTCTATTTGCGTTCGAATTGCAATAATAGCCCTGGCAAAGCTCCCGGGAACCAACAATCTCTCCAGAGACGCACCTACAAAAGCACACCCAAAATATTCCATCTTGTCTCGTCGGTGACAGTCTCACTTATCCTCGATGAGGAAGAAGACGATGCGATGGTATCCCGAAAAAGTTGAACCTTTTGACAGCGGTACAAATTGCCGTTGAACGTGACGAACTCGACCGAGAAATGTTTCAATTATGTTCTCGCTTCACAAAAAGTTCATCGGTGTTATGTTTAGATGCAGTTCGTTTTCGATGAAACACTTACAAATTTTTCTATTATAATTTAATTTTCAGGATTGAATTAATTCTGTGAAATGCTGCATATGAGAATGGTATCGTCATGAAGCGCAGAGCTTTCGAAAAATGATTGGATCTGTCTAATATGTGACGACTGAAATGGTCAAGGGGTAAAAATGTCATTTTTTTCCAAAATTGAGTTATGAACAGTAATTGCTTCTTCGAATTCACTTGTATCCATTGGCCTTTTCAGTCGTCATATGTATGTGTAGCGAAAGCTATCATACCAAGTAATTATTTTGGTCATGGGATAATTATGCTTTAAATTTCACGTAAATACATATATTGGACGTCTTCAAACTTTTTTAGAAAGCTTTGTGCTTCGTCACGATATTATTATCATTTGTGGAATTTTACAATATTTATGTAAATATTCTATTCAATACAAGTATGTTTATAAATGAAATTCTGCAACATAAGTTCTTTAAATAGCATCACAGCACTAAATCACCGCAGCGCTGATATAATCACGATAGCATACTCTCTAAGGTACACATTACCATACAAATAACCGCGTATTTAATAATTCCCATCTTAGCGCACACGCATTACGTATTGTACTTACATGTATACTAAAAACACATACAGTGGAATCATTTAATACGCCCTTACGATAAAACGGAACGAGATCCGCGATATAATAAAGCGACGTTCTCCAGATCGCAGAGCCGCGATTGAGCCAAGGCTCGTCGTAGTCACCCTGTCGTCTACTATGATCATTGTAATGCACGTAGTAATTTCTTACGATCGTGTCCCTCTCTCCCTTGTGTGGTAATGTGTGAGCCTATATTAGGGGAGAGTGTTGTATTTAGGATGTATTTTTATTTGTACATGTGTAAATCTTCAAATTGTTTATTCCATTCGGATGCCTGGGTTCAATTCGTGATGAGTTCTGGCGAGAGTTCACGTGTAGTTTCTTTAACTGATAAATTGATATGGAGAGTCAATCGTTTCTTTCGAATATTCGATCCATTTGATTTGAAAAAAAAATGTTTGTAATGCTTTAGAAAACAATTCCTAGGAATAATCATCACTCACCTCATTTGTATCGAATAAATTTGATCGATTTAGCGACTCTTATTATGCGTTTTTATTTGCTCTTTAGAGTTTCTAATCTAGCGACTCGCTAATTAATTTTAAAGAGAGTGATATTAATTGATAAATAAACAAATTAGGTAACATTACCTATAAAAAAAATATATTCATAAGATTGAAATCGTGTAAAATGTCTTCATAATCTTGACTCTAAGCCTTCTCCAGCTCTTCTTCAGAGCAATTGTCTTCACTCTCACATAAAATTACATTTTTTTTTTACACAGTTCGAGCAGTTTTTAGATTGACATCATTGGCTAGTTACAGGCTTCATATTTTTTAATATATTTAACGAAAATCAACACTTTCCCCTAGTACAAGAGTATAGTGAGATCTCGCAGCCCTACGGGTGTGCGCTCCTCCTACGCAAGTTTGCGCATTGCGATCACGTAGCGGACCTTTTGTGCGTCCTCTTGCTCCTTCATAGTTTATAATTATACGACGATTTTGATACTCGATTGTGTCTCTGACCACTCCTCTGAGGTCTCGAAGAAAAGTCTCGTATGCAACGCGCATAATGACGAGCCCTTCGTTGCGTGCAGCGAATGCTTTGACCCTCCTACTTCACGAGGAAGGTCGCTTCGATAGTTTCGTATTCTACGAATGTCCCTAGGATGTGCTTTAGGTATGGATTAGAACGAAATTAGGAAGCTTATTTATTGACCAGGATGTGTCGGTTTGATTGAACGCTATTGATATTTCATTTGACGTATTAGAAAGTATTGTTTTGAATTCGGGTGGGTGAATGCAAATTCGAAATCGGATCGATGTGGGTCTGTATAAATTTAGTTACACTGGTTCGGTTGTACGACTAATGGATTCTACCCTAACGGCTTATGTCTGAAACTGTATTTAGCCCATTTTGCAAAATTTATGGAACTATTATAGATCTGTGCGAATTTATCGACCTCAATACAAGATATTCTTATATAAGTATCAAAATATGAGGTATTTAAGTCGATATTTTTCATATTCACACATTTTTAAGTCACAAGTTTGGTATGCAAACACATCTCTCCATAGTACACGAGTCGACCCTCTATTATTTATTATTATTATATCGTCTCGATGCGATGCTTCGTGTTTATTCAAAAACCCTTTGTGTTGTTATGATCGATGGCGTTGTGTTTGTGCTTGTTTGTTTTATGATTCGCAACAGTTTCTCCGATGTCGTGTTCTTCTCGCCTAAAGAGAGATACTTTGTATTGTATGTACAACGAACGGTCTGTGTTTCATAGAATATGGTTACTAGTAATGTTTTATTGTAGGTTAGGAAACGATGATCCGTAATATCGCCTCGATATCCGCGTTTACAATATTTCAAAGTTCGTGCAGAGTTTACGACGAACGAGGGAATTCGTGTTCTTGCGCCTCATACTGGGGTGTTGTTTGAAATTTCAGTGAATATGTAGTCATATCATGTGTTATTTTAGTCTACAGTGTTAGAATTTCTCTATAGGAAAATTCTATAATTGCTTTTAATATATTATCCATGCATCAATTGCATTGCACTATATTACTACAAATAAAAAATCAATCGAATCGATAAGCTCATAGCAATATTATTCACTCACTTCAAACGAATGCGTCGTTCTCAACGTCTTGTGCAAAGTCTATTCCGGATAAATAATGTATCAGCTCCGAGCAACGTATGTGTGTTATCAGTTACGTGTTTTTTTCCCTCGATTCGTACATATTTCGTTTTGTTTTTGCGCAACATCTGTTGTAGCTTTCGCGTATTTATTTACGACATCGTACGTTGAATATTGAAAAAGGGTCGTGTCCGTCCGAATTATGGCCGTACGAGAATACGTCGTTACGTACGCGGAATGTATAGATTTCGATATGAAAAACGACACAGGTGAAATAAAAGCTCTCACGTGTACGTGGTAGGGAAAAAAATATACGTGGCGTAATATAAAAATATCCGTAACTGCGAGTCACGCAACCTTTCACGTATACGCACAAAGCTTTGCGATATTTCTCTCTGTGTGTATATATTTTTTTTCTTGGGGTTAGTATGGGGCGAAGATTTGTTATGCTTCGCCAATCGAATCTACACTTGATCTGTAATCGATACTCGGTGTAAAAAACGAGTCGCACTTTGTGAAAATATTTGGAAAGCTACAATAACAGACTGTGAGGCTCGGATCGAGTGCTTTCAATATACAGATTTTTCTTTGTCGAATACGCTATTCTGTTGGAAATTTTCATATCTATAAAGCACAGTTTAGTTTATTTCTGAAATACTGAATATATTTAAGCTGAGCATTCTTCGTTCGATTTATCTTCCAATTCTATGGTCAGTGAGGAGAGTAAAGACATTGAGGATACATCTCATTTCCATTCGGATATTTATGTTTCGATGAATATAATTTCAATACATTCAATACTGTTAATAGTAGATTAAAGACACTTGGATTATTCGGATTACATAATTATTAAGATAGTTACATTATTTTTATCAGAAGAAGAAGACATTTTTCAAATTCGAATGATAATCCAATAACAGGTTATTAATTTTTGAAACTTTTCAAAAATATCTTCAATGTTTCTCTATTGGCTATTGAATCGAACGATAAATCGAACAATGTATTTGCACCTTAAAACAATAATTATTCCGATACCTTCAAACGTACAATTGAAAACGCACGCCTCACCACTATACACTCATACAACGGATTCCCGAGCAAAAACAGACAAACCTCCACATTATAATATAACATTGTGTATAGGACACGATCTTCGGCAGGCCTCGAGCAATTATTGTCTATTCGTTGTCGGCAATATTTACATTTAATAACACGTTTCGCTATAATTGTCCGTAAGAGCGGTCGAACAGGCGCGCTCCGGATTGCCGAGGCGTGGCCATCGCTGTCAAATAAAATTGGAAATTAGCATTTTTAAATTGATATAGCGCGGGGGTGCGCAAAAAGGGATATTGATTAACGCGCTTAAATTATAACGTAACCGTTTTTAATGTCAGTCGGACGCAGAGGCTCTGTTTCCTACCGATAAGTTTGATGTGCGCCGTAGAATTGAACTCAAGGGTGTTGAAAGTCAGGGGTGGTTTTTTAGGTGTTAATCGATGTTCAGTTCGGTGTATTTTAAGGAATGTAAGTTTGAAAATGCAATCTTTAAAATTTTTCGTGAAATGAGCTTTTTTCCAGAAAGCTGTGGTGCTCGTAAATCGCCGCTAACGACTGCACTGTGACGTTAAGTGTCGAAAATACTATTGCTTGTAGATTGAGTCTGTATGTAAATTTTCGTAGATTAGTTTTGAAATTCGGGATCGATTTCGATTTTGATAGTTTTCATTAGAAATTTTCGGTTATTTATTGTTCAATAAAGAACATTCGTGTTAGATATTCGATTGGATTTTTACTAAACGTAGAGAAAAATCTCGTTTCTTTTATATTTATTAATTTCGAGATTAAATTCTGTTTAAAAAAATATCCAATTAAATTGTAAATTTTCATTTTTTTCCAATCAAATCTCTTAATCTCGTTTCGTCTATAAAAATTCAAATTCAACGCTGATTAATAATTCGGCCGAATTTTCGAACGAAACCCGAAAAAGTCGTTATACCCTCTCTCTCCCTAATCTGTACGTGCCTGTGAAAATAACTCGAATTAATCATCGAAATTAAATAAGCGCGAAGAAAATCGTTCGAAAATTTCAATCGGACATTCTCGAAAATGAATCTAATAACTCGCCGGTTCTAACTAGCGAAGGCCCGTGATTAACGATCTGTGAAATGAAAAATTTCTTCACTTTTCATCGAGCATTTCCTCGCCTCTGGACGACGATCAAAGCGATCATTTTACACATCGGACTCTTTTCATTCATTACGAATTCACCAGGAAAAAAATAATCACGAGGGTTCGAATCGAACGAAACGATGAATATTGAAGCGTTTTCAGTCATATTCATTATTTACTGAAATGAAATGGCCGTAGAAAAGGCGCAATATGAAACCAATTTCGAATAAATTTTCGATAATTTATTTCGAAATTATATTTAAGTATACATTCTCATTAACGATGCAAGTATAGAAATGAAGCGAGTCGAGAAATATCCTTACGAACTTTCCGATCCGATTTATATTCATTCCTAGCAGGGGTTTACGGATTATTTATCGTCGTACGTACGTCATATTTTTATTTGTGAGCCCTTTATGTTTTCATATACACAATATACTATTTTTTCCACAAGACATACAATATAAATAGTGAACATATCCTATTGGTATTCGGCTGGCGTCGGATCGGGCTTGTTTACACCCCAACCCGGTATAACCCAAACCAATCCAACCCAACCCAGTATTATGCGGTGTGGGTTTTCTTCCATCGATATTTTCGAAGGAGACGACCTCTCTTTGCATATTCGAATGCGATATTTTTTCAGAATCTACACAAATCTGGTCTGTGTGTTGATCTTGCATACCACATAATAACTATGTAAATCATTTCAATATCACGCTCGAAAAGAATCCCTTTCGTGACTGATGTGCAATATATAAGATTTTTTTCATCTGCGAATTAGAATTTCATATAAAGCCGATGAATATTTCAACTTTTAATAGTGTGAAATTTCACGTTTGATTGTATAATAATTTTTATCTCATCGTATTTCGTGCTTCATCGATCTTTTCTATTGACGTCACGTGTTTTCTTGAGTGAACTATGAGTTTGGGTTTATTTTGGATTTTTTTCGGTTCTCTCTATTATCGTTTCGTGTGTTCTTTCATATCAATAAACATCTCAGATCCTGTCATATTAATTTCCTTTGGGGTTGATGTCTCCTGAATACGTGATTTCTTCATTCTTTCATCTTGGGGGACGTGCGGAAAAGTCGGATAGTTTCTCGGTGTGTCTGTTACAGAATTAATAATAATTTTGTAGGTATATAAAAAGTCTGAATTGAATATCAACTGTAAAAAAATGAACGGCAAATCGATTAATTATTATTTGTGTTGCTGAAAAGCCGCTATGCAAATTATAAATTAGTAACACTTATGAATACAGTAAACTGTTCGATCGAAAAAATATGATTGATTTCGATTGAAAGTGAATTAAATAATTGAATATTCATGAATGAAATCATGAATGCATAATTTAATTTAATATTGATTCATTAAGATAAATCAATTGATGCATGGAAAAAAAGCAAATACCTTACATCAAAACTGATTTGAATTAAAAAAATCATTATGATTATCTCCTTTCTCGTCGTTTTAATTTCAGAACATTATTTTAGATACGCGATTATTTTATTAATATACACAGCAGAAATTTATTATGAGGGGGGTCGTTATTTTTTGCACATTTTCTTATACGAAATTACCCATGGGGCGCTCGCCCCCTACATTGGACTGACAGCAGAATATATTTTTTTCGAAGATTGTGATGTGTTTTTCGCTAAGATATTACACCCTCTACTTCTTGGATACATCAATTATTTTGTCAGCGAAAAATATTTTCCTCGTTCATAAATTGTGAACGTAACAAAAGGTCGATTGAAATTATGCATCATTACAGTGATGTCATATTTTCGTAACAAATCTATATTATAATTCATCCAACGTGTTTCTGTTTCTGTGAGATATTTTTGTTTGAAAAACGTCGAGCATATTATATTTTTTTCCTGCGTGTTTCTGTTTGTACTCGAGGATATTTGTCGAAATATTTTTAATCCAAAATATTATCAATGATATTCGAATGTCATGAACTGTCAACACCTGGAGTCAAATCGCGACACACGAATTGAGAACCCTTTCACGATACACAACCACGTGGTGAAATCGGATTGATTTGTGGTTTAGGTTCGGTGGGAATTAGTTAATTTAGTAGCTGCGACAGACAGACATCTATACGTGCTCGGATTTACGACGAGAAGGGAAACCTCTATATACCATTCCACTATTTCCCGGGAAATTATTATTGCGTACGTGTACCGAGCTGCGGGGAGTCGCATTTAAGTTTGTATTATTTTCTTTCAGGCTTTGTTCGTCATTATCGTCTCCGAGTCGTGGACCCCATAGTAAGAGTTTCCCCTCAGTTTATGTGGTCGTTGCGTGTGTATGGGGTGCAAAAATCCACTTATTCTCCTCTGACGATTATTGCGCTTTGACAGTTTCGTTTGATTTCCGCGAAATGAAAGTGTGATGTGAGTTTGGATGTGCAAGATGAATTTTATCAGATTTGTGTTATGCTTTTGTTCGTGGTTTAAATTATAGTTGGGTTTCTGGTGAATTAATTGAAAAGGATTTTTGTGACAGGCTTCAAAATAAGTTTTTGAAATGTCTATGAATTTTCATTTTGAAAAGTTGATTGTTATGTTTAACTTTCATAATTTACTTAAAGCTTAATATTATTATAATTAGATACTCATTCTACCATTTATATGCTGTGGAAAATCTGTTAGATAAATACGGACGTACATATGTTCAGTATAAACTTTCGTCTCTGTTTCGTGGATTTTTGACAGTTGAATAAATGTATCGTCAAAAATTCTTCATTTTCGTTTTTCGGATTAAAAATTCAATTCAATATTTTTCGAAATTTTAATAGACCACTTTCCAGCAACACGCACCGAATTGCGCGAATCGAACGGCGAAATATGAAACTCGAACGCTGCGACATTTATTTATTTGCCTTTCGACAAAAACTTCAGAAAAGAAAATAAAATTGAAAAAAAAACACAATAAAAAACGAATAAATATTAAAATGAAAAGAAAAAAATACATAAACGAACGCCGAATAGTATGGCTTTCGTGTTCGGATCGACATGCAAATGCGACGCTTTTCCGCAGTTTCTTCGAGAGTCACGCGAGCGAATCCGAAAATTTTCCCCGGTTTTAATCGCGAATCGAGTCGATGTTTATGTGTGGAAAAACGATATTGAATAATAAAATGCTTTAGGAGGAGTTTTAGTTCGGTTGACGTGCAAGATGGGCGTAACTCGTGTCACATCAGCGTCAAACGTCGGCGGTTAGCCTGATTTGGTATTTTTTTTATTTTGGATTTTTACCCTTTAAACGAAACCAATTTGAAAGTTTTGCGTTTCGTGTTTCGGCGCATGAAACTTTGCGATGTTGAGGTGTGCGATTTGTGGAAATCGCGGAAAATTTGATGCCACGTATAGGGAGGAGTATTTCAGTGTGATTGATCGAATTTTGCTAAACGCTGAATTAATTTTGAAAAAAAGTAGTATTGATTCTAATGAATTTTATTCGAAAACATCATGTTCTCTTGTGCCCATTCTTCTTTTCTGAACCCTAGTGTACATCTAGAGTTTTGAAATATGTGCACGGCGATTATTTTTCGCACGTTTTCCCCGCGAAATTTATATGGAAATGCGGCTCTTTCGCACATTACATCGCTGGAATATTTTCAGTTTTTTTCTCTCACTGCCGTAATTGCCCGTAAATCTAAATCGCTATTACTGGAATGGGTTCTGGGTTGTTGTTGCTGTTGGGAAGGGAAAAAAATGAAAATATTTCGTTTCCTGATTCGTTCGACCCCCATGGAACGTTTTATGTTGTGGCAAAAGTTCGCGAAATAATGGCACAATGGAGTTTCCGTTAGATAGGATTAAAAGCCTCGGGAAATTCTTCGGCATAATTTGAAGGCGATGGAAAGGTCAGTATGAATTGAATTCGAAGGAAATTAATGAGATTTGTAATCGAATTGTAAGAAATAAGTTGTTACTTTAAATATATTTCGTCAAAAAAAATTTTTTTGAGTATTCCAAAGCTACGTTTTCAATACCGCTACGAGCAGCAAAATACAAAAAGCATGAATTTTAGTCACAATGTTTCTTGGAGTTCCAATTGTACCCAATATGATTACGATGCGTTCAGCGTGCATCTTGGTACTTGCCGCGGTATACAAAACATGCTTATCTGAAGATGTCACTTCAAATATCGGTTTCAATTTGTACGAATATTCAATAAATTTCCACTGATTTACAAAAAAATCATATATAATGCATCGATGCACTCTTATACAAAACATTGCAACGATCGAGCAACATCCGAACGACGTCTCCGTTAACCGTCGTCTCGCCGTAAAATTTCAACCCCCGCACGCGAATTAAGACGAGAATGTTAATTTCATTTTACTACCACGACTTCTTAGCGCTCTATAAGGGCTCACACCCCCGCAGTGAAGCACCCGGGAAGCATTTCATTGCGAAATGCCTCGGTTAGACGCAATAAAGAAGATGAGAAGACAAGGACATTGTCGGAATACCAAATGCGACCGAGCCTTCGGTGTTTGCGCTAAGCGCTAAATTTCTGTCGCGACACTCTAAAAAAATATATATGTGTAAAGTTAAAAAATAATACAGTGAACTCCCCCAAAGAGAGGTTCCACTTTTCAAGAAGGGACGTTATAGGGAGAATTTTTTCTCGATTTGAAGATAATCGTGAATTCAACTGTTTTCATTTTTAAAGTAAACGGCTATGATATCGTCGTTGTATATGATTTCGTCATGCTTTCATAAAATTAAATAAATCAAGCAATTCTGCATATGTTGACTCGATATAGGTGAATCAATTTGAACACTAGTCTGACATTTTGAATTCTTGCTGACTGTACTTTTGCTTCAAGTGATATTCATTGCATTTTGTCTGGAACAACATTTCCGTGACTTGCTCACAGGGAATATTAACATGACACTTCACTAAACAATATCTTATTAGAAAATGCTATTAAGACTTAAAAAAATCCTTTATAGGAGGGTTTACTGTACTCTAGCGTATACCTAGATAAGGGAATTCTTTAAAGAAATTCGAGTATGCATCCTTCGCGAAGCGTTTCTTTCCGTGGTAGGAGCATTTGCATATCGACGTTCGAATTTTTTTTTTCAGCATTTTCAGAGTTTCGCTTTGGCTCGGTCAGGCTTTGTGGAATTTACTTTGCTAATATAGTGTCTGTGCGGTTCTAATGTTGGAATCGGCGAGGTTCTGTTGTTCAGATATAGCGGAACGCTGATAAGGACGTTTCCGTGAGAAACGTGAACTCTGAAGGCTTCCGTTTTAATTCTGAGCTCGCATTGAAGGAATCCAATTTCGCTAGTGGTTTTATTCAACTCGACTCGAGATAGTGCTATTTTTGAGATGATTACTTATGAACGTACTTCATATGTATTAAATTTCATATTTTAGATCTGAGAGTCGATTTCTACTGAAACTTGTGCAACTTTTATTATCGCTAATAGATTTTATATAGCTGGATATTATCGTATATTTCGTATTTATGAAAGCTTTCCGTTCAAGTTATTACAATATTTGTGCAACTTGCGCAACGCTTATCCATTAATTTTACGATTTTCACAGCGAGAAATCGTTAAATATCCCCACCGTTCATAATGTTATAAAATCTCAATGTCGAACCAATTTACATAATCAGATAATTGATTCTTTAATTTTGTTTATATTGGTGAATCGAGTTCGTTTCAATTAGCTGCTAATTGATTATTTTTAAAATCTAGCATTCGATTAGCGTTTATAACCTATAAAAACTACAATTTATTGACGAATCAAATCGATCTGAAAGACAGACCATTGAATGCTCAATTGGAATCTATAAAGATCCAGATTGAAAATCTCATTCAATTCGAATTATTTTTAAAACTTTTTAGTTAGGATGTGGTTATATGCACTCGCGTCGTGTGCGAATACTTGGTTAAGAATAGTCGTATCGTCAGGTTATATGCACTCAATTTGAGTATAAATAGAGCGAAAATACTAGGTTATCTGTCTATTTGTCTGTTTAGATCTACGATTTACAAATATTATTTTATCGATGTGTATTCATATGTTTGTTTCACACCACTCGCGAGGTACTCTCACGTGCGTACGCCCCATAAGCACCTTTGCACACGGTTCAAGATCATTTCGCAAAACTGCCATTCTATTGTTTGAACACAGAAACGTGGTGCATTTATTTGATGGTGGTAAATGCAGAAAGGGCCTCCGGTTATTTATGACGCCGTTGCGGTGTCCGGACATCAAACGTGACGCGGTTACCGCTCGGCTAACACACGACTATCACTATCCTCGTATATTTGTTTGTAATATTTGTTTTGTACACGCTATCTGTAAAGTATGAGATGTGCATGCTTCGGAAACGATAACCGTTCGCCTGTGCTTTTGTGTCTGCTGCACTGGATAATTGACGGGTACGTTTGATAGGCGTTGAAGCTAGCGGTACTCATAAGTTTGATATGGATGCATTATTATATTATATTATATGATCGCTAACAAGGAGAGGCTACATGAAGGTCCAAATTGATTCCGATAAAATATTGTAGAAATTGAGTATGAGTTGGATAATTCCGGTATAGATGGCCATATGGAATACGATGGTCAGCAGTATTTATTCCCCTTAAATCGGCAATAATTGTTATTATTTGTTACTATTGGATGTCCTGTGATCGGTAGACATCTATTTGAATGCAAAAAAGACTAATTATTACCATTCTTTCGTAAAAAAAAACACCACTGACCATCATCTCCCATATGGCCATCTATGCCGGTATTACCATTTGGATATGAAATGTTTGTAACAACAAATGTACGAACTTTCAATTGCGACAACTGAAAAATTATTGAAAATAACGTTTTCGTTCATCACAGCTATTTCGCATCTATACTTAAATTACATTTCTACAAATCCTTTGAAATCGATAGGAACCTTTATGTACACACTCCTTGTGAGATGTGTTATGGAATCTTAAATGGTGTGCATGTAACGTCGACAATAAAGATAGCATTAATGCATCTAATAAAGCCGCAGATCGGCAGTTATTTCGATATATAATTTATACGGATTTGTTTCGTTTAACAGCTGATTTTATGCTCAATGTTCATTTTGCGCTTTCGATTCGTCTATCGGATTCGAGTCGGTCTGCGATTTTCGCTCATTACTGTCGCGTCGTAAAATCGAAACGACAATAATAAACGTTTTATAAATTTACGTTGCCAGGTAAACGCAGCGGAGAGACGATCGTAAATTAAAGGATAAAACGTAATTTATACGCGACAATATCGAAGGTTCACTACGGGGGTGGGCGACTCCTAGACGATTATTTTCCTTAAAAAAATAATTTTATAATTTATTCGATTCAAAATTAATGATATCGTGTTAAGACTACCATCGACACAATCGAAACATCTGTTCGATGGACCAAAAACAAAAGTAATCCAATTCAATAAATTTCCACACAGTGAAAACATCCAGAATGACCATAACGAGAGACTACACGAAACCTAGATAATCGACACCGTCGTAATTCAAGCGCTATACGTACACACGAGCGGACGAAACGTATCGTGACGAAATCGATTCCCGATAGATTTACGATAGTTTTCGCCGAAATTTATAATGACGACCTCGCAGCTTTCTTCTCCAGGATATATACGTATTTATACCGACTTTATATATGTATGTACGAAAGACCGTAATTATCCGTGTACGAGTAATGCTCTCGGAATTCAATCGATCCGCGGCGATAACGATCTATTCGGTGCCACATATAATTGGATTCGTCTTTTTTCCCGAAGGTTTTCTTAGGTCGTTTCTTGTTTTCGATTATCGAATCGGGTCTTTTTATTTCGAATCGATTTTGCTTTTTTTTTTCATTTGTCGTCGTCGTAGTCTTCGATTCGAATCGAAGGCTTTTTTCCGGAGACGTTTCGTTTTAATTAACATACTAAGCTTTCGTACTGCGAGAGATATTGCCGCGTTCTGTATGCAAATTTTGTTTGTTGCTCGTATGAGGTTTCTTTCTGGCTTTGTGTGATGCCATATTAATTTATTCGATAATTGACACTCTTCAAATAAATGTTAATTGATTTTTTTTCAATATAAGTTTATTTTATCGTGTTTGAATTGTAAATGTTACGATTGGATTTTTATTCGTTTGATATTGTTTTAGATGTCTATAGCGATTCGATATCGGAATTAATGTGAATCATTAGATATTTTTTATTCAAATGAATGAAAAGTGATTATATATTGATATGAAATTTTAACATATTGCATATCGTTGGAAGCCAAGTGGAGTTATTAACATGGCAGCGATTTAAAGAAAAATGCGGTCAAAGTTCAATTTTTATTGGGAAGGGAATAAGTGATTCGGTGAAAAATCTTAGCACAGGTTCAGAAATCGAATGAGAAAATTAATGAAAATGTCTAGAAATAACTTCTGCACTTAACTCCAGTCGAAAAAAATACATTTATCCCAATTGGCGTCCAACAGCATCCTATAAGATTTAACATATAGAAGATATATTGAATCCCTTCGTAATCTATAGAAAGTAGATTGATCGACCCAGATTCAGTTCATATCTACTCAATTCATTAATCTATCTTATTTTCCATCTACGTACGAATCGAAATCCAGCCAGAATTTTTATTCTAATTTTCCGGCTGCATAAATTAAATCGATTTCTCTCATAGATAAACGCCGAGATACGTCGAGTAACCCGATTACTCGACGCTATAAGAGTTCGACATCCACTTTCGTCTTATTCGGATCGAATCATACCCCGCATTATACGACTACTATATAGAGTCGTTCATCCGAGATTGGCGAATACCTCGCGGAACGTTTCGCATACCGATGCGATATCGAAACGTTCGCGATCCGTAAAATTTGAATATTCACAGCCGAATATCGTTTCTGCTTCGAATTCGGCGCACTGCAGTCGAGATTGCGATCGTCCGTTGCAATTATGCAGATTTTCTACCATTGTTGATGCTCGAGTCTCTCTCCTTCGAGTGCTGGACCTCTCCGAGAGTTGTTTCGTTTATTGTATTTGCTTTTTTTTTTATTATATCGAGGAAATAGCCAGACAATGCCGAAAATAACAGATAGACGACAGTATAAGTATTCGAGTCTTTGCAAGAGTTACATGTCGTTTTTTTACCGATCGTTTCTTTCGAATTTGATTCTAATGAAAAAAATATTTAGGAAATATATGTATGAACATATTTTTTGTTTTATTATTTTATAACATGAGTTGAAAATGGATAGAATGCATGTTTTGATGAATTCAGTTTATGCTATCGGCAAAGTAAAGTTATCGCTTCACCGATACGAAACGTCAGACGTAAACGCAACGTCAGTTGTGCTTTCAACACAATAACATCCAAGCTTCAAATGCTCTCAACTTCTACAATGCCTTACATATATAAACTAGGATTAAATAAAGGTTTCACGTATCGCTCACACCTTTCAAGAACATCATATTTCAAAATTCAGCAATTTTTAGCTATGCCTGAAAGAGCGTCATATACTTTTGTGAAATCCATTATTTCCAATCTGACAGTAAAAAGTTCAATCGAGATTGTTTTATGGGATGATTTTTATGAAGTAGCAGTTTTTATTGACGAAATTTCACTTCACTAACTCAATCAAGGTTTTTTATAAGTGACCATGAATTTGCCAAATTCATTTGCATCCGTTATGTTTAAGAACGTAAAATATTGCGGTCTTTCGACAACGAATCTGATCAGGTGAAAACCGACTCTATGTACTTACTAAATCAATACTACAACCCAGTAGATATAACCTAGTATCTACTAGAATATTTTTCGACTGACAACATTCGCGTTCATGTGAGAGCGATATCTCAGCCTTCCACCCAGTTATCGAAAGAAATAAGCGACCTTCTATATTTTTTTACATTTTCTTCATTTGTGAAAATAAAATTTAATCTCGACTTTAATGCACAACCATATTCACATCGTCACTATGCGTTATGAGCGCTTTATTGTCGGCTTGCATCTCGAGTGCGTTTAATTGCACCCTCGATTACCATACAAAACGCTTATCTGCGTTATTCATCTCGGCCATTGTCGTCGTCTTCGATGCCGTAATATTGTTCGTATGTACCACACGACGAATGTTCTGAAACGCGTATATCTGATTGCGATTGTGGTGTGTGGGTTATGCTCTAGAATCTGGTATCGAGCTGCATTTGCGGCTATCTTTCCGTTTATTGTTTAAGTTATTTATTTTTTGAGCTTTGTATGGATAGAAAGTGTATGTGTTTAAGGTTGTGTGTAGTAAATTTTGATATTTTAGTTTATAGATTCTATGTTATGTCGAGTAATATTCATGCTAAATTTGAAGTTATTTTCGAATAATAATAAGGATAATGTTTGAGAGGTTCGTTTAATAGTTGAAATTAATGATGCGTTCATTTGTAAGCTTGATTGAATTTTTTAATAGCAACAAGTAATCGTCTGTAAACTTACAACCTTCAGTATTTTTTTAGTGAACTTGCAACTTGAACTTTATTGCTATTTAAAATTCCAACATTAAACCGCACTTTCACTTAACAAAAACTCTAAAGCTGCACGCTTCGATTACTCACAAACTTGAAAATGTTTAAATTTTCGAATCTTCAAACCGCTTCTCGAAGAGTCATCCTCATTAAGCCGCCAAGCAAAGCGGCGCCGATTAATTTCGAAATCGATTGTTTTTGCACTTCTCAGTTCACGCTTCGCAAAGTCTCAAACAAACCGCAAATGAATTTCATTTCTTCGGATCGCGGAGCAGTTCGTCTCGGAGACGAGCCACAAGTCATCGAACGCCAAGTTTGAGTTTCAAAACTTGCACTCAGTACAAGCAAAGCGATTGAAAAGTCAGTTCGGTGTGTATCGGCGAAAAGTTTGTTTTAGATTTCGATTTAGAACCGCTAATGGATTTGACGAAACGAGAGTGTATAATTCGAGTAAAATTCCATTAATGCACTCGGAATGAAAATTGATACAGTAATTCCACTTTCATCTTCGATAATTGTAATCGGCGATTGCCTTCCGCGCGCATAGCAATATTGCCCAGACTAGTGCACAAATTCGCAAATTGCACTATATGCAACACGTGCGAGTCTCGTAATGAACGTATTAGTCTGGTACAGAGTACATACCGAATTTTAAATAAATTGCCATCGGACACCGGGTGCATTTAGATAATTCGTATACACTGCATACTGGTCGGTGGTGCACATGCAAGGGATGCACCGCTAATGCAGTTAGACTAATGATATGTTATATAGTGGATGCCATTCAAAACGCACCATGCACCCCTTAATTTTACGCAATCGAATTACTATGGGGCACTTTGACTTTCGAACCACCCCTTAGTGTAGCGGTTATCGCTAGTTTATTCACAGTGATTCTTCTAATTCAGTAATCGAGTTAAATTTATATCTTGTTAGACTTGTGGGAATTGTTATTGTATTCTATATTGATTTTGGTTAGTAAGAGTATCGATTCTAATGGTGTGTCCATACGTATGAAAATATTTTTTATGCGGCATGTTGTGTTTTGTCGCTGGAAGCCGCCGGCCTGTGTGTGCCGCAGTAGCTGTTTTTTTCTTGTATTTTATTAAAATAGAATATAAAAGGACATATCTAACATCAAAAACACACCTTATCCGCTAAGTATAAGGGATTTCACACGACTTCCACAAGACTAGGTACACTCTAGCGCGGCCCCATAATAGGCAAAAAGGACGAAGGCGGCAAACACACGAGCGAGTCACGGATTAGATTTATGTCGTCTACCATGCTATATTCAAACAACAATGGACGAGGCTCGATGTCTCCACATACAGACACACAAACAAACATAGAGCACACAACAAAGCCAAATTAAATGATACGACCCCCGGCCCGGCCATTGTACCTCGCGGAGGTATAGTGATTGTGCGGCATGACCCACACACACGTATAAAAGGTAAAAATGACCGTTGTTTACTAGAGATTGTCGGGCCTTTCCCTTGTTCTCCGGTGTGTATTATAACGCCGAGTTGTTGTAGATGATCCGTTTACTGGGCCTGTCTAGGATATACTTTTGTTTTGTGTCTGAGGGATACTGGATTGTGGACTCTATTGTGAGGAGTTTTGGACACTTTGGATGAATTTCATAAATGTTGCGTTTTTTTATATAAAAAAAATACTAAATGGGTTTGTAGTTTCTTTTAGAAATTGAAGACTAATCGATAACTGTTTTTAATATTGAATTTGGCTCTACTCTCCAAAATGGTTGCACAAAAATTTCTTCCGAGAAATGTTTTCATTCAATCAAATTTTCCATTGAAAAATCTCAAAATTTTTGTGCCAAATGTAATATTATAAACCGTAAATTGATTACTCTTTAAATTTTAAAAGAAACTATTATACAAATCCATGAAAAAATGCAATATTATATCAAATTCATTACGAAAAAATGTCTGGAATTAAATTCAATGCTTATGAGAGGTGATTTGTTGGTGATTGCATTATTATTTTCATTATTTAATGAAAATGTGTCATATTTGAGAACGATTCTCGTTTTAATTACAGAATTTTTGAGTTTAGTCATGCGATATTACGTGTTGTGCAAGTGTGTGTAAATTCGAATTGATCATTAAACATTCATTTACTGCACTGGTGCAATTTGCTCGACTTGTCAATCATTGCGGATTCGTTACTAAATATTACCGATGAAAACAATTAGTGTAAATTATGATAAATTTATAATTTCGTTTGTGTTCTATTTATTGTATAGATTTTTCGTCGAGTTAATTGAATCAGGGAAGCTTCAACAATGGGCCTTTTCCCTTCAGAAGTTTTGATTGTAACTTTGTTGGAGTACTTTGGCTCGTTAAAGATCGGATCTTTAATCAATTTCACGTGTAAAGGTGACCCTTTAATGTCTACAGTGTTAAAAAGGAAACGAACGTTATTTAACATCAACGCCCCGAGCTTTCTTTGATTCGAATACCATTTAACCTTAATACATTTTTAATTCAGGACGAGGAAATATCAAATTTTCGAGCAATTCAAAAGTTGTTTCGTCGTATCTTTATTTTTTATACCGAATCTTTTACTGGCGATGAAAACGCATTTAATTTGTATCCTTAGATTTATTACGTTGTTCATTCTATAAATTTATAATGTTTACAATGTTGTGGAAATTTGATACTTTGGGTCACAAAAAAAGGTCATTTTACGAATGGAGTTTTTCACATAAAATTTTGGCAACAGGTTTATCGAATCATAAGGATCACAGGAAACCGTATAAATGCATTTGAGAACCGCTGGCATGCGACAAATACATATTTGCATAAGTGCACATGACGCAATATGCGGGCTATGCCAAAAGATTAAACATCAACTATTTATTTTGATTTTCAACCACTCAACCAAAAATTCAATATAATCTACATACATATACAGAAAAATATCATTTCACTTAAATCTATTAATTAATTTATCTTGCATACATAGTCCATTCCAATAATTAAGGAAACCTGTTCTTTTCTGTTGCAATGAAACAGCCTTGAATTTTTTTATATGAAGAAAAATATGCATTTTTTAATGTAATAATACATTTAGTTTTTGCAATGACTTACTAAAATGTATCTATTAGTTTAGTAAGCTTTAAGAAAGTGTCACTTATACAAATGATAAGTTTTTTAATGGTAGGTAAAAGTTTTTTATGAAAGGGTTTTTTGAAGAATTTTATGAATTCTACAGATTTTTCTCAAACACACTATCAAGAAAATCCTCTCAAATGCATGATATTAAATTATTTGCATTATATCGAAACATATAAGCTTATAAGCGGTGCATAGATCGTGTGCACCTGCGATGCACCAGTTGCACTCCACGGTGCAACTTTTTCGTCGAACGGGTGGCTTTCAGACCCGACGTGCACATTTATATAATAAACAATACGTAGCGCAAATATAATGCGGATAATACAAATATACACCTGGTGTGGCTTTTAAGCAAAAGTTAGATATACGTGGATGTTTGTTCGTTCGTTTGTTCGTTCGCCGGACCGAACTTCCCACTTAATGGATAAATTCGAAACTTTGTTCGCGCGAGCACAATTCGGCGTTTTATGACTGAGTGTTTAGTAATTGTCTTTTTGATATTTCAATTTGAACGAATCCGCCGTATGATAATATTTTCGTTTGTAAATATCGTTCATTCGTTCGTTCGTTTGTTCGTTGCGAGTTTAATGCGTTTTCCGTTGCTGAGTTGTCTTGTTCGTATAAAAGGATTTTGTTGTTTGTACGTGTTTCGAGTTTTATACACTTTATTTTAATGAATCATTGTATTAATATATTTTTTTCTATTTTGTTACAGGTAAGAATGTCTTCATTATGATTATTTTATGTGAAGATGAATTGGAGTTAACGCTTTGTTCAGCGTTGATAAGAAATTGTGCATTCCTCGAAAAGTTAACGGAATTCAAGTAAGGCTTTTTTAGGCTATAACTTTGTCAATGAACATAACATTGTCATATTTCCTTAAAATTAAATAAATTCAGCAATTTCACAATGTCTTTCGGTTCATTTGGCCAGTATTAAGTCTAAAAAATAGTTTCATAACGAACAAAATAACTTATATGTATGAGATTGCTTAATTTATTCTATTTTAAGAAAATCTGACATAGTTGTATTCTCTGAAAAGGTTACAGACATTTTCTTTATAATAATATTCAATCTGCTTTGAATATATAATTATATAACTTAATTTTTCATTCGAATACTGCACTCGTAAACGTGACGTTTAATCACCACGAACGTTCGTCAAAAACACATAAACGAAAAATCCCATTGTATATAATAAAACTGTCAAATATGCAACACTATCTCATATGCATAATACGAAAATGCTCAATTTTCACGCTTTCGAATTTACATAAAACAACCTGAACGCGTATCGGCGAAATCGTCTTCGAAAATTTTCTTGCGTGCTGAAACGCGCTTCACAAAACACATTTTTAAGTGCTTTCGTTTTCTGCTCGGTAATATAATAATAACGAGCTCCGTTTTTGTTGTCCGGTCGTTAAACGACTCTCGTCCTCCTCTGCATCGCCATACTATTATTACACCGTATAATATTATATTTATACATATATTATATATAAATATGTGTAGGAGAGCCCGGAGGAATATTCATAATATACAATATTTCCGTATTTTAGAGAGGCATGCCGGCTTTAAAACGAAAACGATATTTAATCATGTAATCCTAGCTCTGTTTGGCTCGTTCGCGTGCCTGGAAGGTTTCGTTTTCTTCGAAAAATATACGATTTCCTTTCGTGTTTATCGCGCATTAAGCGCGAGTACGAAGACATTTTCCCAGGGAAATGCCACCGATATAACGGCTATCTTCGTCATGGGGTGCGAGAAAAATCCTCATATTATACATGCGGGTTGTTCTGAAAGTATTAAAAATATATAAAATATTACTTTGGAAAGAATTTTCATAAAAGATTTTTAATATAGAATGGAAATTTTATGTGCAACATATAATAAATATAGATAGATGCATATGAAAATTGAGAAATAAATAATCAGAAATATTTTTAAATTCGAATGGAACTATTTTTAACTAAAGATTAGGGAATTGGACTTTTAGTGTGTCCATCGTTCGAATGTATAAAAGTGAAAGTGTGCGTCGTTTGTGTACTTGTATATCACCTTTAAGGGGCTGACCATTATCGAAGCCATCAATTCTGATTTATTCTTGTTCCGGCCCTTATTTATACTCTAATACGTTTTTCCTACCCACTTAAATTCACTCTCAAGTTGCATTTCGACGGTAATGCATCACCATCAATTGTTGCAACTGTCTAACATTAAATAAATATTTAAATTGAATAATAAAATTTAGTTTGTCGTATAAATAATAAATCTGGATCAAGCGGAAAATTTTGTCGCGATATATTTTTATCAATGAAGAATCGCTGACTTGTTTTTCCCGAACTGCGAAAACAATTTTCTTCGGAAAACTTGTCACAAACCTATGAAATACTATCTTCTGATACTTCCACACGATCAGATACGAATCACAACTGTATTGTACGAACGAGCATCCGAAACACCTACGAATAAATCGTGTGCGTTTCCCTCCCCTAATCTTAGGTCCGCGATCTAAACGCGCGCGACAATGGCGATAACTCATTCATCGGTAGCGGGAAAACACACGAGACACCCTTTACAATTTTCCAGATAAGGGAAAATTACTCCTGTTCTGGCCCTTCGTTATTTACGGACGCGTTCGCACTAAAAACGACAATAAAACTCTGGCCGCAGAGGCCGCGGGGGTCGAAAGTTCGCCCGTTTTGCGACGCTCCGAGGATGTCTTTAAGCCTTAAGGAGCATTCGAAATGAGGTATAAAGTTGAGATGGTTTGATCTGGGACGTGTGTGCTAGTTCTCCTTTGCGATATATGTATATAGAGACTTGGAAGTTTCATGAATTTGAAGAATTCAGTTCGAATTTTGAATGATTCTTCTTCAGTTTTTGATGCATCAATTCTTTCATTGTGATTGATTCTTTTGATTGGGTAATATCTTGATTCATGTGTTAAAATATTTTATGTTCAATTCATCTGCTATAGTTTTCGAAATTTCGTCGGTTTGTGCCACCCATGACAATTCTTTAATGCAATATTATTAACCAGATGCACTTTCTAGAAACTAGCATGCGAGTTACCATTTGAATGAGAAATCGTTACTTAGCATCCGATTTGTATCAAATTCGATGCTAGAACTTGACCTTTTCAATTTTTTGAATAGCAACCAACGATCGATCGTTTGAATTATTCGATTGCCATGCATTTTTCCATAAATATTGTCTATTCGGATGCAAGTTTCAAGAAAATGTACTGGCCTTTATATCGGAACAGTAGTTTTGCTAGTTAATTCTCTTCATATGTGAAACTAGCGAACTTACTATCAATTAACATTATCGATGTGTGCGTTATTTCAGTTGACTCCAATTGCCACTGTGAGTAAAACTGTCAAGTGAACGTTCAATAATTTTCATTCTGATTGAAAAACGCACCAAGAAAGTAAATAATCTTAATATATTTAACAGTCACTACATTTGAAAATTGTTCCGGTCTTAATCAAAACGCCCTCATACGACATAAACACCTTTATCGCCGCCGCCTAAAACTACACGTGTACCCCAAAACTAAAGCGACAATCTTACACCCTTAGAGCCGTTGAACGGATGCCATCATCGCGCTCGCACTTACCGCCTCGTAATCGAAACTTTCGCCTAGGTGGAAATATAATTTTAATCCGGGGCGTGCGAATTCTCTCACGACGAGGACGAGCTTTAAAGCTCCTTTGTGCTCCCGACGCAGAATGCGTATAATTAATGGCACCGACGGCGAGCGTAAATCTTGCTGACGTCGTCGGAGGCTCCTTCTTCGGTGGTGGATGTTAATTGGAACACCGTCGAGGACCACCGACATCGTTGCGCAAGTCCGGCTATCGGGTGTGCTCTTCCAGTTTAGATAGGATTAGGTGTTTTGCTGTTTCGTTGGAAAGTGTTAGGTATGAGGGAGAGTTAGGTTCTTAAGAAAAAATTAGATTGGATGGAAGTTTAGATGTATTTATGCTTGAGAGACGTTATGTGTTTCGTATACGATTAATAATATGTCAATTTGCCAATACGTATGAAGGAGTGTTCATATTGTACAGCGAAGCTCAGATACGGTAGAAAAATTGTATAGATATCTTTCTCGTGTTTATAAACCTCTCTGTATTTTTCTGTTTGCGTTTTTTTGTAGTGTCTGTGCTATGCTTTGCAATATGAAAGCTCCTTGATAATTATCAGCAAATTTAAAAAGTATTAGTATGCTCCTAAATGACAGTCCTCTATTAATATTGATATAATTTATTGTTAATTTTTTTTATTCATACTGAAAATTTTCCCGATGTTGACTGTGGATATCAGAATAAAAGAAGGGCTAAAATAATTTAATAAATAGCATAAATTGAGATTCATAAAAAAAATCAAGGATATCTGCTAATTTCAAAAATAAATCATGACGAATTTGATCTATTACCTCACTTTAGATTTAGAAACTTCTCGGAACGAATAATTCAATATTTATCACCAATAAAACAAACACCTTCATGCAATTCTCATTCAAAACCAATATTAACACATACTAGCGAAAAAAAACGCGTAGGTTTCCTCCGCAACGAACTGCCGACGCATGATCGATCATTTTATTATCGTCAACTAACACTTCTTGTAAATCACCCGTCGACGTTCAACAGCATCTCGAGCATAAATCACAAGCACATTAGAGAAACTCACTTCTAAATTCCCCCCTTTATCAAAGAGGAGAAAACTGTCTTAATTTGCCGACCTGACGTCGTCATCGGACCGCACATGAAAGGGGTCCATTGTGGTCGTGTCATCCGCATCCTTTGTCGACGCATTGCGGTCCTGCAACCCTCTGTGCAAACTTTTTTAAAGCAATCCAAGCCTGTGTCCTTTCATTAATTAAATCGTGTGCGAGAACCCCTCGTCGAACTTTGATGTGTCCGAAAAATGGACCTTTGATCTGTTTGATTGTTCTCGATGGTGGCGTCTCGCGAAACAAAGGCTCAATTATCGCCGCACTTTTGTGTGTGATTTTGTATGAAAAAAAAGCGTCGAAAGCGTAAGCGGACAATGAAGTCGTTAGTCGTCGTTGTTGTGTGGTTTATTATAGGTCGTAAAGTGCGTTTGATTCGATGTCGTAAAGGCGGAAATGTGCCTATTCATATAGCCTTATTCGTTCGATTATCATGTGTGTTTATTGTGTTTTGAGAATTATCGTTTTCGTAGTTTGAATTTAATATGGATCGACTTGATTTAACATAGTATTATTATGCAGATCAATGGCTAGTAAATCTATTTTGATATTCTATGAGTAGATAAATCCATTCGAACCTCTATCAACGAACTGCGACTTTTTCACCTCAATGCTAGCGACCATAAACTGTTTCACAATTATAACGGGTGTCAACTCACGCAGTTTTGAAGCAGATAATAACAAATTTCGAAATTTGATAGATGGTATCCTATTAACAGAAGTCCTAGATCGTATCATACACATCTCGAATCGAGCAAATAAATAAAAAAACCTCATTTCGATCCCGTGAAAAATGAAAATCGCAGGGAGCGTGCGAAATTTGAAAGCTCACCGCTGCATACAAAATGGTAGTCGACCAGAGTCGCAATTAATCTCACTGACACGGTAGTCGATGTCCTTTTTTCCATGTCCTCAGGTATCCTCAGGCATGGCCACGACCAGGTCGTGACTCGGCAAACAGGAGGTGGTCCCGAATCTGTTTTGTATGAACTTGTTGTACCTCGATTTGCTCGCGATCGAGCTCGGCATCTACTATTCTTATGTAGTGTTTCATTTTTTTTTTTATTCGAATTTGTTCATGTATTTATGTATGAGTATCATGTAATTGTTGAAAATTATCAATCGAATGAATTTAAAATTGTATTACATGATTCTCAAGTTGATCTTTTCTTCGAAGGTTTTATATTCACATTCTAGAGAATATTATGAAAATTTATTATTTTGATATTATCATACGTGCAATTTCATAAAATATCATTGCTTGCACAATTTTTAACTCGACACTAATTCAAAGCAGAACAACCGTACCTGTTACGTTTACGATGTTTACGCTTCGAACGCATCCCGTTCTCTTTTTGTATAACGTCTCCCAGAGCGAAGTCGGCGCTCGTAAAGCCGAATTTTCCGAAAAATTTTTCAGCTGAAAATTTCATTTTAACGCCGGGCACACACGCGAGTCGTATGTAATTTTTTATTGCCCAATAAAAAGTGATAACGCCTAGAACGGGGCCCGCGCGCTCGATTGCACGTGCAATATTGAAGATCCTCCCCGTGCAACACTTATGAACATACACACAATACGCCCATACTCTCATTTACGCGGATTTTTTTTACACGGTCAAGTTTAAAACAGTACTGATTGACTGCTCTCTCCTATATCTATAAAGGAACCTCTCTAATTAAAAGCGGAAACATATCGGTCTGAGAACTTCTCAGACGTCATAAAATTATAAGATGAACAATCATTCAATTCTTTGTGAGCAAATGCGACTCTTTGGCTTTCTCACTCGTACACAAAAAATTGAATGGGTTGCTTATTTTTCTTTTTTTATGACGTCTCAGAAGTTCTCATACCGTTGTGCTTCCGTCTTCATATGGAAACATAGTCATGCAGTTTCCATTTACGCGACTTTCGAGAAGAACATACATATCTACCGCGTAAACGGGGGGATAGGTGTACTTCATTTTTTAATATTTTTGCGAATATTTTCATTTCATCCAAGTTTATCTAGGGGAGGGAGGGGATATTTTTTTAATTTCGTCTTTGTGCCGCTTAGCCGTTTCATTAAACGTTATTACGCCTCGAAAGGGATTTCTGCCGAGCCATTAATTTCGTTAAAGCGTGGATAAACGCGACAATTGTCTTTGTGTTTCAAACTGAGCTGGATCTTTTGATACCGATTCTCTGTGCTAAATTTTGCAGGTAGAGGTTGTTGCAGCGCTCCGAGCGAATCTCTAAATAATGGTATGGCGTTTCCTAAACTTCGGCTACTCCTTTCTCTCCCATATAATTTGTTTTACTATGCGAAAACTGAAAAGTTCCACCGTCTGCGATGTAAATTTGCTCGGTTGATTCTTATTTACGGTTTGTTAATTTTGTTCGTTTATTTGTTGATAGTTCTCGGTTGCGGATTTTCTTCTAATTTATTAGATTGCTTTAAACTTCCTGAATTTTGTATGAGATTCGATGAATTATTTATTCGATTAAATTGATAATTTTGCTAAATTAAATTCTTCGAAAGAAAATGTCTACTATGTAAAAATCGAGTAGATTTTGCCGCAAGCTCTGAACCGTATCAATCTTTGTTTAGTCAATTTATTATAACGCGAAACTTTCTTAACGTCCTCTTCGGATCCCATCTCATGCAAATTCCTTAAAAAATTCACGCAAATTCCTTATTAGAGAAACCCGAACCGGAATATTTCCTCGGGGAGGCGTTCGGCTTCGGCCCACATAAATTACAATAACATACGAAAATTTTCGAGTTTCTGCTCTTCCTATTAAGAGCTAAACGTGACTAACTCTACTTAGCGAGAAATCGAGAGATATGATCAAACGTACTTGTTACATTTTTCAAAATTCTTTCCATTATTCTATTTTGTGGTAGATGTAGATGTGGTAGATATTTAACACATAGAAAATTAAGACTATAGCAAGTGTTTTGACATTTAAATATATTTTTTTTTATCAAAATTGGACTTAATCACTATCAGCTCTGAACTTACATATGACTATAAGGCGCGATCGCTTCTTCGTTCTCGACACGGTTATTTTAATCGGTCGACCGGTAAAGTTAACCGTTTAATGTCGACTACACGATTAATACTTCTCCTTTTTTCGGTGGAAATTAAACGCGTATGTTCAGAGCAATAAATCGTTCGCTACGCCTCTATTATAATACTGTGTGTAGTCGGGTGCATCCCGAGTGCATATAAAAAGTAATGGGCGCCCAGTCTAGGCTCTATATTGTAATTTTGAATCATTTCTCGGTTTTTTTTTACTCACTATATTGTTCCATAATGCTTGGCCGAGGCAGCTTTTTTTAATTTCTATATATTTACATACGACGTTAAAGCCCCGTAATTACGCGTAATACGAAATGTGTATAAAACGGAGAACGGACGCGCAGGTTCATTTGGGTCATAGCATTTTGTTTAATATGACCTGGATCCGTTTATTTATCGGTTTAATGATTTATTTTACGTTCGAAGATGGCTTTTATGAAATTTCAAATGGAAAATATTCGTTTTTTTCGGGGCTTTTATTTGTTTAATATTCTGATTGAATTTGTGTTTGGATGTTGAATATCAAAATCAAATAATCGCACAGTCAAAAGGTTAATTATGAATAACTTCAAATTGAATTGGAATTATTTTATGTGTTTATATGAATAAAAAGTAATGTATGCCTGTCTGTGCTTTATAGACTTCTCAACGGTTGATTCTTTAATAACGAAACTTCATATTTTTTGTATTCATGTCTAGGAAGGTTTCTGGCTCATTAAATTTTACAATTTATTAGGTTTTTACTATGATTTTTCACAGGGGTGTCTTAGGCGTAACAAAGCCATAAAACATATTATGCACGGCCTATATAAGCAATGGGATTCACTATGGGAATAGGAAATACTATACGATAATTTACAGTCGACTTTAAGTCCAAAAATTCTAAGCAACTCCGAGTCACAGAAGCTAGTATTCTCAATAAAAATCAAATTATTCATGTTATTTAATTCATCAAATATATAATCGTTCAAACTTTATTTAAAGAACCATCAAATCTTAAAAACTCATCCTCTCGATAGAACGCAGCCGCAAAATCACCGATCGACCATAAAAACCACCTTCCTACCGTTCAACGCTCAATCGTACGAAACCGACGAAAAAACAAACACAATACCATACGGCAAACGAAAATAAATAAAAACCACATACATATATAAAACGTCGTTTAAAAAGCGGGCAGTTTGTCGCTCTATCGCATTCCCGCCGTTACGGTCGTTATTTACGGCGCGTCCAATTAACGGGCCCGTTCGGTAATTGAATATTTAACCTTATCGACGGGACTGATCCCCTTTCGATGCCGCCTCAGTTGACCTTCCGATGCTCGATTGTTTGGTTTTCGGTTTTTTCGATACGATTTTTGGATTTTTTTATCCATTTTTGAGTCGGTACAGATTTTTGGGTTTTGTGTTTTTTGTCGTCGGTGCTCTTCGGTGCGTTGATGTCTCGCGTTTTTCCGTTCGGACTGTTGAAGAATGTCGATTGTCTCGTTTGCTTCCACATTGAGTGTGGATTTTATGTGTTTTTTTTTTTTTAATAGTGAGATGTTTCAGATAAGTTGCTGTAAAAATGGAATCAATGTGATGCTATAAAAAAAAGAAAATTTGGTTTTTATATGTTGTTCGATTCATCGATCATCATTATTTTCTTGAATGAGATAATTCTCTTCAATTAAATTTCATAAAAATCAAATTTATTCCGATATAATTTAAATTAAATATGTCCTATTTCAGTTTTGATCGATTTCATTCACAATCACAATTCCAATTTCACCTATTTCATTCATTTATGTTAGTCTGAAAATACCTTCAACTTAAGCTATAAAATTCGTTGTTATATCGTTCGTATCGATCGATTTTTATTTTAAACAAATTGAATCTCATTATACAGCCATGGTCCTAAAAAGTTTCAGTATTATTGCTTGTACGGTTGAAAAGTTATAGTCATTTAAACTTTGACCCAGCGAGATCGCAGCATCCAGTTATGTTGATGCGTTCGAGCTTATATTCAAGATGAATAACTGTTCTTTTCGTTGTGCACAAACTGTGAGAATTATATTGAATAAATTACATGCCCGAAAGTGATTATATTTATACAACGCTGACATGTTATCGAAAAAAATAATTAATCACATAAAATATGATACTATCAACTAAAAATTTTCGCCGATTAAATAATGAAGTGTGCGACATTCGAATGTGATTCAAACTAAATTTTGATTTCCCTCTAAAGCCGTAAGCGGTTATGGGGGTCGCGTATGCGGAATTAGTACCGCCATAATTAATGCGGTTAATTATGGCGCTTTGTTAGCAACGGGCGCGCAACTTTCGTTAACTCAATTTTAAATATTAGCAAAACGACCCGTCCTTTTTACGCAGACCCGAAACGGGACGAAGGCTTTAATCCGATACGCAAACAAACGAACTTTCATCCGAGTGCAAATAAACATGATAAATTCGAACGGCGTCGTCGTAAATTGCTCGCGCATAAATTGTTTCCGAATATAAACGTCGGAAAATTTAATGAAAACGATATAAAATCGGCCGCGATTAACATATTCGATAAAAGGTTCGATTTTTATGAAATTTATTCGATTCGTTGATCGTGTGGGATGTTTGATTTATTATGTCGGCGAAGTGCTTAATTGCATGATGAGATTTTAATTTTATCGTTTTGAAAAAGAAAGGACTCGTCAATAAAATATGCATCAAGAAATTATGCATACTTGTCGACTGCGAAAGATCTTCCGATAAATTCCGCGCAATCCGCGACGGAACATTAACTTTTACGAGTGATAAAATTAACTTGATTTTCCCTTCGCAAACAATATAAATTTTACGACGTTATTACGAAATTGAATGCGAATACTCTCTATTCGGCGTATAAAAGTCGCGATTGCATCTAACGGTGAACTGGCTATATGCGGTTTGGCTTTCGAAATTGACGCGATAATTGACAGCTTGCGGGACAAACTAATTTCGCGACGCATAGCGAATTTGCGGATTTGAACTTCGAATGCACAAGTGCATAATTCAACCCTTCAATCGCAGTCGGTTGTTGTACCATCTGATGCGCGAATGCATATGTATGACTCTTGTTCGATATTGAAGAAGAGGGTGTTCCTTGGATAAACCTCGTATTTTCTCGGGACAATTCAATTTCTGCACGTAGTTTGAGGAGAGCTTTGTCGTATCCGACTCCACTCAGCTGAACACATTTGTATTCTCACATTCGCACATATATCTCATTCGAATATATTCGAAAGATTTTTATTATGGCGCTATTCCATCTGTCTGTGTGGTGTAACACTCGGAAACTGTGACAAAATAATCATGCAATTAAATGTTTGACGATTTTCATACATTCCGATGGGTAGTGATATCGAAAACTGTCGCTCTATTCGTTTCACAAGTTTGATTATGTGATTTAGACTCTAATGACTGATGTGATAAGATCTATATTAGCATGTACATAAGTAAACCAAAATGGATCTTAAAACGCGTTACTGATTGCACCATTTGGCATGCATTTATTTCCATAGGAGGTTGTGAATTTCGTTCGGACTCAAAATCTTTGACAGATTTAACTGTCAAAACAATCGAAGGTCAACTGCTAGTTTGATTGAAATATACAAGCGCGTGATTACGATTTCGACTCTGAAAAAATATTGAATAAGTCGTCGTGAATTATTAAAATTAATGTAACGTCTCTAGGTATATGAATAATGAAAATAATTGCGTATATTTTTCATTTGATATTTTCGAATGGTATTTTCTACGTCTTTATTAATGTCTTTCAACGTGTTATTTGTTGGCAAAATAAATTCAACGCCATTCGTTCTACAGAAACGTTTCGACAACAGTGCAAATGCACATTGCAATCCTGTTACGATCGAGTGCACCTCAGTGGCCACCATTCAATACTAGACAGAAAGAAATTGCGCTCAGACGTGATCGTCGTTTTTAAGTTCAAAATCGAAGCGATCTGTACCCAACAAAAATCCACATTCATACCTCCTAACCCTCCTATTTATATTATTTTCTATTTTATATACGATTTCGTTCGGTATTCCCGCCATAGTCCTTTCGACGTCAGGTCTCGCACCTCGACGACACATTTCCAATAACCCATTTCTGCGGGATTTCGCGCTGACAGAGTCTATATATATTTATTTATTGTATGAAACAATATATAAATTTATCTCGTTAGCGAGTGACGGGCGGGGAAAGCCCCTTTCGGACGTTTTCTCGATCTCCGTGGAAAAAATTATGTTGTTTCGTAGGAATTCGATAATCGGGAATCGGATAGAATGCGTGCTTGGGCCTAATTAAAATGAAAAAATGCTACGATAATGCGGTTTCGTGTCCGTGCCCGTTTTTACATTAACATTTCCATCGGAGGATTCCTCGGTGACGTTTCCTAGAAATGGCATTCGATCGATACGGAGTTGATCCGAAAACGCCGCTCGTTTAATCTGAGCGATTTATTATTGTTAGAAATAAATTCTGTCGAATCGTTATTATTCGAACTTCCATTTTTAGAAAAACTGCGTGACTAAATTCTAATTGAATCGATTTTTCATTAAAAAAAAGTCTTAACATTCCTCTATTAAACGCAAAAAAATCTATTCGTACAATCTAACGATTAAATACGTCAATGATAAAAATCGGGCGGCATTCTCGAGAAATTTTACAAATCGTTTTTATCTCGTACAAAACTCGAGCTATTAACATTTTAAAACACGCGCTCGTTGTCTTTAAAAGGACCTTACCGACTCCCCGTCTTATATAAATATATAGGCGTTCCGATTTCGTATAAATGGACTTTTTATCCATTGTCCAAACAGACAATTATGCTTAATTTATGTTTCGCTACGTGTGTCGACCATAAACTATGCAAATCAGACACATTCGGCTCCGTGTGAATCCTTTTAACGGTCCCAATCAATGCGTTGTAAATACGTGAAATCTGAAGCTATAAATTTTCACGCTGAAGTTAACGTGCAGTTCAGTGTCAATTTTATCTACTGCTCGAAACTGCTGCGACATAATGTATTTTAGTACTAAATATGTGTAGCAATCGCGTGTGGTCTTTGGAAAACTCAATAATAAGAGGTGACCCAGACGCTGGGAAAATTAATTTTTAATACGTTTTTAATCGTTTCGATTTAGAATTTTGTGTGTATTATGTATTTTTTTTTCACTATTGTTTCAGAAATTACAATAGAGTAGGGTGTATATTGTGTTCGGCGTTCGTTTCCCATAAAATTCATTAATGCATATTATGTCAATTCTTCATGATTTATTGCATCGTATTTTTTTCGGTTGGTTATTGTGCAAAAGTCGGACTCAGCTTTGGTCACCTGAGCGTGTCCGCTTATATAAAAAAATATATATTTTTCCTTTGAAATGTATGAATATGTATGTCTGTGTACACGCAATTACGAAACGAGCACGTTTCAACTTATACGCTTAAATTTCAGAAATGTTACGGAATTCTTTCTATTTCGCTTCGTTCATTAGTTAATTACACGTGAGTTTTTTTTTTCGCCGAGGCATATAACGTCTGGCGTTTGTATGCCTCGGAAAGCACTAAATATCGCTTAAATTTCGTATATCTAATCTATTGCTACGTTAGAAATGTAACGTTTTATTTTCGTAGTCGATAGACATTTTTTTCGACAGAATATTCAAAATATTCGGGGCCGTTTGCGAACAGTCGGAATTTCCTGCAGCGCTCGTATATTTCACGCTATCACCACATTTCGACTCGATTCAAGCGCAAAGTTATTTTTATGGTCTTTTATATGTGTTCTAAAAGAGTCATCAGTCAAACGGTCTTATAAGATTCGGCTTATTACTCGCTGCTATGAAATTATATTTTAATGAAGCGCTCTCTCGCCTAGACTCGCTATACATAATAATAACAGCACTCACACTCTCGAATTTTTTTCTAGTTTCAAATTAACGCTAGAAAATTTCGACACCTAGAAATGTGAGAAAATTCACGCGTGTTAAACAGATGTTAATTGCGCGCGCTTAGTACCGAAGGGCGAGCGTTGAATTACCCGCAACACATTTATCTATACGATGGTACCAATTAAAAATTTCCTACACCTGTATGTGCAGACTAGACAGAGATCCCCTTCATTTTCAGAGCATAAAAATGCATAAGGGGTTAGCGTGAAAAATAAAATGATAAAACGCAAAAGAGGAATTCGAAGATATGAATATTCATAGACCGCATACATCGAATCGTTGATTTTTTCGTTTGATCCTTAATGTGTGCATTCCACGTCATAATATGTATACAGACCCTATTGTTTTATGGATCGGTTTTTTGGCGGCATTTTTGAAACAGTCATAAAGTATCGAGGTTGACTCTTCGATAGCTTTCGCTTTTTGCTGCGACTGCATTGTTGTTGCGCGATTCGCTTCGGTTATTAAAATCGAGTAAAACCAACTTTATCACTTTCGCTTTGCGAAGGTCGAAACTTTTTCATATGCGCGATTTTATCGCAGAGGGGAAAGTATTTTTAGCGTATTCTTCCGGGATAAAGAAAAAAATATTTGTACGGAATAATATGAGATATTTTTTTGAATAAAAGTTTATTATTTGTATCGATAACGCATATCTCTTACGCACGATTAAAAAGAAACTATATTACTCACATCCGCGAGCAGTGCAGTTATAGCAATAATTCATCATTGTTTAATATTTTATTGGGTCATATAACTTTTATCATCGACATACAGTGTAATAAATGGAAATTTAAAGATTCACCGTTACCCACCGCAATCGCGTCCAGATTTTAATGATTCGAAGCGTACGCAGCTAGCTATGAGCCGGCCGAAATTTCATCTCGCAAATAACCGAAATCGTAAAAGAAAAAGTCCGCCGTTTTTAAATAAGAAGAAGGAGAAGAAGAAAGCCAAGAAGGAAAGGAAGAAAGAAAGAAAGCCTCGTCTGAGATTTATTAACCGAGTAACGGCGGCGTTCATCGCAGTTTTATCGCCGCAGAATCGAATTTCTGAAATGAGCGTTCGCGGAGCGCGTTAATGATCGGCTCCCTTTGTGTACACTTTATTGACCGATTTTTCTCATTTTCCCCCACCGCTTTTCCAGCGAAATTTTCACGATATTTATTCAATATGTATAGTGGAAAGCGTTGAATTTAATTTTTCTATCGTAA
Source organism: Cheumatopsyche charites (assembly GCA_024721215.1). Lineage (NCBI taxonomy): Eukaryota > Metazoa > Arthropoda > Insecta > Trichoptera > Hydropsychidae > Cheumatopsyche > Cheumatopsyche charites. The sequence goes on from CM045583.1 coordinate 3,326,419, forward strand.
CTCAATTCGTTTGAGATTTACGCTATGTTGAAATCGATCGCATAATTCATAGTTGAGCGAAAATGTATGATTACAATTTTTACCGTCAAGTTCAGGTTAATTTGAGATTGATTGACTCGTCTTATGATAAAAGTCGATTTTTTATGAAAGTTACTTATTTACTGTTAATATCACGCTGCAAGAAAAACAATCATCAGGTTGTCTATAATTATTAATTAAAATACGTAAGATGAACTTATATATTCGTCGGAGACACTTACATATAATATATCTATTTATTGAAAATATTGATAGAAAGATGAGTAAACGTGTCTCCACTGTTTAATAATTAATATCAATAGATACTTTGAAATCTGATATTGTTTCACTATCGTTACACAAATATTCTCATATTTTTCACTAAATTATAAGCGATACGCATTAAATTCATGTTTCGGTTCTCTCTTTTGCCCACTTTTTTCGTAGAAAACTCCAAAACGATCTCGAAGAAGGGTCGAAACGACTCGCCCGTTTTTCCACCCCCAGTCGGTTTGGAAATAATAAACCGTTTTAAATTCCGAATCTCGATTTAACGACTGAAGCCAATGAGTTTTGCGGGGCGTTTTCGCGATACTCTCAATGCTCGATTTCGCAGTTTTTAACGACTTCTCTTTTGAAATTCGAGCCGTAAAGCGGTAAAGTCCGTCAGGGGGTGTATCTCCTCAGCAAATGCGATTCGCTTTATATATTTTTTGTCGTTACTCTTTCGTATATTATTCATTTAGCCTCGCTTTTACGCCCGATATCAAACTAGACGGCGCTCAATTAACCCGCGAAGGGCTAATTTGCCCGAAGCGCATCTGCGCGCTTTGCATGGAAAAAAAGCGCATTTTGCAGCCCTTCGCTAGACATTTTCCACGTAATCTAACCGCGCTGTGAAATCGCGAAAACCGCCGACAACATAAAATTTAATTTATTTTAATGGACGAAGCACGGAACGGTTCGCTGATACCCCACAAAATGATTTATACTCCGGCGAGAGTACGCTTTGAGCAAAAGCCGTTTTTCGTACGCACTAAGATCCTTAAACACAAGTACGTCTATATGATGAGTGTATTTTATTTTATTTTTTACAGATTTTTTTTTGCTCAGGCACTCGGCCTCCGAGAGCTAGTTATTTTAATGGAGACTTAATTGAAACCGTTATTGGTGTATCTTCGCGGCTTAATGAGCTTTTCGAAACTTATTACGCTCTAAGGACGTCGGCATATTTAAAGCGAACGTACGCATTTTGAATAAAATTATTTGATTAATTACCGATCTTTTCACCTTTTTAACTCTCGAGTTATTTAAATGCACTAAATCTATGAAATAAGAGTCCCACCAAATTTGTTTCGCTCATATAAGAACGACTACTTATCTCAGGAAGTCAGTGTAGTTAACTAACTCGAGGGTTAAAAAAATAAAAAGATCCATTCGTATACGATAATGAATGAAAAAAAAAGTTAAAACGTAATTAATTGTGTACAAATAAGTGGATGCGTGCGTTCGATGGTATCTTGCGGATACCCTAACAAATTTCTAACATCGTAGGCTCGCAGAATTCTATAAGCTCGTTCGATTAGCTTATTTGTTTTAAAATGGTAGAACGTTTCCGAGTTGATTGGATGTCGTGTACGCGTGTCGTTTTTCAATAGCCATTTGCATAATTCGTTTTAATTGATTGTGAGCGAAGAGAGCGTTCTTCGGCCCGCGGCTCCAAAACACCGCGTTTTTTTCCTACGTACGCCTAAAACTCACTCCAACAACATAATAATTTCGACGATAATAACAAGAGCGAATTTACATATTTTTAATCGAATAAGCGGTCTCGTCTCTCCATACTTTTTTTCCTTTCCGAATTCGTTTTTATATCGCGCCGCAGACTCCCGTTTTTCCCGGCGATTTATTAGCTTCGGCGGGCCTTTTCCGATTCTGCGGGCGAATTCTCCGAAGAAAAGCGAAAGAATGGAAAAGTAGAAGATTTAACGTCCGAACCGAGTTATTTCGGCTTTAACTTACAAGGGTTGTCAGTGAGTGAGTGTCGGTTTTGCGGCAACACGTTGAGCCGTTTCGGAGCTCGACTGCTGCGTTGTAGTAATATTAGTACTGAATTTTGCTTCTGACGGTTTGTTCGGTCGATTTGGCTGTTTTTAATATTCGTATATGAATTTTCGTTTTTTCGTGAATGTGAGCTTAAAATTTCTCTCATATTGCGTTTTGCTATTAATATGTAGGCTATTCAAATGTCGTTTTGATTTAAGGTATTTTAAAAATAACTGCTATTTTTAAATATAATTATAAATAACGTAGAAATGATTTATCGCTTGGTTTTATAAAAATATAATATTGACCTTTATTCTGGTATAACCTGACTTATTTTTTGTTGGTCGGTGCGATTTCAATCTAACTAAATTTCAAACTAATTTTATTTATAAAAGCATATTTTTAAAATATGCAATACAAACAAAAAGAACTCATGACCTAAATTATTATGCAAATTAATGAAAGTTTTTGTATAAGCACGAAATTTTTTCTAGATTTTCAATTTTCACTCTTTAGTCAAAACAAAATATAAGAAATTCGTTATATTAAAGGCCAATATTTTCGATCAACTATTGTTAGTTCAGTGATTATTTTTCTATAGAGTTTGACTATACGAGTTCATTAAACACGCGATAACAACTGTCAAACTTTTTAGTAAAAAATCAGAACTCGTGCTACACAACACTGATGTTAAGCGAGGATCCACTGTATCTAGACATTATTCTTCATATAAAATTATCACTAACTTAAAAAAAAATTGCACATCGACCCGAAAACTCAACCCTAAACATACACACACACGAAATTCGGCATTTATCGAAACGAGCGTTTTCGAATCTTTTCACGGCATGGCACCCAAACACGTGACGCTTTTATCGCGCTGGGGATTTATCGAAAAAGTTTGCATACACACCCGAAGTTCGGCTTCCTTCAGATTAAGGTCATCTTATCCATCAGATACGCGAGTCCTCCCAGGGATGTCTTTCAGAAAGCTTTCTGCACAACACGTTATCTTCCGTATTACACATACACGTTGAGCCTCGCGAGGGTCGGCCTCCTTACAAAAGCGAACCTTTAAGGGTGTGTATTCGTACGGTTTTGACGAGGGTCGTGAATTCGTTCGATTCGAACTGGATATTTCGCTTTAGCAACCCTTATTTTGAGCCGGTTATGTGTGTTGAAGTTTCGCGAATGTTTCGAAAAGATTCTAATGAAATTTCGTCATGTGTAAAGAGAATATACACGCCTATTTATGATTTAAAAAAAAATAGATTAATAGTTGAAATTCTTTAAAGTGATCTCTATGAGTATCTGCACAATTTTATAACGATTTTCCCATGCCTTTTGGAGGCTTCTAAGGGACTCTCTTTTTCGACTATTGTTACAGCTTCTTGGATAACTTCGATTATATCAAAGCGGCATCTTTTCACTTCATTTTTCGTCTCGGGGAATTAAAATAAAATGACCAACGTGTGACATTATGCAGTATAAAGTTTGGGAGTCAGTTGAAGTCATGGGAGTCAAAAGCTTAGGAAGCACGTAAATCGGTGTAGCAATGTTTCTATTAGGTTCTAACTGTAAAATTGTGGGTAAAGCGATGATTCTGATTCCATCCATTCTCGGATTAGACTTATTTTCCGAGTATTTTTTCCATCCAAATCAATTAATTTGAACTTTTTGTGCGCAGAGATAAAACGTATTTCATGAGTTTCCGAATACTCCATGTATAAAGATATATTTTTCTCCATTTCTATGTTGATTTTGTTTAACAAATCTCCGATTCGGATTCCTTTTGTGTTATTTTACAATAGCGAGACAGCGAAATCTACGCCGTATCGAATTTCATCAAAGAGTTACAATTATTTTTCAGTCAGTTGTGAAACTCGGTCGCCGCCTTTTCACCAATATTGAATTACAGTTCCGCCTTAATGGTCTCGGCTGTATCATGATCGGTTAAACAGTCTTCGTGACCGTCTGTCTGTAGGTCTGTCTTCATGAATATGTAGTACGAATCGATCTCTCTTCGTTTGCTTCCACGACTCTAATTACACAATGCCTCTTCGACGAGAACGTATCATGGGATTCGTGTAAGATTCACTTCCTCGTTTGCTCTCGATCCGATGATTGATTGCGGAGGAGCGTTTCATTAAATCATCCGGTTGACATTGACGATAGGCAATTTTGTATGGTGGAATAACATTCGAGTACGATTTCTTGCTTTTACGTTAAATACATTGTGTCGTCGAATGGCATTTGCATATGCGACGGGTTTTACATTTGTTCCCTTCCAATGTGATATTCGAACATTGAAAATCCATTTGTTTTACGCTTTTGTCATTGGAGTTTTACTCCGGTTTCAGATTGGAAATTTATGCGAGTTTTCAGCTTGCTAGGTTTACGATAGATTACACATTTAAGGGACGTGAATGCTCATAATAAAAATGAATATGTGAGAATTTAGTATTTAGTTATTATATTCTCTCATATTGAAGAATATATGGGATGAATTTTTCTATTATGAAATTCCAAAAGAGTGTGTTTCGTACATTTTGAGATCTTTTTAATAAAACAATGTAATAAAAAAGGGTTGTAAACATTCTTAATAAAGTTTCATCCTAATCCACGAAAGCTCCTGGTTATAAAAGAAGATTGTAATTCTGAATTCATAAGTATTAAAGCTTTGTATATTTAATTTGTATTATATTTAACGAACCCCTTTTGCCGGTAGAAAGAAACATTATCTCAACCTTCAGATTTCTTTAACGATTAAAGGGCAGATAAATGTTATTTTTCGACGATTTTCGAATAAATTATGAAAATTTTACAAATTCAAAGACTATAAGATTCTCATTGTATCACAACATGCATCGCTATAAGTGCCTTATGAAAAGTAACTGCGTAATCTCGTAAATAACGCTGGGTATTAATATATTTAATTTTCTTAACTCTATTGGAGATGAAAATCTTTCGAAAAATCTGCAAAGTTGTATATCATCACATGAATTATTAATGGGACGAGTTCAAAAGTTTTCTTTGGCTCGGAGGTGTTTTAATATTTGAAGAAAATTGTGAGAGCCCCAACTTAATCGTATTATAAATTAAAATAATCAACAATTTCTCGCGATTGTAATTTTCTGCGTGGGTTTTTCTTTTTCACGTCGGATTTAATTTCAATTTAACCAAACTTCATAAATATTATAATCCCGCTCTTCCGTTGACAGATTTCTCGTTAACATTTCGACTTTCCCTAATCGAGTCAATCTTCTGAAATCACCTGCATTTCCTTTTCGCATTACGAAAACTATTTTCTACACATCGAGCTAAATGCAATCTCATTCGATTGCCTACCTCAGACACACTCGTAAAGCGGAGAACAACCACTCGAAGCAAACCGATCGCATCTCGAACCGCGACGATCTTGTGAGATTCCATAAGTTCAAAATCACACCGAGGAAAAGAGAGCCAATCTCGACTTCGACATCACAATCTGGTTCAATTGGTTAAGTGGTCCTCCTTCCTGGTGGTGTTTTCCGAGCACGCTTCACGACTGCTCAATCACGGTCCCGTTGACCGGATCGCGCTAACGAGGTTTTATTATACACGTTCTCTTGTCCCTCAATATACCGCTGATATTATGGTCTGTTCGATTATACTGTGAGAAAAACAGTGGAGGAACTGAATTTTGTCTTATATATCATGAAATATATAAAAAAAGTCATGTGAGGTAAGTGATATGGTGAAGATTTTGAGGAAATCATGCTCAAAGTTGAGCATGGTATTTTGATGAAAATATCTCTTACTTCACTCGGTTTCCTTCGTGATCAAATAATATATGTAAAAAGAGTCAACATTCTTGAAAGTACATATTAATTATGAGCATTTACACGATGTTTTTCATGACTCTTGGATACCTGGTATGACTTCTATGAGTTTATGAAGAGATCCTCCTATTAAGCTATTGTCACTGCTGCTCAGTAAGTTTCAATTATAATAAAATGACATATTTTGACTCTGTTTTTTTTAGCTTGAGTAACAGAAAGAAGTCAGGCAATTTTTGAAATCTTTTAGTTCATAGTTCGGGAGTCAAAAGTTTACGATAACTCGCGATGCTGTATATCGTTTGTCAAATATGGTTCCTAGTACTCACTGATACAAGTACTCAAAAGAGGGTGCACTAAATTGTTGATACTGTCTCAATCTATATTCAGATCAGTTTAATTTTGAATAGGTTATAAATCAGAATGTTCTGACTACAAAAGAATCCAGAAAATAGACACATTTAATGAGTTATTGGACATGCTGTGTATCCCTATATTTTTGAAGTTTCAGTGTCTTTTGAATCAACCTTTTCGAGTAATATAAAATCCACCACTGGCAGTACATATCTCGTGTCGATTCGGGAGCATCTCTCGACCACTTCTGTGCTTTTTAATGGTGTCGATAAAAAGACACGTGGAAACGCGTGTAAGTCGCTAATGGACCGCTTTGGCTTTTAGATTTGTGGCCACGACCGGTTGGTTGACTCCGACCATCGTTGGTTGGTGGTCTTCGCGATGTTCTCGTTATTTGCATTTTATTGTACTCCGTGTGTGATGTAAATGGTGTTTTTTTCTTCTTCGATTGTTTAGATATGTAAGTGTCTGCTGATTCAACGTAGTTTCTCTAGGTATCTTCGAGCTGATGTGTTACGTATGGACTACTGTTCTTTTTTTATTGACGTCATTTGTTTAGAATTTATAATTGTTTTATGAATGTCTTTAGTGCTCATTGAATTTTATTGAAATTTTATAAATAAATTCACTCAAAGGTCAATTCAGACTCTAACGAACACTCGACGATGAACTTTCGCGTGGAAATTCCTCAAAGAATCCAGCGTTATTCCTTTGTGAAGAGCATAATCGTTATGGTCGGCCAAAGAGCCTTGCAAGGCTTTTAAGTTGAATAAATTGGATAGTCTCGTGGCCGTAACGAATGAACGTCGTCGTCTATAAGTGACAAGCGCACACCTATGTGGAAAGTGTTCTTCCATGGAAGAAAATATGTGCCGGAGGCTTTATTCTTGTGTACATTGACGTGTCCTAACTGTTTTGTTTACCTACCGAGCCGCTGACGGTTCTTTGTGCGAGATGTTATGGACTGACGTGAAAGTGGTGATTGTGTTAGCTTAAATTTAGTAAAATGTGTCAAGAAGAAGTAAATCGGTATATTAAATGAATTTTTGAATTATTATTTATTTACATTATATTGCAGTTTGATAATACATAAGTTATTCCCTGAGATACGAAGGCGAGTTTTTTCCATGTGTTTCTTGAAGACGTACTGAGATTGTCCCGCTCTAATTTAGCTCTCGCGTGAAATAAAAACCGCCTTCGTATCTGAGGTAGTTATTGTAATGCGCTATGCAACTGTAATACGACTTAAAATCTTCATAATGTAAATATTATTTAAATAAAATTTGAAATTAAATAATAAACGATATATTCGAGTAGTGAATTTGCCGAAGAAAATAATCGGAAGTATGGTTTATATACGAGGTTCTTTCGTTTTATTTCACACAACATTGACCATCGATCGTCCGAATTTTACTTCCGTTCCGTCTATTAGTAAATAAGCAAAAAGTTCGGCAGCGCGGAAGGAGATGCCTCGTAAAAAGTATCGTCGCTCGAATTCCTCTGCGCCGAACGTAATTGAAAACGTTTAACTTTGTGCACGACGGATCGGCCGCTTTTCATTTTATTTCCTCGGGTTTATTTTAAGGTCTCGTTTTCGAAACCGACCCCTTTTTCCCTACACCCTCGTCCTACCCTCGACAGTTCGATTATTTATTAATCCGCAATTACTTTGAATCCATAAATTGCGTGCGCCTATCGAGGCGTCGGAACGCGGCCTGAATTATTCACAGTTGACAGCGTCGTGCCTCGGAAAAAAATCGACCCACATTCGTTTTTTTCACGACCCTTTGTCCTTTTGTAAATTCGATAGATCAAAGTGTGAAATGAGCAGGTGAAAATTGAGCGATTTTACTATCTATACGTTTCGTCGGGAAATCTCGATTCGTCACAATTGACTTTTCGCTCTGACGTTTTTCCCATTCGGGAAAATTGCGGCCGTGAATCATTGCAGAATCCTCGCGATTGAAATTCCGCGAGCGCGCCAACGCATTATAGGGGATATGTGGATGGATGGATGGATTGATGGAAAAGCTACAAATTTTCATTGCGATGGATTTGGGTCGTGTATGATGTGCTAGTCGACTTTGATTCTGCGTGACGTGCGATTCAGACGCGTCTTTGTGGCTCCGTTTGTTCGCGAAACGCGCGTGACGCAAAAGACGCTTATGTGTTTTTGGAATTTGATTGATTTTTTTCGATTCATTTTTTTAGGGATGATATTTTCACTGAATTTAACTAAACTTTAACTTAGAAAGCATTTTTTTTTTCTATAAAATTTGAAGGCACGTTTGGGGACTCAAGCGCCGCACTATAGAAAAAAATTCTCGCTATGTTAAAGTTTAGTGAAAATATAGTCCTGTAGTAGTTAATATACTCATTTTGTCGGAAAATGATTTTATGAGTGCAGATCTTTATATAAGACTTTTCAATAGGTAAGCTCAAACTTTGACAATTAATTACAGTCATACAAGTATCAGTGAATGTTATATCTATACTATTTATATTTAAAACCATAGATGTTAACTTAGTTATATTATCAAGTTAAATTAAAAAAAAAACCTATAGAGGCTCCATTTTTTTGTACAACTTGTTTTATTTCGTTTCAAAGATCGAGTGCCCTTAATGAAAATTCCTATAGTTGTCTACTTTGCATATTATGTGAAATTCATTTTATTATCTTTTCATTTATCGTAGTAATATTTTACAAGGAATGTTCGATATATCATACACGAGAGAATTTTTTAACAATTAATGTTTAATTACGAATTCGTTATTAAAATAAACAACGCTCGTTTAAATTTTCAAATGGTGAAAATCATCACATTCATAACGATTTTCTCATATTAATTACGCAGCAAGCAACGCAAATAATAATATTGCGTAGTAATTAATGTTTCATATTGATAATTCACAGAATAAAACATACATAAATATATATTATTTTTGATTTATTGAATTTAATTAAAGAAATATCACATACTAATATTACATTTTTTATTTTGTTACAGGTAAGCCAAGTTTTTACAACACGACCTAAAACCTACACGTGTACGACTCTCATTCCGTCCGGGTATTTATTATCATTTTATTTCTCGTACTCTTTTATGGGACGTCCCCCAATTTTCAACCCTTCAACCCCTATCGGCTCGCGAGTTTTAAATTACACCACCCGTTTTTCAACCCTTCGCCCGGGCACGTTTATCCCCGTTCTCCCCCCCTCAGTACGAAACGAGGAGTCGCCATTACAAATCGAACGACGACACCTAGTACTTTCGGAACGACCCTCGTTGCGTTCGCATTATGCCTTATGCCTATGTTATTGCCGTGTTATGGGGTGGCAGCTTCACTAGGTGCGTTTTAATATGAGGATTGGTGTCGCGAAGGTGAGTGCTTTTGGCGCTTTTGACCCCCCCATGGTGAGGTTTTTGTTGATGTTTAATGAGATTTGAAAGATTTCTGTTGCATTAATTCAATGATGGGATTTTAAATGGGGAGGGGTCCGATGTAATCTTTTTTGAAGATTTGGAGTAATTGGAAATTTTAATTGAAATCATGGTACGTTTGTTTATTGTGTGTTGCGTTTTTTAATATAAGTACGTAGGTAATTTTTTGACTCAAATTTGAACTTTAATATATTATTATTGTATGTAAAGTTTAAAAATAGTTTTCAGTCTTTCATATTTTGCTTTAATTAACTTGTAACTCGTGTCAAAATATTTATGGTTTATGTTAAAGTTTGATGATAAAATTTTCATATTTATTGCGCTTAATTTCACAAGCAACAAAAACTTATTTTATTATAATTAACTTTAAAGTACATTAACACGTTCTTTTAAAAAAAAACTATTAAAAATGAAAGTTATAAAGAAGCTAAATGAACCCTGTAAATATTGAATCCGATTCAAAATCTCGCTGCAATGACAATACGAAAAACCATTAATGCCCCACAGCCAGCCAATTCTCAGCATATTACATTTTTTAACAACACAATAGAAATCTTTCCGAATGATCTTCGCATACCCTCCGATGCTCGTTACTTGGCTCGAATTCGACTTGAAAACTAATTTACTCGCCCTCTTCGAAAACTCACCCCGCGTTTCCATTCGAACCTCGAATTGGGCTTCGTACGCATTCTGACATTCAATACAAACCTATCAATGAGATATGAGATAAACGTGATTATTTTCACTTGAAAAAAAAATATATTTGGACGTCAAAACATTTGGTATTGTCATAACTTCTATCTGTGAAATATATTTTTCGAGTATATTAAGGGTAATTTCCAAAACATATCATAAACGTTCGATCGTTTTTCATGACTCAATTGAATAAGTCGTGTTTAGCTCCGAAAGACTCATATTTAGAACGAAAGATTCGGAGAATAGTGTCATCTTATTAGAATGTTTCCAGTGGCGATATGCTTATGGGGCTGCAGGGTTGCAGCCTTTCTAGCGTCTGATCATATTGAATGATCGAGTGCGTACGGGCCTTCAGAAGCGAGGGTGGAAAGTCAGAGGGGGGCTTCAGCTCACGTACTGACGATTTTTCATAAAAAAGTCATTAATATCCACCTTGGTCTCTCTCTTTCCGCGTCGCCTTTGTCTCTCTGTGTCGCGGCGAACTTTTAATGCAAACTTTGTTTTACGCGCGGCAGTTGCCCGGGAGGTTTTACAGCTCCGCGGCCCAAGTTTAGGGCTTTTTGCATTTATACCACGGGGACCGAGAAAAAGTTCACAATATCCATTCCGAACCAGCCCGCAAAGTGTGCGTACGTACATACTTACATACATATATAGACCTTTGTATATATTGAGCACGCATAAACAACCACCCTCCCATTTTTCCACCCACCTATCGTACAGTCTTCAAGTTGTGGCCCAGTTTTCTTTTTTGCTTCTTGCGAATTTTAAATGGCGCTAGTTGGATTCGATCCAGATTCTGTAGAAATTTATGATGGTTTTTCATTAAACTAGGTTTTTTATATTGCGAAAAGCAGCAAGAAGTACGCGGCACGTTGCGTGGTGACCGTTTTGTGTTTCATTTGCTGTTTGCTGTAAAAAAACTCAGCTGTAGTGTGCCTTTTATTTATTTTTATTCATATTATGTTTCTTTATAATATCTCATTGAATTAAAATGGCTTCGCTTTCAGATTAGCCTGAATTTACTGTATCGAAGCAAAGTGCGAAATAAAAAGCTCCGCTCGTTCTCGCACGCACCCGTAACGAATTCGGGAACAATTTAAATATTTCATATCGGAAGAATTGCTGATTTCTCCGGAGCTTTCTCTCGAAACTGGATACGGCAGTATTCAAATTAGCGACGTTTAATTAAAGGAGCCTTTTTTCGCGTTTCTATGTAGTCCTCCTCGTGTATAACTTCATTTACTTCGGGGACTCGAGAACGACGGAAATTGCATATTTAAATATTCGCCCCGTTCGCTCGTCGCCGTCAAAGGTTAAAATATAGTCGGTTTAAAATTTTAAACTTTGCTTTAATTAAAAAGCCGCAAAAATACGTCGCTCCTCAATTAGGGCTCGGGCATTGCTCTTTTAGTTGGGCGCGTGATATTTTATCAGTGTTTAAGCGCACTACTATTTCGAATCGTTCGTTTTACTAATTACTAATTTACATTTTCGGCGAGATGAGGTTTATTAAATTTGTAATTTATCGAGTCTTTCCCAGAAGGTGTATCATCATTTTAATTACTCATGCGTGTATTTAATAAGTTGTTGATGTGGATAGCTTTTTTTTTCAATAATTACTATGTAGAAAATCATTTACCATGTTCAAAATCACTTTTGTCGAGTAGGCATTTGCATAGAACAAAAGCGTATTATACAACATCAATTTAATGTCTAAATTATGACTAAGCATTACGCACGTCATGAATATATTTATGGGAAAAAAAATGTCACGTTACAATTTCGTTGTGACAAATTAACCCGAATTATTCATAGATTATGTTATCAACGTACAAACACGCTTTTTTTCTATTCACTTTAGATCGAAACTGTTGTTGCATAATTATCCCATAGAACCAGTTCACGGAATATTATTCAATGATTCAAAAGGTGTTTTATACAATCGCATTATGTTCGCACTATTCTATTTTATCGAATCAAACATAGAGAATGGAGCTTTTAACCCTTTCGGAAATGTTTTTTCGGACTTCCCCTAGCTCCAATGCGGTTGATTAGCCATAAAAAGAGGACAGGTATTGTGCAAGGATCATTTTCGCAGGGGATGATGAAAGGTTCATCATTTTCAGCGGAAAAAAAAAGATTACGGGGGTTGGACCGAAAAAGTTTTAACGACTGTTTTATTATCGATGGGGTGTGTTCGTTTGAGAGTACGCAAAGTGTTTCGCGTGCTTCTGAAAAGTATAAATAATAATATATTTTAGCTTACGGCGAAGAATTAAATTTTAAAACGTGACGAACATAATTCGGGTTGTAATGACTTCTTTTAAGCCACGTGCATGTAATTTTCGCAACGATTAGCTGCGTTCGAGTAAAAGGCTTAATTATACGCCTTGATTAAACGATCGTTTGATTGCGGGTCTCCAAAGTTTTATTGGTCTGTGTTTAAGTAAAATTTAAATTTGTTTATTTTGAATTTTTGAATATTTATGTTTAAGAAATCCTAATATGCATTTTTATTATTCATATATGTGCATTTATTGAGTGTGAGGATATTTAGGCTATTTAATCCATATTATGTCTGCTTTGATAAATTCAGATAATAATGTATAATTTTATTTCATTATCTTTATTGTAGCGTAAAAATAATAATGAACTACTGCATAATGTGATAATTTGAATATTATAATCAAGTCGCCTCAGTAGTCAACTTAATCCTCTTTAACGCTTGGGAAAATCCAAGTTGTTTTCAACAATGATTAATTTTTTTATCTGAAAATATTATGCATGGATAAGGAAATCCTCGATTTCATATTTTTTCAATTTCGACAGCAAATAAATTCATACAATCTCATCAAGATCCGAAACGAATCCCCTTTGAAGGCGCGCTTGCTTCCTGACTTAACCGCAGATGGTTCAAATTGATTTCCTCCATGTCTAGAGAAATTTTCACGTTTATAATACATCTGGGAGGGTTCTCGCTCATATTCACCAGAAACGAGCAAAACATTGTCTTCCGAGCAGGCAATATTAAGGGGAAGGCAATATTAACGATAAGCGCATACACAGGATACCTCGTTTCGTTTCGTTGATCCTTTGAAAATATCGGAGAAAATCCACGTGTAGACACGAAGGGAAAAAAGCAATCCATTTTATTCAAATACATCCGCATTATGATTGTAACCGTTCCCTTTGACGCAGTCGACGTGTAAAAAAGCCACAAGTGAAGATTGCATCGTGTTTTTCTTTCAGGGCTGTAAAACAGTAGAAGAAAATTTGAATTTTCAATGAATTTTAGAGAAAATTTAATTAAATATATTTTTGTGTTATTCAAGATTTGATTATGATTCTTATATTAAGAGCTTTAATTATATATTGATCTGAAATTTGCATCGGAAACATTTTTTTTTTAAATTGGCAACCCTGGCCATTTCCCCTTTTTGTATACATTATTATTTTTTCCCGACATTTGGTAACTTCGAGGGGCACAAAGCCGCCCCGAAAGAAGACATTATTATTGTCAATGCGTATTTTCACCAGGGGTAGTCTAATACAGGGTAAAACGAAACACTTTGGCTTCGCTTATCGTTGTTTCTCGGAAAAGTTGTCTCCCCCGGCCCGGTCTAATAACGAGAAATTCGCCCGAGAAAACGACATGACGAGATTTGAAAAAGTCGAAATTTTCATGTTTGAACGAAAAATTTTCTCTTGCGCTCGTACAAGTTTTTCCTCTTTTTTTCTAGCGCTCTTGTTTGTTCTCTATCGGAAAGTTCATTGTGGTCAAGTTTACTTGCCGTCCGTATACAAATATTGAACTTTTTTATGTACTATCAACTGAGCGCATACAAAAGTTAACGGCGACCGTCGGAAATATTTGATGTTAAGTAGTTTTACGGCGTGTTTGACTAATGAACGCTGTGCAAATATGCTTTTTTAAAAAGTGCATCGTTAATAGATTCTATTAAAATCGAATTTCTGAGAAAACGCACAACTTTTCCGAGACTTCTTCGACCGAATTAGTATTCTCATTGATATCCAAGTAACATTGAATCGAATTGATTTTTTTTTATTCAAATTATTTTATAACTTGTCCATTTGCCAAAGTGCATCTTCTATGATTTTTTTCTTGTACAAAATCGAATTTAAAGTCGAGACAACATCTTCGAATCGCCCCTCTCCAGACTCTTCAATAAAACTCGCACGTTTCCGATCCACCCTAATTCCCTCCCTTTTTTCTCTCCACCATCGAGATAGAATAGACTGCCACTTCCTATTTTGCTAATCAAATGAACCAGACGCCTTAGGAGACGAATCGACAATGGTTTGAAACTTCCCGACAGCCCCCGAAGGGACGTCTCGGGTACAAATTCGTCCTCCCCCGTGCACTTTCATAGACCATCTTATATAGATCCATCGTATCTTTGTTTCAATTCCATCGGAGGACACCGCAAGGATATATGGGGGTCCATGGGAGTACCCTAATTGTCCGTTCGTCTGTTGGTTTAGGTCCGTCCGGATGGATCCGGTTGGGAAATTAACGCATATAAATTAGGCGGAGAGCGTGTGTCGTATTAATTGTAAGCAAATATGGAATCGGGATATGCGTGTGTGACTTTCGAATGTTGTGTTGGTGTTTTATGAAAATTTTCGAAATTAATAATGTTTATTTTAGAAAATAACTAGCTGCTGTGACATGGTGTTGTTCGAAACTCTGTGGAATTGAAGCGATAGTGAACTGTTAAAAACTCTGAAAGTGAGAAATTTGATCGAAAACTGACTGTTAACGAAAAGATTGATACAGATGGACAAATATTGTTTTTTTTTATATACTTGTATATAAGAGATTAGAATTTAAATCAATGATAATTATTCTAATATATGTTAGATATATAACTGATTGACGATGATTGATTTGTATCTTATGTAATCGTTATGATTTTTACTTTACTTAAGGTCTTTTATTGAAAGGTGGTACTTAATTTTTCTATATTTTTTTTAATGTAAGTATTCAATATGTGTCCTTATATTGGTTTCACATTCTTATTTTTTCAAATCAAATTCATGATTTTTCCATACAAACTCATTCATAGACGTGATTTTTAAAAAATTAAACAATTTTTCAGACTCTCACAAGAGAGTCTGAAAAAGAGAGTCACAGAGCACAAAAGCTTCCTTCGCACGTATCAACCCCAAATCGCCAATATTCGACCAATTTATGAAAATACCGAAATACAACACACCCTATCGACCCACCTAAGTAGAATATCCACATAAACACAACGACAATTCCTTTTCGCACAAGTGAAATTGGCATCGTTTAAGCTCACACGCGTCCCGCCCTCACCCACCCCCCAGGGCTCATAACCTTCAATACGAATCGCCATCGTGACCGCACTTCGGGGATGTGAATCCCTAACCCTAGGACTGCGGGCACGTACCGAGTGTCCCACGTGCGCGGCACATAGAATTATTTGCAGTGAATTCGCCGGAGGACGACGCATGTGGCGTGAGTCATCAATGCAATTAATATTAGCGGTTACGGCGCCCGCGGCGACCGTGCAGATCTGCTCGTTTATTTTGCCCACCTACGTGTGTGCTGGGTATTGTAGTCTGCCAAGTGATGGTTCTCAAACTTTTCATCGAAGAATATTTGGAATAGACGTGATTAGAATCGGATCTGGTCGGTAAGTCCAAAAAAGCTGCAGCCCTGCAGCCCTTTAGCCCTTCCTGTATTGGAAAAATAGTAACAATTATTGATGTTTTTTTTTGATCATTTTTTGTCAAATATATATTCATAAAATTGAGAAATACTTAATTTATTCATTTTCGATTAATTTCAATTATTTCCATTTCAAATTCGATGCTGTATTTCCTCGTGTATATTATCACCGATTGTTACTGCTTTGTTCTCTGCGTTCGAATGAAATGACTTCATCTATGCTTATATGTGATGGGGGATGATGGGGGGGAGATTTGATTCACTTATGTTTTTTTTTTGTTCTCAATTCTCTTTTGGATAGTCGCATTTGAAAAAAAATAGTGTTAATTTACCTAAGTGTATTCAATCGATTCCAAAATTGATTGATTTTATCCTTTGAAATTCTTTTCATAATAGTATTTTCTGAAATGGAATTAGAATCATAAACAAAAAGCATATCAAATCTCAAATAAATCAAATAATTCCATATTCCCCTAATTTTAATAACAAATCAGATTTCAGATGAAATTGAGGAAAAGTATAATCTATTTCACAGAACTTTCTCTGAGATATTACTGGTTGTAATTATTACTTGATTGCACGATTTTTTCCTATTCGATTTCATAAATTAAATAATAATATTAAAAATTCCATTATTTATTTATTAATAAGAAATGCGGCTTGAATAATATTCACCTAATTAACAATCGCATCAATCAACCATAGGCAAACGGTACCGTTCCCCATCTCTTTACCATCCCAAAAGAGAGTCGGGATCCCTCGGGGGCGATAGAGTCCACTTTGAGAACTAGAGGCGAACTATAATGGTAATTATGTATACCGTGTGTGTTTGTGCAATGTGCATATTCTCCTATGTTCTATGTTCCATGTTCGGTTCTGCATGGGGACTTCTCGAAATTGTGGTCGTCTGGGTGAGAATGTACGACCGTTCGTACCCCGTAAATTTCACCCTTAAAAGTGGCGGACGTTCTATCCCCTGAATTATTTCGCATTTTGCACGTATTCGACTACTATGCTGTACATATTTTTATTTTTCAACTAAATTAGTCGTATAATTCTCGGTTTGCGTCTCGCCTCACACCCATGAGATTTCGCATGCATATTTATACGGTCGTCAAGTTTAACTCACACTTAGCGCTGCACTCGTAAAATTTCATTTTAATCTCGATCCAGAGTCTCGGTAGTTATATTATAGTACAGTCGTGGTGGTTCGAAGCAGTTTTAGAAAATTACTCGAATATAATAAAGTGCGAGATTATCGCTCTCTAGCTTTCGAGCGTGTAGAAATGATAAATTTTCACCGGCGAAAGTTGCAAAATTTCACGAGCGAAATTTTAATGTCGTCTAATTAATATTAGAGATTGTACGATTTTCATAACGTATTTATATGCTCTGGTGTGACTTTCTCGATTATTTCAAATATAAAGATTAGTAGTTTTTTGTTTTGTGCCTTATGCGGTTGACTTGTTTTATTTTAAGATAATTGATATGTCTGCGAGTCTAGACTAACGTTAAACGATTTTTGTCTATTCGATTTGCACAATTCACACATTTCGACAAAGAAACTCGTTTTTTTTTATGTATCGAAAAGATCAACTTTCAATTAAACACAGTCGAGTTGCTTCTCATTATGAAAATGAGACGATTCCAAGTATGCAAAGCTATTACTACATATGAGGTCATCGCGAAATTTTTAATCTTGCCATATTTCGATCGCACTTCACTTACAATAATATTTTTTCGCTCGAGTAATAATAATGATATGCGGAGTGTTCCTTTGTTCTCACGAGATGATTTACCTGTCAGCCATTATTTATAGCACTATTTAATTTGAGCAGACCAAAAGCAAAAACTGTATCGAATATAAATCAAACTTCAATGGAAAAAATGCATACGAAAATTAAAACGTTCGAAATTATACGTTTTACCCGCGCGTCGGAGTTATTCGGGATATCGCAAATGATACCGTCAATTTATTTAATAGTACGGACAAATGATTGATTGTCGAGTATCGACAATTATATCATGCGAGGGTTAAAACCTAATTCGAACGTTTAACCCGGGACTTTTATAAAGCAGGTAAAAAATTACCGAGTTAACCGTTTCGTGCCGTTTAGCGATTAGTCCAATGCCGGACCGGGCGTTATTACTTATGTTAAACACGGCACTCTTCGAGAGATGATTTACGCAAAATGAGCATTTAATGGACGCCGGACATTCCATCATCGTCGTCGTCTTCGCTTTTTTTTTCACATCTCCCCCCAACATAATGATACGAGAATGATTTTAATAATACGCGAAGATTTCGTGTATAAGCGATAGGCGCTAATCGCCGAAAGAATTAATAAAGCCTTCGATCGATCGCGATGATTTATCTTGTGTGTTTAAGGATACATAAATTGTGTTCGCGATATGTGTGTATGAAATCGAGTGCGCAAGACTATCCGCCATTAAAGTTAATTTATCGTGCGAATTAATCTTGGGTTGTTCGGGTCTACACATGTTGAGCCTGTTATCCGGCCGCGTTGACCAACGTATATTTATTGAGCTTAAATTGTAAAATACACAAGTAATCTTGTACGAATTTTATCAGGAGATCGAAGGAAAAGACGATTTGCTAAAATTTGTGAAAAAAGCTTTTGACGTAGAAATACGTCTACTGTGGCGCAAGTTCCAATTCACGTTTTCATTTATTTACATTGAAAATTATGTGCATTGACAATGAGATCTGAGACTTGCGGCTATAATAAATATTTTCCCTCTTGATCAGATCTTTTAAACTGGAATCGGGTGCCGATTCCCACATTGTCTTTTCGAAAACAATTCCTAGATGACGAGCGAAATTTTTCTAGGAATGCGTATGCGCAACGCACAATTGTTGGACGCTCATCTGTGTATATCGCACAGCAATTATAGTACATTTAGAAGTCAGTTTGATTGTGGAATTATGATGGATTGTTCTGTGTCATTATTCCGAAGTGGTCGATTACGATCTGCGGGTCAATAAACTGCGATTTTCGAATGTGCGGAACGGATTCGTTACTTTTCTCATACTAGCATTGTGTGTAATTGTGCGAGATTGTGTTTATTCGAGGCGAACATCCCGATATGGCGCCTCTTGATCGGATTCGATTTTAATTTCGAATTTATATTCCGTCGTAATTAAGTTCGATATTTGTTTTGGATCGTAAATTATCATTATGACATGTTTCGTACGGCGTATGATAATTCGAGTGTTGTAAATCGATTCTAAATTATCGCTTAGTAACAAATATATCTTATTCTAATAAAATATTTTGTGAATTGTAGATTTGTGACAATATGAACCCAGTGCATAAACTGATGATTTTCACTTAAAATAAATAGAAAGATTTAAACATCAAAGGATTTGGTATAGTCATAACTTCTATACACACATTTTCACATTTCGTACATAAGGTTCTAATATTTTATTCAATTTATATTCTGATATGATCCGTTAGAAATTCAATCACAGATCATTCAATCGTTCAACACATTCGTACAAATTTGCCCGATTCAAACACACAATGAACACAATCAAACCCGACAATAAGTCGATTCGCAAAAGCGCCATCATCTTCGAATCGCCGCCTCCGACACCATTCCGATGCATAATTCAATGCAGAACCTATTGATTATCGTTATTATTCTCCATTTCTAAGACCGAATGAATGGCGAATCTCTCCCCATAACCCTAGACATTTAAGCTCACGGCATTGAACCATTCAGAGATAAACGCGACTAACTCCATAAGCCAAGAGGTCTAGAAAACTGTTCAAACGTGTTTGATGCTTTTTTTAATATTCCCTTTATCATTGCATTTTTTATGAATTATCAATATACAATTTTCGTATAATAAGCCAAGAATGTGATCAATTCATATTAAGGTGGACACATACATGTACGATAGCTTATGCTAGGGGAAAATAAAGATACTTAGGATATCTCTTTAGTTTTGTATTCTTCATTTCCTTTTAGATATTTTCATATGTTTAGATGAAAATAGTTTCAATGCAACAAATACAATATGAAATATTTTACGATAGATCGGAGACACTTTGAGCATATGGGAAACTTGGATCACCCGAATTGTATAATTATTAAAAGATTTACTATATTTTCAATCGGCAGCACTGGTAGTCTATATTATCTAACGACTTTTGGCAACGATGTCATTTTTTAGATATGAGAGATAATCAAAGTAGACAATTTAGTTTTCATAATTTTCAAGGGGAAACAAGAGACATAAAACTGAAAGTATTCTCAGTGTCTTTTCTCTCTCCTAACGTAAGCTTTCATAAGATAAATTGTATGATACATGTGTATGTCTATTTTAAGATTACAGAATAATTTAAATGACCTCTGAAATGAATGATTTATAACCCGGCGATAAAACAAAGTTAGTCGTTTGATTAGGATTTATCTTTAATATTCAGGAAAGATATTTCACACATAGAAAGTTGTGATTGTAAAAAGTGCTTTGACATTAAAATCTCAATTTTTCGAAAAAGTGGAGTTAATCACGTTCATCTCTGACCGGCTCATTTGTCGGATTGAAAGCGGCCATCGACTATATAGTAAGGGTCGGTCCGAGGCCGTGACCCACTGAGTCGTTACGCGGTCAGAGATCGCCAACCTTTTCCTGACCCCCGCAGAGCCTCTGAATTCTGCCGGAGATTTTCAGGATCCATTATGAGCGTTGTCGGCGGGGCTTCGTGCGAATGTGTGCGCAAGAGGGCGGTTTCTAATGGCGCTTCGGTTCGCGGTCTTTCTATGCTTAACAATAAAATATCGTCGTCGTCGTCGTCGGCGAACCTTTATTAACACTCGAAGCTTTTAAATCGGGATAAACGAGTTTTTCGCCTGTGATTTAATTTCGCTCTTTTCGTGTTTATTTTTATACGTGCGTGTCGTTCAAATATGATTTTTCAATCTTTCTGCTGTTGTGTTTTTTTTTTTTTATATTCGTGACGTCTACGTGTAGCATTTTGTCAGCTTTTGTTCAATTTTTTCGGTGCTTACGCGAAATGTATTTTTTTCCACGCGAAATAGATAAATAAAACACATTTGCGTACGGTGAAAAAATGGAAAAGAAAATTGAAATGCCAGTCAAAAAATCAACCCTTATCTTGACATTTAATAAAACGTATACACGAGATGAATACCAATTGTAAAACTTTCTCACGATTTCGTGACATTTCTAACGAACCGCTTGTAACAATTACGTTTTGTTTTTTTTTGTTCTTTCATACTTTGAATTCTTTTTCAATGATTCAACTAAAGGTCGATAAATTAACTCGGGGCTATTACCATTATAACGACGCTTTGAACACCTAAAATTGAATCGTTTTACAAATTGTAATCGCGTGACGATCGAAACCAATTCGAGCGAGATGTGCTCCGGAATCTCCGCTCACATGCATCATTACGAATACAGTAAATGTGTACATTTACTGAAACAGGTTAACTGTCATTCGAATCGAGAGTCCGCTCGAGAGGTCGTTCGACATGCGATTCTCGCATTAAAACGATCATATGACATCGAGAGTTCATGTAATAAAGTGCTTTTGATATTGGAGTACGATTTTTTTGGATTTTTTTTCACATATATAAGTGCTTCGATACAATTTTCATCGTTTCGAAAGAAGTTTTGATAGGAAACTTTGTAGCAGTGCGTGTGTTCGCTTCCGATTGAAACATTAAACGTATTTACGACAGACTAGTTTGATACGTAGACATCTGGGTGAATCATGAAAGACAAGGTTTTATGCAAAAAGGTATATTTTTTGAGTTAGCCGTAAAATTTATCGCGGAAAAATTGCTAAGGATCTTTTTTTATGCGTTCGCTGCAAACTCTTTCGTGAGACATACGCGTATGTGCGTGATTCATATAGGTATGATAAATTCAATGTTATAAATATATTAAAATAAATTTAGTCGATTTTAAATTATTATTTCCCATTTAAATATAATTATTAATGCGAATTCATATAAATGCCACATGAAAGCATAATGGTTCAAAAAGCACACAAAGCTTCACATTTGCGTCACATTATATAGGTTCGACCGGTTTTTCATGTAGTACGTACATCAAAGTTTATACGAGAGCATTGTACAAAGCATACATCTCTTTGTCAGTTCTGGCACGTGGAATTTATTCAAAACTCACCTTTGCCGATCTTATTTAAACCTAATTCATATATCCCGATTGGCCTCGGGGCCAGCTAAAGACCTCTACAGCGCGATCTTCATCGTCGATCATTCTATGTAAAAACAAAAACACAACACTCGGAGGCAACACACTAATTGTGTTACTTTTGTATGAACAACTCGCTAATTATTCGAGCACAATAGAATACGTTGTTAGAGTGTGAAGAACTGGCTCACATTTGATAATTTCGCTAATGTGTGTTTGCGTCTCTCACGAGAAACGCGATTCGCAGATGTTACACAACGAATAGAGTTGTTATAGTATATTTTTGATCTAACTATTTATAATCATTAATTGTTGAGCATAGAACATATAAGAGTTTGTTTTGTAAAGGTATTCACCAATTTTGACGAAACTTTGTTGAAATGTAGTGTGAATATAGAGATGAAGTAGTTATGAATACGCAATTCATTAATTCCACAGATATAATATATTTGCAATGTTTTATACGAAATATCTGTACGCATCGTCAAAAGGATAAAGATAGCAATAATAATATTGCTATACGTTGAGTAAAATATGTAAAAAGATTCATTTTAAACGTTGTTTTCTTAGCGAATATACTGAACGTTGCCCTACGCTAACTGAAGAATTATTACGAATTGAGCTTTCCGTCTTCACAACTATTTCAATTCTATACTTACATTATATTTCTACAAAGTTTCATCGAAATTGACGAGGATATCTATGAAGCCTCTCCTTGTTGAGTAAACATCTTCGTTTTAAAACAAAAAGCATTTCTAAACTAATAGCACAATTTTGGCTAAGCGCGCCCAGCGTAGACCGGTTCCAGTAATTAAGATACTTATCTCCACAGTCAAAATATTAATGAATTGATTATCAATGATATATTGGGCTATCAAATTACCGCTGGAACTGGTTATTTTTTCAATCCATTAATTTCATTCGTAGATTCTCCGAGGCGAATTCGCGTGCTCACACTATTCGCTCTCTCAAATACGCCCACCGCAGCTGTCATTATTAGCTCCACGTTATACTTATTCATCAGAGATGGATATTTCACACCGATTACCATCCGAGACGTACGTGCCGATGCATACGAGACTCATTATTTCGCCTTACATGTCTCAAGGAATGGTGAGGTGTGGTGTTGCCCTTCGTACGATGGGTTCGTTTGCCCGTAGTACAGGTGGTCCCTCGGCGATCGGTTTGCGGTCCAAGTGTAACCACTCGTTCATATCGGAAATTGCTTATTGAAAATTCTAGTGGAATTGCAGAAACGTTCGTGCCCGGAGATGTTACGTCCGTTTCGATTATATAGATCGGTTTTAGCGCGCCGTTGTGATGGAGTTGGCTTTGTGGAAAGCTCTATCGTACTCTCTGTGGAGATTGGGTTCTAAGTGTGCAGTGGAGCCTCGTAATTCGTTTTTGAATCTTATTCCTAATGCGAAATGTTTTTTGAATGACGAAAAGCTGAGATGCTGAATAGATGTCATAATATCTCCCTACTCGTTATGAGAAACATCGTTCGTTAAGCAAGTCGTTTTTATCCATTACGTTTAGCTCGCCAAGAAAATTATTTGTCATGCGAGACTCTCCTAAATTGAGGTTCTCTTTACTAATACTTTTCTTTAATATTTTTTTATGTCATCATTTCGATCGTATAATGAAGATATGTGTGACACAAAATCCGAGTTATGAATTTACTATTTGTCAATATGATTCTGTTCAGATATATGTGAGACGATATATCAATTTATTTTCGAACTGATCTTACACAAGTCGAATAATGTCTATAAAAGAAATATGAATCATAGTCCAAACCGTATCTTATTGAAGTGAGAGTCGACCTTTTTACACAGGATCATCTCGCAAACACGACTGAGACAATTCTCAAAGAACTTTCCCTCGTCTGTAACACACCCATGATACACCACGATCCAAATGAGGTTCATTGAAGACGACAAAGGTATTCTAAGGGCGTAGCTGGGCCACCGTCGCCGAACTTGATTAATATTCTGGACGAGTAGACGACTCCTCCTTTTGCGACATCAATTGTTTTTTTCTCCTACTCATCCTCACTCCATTTTATTCTATTGTTTTATTTCGCAGCATACGTGAGAATTTGATCTCATTTCTATATATTGAGCGACTCCTTATAATAAAATTATAAGAGAATCTTAAAATCTTCTAGCGTATTTCTGTTCGTCTGTCTCTATGACAGTAAATGTTGTATCTTAAAATATTCTCTCAACTCTGAATGTATATTTTTTAAGTCATTCAGTATATTTTTTTATATAAAATATATTATTTTTATACACCAGTGTTCTAGATGCGGCAAAAAAGATGCACGCCGCAAAACTACTTAAGTTTTTCTGTCGGTCCAGAGTTACGTACGTACGTACGTGCCTTGCTCAGTAGAAAAAATCTCGTTTACGGGGAGAATAAGTTTTATTATCTGCTTGATTTATAGTCGGTCTATATTAAGTTTGCTATGCTAGGTATGTCGAAGGTGTATTTTACGAGTTGTACGTTAGTACGATTGCGAATGAATGAATTTCACTATCGTAACGGATGCATCAATCTGCTGCGGTGTTTAGAATTTAAATGGAAAATTATCACGAGTGGTAATTTTAACAGTTTCATGTTTGTCAAGAGCATATAATTTGAAAATTAAACGCGTAATTGCGAGACGAAATTTTCGTTACGGCGAACAAACATCTTTTGATTTGTTATTGTAATTTTTCAAGTGTGTCGCAATGCGACTCGAAGCCGCTTTTAAGTATAAGGTTAACATAATAACAATCAAACGCAAGCAGATGCAAAAAACATCTGCCCCGCTTGAAACGCTCACAGGTTTGCATATGAAATTTCGTTTTGAAATTCATACGTTTCAATTCAACGTTCGGGCCTTAAGTCAAACGAATGTTCTCGGAGGGAAAATAAATTTCAGAAACGACACATCTTGATTATTCGTGGTTTGAATTATGTGCAGTCGGTTTTTTTAACTTTGTAAAAAAATACTTGGAATTTGATATTCTACTCCATTCGCTGTATTCTCCAGATATTGAATGCTAATTGTATTGATCGATTACTCAGGGCATTCATTAGTAGCACTTTTCTTTTCTAAGAAATAGGCATATTTTGGATTGGCTCGAAGGTTCAACTTTAATGAAAGGTTGCAAATTTTTTGTTATTATTAAGGAGTAGGGAAAATCAACCATTTTTTTTTCAATTCATCTGAATATTCAAATAATTTATTTTTCCACAAAATATGCAGAGTTTTCCTACAGAAAAACGCCGAAAACCATTACTCTTCTTCCACGCAGATAAGTGTCGGACGATGGGAGCGAACGCTATCAAAACCGCGCGGTTTTTCCTCAGACGCACTAAAACTGTAGTCTGCCCTTAATGGGATTCTATCGAGGCACCCTGATGGGTCTGGACCACCCCTTTTTCGAAGTCGTTTGCGGCCACCCCCTGCACAGTCCAAGATAGCAAATGTTGAGAGAGACAGAGAGAGATCCCTCCTCGTCTGCAACGACGATTGCCGGAAAATATAAAAAAAGAAGTAGGAAGGACCTGGTCATCGAGGCGTGCACGGAAGCATTCCGGACACGTACGCGTCTTGCAGCGCCTCTCATAATGGTCTTGATGGTCTTATGGTGGTCTGAGGGTGTTGTTTTTTCCCCTTTTGCTTTTCTTCTTGGGCTGGAATCTGCGTATGGTCGTTTGCGCGAGTCCGGTTTTCCGCGCGGACGCTTTTCTTTCGGAGCGATTTTCCGGGGGGCGCTTGATTTGAATTTTCTCTTTGTTCCCGATTGCATTTTGAATGGTGAAATTTCGTTTATTGTGTGCATCGTGTGTGCTGAGATCGTTTTAATACGTGTATTTTTTATTTGATTAAATTTTCGTTGTTTTTCGTGCTGCGATACTTGTATGTAAGTTGAGTTTAAATGTTTTGCATTTTATTTATTTAATCATAATCGTGTATGAATTATTAAATAAATTGTGTAGTAATGTAATGCTACTGCTTTTAATTAATAACTCTCAGCTTATTTACTCATACGTCCTAATCAAACAAAATATAATTCAAATGAAATTTAATTTGAGACACATCAAAGGATAGAATTTCTCATGACTCACAATATTCTAAAGCCTGCTCTAGATTCATGCACAATTCACGCATGAACCGCGAGTGTGAATGATTTTCGTGCCTTTGCACTTCGCACTCATGTTCACTGCTATGTTCATGCGTGAATCGCGCATGAATCTGGAATGGATTTTATTAATTTCGATAATATTTTCTTTTTAATATACAAATTCCATATTTACTTTCACGCATCGCAAATTTCCACACACACATCGGAAGCTAGACAGACATCTCGCATGAATCACGACGTCTAGCGAAGGGGAGCATTGTTCGTTCAGGGGCATCTCCGAGTACATCCAATCGCTTTCCCTTTCAACCGACGAGGGTAATTAACAGTGGGAGATGATTGCCGCGATGGGGCAAGTGACTGGAGCAAGTGCTTCCCAAGGAATATACTTACATATGTACCTTCGCTTCGAGTGCGTTTCCAGTGGCCCACTAGTGACGGTACTAGTATCGCATTACCACTCGAGCGAAAACGAAACTGCCCCAAGGCAGTGGCTATGGTATAACCGACATGAAGCACTCTCTCTATGCAGAGAAGGTTCAACCCTTTCTCTCTCTCTAAATTGCTCTAGGCTGTCCATATTGCCGGCATTCGATTAAGCAATTTCGATTTTGATGGATTCGTAAAACGCAGCATGTCGCCTCGATTGATGGGAATTATGCTCTCGAACCGACCGACCCCCAGTGTGTCGAGCTTTTCTTTCGGTTCGAGTGCTTTTCAATTCTCATTAAATATTTTGTCGATTTTACATAGTGCTATTTGGGGTTTGAGTAGTGATTGTGTGAATTTGTATCGTACGAATGAGGGAATGTTGCAAGTTGATTGGTTACCTACTTCTAGTTAGAATATGGTGGAGTTTTCCAAATATTTAATTTTGGATAAATGTCAACTAATTGTGCAGCAGTATAAATATTTTGTGCATGCTGTGTTAATTCAGTATACCTTTGTAGAATGTATGGGTTCGAGTCTTGTCGGGTACTGGTGAGAGTTTTTCTCATTTGAATAATGTATATGAAGATTCGGTCGTTTCTTTCAAATATTTGATCCATTTATTTTGCATCGATTAAATTAGCATCCCCTATTGTGCGCTCTTATTTCCTACTCTTCATAATTTTAAACCCAGATGTTTTACTTCTTCTCTTTCAAATAAAGATGAAAATATCTGCAATAATAAATATTGAGAATATTATGAAAATTCATTGGATAATTAACACACTCAGAATTCATCGAATAAAACGAATTCATTTGAGAACCCTTTTTCGCTATACATATGTGGCGGGCGTGTCGTCGACTTTTATAAGCCCTATAGCTTTTGTATATTAATCATTATATTTCAGACCACCCGTGCTGTGCAAATAACCAGCGGAAGCGGAACCGTTTGATTTTTACCCCCTTTAATCGCGCAAAGCACCCTTTGTACAACAGCCCGGTTAAATAATCCACAAAAGGGATTGTTTTTTCGAAAGATCGACGCGATAAGCTTCTCCCCGCTCGGCGATGATGATTGCGATTGTGCTGTTTGCTTTACAGACGACAACTGTTTTAGAAACCTTCGCAATGCTGATGATGATGATGATGATGATGATGGCAGTTTTTCTTTAGATCTCTCGGTTCTGTTGTTCGTTGCGCTCGAGTGGCTAATTCGCTCGGGTTGAACGCCGCTTGTAATTGTTCGCCATTATTTCGATATTGAATAGGTTGTGTGTGCTTATTTTTTGTTTCCAACTCAGATCGTAGGATAGTTAAGATCTGAGGATTCGTACAATGGGGTCTTTAAAATACGATTATGTCATTTGCTTAAGACCGAAATTGAGCGATTCGCTTGAGTTGATTTGATTTTTTTTTAGATTGTGGATCTATTAAACGTTTATTTTTATGATATTGTATTTTTCTTTATAAGTAATTATTTTAATATACGAATATAATATTGTATATGTTACAGTTAAAGCGTTATGATGCGTAAATGTATAATTTGTCTAGTTAAAGTCGAGTACCGGATTTTCGAACCCAAAATTCCTACTCGACGAAGTGATAGACCTCTCTCACATTTTCCTTTATTTTTGTGCCATTTATGGTCAATTTGCTTGGTTTAGGGGTTAACCGTCCTTAACTAAAAAAATGAAATCAAAATTGAAAAATATCAATAAATAAACCAAACCATAGCTATGGAATGTGAAATTTAATTAGACAGAATGTACACTGATGCCTCCAAATGCTTCGAACGTAACATATGAAATTCGCGATCGTTGCATTGTGTTACATTAACGATCATAGCGTAATGCACTTTCAACCACTCCGCACATTTCGTTACGATACAACGCCAACTTATACGTCGCATTACAGCCGGGTGTCGTGGTAAATTACAGAGTTTTCTTTGTTCTGGCGACACTTTGCCGAGGTCGTTTTGCGCTTATGCGCCCAAAACGCATTATGACATGTGACCGCATCCCCAACGGCCATTACGTGGGCTTTGAACCTCGTAAACGACCAGACACCGTTCCTGTTTATTCTGTTTATTTATTTATTTATCTATCTGTATGCATTCGCCTTTATTTCTCGGTCGTATCGCACTTTTGTTGGAGGAACGCAGGATGGCGACAATTGCGCCCCTGCGTCTTCTTATCTGTGCGGTGTGAAAAGAACGCGAGTGCATCTCGCTGTTGTGAGGTTGTTAATGTTGTTTATTTATGCTAGAAGATTTGGTTTTTCGGTATATTTCAATTTTTTATTATATGATAGGTTCTGAGACCTGGTGTTGCATAAGAATTTTTGGTTTTAAGGCAATTCTTAGGGGTTGTGAGGATGCAGATTCTCGAGTCTTAAAAATTAGTTGTGATTTCTTTAGCGAGTTTCTCGTTGTGACATAGATTTATGAAATGATAAAGTGCTTTTTTCGCTATTTATTCAATTCTCAACATTCTCACTAACCGCTACTGCTTTAAGCTGATTGTGATAACTGTATTACAATATTTTCCGTTCCTTCTGTAGAAAATCTAATTACGTTCGTATGCCGTGTATATCTTTATTTTCGACTTCGCTACATCTTTGCTCTTGTAAATCTCAAAAAAGAAATCATGCAGATTTTAAAACGTTAAATGCAAGTTCTGAAATGTAATGATACAGAATTCATTCCTGACTTGCATACGATAACTTTGAAAAGTTTCACTGCCAAAGGACCAGCCAAAGTGTTTCCGATTCCTCGAGATTTCACCAGCAATTCCACAAACTTTTGAGAAGTTTCTCGAGAAATCAACACTAATCAGCTATTATAGCACATACAGACATATGTATATACATTTTTATTTAATTTGATGAAAAATTCGAAACGTCACTTCAGCGAAATGCGATCCGGACCATTTACTATCGAATAAAATTCGCACTCGTAAACTCTTTCGTAGTTCGGACACACTCTAGGGGCATTCCGGAAAATTCCGCCCCACACCCGTTGGGCTTTAAAAGCCGGTCCGGAATCGGTTGAAGACGGATTAAAGTTAAGTACGCGAGCATTAATTGGATTCTTGGTCCTTCGGCGCTTGTTTCGTTTCGCACGGGGCACAAAGCTCCGCATAATGCAAGCTCCTCGCAAACAACAATGGAAACCGAGGATTTGTCGCGAAAAAACCGATCCAACCCCTAGAAAGCTTTTCCGCCCCTAGATTAAGTGAGTGCTGTGCGCTATTTAATTAAGAGAATTAACATGAAAATTGAATCTGCCGAGTGCTTATCGATCGTCAACGGTTTTAATTGTTTTTTATTACATTTCAAGCTCGATTAGATAGTCTGCTTTAAGATATTTTTAGTCTGCCGATTATTCAATTTTACGTATAGAGTTTATGCATGAAACATCGGACTTACAATTAGTAGTTTTTTTCAAGACATCTATCGGCAGCCAGGGATTTTACCAATTTGCAATCTGTGCAATTTATCCATATAAGGTTGTTCTAGAGACTTATATCCTTTAACAAAAAAGAAAAAGTAAGGTTACAAAACCACTAAAGAGTGTAGACCTAGATCCGATTTAGACTGTTGTGCCAAGGAATAAAACGATATTTATATTTTTTTCCATCTGAATATATTACATTAATTCATAAATTCTAATGTTTTTATACCAAAAAAAATCTCAAATTTTCACATATGCGGGACAAACGAAAGAAATCCTCTTTCTCTGGCACAACGGCCAAGCAGATGTTGCGCAATTACCATAATATACCATTATTTTATTCCGCATGGTCCCAGTTTTCGGGGTTAAATTCGAACGTTAACGATATAATGAAAGTACATGCTCGCTTTTTTTTTCAGTTGCTCGATTCAATTTTCCCACATCCGTAGTAGGGAAATATGGAAATTTTATTATACGAACATTCAAGGAGATGCGAGTGCTCTATACGTTCGCTCGTGTGTCTCACTAGCAATATATTTTCATTGCACAGTTTTAGATCGTAATAAAATTATTGTATCTCATTTGTGACTGTGTCTTTTTAGTAAGGGTACTAAGAATTTTATTCGAATTCGATGAATTTTATTCGAACTTTACTCATCTATATGAATATATGTTTTCTTCAGTTATAAATTCGAATATGTAACTTTTTTTTTTGAAATATGAAAATCTATGTATATGATGCGGAGTGTTGATAATTTGTTTCGCATTCGAATTCGAATATGAATATGAAAAAGGAAAAATCCGAAAACCAAACTCATAACATGCAGAATCCGCATAAAGCTCCATACACAGAGCCGAACTCGACGCGGAAAAACAACAAAAGCCCAAAATTTACCGTGCATTGTCGACACGTGTGTCCGCACCGAATTTCGAACGTTTATTTGTTTGCTTGCGCTTTCGCGGGGATGTCCCGTAAGGGATTTCGGCTCGATTATTAACATGACAAATATCCCGATATTTGTTTTCGCATCTCTACTTATGTATGGGTATTTATTTTTAGGAAGGAACGGTGTTTACATATGCGCGCGTTCGGGCAATATTGAATTGAGCTTCGGTGCGGAAACACTTCACGCTCTCAATCATCCCTCATACATAGAATGGATAAGGGGACATATTGATTTGGACGTTACATTTCTAGCTTAGCTTATTTATTTGATGTGTATTCACAATTATGAGGCTATATAGAGGTGCGGCCATAACTAAGCCGACAGAATATATTGGTTTTGAATCTTTATCTAATTGTAAATTGAAATCTTATTTTATTTGGTTTAAATCGAAATAGAATGTATCATATTATGTATGCCGCTGATAGTCGCCGGCTTATGTGTGGACATGGCACAAGATAGCTATTCACCAAAGAAAACATCACTAAATTTAATTTTTATGAAAAGAAAATTTATGAAATAAAATTCTATTAAAATTTTAATACAACTATGTATTCTAAATAAAAATTTTACCCTCGTGTTACATTGAACCCTAACGTCCCCTGTGTACAGCTCGCTCTCCACCAACCTCCTACATTATCATCACATAATATTATGTATTGAATGTCGACACCGCGCGATTTATTCAGTTTTTTCCTCACATTTTCAGAATATATCCTGCATCGTATCAAAGTGCCTCGAATGTGTGTGTGTGTGAACCCGGCATAATAAAGATGCAAAGCGGAGATATTCCCGAAGCGAGAAAAGCCGGTATAATTTCGCTTCGGGAAAGCATTTCATACTTTTTTCTCGAGTTCGTTGTGAGGTTTTTTTTTTAAAAAAAATCTATTTGCGCACCGCGATCGAAAAAGTATTATGAGATTTATCTTTGTGCGCTTTTCCCGTGGATCGATGGTGTTTGGATATGGAAATCGTTTCGATAGCAGAGTATCGTCGAATGAACGAGCGCTTAAAGTTTATCTCGACTCCGAAGGCATTGTCTAATCCGAAACGATGGGAAGTTTCTGTCTATTGAAAAATTTGAAAAGATGTGATTTTCAATCTGAAACGATGATGAGTTTTTCCGTCGCGAACAAATCAGTTTATTCCGTAAAAAAAATTTCGTATTATGAATGTAAACGTGTATTAATCGATTTTTATTTTTTGTTACAGGTATGTTCTTCTGAGTCTAAATTTTTCGTTCATTTCTACCAAAATAAGGTATGTTAAGCTTGAATCGAATATTTAATAACATATATTTATATTCTGAAATATTTCCGTGTATCCATTTCCATTTTATTCGAGCCGAGAGTTTTCATTGGGGTTCGGATTTTGAGATTTTGTCATCGTTTAATGCAGATTTTATCAAAATGAAATCCGCCCAAGGCAATAATACCCTTTTTTCTGTATCCAATTATTAGAAAATTCATAAAATACTGCGAAGCTCAAATGGAGATCTTTTTCATTTTATTATAAAAAATTTCATACATATAAAAGCGATTTCATTTATTTATTTATAGACATTTTCAATCTCGATTTAACTAATCTTATTTATATCCACAAAGACAAATTAACGCAATAAACGGGCTAAACATAAATCAATCTGCATTTAATCACACAAAACAAACCATTAAACAATACGAAAGCTCGCAAAGCTCTCAAAGAAAGTTCTCGGCGGGAACTTTCTCTCGAAAACGCGCAGCCTTTAAACGCTCTACTGCTTAATTATAACACACACACATAAACCGGAGACAAAGTACGAAAATTAGGCTCGATTCACACCGGAGGAATTGAACTGCGACCCGGGCACAATTACGACTCGTTTCGAGTGTGTTTATTGCTAGACATATCGAGTCGGTTAGTTGTGGGCTTGAATCACGCAAACTTCGAAAGCTTCGTCGACACGCGAACTTTTTTCGAACTTTTTCAAGTTTAGTTCGGCTGAAATTATGAAAACGTGCGAGTTTCTGATGTACGATCGCGTTGAACTTCAAAATGTTCGGGAAATTTTAATTTTTTCGAAATAAATTACGTTAATTATTTGGGAAAAATATTCGGTCGTTTGCGAAATTTTCTGCGAATGAAAATAACTTAATTTGTCGAAAATTTATGTGGATGACTATTTAAAATATAATGTTAAAATCAAATTAGAACGTTTTGATTCGAAATATATTCATAATGAAATTCTAGAGAAAAGAATTGTTTCTTTCTGTTAATATTTCAAGTCACTTAGAACTTGATAAAACTCTGATCACACAATTGATTCACTTTTACTTTCTTTAAGGGAAAAAGTTTTATTGCTTAGGTTTCACTTAGTGAGTTTTATAATTATTTAATTATGTATCTAGGTTATCCTGGATTTCTTCGATGTAGAAAATTTGCAAAGCATTTTTCTCTCTCTTGTTTCTTTAATATTTAGAAATTCCAATTATTTCGAATAATTGAAAATATAAATATTTTTAGAATTAATTTATATTTTAGTAATACGTCTGTTTGAAGGATTACTTAATGATTTATTTAGAATATTTCGAAATGTAAATTACAGCATTCGTACGGATTACCTTCATACATTTTTTAATATATGCATAACGCAATTCCATCAGCCTTAAATTATACGAATTCTGAATTTTCCAAAGGTCACCCTTTACACATGTGAGAGAGATATGAAAAGCAACATTAGGCGAGCGACACGCGCCGTAAACTAATTTGGTACATAATGTCGCGCGAAACCAAAGCATGTACGCTTTCACAGGACACACTCCCTAGGGAGCTCTCCTAGTCCTTTTGATTACGGTTTGCTCGGGTTTAAAGCGAATTTCTCAAATTATGGAGACTGCATTCGGGAAACGTGCGAATTTTACACACTAGGCCTTAAAACTCGTCGAGCCTTCCTTCGCGCCGAGAGTGAATTCTGATTAATCTGCGGGTGGTTGATCATTTTGGGATTGTTTATGAGTGTCTTATTCGTTTTATACTATAGTTGTCTTAAGTAGAATGTAGAGATGTTTTGATAAATGTCGCGTTTTGAGCTGTGGATATTATGGATATCCTAAGAATCGCGACTTAATGGAGCGCGTAAAGTAAAAAAGGGATGCATGCTTAATATGAAATTTTTATGGGTCGTGTTATTGCAGAGGATTTCTGTATTCTACATAGTAATTACTCAGAAAATTTGTAGAAATGTAGTTCAATTGTATATTCGAAATACTTGTGTAGAACGAAAACGCGTCTTTCAATAGATATGTATTAAATTATCGCAGGTCGAAGTTTGGTATATTTGTTAGCTACATTATAGATGTGACGTTTCATATGAAACTTTTTACATTTTTAATTAACGCAAAGCGATATTATTATTGTTGCTTTCATTCCTTTGACGATGTTTCAAAATATTTCATATAAAACATTATTCTTGTTAGTGCACCAAACTTTGACCCGCGATAGCTAAAAAACTAATGAAAGACGCTTTTTCATTCATCACAACTATTTCATATCTACACTTACAATACCTTTCAACAAATTTTCATTGAAACTGATGATAGTCGAATCATGGACTCTTCTTATTAGAATATTTACTCGAATGCAATTTTCAAAAGTAATTCGATTGAAAGAGTGATTGAAATGAAAAATCATGATGAGTTTATTACGTGTTCGCGTTACAATGTCAAAATGTAGCGAAGGGCGTTCGTGTATCGTTTCGATTTTCGCGTGTAGCCCTAAGATTAGAAAGCCCTGCGTCACGTAGGGCCCTTTGTGCGTAGGGAGAGTTGAATGGGACCCTTCTACGGATTGTGTAGCTGTTTAATAAGCGAACAAAAGAAAATAAAATCAGATTGTGTCGCCCGGTGCGATATCGCAAACAAGCTCGTCTCTGTCGTTAAACAGACTCAGCGTTTCGAAGTTTTGTGTTTTCGAACGAAATTCGATATATTATACGACTGAAAAGGCCAAAGGGTTTAAGTGAATTTGCGGTGATTTCGAAAAAAGCGCGCTCAAAGTCGAGCACGTACCTACGTGTATTGGGAGGAGGTCGAGTGATTTTATATCTATATCTCGGCACACTTTTCAAATTCGATATATCCTTTTGCTACCAAATATGTGTGTGTTGTAAACCAGATGTGTGTTAATATTTTCCGCAGGCTGATTTCTTGTATTAAATAAAATTACACGATAGACTTTTCATAGGTACTTTAAGTAGTCTAAGAAGCTTCGCCCTATTCATACACACAACTCGCGTACATTTTTTCAAAGGATTTTCCAAGAAAAGGTAGAACAATTTCGAAAACTTTCATCGCATATTTAATGAATCGTCTCGGTCTTATATAAATTTAATTAAGTGGCCGCCTCTTAGAAGTTTCAACGGTCGCGAGCACTCTAGCCTCTGCCCGGTATCTTCTTATACACTTGGCGATTAGCAATTCAAATTTTTCCGTAGACACCGTCTTATTCGACATCGTGTTTTTATTTATACGGAATATATTCGCATTACGGCATTTTCGCTTCAGCGTCCCGGTAATCCGGCCAGGTTTATCCGGACGGTTTCACCGATAATGAAATAACCGAGCAAAACGGTTCTCGTGAGGCTTTTGTGCCACTCTCTTTTTTTCTTCTTACGCGTATTTGTATTATTATCATCGTGAATGTATTGTACAGGGTCATTCAATGAATATTTGTATTTTTCAAAGTAAAAATTTTAAAATTTGAATCAAGAAAACTCACGATTTAATGAGAAAATATCTTCAGATTAAATGTTATTATTATTTATATTTTTAAAATTAATTTTCTCTTTTGGAAAATGGCTAATTCAATTTTTTATAGAAATTCTTTTGTGATTTGAGTTGCACATATTTTAATAATAACCTTGTAAAGCGTTCATGTTCCATTGAAAAACTCTGTACTTGTACGTTTTTCCTAACGCCGAGTTTCTTTTTGAATAAAGCCGCTTTGCGCTTTTCCGAGATTTTTCCGCTGAAGGAGGAGTTCGCGGATTCGCTGAATCGATATTTCTTCTTTAGAAAATTCGCGAATTTTCCGAGTTTTTATTTTAAGAATTTTAGTTGTTCTTCCTTATTTTTCATTTCTATTCGAGGGTGTGGGCGAGTTGTTTCGAGTTCGTCTTCTTCGCTCTCGCTACTTATTATTTCAGAGCAGCGGATATTTTTTAATTATCTATTTTCCCCGCCCGTTTTATTCGAAAAGTTTCATCACGGTGAACTTTAATTAAACAGAGACCGGGCAAAAGAAAATAAGCCATTATAATTTTGTCGTAAATATCTACGGTGGAAAAAATGCGAATACAAAAAGGGCGACCTTTTTTTGTGTAAATTCTTTAACTTTCACCTGCGAATGTTCGCATCGGCGTTGAAAAGTTCGCCGTTTAAAAAAAGCCTTGATTAATATTCTTGCTTAGTCGTCCACGTTTATTGATTTTTTTTAATAAGTGTGGGTAAACGATGCTCTTGAAATTGGTCGATGATGTTTATTTAAGAATACGTAGGAAATCCGAATTTTCCAAGTGTTATTGCAGGTGTAAACGAATCATTTAAGAATGACAAAAAAAAAGTCGATGATTCACATTTTAATTTGAAACACTGTAAATTCAATTCCGAATCGCAAATCTCGCTTGCACATAATTAATCAAACGCCATTTCCGAATCCTTTCATTCGTTCGCGGAATCAATTATATAGTGCCGTTTCGTGTTTGTTAACTGAGTGCGCGAGAGTGACTCCAACAATCGAAAAGCGCTTAAGACGCGGATTAACCGACTGAATTCAAACAGAATTGGACCGAACCACCCCCTTATACAATATAATATAACCCAACCTACCCCAGGCGTTTCAACCCCGAAGCGTTTTCGTGGAGTTGCTGGCTTCGCGTGTACCGTCTTAAGCCTTTTAAATAGTGCGCCATTCGACCGGGGAATGTGCGTTTATGTTCGTTTAATTACATTAGCCTGGATTATTCTTTGAGATTTATTTAGAGCTGGGAGTTTTCTATTTCGGCGTGTCGCTGTTGTATTCGGAACTCTCGAGTCAGAATTAACAGCTAGGCGGTCTTTTATAGTACGGTTAGTAAGTCGATTCTATGGTTTCAGTTGTTTGAATGGATAAAATTTGGTATTTATGTAGTTTTTAATCGAGTAATTTGTTCTAGAAAAGGGAATATGTCGAAGGGTGGGTTTTCAGTCCCATCTCTTTCTCTAAATATCTCCAATTTAGGCATGATAGATGAGAGTGAAAACTCACCTCCAGACTTGTTTCTCTTTCAAGATTGAATTAAACAATTAAGAGCTGTATAATAATTTTATGCTTCCTGCCAGCTTAAACCATAAACTTCCTTTTTTGATGTTAAATAGCTATTAAATAGTACTATTATGAATCTTTATGTTACTAGCGAATTTTGTGTAATTTTCTTTAGAAAAAATATTTCATCGAATTGTTTGTAGCTCGATTGAGTTATATCCGAAAGTTTCCATTCAAAATCGACTCTCGTTGAAACATGGAAACGCAGGGATCGAATATCCATCAGGCGAAGGATCGGATCGTGTTTAAAGGGAATTTCCACCGGTTGGCGAAGAGTCCGAATGAAAATTCCAAGAGTCGAGATAAGATACACGGAACGTCCGTTAATGGTTTTAAAACGCGACGACTTTGTCTTTGGAACGTCTTAATAAAGAGCCGACCGGGTTCTTTCGGCGGCTCGTTGAGATGCAAATTAGTAGATCCAGGTATACGCACCTCGTTAATGTTTGTATAGCGAGCTTGTTTTAGTTGGATTTAATTCAGTTATAATCAAAGCGAAAGTGTGTATGTATAGCGTTAACGGCTCGCTGTAGATGGGTGGGTCGATTGGGATTATGGGAATTTGCGATTGATATTATTTTTAATGCTACATCCAGATAATTATATTTTTCAATTTTGTGCTTAAATAGATACTAAAGTAATTCTAATTAAATTACAGCTAACCCTCTTATAAGCTTTCTGGCACTTTTATTCTATAACATGTATACCCCCATAATGTTATATATACTGTATTTACAAGATTCGTTATCAATTTCAAATTTAATCTTCGTACATTATTCAGTCTCAATTTTTACCCAAGCGAGAATTCGTAAGAACACTCCCCAAGCTTATTTCGTTAACTTACCTAATTTCACCCTAGCCGATCTAATTCGGTTATAATAAACATTCAATGAGCTAGCAACATTAATCCAGGGTCGCACTAGGGCAACTAACCGTTATAGTCGACCCTGGCCAGATTCCAGGATATTGTATTGTTTGTGTGTATGTTGCGTTCAACCCTCAAAGTTGGCTCATTAAATTTAAGTTTGGACGACATTAGTCATGTAAAGGCGATCTTCCTCAGCCTCTAGAGGCTGACGCTCACTATCTGCTCGGAGGCTAATGGCTACCCTATGTACGGGCTTAATGTGCGCTTAATCGAACCAGATAAATTCACGGTTCTGGGGGTCGAACCGCGGTTCACTGGGTTATAGTGTCGGGAGAGGTTTAATGCACTCGCTTTATCATCCGGAGGAAGTGTCGATAAAAAATACGCGGCGTTATGAAGCCATTTCTGGGGAATTTATTTCGGATTTAACGATCGGCGAGGATTCGTTTTACCATTTAAAATTGATTTTTTTTCAGTAAAAAAATCGATTTGGTAGACCTCATGTTGAAAACTTTCACAGTAGACATCTCGCTTAATTGTTACCGATTATATTATACGAAAATGTTTCATGCATATATCGATGATTATTCACTCCCACATAAGTTTTTCTAATGACTCCATCGTACGAATTAAATTCACATTTGAAACTCGAATATGTATGAATGTGTCCGATGTTTAAGTGCTTTCTTAATATTTCACCGGCAGTAACATGTCAATCATACAGTTTCGATTTACTTCCGTCAATAGTACACGTGTGGCAATATGATTTCATAAAATATTCCCGAGTATGTCGAACGTTCGAATCGTACCTGTTTCAAATATTTATCGTTTGACATATAAAACAATACGTGTTTGAAATATTTTCGATGTATAAACGTTGGAAGCTTCAAAACTAATGATGCTCTATCGTGACAAGTTGGCGATTGAATATTTCATCGCGCATCACTTCGCTTATGAAATTGTCGCTTTTTTTTTGTAAAAATCTAAACGTTTTATTTGTAAACGATGATTGTTTATCGATATGTATTCGGGTACCTCGACAATAGCTCGCACTGACAATCGCGCGCACCGACAATTGCGCGCACATTCTTTCGTCTAAATGAGAAAAAATTGAAAATATCGTTTAATTTAATTAATATTCCGCGTGTCGTGTATGTGGTCGTTTTCAAATCGTCCGTTTCCCCTTTTCGGAATTAAATCTCATTTTTGTCACCCGTTTGGACGACCACAATTCCGTCGACAATACAAAGCGGTTTGACGACGCGTGGAAATCCGACACAGGCAGCTGTCGCCCGATGCTTTTTCCGACATCAAATTCCCTCATATGCATATACCTACGTACGTATATTCGTTTTGATTCCCCTAATCTGCGAATTTAAAATGAATCCCTAGCGATTTCGTACCGGATTCCCGCGCTCGACATCCCGAACGGTAGCTGTATTCGAAAAAAAATAAGCCTCTGGCCGCTTAATTTTGGAAAAACTCAAACGAACGACGACTCATTGACTAAATGAGTTTTTGTAATTTTCGCATTTGGGAAGCGTCAAACGCACAAAAGACGATTGCAACTAGGCCGAATTGATCACGACTCGGTTATCTCCAATTAGGGCCCTCTGCTTAATTTCCTTTCGGCTGAATATTAATGTTTCGGTTGTGTTTCAAAACAGCAGAGGGTCCTTTCCACTATTCGCAAACGGCTGCCGACTGATAAATCAAAATAATTGCCCTTCTCCGTGGCGGGGGTGCAAAGTTGCCCTCCATTAGTTCGTTCGCCATTAATTGTCAGATTAAACGCGATACACAACACAAGCGGCCCGTATTCGAAATCGGGATGATTTGTGATTCCCTCTCTAGAAAATTGGTAGATTTATTCATTCTGTGCGCTAGATTTTAAACGGCCCGCATTCGATGAAAAAATCGACAATCGGCAGTGCACTCGAAAAGTTCATCGGGAAATAGTTTAACGATCGTTTTCGACTATTAGTGTCGATTTAAAAAGAACTGTCGCACATTCAGCGGCAGTTGTCCTTTAGCTCTTTGTTCGTGAAACCGTGCCGCGTTCAATTAAACTCTCGTTTTCTTTGTCAGTCTGAGCGAACGGTTATTTTAAACTCGAATGCGCATTCTTCAACTGTCGTGTATATATAGATCTTTAATTTGTACATTTTTTTTAAATATCGAACGACAAACGCTTCGATAATATTCGGATACGATCTATGAATTATTCATCGGAGTGAAAAAGCCTTATTCATCGCGCCTTTTATTGCCGGAGATGTTTTCATTCGATGCCTATTTTTTTGTATTTACTTGTGTATTTATGTTTAAACACGAATCGTTCAATAAGGCCGTCAACCTACGCGATTCACCATCGATGTTACAATTGAAAAACACAATCGTTCCCACCGTTGGATTTTGGAGATGTTATCGTCGAAGAAACGTTTCGAGTGCTGGTAACGCACTTCGTTTGACACGAAGAACTCTTCGCGTTCAAAACTTAATCGTCCAAAAAAGCGCTCGGTGTCGTTAACGAGGAGTGTGCACATAGACATACTCTCCGATTTTGATGAAAATCAGTAGAAATGTAATGTAATTGTAGACATGAAATAGTTCTGAAGAACAAAAATGCGACTCTCAATAATTTATTAGTTATCGCAAGTCAGAGTTTGATTCATTTTTCAAGTGCAATAATAAATAAATATTTTTAATAATGTTTTTTTACTTAGTTTTTCTACATTTCTACAAAGTTTCATCAAAATCAGTAAGTACGCTTTTGTGCACACTCTTGTAAGTTCAACCCTCTCCAACGGATGTCCACTTTATACGAGCTGAATTATGAACGTTTGATGATGTCAATTTGTACTCGTAAACGAGCCTCCTTTGTTGAAGCAGCAATAAAACAATTAAACAGTAGTAAATTATCAATCCGTTCTCGCCGTTTGTTTAACGCATCGATGATCATTGTGTTTGCAGTTAACAATGGCTATTTTTCTTATTTATTTTGTCGTTAGGGCTGAATAATGTTACATTGTTGTTGATTGAAATTTTCTTTGGTAGAGAGATTTGTACGAATTCGTTCAGCTTCACGAGAAAGCGAGCAATTGAACTTTTTTATTGTGAAATAATTGAATTGAAATTTTATTTTGATAGAAACATCGCTGTGTTCATTTTTAATATGCATTATTTATTTGATAGCTCTATTCGAATAATGCTTCTTTGTACATATGACAATCCCATTGTTGTATCGCATCCGATTATTATGACACGTGATTCAGATCTAATCGTTTCGATTATTCGAAAATCATCATTTAGATTTCAAACAACAATGGTAATCTGAACTCGTTTATCTCTAGGGCGTCCAATGTGGGGTTTGCCAAATCAAAAATATAACCGTACACAAAAGCTTCGATACAGATTATGAATACGTTAAGCTGTTTTTTTTA
This sequence comes from Cheumatopsyche charites, assembly GCA_024721215.1. Lineage (NCBI taxonomy): Eukaryota > Metazoa > Arthropoda > Insecta > Trichoptera > Hydropsychidae > Cheumatopsyche > Cheumatopsyche charites. Next base: position 3,368,337 of record CM045583.1, read on the forward strand.
ATCACAATCAAAGCTCTTATGACCTCGTGTTGCTTGAAACTGTATGGACTTTAAATATATTGCGAAATGTAACGAATTTCCCAATTTCATTCCTGTAGTACATAAATCACGTCGTGTGCTTAAAATAGCTCTAAAAAGTTTCATTGCCAAATTATCAGTCAATGAGGAGTCTATATGGAACAGATAGACATATAATTTGTAACAATATCAAATGAATAACCTAATAATTAGAATACAACAATGGGTGTCGAATTAGCCGTCTCATTTTCGCTCATGCGAGTCGGATTTCCGCGCTCGAGTTTTCGCGGAAAATTCGCGCTTTCTTCGAGAAGGCAAAACGCTAGGTGCCTCGCGTATTAATAATAACGCCGAGATGCCGAATAATTTATCTTATTTAAGTTCAAAACCGCCGTTTTCTCGGCACAAAACGCCGAATTTACGACGCGGCGTGGAATAATTGCGCCCGCTTGTGAGTAATGCCAACTATTCGAAGTTTTGTTGTCGAACGCTTTGCGGATTTGTGAATTTTGTATCGGATATTCATTTCTAGATTTGGGTTTCCGAACGAGCGACAGGTAGCAGCAACGACTGATTGACGTATTTTTGACCGAGATGTCGTTGCTGCTAACTGTCGCGCACTTGGAAACCCATCTAATGTTGAAAGTCGTATTATATTGTGTCATTTATGTTTCATTTTCAGTTAAGCTTCAGTTAATAAAAAATGATTCTTTCTGTTTGTTTATTTTGAATCTACAAAAAAGTAATACTGAATTACCGAATTGTGTAAATCGAACGTTTAAATTGATTAATTAATACGTTTTAGTTCGAGCGTTTTATTGATGACTATATCGTTTCATTGTACATATTTGAACAGTCCATATTCACGTTCTGTTTGTTATTTTAATAATTCCAAATATATGCATCATCTTGAAACTTAAGATGATGATTCGGCATATTTATCTTGATTGAAGTGATCATGTGTACATATTTTTTTCATATAAAAATTATACACTGAATAAACTCCAAGATTCCACATATTTATTCATTTCCGTTCGAAAATATTTGAACGAATTTTCATGCATTTTATAAAAATAAAATTGACATAAAATATATAAAGCACTCGACGTGAGCTTGCAACAAAACAAAAATCCGAATCGTCTCCTTTTACTTAGATTTTATGAAGCAATTTCGTTATAAAGCATTCAAAAACTTGATTCTGCATTATCCGCACAGTGAAACCGGCCGTTATACGATACAGGCTGTAAACTCGGAATTGCCAAAGGACGTCCATCATAAAACCCGATCTCGTTTAGCAGTTTTTGTCCTGCGAAACGAAATTTAGCCCCTGTGTCCTCGAAGCTGTAAAGTTGGATCAAAGTGGACGCCGAGTTCCCTTCTCGGATGTTCCCTAATAAGGGCCTTCATTGCTTCAGAGTCCTGTTGCTTTAGCAGTAAAGTGAAGGTTTTACGTGTGCCAGGACAAAACCTGCAATTAGCCGGTGTCTAAGCTTTTATATAAACTAATAGAATTCGTTTGAAATTCAGTAAACGCTTTGATAAAAAATTGAATGTATGTTAATCAATTTTTCAATTCGATGTTGTTGTATTCTAATGGTGATCGATGTATCTGTTACCGTGCATGTCTATGGTGCATCAAATGTTGACTATGATCGATAATGTCCGTGTGCCAAATTGGTATTATGTTCACAATATTATGAAAGCTATAGAGTTCCGTGTGTTCGTTCAATGTTTGCTCTATCAGATAGGTTTGATACCATGCCGCATTCTCAATATTTGCTCAGTAAATAATTATATACTTGTATGTACCAACACGTGTATAAAATAGATTTATTGAAACAAAATTGTAAGGATGTTTATGTCAGAATAATTGTTTATTTGTACGTTTTAAGTATATTTTATTAAGTAGTAAAGTTGATGAATTCATCAATAGTGAGAATCAAATGAATGAACATCGTTAAAAGCTCGAAACCCACATCCGCTCTATTCAAACAATCGAATTGCAACATCCATCGTAACAGACAAAAAATGAGAACCAACCACCGAACGTCTACCGCAGAATAGAATCCGACTTCACCTATTATTAGTACGGAATTAGAAAACGTACATAGAAATACTCCACAGTACAAATTCGAGCCCCATTAAACTCGCTGGCTGCACATTGAGCGTGAACGCGTGTGCCGATTCGAACCGGTTAACGACCGTTAACGATCAAAACGGTTCGTTTTGCGGATCCTTAAAAAAAGGATTTTGTACAAAATGGACCGAAAAATAAAAAATAAACAGGCATGCCCGAACAGAATAGAGCGGCGCAAAACGGTCTATCGATCGACGTTTTCGTGTATCGCTTCGTGAACGCAACACGGTCTGGTTGCTCTGATGAAGGCCCGGCTCTTTTTTTTTTTTGTCCGGAATTTCAATTCGAGCCTATTTTTTAGTACGCATCGGATCGCTTTTCGAAGAAAAAAGCGCAATTGAAAGGGGAGAAATCGGTGTTGCATTGCCAATTTTCGAGTCTCGATTAGGGGGTTGCACTGTGCGGTTTAACGTTCGGAGGTTTTTTTTTCATCGTTGCGGAAAACTGCACTTTTGTTCGGTTTCGTATATCAAAATTGCTTTCCGGTTTATTAAATTTTATATAAATACATTTTTGTATAGTTCATCGCGTGATGATGAAATAATTTTGCGCAATTTTATTGTCAGCGTATTTCGTTTTTTAGTTTCGTCGAAATTATGCAAACAATGCGACTGTGTTTTCTTTTATTTTGAAGAAAACAAAGTGAAAAAGGCGTGTCGATGGTCGCACCGAGCAAAGAAAATTACACGGAAAAAGGACACTCACTAAATGCGACGTTTAAAAGTCGCAATTTGCATACAACAGGATTATTACATTAAACGCCCCCGCTGCTCTCCTACTGTGTGTAATGAGCCACTTTCGAGACAAAAATGTCGACATTTCTACGGAAATAATTCAAATTTGCGCAATTTCGGCGAAATAACTCGACTTTGTTGCAGCGTACACAATTTGACTTTATACCTGAGGAATGTGACTAGCATTTTATAATATTACATAATTTTGCAGACAAACTATAATTTTTTTTGCGTGGTGCTGCAGTTTGAATCCGACTTGAGATTTTGCTTTTCAGTTTGTTTTTTTATGAGTTTTTTGGTTAAGGGTAGTTAGTTTCAAGATCTTATATTTGTCATAAATAGCATAGATCTGCCCATTAGAGCAAAGATAATGAAAGCCTATCACTTTGTCAAATATCACACTCGTTAAATCAGCAATTTGTCGGATTAAACATTCGGATGAAATTATCAAGTCTCCAGGATATGTGACTCTCACCAAGATCCTACAGGACTTGATCTTAGCATCACAAGAACGCTGAGCTAGACGTGGCATACATAAGCACTTTATATTTCTTCATTATCTACTGGCTGTACTATTTGAATTGATTCTGCAATCTTTGAAAATAAATATTTAAATCCTCTCACTCTCAACAATCGCATACACTTCAACCATGCTAATGACCGTAATTAAATCGAGACACAGCCACAGCCTTCGAAGGTTTAACTAACACATTAGGGGCGGAAAACACACCCCCTTAACACATACACACATACAATAAACACACAAGCAGACACACAGAGACAAATTCGAAATTGAATTTCCCGGTAGTCGGACGCGCCCGTGCGTGTTATATCGGTTGCTCTTCGCCGCTGCGGAGGACCACTTAATTAATTGCCGATACAAGCAGATGGATAGATGCAAGCTCGCCCATTCGCGTTATATCAGGTGTGTGTATGTGGTCTGACGTCCTTCGAGGGTCCTCGTCCTCCTTATGATCCCGCCGTGTCCATTGTTCCGATGTTGTGATTGATGTCTGGCCGTTCGTCGACATCGCGGTTGTCGATAGTGCACTTTGATTGTTCCGATATGTTGATGATGATGGCATTGATTGAGTCCCGCGCTGATTAGATGGATTATGGGGACGTCTTGTCGAGGGTTTTCGATTTGAATGGATGCATTGTTTGTTGTTTTGTTTTTGATTTGTCGCAATTTTCATTGTAGTTTTGAAATTAAAATCGGTTTTTTATTGCTGTTTAATTTATTATTAATTAATGTATGTTTTTATTGTTTCAGGTATGTACATTTAAGATTCTTCTTCTCGATCTGTGAATACAATAGGTAAATTAATCTTTGTTATTTGGCGATATTTACATTATCTTATATAGTTTGTGCAAATATATTGCACTTAATATTGCATATGTCAACCGTATTGCACAAACTTGCAAAAATTTTGACAGTTAATCGAAGTCTACATACGAAATGTTATATCTATTCATACATTATTCTTCTTGATCACTACGCCTACTGTCGAAATCAATTCCTTCAACATTGCTGCAATATGCAATGCCCAATGCAACTACAATAAGACTCTAATAACTCTCATAATGTAAACGTTGCCTTATACTCTCTTATTAATATTTTAATCTAACATAATCGATTTGTCTACATCAATAAGTCGCATATGATTTGAGTAAACTTTTCCATGTCTCATATTCGATCTTTGTATACCTACCATGTTATCGGTCAACATTTCTTCCCACACAAAGAGTGCTTCTTAGCAAAATGTATACAACGGGATCAGTCGTTCGTAATGGACCCAAATAGGTCATCCCATTGTTTGTTCCTTGCGGAAACCATTGCATTAAAGCCTCTTTCTAGACATCGTTAATTTGGGGTCGATTGATCGCGTCGAACCGTTACGATTTAGCGTTTCGCACAAATTTCAATCTGTCCGAAACATTTCGTTTGATCGTTCCGCGATTTCAATTATTTTCATGGTTCGCTTCGTTTTTCTAGTCGCGTGCATCTGTCAGTTCGCTTTTAATGACGCCCAATGATTGACACGATACATTTTTTCTGTGAAATTAATTAGAATACTTCGAAAACTCGTTTCGAAGCCGATTCGTCAGATCTGATACTTTTCGAAAGATTGATATACTGATTTATGCAAATTCGACCCGATAAAATATTCGAACGTTTGTTAATAGTGAACGTTCCGAAATTTAATGTATATCGACTACATTATCATTTACAATCTTACCACTACCATATTTGAATTTCGATATTTTTTTACGACATACCGATATCATTATTACACCTAATTGAAATTAATCTACAATTATCTTTCTTATATAGACATACCACATATTTTGTGTTATTTTTTGAGTATGTCGCGATATTGAGAATTTGAATCTCGTGTGCATTCTTAAACAAACCTTCCGTATATCCGGAGTCGGGGTTATTGGTCTCTATTGCGAAATCGATTCGATTCCTAGAAACATCTCACCGTGAAGTCTTGTCGGCCTTTGTGCCTGGTATTTTCTTCTTTGGTCGTTCAATTTGCGATTAGATGCGGTATTTTTGGCCGTCGGTGTGGCCGCGCCTCGTATGCGGACTTTACCGTTCGTTTCTACCCGAAAATGTCTAGATAATTATTATCATAGCTGGAAAGTTCTATTTTGGACTCACAAATCAATGAAATGTTCGAAAGAAAGCATAAATCATATTATTGTGTCATACCGATAACTCAAAACGTAACTGGGATGTTGGAAAACTGAGTCTGTTGAAAGTAGTCGTCGATTTTCTCAAGTGATTAATTTATATAATATGGAGATATTAGTCTTTTTTTTATCGTTAATTTCATTTATTTCGAAAAAATGTGTTAATTGTAAAAAGGTAACTCAAATGGAATCCCAACTTGTTGGTGTAGCTCGGATTGTTTGTCTGTTTATACCGGAAAAATTTTGGTGACATCTATTGGTGGCCGAGGCTTCTATTCGACGAAGTGATTGACTTTCGTCACCCTTGTTCCTTTGGGTTGTACTTATAACTAATATAGAATTAGTCTAGGGTTCAATCATCTCTAATCAAAAAAAGCTCTTTATTATGAAAATTGCAAGCCAATGTCCGATTTCCTAGATTAAATTCGGACTGTTGTGCTATTAAAAAAAATAAATCTAGCAAAGACACTCCGAGTCTTAATAATATTGATTTCGAATCAAATCTATATACACTCAATAGAAAAAAAAGCTATTATAATAGAAGCCTCCTTTTCACACAACCGCACATGTCCATTATCAGCTCCTCACTCAGCACCCCCATTATCGAATCGTCTCCCTTCGAGCGTGTCAACCTTTAGCAGCTTTCGATTCTATGGCAGCTTTCATTATTCGGATTATTTCTCGCAGATCGAAAGCGAGGACCGTGTGTCGAATCGCGAAAGTTCAGACAACGATTGTGACGTTGATTGCGCGCGTCACTTTGACAATGACAGAGCGGAGACGACCCCTTCGCCCTTCGATCGGATGTTCCGATAAAATTCTAATGCCGAATTACAATGTTTTCGTGTCAAACGGTCCTAATGTTGATGTGGCGTATATTTTTAATTCATTTTAGGAAAAAAAAATCCAATTTTATATGTAAAAATTTAACATTGTCGCGTTCAATCACAATTTGATTCAATATAATGGGGACCGTCCACTGCCGAGTGGAACGGAACGGGCTAGGATTGCAGCTATAAGAAAGAGGTGGATAGTCATATAAGCGTCATCCTCTTCTGTATAGCTATGTCCCTAGTCCGTTTCGTTTAGCTGAATAGGAGGTTCTACAGCCTGAATAAAACTAGCCTCTGCTTTTAAGCAGTTTCGTGACCATCAACTATTTTTTCAATTAAGATAAACAATTTGATATTGGCCATAAATGGCACAAATCATAAAGACAAAGGTGATGAAAGCCAATCATTTCGTCAAGTAAAAATTTCGGTCGCTGATAGATGTCGCATTAAATCGTTCGGCATAATCGCACAAACGATTCAAGCGACATCGATAAGCCAGTGTTTTGTTACATACGAAAAAAAATAACATGAAATTTATTAATTGTAGAATGTTTTCGTAGTATAATCAGTTCGTAAATTGTAAAAAAACATAATCTTTTCACGCAAAAAAGTAATAGAATTCAAATGAAATTCAATTGAAACTCGCCGCGTCGGTAGAGCTATACACAGTGAACAATTCATAAGCGAGAATTTTTAATAGAATCGCAACCATTTGCATACTTAACGAAACTAGAACGCTTCGTTTATTTTTCCACGTAGAGCCGTGGAAACGTGCGAAGAATCAAAACCTAATTAATGCATGAATCTGTCGTATCGGCGGCCAAACAACAATTTTTCACTCCGTCGGAAATAATGAAAAGCGGAAGCGAAAAAAGGTGGATTTTCGTGTTTAGTTTACGTTTCGTTTCCTATGAATTTTTCATACTGTTTATTCACAGCGGGAAATGGCACCACGCGATACGAACCGGTGTTGACATTTCCCGGCATAATTATTATTTTCTAAGTGCTCATAGGAAAAACGCAAACTGTAACATAATCCCATAACTAAATATCCTCTAGCGAATTTAGGTATTTTTTTTTTATAATGCATTGTTTATTTTTTCCTATCCTCATCACCATAAATCCTATTACGAGGTCGGCTCTCTCCCCTTGCATTCTTTTATGACGCATTAAAATTATGCTTTTTTCGCGCGTTCGCCTTTATTGCGAGGATTTTTGCATTTATTTTTTTTACATACGAAACGACGATTATATCTTTAGTGCAGTTTCAGCGAAACGAGCGTGCGTTCGACAAAGTATGGCGGGAAATTTCCTTGTATGAAAAGAGAACGTCGTAAAATTACGCATTCGCGATCTTCGTATCAGATAATTCAGCATTTTCGTTCTGTCGAATCTGTACTTCGTACTTCGAAGCGTAATGGACTTTTTCCGAGGAATCGATACGATTTTTTTTTTTCAGCGTCGAATCGAAATCAATTTTGGTTAAGCTTCGTGCAATTTTTTTTTACTTTGACCGCTTGATGGATTTAGGGTTTTGCCTAGGGTTTTTGCCAGACCCTATTTCGCTCGCTGGGCTCAGCTCGAATTGATATTTTATAATTAAGTCGAACGTTATACTGATCATTCAAATATGTACGTGTCTGATAAAGACATTGCAATATTGATTTACCGGAAAATTGCCGGTAATTACCGATAAATTGCAACTCCAAGTCCTATAGTTTATCGTGTGAGAAGGGATGAAGGAAATACGGTACGATGAAGGATACAAGCATGTACGAAAATTGAAATTTCTTTTCTATGCATCTTGAATGTTTTGTATCGTATAGCTATTCAGAAAATGTTCTCGACACACTCTATTTCAAAATCTCTTTGAATAACTCAGCACAATTAAACGTGTGATTCGGATTATAATTCGGGGTAGAGTTTTCACGCACGACGCGAATTTTTCTTTGTTTCCATTCGTACAATGTTTATTTTTTCGTATAATTTTTCGCTCGAAATAGTCGAGATTTGGGGTATACGGAGGCAAAAAATAAAACGTGCGTGCCAGTGACTCGACCATTTGTTACGGCACCGTAACAATTTCGTTCTCGTTTAACATTCACGCACTTTTCATATTGTGTAGAGCAGAGTTTCGCGTTCACGTAGGAGGGCTTATACGTGTCCACATTTAGAAACGAAAAAGGATAATTTCTCAAAGGCGTGAAATTAAGTGCTGAACCATTGTATCGCATTACGAAGACATCGTTCGTCTCTTGTACATGTAAAACGCTTCATTGTTGACGCTCGGGCCGAACTCATTAATATGAAACACAACAGCGTCTTTGGTGCGTTTCGATTTTCTTCTCTTATATTAAATCATATCACGAATAAAGAAGCAAGTTTTGTAGACAAAACAATTCTTGTGATACAATGATATTGTGTTACATTCGATGTTTCGTGAATTCATTTGAAAATGTTTTGTCTTGTCTGAAATGACAATGGACACAATTTTTATGGACTGTGGTCCTATAGTCATGATTTACATATCATTAGAAAATTCTTTTGATGTAGAAAAACGTTTGGCAAGGCGCTAGTCCTAATTCACGATTTCATGTGTTTTCATGTGCAAAGAAATCTGAGACTGGCAGCCATGATAAATATTGTTCTTCTTGATAGACCTTTAAATCGTTTGTCTCATTTGTCTACTAAAATATATTGATCATCGAAATATTTAATAAACATTGAATATTATACAAATCCATCGTCTTGTTTGCATCAAATATTACTTTCGCTTATAAACATTTTCCAAAAGCACCGCATGTAATCTTATTATCCTCGCGTGTAAATCCGAATCTGATTACGTACAAATCCGATTTTGGAAGCCTTACTTTTTAGGCGCGCGTTTTTCGAACGCGATCGATTCGCGAAATGGATATTATTACCACTCGACGTCGAAGTGAATTATCGCATCGGAGTGCATAGTCTATTGAGTGCAATTCCTGTAGATTCTCGAAATTGTTCCAAGACAGACTTCCTATGGGAATTAGGAACTTCGATCGAACGGCACTCCGCATCCGAACCGCCATTATATCATGTTATATTACCCATATTATAATGGAGAAGATGGGGAAGTTTGCTCGGTTCACTTCGAAATTTATTTCGCGCTTAATACGTTCTCGAACGTTTCTGAGTGCTCCGCGAATGTGTGTGTTTTCGAGATATGCATCTCTCATAGAATTTTCATACAATGTAATAATGTGCAATGTCTACATTGGCGAACTTCCTCTCCTAGTATCGCTTTAATCGTTCTAAATGAGAAGTTTTTGAAGTGTGAAGTGGGTTTTTTTTTTCGTTAGTTTCTCACTCGAGTTCCTACACTTTGCTCGCTCTTCTAAACGCGTTACTAAATCTCACGCTTCGGGGACACAAAATATATGACGCGATAAAATCTTTATGTGGGGTATTTCTTAGAATTTCCCGATTAAGGCTTGTCCTACGGGTTGTCATCTGAAGTTTATGCTTGTACACATTGTGCATAATATGTTTTATCAAAAAAAAAAGTAGGGATATAAAAATATATCTGATTGTACGTACGTTTCATTCACAAATCAACCGTTATTTCGAGTCATATGTTTTCAAGCTTACACTTCGACGTATTATAAGCATCTAATCCAGATATTGAATTACTTAAAAAAAAACAGCTATTATGTTGAAATTTAAATTTATTTATGTTATACGTATCCACCCTTAAATAAGAACGCGTTGAGCGTTCACATCCTGAGTCGTTATAATCCTACCTAAATATATCACCATAAATTGATCCTTTGCCTTTTCGTTACCACTTATAAATCTTTTCAACAGCGATTCTCAATATTGAATCTCAAACCATTTTCAAAGCACTTACATTCTTCAGTGTAGATTTTTCAAGTATAATTTATCTTGCGATTATTTTCGATTTTTAACTAGATTATGATTCAATGTAACAACTTTGTTATATGAAAATATTTTTATATGAATATGACCCAGATTTCGTGCACCCATCAAAAGCCAGCACGCGCGAAAGAATAATGCCACCGTCGAGGAGCCGAAGTGTCATGTCTCCACCCCATACATTATGTATAGCCATGGTGTACCAAACCGTTCACCAACATATGTAGTCCGTGACAGCTTATCAAAACACCCACAAAACCATCTTCGAATATCTCACACCTGACATACATAGGTATCTTCCAAGAATTGCTCTTCTACGACAGACTCCCTTCGCACTTTCGCAACGACAGCTTTCGTTGCGATTGACATTCTACGTTTAGAATTCGGTTAATTTGAAATTTTAGAGGGGTTCAACGTTTGCAGATTCGAAGTTGTCAATCGATTGTCAAGTCTCTGAACGTTGGATTATGTCGGATTCGTTGATTCGGCACATTTGCTAGACTCGCACCTGTTGATTTTGTAGGTAGAACTCTCTTGTTTTCCTTGTTCAGTCGTATTTTTTTACATGTACGATTTGTATATTTCCATTCGCATTTGTGATGTCCGTGTACGAGGTTTTTTTCCGTATTCAAAGTGTGAATGGAACTCGAAGCGCACTCACTCTAGAATTCTACGTTCTAGCTTTTGCACAATAGTTCCGCCGTAGAAACGAACATAAAAGCTTTCCCATTTGACGGGAACGTCATATATGTGTCAATGTTGGTTAGAATAAATGGAATATTGAAAATAACTGTTCGTACTGTGTCAATATCTTAGAATAAAAATCTACGAAACATACGCTTACAAAAAAGAGTAATATTATATGAAGTGCGATGGTTTTCAGATCATTTCTTCGTGTCTTTTAATGTCAGTTCATATTATATTAACTAATTTATATCTACGTAATAACGAAATACCAAAAAGGGTTATAAGAGTTTTCTCGTCTTGCAGAAAGGCTGACATCCGAGCCGAATAAACATGCCATGATTAATTTGTAATAAGTGTTGACTTGAGGAGCTGATACATCATATTTATTGCCCAGGCAAGTGGAGGTAGGGTTTACAAACTAGAAGCAAAACTTTTTTTTGCTCTACGTATATTATCCAAGTTTTTCTTTTGCGCATTTTCGCCCATTCCCCTTAGCGTATATTATATACGTACGGGCATTTTTTCTGCTTATATACGCGCACGTTCATTATACATATCCTAATCTAATAAATCTCTCAAAGTTCTTTTTCCTTATTTGTCGATGAAATAATATTATGTGATTCTAATTCAATGGAACACGCAATGACTTACAAACTAATGTAGCATTATTGCTCGAAAAAAAATGTTATATATTTCTGTAGCCAATTAAATATTTATGTTAAAAAAGTGATTCGTTTAAAATTACAAACTTAATCATACTGTCAGCATAGAGCTCATCTTTATTCTATGGGGAATCGCAGTCGCATCACTCATCATCCCCCAACCTTTCTGAATTAAAATATCAATATTTTAATTATAATAAGACCCTCAGTCAACTCTGTTCTGAATCGAGCAGGGACTTCATACCGAATTCGATATGGAATCTAGTACTCACTAACCTTCATTACGCATTCGCACGGCGTTTCCTCAGTTCGAAGGTATATCCTACTGCGTACCGATTCGGCATGCAATATAAGATGATGACTGGAAACATTTATAATTATGACAGTGATGAATGACAATGAAAAACGGAGAGTTTTAGGAAAAGTTCGTCTCTTCGGTGCGACCCTTCGGTAGTCCCCCCGAGCAACGGAAAGGAGTCCTCTTAACAAATGATCCACGTTCGAGTTTTTAAGTGTTGTTTGCGTTGCATTTCGTTTTTCTGCCCAAAGTTTGTTTCCCGACGAGAAAGTTTTCGCCCGCTATGCCGTCAAGATTAATTTTCAAAACTGCGACCATCAATTCTGCGGATGACTCCGTGATGGATTGTGGAATTTGCATGGGAAAAATCGATTTTGTGTTATGCAAGGCTGCTTATGAATTCGTTTCGAATACATTATTTATTTAGTAACTATTCAAATTCACTCAATATTTTGTACATTATGAATGAAGCCCTCCATCCCGCCTGTAATTGCACCCCGCTCTATGAGTTTTTTAGGCTCCATATTTACATTTACATAAAACTATAGGTAGGTACTCTAAACTATTATATATTTACAAATCTGCATCCAGAAACTGTCTGTAAAAACGTTTTGGGTCATTTCGCAAACCACGTTGAAATAATTAAGCTGCAAACGCTGCGTAACCAATAAGATTTTCAAAATTATTTACTAGATAAATATATTTTTTATTTCGAAACGAATACTAGAGATGTTTAGGAATGTAAAGCTTGAATTATGGGGTCGTCTCTTACTAGTTTTCTTAGCACTGTTAAGTCAACAGCCATCAATAAAAGTTATGTTGTAGTTTCTGAATATATTCTGCGGTTCTGAAGCTTATTTTTTTTTCGGCATTAGGTCGTCTGTTTCTGTTTTATCAGGCGTTAACCCTTTAACTCCTTCAGTGGCATGTCAACGTAAAGATTAGAGGGTCCTCGGTTTGAAGTTTGACAAGTCATTCGTAATCATTAGCGGTCCACCCGCAGCAGCTCTTTCCCTATGACAAATTGTAGCTTTTTTGTCACATTATATGATTTACTCTTCCGTTTAGTTTTACGTGTGTCTAACACGTACAAAATCCTCTTTTTTAGTTTAAATTTAGACTAGTTTCAGGCATATATCATTCTGAATGACCATAGTCATAATACGAATCTTTGGATCAAAATTTAAATTTATAATTTTATTCATAGAATTTAACGATTTGACTATTTATTTGGAAAAATGTTCCAGGAAACGAAATTCGTATAATTTTTCTATGTCAGTTATCTACATATCATCAGTCTAATCTCAACCAACTGTCAACCATATCTATCTAAAATATGATCTCAATATGAATGTTTTATGGTTATAGCTTTCGTTTAATGGGTCAAACTCATTCCAAGTTCTAAACGGGTATCCTAATTACGATCATATTTTAAATATGATACAGTTATTTCGTGTCATTCGAAATGATGATAAACTGCAATATTTCGACAGCACATTCTTAAAATAGAAGCATCGAACGAACGGCACGCTTCACATAAAATAGAAAATTAAATCAAATTGTATTATAAATTTTATTTATATAAATCCATAACCACACTTTAGATCTATTGCTTTCTTTATTCAAGTAGACATTTGTTCTATCATTTGAATGAGATGAACGTGAGACACGTTCGCTCACATATTCATATGAGCCGTTCAGAGCTATATGTGATCAACTCAACAAAATTTAAATAAATATCATTTGTTTGTTCACTGAATTATTTATTTCTTAAGCCAATTTAATTAATTCTGTACTCTGATGTAAAGGAGGATGTGTAATTACGGATTCTTTCACTCGACAGAATTTAAATGTATTTGAATTGATAGATATTAGTAAGCTCGTGATTTTTTAATATGACAACATTCGCTATAGATTTGGGGTTTTCAGGGAAGATAGATTTAGATTAAAATAAGGGAGAGTCCACTTGCCATTGAAAGCTACGCATTGTCCTCTACCTATAGCTAATTATAAACAAATTATGTATGTTTCAAGAACGTTTATCTCAACTTGTTGCTTTATAGAGTTGGTCACGGTTAGCTCTGAACTACTCATATGATGCAGAAAATATATTAAATGAACAAGAAGCTCTCATGTTAACTTTTTTCGATTGTCTCCGCGTAGCTAACAGAGACTGATCGTCGTTGTTGCATCGCGTTAGAGCTCCAATAAGTCACGGGAATAATGTACACGTGAAGTTTTTACTCGGACGGGTTTCGCTACTGGAAATAAATCACATTAGCCTCCTCCTCTATTGCACTCCGCCGCATTCGTTACAATTTGGATACGTGTGTTGTATGCAACGAGGAAAATTTTATTTCGGGCCCTCATCCGTGTGTTTACCTTGGCCGAAGAAGACGGTACATTCCGAGACGAGCTGCTCGTTGTTTTTGCTTCTTGTCGTTTAAAAAAAAAGGAAGATGCGTTTCACCTTCGGACACAACTGAAACTCGGTACGAAAATAGCTTTGGATTGTTACGAGGTGCGTTCGTTTTCGTTTTGTAGGTTCGTGAATGTCGCGCGCGATTTTGGCTTTGATCCGACTTGGTGGCTCCATTGAAGAATCCGTGATCTTTAAATACAACCGGGTCGTGATCTTAAAATTCTTTCGCTACTTGCGAATTTATATTGAATGTAAAACATTTATTTTCGATTCAAAATTGAATTGTATGGATAAAATTTGTTAGGCACGTGTATCTTAAACGATACCACATTTACAAACATCTCATTGACGACACACGAATGCACATATTTAACTTATGGGGTGAAAATTTTCGACGCGACTCTTCCACGTTGATTTATTTATCGTTCCCCACTCGAAACATTTCAAACAAGTCGCACTTCTCTAGAGACGAATCCAGCTCGCACAATAGAATACGACTATCTGCAGCTCGTAGTCGTTTAATTTTATTACGATTTATCGTGTGAAAAATGTAACAAGAATCCTCTGGAATTATTATTTCTTATTTTGAAGCGCCTCAGACGCCGAAATAGCCGACCATCTCTTACAAGAGCAACACCATAATGTCAAGATGATCCGGCTGTCTTCTCACTTCTGCACACAATAAATTTCGAAACCCTCCCACCGATCCACCCCCAAGTTATTTTAACATTTTTCAGGCTTTTTCGGATGGGGGCGGTTTATAACCGTTGGCGTATTTTCGCTTTTGAAACTTTTTCAGCTCCCTCCTCCGAGCGCAGCTTGGTTTATGACCGTCGCATGGTTTTCAGTTTCAACCCTAATTTATGTATTTTTTCTAAGTAATATTTCCTCGGGAGAAACAGTGCGGATTTGCCGAGTAATATTTTTTAAAACAAAAACGCTAAAGCGTAAGGGAATGGAACACCTTTAAGCCTCGTGAATTATACGCGAGCGGCATAAATCCTTCGCAGATTCATATATCAAAAATAACTTCTTCGGGCCGCACATTAAGCCTCTTAAAAAACTCAGAAGCGCTATTTCATTACGGAATCTGAATAAATATTGTGATTCGACCCCTTTCGGGATGGCTTATATTTTTTCCCGATCTAATCGGCGCGAAGGGTGGCCTTTATCCACCCCTTAATCCCGGTCTTTGCAGATTTGTCGTCACATAAATTTTGCACAAAAAAAGCTCAACGATGCCGATAATGCTCTTGTGCGTAAACTTATTGTCGAATATAGCGTCGTCGTCTTGGGACGCCATTTATCAGGATATCTGTTCGGATGCGAAAAGCGATATTTTATCCATATTTTCATTGTTAACTTGTTGAACAAATCGTATATGTTTCCTTTCTGGGCAAATCATATAATGCGATAGACGTTCGATTAACATTACAATATGACTCCGAAAGGCGTTGCCTTAGTAAGCGGTTTATTCGGGACGAGCTGTTTACTGCCGCTACGATGCTTTTTTCTACGGAAAAAAATAAGCTTTGAGTGAATATAAAGAAATGTTTTGATTCATAAAGTGCTATCTAAATGGTAATTTATATTTTTGTTGTGTAGAAGAAATGGAAAATATCTGAAAATATTATTCTGATATTCAAATTGTATTGCTGTATTTTCGTGAAAATTGTTTACAGAGAATCCTATATTATTTGTAGAATGTTGAAAAATAATTACACGAAAAGATAATATCACGTCACTGTTAATATTATTTATGCTCTGTTTTATAGTGGTTTTAAGTTTCATGAAGAATAATACGATTGTAATGTCCGTTCCCTTTGTGCATACTTACAGCTCTCACTTTGTTCACGTCATATAAATTCACTTGATAATACGTGATATGATACAATCAGACTTTATACGAAAATAAATCAAACTTATCGCATATTATTTTATTTTAACCCCAATTACAAACTACACTACATAAGCTATCGATTTCCATCTGAAAAAAAACATGAGAGCAAATCACTCAATCACAATCCGACAAACGTTGCACCATCCAATTTGTCTCCACAGACAAACGCTTTAATTAGAACTAACACCCCCTAAAACTGAACCGAACTAGACTAGACGTTTGCAACTAGACTATATACAGGGCCGTAATGATATTTTGACGTTTAATTTTGCGGACGGAAGATTGATGGGGTCCGCGTGGTGGCCGTTATTTTTCCACCCCTGGAAAAAGAACGAGAACAATGTCTGTTATGTCCGTCCGTCATAGTTTTCTTGTCGTTTTCTCTTCGTCGGTATAACGTATTGGGCAATTAGACGCTCGAGAATAATATGACGCTTATTAGTGATGGACGATGGCGGTTTATTTCGGTGGTCGTAATGAATCGCTCGAATAAAAGCGTTTAGAGACTTTTGCTCTAAGGTGGTCGTTCGGATTTCGTCGAGGACACTTTGTTTTGATGCTGTTCGTGTTTTATTCGCAGAATGATGTATTGTAGTTGAAACGATTGTGTGGGTGTATTCTTGAATGTCCTTCGTGATAGTTTTGTTAACCCGTTGTGGATGAATTCAGATATTTTAAATTGATAATCAAACTTATTTTAGACCCACTAACCTAAAAATTTAGCGACACAATTCAAACGCATCTTCTTTGAAGGCTATTTGGACAAAAAAGTGACACCCAACTGTGCCATTTATAAAGTGCATCTAGGTATTTAGCATAGCTTACTACAGGCAGGAAGCCAATTTATCCGCTTTTTTGTACAGTGAACACCCCATTTCCGGACGCCCGTTTGTATCGAAAAGCACCCTCAGCTTCAATGGATGATGTTAGGTTACCAGAAATCCACTCTTTTATTTGGCGCCTTTGTTGTTATGTACGGGTTTCAGTTACCTGGTGGTTTCATTGTACCTGTTTGGTTTTTTTTCTTCGAAGTTTATCATCTGTTGAGGTAACTCATTCGTAAATAGATGTTGACTTTTTTCACCTGTTCACGAAACGGTTCGTAAACGCTCGGGTTTTTTTCTGGAACTAATTTGTCGCTTTGATATATATTTTTTTCGTAAATGCGATTGTGTGTATTGCAATTATAATATACTCGATGTTAGATGAAAATAATATGTCGCAGATGTCATGCGAATAATATTAATTCGAGAGAAGATGAAAATATTTTTATTTCGCAGAAAATCTTATTTTCATTATATTTCGAAGAAAACTCGAGCTGGCATTAGTCGCAAATGTTTTGATTCGTTATGTTTTCTGAGGTGGATTTTTCCTTAGAGTAAATTTGTTGTTTACGACATTATTTAATGTATTTCTGTAAACAAAGTATCATTGCATTATTATAACGTTGTTTGTAATTTTATTTTCCAGCTTGTTTATTTACTTTCGTAAAACATTTTCTAATTTTAATCGTTTCTTAGAATATTCATATTCATTTGAAATAATATAACAATTATCAATTCATCTTGGTAAAATAGATGAATGAATTTCATATAATTATAGCTCTAATTTATCACAATGACAGTCGAACTAAAATGTATTCAACAAATGTTATAGCTTTATTCTTACCAGATGTGCGTTGATGCTGATTACTCGTAGCATAATATATTGAAACGTTCTTAATTCGTACGGTCGACTGCTAAAATTAATTTCCCACGCGTACAGGTCTAAAACAATCATTTCTTCAAACGATAATTTAATTCACTCAAAATCCAAAGCTAAATAGCATCATTTGAAAAAATTCACATCTTCTAATGCAGTAAAAAAATATAACCGAAAATTTCCAGAACGGAGGCCAATTACACGGCCGACTACTCGTCGCGCGTTACAATTTTCATCAACTTCGAAACTCGTCAAGAATAATTTTTCATTTCGCCCAGAATCGAGGCGCTAAGAATTACTTTCCATTAGCGCTAATAACGCTATTTTCATGCTGAATATCAGCAGTTATACGGTTTAAATGTACCCCGGGGGGCGGACGATTCGCGCTCTCTCGACCCCTTTTAACGAGATTATTCATACGCGATTTTTTTTTTCATTTTCATCCTCCACTTTCCTTCGCCAGGGTCGTTATTTAACGGGCCGGGGCGTTTTGAATATTTTACGTTTCGGGTGTGTTTTCCGTTCGGGGTGTCGCGAATGAATTTTCGAATGTGGATCGCTGCTTTCATCGTTATTATAGGGTAATTTTGATGAATGTTTGCTTCTTCGATTGATAAATCGTTAAGGGATTTCGTAAGCTGCAGATTTTTTATCGATCGATAGTTTGGTCGAGCTCTTTATTTAGTAGGAGAGGGCGAAGCTGAAAGTTCTAGTGGTAGGTTGTTCCGAATGAAATTGTTTTTGGTTTGAAAAGAGATAATATAATGTCATAAATTTGAAAGACATAATTAAAGCTTCGTGTATTGTGTCTTTGGTAACCATTTTAATTACTTTGTCGACAAAGTTTGATTGACGAAACAACTTACCTCCAGAATTTCCATATAAAGATGTATCATAATAATAACTTCATGCTGAAAAAGAACCCGGCTTAATTAATAAATTAAAATAGTTAAATTTCAAAATTAATTCAGACCATATTTAAAAAAAAATCTAATAGTATTCGTACATTATGATCAATCGGTAGCAAATTATTTTTTATCGGATAAAAAACCAAATCACACCGTATTATTTTTAAATTTTATGTTATTACCGGATTGTTTTAGTTAAATTGGGAACGTCTATCCTAGAGCGTAGATGTAATTATATTGTTCTGAGTTCGATCTCGTCGTCGTGCGTATGTAATTATTGTTTAGTACGTTAATTCGCCTACGCAGTTATCCGACTGTTTGTATCCATCTAAAAACTAGTATTATCATATTAATTATAGTGATTATTCATCGATATGCCGCTCCTGTGTGCTATATAGTGGTTACGTTATTGCATTTCATTGTATGAAGCGGTTCTATTATTAAAGCGAGTTAGTTGTTCTTCTGGAATTTCATGCACGCGAAACGACTTAGAAAAATTCGTAAAGAACAAATGGTCATTTTTAAAAATAGCCGTTTTCATTTAATGATTTTATAATTGTATTTTGAAGCGAGATATAGTTACAAAATGAATTTTGTGTTTCTATAGATGTGGTACACATCAATGAAAATTAAAACGGTTAATTTTAATTGCCTTTATTCCCTTGATTCGTAATGAAAATTGACGCATAACAAAAGACACATTCGTACTTAATCTCAATAAAAGTCTTTCAGATCAATTAAAATTTGAAAATTTAACTGATCACTTTTATAGAATAGAAACGATTCATGCGAATAGAAATCAATCACACCCATTACATACATATTTTCAACCGTTGAATTAATATTCACATACACGATTCCGAAATCCGAAATCAATTTATCATCACAAACAAAAAAAAACATCCACCACAACAAACGATTCTTCTTAGCACCTTTGCTTACGATCTTTGACACGACACGCGGCCTTCCGAAAAACCACCGAAACAGTCGACAAGTCCACAACGTCCAACATATTCCGAAGACGATAACAAACAACGGCACGTCGTGATTATTAATACGACTGGATGATGCTGGACAGTAACAAATGACCATCGGCCAGGTCTTACATGCATCTGTTCCGCAGCATCATCTCTTGGCTGTGTATCGCGTATGTACTAAGCTTTTCGTAGTTTATACACTATCGATTTTAATTATGGACACATTCGATAATTATTGCATTTTTCAGTGATTTTGGAACGAAATTTGTAGGTTTAGTTTATTTTATAATTACTGCTTTTTCAGCTTTGACTTTTTCACACAAAGAATCGAGACTTATCCCCATAATTACAAATAATTCTTAAGATCTTTCCAACGACATATGCCTAATCGTATTGATCTCTGAATACGTTTTGACTATTCTCCTCTATAAAAAGTGTCCAGAACTCCTCATAACAGTATAATAAAAATATGCATGTATGCGTGGAATATGGAAACGTTTTTTGTGATATTTTCAACCCTTCGTTTCCCATGACAGAAGGTCGACTTCCTCAATTTCGAGAGTCCCTTTGTTTTTCTTACGACCACCGTAATGGGTTTGCGGTCACTCCGCTGCCGTGCGTGTTGTACGATTATTTTCGTGTTGGGATTTTTTCACGTTTCGCTGTGTGGAAGAGCTATTATAACATTATCGACGTTTTTCTCGAATAAAAAGATAATTCGTGTGCGCTCTTTGTGTGCGCTGTTCGCCCGATTGTTGAAAACATCGCTTGTCCCACACGTTGAACGTTCCGTGTCGGATGAATCATTTGATTCGGGGATCTTTAGTGATTTTTTTTCTTGGCAGGAAAAACGATGTATTGTTATATCCAGGAAAGTGTTTTATGAAGCTTTCGTGTTTTTGATTGAAATTTTTATAAAATTTTCGTGTTTTATTTTTTTAAGTATGAAAGTATTACAATGTAGATTTAACTTGTTTATTGAATGCGTTTAAAAAAAATACGTCGTTTTAATCCGATTACACAATATTAGAGCTATGAAATAACAATGGGAAATTTTAAACGTTATAGCATCACATTTTCATTAGAGAGTCACAGTGCGCCAACCGAGTCGCCCATAATAATTGCAAGCTCCGCGCAAAACCGCCACAAAAGGAGGCTTTACCAGAAACCGAAACTATCGTTCGCCGAATAGACATTTGGCACCGGAGGGAATATTTTGTTTTCGCCATTTTGGCAACGTTCCTTTCCGAACTGCTAGGAGGGCTCTCGTCCTCGAGCCACTGTCGCTTTGTGCACAATAAACAGCACTTCCCAATTTTGTAAATAAATCCAATTGAATTTGATCAACTTTGTAGTCAAATAATTGTAATAATTTAATGAATTAAGAATCAAGATATAAAGAAAGGGACATTGAGACATTTATGCTATGCAGGTGATAAGATTTATCGTCAGTTGGAGAGAAATAAAAATTGAAAATCAATGATGCATGTGTCTCTATTTCACTTCTACGGGTGAATGGTTTTTAAAAATCATGTTAAAAATCGTTTGACCTCCAATCAAGAACTGAGAAAACCTGTCACCAATATGTGTGAAAAAGAGAAAGACACATATATAGTAATTTCACTTATCCATTATTTTCCATCATAAAAAATAATAATTGCTGCCAATTTCAGAAAAAAATAGCCACTGGCCATCACTCCCGTATGGCTATCTTTCCCGGAATTACCCTATTATTCCTGCGTACTCTTTCCAACTGAAGATAAATCTTATCGTCTGTGTCCTACTTATGTCTAACTTTTGAAATGCTTATAATATCCAATCAATTCATTGAATGTGTCATGAATTTATATTAAATGCGTATAATTTTGAGAATGTCTGTTCCGTGCAAGGAAAATCCACAGCGTCCTCAACGTTTGCTTGTCTTGTCGCTGCGAGGCTTTTGTGGTTTCGTTTGCGTATTTCGGGCTTCGACTATTTACTGCCATCCTCCGCTTTCGCCATTGTCTCGAATTTGGCAAGTGGAATCGGTGTCTTTTGAAAATTGCCATACGAATAGGCCCGAATGCGTTTCGGTTTTCAGATTAGGTCATTGGCAGCCCGAGGACCACTTCGACGTCCGTGGGTGGTCTTTTGCTTCTCTTATTTTTTGTGTGTTTGGAGGCTTTTTTTAGTGCTTCGTTATTACCCCCTTCGATCGGAGTCTGCTCGTTTACCAATACGGCTTTTTTTCTAGATATAAATTCACGCTAATTTATCCTCTATTGAACTAGTATAAGGCGAGACTTGAATTGATTTTTTTTTTGATTCAAAATGTTATTTAAATGATTTTATTCAAAAATTAATATTGATTTGTATTTGGCACGATGTTCGCTGGTTCGAAACGATTCTTGCTCATCCATATGAATGGATATTTGATTGATAACATATTTTGAAACGTTTGCTTTTGGACCGAGCGCAGTTCAGACGATCAATCGCAATTTGCGCGTTGACAAGCGAATAGTAAACGAAATTCACATGTGTTCCCGATTGATTTTGATTAAAATGAATTAGCGCAATCTTCTCGGTATCGGATTCGTGTTTTACGCCGATATTTCATCCGAAACTTCACGGAGATTATCAATTTGTATTATAAATTATTCCCGCGGTTCTCACGTGCCCCGCGCGTTCGAAAAAAATTAAACGAATCGAAGCCAACGAAACTAGTTTGATGGGATGCGTGCATATATTAATTTTTTTTCTGACTAAAATACGATCTTCACTAGTGGCATTTTCACTTATAAACAGAAATCTGAAGTACCTGGAATCCGATTCGGACAAGGACTTGGTTTCGTGGAATCGATTCCAAATTATTATTGCGCGGACCGGTACGTAATTAATTATCGATTTTTTTCATACTGTTAAATAATCGACGCCTACTCTGCTACTTTGTATTAGTCGAAAAACCGCTATTATCTGGCGATAAATAACAATGTCGATTATTTACTGTGTAAAAATGCTAATTGGCCTCCAATAAAGCATTGCGCGTATTTTATCCGAGGGACACAACGTTGGTTTTTCAATAATCGAAAAGAGTTATTTGAATTTTTCGGTGTAAAATGTTTTTCCATATTTACATTTTGTATAATAGCAATTATGTGTGTATTCGAACGATTTCGTCGATTCTATTTGTACGAAATTACAAATGTAAATATTGGAATTTTTCGACCGAGTTATAAATTGTCATTCACGCATAATCAACGAATAAAAATATTTTATATCGCGTGCCAATGAATAGTTTGAATAGATTATTCATTTATTTATTGAGTTTTCATAATTATCACTCTATTTTTCCTCAATACAAGGAACAATATCATCCTATGCATTTTTTTTTAGATGATTTTTCACAAAACTATATGCGTGGGTGATAACACTAGTTTTCTATGGAGTATGTTACATAAATATGGAATAAATTCTTTTATTTTATTACAAATACACACAATGTTAACATCATAGTTCTGAAATACATTAAGAATATATATTTTTATTCCTTTCATAAACATTTTTATTCATGGCGAGAATTCCAGATACGCTATGTTTTTATCGTCGACTATGTAAATATTTCAATACAACGAAGCTGATATTTCATGAAATATCACGTTGAATATTCTTCACTAAAAAACATCAGACTAAACGACATTTCTGTTGATTTTGACGTTTAAAATTTCCACTTTACAAGCAAAATCTAAAAAAAAATCACATACATATCAATCAACTCCGATGCATTCATCGTCCGAAATAATACAGAAAATCCCCTTCCTATGGTGCAAAAAAAATGTACAAATTCAGCTCCAGCTGTCGAACATCATATCCCATACACCCTTTATGAAATCCCATTGAAGTATTCGATATCCGAACGATACAATTCGGCTCACGTTCGCGTTGCAGCGAATATGCAGCAGCACAATGCACCCGAAATATCTCGCATCGGTCATTGTTGTAATTTTCTGTGCTAATGGTTGTCCATTTGCTGTATGGGACACATATGCTATGGATGCTTCATTACTAAACGGTGCAGTTCAGGGTCTTGTCGATTGTTCGATTTTATGGCGTTCGTTTGAGCCGTATTGTCGTTTCGATGATAGCGATATCGATTTGATACCATGGTGTGATTAGATGATATGTGAATTTTTTAGTAGAATGTACGTAATTTGATTACATGAAAGGAAAATAGTTGTTCATTTGAAACGTATTAACACTTCGAAGACGATAGATAATATCACGAGATTTCTGCCTGGAACGGGATTTTTTTGAAGAAATATAAATCTTATAAATGGAATTGAAATGTTACTGTAAAGTTTGAAAAAAATCTATTCGAATAAAATTAATTTCATTCTGAATAAATATGTTGCTTTTTCCTCAAGAATTTTGTGAATTTCGACTTAAAAAAATATTGATAAACTCAACTATTTTTAAGACACGGGGAAAGCTGCAACTCTGCAGCCTTTTTAGACAGTCAGCCACTAATATGCCATTAGTTTCTTTATAGATTTTATTCAATTAAATTATATATTGAAAAATTCATCCCTGATTCGAGTTTCAATTACGTTTCACATTCGCACCGTGACAAATCTTATTTATCCCTTTCCGAAAAACGAACGCGTTAGTTACGCACAAACGAGACGCGACACATTGTTGCGACCGATTATCCGGAGTCGTTTGTCAAAAGCGGTCACAGATTCGAACTATTTGTCACTGTTCTGAATTTAATTTAATATAATTCAATTTAACAATCGTGTCGCACACACCGCCGATTATATAAAGCGGAATACGGATTATTATCCGTAGGAAATTCGGCTTGTGCGAAGGTGTTTCGCGGTACAGCGACCACTGGAAGCACCTGTTAGTGAAATCCGAATTAATGACCGTCTGGTAGTTGCAATTATACCAGAGGAGCTTTAAAGCTCGAAAACTTTGGATTTAACCAGATCGATGTCGATTTTATTGCGGTAAATTGCTCTAGTGTCTTGCTTTGCTAGAGAGCAAGTCGTTCGCTGAATAATTTATTTGCGTTGAATTAGGGAGTTCGTATGAATGAGATTAGATGTAAATCTGATCTAAAACACTACGTACTGAATACGTAATGTTTGTGTAACATAAAATGAAATTATTTAATATTTATTTAAGTAAATATGACAATTGGTACCTTGCTTCAATAGATATGATCATAGTGCCATTAAAGAGTTCATAACAATATTTATTATGGGCCCTAATCTTAGATTTGAATGTATTTGAAATTAAACATCAATATTGTCATTTGTATGAAATGAACAAAAAGGGAATTGGGACTAGCGTCATAGCAGACGTATTTTCACATCGAAAGCCTTTTCTAATGATAAACAAATTATGATTATTGGAGCGTGTACCACATTCTATACATTTTTGTCCATAATCTTTTATGTTGGTTAATTAATGATTTGTAAACAGAGTAAGAGATTAAAATAGTCGAAAGTTATTTTTTTATAAGGGTTCAGATTTTTTCCCTTTATATCTTATACGAAAGTGTGAGATCCTATTACGTACATCGCCAGGAAATAAAGGTGAGATTTATTCGGTGAATAGTTTGTTTTGGCTCTCGGCTGGCCACTAATCCCGTTTTATGGCCTGTTATTAGTCCCGCGGGATTAACCTATTTTTGTAACCTGCGGTTTTCTTAGCTCAGCTTTTATGCGAAATCTTCATAATACCGTTAAAAGTGATCGGATTAGCTGTTAGGTCATGAAGAAATTCTGCATCGTAACACTCTTTTATGTATGAGCTCGTAATCAATACGCTAGAAAAAAAATGGCTCCGATTTTTCTTTAGGCGATAATGGTGTTTTTCTATAGAATGAAAGTTCATTATATTGATGCCTTGATAAAATATTGAATTGTATCATTAATAGTTGAGACATTTAAGCATGATTATACTATCATAACAATCGAATTTTGTGAAATATTATGATTGAATGAAAATGTTTTCCCATTTTTTTTCCATAAATGATTCAGAACGTATTGTATAACAGTTTGTCGAACCCTTTTGGCGTGGAATGCGCTATAAAGCACGCTACCATATGTTCGAATTTTCCGGCGCCTATTTTTTTCAATATTCTCGAAAAAACACGAAGCGATATTCGTTCCGTGAAAAAAGAAAAATAGAGGAGAAAACGCATAATAATACAATCTGCGCTCGGACAGGAACGTTCGTTGATAAATCGAATTTAGCATGTGGCAAGCGAGGAACGCCGCGTTTTTCATACGGAAACAATGTCGATTTTTCACGAAAGAAAATGCCAAATCACGCGGTCGCTATTTGCCGATTTTCCGAAGAAATAGTCATTTTTGTTAAAATATTTTTTCAATAAATACACATTCTAGATATACAATATTTAATCCATCGTTCACACTACAAAGATTGCAAGTCTTATTGCAGTTGCAGTGACATCTTTGCACATTGCACTAATATTGCTTATAGAAGCAATGTTGCATGAATCGAGTATTTAGAATATTCACATACGTCAACATGGCCGAAATAAATTTTGACAGTTGGTGTAGCACTAGCTTAGTAAACCAGTCGCCATGAAAATAGCGTAAAACATCTTTTAAAACAAATTGATCGATAAGGTGATGTTATGGGACGGTTTTATGGAAATTAGTTCATCTGTGCGAGTGTCACATTATCTGACAAAATTTTGCACAAATGTTTACTAGTTGTATTGTACATTTATGCAATACGATTAGTAATTGCAATGTTATGAGCAATGTTCAGTCCTTATCTATTTACATTATGAGCAATGCTAAATACATACACTATGTATCATTTGTTGCACAGTCTAAAAGAAACACATTAAGTAATTTAGACACAATTTCTATTTGTTATTTATCGATACTGATTTTTTGTATTTTTATTGTTTCAGGTGAGTGAAAATTTCAAGTACAATCCACACAAAAACGAATCGAAAGCTACGTTCTCTCTGCGGACCTGTCGGTGAGATACAGGCATTTCCGATACACTCTCTTGTTTATGAATTAGTAATAAACTCGATACGATGTATAAACTCGTGCATGGAGCACAGTTGCATAAAGCCCCATGTATGTATATTTTATACGAGAATAATATGCGAGTTCTCGCGGGATTTATATATTTTGCACGTTGAAAGCTCCAAGAACTCGCATTGCAGTCGAATCGCGAAACGGAAACGTGTAACGGAAAAGTGTGAAATTTAATTAAAACTCCGCTTTTTGTTCGTGCGCTTTTCGACGTCGGCCAAAGTGTGGTGCGCGGTATCAAATTTTCGATTATCCGAAGAGTTTGTCTGTGAATTTTAATAGAAAAATTCAGATTGTGAACTTGATCTTTCTTGCTGTATACATAGAGATCTGAAATTTGCATATTCTAAATAGTACAAATGTGCAGTTGGTTTGGAAAACTCTGGTTCTTTATGTGTTGTTTTGTGTGTGTACGCTTTCAGACAATTTTATGAATATTAAAATTTTCGCGTAATCGACGCATATTACAAGCAGCATGAATTCGAAACGAACTCTTCTTTTTTCATCCGACGTATTGCTTGTTCCAGCTATAACATTTCCATTTCCTTAATTGCTTTCCTCGAAATATGCGCGGTAGAATTCGCGAAATTTTTCTTTTTTCAAATATCAAACCTTTTTAGCTGATCGATTTTTCCTTTGTATTATACGCCAGCGCGATCGAGATAAAGCGATCTTAACATTTTTCGTTCGAAATACCGAATCCTCGTTCCAATATTCATGATTGAAACTCAACCGTAAAT
Organism: Cheumatopsyche charites; assembly: GCA_024721215.1. NCBI lineage: Eukaryota > Metazoa > Arthropoda > Insecta > Trichoptera > Hydropsychidae > Cheumatopsyche > Cheumatopsyche charites. The sequence continues at coordinate 3,396,030 of CM045583.1, forward strand.
TAATTAGAGCATTAAGCCGAAATTTAATTATCAACAAATAACGAGATATGCAACCACCAACACGTCGAACTCGATCCGAATTGCGGCTAATTACCAGCGAGCCTCGCATTATCCGGAGCACCCACTGGTAATGGACCCACCTTATGATTTATTGACGAAGATTTTAATTTACGCACCAGTAAAATATTCACGAGGACCGATTTAACAGCCCCATCCACCCTTGTGTTATACTAAATGTGTATAGAGAGCCGCCTTTTCGTCGACGCTAATAATTCACGCGCCATTACGAGGCCGGGGTGAGCCAGACTTTTGGTAGGATTAAATATTCAAAAATGTGTTAGAGGACCGCGTTTTTGTGTCCGTTTTCTGAACGGACGTGTCCTGGAAGGATATGGGATTGTTTCGCGTTGAATTGGGCTTAAGGGATTTGACGGAGGCTCGTGTGCAACTCTCGGTTATTTTGATTCGGCCTGAATGTGAATTTGATTAAGTCGTTAACGTGTAAAGTGCCAAAAATAAATCTTAGTGCTTTTTGCGGAAATATTATGTCTGTTATTGGTGATTGATGTGGCAGTTGAGGTGTTGATTGGTTGTATTTTTTATTATTTTCATTCAATCGGTGTTGTTCATACATTTTTCTTTGTTAATATCGACTTGTTAGTATATCTTGGATCGTTTATGCCGAACGATTTAGGAGACATCTATCAGCGATCGGGTATTAGACTCAACGAAGTGATTGACTTCCATCACTTTCGGCCTTATATGGGTTGTCCCGTTTATGACCAATATAGTTATTCTAGGGATAAACCACTCCTAATCTAAAAATTGCCCATTATTACGAAATCGCAGAAAAGCAAAGGCCTAGATTCGATTTGGTCTGTATCTAGCCTAATTGATAATGAATACATTTTTCATAATGGATCGAAATAAATCATCAAACTTTCTCTGACTTGATTCGAGTATTTGTGTATCGATTCAGATCACGCTCCGGAAGGACCTCTCCGTGTTTATTATTTTTGAATCGACGAAAGCTCAAGTTCGCCAGAATCACGTCCTCGCTCCCTTTTTCCGCAGCTTCGGCTGGTAAGTAGATAATTTTAATTCCCGCTACGGAGCCAGGACCCAAGATAACAGCTAATGAGGCTTAAGGAGTTTCCCTTTCGCTTATCCTGGCCGTGGCATCGCCTGCGGCTCGACACTGGCCGGCATATTAATGCCACTAGTCGTTTCCTCTCTACAAGGGATAACTTCACTCTCCCTTCTTCTTCTTCTTCTTCTAGCTGTGTGATCCACTTCGATAATACGATCATCGTGCACGAGAGCGCATATAAATGATCGTTGGATTTGTTTGGATCAATTCATATTTCAGCCGTTTAGTGCTTAACGTGATTAACTTCTTAAAACAAAATATTATCCATAGAAATGTATTTTTCAAAATTCCTTCAACAACTCGTGATTGGATCTCGTAATTTTGCGTTATTTTTCATATTTATCTTGGATTGGTATTTCGCCTTTGTGCAGTTTACGTACTGTCGAACTCAATGATCTTTTATGTGGAATAAAGTAACATAGTATAAAATTCGGAATGAAACTAATTTCTGAGATTAAATAAAATCTATTTCAAATCTCAGTCAATTCCTGTGACATTTGAATTCTACTTTTATAATTTTTATGAGTTTTTCTTAAAATGTTGCCCGGTTCAAGTTGATGTTTCTAGAAATTATCTCCCATCGACATGGTGTTAATTCACATTACAAAACAGAATTAACTAATATGGCTTCTGAAATAAATTATTTATTTACAAAAAAATCATTAATTGGGATTTTTAGTATTTTAGCTTCAACTCTTATATTCTATCAATAACTGGAGTTCATCGTTATATGCACCGAATATCTCATTTCGCACGGACTACCAAATCGCCGCATTTACACTCCCACGATACTTACCCATAAACATTACCCAAGATCATCATAATCGATAGCGTTTTAAAATCAATTCGAATTTTATATATATACACAATTCCAATATCTTACATTGCGATCGGACCATTCTCCGATTCCACGCAAGTATAATTGAATTATCGAACTGTTGCATCTGCGCACCGGGTACGTATTATGCATTCCGCGTGCACCGAGACCGATTCAAATGTACGAATTAATGGCGATAACTGCTTCGTGAGATTTAAACCGCCGATTCGAGCTACGTGTACGTATTTAATACCTACCGGAGAATGGTATGGCGATTGTGCGGCACTAAGTATCATAGTAGGTGCTTCGTTACGTGTGTTTGCTCAGCTCGGCTGCGTTGAGAAACCAGCTCCGATTGTAATCTTGAGTTATTAACGCGTAAAGCTCGAGCTCAGATGATCGTAAATATAAGTTCGAATCATTTTTGTGAGAGCTTCTCATCGACGCGGTGCAGTTGAAGCTCGTGCGAGTTTGCAACAGTTCGGTGTTCGAAGCTTTGGTGCGTTTAGGTCGTGACGGTTTGCTTACTTTTAACTGTCAGGTCGTTGAAATTGATTTTTAATTTGATGTTAAGTTAATAGAAAAGGCAAAAAATTCGGAATAGAACTTAATTATCATCCATCGAGACCATCTTGAACCACCACTACCGAAATACCACCAGCAAAGGAGAGTGTACAAAAATATGTATATGACGACTGTCTCCACTCCCGAAAACAGTCGAATTTGAATTTGTTAACTCACAATGATCTCAAAAAAAGATAATAATTATTTTCAACCTCTAAATTATTTAGTTTATACTGATCCATATTTGTCTTCTTTCTTCTATGTGTTCAAATTATTCCTTTATAAATATCTATAACTATTGTTTCACACTAATGAAATTTAAAATCGTGCTGAGGGTACCTATATAACGACTTGAATAAAAAAATACTTTATTTCAATAATGATCTAACGTTTTCGTTAATCAGTCCGTACACCTAATTTCATTGTTTTATTTCAGTATAAAATATATAATATTTACTTGAGAATCTCTGCCTTTAACGGAAAACTTTCGTTATTATCATATCTTCGAGTTTCAAATAAATTAGCGCCGATCAAAAACAACATTTCACACTGAATCGCAATCAATATATCTCGGTTAATTAAAACTTAACTTATACGAGCAATCAACGAGCGAGGATCGTTAATATCTCGTGTACACCCGACATCGTCGATTCGATTCGAGAAATCTCGGTCTTTCGCGATAGCGTTTCTCGGTTATTTTTCAACTTCGAGATTAAGAAATTTAATTTAAAGTCGAAAGCTCACCAACATGTAAAATAATCGCGCTGGAAAGAGCTGGTTCGCGCAATTAAAATTATCTCGACCGAGTTTGCGCATCGGAACCGAAGCTCGGTTAATGTAAAACCGTTGTATTACTATCGGACACGAAGCCGGGAACTTTAACGTTTTTATTTTACGCCCGATTGCGAATATAATCGTTGCTCGTTCTCGGGGAAAACTCGAGTGAATTATGCTTGAAATTCGAGTAAGTTTGGTTGAGTTATTTAACGTTGTATAGAGTCAGTGGCGTTGCTGGAAATTTTGGGTTCGGATGCAAAAACTTTGGAAGGGCATGTTGAGCAAACTCCTTTCTAAAAAAATGTATACTCTTATCACAAAAATTAATCAATACAAAATTCGTCAAACGATTTCTGCTCACATTCGGCGAATTTATGCTAAGATATTTATCTCGATCCGAAATCTGTGCATGCGTCCATCATCAGGGCATATCATCGCACGAGGGCTGGTACATATTATATTATACATACGCTAACTGGCAACCGAGTACGTGAGCCTTTTGCAAATGATACACGATTCGAGGCCCGAGGGCTGGCGATGATCGGATCTCGAAAGGTTCAGATGGATGGACGTTGCGAACATGACTTACGATGATGCATCTTCGACCGATCGTATGAGAGAAGGTAGCTACTGAGGATGTTGGGTGTATGCGCGAGTCGATTGGTCCGAATTGAAATGTGTCTGATGTTTTTGATTAATGAATTTGTGTATTTTTGTATTATTTCTGATCAATTTTAATTTTTATTATTCGCAAATTTCGTTCTAGTTAGGGAAAAGTGTTGAAAGGTGAGTTTTTGCTTTCAAGTTTCTCATTTAAATGTTTTCGATTGAGAGTGTTTCAGATTAATTCTGATAAATCACACGATTGAAAACTACATGACTTCATTGGAAACTAAATTTGATAAGTTACGTGGTTATAATTTCTAGATAAACACACTCAAATTCGAGCATCCATCTGTATGTATACCTAATATGTATTAGAAAGGAAATAAGTGAGTTGATGATATCTCTGCAAAAAGTTCGAAATCATTCACATCCTTTAGCCATCAAGTACATTAACATGTCTAGAAACAACTTCTGCACTTAACTTCATCTTGAGAAAAAGATCGCCTACCCAATTTGACTTCTAATGGCGTCTTATATACCATATTTCGAGCTTTTTGCCAACTGAAACCATTGAATTAACTAAAGAACTAGACTATATTGCTAGTTCGTTAGTATGACAAATATAGATTTGTGAATTTACTGTATCGATTTATTCGTTTTGATGTCGCAATAAAACGTATTTTTATCGATCCCAAATCACATTTCAAGCTTAACGTGCGTGAAAATCTTGGAAAAATAACTGAAAAACAAGAAGTGCTAGTGCGAAATTGTTAAATTCCGGCAGAGTTGAGCTCTCGCATGCATATTCATACGATTTCGGAGGAGTTGTTGTAACGATAAAGTTTGGCCGCGCGTACAAGCCGCAGCACCTGAACTTTCTCGCGCCCCTCATCCCAGTCGTTCGAGGTTTTCCGAAACGTGCCGCTTCCTCGGAGGAGGCTTCCTTTACGACGTCGTGTTGCGTATTAAAAATGTGCGTATGCCCGCCTTTATGCGACCTAAATATATGTACGCTATGTTATACTCGTATTCTGGTTTATAAAGTGCTTCTACAGTATACGTAGTTTCGCTATACAGAGTTCAGGAAGAGTAGATAGTAGTTTTGTAGTCATAAATGTATTTAATATGTTTTTTTATCTACCCATTTTCTATACACAATTTGTCGATTAACATCATTAACTTTTATAATTGAAATCTTAAAGCTCAAGATCAATCGATTGAGAAAAACTACATACGGACTCTTACCAAAACTAACAGGACTCAAAACTAAGCATCCCAAGTATACTGAATCAACACTAGATGCATTAACTCCTTATACCATCAAATGTCTATACTTTGATTTGTGTACATCAATAGATAAATCTCAATTTAATTCCGTAACTAAACCACTCAATTTCTCCTGAACTTAATACACTTGAATAATTGCATTCAATCTCGCGCTATGAATTGATCTTCTCGGCCTCTTCTGAGCTACCGAATAAATAGAAATTTACCGCATAAATCGGTGGTTCAGCGTATTCGAGCTTACAATTCTCGTCTTTATACGTTTCTTAATCGTGGTATACATATCTCGAGAGCCGTTTGGGAAACCCAACGTTGGCCGTTTGTGGTCGACGGCGGATATTGCTTCTGCGACCGCACAACGTTTTAATTTCACATTCGAGCCGAAAAGGTATCGTTTTAAATTCAACCATGGGAATGTGGCAGGCCATCTGTAAGATTTTGTACAATGTTTCAATTATTTTCATTGAAAATTCAAAAATTTTCCATATAAAGCTTTCACAATTTAAATAAATTGTAAATATTTTTCAGCTTGTAAGTTTTTTGAAAAAATAATTGATTTCATTTTGAAGTAACGTAGAAATCATTTTAGGTGCAGCAGTATGAATCGCTTATGTATTCCAAGTCGATTTGGTATATTTGTAATGCCTGGGTTCGAATCCTGTCAGGTATTGGCGAGAGTCACATGATGCTTTTCTTAATTGATCAATTGACATGAAGATTCGATCGTTTCTTTCGAATATCTGATCCATTTGATCCAAAAAACATGTTAATTAAACACTTTAAGGAACAATTTCTTAAAACAGATCAAAACTCTCCTTGTCTTGTATCGATCAAATTCGATTGATTTGAGGACACACTTTGTACTCTTATTTACTCCTCGAATTTTCTAGTCAATGACTTTTTCTTCTCTTTACAAAAGTGACTAAAATTAATTGAAAAACATAAAATATTTTTGTAACAATATTTTATTCATACTTAAAACAATAGATACAATGTAGCCGGAATCTCTCGTTACGTACAAAATCCTAAACTGGGATTTACGACTCGTCTAAAAATAACGTTATACGGCTGTAAAAATATCATCGTTCGATTGCGACATAGTAACATCACATTCTTCATACACACGAACATAAAAAAAGTTCCCAATTTATGAATTTTTCGGGGGAGGGCACAATGAATTTCGTGTATGCACTCTGGGCACGTACTGCAATTTAATCCTCCATTGAAACGTCGGGTCATCTCCGAAACTGATCTTTCGCATGCGACACCCCAACCATTGTGTAGGACACGTTTTCGGTTATTTGGAACGATTGATTTTGAAGAATGCTTTATATTTCGTGGACAACAATGCCCCGGCGTCACAAAATGTCCGACCTTAATATAATGCGAGGCGCATGAATGAAGTTTTTCCCGAACGTCGTATATTATTTTCGATTTTGTGTGCTTTATCTCGTTTGAAAGTTTGTATGAAAAACTAATTTTCGCTCCACGTCTGGAAATGCTGTTTCCTCTTGCATAATTTATCCGAAGAGTTTTGTGTGTGCAGGTGAGAAATTGGGTTTTCTCAGACAAGAGAATCTTGTTTGGAAGATACGCAATTTATCTCATCTTTTGATATCGCAATGCTTTGAAACTATACTGAAAAGTGAATTTGATTATAAGATAGATTATTTTATGAGTAGCTTAATATCAATATTATTTTTTTAATATCTAATGAAGAGAAGTAAGACCTTTATACTTTATCTTTTCATGTCAAAATCATTCTACTAATCGGCCGACCGTTGAAGGTGCACGTACCGTATCACGGTCACAACTTTAGAAAAGATTTTCCGATTTCAGGAACTTTTTTATATTTTTTGTCCAAAAAAATGGGTTTATTTGTGAGCTTTATGTGTCGTGACTTTGCTTTGAACTCATAGTACGTGATTTTCACAGAGCTACGATACCGAGAAATGTCCCGTTAGAAATGGGACACATTTTTTTTCTAACTGAATAGATTACACATAGCTATATTTCATCAAATTCTTTACAGTAGATATTGATTTATAATAAAATAAAATATTTTTTCTTTATAAATTATTCGTTGACATAAAATTTCTTGCTCTCATTCAAATTCATTTATTTCTGCAACGCTTCTATGAATTCCTGAATGAAAAAAAGGTGAGCTTAATGAATCAGAATCTGGACAAAGCTCACATCCTGACCGACCCTTTCTGGATTTAAGTGTCGCGCTTACATAAAGCCGTCTGCACGTTTCGTGCGGGCATAATGATGTGAAAAAATAAATAAATTGCTTTCGCGGAAAACAGAAGGACTTTATTAAAGCGAAAATGTGTACAAGTGTACGGAAAAGCTCGTATAGGGCTTTTCCGCGAGATCGCGAGAGCACCTAACGAAGGTTGCTCTTGCTTAACACGCGCTTTTTCACGTCCGAGAGGAAAATGTCAATTAGCGAAGCGAAACTGATAACAAAGGAGGAAATTTTCATTTTTTTTTAAATATTATTTATTTCTTCGTTGTATGTATTTTCGTCTCTTTATTCGTTTTTTAGGCGCTTTTCTCGCTTCGACGATCTCTTTTTGCGTTCATTTAAACTGTGCGAATTTTCGAAGGTCGCTTTATTTGTTTGAGACAGTGCCGAATAGATTCGTTTGTGTTGTTTTTTTTTAATTAATTTGACAGCTTTTTCTTTAATTTGTACTATTTTGTTTTCGCAATGAGTGAATATTGTCTTTTGAATTATGTTATTTTTTTAAAATGAATGTTTTTTTTTTCATTAAAATTTCTGCTTTGACGAATTACATACATAATGTATTATCGCTATAATTTTTTTCGAAAGCTACTTACAATTTTATTATTCTCCATTAATAACTGGTATAAGCATACTATTTTTAACTCATCAGGGCAGGTTCCCACGTTTTTCGCATTTTGTCTGTTGTTGAACTCAATGTCATCTCCTGATGAAAAAAAAAACCACATATTTATTTGGAATATAATTCGTTTCAATTGCATATATTTACTTTAAATTTCAGTCAATTTGAATTCCATTTCTTTAAATGTTTTTCTTAAAAAATCTCCATTTCTCAAAGGGTTAACGTCGAGCTGGATTTTAATATAATCTTACCGCACAGCAGGCAATATAAACTTAATATAAACAATATGATAAACAACTACAAAACACCCAACAAACTTTGTCTTCGTAGAGTAATTTTTCAATTACATTTCCATAGAAATCATAACTTGAAATCTCGCACGACGATCTCTCGCACAATACGCATTATTTGTATGTAAGTTATCGTCTTTGTGATCGGATTCCGTTATCTCATGATCGATTCCTACAATGGAGGCCACGCTGTCGTAATATTTCAACAATGGACCGAAGTTGTAGCCTACTGCTCGCTTTACCACCTTTTTTCTTCTTCTATATGAGACCACGCCTGCGGGAATCCATCCTGTCATATTTCACGGACGTTACTAATAGATTACTTACGGGCTCGTTTCATAAATATTCAATAAGAATTCGTTTTATGTAGGTTTAAAGCGTACCTTACTCGTTGGATGGAATGCAGTTGTGTTCGGTTCTTATGGACTGTGTATCGGAAGTGCACTCTATGCGAATGCAGCCTTCGTAAATGCCAATGTGATGTAAACTTCTGGCCTGTGTCTGATTGTCTTTTATTTGTTTCGACGTGCATTGAATATTACGGTATTGTGGATATAATCGTTCTGTTTATCGTTTTATTTCTTAAATGCACATGGTGCATTGGGAAAGTCATGGAATTCGTTTTAATGCTGCACTCCTACAAGTCACAATAATTAGATGGGCTAAAATATTCAGTTTCAGAATGCACCATGTAAGCATATTGCCTCTTTATAATACATATATCCTATTAAAATTAACATTAGAAAATTTGATTCTCTTATTTTTCTATAAAAAAATCGTGGGTGTAATATGAAAAAATGAACGATATGACCTTATAAAATATAATCTCTACGCATCCTCTTCAATTGAATTCTATTTTTCTTTATGGTGAAAATTAGAATGACAACCGTGAAATCACAGTCATGTCATTTGGATACGTGACACTGTAAGTCCATCTGGAATTCAAGTAGGAGAGAGTGTTCTTCGAGCATTTATTTTCACCTACGCATCTTTTTTTCCTAGTCTCGTTGTTGTAATTTTTCAATGTAACTCAACGTGCTCGTACACTTGCCGGCAACAATGTCTGGTGATATTAATAAAACGCATTTATAAATAAAATACCTATCTCGAAAATAGACGAAATTGACATTTATAATTTAATATTTTCGGATCTTCGCCCACTGCCTATGTAAAAATATAATATTTCCTTTGTACGGTATATGAAACATAATTTATAAGGAAATGATCGAAAATACCACACAAATTCAAGTCGATCTCTTTTTTAGGATGAAACAATAAAGCTGACGTGTTACGATCGTATATAAAGTCTTGTAAAACGAATAAAAATTGTATTGTTCGATAGTTTACTTTTTTTTTACATTTTATTCGTTCGTTTGCTCACGCGGTTATTTTATTGAGGTGTGCTGTTTTACATATCGCGAAGAGCATAGAATGCAAAATGACTTTGTGTATTCAAATTTCGGGTCGTATAATATTTTATCGTTAATTTCACGCACGTCTCGCGAAAGGACCATAATATTTTCAATTTCGAACATTAAGATTGATTATCTAGTGTGGAATTTCATTCGTAAGATTGGTGGTGATGCTTTTTGAATTTATGCATTCGTTTAATTTTTTGAATTCCGATGATAATTGATTTTCATTCCGCGCGTTTTTTTACACTTTCGTCTCATATAAATTAACTCGGACGTATCTCTAGTGAACAATCAGCTATTCCGTACGAATTTAAATAACGTTATTAATCAGTTTGCGAATTTAACTAACAACGTTTTCTTCCTTTCAGTTTTAATACGCGCTAAATTCAGGCTTTGTATTCTCGAATGGTAATTTTCGGACAGTTTTATTCCCGTGTTTAATTTATCAAAACATGATTGTTTAAGATAGTATTCGCAAAAAAATACTTGAATTTAAAATATTTTTAACGATCGTCAAAGATGAATCATCTTGTCTGAATAATTTCGCGATCGTTTGTAACCATTTATACGGATCTCGAACTCGGAATCGGACAACTCCTCGAAAGCCATTGTCGATCGAAACTTTATAAACATACCAAGCACAAAGGATTTTTATGGTTTTTAACACCTCTTTGTGAGGAATAAATCTTGTCGCTGTCCGAATTCCAGTTTTCCATTCAACACATCGCCCACACGACTAGTCCAATCGGCCTGCGTTCGTCGTAACACCGGTACCTTCAATGTTTTATGACGATCGCATACAAATAGCCGAAATGAAAAACGAGTTTATTTGACGACATTTCCCAGAGTTGATTTATCGCCACGATTCGACCCCCAGGTCTGTGAGTTTTCCGAATTCGGAAAAGTTTCGGTTTTTCTCGGAGATTTTTCTTCTCGTTGGCAATTCTGATTGCGTTTGTGTGTTTTCGCTGTCGACGATGAGTTGGGATGAAATTTATGCCGACTTCTTGTAGCGTTTCATTTCGTAGATTAATCGTTCGAGTGATATTTTACAATAGATTTATGCGTTTCGTTTATTTCGTACACGGGCTTTCCGGTTTGGGGAGCATTTTAAGATTTATATATCCGCTGATCTTTCGTTCTTCGATTAAATGTACAAATATTTAGATTTTAAAAAGATATATGTATCCAACATTAAATTAAGTTTATTCAAAGAATTTTAAATCAAAAATATTTTCGTTAGAATAATTCTGGGAAAGATGGCCATCTCTTTCATATGACGACTGAAAAGGCCAAGAGGTACAAGTGACTTCGCGGTGATTTTGAGAAAAATTCACTCAAAGTTGAGCATGTTCCTACATGTATAAGGAGATCGAGTGATTTGATGATATATCTCGACACACGTTCTATGTTCGTTAATATCTTTTTGCCACCAAATATATGAGCGTAGACGTACATAACTCAATATCTGCAAAATGTCACTTGTTTCCCTTGGCCTTTTTAGACGTCATATAATATTTTCAAATAGAGCAGAATTGACATTTGTGAAAATTTCAAACGAAATTACAGTCGATTCAATGTAATGTGACGTACGGTGCAGCATCACAATATAATTCAATGAGACAACGCTCCACACCGCGCTCACATATCTAACGTACAATTTATTCCGATATCATAAATTTCCATTTCAAAATCGCATCTCAAAACGATTTCGAATGCGATCCGTATAATCTGCCTACGATACGAATTATGTACCTTCGGTGCATTCTCCGTCGTAAATCAGAGAACGTTGAATCACACGTCGGCAAAGACGTACGTACGTCGTCGTGGGCGACGTTTTGTCAAAAGATCCGACAAATATAATAATGCAAAGTACATTATGGATACAAAATATACGTATATATTGTATAAAGGGGAATTTCAAAGGAGTCACTCGGTTTCGCGAAGAAATTCTATCGCGAACGATACAGGGGAGAATGACGTTTGCATACATTCGCGATGGCGTGAAATGCAGACGCCCGTCGCAATGCAAATATAAATAAACGGTTCGAATGCAACCCCCAGCATAAAGTAAGTATCTTTTCCTCGAGAAAGTTTTAGAAATGTATAAAATGTGCTCGGTTCGAATATATGGGCTTGCGTATTTTCACGGAACGTGATGAATTTTCCGCCGAACGCAGAAAATTGTACGCGAGTCTTTTCCCGAAATATTCTTCGTGGAAAATCACAATGTTGTGAATATTTAACGAATCATATGAATTTGTTCTCGTGCTTGATTTTTCATATTATTCATCATGTGCAAATTCGAAATTTATTTACGCCATACGAAACGATCGGAGTTATTTTATCAGATTCAATATAATTCCTGAAATATTATTTCAAGTCGATCCCATGAATATTTTATGCATAACATAATCCGATTTCGCTCCATCCGCAGACATTGAAATTGAGTCTTCGCGTCAAAGTTTTCCTTGCCGTTTTTTCATACTTCGCTCGGATCCCGCGAGCAATATCGCGAGAGCGCCGCCACCGCGAAAATAATAAAAATACCCCGAACCACCTCCACGGATGGAAAATGGATAGACCGAGGCCCTTATAGACAAAACATGCCCGGGAAATTCCAATATTATTTAATGCTCCGTCGGCCCGATCATATTTCACGACCGCTTGACGTATTGTCTTACCGCGGGGAAAAACATTACTTTCGGCCCGACTCGATAAAGCGGCTCTCCACTTTCGCTTTTGCTCTCCTCTCTTTTGTTGGTGCAAAACCGAGGAACAATCGGTGGCCGCTCGTTAATTCGATATTCGAGACGATGTTGGATTGAAATTGATGTCGATTTATTTTATAAGAGAGTAAAGGTGATGTGACGTTTCGAAAAGTTCCTAGAATTGTTAATATTCATCGTTGTTCACATTTTTCTATCGAAATAGTCATATTAATAATCTTTTGTTATTTTATTGACTTCTATGCATAATCGGTCCAGAATTGGTTTGTTTCTTTCGTGCTGTATTGAAGAAGCATCATTTACTATTTTGAATCCCTTTTGATAGAACAACTTTGATAATCATCTGATATGATTTAGACTTAGATTATTGAACTCTATTAGTTATTTCTTTAATGAATTTAAAATTTTTTACCTTTTGATATTACAATATTCCCATTAATTCGATGTCAGAATTAAACAATCATATTTGAGCTTCTATTGTGTCGTTAACGACATCGTTCGTCGACAGTTAAACGCTTCATAGAAACGAAATTCTATCGTGAACTTTTTCGTTATTTGTAACGAAATGTAGTCATTAAGGCGGTTGCATAAAGAACACGTACAATACTGATATTTTTATTTAAGAAACTTTTTAAAGCAAGTCTTTCACAATGAAGCGTACGTGTGCTGGGGAATTTCATTAGACGGCTCTCGTTTCTGTACAACGTGTTCGCGAACACTAATGAGTGAGAACATCAGAGGTTTTCAACGCTATTTTCCCAACAATGTACACAAATATGGATTTGTTTTATTAAAAAAATATATTTCTTCTAATAAACGTACTATAGAAAAGTTTTCATCCAAGAAAATATATTAACATAAGTAGTATAATCGTATCAAATGTACCTAAATAGGTATTTATTTCAATTGATTTTTTAAATTATTTTTTGTTTTGTTTCTTTGCTAGTTCGATGCATTTAATAATGGTGCTTTCTGAGGCTTTTAGAATTTAATTTGCATAGTAGGCGGACCGCTATGCGAATTTTTAGCCGCTTTTCCACCCTCGGCCCGCATAAATATTTTTCATATTGACACGGGTTGTGAAAAAGGAAAAGCGTCGGTTTCGGCGCCGGCTCGCAAATATTTATAGTGAGACCAAGTGTTTGCAGTTTGAAAAAGCTGTTTTTCCGACGAGCGCGAAAACGCTCGGAAAAATCCAATAAATGGCACTCGACCGTTCACAGGTGAGAGAGAAAATGCCCTGGGAAATTCGTGTAATAATTTTTATTTCAGTTTCTAAAATTAGATGCAGTCGATACGATTCATTATTTTAACGTTTTTCCTCTTCAGCGGAGTTTGTGTATTTTTTAAATTGAATAAATTTCATTAACAAAAATTCGAAAATTGCTCGGAAAATTGAATAATTTCATGGAGTGTTCGCTCTATCGAACATTTCTCAAACTCAAACCGTTTTTTTTTACTAAAATAATACACAGGTAATATTTAAATGAAGTCGCATAATGATCTACAATCATATAAAAAAACTGAACATGAGTCTTGAATAACAATAAATTGTAAATCTGTTGTTTCGCTTTGTTCGCGAATGTCGAAATGTACGTTCACTGTTTTTTTAGCTCGCTTTTGTGTCAATATCGTGTACATCGGAGAGTAGAGCCATAATTTATTCAAGCCCTACTTTCCAATGTCGACTTGAATTTACATAGTATTATGTTCCAGCATTACTTGTAAAATACTGTTGAAGCTTTCGCTATAGATGCCAAAAGCTCTCCGCTTCGCGGGTGCACATACATAACAAATAACCTGGGAGAGAACGCGATTTGCTTCTGTAATTCATATTAAAGTGGATTTTGTGAATAAAAACGCGTATTGAATACATCGGAGGCGAAAAAATACGCCGCTTTTCGCGAAAATTGCTCTTACACTTAGCGAGATCTTATTTCAATACCCACCACCTCGCGAATTTCATTTCTATTCTTAGAAATTATTACATTTATCACACAATTCTTCGAGAATAATGTTCGCTCATATTTTATTGTTAACCAACCGACTAGTAAAAAAATTATAAAACATATTGAACAAAACTATAATTTTCCTTTTATATGATTCTACCCTATAACCTTTCAAATAAAATACGAAGAATATCGTTCGAAGCGAGTGTCCAGTAATTTTCACTGGTTATCACATAAATATATTTAAAAATAAGTAAAAATGTGAATATTTGAATCCATGATTTCCTTCAAATCTGAAAATAAATTAAGGAAAAACCATTTTAACACCCCCCTCATAACGTGGAATCTATCTCGACATTATAACCAGGTTCATTTTATTCACAATCGATGGATGTAATATAAATAGCACATAATAAGAACTTCTATCGACTTCAATGCTTATACATTCATTAATTTCCTTCAACTCCAATAAAACCGAAACAAAACGACTCGCAAGTTTGTTCTTCGACAACCGCAACTCGCAACAACTGATTCACCGACGTCAACTCGATTTCGATTTCCATTCCCGAGGATGTTCCACATGTTTGCCTTAAACCCACCGTTTCTAGCACTCGTCCACATAGAATCTCGTAGCACACTCGCTTACATACATATAACGCATCCAGGGGAAATTGCTTTTTTGTGTAACTCGCACGAGTGGCCCGGTCTTCTTCCCGGCACTGCTTCGGTATCGAAAAAGCCACTTTTTTCCCCACACATCGGTTACTTTTGCATCGAAAGTCTGCGGTTGTGCTTTCATCGCTCTTGCGGATGCTAGACCGTGTTTGGATTTCCAGAATGCATTTCGAAGCTATGATATTTTTCAGCGGATCCGAACTGGTCTTGCTCGATGGTGTTTGTTCTGTATGAATCTCTGGTTTTCTCTGATAACATCCGATCGAATTTAAATATTATCGAATGTTTTTTTAGTGAATTTATAACATGCTATCGTCAATATGGTTCATTTTGAATGAAAACACATGGATGTTTTTAAATGAGATCTACTTTTTTCATGAAGTGTATTTAATTTCTTATTTGTAAAAATATGATAGGAATATTAATTTTATAGCGTGCATCGCATGAGTACAATATTGCTTTGAGTATGCATTATGAAGATTTATTACGACGAGTTATGTACTGAGCGCACAATTATCTTTTTCATCACAGTAAGAGCTTATTGAATATTAAATATTATTTTCCATATATGTACATACTTAATTGAATTGTATGATTTATAGTGTGTTTATATTTAACAAGTTATGCTGATATTTCTGCAACGAACTCTTCGATAGTGCGCTAGTAATAATATAGGCTTTTTTAATAAAAAAGCATGACCTTTACATTGAAATAAAACAAGTTTTATAAGTTATACAACTACATTCGTTTTTCTTATATTTTTGATATGGTTTATTCCACTAACTTGACCACACTTAACCGTCAAAGTTCAAGTGTTCCTATTTAAAAGCTCATTGTCATTATTAAACTTTTCATAAAAAAAACGATATTAGTCAAGCAAATAAAAAAACGTACAATTGAAACGATCCAATAAAGCAACACAATTAGATTTTAAAGGATCTCCCGTTCCGATGCGAATTCCTAATTTTTCCAAACGGAGCACCATTGGAAAACTTTCATCCGATTATTTCAACGACGGAGCATTTTCAGCTGAAGGCATTTAGATTTCGTTAGCGTCCGGGACTCGGCCGAAAACTAATTTCGCTGAAAGCCTTAAAAGTCAGCTCGCAATTGGCCCGTCGCGTATTTTTAAAGGGTCGATCCCAGGGCAGGTGCAAACTGCTGCTCAGTTTTCCCATCGCCATGGGAAAATCTATTATGCGAAAGATTTTCCATTTACATTTCGCCTCCAAGTGACCGTCGATTCTCGCGCAGGTTCGCGGCTTTCGAAATTTCCGGAGGCTTTCACGGAATGTTTTCGCAGAGGGGATGTTTCGTTTTTTTTTTTGGTTTGCAATGGGTTTTCTGTTCTGTTTCAGTCTATGTTTTTTTTTTCGTTTTGTGTTTTGTATCGTTCGTATTCCCATAGCGGATGAAACGCATCCCTGCAACCCGCTATTCCGCAAGGATTTGTTTCTTTGCCGAGTGCTTTTTGTTTTTGTTCGGTTTTTTCGTTTTTTCAATAGATCGAACCGAGATATGGCTTTTTATTTCAGCTGAACGAGGTATAGCTTCATTAAAGATTTATTCTGTGTGGAATTTATGTTGCTAGTGCCTCGACATTTTCTTTGTTTTCTGTAATTTAATAATTAAATCTTCGTTACATTCCAAATCATTTTGAAATATTTAATTTTAAATTTATTGATTGGTATTGATATTTTATCATACTTTATATGAATAAAATAAGCTTTTTCCATTCATGGGTCATTGGCTGTATTCTAAAACAAAATCTGAAAACTTTCATAGGTAGTACATTTCTGCTCAAACTTTAACGAAATCTGCATTTTCGACCAAATGGTGCGAAAAATATCGTCGCACATGTTGTCTTCATTTCTCTTATATGCAAACAGCGAAAAAATATTCGAGCCAAACGAAAAACTATTTTAATCCAAATCGAAATATACTAATATATTTTTCTTTTTTGTTCACAGGTAAGTCACACCTTGACGAAACAATCTAATCGATAGTGTTATGAAGGTAACCTTCAACTCTAAGATTATTGACTCGAATAAAACCATCAACATCCTCCGAAGCGAGTGAGTAGCGACTTCCTTCAGACAAAACATCCCCGATTAATCAAAGACACTGTCGAGAGAATAAATTAACCCTCGGAACGAGCAATCGTCGGCAAATCGCGTTTTAATAGTTGTGCCCACTTTGTGATTATTTCCACTCCTGCCAGACGAGTCATCAATTATAATTTTTTCATAATCATAATTATATTACGGCCACTCGTTTTTTTCTTCTTCTTCTTCTTCAGTTGTTTATTTTTCGATTCGCTTCCGATGCTACCGCCTTATAAATAATTCGTGCCGTGTATACGCGATGGGCAATTTATCATCCGAGGAGACATGATGCTTCTTAAATTCACTGCGTTTCTGTTGTCTCGACTCGCCCACGATGGGTTCGTTTCGTTTTTCAGATTCGATCGTACTTCGACTAAAAATGTTGAATTGCCTTATAAGCGATCGGCGCTCGAAACCATTTTCACATAAAAACGCATCGCAACCAGCTTTGTATTAGGCAACGTTTAAGTATCAGAAACGCTTAGAACAATATATGAAACGAGTGCTTAATTCAATTTGTCATAGAAAAGCTTGCGTAAGCGCGTGGGAAGTGTCGTATTTTTGACTTCTAGATAGTTTCAATTGAAATACTTTCCAGCATTTGAAACAAAATTAAGAATGTTCAATTTTATAGAAGTGCATCCACTATAAAAGAATAAATTTATTCAAAAACTATCCGCTTTGGCTCCGCTCATATATTTCCAACTCCGTTCCCGCTCAGTTCTCACTCAGTTCCCGTTCAGTTATCGCTAAGTTTCCGTTCTATAACTGCTCTATTATTATATCGGATAGAAGATATTTAATGAGTATACATTCATCAATACTTATGCTTAATTTGCATAGATTACATTAATAGAAAAAGAACACAAGTATGACTTAGAATATGCCTTAAATCTATAGTTGACGATCTTAGTAAAAATGATAATTTGATAAATTTTATATTTCAAAATCGATCAGGTAAAAGACAGCCTTCGCACAAGAACATGACGAAACACACAGAAACACCAATATCGTATTACACGACATAAAAGATCGCTTCGCTCTAATGAGCCACGTCGCGATGACGCCATTTACTCCAAAGAGGCCTTCTCTTCTTCGCGTGCACTTTTATCGACGAAAAATCCGACCGAAAAAATAAACGAAAATCACAAGACATTCAATATGCGTGTATGCTTATTTGCGTGCACTCGTTTTGTCTGTTTTTTTTTTTGGGGGGGATTTTTTTATACCATTTTTCCGTAGTAAGAAGCGGCCACTTAAAAATTTCGCGACGCGCCCATTGAAACGCCCATCCGCTGTTTTATGTCCGCTTATCAAAAGGGTCCCAACTTTCTCGATTCTCGTTTTGCGCATTATTTAGGTGGCCCTTGTCCCATTCGGGTTCGCTGTTTGCCAATCTCTCTTTCCCTTCGAGGTCCTTTTTGCCTTTTGTCGTAGCCGACCAAAGGAGCATTGTTCGCTTTCAGTGCGCTCAAAGTGCATATAGGCCTAATTTGATGAGATTTTTTGAGATATTTTACTGTGGGCGATAATTAAAATATTTCGATTTGATTCATAATATTCATAAAAATCGAGGTGAATATGTAGCAGTAAAAGCTTTAAGTATAACGTCAAGTACGTTTATGTCAGCAGTCCACTACAAAGCGGAGCGGATGGAGAGATAAACTTATACGTAAGATGAATATGGCTATATGGCAATTTCATGGAAATTAGAAAACCAAGGTAAAGCTAAATAATTTATATTTTAATTAGATAAAACAAACTTAATGCTTAAGCTGTAACGAATATACAAAAAAAATTGTTCGTAACCTTGTTATTTGATTGTAGCATTTTCAAGTAATTTTTCATTCTTTTGATCTGTACGTTTAAAGAAAAAAATATCGTTTGCTGCTGAAAAATATCTAGGGTTTTTCATAAGAATATTTTCAGTCGTGTAGTTTGCATGACAGCAGATTTATATCTCGGTGCGTATCTTCGTGAATAAATTGCATTGGGCTTCGGCCAAAAGGCTAAACGAACCGAAAAACCGATATTTGTTTTCGTGAAAAATTTTCACGTACACCGGCGTTTAACGCGACAATCAACCAATTATTCAAATTACGTGTATTCGCTTATCAAACAGTCCGAAAATACGTGTCGAACGAAAAACTATCGATTTTCTCGCACATCGAATAAATTTCACACCGTATCGATAAGTGTATAGTTGTAACGACACCGCGATTCGAAATTACTTTTAAGGTCATACGATAAGAAAATGGATCCATTAAAATACGAAATTTTATTTTGCACAATATTAAATGTCAGCGCGATAATATTTCCACTCGCAATTTTTCTTTTATCGACGTAATTTAAAGCGTTTCTCCAAAAAAAGAAAAAAAGTTTCAAAGACACATTATTCGCATCGGACAACATAATTCGAAATATCAAGTCGTAGACATCTGCCTAATGACAGAAACGACTTCGGCAGTCGGTAGCGACCGTTTTGTCCGACAAAAGGATCCAAGTGGGCAGTGGGCTTATCTCGAGTATAAAGAGTGGATCGTAATGCCGTGTCATTTCGCTTCGATAGTGTCCGTCATGGACAATTTTCGATTATCGTCATTAAAAACGGTCCGTTGACGACGTGAGAATCGTCAACGCACTAATACAACATGCCATTCCTCATATTAGTCACAAAACGAAGAATGGGTCTTCAACATGTCGTTATGGAAGGCTTCCATCTGTCACATGTAACTATTATATTTTTCCTCGCTTTGATGTAACTCATGGAATGAGTTTCGAAAGTTTATTCTGTAGATGTGGGTGTTTGAATGAGTTGATTCGATGAAAGTTTTGTTGTTTTTAAACTTCTCGTCCTTTTGCAACGATTTATCTATACTATGGAATTCTGAATTTTATATTATTTATACAAATTAGTGAAAAAATTGCAATTTTTCCGGTTTCTCTTTTTTGCAATAACTTGAAAATATTCACCTGAAGTAAAAAGTTAAACTACATTGCAAAGAAAGAATGAAGTTAAACTACAGTAAACCTCCTTAGTACGTTCTCTCCTATAAGGTTCCCTCCTATATCGTTCGCGGTAGTTTTCTCCTATAACTATTAAACCCCTTAAAACGACATTTTTTTCAACTCTCTTTAGAATTTTCTGATATGATGTTGTTCAGTGAAGTGTTACAATAAATTTTTCAGTTCTTAATTCATGGAAGTACTCTTCCATACAAAATACAAAAAAATATTGCTCGAAGAGAGAGTCTAATCGGTTTTGCTGGTAATCGTGCAAGGATGTCAAAAGAATAAATTCGCCTCTATAACGTCAAGATAGGTTCCTCGTTATAGGGGGTTTTACTGTTCTTATGAAGTTCTTTGGACATTTTAAAATTATTCAATTCTTTACAGACATGTGAAAAAATTGATTGACGCCGTATCAAAGCGATCCCGTCACGGATCGGTGGAATTATTCGTATCAAGAATTTTTTGACCGGTTACACCGGTGGCATTAAATTCCGAGTTTGTCAACCTGTGGGACACGGATTGATTCGTTAGTGCGACGAGAAATAAATATATAAATAATGGAAAAAAAAACGAATCTCGAAGAATAAGAGGCGATACGAGTAATCTCGGGATTAGCTCGTTATCTCGCCTCTTAAGAGACTCATTTTAAGATGCCATTTGTCGTTGATACGATTTTTTCGCGTAGCGCTGTTATGTTAATCGGCTTTTTTCCACGTATCTCAATCCTCGGCTACAAAACGGTGTTTATTTTTACTTTTTTATTATTATTTGTGTTTCGTTAATTTCGCTCTCGACAATTATGTAAATTGACGCGGTTTTAACGTTTAATATTTTACGATTATGACGCTTAAATTGTATTATAAATACGTGAAATACGCTCGGACGCTATTGTGGACGACTCGAATTGGTCGTAAACGAATTTTCGTAAAATTAATGTTTTTGTAATTATTATTTATTTTATGATTCGTTACGTTCGATAGATATTCAAATAGATGACATAATTAACATAGTAGAAATTTATGTGAAATAAGTTGTGCCACACGTGAAATAAAATGTGCATCCAATGTACTTTTTATTATATTTGACTTTCATGTGATAATTTATAAATATTTTATGACATTCAGACGAAAACTGTTAAGTTAATGTTATGTTTCGAATCAAAATTCAATTGGTAAATAATGTTAATCATAACAAATTCCTAAATCGAATTAATTCGGTTTTATTTTGAATCGTCGTATTATATTCACATAAATCGAGCGACTCTCAGCATCATATGAGCAGTTCAGACCTGAATGTGACTAACTTCATTAATCGAGAAAAATAAAAGAACGTTTTTGAAGTATTGTTTAAAATTCATTTCGTCATCCCATTAGAAAACAAAATTAATTAAAATGGCTTCTATAATGAATGATTTAATGATTTCACAAAGTTTGTCGTTTAATGGTAGGACAATTGCGGGAGAGATGGCCAGTGGTCATTTTACCAACAATTAATTTTTGCACTCATGTTAGATGTCCTGTGATCATAGTATTTTTTAATAATTACTATTCAGAAAATTCGTTTCACGTACGAAAAGTTATTTGACATTTAATTTTTTTTTACATAAAATGAAGTTAGCTTCACTTCCTTCTGAACTGCTCATATAATACATACATCGCTCAACCCATTCACTCATACGTCTCTACATCTCAGTACGAAAATAATGAAAAAAAAAACACACACATGCAATTTTTATCATTATATTTATTTCGCCCCATGAATAATTCAGGGGCGGAGTCTCTTTGTGCGCATACGCAACTCGAAAGAGAGCGGCCCTTTATATGCGCCCTTTGTCTTTATTTGGGCGTGAATAAAATCTCTCCGGCAACTTTTTTTGCACAAGTCGAAACGATCCGAATCCTCTACGAAAATAAAACACACACACGTTGGTAAAAAAAAATCGAAGTGGGCCTAATTTTTTCCCGACGTAAATAAGGTCGCGAGCGCAAGAAGAAACGCATTTTTATACCTTCGGTCATTATTGTCGCTATAAAGGGACTTAATGATCGAGTTTTATCGTCTTCTGGAAGGGCGAGGCGCCCTCTTGGCAGGAGGTCTACTTTAAAAATGACACGAAGATATTCTTCTTCGATTTTAAAACGTTGTTTATCGACTGGATTTTGTCGTTGCGTGGAATTCGGTAGGCGTCCGCTTCGATTCGTGCGTTTGAAATTTTACCGTTTTTTTTCTTTGAATGTGAAATTTTCGTTTTGAGTTTTATGCTTTTTTTATGTTTGTTCTTTTACCGTTTGATTTTTTTATGGTTTTCTGTGTTTTTCTTTTGAATTCGGTAGCTTGTATGCAATTACATTTATCATATTTTTGATATTTTATAGAGGACTACAGGAAAAGTTGATCCATCAGAGAAACTTAATCCATCCTTTTAATTTAGTGTCAAAATGATCCCAATTAAATTCCAAATGACACTATTTGACCGAAAATTGACACTATTTTTTTAATACGATTTTTCAAAAACATGTTAGAGACAAAAATCAAATGGAAGTATCCAGTTTCCCAGGTGACTCAACTTTCCCCATATTCCTCTAATATAATTTATTCAATCAATATTGGAATATTTTTAGATTCAAGCACAAATCAATATTTTCAGCATAAATTAAGCGCATTCAACCATCCAAAATAGCACGCTTACAAAAAATCACATTTTCATATCCGCAATAAATTACTTAAATTTTTAATAAATCATGATTTATTCCTCACGAATCAAATCTATTAATACTCGAGCATCAAATGTCGAACGTCTCGAAATAAAATTTCGCAAATATGCACAAAATTCACATATAAAAAACATAAAACTCGAAGCACAAATGTCAACAGTGTCACGAAAGAACGTCTCGTACCCATCACACTTCCCACACGAATCCATCCACATTTTATACCACATATTACACATATTATACCATATGTTATACGTATGATATTTATGTAGAAAAACCATAACCAACCGACATGGAAAAGGGACCAAAAAGGGGTTTGCTACCATCGCATAATGGGGGGGCCGTCCTCGCATCAGCGCCCGCAAATTAGCGAGCTCCGCCCTTAAATCATCGCCGCCCCTAATTAAGACAAAAGATAAAAAAAGTTCATCACGAAAATGAAAAATATATGTATGTAAGCAGAGAGAGGCATATGCGCTTCGAAGGGTCGGGTTTTTTAGTGTGCGTGTTTTGCGAAAGTGCATAAGTGCAGCAGTAAACTGAACGATCGTATCGCAACTGCGATAATGGCGTAATTGTAAATTGTAAATTGTGAGAGTTTAAGTTTAGAGTTGTGCGATTGTTCTTGTTGTCGATTCGAGTCCGCTAATGACTTATTCTTGTCATGTTTCGTAATTGCTTATTTTGATGGTTGTAGTCTCTAATGTAACACTGAAATCGTTTATAAAGTACTTTGCGTCATCTGAGATCATTGCTTTGATTCTTTTTTTTATCAAAGAATTAAAATCACACATTTTTCAATAGAACGAATATTTGATTATAAAAAGTTATGAAATTATTATTATGAAACGGTTCAAAAACTAGATAGCCCATCTTAAGATTAGCCCATAGATTAAATTAGATCTATTTGCGCCCTTATTTCCACTTCAGAGTTTCTAAGCTTAGCTTTCTTTCAGAGCTCATCATCTCTATTTCTTAACTTTAGAGTGAATAATATTAATTTAAATATAAAATAATTTAATTGCAAATAAATATATAACAAAATGACCCATTTCTTAGACCATTAATTTCAAAACACAACCGTAATAATAATAATCTCTCAAGATCGATCTAACAAACGCAAAACGACTCGGATCAGATAAAATCCACATCGGAACACATTCTCGCCGAACGAGAGAGATAGATATACATAGATAGATATAAATGCGCACTCGTACAAATAAATATAAATCCACATCGAACTTAGACTATTATGAACGTGAATTATTGAACGTGTCCGTTGTCCATGTCGGAGTCGGGACGAACGCTTTATTGCGACCATATCTTGTGCCCGTAAGGAGCGTCTCCTGCTGAGGCGCATACCGGGTTTCAAATTACGATTTGTGACGATCGAGTCTATAATTCGATCTTTTTAGAAGATCCACATTGTTGTCGTATCGATTTATTAAAAATATCGACGAGTTTCGAGTCGGATTCGTGCGAAAATTTGAGATTTAGCGCGTTCGTGGGACGCGGGATGATGGTATCCCGGAAGACAAATTGAACGAATATACATATGAATGTTGAAAATAGTTTTTTTTTTTATTTTATGAATGGCATATCTTGAAAATATGCTGAATATTTGAATATTTTGAAATAAGAGTTCCATCAATATTTTATTTCAAACTGGAGAGTCAAAATATATGATTTCGCCGTCGATATACGTAACGGAGTGATTTTATCGGTTTTTTGTCACAATATCTAAAATAAATATCTAAAGAACATTTATATTTATCACATGAATTTTTTCTTAAATTCAATTCAATAAACATTTTTCACATTGTAATTCGACTTCAAAAGGGTTAACTCACTACAACGTTCATTCTTTTCATATTGTCGTTCGGATAAATTTTAAGGAAAATCGTCGTATTTTTTACCAAACGGCAAACGTTGTGTATGTAAATATTCTTATGAAAATATCTTGACTTTTGATATTGCACGCTTGTTATATCAAATATAATAAAAAAATATAAAATAACACGTCGATTTCGTTGAAATAAACCGCAATAAACTCGGTGTACGCGCGCGACTTCATTTCGCCTTTCGTTCTGACTTTCAAATTTTCCGCCTATTTTTTTCAGCTCTTTCCTATTCTTGTGCAATCTCCTTTCTTCGGGATTTTTTCCGTATACTTGGCGGCTTTGATCTTTTCAGATTTCAGGGTCTGAAATCCTTTTTAGCTATCCGCTCTTCTAACGCTCGTGTCTGTCTGTATATTTGCGGATCATTTACATTTTTTTTGCTCTCGAGCACATATCGTTTGATATCGCTAAAGCGTATATAATATTATTATTATAAAGCACCCGATCTGCTGTGTTATATGAGTTTTTATTAGAATTTTAATGCTTAATCTCATTCTCGTTCTTCATCGTCTGTATAAAACTCGAATTATCATAGAAACGGTTCGTTTTTATTGAGGTTAATAAAATAAAATAAAAGATCAACATAAGAAACGTGGATTTATATTATTCTATCGAAAATGTGAACTTTATAATTTCCTTCTTTGAGTTTTGATGTAGAGCTTATTTATTTTATTTCACAGATATGTGTTAGTATTCTTGTTGAATTTTAAAATAATCATTTTCTGATGTAAAAAAATATACATAATAAGCAATTTAACTTCATATAACAGAACACATACATATCTCGTTCACGGAAAAATACGAACCGACCAAATAACAATATTTTCACATTCAAAAACACATCACGTGCACTATTTTTTCATCTCACTAAATCCTTCACATATCTTTGCACAAGAATCCATTATCGATCAGTACGAAATCTCTATTTATATCTGATGCAGACAAAGCTCCCGTTCCCTCAACTTCGCGATACGTCTTTATCTTACTTCTCCTATAATGAAGAGCGATGTTTCGGCGAAAGCAGAAGCCAAATTCAGACAAGAATATTCAGATATATCGCGAGTCATTATTATGTACATTTTTTTCCTCGCGGCGAGCAACGATGAAAGATAGCCGCCGCATTAGGGGCTCATTTCGAGTTTCGCCCGAGATTTTTACGCATTTTCATCTCTCGTATTAAATAAGCTGGGGAAAAATACGAATATGGACCGTGTCAAATTTGTCTCTGGAGTCGGTCTTACGGAAAATTGTATACGATTTGTTATTCGGATGCCGTGCACAGATAAAAATCTCGGTGTCACTTTCGGGTTACATTCCGTATGCACCGCTACGACACTATTTTCCTGAATATGTGAGCGAGTTCGTGATAAGTAACTGGATTCGTGGTCTAATAAATCTATTTTCTCATTTTGATATAAATCTATTTATAATTTAATGTTGGGCAATCGTTCGATTCGATTCGTTATTGCTTTCTATTGTTGGTAATGTCGACTCGATTGAATCGAATTAGCTTATGTATGTTGTCAATATTTATATCTTTTAGCTGTGCATTGTTTATTGAATATATCAGAATTTTAATGATATTTATATAAATAGATTATATACTTATTATATGAACCGTTTAAAGGTTAACGTGCCTGAATCTATTAAGCAAGAAGTCGTGAAAAACAATCAAACGCGTTTGATGCATTTTTAAAACTTCCTTAATTCCCTTCATTATTTCATTTTTCAGACTTAATAAACATACAATATTTGTCATTTAATGTTATTTATCATTATTCAAGAAAAATATTTCACACACAGGAAGTAATGACTGCACCAAGTGCTTCAACATTCAAATCTCTTTTTTTTCTTCAAAAAGTGAAGTCAATCACGATCAGCTCTTCAGGCTCATATATGGTTGTGCATTAAGTTGTGCATTGTTTATTAAATAAATTTCAATATTAATGATCATTTAGATAAATAGATTATATACTTACCATATCATCACGACTTAATCTTAACTGATACTGAAAGCAATTTAAAGACATAAACCGCGAACATCTCAACATCACTCGATCATTTCTCACCTGCTTGTACCTCTGAACCTCCGGAGCAAATTGCACCATTAGAAAACACAAGCACACCATAAACGTCGGATTAACTCGCGTGAAATCGCCATCGAGTTTTTCCAACAATGCGAAATACCCATGGCACTTCGGCGATTTTCGAACCGGCTAAATGTCGTGCTCTCGACAATAATGGCTTCATGTTGTCAGTTCTTGGCCATTCACCGTGACTGATCACTCCGTGGGAAACAACACACCCAGTTGACACCGAAGTCCTCTCCATTATAATTGTATTATAATTATAATTGCGTCCGAGTATGAGATTTTCACTGCGGAGCACAATGAAGATTCTTCGGCTCGTTATGCGACATTAGTGAAGTCTTGAATGTCGCGTTTGTCGCTTCGGCGTGAAAATGCTGTTTATTATATGGCTCTAGTGGTATTTCCGTCTTCGATGTATATTTTGGTAATGATAGGTTCAATTTTGTTTTAATAATAGTATTTGTGCATCTGTAATTTATTTCAAAATTAATGTTGCAAATATGGACGATCGAAGGTGTTCTGACAAAAGAAATATATAACAGAAAGCAATGTCTCGTCGACTCAGTGCCTCTCGAAACGAATAAAGGTGAAAACAGACTGGTCTGAGAAGGTCTTAGACGTCATAAAAGAAAGAGATGAACAGCCATTCAATTCATTACGTATGAATGCAAGGAAGTTTACGTGTGGTCATCTTACTCAACTTAACTCATACCCACTCTGTGTACCTTTCTCACTCACACACAAAAAAAAATATGGATTTCTTCTCTTCCTTTCTTTTATGACGTCTCAGACTGGTCTGTTTTCACCTCGAAACGATCATGGAAAAAACACATTCAATATATGTAATATATCATTAATTTTCATCTGAATCCCAATTATGCGCTCGGTGACCCCATTTGCTCCTTGCAGTTAGATTTTACTGCCGGCCTCGCATTAGCCAGTAACTTTTCGATCTTGCCGAAGGAAAACGCAACCTTCGAAAGGGAATTAGTGCGATCGTTGATCTCGTTTATTGCCAGGGTTAGGCTAGCCCTAATGGTGTGTCCAACCCTAGCCAGTTCGGCTTCCACTTACACACCATTATCCGACTGGGTAATGGACAAGACCCGGTTGACGGACGACAACCCCGAGGCTTAATCGAATACGATGTCTATTTTATTTTTTTCTGTATGTCGCATCGGTTATTATATATTTTATGTTGGACTTTTTATAAAGGGTATAGATTCGATGCGACGATCGGAATAAAAGTTACTTTCACAGTTGCGTCCGATGCGAGCTCATAACGTTTACCGAAGAGATGTTATCTCTGTGACGTCGCTCATTGTTTGTTCTCGACATAGGACTGACTAAAGCAGCTTTCACACCAGTATATTTGAATATTTTAATTATAAATTGTAGTGTATCATCATTATTCGTACTCAATCTATTCCAGGATATAGTAAGAATAGCGAGTTATACGAATGTTGATTTTTTTTTCATATAAGGCACGACGAGAATTGGATTAACTTCTTCCATACCGGTATAAAAAATGTTTAAATCTATAAAAAACAATAATTTCATAATATTGTTCTTCAAGATTTTCCTACGCCATACTAAATTGTCAGGCCAGAGTCTCGAATTACACTTTTAAACTTTGCAACGAATTTTAAATACAATTGCCCTTCTTATCGCTTTCATTTTATGCTCGATTAAGTCATGAATATTTTTAGATTCATGATTGTACTTATTATTGATAAAAATAATACCAAAACAGCACAAATTTTTGAGGAAATTGTTCGAATAGCGGAGCGGCGTACAAATAGCGAGTCAACTTTCACCGGACTTAAGTTGTACGAATGAAGAGATTCCATTGATCAATCATTTGCATTAAATGTGATAAATATTATATTATAGACTAGGGTTAAGCTTTTCCTTCTTCAAAACAAATTCTCAAACTGTATAGCTTTCATAAAAAAAATATTTTATTTTTTTCAATGCACAACTTTTCCGATATGAAGGCTTCCTTAGGGCTTATTTTCGCCAGTGTCTTGTCGGTTTTTGTCGGCGGTGGGTCCGTTTAATCGGATGCGGACACGTCTTGTCCCTCAATTAAATGCAATGCGCCATTGTCTCCTTATCGAGACAAGAAAGACGTACGCTGCGATCGAAAAAAGCCACATTGCGGCAATAGCGAGTTGTGCTTTCATGCGATAATAATACGACCGATACGTCCTAATACGGTGCGGTTTAATAACGCATAAATTTCGCCAAAGTTTATGGGTTCGATAGTAGAGCGGCAAGGCTGAGGAACAATGGGGTGTATATTGTGGGTTAAGAGATTTTCTTATATGCGCGCCTAGACGGGAGATTATGATTGTGGTTTAAATCGAATATTGTTGATATGAAATTTTGCGTATTTGGTTCGATAAATGTCAATTATTTGATTCCGTATTATGATATTGTTCCTCAAATAGAATTCCAGCTTGTAATTTGGATCGTTTGTGTTTTTATGCGGAATGATTTGGGTGACATCTATTGGCTACCTACTTTTCTGTCTACCTTCCTGGTTTAAGTTATTTGATGAAAATATTGGCTTTTGTTATCTTTGCTGATCTGTGACGTTTATGGTGCCAATATAAGATTAGTCAAGGGTTGATCATCCTTAATTAAAAATAGTCGATGTCACGAAACCACTGAAAAAATCCGATCTGGACTCTAGGGACAAGGAAAAAATATCTTATAATTAAAAGTATGACTTTTCCTAGATACACACAATTGATTAAATGAAAACAAAATGAATTACCACAAATTCTAATGAATATTCATAGCGTAATGACTAACTTCCGACAAATTCATTTCGGAGACACGAACGCACTCGAAATCTAATCGGCGCATTGTTAAACGTCGAGTTTAAAAAATATTAATTAATCATCGAATAAAAAAAAGCCGTAATAAATCAGTATGGGCGTCGTTCGCATGCACATTCACTTCTTGCGGGGTTAGAACATGTTGCGGCTCCAAGTCGCGCCGATTGGTCCTCACCATTAATCACTCGACATAACCACGTTAGGGGCTGCTGCTACCATATTTCTTTTATTCTTTTGTTTTATCGCTGAAAACGTACCTAGGTGCATTCAATCAAACGCGAACTCATTGGACAAGCCTCCCCTAGCCGATAACGCCGATGCCTTATAAGCTTCCCGTTGATTGAACGCGCGTGCACTTCAATTTTTCTTTTGTGTTTAGATCGAATGTGTTTTATTGTAAGTACATATATTTTTTTGATTTTAAATCTATATTAGTTATATAATTATTTATATTCGAAATCAAGAGGCTAATTATCACTAATCAAAGGATTTCATGGTTACAAATACCGCTGAAAAGCAAAAAATCCAGGTCTGATTCCAGACTGTAATGTCATTGAAACGAAAAAATAAATATTCAAAGCATTTTTTTCGGGAAGACTCTTACCGAATATAAGACCTGATCTTTTATTAGTTTTAGATTCGAAAGACCCAAGTCTTATTTTTCAGGATAGAACATAATATGACCGAAAAGGCAAGGGATAAAAGTGACTTTGCGGTGATTTCAAGAAAATCGTACTCAAAATTGAGTATATATTAGGAGGAGGTCGAGTGATTTGATGATATATGTATTTCGGTTCACGTTCCAAATTTGTTTATATCCTTTTGCCTCCAAACATATGTATGAGCGTACATAGAAGCGATTCCTGTACACTCACTTGTATCCTTGGCCTTTTCAGTCATCATGTAATATATTCTGAGAAACACAGTAAATCATTAATTTATATAAAAAAAGATAATTTCTATTATCTATATTTTTGTTATATAGAATCAGAAACACGTGCGGATGAATGTTAGAAGAGAAAATATCTATCCCAACACGGAAAGAAGGTGGAAAACAAACGAAAAAACACATCTATCATTAATTGGCATTTTATTAATCACTTGGCGTATGTTAGGCGCGTCGGTATTAATGATACAACGGTAGCGATAAATTAGCGATAATTGATCGCTTCGAAACGGCACAAAAATCAGCACAAAGCAACCGACCGGAATACAGATCGACTAGATAGCGAAACATATTTGCTAGATAACCTGACCAATCAATAGCGATATGTCAGCATCGATATAGGCTTTGACCACCTGTCCGGCCACTTTTCATTTCGACAGGCTACACGCGAAACAAGACCTAATCGACCGTTTTGATTTTCGACCATTTTGTTCGGTTGTGTTTTGTGAACTTGTTTTTGTTCAGAGCATAATGAAAAATAATAATAATAATAGCCAGTCGATAGTAGAGTTGTTGGAAATGTTTGTATATGCCGCGTTGATTCATCAAACATGGGATGTATGGGTTTGAGTCTTGGCGAGAGTCACATGTCGTTTTTCTTAATTAAATTGGATGTAAAATCGTTTCTTTCAAATTTTTATTTCGTTTAATTGAAAAAAATGTGTTAATTCAATGCTTGGTTCCTCGAAACAGTATCTTCAGATTGCCAGTTATCTACTTACATGTCCCAGATTCTACTAAAAATTGATGTGTAGTGATTTACCATTTACCTTAGCCTTTTATGTTGTTAATTTGTCTTGAAAAAATATGTCATATGTGTAATATCAACCTTTGACTGCCTTGTGTAAAATTGAGTACTACTAATACCTGTAAAAAATTGAATTGATTTATAAATACTTTTCATAAAAAATAAGTAAATTTTCAATTTTTCTTTTTATTTAAGTTTCTTAACAACAGGTTGCCGAGGATTAATAGGATCCAACTTGAATTTATCGCGAAAATGGGTTTCACCCGATTGTATCCTTGATCCTAGTGCTCAATCACGGCGCCCCAAATCCACTGCTAGAAAATCCCTAGTTCACCCAAAAAGCCTTGTTTATTTAGGCGAACCGAGATGCATTTATTCGCGTCGTAACAAACTCTTGTATCCCACTTTGGTGCGGATCTTTTCCCTTGTAGATACCTTTTAGACGACCTTAGATTTGTACAAATAGAAAACGTTTTGCGAGCGCAATTTCAACCTCATTAATAGATAATAAATTTATTATTTATGATTCATATATTATTCGTATTCGAAATATTCACGAGCATAAAACTTCGAATGTACTCGCGCATTTCTCGAACTCCGTTCTTAGAACCGGCTATAAGAAATTCATATGCATTTGATTTATATTTATAGTTTTAATGCCATCTCGTACGTTAAACAGCTCAAAGGTCGCATATACACATTTCTTTTTGTGATTTGTGAGTGTGTTAAAGTTGTCGCTTTCGCCAACTTTCGACATCGCAATATTTTTGCCGAAAGTTAGCCACGAAGCAAGATTTTCTCATACTGCATGGTCCAGCAGAAATAACATTATTTTTTAGTTCAGAAATATTCATTAACTATATTCAAATAATGAAAAACTCACTTGAATTTAAAATTTACTTTCTATTTTTTAATTTTCTCTTTCTGTGGTTAATTGTTGTTTTATCAAAAAAATACTATTTTTAAGTCGCAGAAAGATAAAGTATTCATGGATTTTTTTCGATATATTAAAATATAAACATTTTTTTAACATCAGACATCTTTCTCACACTCTGTACTTTTTTCCAACGAGCATGCAGATGGTTTTGTAAGCGGTTTTCTTTATTTTCAACAACGACAGTTTCAGCCTATTCTGCGCAAGCAATAAATCTCGTTTCAGCCTCCTCATATGCGCCTACTTTGGTTACTTTGTTCTTACCAAACTTTCCACCAAGGGTAGAGAATACATAAGGGATGCATGAACGCATTTTAAACAGAATTCCTCAGTTTCACATAAAAAAATTCAACAAACAAACATATACGTAAAAAAAATAATTACATAGTTGTATGATGAGTGTGAAGAAATGAATACATGTATTGGGACTTACGACATTGCAGACGTTTTTCTATATCAATTTTCGTTTTCAATCATATTTAAAGTATTGCTATTTAAACAGGCAGCATGGTACATACTTTTTCACCCATTATCATTTTCAAGTCCCAATTTAAAATGCGAGTTGGTCGTAGTTTGTGCGAATTTCCTCCGAAGTTTCAAATGGAAATATCATTGAAATATTCATGTGCGTTTCTTTTCGCATTACAATAATAGAAACGGTCGACATTAATCAAAGTCGCATATTTAATAAACGCAATTAATTCGGGCGTTGCGTGAATTTTGATATTGCCCCGTAATAAACAAAACTAACGCTCCGCAACGCGATCAATCACGGCAATTGAAAAAGCACGAAGAGCCTACAAAGTGCGAGTTCGAGTTCAAAACTCGAAATTTATACGGGGAAATTAATCTTCCGAATATATAATATATACGAAAGCTCGCACGTACCGGATGACGCAATAAAACTCGGTCCAAAACCCCCCCTTGTACGATTATAAATTGCACGAAAATTATTTCATTGAATTGATATAAATGACAGATTTGTGTCATCGAATTAAAAAAATATATGACGACTGAAAAGGCCAAGGGGTACAAGTGACATCGCGGTTCAAAGTTGACCATGTACCTACATGTATTAGGAGGAGATCGAGTGATTTGATGATATATTGAGGCACACGTTCTGAATCCGTTTATGCCCTTTTGCCACTAAATAAATGAGCGTGCATAGAAGCGATTCATGTGCATAACTCAATTTCGGCAAAAATTTCACTTTTACCCCTTGGCCTTTTCGATCGTCATATATATTTTATATTCGAAATCATATCGTTTCTATTGCATCACTTTATGATTGAATTATAATAAATTCATGGTGTTTTTGTTGTTGAAAGTTCGCGTAGAAGAGCTTTAAGGGGGGACTTTCGCACGAATGCGCTATGCTTCCTAAACTAATTTAATAATTTCAGAATCTTTATGAATAGCTATACGTTGGGGCCTTTATAAATTCACGTGGGGACGCGTTGTTTTCAGAATCGTACCCGTAGAATACGGGACGACCCTACTTCGGATGACGTTCATGAATTTTTCAATGCGGCATCCCAGCCTCTCCCGTTTATCTTGTGTTTCTGCTTTCAGACAGGGTTTTCAAAACAAGTTAAGATGTTCAATGAATTCAGTTTGTTAGTAGATGCTTTTCTCAAGTTTCAATTGAAATAATTGCTTAAAATATGTACTTACACGGTGTGTCATTTATGTTCTTATTGCATATTTTTACTAGATATAGATGACTTCTCATTTGGCGACATTTACATTATGAAGATTGCATGTCCTATTATATTGAATGACTGAAAGAATCAAGGAGTACATCGTATAGAATGTACCCATTGGGTCTTTTCAGTCGTCATTTGCAGTAACAACATTGCACATTGTAACACTATTGCAGGATTTGTGTTCGCACTTTTCACATAATCTCAACATTGCAGCTATAGATTTTATAACAAGTGCCATAAAAATGGCTTAAACGTCATTTAAAACATCCAAATTTTAAAGCAGTTTGATTAAGTGGCTTTTTGCACCATTTTTGAACAATGGCATCTTTTACGAGGACGTCGATGACCTATCAAAATGTTTGCAGCTCATATCGCACATTTGTACAATTGCAATGCTATGTGCAATGTTCGATTGTTGACTGTTTGTTTTTAGATGCAATGTATTTGCACATAATATGTTTCATTGTATATTGCATAATTTAAACGTCACCTTATATAAATCCCATTCAATTTGTATTGTTGTCACGCGCTAATTCGAACAGCACACTTAAATTCCTCAAAGAATAGCACACATCGTCCTTGCCACGTCTCCGGGATAATACGTCTGAGTGAATCACAATGAAACGTACGTTTTGCCGATTGATTATTTCCATCATTAGTCAAAGTGAGCTCTCAGCTCCGAACATTCGTCATGTCAACCGAGCGAACGTACGTGTCGCTTATTTATCGCTATTTAAACGACGAGAAAATCCAATTTCGACGCTGGGATAAATCCGAATTTTCAATAGATGCTAGTAATTGAGTAATTGTGCTTTGTAGGATAAAAAGCACAATTTTGTTTAGGTATAATAGTGTTAATTTATCTACGTGTTTTGTTAGCGAGAGAGTTGCAATTCACTCTACATTGGTGTTATGAAGATTGCATAACATAGGTGCATATTTGTGTTGGGAATTAATTGAATTCTTTTGATAAAAGTTGCATTTTTTCTATAAAATTTTCACGAAATGCGTTTAGTTTCTTTAATTATATGAAGGCTGATCGAGGACGGTTATTAATATTACATTTGACTCTGAAAATTTGAACGATTTCTGTGTATGTATGTGTATATTTTTATTCAGACAAAACTTACATCGATATTTTCAACGGGCTGATTACTCATTAATGCATATTCACATATTCAAAAGCAATCAAAAAACGTCCATTAACTCTCAACATCCCCTAGATTGATCGAATTCTTACGTGTGCTTTCATCCAGAACCACAACCCCACGAACATTCTGTCCAACCCCTGCGGTTTTCGGCTGAAAAGACTCACGCGAAAAACCATGAAATATTCAAGGCGATGTTGACCCCGAGGATCCCAATTATTATCGTAGAAAGTGCCGAGTGCATTCTCTTTCTTTCGGTCTCGTATATACGAATATATCTACTGTGGTGTGGAAGAACGTGTTCAATCTGTTCTGGCGAGATTCGCAATTCATCGCACGCCATGTCGAATTTGCACCGAAGAAATGGCGGCGTCATCTTTCCAATCAAACTTTCGTATAAGGATTCTGACAAAAGTGATGAACGCCGATTCGAAGCAAGGTCGATTTATCCGTGTGTAATGATGCTTGATTTTCGCTACATATCTAAAACTTTTCCATAGAATTCATAATGCACTATTGATTTTAATTCTGAGAACTTTTCTCAGTGTATTCGAAAAATGTTAGATTTCTTCGTATTTTTTTTTTATTAAATGGGTTTGAAGTTTCTTTTATTTAAAGATTGATCGAGTAAAGTTTTCTTAATATAGTATTTGGCATCAATATTTGGAATGATTTTCAGGGAAAATTTAGATTAAACAAAAACATCAAAACGTTATGTTATCGTTGAATTGAATTTACAATAGAAATCGTTCCTAATAACTGTATTAAATTCAATATTTAGAACCGTACTTGATCCGATTTCAAATAAGAAAAGAACTAACAACCATTTAGAAAAAAAAGTGGAAAATACAATATTTTTCAAAGTTGAATATTCCCAAAATTCCTCACAATAGTTTAGCCACAAACATACGCATTTCGTGACCTAAAATGTCACACTGACGCTATATCTAAATTAAGCCCAAGTTTTTCTTAATATGTTGATATTTATAAATCTACTCTATATATGTATATTTTCCTCGAAAGCCTACATATTCGTATCGGCTTAATGCGCTTTTCGCCGCTAGTAGTAATTAAACGTCTGACCACGCCAACGTTTCCATCACACTTGATAACTTACTCGTGCAACAAACGCCTCCTTGCACTTGCACTTCCGAAACAATTTATAAATGTTCCTAGGTGTTCAACAGACTTTATTTTTCGATTACGTGTGAAATAGAACACGAGACTATTTTTAAAAAAATCTACAATCTACCCCTCGACTACTTGAATCTAAATAATTACATAGATTCATTATGTGATCATACATATTTTTCGTGTGATTAAAACGTATATTTCTTTCATATAAGCGTGCATCTGACACCTTTTATCGTTTTGCTTTTATGAGTGCTCGGTTTCGTTACAAAGTCGATATGTAAATCCGATTAATCCGATTATCGTCCCAATGGTTGATGTGTTTTACGTGTGATGGAAATTTTCTGCGATTTGTTAATCCGCACACGAGTTTTGTAAATGTTTTGTTTCGCTTCGAATTTATTCATAGTTAATCTCGTCGATCGAACTTTTTACAGCGTGCCGTTGAAAGGCCATTCGAGTTATAATACCCTTATCTGAGCATTAGAGATTTATTTGTTTTATTTATTGCTCGGCATAAAATATGTTATCGTTTAATAAAAAATCGGGACTGATTTATTTTATTATGTGAAAATTCGTTTTTTTCAATGTATAATATAATTTTCAAGAAGCTTTAAATTTATCTGTCACAATAAAGTTTCCTTCGATGAGTAACTCGAAAGCGCAGCTATTCACTCGTATTTTCTGCTTAAACCCTTAAATGAATCATTCAGAACTAAACAAGATCAACTTCATTTTTTGAAAAAAATAATGAAATTCTTATTTCATATCACTAAGTATAGTTATAACTTCCTATGTGTGAAATATATTTCATGAATCATAAGGATTATTACTATGTATAGCAAAATTCCTCGAACTCCCGATAATACATCCTTTATTTAGAAGTCTCTTTAATTAATTCTGAATTCTAATATGAACTGATTACATCCGTAACTGATTATAAATGAAAATTGTAAGTTAATAATTTCTGAAAAAGATTCAAAAAACACATTCGATTGATTTTCTCGATTTCTTGCTTTACGGAGTTAGCCACGTTCGGCTCTGAACTCCTCAAATATAATATCACGATTCATTTGCATACGAACCTTCCCGTTTATAATAACGTCAACGTATAAATCTCCGCTGGAAAAAATCAACAATTTTTTTTCATTGCGCGCTCGTAAAATGATAACAATAAAAGCGCCCCCCGGTAAAATATCGTACGCACATTTCACGGGGTTCTCTGAAACGCTGAAAGCGCACAAACTTCAAACAGTCCGTATATCACGAAGGGCAATAAAACCGTATTTAATATAAACGGTACGATGGTCTCATGCTTCGGCTCAATTATGCCTTTTGCCTCAGAGAAACGAAAAACAAATGGCCCGCACTTAAAGGGTTATCGAACGTTCGGCCGATTTTCCCTCCCTCGGTTTATGAAAGTTGATAGTTTCTAATGTGAATTTTCTTTTTCGGTTGCGGTCAGTTTTTCAATATTTTCGTACAATCAGTCGGTTGGGTTTTTCGCTTTATCATTTGTCGATTATTAATAGAGTGACCGCGCGCTTTGGTCGATGACCGTTCAGTTTTTTTTTTCGTATGACGGAAGAAAGTTGTGATTACCGCTTCATATGCTGGTACAATACTTTCAATTATCGTGTTTTATATTACGTCATATTTTAGTAATGAGAGAGTGTACGTGTTTTGTAATTCGTCACATACGAAAGCTTTAAGGATAATAAATTATTATGAAATTATATATATATATATATATATATATATATATATATATATATATATATATATATATATATTGTTTAAATATTCTGTTGACTTATTTCATTTATTACTAGTTATTCTGATCGGTTTTGCTCGAAATTATATAGTCTTTACGACAATTGTGTACTGCTGTAATTGATTACATTGCGTGTGTAGATCGGGCATAATTTTCGCTACGGCCGGGCTTCGGAAAGGCCTTTCTATGAAACGTCAAAGTAAGGAAATTCCATTGACTAAAAATTGGGAATTGTGAGATTTAATAATGCAGAAAACTTCTCAGATATCCACACAACTTTGCGAAAGTATAAGAAGTTAAGAGCTCTATTAATCAAAATGAATATAAGCAGATTTAATTGAAGTTTAGAATCGCTAGATGCAATATGTATTGATAGACAATATTTATCACATTTAACTCCCCGTTTGAAGAAAAATCGGTAGAAAACTCCGAAAAAACTCTATTGGCTTCGTTCGGTGTCCTAAAGTCGATTTGATCAAATTGTAGTATCGGTCGCTTCTCGGGTCAGCGTTTTCAATAACCCTTGAAAGTTTCACTGTGAAAGGATAAACAATTTAGAAGTCTATGAACGATGTATAGACATAAAAACAAATACATATATAGTCAATTTTATTTATATAATAGTTTGAGTATGTTTGACCCAATAGGTATCGATAGACAATACGTAACAAATCCGACCCACCGTATGAAGGAAAATCTATGGAAAACTCGTGAAAAACTCCACATTTTCGTATCGTCCGGCGTCCGAAAGACAATTTGATCAAATTGTAGTATCGGTCGGCGTTTTCCATTTGCATGTTGAGAACAGTCGGTGTGCAGGTATCGTTTGATCAATTAGCCGGTTCCCGGTCACGCCATCGGGGTGGGCCTACTTGGCGTGCCGTCGCCCCTGATTTATCGCCGCGTCAATGGAAAAGGCCAGCTCCACGTACCCCCCATAAAACACCCATAACTACCTTTATATATCCCGATTTTGTACGGTTTCGAAAATGGGTTTGTGTGTATTTGTTGTATGTAGACTCTGGAGTCCGCTGGAGTAGAAGATTCAGGCGCGAAAAAGGTTTGTTTGATGTGCGAGTTCGAGCTTTGAGTTGTAGATTCAAAAATCGTGTTGGATTTTTGTTTTTTGTATGTTTGTTTCGAACGATTTGGGTGGCATCTATCGGCGGCCGGGGATTCTATTCGATGAAGTGATTGGCTTCTGTCACCTTTGCCTTCATATAGTGCAGCGGTATAAAGTGTTTGTGCATGTCGTGTCGATTCAACATACTCGGGATGCGTGAGTTCGAGTTCTATCGTGATGAGAATCGCGTGACGTTTGTCTTAATTGAATGATTGATAGTTTCTTTCGAATATTTGGGTTCATTTGATTTGAAAATATTTGTCTCTTACCTTATTTGTATCGATCAAATTCGATTTATTTAGCCACGCCTATTATGTGCGTTCTTATTTTATCTTCGACGTTTCTTCGTTATAGCTAACTTTTTCACTTTAAAATGAATGATATTATTTGACAAATTGTGCAAGAAAATAAATATTGCAAAAAAAATAGTTGTGCCATTTAAGACCTATATAGAGTTGATCTTAACATCACCCCTAACCATAAAATAACTTATGATTGCGAAACTGTTGAAAAGTAAAGACCTTAATCCGATCCAGACTGTATCACAATTGAAAAAAAAGGTATGAACTCATTCAAGTCTCATGCATCATAATCAACACCTATAAAGTTAGTTCTAGGGAATGAAAACAATAAAACGAAAATCATCACATCGCATGACTGCGAGATAATAACTTCCGTTAGAGGCGTATTTTTGTTTTACCTCTTGGAGCAATTATTATCATGAGTGAAGTTATGACAGCTCGATGTGGCTTCGGTTGGCCTGTGCGGCTCATTACACACGATATAAGCACTTCGTCGCTTTAATATATTGCTATTATCGTGCAAAAGGGTAAGAAAGAAAGTACCATTTCTCGATACGATCAGTGGACACGCAACGAGCGTCACATAATTGCACGGTTCGCACTTGCCGAGCTAATAATACTATCCGATACTAATGCATAATTTAGCCATACGTCAAACGCTGATTAATGAATTAATTATTTTTACATACACTTTCATTCTTTACTCAAAGCTTACACGTACTTCTGTAGAGAATTTTAATGTAATATACTCTCCGCATTCATGAATACTTTTATATTAATTAAATATTTTCCTTGGTGTGTTCAAACGATTCCCTCGTCGGCGGCGAACAGCGTTCAGGTGACAAATGGCATTCTTGAATAATGACGGGAAATGAATGCCATTAATCCTGAGTAATTGTGAAGATCATGTGGTCCGTTTGAAGAATAATTCTAGATCCTAGCCACCGATAGTGTAGTTTGTCTATGTGAACCCAAACACACGATGGAATGCAACAAATTTCGTTGTTAACGATCTCGCGCCTCGACGCCGTAAAATCACCTGCGATTCCACGCAACTCCATATTTTACGTATACACAAAAGAGAACTCGGTAGTATATTAAATGCGTAAATAAGGAATAAAGTCTGTGTGACTTCTGTTTATTATCGGACTTCGTTAAATCAGATCCCATCTGCGATGAAATCCGCGAAACGCGAAAGTTGGTTGAATGAAACAAGCGCGGGTCGGGGCGATTTCACGAGCAAGTTTATACATCTTTGAGTTTTCAATAGATCCGAGAAGTTAACGTATTATACGTTTTATACATCTACGTATGTATCGGATATATCTACGTTCTTGGAATGGGAATTTTCGACCGTAGGGTACGTTTACATGCCGGGAAAGTTCCCGTTGCAGACTTAACAATGACGTCTGCGCCAAGTTTGTTGCACGACGGGACGAACCCTCGAAGTCTCGATATTAAATACTTTTCTTTCGAAATTTAACGTCAAATTTACCTTTTACGATTGCATAGGGGAGAGTTGGTAAAGAGTTACCGCCATTGTCTAGACTTTCGACTTTCGAATTGTGCGTTTACCGAAAAGTCCCTCCATTGTGATTGGATTGCTGTGTCGTTTTTGTATTCCAACTTTTTTCCATCGAAAATCTGTCAGATTTCATAATCGGTTTTGTGTGTGTTTTGGATGTATTGTGTTGCCTTTTTTCAGCTACTGTTTTTGTATACGGTTAATTTTAACTTTCATTTTGTACGTCAATCAATGTCGTCGTGTGTCGAGTGAAACTAATGCGGTCTTCATTTTATGCAACTCTTTATATCGAAAAGTTAAAAAAATAAATACGTAAAAGCTTCTGCTTTTGTGTGTTGTATTATAAAACATAACACAATAGGCGCGTTCTTCTAATAATATTTTCTGGAAAGAAATCAATGAAAACATTTTTTTTTCTATAATAAACAACACAAGAACAAAATTTGCTTTTCACTTCTAAATAGATTAAAATCACTCAATTTTCTAGCTGAAAATATATTGAAAACGTTGGCTGCTTTCACAAATTTCTGCATATTACATGTGAAACTGCAATGTTCATGCATAATGTAAATCCTGCATAATAAATTTAATTTGTTATAAAAAATAATATATTTTGGATACAATTTATTAAGATTCAACAACACTGTATAGAAATAGAATCATCAAAACTCTTCAACCCTCAATCACAACATGATTCAACCGATTCCCATTATCGAACATGATTTATCGTTAATCATTTAAAGTCAGAAGCATTCAGAACGAATCACGTAATGTTTTTACCTTATTACAGCGTTTATGTGTATGTAGTACGATATCAAAACGGCAAAGAGATAGTACCGATTCCACCCTTAGGTATATATTCAGTGTCATTTTTTCCGATTGAGGATATAAAGGCTCCGATCGCGTGCCTCGAATCAATTATGTATGAATAAGGGGTTTGAGGGGGTTTGTCCGTGATAAATAGTGATATCAAAAGAGTTCGGACCCTCGAGGGTCTCTCGATAAATAACCCTTCGTCTTCGACTGATCTATTTTTATTTAATAAAAGAGCGTGTTGCTCACTCCTTTCGGTGTCGTGATTAATGCTTTCGCTCGCACTGCGAATTCTTCGAACGTCCGACAAGATTTTGAATATCCATTGTGGGCCCGGTACAAATGATTTTCGGCATTGTGGTGAAATTATTTACGAGTATGAAATACGGTGCTCATTGTTTATATATTCATTGCGTTTTATTCTCGTATTATAAATCAACGCGTTTATATTGCGTCCATTAGAGTTGTAGAATAATGTCCATTAAATGGGTCACGCTATTACGTACGCAATGTACGCATACTTCGGGAGTTTTCCCTTGCTCATTATTTCCGTAGTAAAATAACTTTCTTTTCAGCTACATTACGAACTCGCACATACTAAAATTATATTTTGTTACAATTCGCATGTGCTATTTTGATATATAAGCTCGTTTCCATGATTTAAATATCCATTTTTGAAATCCATAAGTGGATCGAGCGACTTTGCAGCAATATTGTTTACGTTAATGTTTTATTTTCCAAAAGCGCTACATTCTGAATTTTACTTAGGCCTCTATGTTCAGCGGTTTCGTAATCATGAGATTATCCTCTAAAATAACCCTATATTAATCATAAATGGCACAACTTATATGAGGTCAATGATAATATAAGCCAATCACTTCGTCGAATAGAAGCCCCGGTTACCAATAGATGTCACCCAAATCGTTCAATTTGAATACACATACGACCCGAGCATCACATTAATGCTTATTATATTTAAATATTTCATATTTATTATGTGTTAATGAAGTTTTTTTTTCTTTCCAGGTATGCACACTCAACTATTTTCAAGTACGCCGCGATAATGCGCTTCCAGTAAGTCTCGTTACATGTTCAACACCAATTTGCTAAACCAACTTTCTTCACGCCGCTTTAATTTGAATATTAAACGATTAAACTATTATGCGAAAGCACACACAACACGCCTTGCAAAGTGCATCCATCGCCATTAAACATCAAGGCGAGCTTATTACGCGTTCAATGTACGCAACGTACAAATTGTCTCATCAGCTTTTCCCCAACTCGCATAATAATTTTCAACTATTTAGCTTATGGAAATTCTAGATGAGGGGGTGAACACTTTTCGCAATTTCTACACTACAATTTGTGATCTTTCGTTTGTTCGACGAGCGAAGGGTTCGTTCACGGATCGGCGATTAATTGCGGCTTCGACGGTGATAATCGATTAACTTTTATGTGTTCATTGAATGCGAAGGGATGTCGATGTTTGAAAAGCCGCCTGAGAGTTGTTGCTTCGGCATTCGAAGCGAATGAAAAATTTTATTCTCGACTGCCAAGGTGTGTCAAGTATTGAAAATGTCATTTGTTACGTTCGAAGTGAGTTGAGCGAGAATATATTCTGTACAAGGTTCGATTCGATTGATATTTTTATCATTATATATTATATTTTCTTTTGAGAATATAAGATTTTTTTCTTTTCGATGATTCGTTTTGTAGTGATTGGTTTTGGGAAGTGTTGTGTTGACAAGGCATCGTTTTCCGTTCTACATCTCTATTGGCGGAAAAACTTTGATTATAGCTTTCATATTCAATCGTAATTTTCACGAAAATTATTTAAGTGATGAAATATAGAATCGACGAATATACGTCAGATATTATAATCATGCAATTCTTCGACAATCCCAATCGTGCTCAGCTTGGTTTCGGTTTCGAAACGGAAGGTTTTCGGCACGAATCCGGAAGGATGGCGTGCATTGTAACGTCTTGCCGAATTTCGCCGGTTTGCCTCTTGTTGTTGTTGTTGTTGTTTGTTGTCTTCGAAATCGCAAAGTTCTCAACGCCGAACTCGATCCGAATATTGTTCAAACTTATTATAATGTTGTGCGCGAATCCCCAACGAACAGCCTCTCAGTTCGGTCGGGTACGTGCATGGAAATATGGCTATGGTGAGCGCTAATGGTACGCTCGAAATTATGGAAATGGGCTAGTGAAACCCTTCCGTTTTAATTAACTTGTCAATGGTTCTGGTGTTGGATCCTATACACAATATGCTTATGTTCGTTCCTCGACTGATAAGTTCTTATTGTTATAACTTGTACGTATTTTAAGATGCATAATTTG
This sequence comes from Cheumatopsyche charites, assembly GCA_024721215.1. Lineage (NCBI taxonomy): Eukaryota > Metazoa > Arthropoda > Insecta > Trichoptera > Hydropsychidae > Cheumatopsyche > Cheumatopsyche charites. The sequence continues at coordinate 3,440,317 of CM045583.1, forward strand.
TGTCCACATGAGATATCCGTTATGTCTATATCGTGCATTATATCATGTTAAATTATACCTGCGACTCGTGACGTCCCTATCGATCGACTCGCTGTCCATTCGGCTCATTCCAGTTCGTGTCAGAAATTTTCCAGTCAGCGAACACGAAACGACAGCGACGGGAAATTAGCAATGCCAAAATTTGGTTCACCATAACGAAATATCGACGCCAGGCTTCGGGTGTGGTTTCATCGCGATGGTGGTCTCCCATCGTGAAGAAGTCAAACGCTGGAGTATATGGGAACCAGTTTTGTGAGTGTGACATCTCATGTTTTTTACCCCTTGGATCGAATTTTCCCATAAGAGAATCTCATAACTTCATTAAGTGATTGAGCCAGATACATAGAAACTCCGGCTGCCGATAGATGTCAACACACGAACTTAAGGAAAATTAAACTTTCAGAGTTTCTTGGACAAAATTGAAGATGTGCACTTACGTTTATGCACTTAGCGAGATATCCGAACCGATAATCATCTCTCGTCGGATTTTATCACGGAAACGAGAAACAAGAACCAGCAGGAAGGCTGTCGTCGCGTATCTCTCCGCTCTCGGCGCAAAAAGCCCTTCAACACACGTGCACATGATACATTTTATCGTATGTGTATTATTTATGCGTCGAGGATGTGGAAAGCTCGTCCGTCTGGTCCGTAATCGGATGAGGGTTATGATGTTGTGTATCGGCGACTTGACGAAGGCAACGAAAGGGCGAATGTGTTCGCTGATGCGGGATGAGCATTTGTGCAACGCGCGTCGCCTGTCATACACGATCTCGGTTATATTGTGCTATGTTATTTCGCATTAATTTCATATTTATTCTCGTTGAAATAGATTAAATTACGCTTTATTTCAATCAAAACAGTCGGCCGATGGTATATAACGTCTGTGCATGCCACGCCAATTCAGAATGCTCGCGATGCTGAGTTCGAATCTTGACGTTATCACATTTTGTTTTTCTTAATGGATTAATTGATATATTCGATACAAAATTTTCAATTTGACGCTTTAAAAAACGGTTCCTAAAAATGAATGATAAGCCACATTTTCTCGTATCGATTTGTTAACACCTATTTATTGTTCACTCTCATTTACTCTTCAAAGTTTCTAGCATAGTGGCTCTATTTCTTTACTTTAAAGTGAGTGATATTTAAGAATACTGGCTTATCTGGTATCTTTTGGATCGTTTGTGTGTTTATGCCAAACGATTTGAGTGACATCTATCAGCATCCAGGGCTTATACCTATCCATTTACCTTTCCCAGTGTGATTATTTGACGTTATTAGCTTATATTACATTCGTCTTTGTGGATTGATTTGCACCCTTAATGATCAATTTAAGCCCTAAATGCTTACTACCCCTAAAAAAATCGAAACAAGATTTCAAAACCCATGTCCAATTCTAACTGTAGCACCATGGAACGATACATAAAATAATTTGATAGCAACACCTGTAACATCGAATGAATAAATAATTAAAATGCGACTCGGCAATAAACGCGAAAACTGAAAATTCATCAAAGAGCGATCATTATCAATGTCTACAACACTCTCTCCGCTTCGGATAGTCCACGTGAGAAATTCGTTATTTTAATTGGAGGATCGAGATAAGAGTCGTCGTCGTCGTCGGCCAAATGGCGCGTCTCATTTTAATGAGCGGACGTCATCGGCTGACAGACCGACAGATAACACCCTCTCATCGTCGGTAAAACCGAAGCCTTCGATTCCGATACCGAAGCATTCGATATACCAAAAATGATACCGAATCCTCGGTCCAGTTGTCCTCGGTCGGTGTCCTTTGTCGGCGATGGAGGAAAGTCAAAGGAGCTGACGCGCGTGTCGAAGATGTCTTCTCGAGACGTTCGTTCACTTTGTACGAGTCTCGATTTCGTTATTGTTGTTTAAAGTAGCGCGACTGGTTCGTTTGTGATATTTTTGTATTATTTATTACTAGAGATCAGCTTGTTGAATGTATCAACGCAGTTTCAACCCGTTGAATATATCGACATGCAGTTTCGGAGTGTTACATGGCCACACACTGATCCACAGACACACAGAATAGCGCTATTATATAGTTAGATATGATGACTGAAAAGGCTAGATGTACAGGTACAGCTAAAGGGTACAAGTAACATTTTTGCCGAAACTGAGTTATGTTCAGGAATCTCTATGTATGGCGAAAAGATATGAACGAATTAGGAACGCGTGCCGAGATATATAATTGAATCACTCGAACTCCTCTTGATACATGTAGGTACATACTCAACTTTAAGCGCGCTTTTCTCGAAATCACCGCAGTCATTTATAACCCTTTACCTTTTCAGTTGTTATATGTGAGTGTGTCGATAGTTGAATGCAGAATTCACTATCGTGAGGAATTCTGGAGACTTTTGATGAATTCGATAAATGCTATATTTTTAGCAAAATTCTTATTAATTAGATTTGTTATATCTTTTAGGTTTGAAACTGATCAAATTTAATATTCAATAATGTACTATAGTAATTGGAATGATTTTCATGGAAAAATTTAATTGAATGAAAATATTGCTCAGATTAGATTGTTGTCGGGATCTATGAAATTAATTTTTCATAGAATAATTCTTGTTTATATACATTGTTTCGATTCTTCGAAACATAGAGTTTACAATTATTTTTTTTTATATTCTCCGGCAACATTGGCTAATATCCTTTTCTAAGTAATATTTTCATTTATTCGATTTTTTCCATAAAAATATTCGAAACGCTGTATTAAAATCTACGCTTGATTATTCTTTAAATTATAAAAAAAATATATAGTCATTTATTACAATTTTTAATATAAAATACATTTCTCAAAATTATCAAGAAAAATGTCCAGAATCACAATCAATAGCGTACGATTGATCATACACTAGTCAACTTTTCATTTTGCGAAATGTCTTCAGAGATGTGCACACGGTGCGTCATTTGTCTCAATTTGCATTAATCCCCATGAACAGGGTCGGCTCGAGGGAATCGAACGGCGACAAAACACCCTCAACCCAAAACAACAACATCTGTCCTTCGTCCTAGACATTTCCATCATATCGTATCTGCGCGATCGATGAATTATTACATTTTTTTTCTGCTCAATTCTCGCAAATTGTACTTTTCATGATAGTGATGGGGGTCGTTTTACGGTGGTTTTCGTTATTCATACCAGTGGTCTCGTTTGTCCAATTTCGAATTAATGAGGTAATTTCGTTCGCCTTTGTGGGGCCGCCTTACGGCTGATGCGCTCCGACAACCGTGAGTGATTTACGTTTGACCCGCGACAAGAACTGAACTATATAACCATAAAATGGACACATACGATTTTTTTATTACAATTATTAGAGCATTTCGGGTCAAATTAAACGTCAGGATTATAAAAAGATGTATTTCATTTGAAAAAAGTCATTAATAACGTGAGTGCCTGCTTCATATGATTATGATCTCAAAAGTTTCTCAAACAATCTTAAACCTTAGTCAAATGTAAGGAAAGATGGAAAGACTCGATCCGTTAGGGAGAATTGATACACTCATTTGTTTTTTATCTTTAACTCCTTTTTGGAAAATTGTATTTAAAAAAATAGTAGTGCCAAAATAATCCTAATTAAATTCAGTATTTTGACATTATTTTTCTTAAAATAAGATTTTCCCAAAAAAATATAGAGTTAGAGGAGCAATCAAGTCTCTCTATCTTCCACTATATTATTCATTAAAAAATAATTTGTTACATTATATCATTGAAATAAATCTCACGATTTAATTTGTTTCACTTTGCTAAAATTTGTAATTTTGACATTCAAATTATTTTGATGGAATAACTGCACTCATTTCCCGACACGCTAAAATTAATCATTCTCGCATAATTTTCGCAAAACGTATGCATTTCAATTCCTCACGAAAGCGTTTCACTTCATTTTGAATACTCGACATAAATTATGCATATTTTCATTTCGAACGAATTACACGCAGTATCATTTCGAACAATCTCGCATAAATTTCGACCGTTTTGCTCTCGTTTAAAATTTTAAGAAAATAAAAATCCGCGAATCATCCACACACACAGTCGGCTCGTTCGAAACGCCGTTAAACCGAACCGAATCGAACGAAATAAGAACGAAATGAAAATTCAAAGAAAATAAATGTGTTTCATCACCTGTCAACGGAGTCTGTCCGCTTATCCGCCGGTTAATCTCATCGGGTTCATCTCTCGCATAAATCAAGATCGTTCCGGATTTCTTTATGTGTCGTTCGAGTAAATATTTTCGTCCTGTCGACTTTTCGGGGAAATAAAGGAAAATTCGGTGCAAAAAAATGCGATTTGTCAGCTATGTCTGAGCAAGGATGTCGATTTGTTCAAGAAAATCTTTCTATTTTTCAATGTAACTATGGAATCGAAAATTATCATCTAATCGTAAGTAGTAAATATCGATTTGAATAGTTTGCAATAATGTATGAATTTCTTGAATTGCAAATGTAAATTTTCTGTAGAGATTAGAGCCGTTCAGAGGTAAACGAATCTAAATCTATAAAGCAAGAAGTCAAGAAAAACAAACAAACGTGTCTGATGCTTTTTTCAAATTCCTCTTAATTACCTTCAATATTCCATTTTTTCATAAATTATGAACATACGAGTACATTTTTTTATAATAAGCTATGGACATGGTCAATTGAAATTAGATTAGAAATTTAAATCTCTGGCTTCTGAAATAAATAACTTATAATCCGGTTGCCAAACGATTTTTTTTCATATAACGTTACATATTTAATATTTTTTTAATTTATTAACATAAAATTATAAAAAAATACATATATTAATTATTCAAAAAGGATATTTCAACACATAGAAAGCTTCGACTGTACCAAGTGCTTTGACATTTAAATCTCTGTTTCTTGGTGGAATCAATCACGATAAGCTTTGTATGGCTAATTTCTCAATAATGAATGATCAATCTTCAGTTTTGATTATTTTTTTAATATTATTTCCTATTTTTATTCCATTTTTTCACAGCACAGCCCTGAAATCACAGCGGCGAATAAATTTGTCACGAGAGTTGTTTGTCGGACGCGTGTGCGCGCGCTGATTCGTTTTACCTCAGATCATTTTCCTTTTTTTTCGGGATTTTCATGACGGTTTTTCTCGAATAGATCTCTCTGCTTGTTGACAAAGGTCGGATCCTTTGAATATTTATCGTTTGAGGTTATTGTACGCTTTCGCTTCAGAAAAATTCATGTTTGTTCGCGATGAATGAAAGACTTCCCTCTGTGCTTTTATTAAAAATATTTTTTTTAAAGAAATCATAAAAATTATCGATTACTCCAGATAGATTCATTTCATCTATATTTGAAAAATTATTGGCGAATGAAATATTGTCTGATGGATCGAATATAATTTTTCATATTAAATCGAATTGAATGCGATTCATTTTAATACTTTCACATTCTGATATAATAAATATCTTATATTTATATGCACCGCTCGTTTATTACGGGTCGAATGATATACGCCGTTGTTTATACGCGCCAACAAATCCTTTAATTTATACGGCACACGTACGAGATTATTTACTTTAATAAAATACACATCTTCACGCATAATGTAACCTAAAATATTTCAACGTCTATAAGTGGAATGATTTTTTATAATAAGCCGTAAAATAACGCATCGGAGCATAGAAATATCGAAACGTTTCAAATCTTATCGCGTCGAAGAAGGGGACCACCTCAAAGGGGTAACGCCGTATCGAAACCTTTCCGAACTGTCAGTTTGTTTCATTATCATAAAATTTCATTAGAAATAACTTAAATAAAATTAAAAATTGTATCATTTGATATAATATATTTTAAAATATGATAAAAGCATCGTTCGCGTCGAGGGAGTCTCAGCTTCTCGGTCGATTTATAACCCATTGCCGACTTCGGAAATTCTCGAATTTATGTCCAATAAATAAGAAATGCATGTTGCTCGCCTTATTTAACCGGATCCGTAATGAATTTCGCCGTAAATCCGTCAAGTTAAAGGTGACCGCTCGATTTCCAATATGTTCGAATTTACGACGTCGCAGCCACTATAATATATTCCACTCGGATGCTACATAACTCTGAACTGCCGACAATCACCATTGATTGATGGTGTTAATCATGATTCGAAAGTGTTATGAAATTGAATGATTTCGAACGACCTCACATTTTTTCAATATATTGGTTTTCACAAGAAAATCTTTGCGTGAATCAAATTTCGCTGAAATTATCTTGGGATGAACCTTTCAAAGCTTAACGTGATTAATTCTAATTTTTTATCGTTTTTCTTGAATTTATTATGTTTAGCTTTGAATGCCTCATATGTCAACTTGAAATTTTATGAATTTATATCTAAAAATCATCTTAAAATATTCATTTTCTTATCTTGCATGTAAATTATTTTGGCAGGTGTTCAAAATTTAATACTGCTCCCAACCACCTTGATAATTCATATTCATATCAAAACGTATGATAATTAACGAACTAATGAAATAATGCACATGTTTGTTTTTCATGAAACAAAAAACGACTATCGGATAAAGCTTTTCACACCTATTTCATACGACGACAAAGAACTAGTCGAACCGGTCTTAAATTCAACCCAGTGTCGGTGTAAATTAATGAATACGAGTGCTTCTTGCGTAAAAACACTCTAATCAATTAAACCATTAAAATTCAGAGAAAAAAAATGCGATAATGCATGTAACCGAAGCGAAGTAAACTGCCAAAACTATTAGATAAGAGATATATTGAGGAAGCGTCTCAATTCGTTTCGCGAACGGGGTGGGCCGACATTCGCCTTATCTCACCGAATTTTTACGGTCTTAATATAATCTTAATGTGACGTCTTAATGATATTTCCACGCTATGGTCGAGAATAAAAAATGAAATTTAAAATTCTGCCGCTATGCGAAAAGAGATATCCGTATCACTGCATTGCGTATATCGTTATTGTATCTCGCGGCGAGCAACGCTCCGCATACAAATCGCGACGATTTACTCTAAACGGCTTCATCAATTTTAAATAATTTATTTTTATTACAATCCGGCTTGAAATGTATGAGCTTTGTTTAGATATCTATATATTTTTTTAATTAGGCACTTGCGAATAATTAAATCGTGGGTATCACTTCGAGCGGAACATACGATAACTTCAACTGTATATATAGAAATGATCTATTTTCGTATGAATTCAAAAGCGTGAATTATATACGATATTTCACGCATCCTACGTCACATTTATCAATCGCACACGCCAATTTAAAACGATGCAAATCTTCGTCGAGCGACACTCGGCCATGAATCACGCTCCGGCCTCTATATTATGCATTCAACATTTAAATCGGAACACACGAAATGCATCAAGCACTCGACTTCAAAAGCCTTCTTTTTAACACACGAGAGGGATCAAGGGGCCTCAAGTTTGCGTGTGCGTTTACCGTCTTGTCGCCGTCAAATTATCATATATTACCATCTAACGTCTCACTTGGATGACGCGAGAGCTTAACACGCCATAGTTATCCGTGTTAAGAGGGCTGATGATGCTCATTGACTGTCAAAATTGCAAATTCAATGAAACAAAGTCAATGGTATATTAAGGTGCAAAGACAATTGTTGAATTTGTCAAAATGTGTCGAGCGGAATTGTCGGTGCGCACAAACGTTTTGCGTGCAATTGTCGAGGTACCAATGTTTTGATAGTTTGTAGTAGTAAGACCAATTCTGTGGTTAGTTAACTAAAGCAGGGAAAATGACGGCTCTTAATTTTTTTATACGTTGTACAAAACTATCGTTAAGGATTATTTTCCAGGAGTATGCGAAATGTCAAGGTATCAATTGATTCACACTACGATACTATACTTTTTCTGGGAACTACAAAAAGCTCTGAAGGCTGAAAATGAAGATATTAGTTCAATATTATTATTAGAAAGAATAGAAGAAATCGTAGAACACACGTCTTTACTTTCGTTTTCCGCCATAGAACATGATCACATATAATGAACCGTATCCTGAAAAATCTTGGGTCATTTCGCAAACCAGATCGATTTGTCTCTAGTGCGTGAAGCTCGTTTGATTTCCTAGTGCGTGCACGGTTTAACACTTGTCTTCGGATGCGTCTTTTTCTGTTTTCGCAATTGTTGAGCTTGGAATCGTTGTTGTTCTTGTTGTTGGTTGTTGTTGCGGTCTTCGCGGATCCATTAATCTGGCCGGCCGTATCTCGGAGTGATCTCGTTCAACACGTTGTCCGTACGAGAAACGCTTTACGAACACGGCGAATTTATTACGAACTCGTCGTAGCTTTTCCGAGCTTAAATTAAGACGTTTTCCTTCTGCGCCGAACGAACGGCTTAAGTTCCGAACGATATAAATAGTCCGTTGAATAGGTCCGCTGTATATCTCTTCGAGTGCGGTTTTAAATCCGAAAAGCAGTTCGGTTATGTACTTCTTTTCGTTTTCGTGTGAGTTACAATGAAATCTGTTGCTGATATAAACGAAGAGTTATTTTCCAAGCTGGATTAATTTACAATGTCGAAAATGGCTTATACTGACCTAAATTTTCTTTCAATCGTACTGTTTTTTCTTTCATGTCGATTCAGATGATTCAATCAGATTGATTTTAATGTGCTCACGAGAGAAGATTAAAGTTTACTTACAATTTCATTATATTTTGTATAAAACATTGTAGTTCACGTACACGATAATATTAATTTTCACGAAAAAAGGAACGGATTTTAATGTAACAATAGCGTGATATGCTGACGTGTTTCACGTCCTCTTTTTACGATACCAGCTTTGTGAGCGATATTTTATTTTAATTCGTTTTATTGGTAATTATTTCCCTTATCGCACACAGATCTACACATTATTCAGTATTTTGTTTCGTATGCTGGAACTCATAAAGCTTTTAAATTCTCATACGAGCATGTTCCTAATGCGTGCATTCGCTTTCGCTAATTTTACGCAAAAATCAACTTAAAAAGAATAATTCCGACACTTGATTGATGATCGACATCGGTTCAAAAACAGCAGGAGATCAAGTTCAGGAGAGGCCTCGTTTGTACACACAAGTGTAAATCTTTTCAACTTTTTATATAAACGATTAACACTGACGGTATCTTATAGTAATTATTAACCAACGCGTATATTATACACGCCCACTTCTAAACGGTCATTTTATACGTTCGTTTGCATTTGATTAGGTTTTAGTGTTTCGTTTTTTTTTTTCGTAATTTTACCTGATGTGGACGTATTATTTTATTTTACGAGGACACATCTGTGATTTCCTTGTTTCGATCCAAATTTTACGACTCACTTTATACTATTAACACGTTACCGCTAAAGCTATTTTTTACGATGCTCTCTCACTCGTTATCTTGGATTTTAAGCGCTTATCTCTTTTAATTAACAGTCGATTCGATCGATCAATAAAATTTAATACACGTCCGCGCATCGTGAGAATAAAGCCGGAAAAGAGTAATTGAATTAAGTAACATTTATATTTACTGCTGAAAGTCGAACGAGATATTAAGTTTTCATTTTGTTATGTCGTTTGAATCAGATTAAAATTTTATGGATGCCTTAATTTCAATGCTATGAAATCTTAAAGCTCTTTAATAACGTTTTATGAAGAAAAGTTGAATTCCGAACATTTGGTTTATTGCAATCTGTTAACTTTTTAAGATCATCGAACTTTCAAAGCTTTTCTTCACTCTCTTTATATAATCTTGGTACTAAAGGGTGAATCCGGGAGAGATGGCCAACGGAATTTTTTTTTTCGAAAATTGGAAAGAATTATTATTTTTCGCTCTCATATTAGATGTCATGTGAATCAAAGGATATATCCTAAAATTTTCCTACATATATTTCAGAAACACAGAAAAAAATTAGCAAACATCCCTCGAATATCATATTTGTCTGCAAAAACGAAACACGAATATTTTATCAATTCGGCACCTTATTGCTTTTCATCAAACACAAGTACGCATTCCCCTTCCGTCTATGTTTTCCATTCTTTTTTACCTCTGTTATTTTATTCCGGCTCTTTTATTTAACTTTTATGAATATTTATACACGATCACTCTCGCAGCACGCCCACAGCTCCAGACAGCGCCACTTTTCACCTTTTTCTCTCTCTCGCCTTTTTTTTTTCGGTTGGTATCACTTTTTCAGCCCAAAACAAACATGCCCTCCTTACCATAAAATTTGCATAGGTATTGCCGTGCCGTCGGAGGTATCGCAGGTCTGCGAACGGGTGTGTAGAAAGAACATATATCGAGAGCCCCTTCGGCTAATTCGGATTCAGGGAACGAGCTTCGGAATTATTTTACCACTCTGAAAAAAAGTTATATACATGGTGCATTCGGAAAGTGATGAAATTCAATTTATTGCTGCGCTTTTAACAGTTCAAATTAGATGATTTAGATGTATAATATATTCAGAAATATAACGCATTAATTTTTTTTCTGATTTGAGTCAGAATCAACATTTTATTGCACCCTTATTTTGAGACCGCACACAGCTAGTACTGGGATTGTTCAACAACTTGATTTTTGACTCTGACTTCCAACTGACTCCCAAACTTAAGTGTTAAATGTCATGTATTAGCCATCTTCTTCTTATTCGATGAGATAAAAATCGGAGTCAATAGATGTCATTTTGACTTAATTGAATCTATCCTATCAACTGTGATAAAAGTTGAAATTGAGAGTCCTTTCAAAGCCTTCAATAAGGCATATGAGGTATTATAAAAAAAATGTGTAGATACTCATTAAGAGCATTTCGAAGAATTTTATATGTTTATAATATAATTCATGACTTTTAGAATGTACAGTGTATATTAGATTCGAAAGTACATAGGCGTGCGTGCGACTAAAATTTTCCATCGTTTTACATTGTGCGAAACGTACCGATGTCTGTTGGTTACATTGCATACATTTGCTCGGTACAATGCCCAGGAGGACTGCGAATGGCGTGTTGTTTGTTTGTTTGTATGTATGTTTGCCCCCTCAGTAATATCCCATTACCTCTTTCGCTCATTAGTGTCCTTCACGATATTTCTTCATTTTGTATTTAAATTAATTTCACGAGTGCCGCCGACACTATTGCGGAACGTGGAATGAACAAGCTTACTTAATTACTTGACATGAGACCATATTTTTTTCTCGTATAACCTTCGATTATATAGAATTCACAATTAAGTTGGATTTCCAAACGAGTGACAGGTAGCAGCAACTACAGTAAACCTAGTTTCAGATTTGATCAATCTTTGAAAACTTATATTTTTATTCAAAAAGGGTAAAAATTATGTGAGTGATGGCCCCGTTATCCCAGACGTTTGTTTGTTCTTTGCGCTAAACAGTTTTAATAAAATATATATACGAGTGTGTAATACGATGTCAGGCCCCCCGCTAACCCCATCTCAGTTTGCTTCCATGAACGAAAATTAAAAGATTAATATCCGACACGGAAAACAAACTTATTTGTATGTTAATAACGCGCCAACGCATACATTATGTGAGGATGGAGCCGAATGCGCCAACTGATTAGTGCTTACCTGAGACCTACAGCGGTGATATTGAATTTTAACCCTGAATATGCTCATTTTTTAATTATTTTACAAGAATTAATTTTCATTTTCATGTACAACTTTAATTACACAAATAATTTTTCCTGGCATGTTATTTTTTTGCACTTTGAGATTTCTAAATAAAAATGAATATAAATTATTATTAAAATCATATTCTATTCAACATTTTGATATGTAAAAATCGAATATTCTTCTATCACACCCTTTTCATACGTCGCATTATATCATTGAAAAAATCGTCGGAGCTATAAAAACCGATACGTTACATCGACGCGATAAAAAACTGAAAATCCATTATATCTAAATATTCGTGGGAATCCCAATTTTTTGCCACAAAACACCATATATAGATAGACATATTTAATAAAATACCTCTGATATAATTTTCGTTTCCCGAACGTGAATAGATAATACAGTAAACCCCTCATAACTTTGAGATAGTTTCCACGTTATATGGGGGATTTTTGTTTCCGATTTAAAGAAAATGTGAATAGAAATGTTTTAATTTTTACTTAAATATTTTATAATACTTTCTAGCAAAAACCAGTACAATTGTCTAAACTCTATCTTTGAACAATATTCTTTATATTTCGTCTGGAACAATATTTCCTTGAATTGCGGATTGGAAAGATCAACGCAACACTTTAGTAAACAATATTATATTAGAAAATTCTAGTAAATGTTGAATATAACGTTATAGAGGGCTTAGGTATTAAATGATAAAATCATCGTAAATGCCTTAACAAGAGGACATTATTGGGAAACTTACTGTATAGTGGGTCTTCCAATTACAAACTGTCGAAAATCAAAGATGGATGTAGTATGTATATTAATTCTGTGTTATTCTCAGATATATTTTGACAGTTCGCAGTCAGAGAACTGACTATACATACAATCGACTGAAAAACTCGACTCACGATCAGAATAATATCGTTGTGCGCTTTTTGTACATGCACTCGACCGGGTTACACAGAAAGGATTTCAGAGCCCATTCACATTTTATGAATAACGATTGCCTTAGTTTGTTTTACGTTAAAACACCGAAGCGTAGGTGGGTTTCATACACACGATAAATATACACGTAATGTGCATTTTTTGCTTTGATCCCACACGTATCCTTTTTCGGTGGTTGGCTCTCCACCCCTTAGTTTGTTTAATTCCCGTCGTGCTCATTTGTTCCGTATTTACGAGCGTTCGCGTTGTTAAAGTCCTTTGTTGCGGCCAGATGTCTTGTCCTTGCCGAGGATAAAAAGGTAAAAAGACGCGAGGCTCATTATGCGCCCCCGTGTAATTTATGCATCGCGGTTTTGTATAAATCCGAAATGAGACGTCAGATGTGCAACGAGCCTAATGAACTGCGTCCGCTTTGTGCGCGAGCTGAAGGCGGAGGCTGCATTTGATTAAATCCGGAAGCTTTTTCCAAATGAATTGTTGTCGCTGTGCATTGTTGAGTTCTTCGAGATCAATGGTGTTTGTTTATTTTTTAACTAATAAGGAAAGGCTTCAATGGTTTCAATGAAAATTTGTAGTAATGTAGTGAAAGTGTAGATGTGAAGAAAGAAAATGCAATTCTATAATATATTTTTTTTAGTTAACGTAGGTCTAAGTTTGATATGTTTGTTAGCTACAAGGGCTGGTCTTTTCATTGCTTTAGTTAACTAAACATAAAGTTCGTCAGTCTTTTAGCTAATTGTAAGAACTGTCAAAATCCGTCTTATCGTTAGTTCTACGAATTTTCGACAGTTTATAGCTAAACGACTGACTTAAACTCTCTGGTTCAGTGACTAGAGCAGTGAAAAAACTAACTCTAAAAAATTACGTTTTACCTAAAACTTTTTAAATTTTTTGTTCAATGTTCAATAATATTATTATGTTAAAATATTTCATATAAAACTTCTCAGTCCACCTAATGAATATACCAAACGTTGACTTACGATTATTGAAAGTCGCATTTTGTTTCAAATCTGCACTACATTTCTACAAAATTCCATTGAAATCGGCGAGAACCACTTAACAACCTCTTCTTATAAATCAATTTGCATTTCAATCGATCGATACAAAAGATAAAAATAAATTACACGATTATTAACGATCTTTGACACGCCGCGATAAAATGAAAAAAAAAACGCATCAAGCTGCGCGACTTAACAAAACCCAATCATGCACGCGAACATCTAAAAGATGATCAATCTCGATCGAAAGAACAAACACCGAAAGATAAAACGCCAAATGAATAAATAAATAAATATATATACATACTAAAAAAAGAAGAGAACCTTAAAAAACCCGTCCACATCTGCAAGACAAACAAGCGTGCATTCGTCGGCAAGAAGAGGCAATCGATTGGCCCCCGTCTCTCGTGTTAAGTCAATCGTACCAAGAAAATCCAATCAATTCATCTGGCGGGATCGAACAAGAGGAATAGGGCTTCGTTTACACCGTACGATTTTGTCAGATTGCTACGTGTTCGGATTTGGCAGTAATACATTGCTGCCAAACGTCTGTAGTGAGCGGATTGTGAATGTACCTACGAAATGTAGAATCGTTGTACTTCTTGTAAGATTTAGTTATCAGCATCTATTATCATCTGAATTAACTATGTACTTAACTGTGGCATTTTTTATAAGATACTAGTTTTTTGTGTATCAGCTTTGCTCGATACTCTATGGACTTAAGGACGATTGTGAACTTTTATTGAATGTGTAAATTGTGCACATTGGAAGATTTTTCATAAATTATTTAAGAATAGTATTTCAATCATAGTTTAAACTAATTAACAGCATATTTTTTCTTAAACGATATTAGTTTTATTGGCCCAGCGTTGTTTGAGACTATGGTCGATTGTAAACTTTTGTAATTTTGTTGGGGGTGTAGACTGTTCATAATATTTGCTATGGCTAAGCAACGGAAAAGGCTTCCCTGTGAACTGTTTATGTAAGGAATTTCATAAATTGTAAAATATATTGATGCAAACGTGCATAAAATAACTGTGGAATGTTTCACTGCTAAAAGACAAGCCATTACAATGTTTATAAATAATATACGAACAAAAACACATTAATTGTTATTTATACATATTTTAGAAAGGTATGATAAACTTTGACAATTATAAACAGCAAATACTGTTAACTGACAAATAAGAGAGTGGGCTTTAGTATTTTTTGATTTGGTATTATAATTAAAAATCAAAAATAATTCGAAAATATACGAGTATTTCAGATGAATTTTTGATATAAATAATATGCTTAATTCACATTCATAAATAAATAAATGGTGCCTTCTCAAACCCCAGTCCTCGAGCTAACGACTTCATTCCTGATATAGACATTAAAATCTGCAAATATTTTGAAGACATTGCACAAATTATTAACACAAAAAGTTTCAACTACCCTACTTAACAATAATTTAATTTTTTTTTATAAATATTGTAATGTTTAGGACAAAATTCAATCAGCCGAGTCGATCGAAGTGCGCCAAACCGTAACGTGAAAACGCAGCCGCGTACAAGCGGAATATAAGAGGATGAGTCTCGAATCCGGCCTCGAGCCCTCGGCACAAAAGTAAATTCTTTTATCGTTGCGACAAAGGGCTTTTAAAGGGATTTTCTTTAAACCGCCCCTGGTCCCCGTTCCCGTTCCCGTTCGTTCGCCCCATAACATCCCCGTCGTAGTCTGGCGAGAGCCGGAACAATCACTTTGTGCGTGTATCGGCGGCTCGGATCCCACTCACACGTGTCTGTTATTGTGTCGACAAAATGGAACGAATGGAAATTGTTCTACATTTTAAGAGGAAAAAATCGTGACGAAATTCGCAGATTGGGGGAGTGAGAAAATTCGAACCGAGTACGGTGGAACTCCGATAGATATATGCACGCCTCGACATAAGTACAGATCGACATACATACTATGTACAGATCAACATACGAACAGATCGACATGTGTAAAGTTTTCGCTCGCGAATAATGCTTCGATATTTGAATCGTTTGAAGCTAATCTACTAAATCTATAAAGCAATAAGTTAAGAAAAGCTCCCTGAAGGTTAGCTTAGGTTTAGCTCTGAAAAGTTCATATGCATAATGCTCCGACATCCTAACGAAATTCGTAATTTGTTCCATTTTTTTTTTTTTTATTCTGAGTCCAAAATGATTTAAGATTCAAACAAGCCTATGTAGAAGTAGTGACGAAAACAATTGAATTTATTTAAAAGTGAATTCTATATGAAGTTTGAAAATGTAATTCGTTGGACAAAGTCAAACCAAAATCAGTATATTATGGTGATGTGAATCATATCGTCATAATTTTATAAGTTAAAATAAGTAATCAACTGAGTGTATGGAACGGGTTGATTTAATTTATGCTTTATTTCACAGAAAAATTGCTTCGAAATTCATACTTTTTAAATATTTAAACTGTGTTACGGAAAGTATTGTGTACGTACATATGTCGGGGTTCTACTGTATTAGATAAATGCATGTATTAGTCGTTTTTAATAA
Organism: Cheumatopsyche charites; assembly: GCA_024721215.1. NCBI lineage: Eukaryota > Metazoa > Arthropoda > Insecta > Trichoptera > Hydropsychidae > Cheumatopsyche > Cheumatopsyche charites. Next base: position 3,456,455 of record CM045583.1, read on the forward strand.
TTGTGCGTTCCTCTCGGATGTTTTCATTATGTAGTGTTTTTAATATCGCCTGTATTGGATGGATTTATTAATTTTTTTAGACTTTCATATTGTCGGATGCTGTACGTAAGAGATTTGCATATTTCACTTGAAGCGGACTTAATTAAGTTTCTTATTATGTCAAGCGGGCTTCAATTTATTTGATGAATATATTAAAAATATTTTCTAATTGAAAAACGTAGTTTTTTTATGAATTTCATCACTTTTCTAAGATAATATTATCGATATGAATCGATAAAATGAACGTTGATTAATTAAAATTTCAATATTCAGTGACATAATCTTTCATTTCAATTCAATTCAAGACGAAGTCTTAAGGGACGTATTTTTCAACTTTATTAGATTTCCATTAGCAGTTAAGTGGCATCAAATAAATTATTCTTCGAGCAACCTTTCATTGAATATCTTACGTGTGCACGCGTACTTTTACGTCTTTGAATATTTATCGAACGTTATGCCCTTTCCGTATTTGCAATCCAAATGAAATGGCTTTCGACGATTTCGCCTAAGATTGTCTCGAATTTGCATCGCAAACAGGGCCAACATTTAGTTCAATTACAATCCTAATCTTTCCTTATAATCTTAGAATTTCGGCGAGTTTCCTAAACCGCCATAAACACAGTTTTTCGATGAACGAATTCGTACCCTTTTCGAAATACAATTTGCAATGTAAGGCTAACAATTTTTTCGATTTCTCACTTTCGAAGGGATGAATTTTTTTTTCTCGTATAAAAATGTGCTTCCAACGTATATGAATTATAACAGACAATCTGAAAGTTTCCTCATCCATCACAAAAAAATCACTCAACCCACAAGACGTATCGTTTGTACGCAGCACGAACTAAACCCCCATGGTTGAAAATTAGATTTGAGCACACGAGTGGTGCACACACATATACACATCAGATTCCTCGGGGGCTTTGCTCACTTGTACATCGAAAAAGGAGAAGATGAGGGGTTTCTGAACACGCCTTAGACAACCGAGGATGCTGAAAGAAGTCATGAAAGACACGGTCTTAACGAAGAACTCCAAGGGCCGCACGTAGCCCCGGGAAAGGAATAAACTTACAGCACTTCTTCACGCTCATCTGCTGCAATGTTCGGTTCAAAAGAACATATAATGTGTAATCTGTGTATTATACGTAGATTGTTTTTCTTTCAAGTTTTCAGCTCATTGTTAGCAAAATATTTATGTGTATACAGAAATGAAATTGAATGTAGTTTGTATGGTGTATTTAGACTCCTTACAGTTGATCTTCTGACATTGAAACTTTCTAGAGTTAATGTAGTTAAATGTTTCAGCATTTAAGAATTTACATTGTATATTTTACAATCAATTTGTTTTCTACCATTTGACAGTTCTCATGGGGGTCTTTTTGTAGGCTAACTATAGCAAATTTTATACATGGTCTACACACGCAGTGAGACTTACTATAGAAACCGCAAATACTATCTGTTTCGAGCAACACCTGGTTATAAAAACTAAAAAGAACTGTTAAAGTCTCAACTATTTTATGAAATGTGTATGTTGTATGTAGTCTTATCGCGTTATTGTAAAGTTGTTGGTATGAGCTTGTGAAAATTTTCAACCACTTTGTGCAGTAACGTGATCGATCTATAATATATTTATATTAGGTGTTCTATGGTAGTTTATTGAAATATTCATGTTGAAACAATATTTAGGTTGTTCAATGCATGTGTTCTAACAATTATGTTGAAAAAGCAGCGATTTACATCGCAACAAAATAACACCTATTAGTCACGTGGTGTACGAAAACAAACTTTACTTAAATACAAGTAATTTCATTTTTTCTCTAGAATTTTTTATTTTACCGAAAAAACATTTCAATGATTTGTTTGAACTACCATTTTAAGTTCTTTTCATTCCGTCGCAGAAATAAAAACGTACGTTAATTATTTCCGTTTTATGAAAATATTTTTAACTATTATTACTGAAAATACTTCTAGTGTTATATAAAGCTCATGAAAAAAATAATACGCTCTCAAGTATGTAACAATAAAGTGTCAATTTCTTTCCAGAAAGCCATCGAAAATTGTTTGACTAACAAAAAAGGCTATCTTTTATCGTTCAATCCTAAAATCTCCTTTCCATACTACTTACACATCGATCCATCTTCTTTCATAACCCAAAATAAACACCATTCATTATTTTATCACTGTATCACCACACATCACAACACAAAATCTTTATACTCGAACTCAAAGAAAAACTCAAATTCCAGAAGACTCCGAAGAGCCCGCCCGCACTTTTAAATTCCACCGTTTTAAGTGGATTAAGCGGGAAAAGCGTTCCGCGATTTTCCGGAGCCATAGCCGAGAATTTGCAATGTAAATTGTTTTTTATTCAAATGCGATTGTGTATAAATTGTACAAATACTACGCGGAAATCGCGTTGAAATAAAAGCGGCACGCGAACGGCTCGCGTGCCATAGCGGATTTTAGCTATCGATGCCCATGGACGAATTTTTCATTGTCGATCATTTTTCCATGTTGTAAATTTTATGTCAAAACGATGGCTTCGATTCATTGGGATCGTTGAATTTTTTATTGGGTCTCTTTAGTCATTGTCGTATGCCTTGAAGGTAATATTTTCTAAATTCGTTTGTGTTTTGTTATTCTTTATTGCTTCTATATTTTTAATGTATCGTTTATTCAAACATAATTCTAAGAAATTTCCAAGTATTGTTTTCGGGGGGTTCTATGTTGATGATACATAGCTTTTTGTTCTATTTTTTTTTGACAGAACAACTTCGATTGTAAATTGCGCAATTTTATTAAACACCATTAATTCATATGTACATGGATGCCTTTAATATTTCTGTATTTGTATTTGAATTATAACTGCACAATTATAGCTACAATTATACTGTCAAATGACTGCAGGATTTGCAGTAATCTATTAAATTTTATTGCACGTGAATATTTCTCGCTTAATATTTGTTTCCCGTCAGGGTATAACATATTTTCCGACATTAAGTATGAAAGCTTTTGAAATTTTCCGGAAACGGAAAACGACTGCGGTGCACCGTAAGGCGTACGTTACTGTAATGTTGCTCTGAGAGCTTTCTCGAATTTTCATCGCCTTTACGATAATTTACGGCGTGTTTTCGGTTCTCACAATTAGTTTCGGTTTAGCACCTACCCTTGTGTTGAAAATCGATCGACTCGAGCCATTTTCAGAGGTCCCTAACCACATTACAATAGGAAAAAAAATACGAGAAAATTCGTAAAACACGTTCGATGCATTGTTTGCTTTGTGTACTGAGGTGCTCTTGTTGTCGGTGCTGTTGTGTTTTTTTTTCTACATTTTCCTGTTTTCGGTTTGATAAATTACCACGTGAACTTTTCCACGTAGTCACGATATATGTTTCGTTCGTGAATGCACAAATTGTTATTTGAGTGCAACCTTACTTTTTGATCTTATTGAACTTTTGAAATTATCATCATGAATATTTCAGGGATGCCCAAGTATAAAATTCTATTTGCTTAAAAGAAAGTATTATCATTTTTTTATATTCATATTATATCGGAAACGAAAACCTTCCAATATTCCAAAGGGGCTTTCCAGAACATATCAACTCTAGATCTGAGCGTTCAAAGACTTTCCCGATATCGGCTTTTCCTCTGACTATTCGAAAGACGTCCTTGTGTTATCCTTAGTTTAACTTTGTAAATATCTTTGTGGTTTACTTTCGCTTAGGGCTAAATCGTTTTCTGCTTGAAAATTCCACGCAGTTATATAAATACATTATTTGTAAATTTATCTACATAATTATTATCATTACTTCAACTTTTGAATATATTTTTTTTGCATATTACTTCCCTCGGTCTAGTTTTTTTTATGAGTAAATTCGTGTCACGTTTCATTTTCTTCCGTGAACAAAAGACTAGAATCTCTAAATGTAATTTTTAAAAGCGTTTAATATCTCTAATAATGAAAAATAGACTTAAGGCTTAAAATTTTAGATTTTTGCATACATTTCAAACTTTTTCACATTACAATCACGTACATGATTTATAAAGAGAGTTCGCTTATGCATAAAGGACGATTACGCAAAGTGACTTAACGACTCCCCTTATAATAAGCCGATTGCAATTTTTTCCCAGTTCGACCCTAATGATTCAACGAAATAAAACTTTCCCTTTTTTAATAAAACTTAACGCATTTTTCTCACCCGCGATGTTCCGAATGGAGCAAAGTAAAGCGATATTCGCGGAATAAAAGCATAACTCATTTTTTATGTATCGATCACCTTTACGTTAAATTCTTTCTCTGCGAAGAGACGTATCGATATGACGAGCAATAAAATTTTATTGCCGGACTTTTTATTCAGTTTGCCATTCGGTTATTTTTCCATCGATGTGGCCCCCCACTTTATAACGAATAAATTGCGCACATTGGCGCGTAAATCGCGAAATGCGGCACGACAAAGAATATATTCTCCAAAATAATATGTACGCACTACATATGAGAATTCAAACGTTTACTTTTCCATTTGGCTGTTCTTTCTTTTTTTTTTCCTCTCCTTTCGTTTATTTATTTCGCGTGTTCCTTTTGTTCTGCGAGACTTCGAATTTTACGACTCGAACGTAGCGACATTATTGTTTTTCTCATATTAAACGCGAGAATACATTAGACGCAAATTAAATTCTTCGCATGGCGCGCAGAAATTCTGCATGTTCAATTCGCAGTAATTGAATGGGAATTTTTATGCTCTTTCGAAACTAATGTCTGATTCGATACAAAACGAATTCATTTCTCTCTAGAATGTATAGGGAGATGGCTTTGCCCGTTTTGTAACGAGGTATTTTTCTCAGAATCGCAAAATCCCCTCGGCTTCGAGTCCTCTTGTATTTTCATCATCTTTACAACCGCAATATATATTCAAATGCATTCCGTTCCTGTGCAGTTTCTACATTTTTACTTATTTCATTGCTGGCGCAACACAAAACACCTCAGTATCTCTTTCACCTGGAAAATTCTTAAAGGCTTCGCTCGACCAGACGCCGAGGGTTTTCTTTTTAATTTCATTCGGTTTGCACTTATTTTTTCTCTCCGCCTTTCAACAGGAGAGTTTGAAAAACCGTTCGTGATACTCGTTCGTTAGGTCCAATTATTTAAGCTGCACCTACTCGTGTCGGTGCAAAATAATAAAAAATCTCAACTCGAAAAGCAATAAGCGTACGGAGTGAAGAGGTTTTCTTCTACGAGTACGGTCGACTTTTAGATCCTTGTACTCGTATTTTTTTCAGGAAAAATATCCCACTTTCTAGATACTCTATTCACGTGCTTGTTGTATTATCGAGCATATTTCAATTGCTTGGGTTTCGTTTATTCATTTTATTGCTTGCGCATTTTCGTAATAAATGTCATAAATATGAATTGAATATATTTTGAGAAGCTCGTATATATTGAAATTTACAAATAACTCTTTTGAAATTCTCGTACCTCATAGCTTGAAATCAAATGCAGAAATCTTCGATTTTTCTTTTATGAAAACTTTTCAACTTTCACATTGTATGAGTTTCGAACCGGATTTTCTTAAGTTTCTTTACTTTCAGAATTTATAGACTCATTGTGCTCGGTTTTGTTGCTTTTTAATTTAACTTCTGTACCGTTCATATAGCGTATTTCGAAAACTTTTATTATTAACCGTTGAAGCGATTTCAATTTTACAAATCGTATATTACAAAACGACTTTCGAGATTACTCGGAAAGAACTCGAAGTTCAGAATCTCGATTCAGAAATACGTATAACATCATACTATCTTCATTCAGTTCACGTAATAATACACCCTTCTATATAATAATATATAGAGTAATTCGATTCTAACACTATGCGTCATTTTTCACCGAAGTCACTAACTTCCGAAGAGATTGAACATTGCGACGCACCTGCTGGAACTAACGACTCATTCGGAAAAGCCGCCCCCGCTTTTCCGGAAAAGCGGCCTCGCTATTAAATGCCACCGCACACAGAATACGCACTCGTTATGAAATATTATTATGTCTTTCTCGTTTTTTACGACAGACCCAAAGTTTCCTTTCCCGCACTCATACATATATAAATACATAGCGTTATTGTGTAGTGTGCTTTAAAATGTCGCGTTTGGATAGTGTGCGGTGCACAAAGAGGCAAACAACCGTTTAACTTCGCTGCAAAATACTGTCTGTCCGTATTATTTGCGTCGTCGTTTTGTTTTATAATTCGAGGAAGAGTCGACCGCTCACTTCTTCTTCGGGAGGGAAACTTTTAATCCGCCGTTTACCGCTAACTCGGAGAAAAGTTGCGCTGCAAGCGGGAAGAAAAGTCGACTTTGGTGTAGTGAAATGCGCAACGGGGCGTTTCGTGCTGTTTCGAATCGAATCGTTTGCCGAAAGTGATATTAAATAATTTTTTAATTCATCGTTTTGTTTTATTCAACCTGGTTTGCGAAATGACCCGAGATGCGTCTGCGGAGAATTCCAAGAAAGAGAAAGAAAGGACTTGCTTTCTAGGTTTCCTCTCGATTTTCTTAACACTATTCTCATTTTCCGTCTTCAGAGCTTTTCGTAAGTTTGCTGACAAAGTATGCAAACGAAGAGACATGCATGCAAATGCATGCAAACTCTTGATTCCTCTACATTCTGCATGCCCCATAAAGCGGTTTTTTGCGATAGCATTGAATATAATGATTAAATTTAGAGTTCTCTGTAAATGTAAATTTAATTCCAAGAGTTGCTGGTATCTAACTAGACCGACCTAATAAACTGACATGGAGTCAATTCTAGTTAATTAATGATATGTCAAGCTTTCTTCGTAATATTTCCTTTCATTAATACTTTATTTTTTTCTTCTTTGCAGGATGGTGACCGTGGTTACTTGGAAGGTCTCGCCTCGAGGTATGCAGATCTCTTCAGCACGCACTATGGCGACGTCCTCGACCATCTCGAAGAATTACGTCGACATGAGTGGGACGAAATGTCTCCTAGGATTAGAGTTTTGGGTGCCAACAGTGGGACAAGTGGTGGTCCAGGCACTCCAGGAACTCCTCCTTCAGGTCGCAGTCCGGGACAAGGACCTGCGACTGGACCTGTGGCGGGACACCACGGTGCTCCTGGAACCCTCACCACGTCTTTGTCCCAGCCTATTTATGTGCCAGGAAAATATTCGGTAATTATCTAAGCTTCTTTATTTATATTTTCTCATCGTTTAGGCTAAATTATGCGAAATTAACTTCGGAGACGATTCCTCAATTTGCGGCACACGACTTCATGCTTATCGCTCTTCGTCCTAAACTGCGATAACTCGTCGGCCGTCTCTTTCGCTTCGCGATGAGATTAATGGCGATAAACGTCGCAAATTAATAAATTTAATAAAGGCCGACGTTCGAATCTCGCCGAAGAAGTGCTCTTATTTACGATTCGTTCGTCGGGTCTCTCCGCTTCGGTGATTTATTTTGCGTCTTAATCGTTTAACTTGATTTATGCGAAATTTCGTTCGTTGTCTTTGCCTCGTTTCTCCGGGCTCGCTAATGTAATCAACTTCTTATCGATCTCGGGCTACGTCAAAGTTTCAGCGCCTTTGCGCTTCGTTTTGTAAAGCCGACCTGCACACTCGGGGTATGGTGATTCTGCGCTTTGACTTCATGTCGTACGTTATTTTATCTGTGCTACATCGACAAACAGATTTTATGACACATCGAACGAATTCTATTTTTAGTCAGTGAAAAGCTTTCATTAATTTCATATATAGTTACTCATCTATAGTTTGGTGTATGCTGAATACTGTGAGTATCTGTGTATGTGGGTATATTAAATTTGAAACTTTTTCAAAATTAAAAAGAGAGTTTTTTCATTAAATTCAATTTTTTCTTTATTAGAGCCCGAAATCCTCAAAAAGTCCTCTGTATTATTTACACGGGTGAAATTTGACCGCGCTAAATTCGCTTTATGTCGCTAAGGTTCATTGTGAAGCGGCGGGATGCACGACTATTCCCCGCTCTTTGCACGAAAATATGGGTCAACTTTAAGCCTCACGTTCAATCTGGGAGCTTTTGTGATGGCTAAAGTCGCGAAATGAGCTTCGCGGCTCTCTACAAAAGTGTGTCGTCCTAGCATTTGCTTACTATGAATTCCCAGCTGCGAGTAATTGCTCTTTGGTTTCGGAGCGAAGTTCGCTCGAACGCAACGTTTCATAAATGATTCAATAGCGCACTCGTTAAGCGTCTGTGTTTGGATGTGCTTATTTTAAGCGAATTTTGAAAATCGCATTTGTAATTAGCCGATAGTGAAGTGGTATGAAGCTTTTATGCATTGCTTGTCGATTCAGCATACTTGGGGTGTGTGGTTGGCGAGAGTCATATGTCGATTATTTTAATTGATACTGAGCGTTAATTACGTTAATTGACTTAACGAAATAGTTCTGGAAATGATCATCTCTTATAATTCGATTTATTTAGTGACACCTGTGTACACTCTAACTTGATCTCCGGAGTCTTATTTCTTATGGCTTACTTCTTCACTTTTAAATTGTATGATACTGATTGATAAAATTGTGTATAAATGGATAAAAATTACCTGTATGAAAATAAAAACATAAATTATTTTGAAAAAATATATATTCACGTGTAGTAATTGAAAATTTTCTCCTATTTTTGCAGCCGTCCAGTTGTTTAACGGACAAAGAGGAAGATGAAATCTACGGTTTCGGCTATGGTGTCTTTGGCAGGCACATGGCAGCTAGACAGCAGCAACAAAGGGCTATTGTCGGTTCCACACCATCACATGCCCAGATGCAACAAATGCAAGCAGGACACGCTCAACCTCTAGTGCACCACCATCATCACAACTACCAAACGTAAGCAAACTCATTACAACATAAATTAATTTCAAATTCATTACTCCAAACTATCCAAAGTTAATTTGTGAATCATCAAATATCCCATACGAACGTTGCTAGTGAAGGCCGCACAGTGTCGTATTTTCGACCCTAAAGCCACATCGTGATTCAGTACTGAAATATGATTTTGATCCTCGCTCTAAATATCTGATTAGAATTCATAAAAATAATTGTTTTTACTTTAAAATGAATATGTAATACATACTTTTATAAAGCTTTGAGGACAGAAAATTAGAACACTATGTCAATATTACTTTTAGGAAAATCGGGACCTACTAGTATAATGTAAGTCCTATACAAGATAACTAGACCACAGAACATAATATGCATCCTTGAACATCTCGGGTCATTTCGCAAACCAAGTTGAATTACCTAGTTTACATTGAATTTTCACATTTATTTGAACACTGATATATCGCAGAGATTATAAATTATATTTACAATAAACAATAATCACAATAGCCTGTTTCTATACGGTTGTTGGCGAAGTCGCAAAGAGGATTAAACCCGCGTTCTCATCAGCTTAACCGTTGGAACTAATCGATTGTCTGCCCTCGCCCCGTGTGGCGATAGCTGATCGACTTGCATGGATAATCCACGAGAATGCTTCTAGATATTTGTATGTATATATGTAGGAGACGTAATCTCGATCCAGTTTTCGTATTAATGCCCAGGAATGGGAAAATGGGGAAGGTTTCGTCGGAGGATCTTGTGCGCTTTCGTTGCAAATTCGTATTAGCGCGACGCTGCGATAATCTCGGATTCGTAATACTTTGGTGGTGTTTGGAAATCTGTTGATCTTTGGATTTTTTTTATCGACAGCTTGAATTTTTTGATATTAAACCTTATTACTTGAGTCAATTTTGCGTGTCAGATTTGATGCATTATGATTATAAAAGCAGGTCGTTAATTCGGTGACGATTCTGAGAAAAGAATGTTGATTTAGGGGCTAACTACCTCTAACTGAAACGAACCAATGTTTACGAAACCACTAAAAAGCGGAGGCCTAGGCCCCATTCGAACTGAAACGTTATTGAAAAAATAAATCTCAAGTATTTAATCATGTGAATAATTTCTTTCATTGTTAATACGAAGCAAAACGAAATTTGAAATAAGCATAATTATATGATCGCTCTCATTTGCCGATGTTTAATACGTTCAATAAATACGTGAATACAAACTCTGCATTGTACGAAAACGAAACTTTCAACTAACGAACATAAATGCGGATTTAAAACACTCGATTTTTTTTCAATCCATACACACATTTTCGTGTTCACTTTATCGGATTTTAATTTTAGCAAAATGCCGTTCAACGGAAGCCTTGTTTGTTTTCATGGAACACCATAGAATTTAAGCGGCAGAAAGCTTTTGTGCTGAAATCAAACAAACTCGATTCACTTTTCGATACGTCAGATTTGTTCGGTTCGAATTCAAAACTCGCTTTCCGATCGATTGTTGCTCGCTTGAAAAATAATTTTAAAACAGTCACATACCTGAAACAGTACAGAGTTTTTCCGCACAGTTCACATACCATATGAAAAGCGCTTTTCGCATTTTTCCCCGATGAATAATAGCTCGAATGCAACACTATTTACGAGCTCCGATTTCCGTGAGTAATTATCGTCGATTTCGAAGTGGATAGAGCGCCGTTCGAAAATTCTATCACGGCTCAGTGTATCGTTTGAAACAATATGCCGTTTAAACGTATGGAAATCGAATTATAATTTTGACATTGCGAAATGGTTTTTGCGTCCTCTTGTAGCTTCGCCCCGGTAACGTTATTATCCGAATATCGGATGGCAAGTAATCCAATACGGAGAAATTCGTTTCGACGCGAAAATGAATTATCCGATCGTTTAAGTGCACGTCGAATGGGGCTTCCTAGCGTTAATTAACGACTCCGCATATGTTCAATATATTCATTCGTACGTATGTAAATTTTCGTGCATTCGCCGTTTTTAATTAAAGTCTTTATGACGAATTGATTCGTTCGAGTTCCGGCTGCTCCGTACTTATGTCGAAGCTTTTTCGTATAGATTATAGATTTTTCGTCGAGGTGAATGATCTGTGACTCGGATATGTTTTAGGGGTTGAATTTTTATTTTTTTTTTATATTTTCAATACTCGAAAATATAGATTTTGTCAATTTTGGAATATTTTATGGTATTTGTAGTGAATAAAAAATATATTAAATATAAAATATCTGTCGAAATCAGTCATCTATAGAAAGGCTATCTCAATGATGGAAATTTCGTAAATTTTAAAATAGTAAGTAATAGTAAAATGTGAATATGCAGAAAATTTCCCTGTTGTTTGAACAAAAACTCTGGAAAGTTTCTGTTAAGGAGTCTATAAATCATATACTTGTACATACATTCATTTTTATTTGTATGTTATAACGTTTGAATTAGGTTTCGATGATTCATATTGCATGAATATCTAATCTAATATTACAATAGCCTACTTTTGCGTGTGTTTCTGTCCTGTGTATCTATCCGTCTGTGAGTCTGTCCATCTGTGTGTCTGTCTGCTGAAACGTTATATTACGAATTAATAGATCAACTTCTTGATTCTGATACAGCTTGATAGCAGCATATTGACAGCTCAAGCCATAAGAGTAATATTTTCATCCATGTCCGATATTTTTTTCACAACAATTCCAACCTGAAATTTTCAACGGTCTGATTACCCACAATCAAATGACAAACTAAAAATTAGAATTTCCGACCATAACTAAAACAGGCCCCACTCTGAACAATGGCAGCGGAAGCGTCCGGCCATAATCGGAGCGGGACACAACGGGTCAACGCAGCCAGTTCGCCGCCGGGCACTAAATAATAATTCCGCCCGACGGGACAATGAGCGAATCGTGTTTGTAGGGTGTCGCCTCTCCGTTTGGCCGGTCCCGTTCCGCTGTATTGTCCCGGGCCATAAATCGACGTGTCCCGCCGCAGGACTTGTGTCCCGCACCTACCGTCCCACACCTACTGTCCCGCACCTATCGTGCTCCGGGCTGCTCTGGATGTTCTATGTGTGGGATGCGGATGTTTCGGATGCTGGGTTGATGGATATAGTATTGGTTTTGTTAGGAGGTTTCGATTTTGGGTTTTGATAGGTTTAATGATGTGTTCTTTCGAAATTTATTTTTAATTGCTGTGGATAATTCCCGACATAAAGTGATAATTTTATTGTGTATTTTGTCTATTGTTGAACTCGGTGCCATTTTTGGGGGAAAATCAATATATTTATTAAGAATGATATAAATTTCGTTCATGTAGATCAGCTTAATGCTTCGGAGTTGATTCATAGAAACATTTGGATTCAATTTCTATGACTTTCGTGACTTAAAAAGTTTTTCTTGTATAAACGCCCGGCTTGGATGAATAACTTTAGAAATTATCTGCCATCTTCAAGATGCTATCATCTCTTCATTATAAAATTCAACCTAGTACTTTCATAAACCTATAAGCAAACATATAATTTAACTGAACTCAATCTAGCATGAAAAAAACTAAATAAACTCAATCTAAAGCCTTACCTAACCTAACGTTACATCAATAGAATAGTACTTCAGAAGCACCCACAAATCTCACAAAATAATCACATCAAATAACGAGACATTTATCTTAATTTATACCCCATTTAAATCTACACAAGCACCTCGTCTATCAAATGGTTATCCTGACTACCAATCGATGCTAAACACTTTGAATTCGAAAACGGACACTTTCCCATTTTTTCCCTAAATTAAAAAACTGAATCTAAAGCCTTACCTAACATCATCCATCGAATGTAATAGTACTTCAAAAGTACCCAGAAATCTCACAAAATAATCACATCAAATAACGAGACATTTATCTTAATTTATACCCCATTTAAATCTACACAAGCACCTCGTCTATCAAATGGTTATCCTGACTACCAATCGACGCTAAACACTTTCAATTCGAAAACGGACACTTTCCCAGCGCACTCGATGTCCATATACAAACACGCCACGCAACGCTCCGCTTCGAAGAGGCACTCGAGAGCACCCACTATTCCGATAAATCGAAACTGGCCAGAGGCGACACGAGTTACGCCATAAAATTGTCGCCTATCGACGTTAATTGCGCTAATGAAGTGCCCATTTGCATTGAATATGGCCGCGGAAGACCCGGCGCCATACATTACACGCCGACAACACTACGCGCCGCGAAACCCTTTATATTACTACAGTACATAAATGTATGTATAGTTGACTCTTTCAAGTTCGAAAAGCTTCGAATATAATACAATCATATTTTCTTTAGATTTTTTTCCTATGCTATGCATGAGCTTTCATGTTTTCAACGGTTTCATAACCATGGTTTATGTTTTTCGTTAGGGGTGGTTAGCTGCTAGAGCAACCGTATATTGAAATGGCATTGCTCATATGGGTGATGATGACGAAAGTCTATTAACTTCATCGGGTAGCTCACACTAGGTAAGAAAGATAATTAGAAGCTCTAGCTGCTGGAGCAATCATATATTGAAATAGCATTGATCATAAGGGTGAAGATAGCAAAATCCTTTTACTTAATCACGTAGCTCACACTTGGCAAGAGAGATAATTCGAAGCTCTAGCTGCCGATAGATGTCACCCAAATCTAAAGACGTGCAAACGATCCATATGACGTTAGCAAGATCGGGTTTCTAATTGATGACTGGAAAGGCCAAAGGGTAAAAGTGATTTCGAGAAAAGCGCGCTGAAAGTTGACCATGTTCCTACATGTATTAAGAAAATATAGAGTGACTTGATAATATATCTCAGTACACGTTCCAAGTTCGTTTATATTCTTTTGCCACCAAATATATGAGTGCACATAGTAGCGATTCCTGAGCATAACTCGATTTCGACAAAAATGTCGCTTGTACTCCTTGGCCTTTTCAGTTGTCAATTAGAATGATCTAATTATATAATCCTAAACTCACATCTTATTTATAGATTTTTGATGATGCCATATAAATAAATTATTAGTTTTTTTGTGTATTTTCGTTGATCGATCGTGTTATTGGGGTTCTACTGTACATTCACATGCATTCTGGTCCATTATTCTTGCACATGTGCGCGTGGGTCCTTTGTAAAAATGTCGTAGCCTCCGGATTCAAGACTCGCTTGTTTCGGTGGTAATAAATAAAGCATTGTTTGTTCAAAAGTACATACTCTGCGATTGCAGTTTCGGCTTGCAGCTGCTCGAAGATTTCAGCTCGTTAAAAAAAAATACAATGCCAACAGAAAATTGCACTTTATACACAACCATATTATTTATATTATATTTTTATTCCAATTAATTATGTATGATGAATTTTCTTTCGCAGGTGTCTAAGTCCGAGATCAGCATACTTCTACGAATTTCCACCGAGCGGTGAGTACCCGAAATTTACAACCTTCCCATTCAACATACTTTAAGCGTGCATTTTAAATCGTCGAATGTAATTATGCTGAAAAATATATGCGGCATGCACACACACGTGTCGCACGGAAAACATCTCCTGAAATATTCAGCGGCGCGCGGCCGTGAATTTAAAACGCTTTCCGCGGGAAAACTTCGCACGGTTTTGTTTCCTTTTTTTTTCCTTTCCTTTTTTCGAATTTTATTTTCATTTTTCCTCCACGCTGGGTGGTTTTTTTTATTCGCTTTCGCTGCGGCTCTCTGTCCGTGAAATCGGCGGCTTCCTCTCTCTCGCTTTTCTCTGTTCTTATTTTTCCGCTTTATAGAATAAATAAAATTGCTTATGGCGAGGTCCACTGCGCTACATTGTCCCGACAAAAACCGAGGGTTCGTTCCGCGGAAGCGCCAGTTATTTTTGCGTATTGTTCCAAAGAAAACACGAATCTTTTTTTATGCGGGATCTGATTTTGCGTCTCGTTTTAGATAAGGAGTTACTCGAAATCATCGGTTATGATAGACGTCCATGTATAAAATGACCCATATTATTATTTTTATTTTAAAGATAGCATATGCAGTAATCCCCCTCCAATTTTATTGTTTTAACTCTTTTTAATATAATATTGTTCAATGAAGTGTCGTGTTAATCTTCCTAGTCCACAATTCACGGAAATACTGTTCCAGATAAAATACGAAAAATCTCTCGAACCCAATAATTTGTATTTGTTATCACATAAAAATGTCATATTCAAATTCTTTCGAATCAAAAAAAAAAAACTCTATACCGTAAAACCTATCTTGATGTTATAGAGAGGTTTTCTGCTTTTTATTATAAATTTTTATTTCATTTTCATATTGATCGAAGCAAAATTTAATTACACACACGCTATCTGTGAAATTTCCACTTACTGCTATAAAATCATAAACAAGCAAATTTCCATCAATAAAACGATCATCCCCCATTAAACTTTCAGAAGTCGTAATGTGTACGAACGTTTAACATTTCAGTGCATAAATTCCTTCGACCGATACATTATTCTATTTTATGGACACCGAATTAGTTCCGACAATATACTCTCTGATATATTCGATAACGCACATTCATCGAATAAAATAAAATAAAACATGTGTAGGAAAAAACCCCATATGAGATTCATTTCGATCGTAACCGCCTCTCAAAACGTTCGAAGTGCTCGCTCTTCGGCAATGAATCGACTTTCTGCTAACTTTTTCGACTTTTCACCGGAAAGTTGGACTCGGGTAACTTGTTACGGAATCAGATCAGATTTCGAGATTTATATTTAGTAAAGAGTTATGTAGGGGAAGGAGAGTGGGCCGAACCGTACCCTCTCCGCTCTGAAAGGTTCGCTCTTCCGGTTTCATCAAATTTATTACAGATATTTCATTGGAGATCTTGTTTTCTTATTCGTTTTTCGATATATATTCAAACAGAAAATTGATTTCTTTATCGCTCGTTATTTGCGTTCTGCCATTTTTTTTCTCTGTGGAACATTATATAGGAAACGTATCGCTTTCATCTCTTCGATATTTTTTCAGCTACGTATTTTATTCGAATGAGATTTATTGAAAATGTTTGTATTTATTTTATATCTTTTCATAATCTATTTTAACCTGAAAAGTATTTATATGCTGTACGCTTTTTATGTAATGATGAATTTTTCATTCATCTTTCGCTGTTCCCAAAATACGAATAAAATCAGAGCTGATGTATTGAAAAAAAAAACACGAGGCATCAAAGTATTTTTTTCTCAAATAAACATTTATTATTTTCTGTGATTTCACAATTCTTCTTAGAATAATTAATAAGATCGTACTTCCATTCATAATAATCATTTTAGGCTGTAAAATTAATTTAATTTCCATCGCTTTATAAAATATAGATGTTCTTTCATCCTATTATGACAAGCACGAAATCTTCTTTCGTATTCTTCCGGAAAACACTCTAATTTAATTTCGTCATAATTAAGATGGATGTCTGACGAACGGTGCATTTAATTGGTGCGGATCTTAAACTCCATAATCTCCCTTATATTACAATTCCTGGAAAAAAAGGAACGATAAAAAACCTCCCCTCATCAAATCGTATTAGACCGTGTAATAATCGAGTGATTTTGAAAATTTCTCTTCGCACGCCAAAAGAGCGAATTTTCGCACCGAGATCGAAAAGGGTCCTTCTGAAAAATATATATTACGACCCCTGTATATTTTTCTTTCGCGTCGCATAAGTCGAAATCACACAAGTTGGCCGTAAAAAGGATATAAGAAAAGTTGGCAGACGAGAACGGTAACCAATCTGTAAGAAAGAAAGAACGCGCTTCGGTCGTAAAGAAGCAGGAAAATGAAAGAGTTACGTCTTTCGGACGCTTTTCCTTTCTGATTCTCCTCACTTTTTATTATTTCGATATTTTTTCGCAGACATCCTTTCGTGCATCCTTTTTTTATTGTTTTACGTATCATCTTTTCTTCTGGCGCTCATTATGCGAGCGCATAATCATTGTGATGCCACCAGACGCGTTTTTTTCCATTTCTATACACCTACACATATGCATTGTCTCCATAAAAGAGGAAACTCGCTAAAAAAATTATATACTGAATCAAATTTATATATTAAATTCAATATAATTTATTAAAAAAATATATTAATACTTGAATTATTATACAAATTTTACAATTGAATCATCAAATGCATACTTTACGAGGAAAGCCCACCATTCCGCTTTTTAACTACACCTCAACTCTATGTCAGCTTGTTAGGCCGGCCTAGTTGGGTACCAGCAAAACTAGGCGAAACTACGGTTGCCACAATTACGTTTACAAGAAACTCTATATTAAATCATTATAAAAGCTATCACATTAAATTTTCACAGTACGGTTTTGCCGAGTTTCCTCCGCGTATGCACATTCTGTCTCTTGTGCTTTCCATTATTATTATACACATTTTATACGGATTTTTGACGAGTAAGTCTGGTATATACTGAAGTGTGTGCACCAGACATTATTTTTTTCTAGAGAGTTTTGGGGTGGAAATTAACGCCGAAACAACCGGCAGACGGGGAGATTTTTTTTTTCAGGAGTAAAAAGGAAAATCGTCATAATTTTAGCATGAAAAATGTTTTCGAAATTCGAGATGAATTTTCTCAACGTTGTCGCCGTGATGGAAATCGATTCGTTCTTTTCTCTTTTATTACGTGATGTGTAATATTTTTCTTCGAAAACATTTTCGTCGGCTTATTTGTGGAATAAGGCTTCAAAAACACGTCGCCGAGCTTTTTTAATTCAATTGATTTCGCTCGACAATGTTGACAGAATAATTACGATTTGGAAACGGGACTCTTTTTGTTTACACGGTTCTTTCTTAATTAAATCCGAATTTTCTACGCCGCATTTTATTTTCGGGCTTTCCTTCCATTCAGTTTTTCCACTCGCGATAGATTTAAATGCATCTCCATTAAATACAATTTGCCATTTAAAATTTTCACGCGGAACTCAATTTCTGAAAACTTGAAATTTTAATGCACCTCCATTATTCGAAAACGACGCTTCACAGATAGATATTTCTTACAATAAAAAAAATGAATGCTTTCCCATTGAATGCAATCCCATAAAAAATCGTCGCAAGTTTCATCAATGGCTACGGAATATACCCCATTGACTTTGATCGTCAGGAAAAAATCATTTCCACGGAATCAGACACGTATCCACAATTGTATATTCAGAAATGAGGTGTTTTAATTTACACCGCACCCGACACGTTTCCTATTAATGATTTCCTGCCTAATTACTCGCAGGGTAAGTTTTTTTATGAAAAGGATTTTTTTTTTCGAAAAATTCAAGCGACCAGACCTGAGAATTTCTTTTCACTCTAGAGCTATAGATGCATTTTCGTTAATGAGCACTTCAAAGTTTTTATTTTCACCGTCGCTTTTTCATTTTTATCCCTTTAGCGAGACACCCCCACAATCCCGGGATTCCAGACACGGGAATCCGCATAGACGAACACATCTGTCACATTTGATAAAATACAGTCACACCAGAAAGTTCTGTCAATACGAAATTTTAAAATTATTTTCACATTTTTTCATTTTATATCAAATTCACTTTATTTTAAATCGATTCTTTACAGTGTAAAAGTTATTCAATTTGTCAAAAATAATATTTTTATATTGTATAATTTTGGAAATTAAAATCAGTTATTCAGAATTTGAAATGTACATTTAAGTGTATAAGTATATGGATGCCATTAATTGGGTTATTACTGTATCTAAATGGCTGAAAACGAGGGTTCTGTCGGAAAATGCGGAAAAACTGACTAGACGCACAAAGGATCCCGTAGCACTGAACTTAATTGGTGTAACTTTCGAGTTGAAAATCTAATTTGTCGCGCTTGGCAGATACGAATCGATTCAAATTAACGAAAAATTTCAAATTTTCAGCATAGATGCTTGTTTCAGCTCGAAATTCGTTCTTTCTATTTAAAAAAATCTATGAAATTAATTCTCATTTTAATTGTATTTCGTTAAAATTATCGGATCACAGTAATTGGTTCTTTATTCATATTGAATTACTAATTTATATAAATTCTTGTAGACTTAAATCCGATTGTGAAACATTAAAATTTCATTGCGTGTGTAGAACATGCATAATATTTGCTACGACTGAGCTACAATTAAGCACCCTCTCTCCGTGAAACTTCAAAGTATAATAATCTTATACATTGTTAAATGTCAAATATTATAATGAATAAACACTCCTACATGTGCACACAATAACACTAGAAGTTAAACTGTAAAATAATAAGCTATTAAGAAGTCTACAAATAATATGCAAACATACACACATTTGACATTATTTATACATTTAGGGCGAGTGACTGAGACAAAGATGGACGTATTCGTATGTACGTATATAAGCCTATCGTTCCACACTTTCCCAGATAATTGGTTAGCATAAAGATGAATCATAGCAATTGAAAAATACGATTACACAACCTCGAATGCATTTTCGAATTTTCACTGCAAACTTTGTTTAATGCGAACACTGCTTTTCTCGCTTTATTTTTGTCGCATTTCGGCTAGGAACGTTCGGCGGAAACTACGGAAGATTAATATTTTTGCATTGTGCGAGTTTCGCTCAGGGGCTGAAATTTCGCGGGGATTATTCGCGCCACATAGTTGCTGAAGTACGACTGCGGAGTGCACGCGACAGTTTTTGTGTACGAAATATATAAAAAAAAGGCGGGAAAAAAGCCGTAGAAAGATAGGCGTAGAAAATTCGGTTGAAAAATTAAATAATTCGCCGGGGAGGAGAAATGCGAAATATCCCTTTGCAGCGGCGTTTCGTGTAAAGGCAACATACGTTCTCGTACTGGTAATTTATGAGATTTTTCCGCGTAATTGCCTGCGATCACACGATTAACGAATATTTTATGCGACGTCGCATTTTTCGAAATTTACATGTATACGAATGTTGCCGGGGTGAAGTGGAACTGCGCTAATTCGAAACGCAAATGTGTTTCCAGATTTGATTAATTTAAATCCCTATATATTTTCTGTAATAATATCTAACGGTATATAAGTATTTGAATACGTATAAAATTATATGGACTAAGTGAAAATGAATTTGTATCTACATACCTATTGGTCACGTACAAAATGTGTAGTCGTTACAAAGGCTAATTCATATTATCATGATTTCACTATCATGTATCGTAAATATGTGCAGTGCTAACGAAAATACGTTTTCGTAATGAAATATGGCTTTTCCTTTTAGTTTTTCATTTTATTTATGCCGGCTACGTGAAGATAGTGCGCACCCTTAATAAAATATATACTCGCTAGTATACATTAGAAAATTGAGTTAGGTGAACCACTCAAAACGCCACACAGTCATTTCTTTCTGACGATAAGGTTCTCGGAGTTTTCTTTTCGTTTTCATTTTCGCTTACTTTTTCTTTGAATTCGCCTTATTTACTCGTTTTCAGACGAGTGAAAAAAAGGCTTGCGACAGCACAGTCTTTTGTGCGTGCGATAAAACCACTGTTTGTTTAAATAATAATAATCAGCCCTATGCTTTCGTTTCCCTTAGATTTCCGCCGATCGGAAGGCTTCAGTGTTTTCTTGTTCGTTCTATTTCTATTTTTCTGTATCTAGGCAGTAAATTTAGATCGTTTCTAGGACTCTCCACGACTTCAATACTAAACAGCTTAAAATACGCTTTCATAACATACAATATTTATATTCAATTTCTGTAAAAGATAAGTTTCAGAGAAAATTCTTTCTATTTTATTTTCAGCTTCTTCTATAAATATTTCCATACATAGAATAAATATCAATAACCCTGAATCTCCATATCAATTGTAACAATTTTTAATAACTATGTAATTCAGTGATCTAAGTCTTCCATATGCTTCAAAAATCCTCAATCTTACAACAGTTTATTGTATTGAAACTGTTTTCATCAAAACACAAACATTCGAAATAAAATGAAAGGTATAAAACCAATGGTATCTCCAGTATCTTTACTCTCCCCATACTTACGATAAATTTCATGTCTATGTCCTGCTGAAGATAGACATACACACGTAAGATTTAGCTTACGATAAGTTACGTTCACTTGGGACACCATCGGTATTATACCTCTTGTTTCCCTTCAAAAAAATCATCAAAATTAAATCACTCACAAATTTATTATCATTAAAATCTGAAAAACACAAAAGCATCCCAGTGTCTTTCCTCCCCCTATCGTAAGACAAATCGTACTCACATATGTAAGTGTGTTCATCTTAAAAGACTCTCAGCCACTATTCCCTAATCCGATGCGGCTTATTAACATCTTAGAAGCTTTTTCATTACAGTCCACACAACACACAATCCATACGTTTTCCCTAGAAAAGCCTCACCGCTAAATCCCCATAGAGAGATGACCGCCATGCACGTACTGCACATACGCCTCACGTACAACACGTACTGCATCAGGCTTCCTCGAGGTCGGTTTTCCACTTCTTGCTCCTCTTTCCCACACACCACGGTTGCTCCTTATCGCCTTCGGGGACGTCTCTGAGGACTTTCGGTCCACCCATTTGTTTACGTCTTCATTACGTGTTGTACAAAGGCCTTTGCGCAGTGTGCGAGCGCCCCTTTTTTTCAGCCTCGGAACCAAAGCTCTAAGTCGGAGCGGTGATTATTCCGACCGGTGATAAATGGCGTTTCGTGATAATGCCTGGTTTCGTTGGCTTTCAGTATGTGTGCATAATTTCAGGGCGTGTTTGTTATCGTATGTGTCGGAAATTTATCAGAGGCGCTATTGTCCCGTGAGCTTCGATTTGTTAATTAAATGTTAGCCGACTCTAATTATCGAATTATTATAGTGGAGTCGGTAATGCAGTGGTATATTATGAATACAAATACTATATTGGTTTCAGTATTATGAAGATGCTGAGTTCAAATCTTGACATAAGTACTTGGCGAGAGTGCATTTTCTTTACTGAATATTGTCCTCTTTTCGAATCTTTAGTCCATTTGATTCGAAAAAAAGTGTTCATGATACTTCATGAAACAATTTCTTAAGATGAACTTAAGTTCAATTAAGATCTATCATACGTACTCAACTGATATTTCATTAATAATATTTGACGCATTGTCACATAATAAGCAAATCGTTAATTTGGACCCCTCTGAAAAATGAAAGTTGGTCTTAGGGCTAACCGAAAAAGAATCGTGATTTCGAAACGGCTGAAAATAGTACAGGTCCTGCTACAATCTGGACTGTAGCACTTATGGATATAAATCGAATCCTTACAATATATTACCACAACGTTTTGACACTCTATTTCGATTCGATGACGTATTCGGTACGTGCGAATCAGGCAACATTATTAATATGACTCGTGCCAAATGTCGAGTTGCCTACGTCTATCGAGTGTCGTGTCTGGCCGGGCTGTCGCACGTCACTCTCGACACGTCTATGTACCAACCTAATGCCTACACCTAATATTATATTATGTGCACTATATAGCCTAGAAGTCGACAGAGCCGGTATTCCACCCCTCTATTTGGCGGTGGTATGAAAATCCTCGATTTTGCTACCTTACGACGGGAATTTCGTTGAGGTGTCATCCAATTTCATCCGCTGTCATAATTTCGGAGAAATCGTCTCGTCGCGTGATCGATCTTATATAAATTTTCATACTTAAGCATGCGGTGTTAATTCAATTTTTCGACTCGATTGTAACTTCTACGGTTTTATTCGCGTATGCAAATACGGTTTCATGAATAGCACGAGCACAAAACCTGATAAACGTAACAAAATCTCCAGTGATGAATCGCTTCATGCATCGTGCGGATACAACACTAACGAGTGCAATTGTCGCCGAGTGCACGTCGCTTGCATTTCTCACGACCACACTTTGCGGCGATACAATGCAAACAACCATCACTATCTCATATATAAATATAATATATTATTCACATACAACATAAGACTCTAACACTGTACATTCGTATTAACACCTCGACGACTGCGGAAAATTTCAAGCGACCTCCGCCTGAGTCAGGCGATTTTTTAATAAAAATTTTCAAAGTCTTAGAAATGCTGCATGAATTGACTCTGAAGTTTGAATTAAATGAAAATAATTTCTTTTTGAATGAATATGGTGCTTTTAAATTCTTGAAATAATATGACGCCTGAAAAGACCAAGGGGTACAAGTGAGATTTTTTCTGATATTGAGTTAAGTAGAGGAATCGCTTCTATGTACGCTCATATATTATACATATTTGGTGGCAAAAGGATATAAACTAACTTGGAATGTGTACCGAGGTATATCATCAAATCACTCGACCTCTTCCTAATACATGTAAGTATATGGTCAACTTTGAGTGCTCTTTTCTCGAAATCACTTGTACTCCTTAGCCTTTACAGTCGTCAAATACAATTTTTCTAATCAAATGGGCTTATTTTCAATAAGAAGCAGCCAGGCGACAATTTTCAATTGAGAAAATCCACTCTCGCCAAGTACCTGTGTCAAGATTTGAACTTTTACCCCTTACCCCTTTACCTATTGACCTTTTCAGTCGTCATATTAAGTTCGACAAATCGTGAAAATGCGGGACTTAGTCCATGAACAAGATCAAAATTTTCGTTCTAATATAGTTAGGGACCCGTCCACAACGGGTTAACCGTCTCTATTCCTCTTGAGAATTAAATTATTATAATTTTTATTGCAGCGCATAAATTCGGAGCGGCGTTTGCATAAATTTAATTTCTCGGTTTCTGCCCGTATTTATCTCGAGCTAAGGTAAAACTCTTTAAACACGGCCCTTATCTGAGCGCCACCTGCTCCTGTCAGCGCGCCCAATTTATTTTCGTATAAAGAACTGACAAAAAGTTTCCGAATACACTATCGGACTCGACTAATCCCCATTGTTCTTCGTCCTGCCGTTGTGTGGCCCTCGTAAAAGTTAAATTGCCTTAAACAGTTAACATTATGTAAGCGCGGCCTCTCTCCGTTATTAAAGCCACTCGGACTTTTTTCTTCCACTTCGAGAGGAAAAAAATGTGTTTGCGAATAAGAGCCGGCAGATTTATGCGACGGCTCTTTTTTTTATTCCGGTACACTTTTCGTTTTAAATTTCGACGCAATCTATTATCCGACGGTACGTAATGAACTAAGTTCGAGTCGGATGCACCGTTTTAGAGTTGATCGCTTATATTTCAGTCATCAAGCGACTAGAAGTGGAAGCACACACACGCTGAGTTTCCAGTCGCTGGAGTTTCTATTTTCCGCAATAAAATCAACATTTCTCCGCTTTGACGTCCCCCGAGACTGGGTGTGGGGACATTGCGAACGCGGCAACTTCTCGACACAAAACTTTATAGACTTGCACATGTGTACCGCGTATATTTATTGTCCCTCGTATGTCCTGCTCGTTACAATTTGCCAACGCTGACTTGTAGAATCTCGAATGGAATTCTGAATATAAACACCTATAACGCCCGCTTGAATGGAGCAGATATGAATGCGAGCACGTTTCTATAAAGATAATTCAGCTTTCAACACCGTTTTGTATAAATATATTTCAGTTTATATAATAGCAATAGCTATTTCTGTTGCAAGTTGAAATTCCTAGTAGTAAGTTTCTGAAAAGTTGCTTAATGTATAATAGCAACTTTGCCAGAATCATATGTTCACACTATTCCGTCGATACTGCCTAATCATACTGCCAGAAAATAATTATATGACATCTCTGTAAGCAACATTCTTCATAATTCAATTGTTTGAATGAATTTCAGTCAACTGATGCTTAATGGTCGATTATAATTTAAAGCGAAACGATCGGTACTGATACTGACTAATGAGACACTTTCCGTTCGGTTTACTTCCGTGGTAATGCAAAGCTTCCGCTTTACGCTATTTTCATACTATAGCAATTCTATTTCATGTTCCTAGGCACCGACATAGTTTTCAAAATGTATTCATTCACTTAATATTGCCACTCGTATTGCTCGTTTAGGCAATACGAGAAAAGGAATGGAATAGGCCCCGTTCAGTCATTGACTGTTTACATTACGTGCCACACTATGTGCAATAACGTACACCCCACTTAAGAAAAATTCGAAGTCATTACTAGAAAACGAACAAATATCCTTCACCAAACAACCCATCATCCAATCCATTAACACAACCATTCAAAAGACACCCAGCACAAACACAAAACGGACAATAACTAACAACCGACATGCCTCTTCCTTATCGAAGTGCATCGAACGAGACGTGCGCACCGCGTGCACCGACAAGATAACCATCCCTTAAAAAGAAAGAACACACTCTCCAAGAGCACATCCTGCATTTTCTATCGGACGTGGTCTTGTTGCAAAGGACCTCGACGTGTCCTGGATATATTAGTTCCGATTTGTTCTGGTAATCTGGTGGCGCGATCTCGCCTCCCTCGCCGTTGCTTCGTAGGGCGGCCGCCTTATGAATTGCTGGCGATTTTTCAGCCAAACGATGATACTTTGCTCTCTTGCCCTCGTCTCGGCAGGAGACAAACAGTCCTCGACGTCTGTGGAAACTTTTCTGGCCTCCGGGGTTTCATTTTGTACATGTATGAAATTTTCGTTCGAATTGGTTAAATGTTTATAATAAATATCCTTACGCAAATATGTTTGTCGTGTGATGCCTCATGCGGTTTGTTCATTCAGATTTTGTAAGGAAATTTTTTATTGATCTTGATTATACAATCAACACGTGAAGTGGCAATAACATATCCATGTGTCTTGTGCAAAACTGTATGTCACTGGTGACTAACATGACAGTAAACTGATATAAAAAAACTTAGAGTCGGTCTTTTTTGGTTTAAAACAAAAAGAATTTAAACTAGACGCGATTCCTCTAACTATGAGCTGTCAAAACAGTCGCTGAAAGATACAGACATTCTACATATCGTATAATAGTACATACATTCATTTCTTTCCCCCAGATTTTGACAGCTCATAGTTAGAAGGACCTCGTGTACATTAAATTCGTTTTATTCTCAAACCAAAGGAGAAAAGAACGGTCCATAATGATCTGTAAAATCATGCTTTATTCTTCGAATTTCATGAATTCGAATTTAAAAATTCTATATAATCAAAAAAAATACAATCGTTTGTTTAACTTGGTTACTTAGTTACGTCAAACTCTTGGGAAATATTATGAACGAAATTACAATTTTATGTAAACTTGATCTCGCTTTTTTGAGAACAGTCACAAATTACGTGTATTTTAATAATATTTTTCGGAAGTTTCCTCAATACGCAACTAATCACTGCTACAAGATCAATCACCAATGCACTCCCCACAATACGAATGCATCTAATAAATCAACGATACGTGCTTTCAGAGCTGCATCCCTCATCCGTCGTTATTACTAAAAAGGGGTGAGTTTCGCACCAAAGGAACTTTCAATCTGAACCATCAATCAAACGGCTTCAATTTGTTCCATGTTTCGCCATAAAAAAATGCATTCTACATACTCGCCGAAATGAAGGTCTATTTCTGACTATGGCTATGACTCAAAACTCGTATAAATGCACCCGCCTATGTATGTAGGTACCGATTTTTTATCGCGATATACCTACCCCCAAACCGCCCTTTTTATATTATGATACGCGCTCTCGCAAATCTGGGAGGTTCGTTTCGTTTTTTATATATTTTATTTTTGCCCCCGGGGCAATTTGGGGTGTTATCCGGAAAACGCTCTTTTTCTTCCAGCTCCTTTCTTCTTTCTCCGTTTCTTCGTTTTTTTTCCTTCCTCTCCATATTTTTTCTTCCCTCGCCTCTTGCAAAGACAATTTCTCGAGCGGCCGCCTAGAAAAATGATCGTACAATTATTTAAGCCGGAAAATCGCCGTTGTGCCTTTTCGTTAAAATCAGCTTTACACTTCCACTAGACGCTGATTCGAATTAGCCAATGATTCATTATTTAATTGGATTTCCTTCTTACAAGATTTTTTCCGGATAAGTCAACGTATTTTTTCAAAGATTTACAATTGATTTTTTAATAAATTAATTCAACGCTTTTGTGGTTTATCTTTTATTTAGTGTTTAGAGAGGTTTCATAATGATTTCTACAGATTTTAACGAAACTATTTATGTATGAAACTTTTTACATTTTTCGTTTAATGTATATTATTATTGTTAGTGTACCTTGTCCTAGAATATATACTGAACTTCGACTTACAACAATTGAAGAATTATTGGGATAAACATTTCGCATCTTCAAAACTATTTCATTTCTGGATTTCCAACCATGCGACAGGTTAACAGCAACGACAAGATGAGTCAAAATATGAACAATTGGACCTGTATCATGGGATCAAGATGTCTCACCATATCCTTGCTGCTACCTGTCGCACGATCAAAAACCTAGCCTTACACTACATTTCTACAAAGTTTAATCAAAATCTCTAGGGACTTTTATAAAGCCTCTCCTCGTTAGATTTTCCTTTTTGATCGGAAAACTCAAAACGATCTCACATGGATTTCCTCGACGCCCCCTTCTCTATTTCCTCACAATCATCTTTTATTTTCACGTGTGTTCCCCTCGTCCAATATCAGATACACGAGTATGTTTACGCTTTCGCTTCCGAACCCGGCCATAATGGAAATTAAACGCGGCATATTTTTCCTTATCTCCGACGCCTCGGGGACGCCGTTTTTACAGCTTCCTCGACGCCCTCCGAAGATGTCCCGACGCCAAGGGTTGCCGCTTTGGCCCATTACAACCCTTCCTTATACATATTTTATTCATAACATCTTAATCAGAGTCATAATAGAGATGTCTCGAACGCCTCCCGTCTAACTTGTTACTTAGTTTCTATGTGTACGATGATAAATCGCTCGAAGTTCAATTGGGGTGAATCTTTGATTATAAATCTTTTTGTATGAATTGTGCATTGATTCTAAATTGTTTTGTTAGTGTGATTAGTTTTCAATTTTATATTGATAATTTATTAAATGGTAGCAGCGATGTCATAGCGTTTGTGCATGCCGCGTCGATTCAACATACTCGTTATGCTTGGATCGAGTCACATACCATTTTTTCCAAATGATCAATTCATACGTTAACTAGATATTTTTTTCCGAATATTTAATTCTAGAATGAGTTTTAATTTAAGTTCCTAAAATTAATCAAAATTCACCTTTTCTGTATCAATTAAAATTCTATCTCTTTAATGCCATCTATTGTACTCTCTGTTTATTTTTCGAGGTTTATAGCCTATTGGGCCAATTTTCACATATATTCCTATAAATATTATATATCAATTTAATAAATTTTAAAAGTATAAATTAATTTGATACAAGTAATAAAGGTTTTTGCGACCGAGGAACAATATAATCTGGAATTAGAAGGACTTTCATATCTCGACACTTAGAATAACTAATTCAAAATATCGTCTCCTCATTACAGAGGGAACCTTTTGCATTATTTTTTTCAATAAAATTTCTATATTTAAGTACATAAGAAAAATTGATGTGAAATATTCCTATTCACCTTACATATACGAAGTTCAACCCATACATATTTCCCTTTAAATTTCCCGGAACTATTCTTCCGCTACGACACCCACCGGAACTATCGAGACGGCGATTCTGAAAAGCGATTTTCCCGGTGTCTCGAGATCGACTTTTCCACCATTTCGACAGCCCTGTCGTGTCGAGACTCATCCGTGGAAAAAGCGTAATAAACATGTATGTAATGGGACTTATAGCCTTCATAAAAACGAGCCATAAAAACATCACACCTCTGTGAGCATTTCCCAGTTGCGTTACGACTCGCCCTTGCCCGAGCATTTTTCTCGTGTTTTCCGCTTGCGTATGTGTTGGGTTTTTTTATTATTGCAATTTTTTTATGAGTATGTATGTGTTTTTTTTGTATAAATATACTATTATGTGTGTTTGTGTAATGTAAGGGTGGCTTATCCAGAATCTGAGCTTTTGAATGTATTGAATAGAAAGGCTTGAATCACTCTTATTTCAAGGTTCAATTACGTGTAATTGAAAATGCGAAAAACATGTATTTTATTTATTGATTTAAGTAAATTTCCCTCGTTTTATATGAATGTACAAATATGTTTGGGAAGGGTCGCTATCTGTATTCTGGCTCAGAAGTCCTTCCGGGAAAACTTACGGTACCCAAGTTTCTAATGCAATAAAATATCATACGTGTCATTTTATACGCGTCATTTATGCAAAATATGACCATATTTGATTTTTTTCCACACACGAAGTTTGTATACGCTGAAGGGGTTGTGAAAACCAATGATCCGTTCATGAAAAATAACTTTGCTGTATACGAGCTTTGGTCACTTTGATTTTTTTTATATTAATAAAATATGATTCATTCGATGAAATATCGTATTATTTTTTATGATCAAATAAAAACAAATATCTTTAAAGCATGAAATTGTAATTATTCTCATATATGTCATACGGACACTAAAACTTTTCATCTTGCAATAATTTCCCATTTTTCTTCGCTGGATATCATAACAGCATCCCGTACTTTTTCCTCCGTTTCTTGAGCTCTCCCCTCCGTTCGTTTTTTTGTTATAAAATATTTATGTTTCGAGTGTGTGCACCAGGGGTTGTATATGTGTATATATACAAATATATATATGTATATAAAATGCTCGTTGCAAGCTCTCGCTGGCCTTTATGCATTATTCAGGGGCCAGGAATCGGGCGAGACGAGAACGTAAAAACGGTCTACGTGCTAAAAATTCACCGACGTTCTTCGCAAAACGGTCCGTGCCCTTTTTTGGACGATTTTTCATTTTATTTTTCATCTGTGCAGCCTCAGCATGGTGATTTTTTTGTATTCAATTAAACGGTCGTTATTAAGAATTAGTGTCTTTTTCGGTTGACATGATTTATGTGCTTGACGTAGCTTTTACCGTTGATAGTATTTACAACCTTTTGTTTCACGCATTTTTTTATAATAAATTTTCTTTCATTTCAAGTATATTTTCGACTAACTTCTATTGCTTTGTGTTGCTTGTGACTCTTCGGACTTCAAACAGATTGTGATCTATTATGAAGTGCATAAATTTGTTTGCGTGTGTAGCTTTGTATAATTTTTGCAACGAATAGAAATCTCGTTGTTTGTAAAATGTTAAATATAAAATATAATGATACAGAAACCTTCTCAAAACATGTATACAATAACTCTGGAAAGTTTCACTGCCAATGTATCATTCGTTAAGGAGCCTATAAATAACATACAAGCTTACAAATTTTATTTATATAGATTCGCAAATATCCGACAGTACTTGTAATAAAAAAGTAATGTATTAAAATTGCTCTTACCTTCGTGTGAAACCATAAAATTTCATATTTATTTTTTCAAGTGTGCGTATTTTATCTCAGGCGCATGATTCATTTTAATGTTTTTATGTAAAGTGTATGCCTTTCTTCATTTTTAACAGTCGACGTTGCGGCATTAACCGTCCGAATATTTGCGACATTATTTATTTTTTCCCGCTAACGATTTCGAAAACCGCAACATCGCCCCCCTTAACTAACGAAACAATCTTCGTATATTACGCCGTTTACCATAAAGTATGTAGTGCTCTCTCCTCGCGGCACAATGCCACCAATTTTCCCTAAAATACGACCGACTAAGGAGTGTATTCTTTTATTCCTTTCAGAAAACTGCCTGAACACGGCGAAGAAGAAAGCCACGACGTTCTCTAGACTTCTGCGAGGCTTAAAAACGGCACATCGAAAAGAAAAACATGGAAACTGCTCGCCGAAACAAGCGAGACAAGCCAGGGCTCAAGGGTTACCTCCGCAAAGGGTGAGTTTGCATTCCGCCATACATTTTAGTCGCACGCCATACTAATTTATATTATACAACCGTTTTATTTTCAAAATAGAGAAAAATTTATTTCTTCACCCAAATGTTTTTTTTAGAATAATGTTTTCATTTTGATTTTCACATCGTATATTTGTGTTATCATTGTTTGAATTTGATGTTTTTTTAACCAATAGATTTAATCTACCTTATAACAACAAGATGTGTTGAATTATTTTTTGATTGACTCCATACATATCATTTTATACAGAAGGGAGTGTGAGGTATGATTGGTACATGTAGAGAATTGATACAAACGAATTAAAAAGAAAACGTCACACTACATACATAGTTAAAAGTTTGACTAAAATATTGCTCTTGTAGTTGCTCAAATCATTTTACTAACTACTAGAGCAATATTTTGCTCATTCTTATAAATATGCAGAATGCTGTATTCTTTTTAATTCATTTGTACTAATCCTCCCCCACTTCTTCTGATTGATATGTATTAGATCAACATGATACTTTTTTCATGAAAAATCGAATTTTATCATTCAACAAGTCGTCTCATATGCTTTATAGTACATTTTCATGTATTTTTTTTTTAATCGAAACTCAATTATTTTAGAATTTAAATCGATTGTTACCATTTTTGAGACCATTAGGAGTTAGAGACCAAAACCATTCAGATTTGGAATTGTAGTTAGCGTCATACATCCTTCTTTATAGCATTGATCCTACTGCTATTCAATTCAATAGTTTCCGATTATAATATAAATTTCTAACAATACATGAGACTTTAAAGAATTTCAACATGTTACAACTGCAATATTTTACAAATACGTATACATATACGAGTTTTTGCGTAAGAATGCGCTAACGATTCGCGTTAATTCAAGCCGGAGCGCAATAAAGGAGGCTGCGGCAAATTTATTCAAGTCGCGTGTTTACACGTACTCGGTATTCAGTTATTCTCTTAGGCAACTTCGGGGATGGGAAATTCGCGTACATATGTATAAGGAGACACAGAGAGAGGCTTTATTGCAATCTTAACGACACTATCTCACGGGGAGGTTTCGGTTCCGACTCGCCTCTTCCTCCCCTCATAGGGTGGAAGGCACTTGAGTAATTTTCCCATTAATTTGTCGTGCACCAATAAAACCTAGCGCCAGAAGGGATGCGCCGTTAAGATAACTAACTGCTCGACGGTTTGCATATGCTCCGATGGTCGAACGTCTCCGCGGAAACTTGGCTCGTTTTAATTGTCGTTTTGACTGCATTTGATTGTACTTGATTCATTTTTTTAATAATTTTAGTGTTAAAATATAGTATATAGGGTTTTTCGATAGATACATTTGAGCTTTGACAGTTAATTTTGATCATACTGGTGAATCTGCATCTGTCAAGTATGACATTTCTTACTTATGAAATGCTAAGCTTCATTTACTAAATTATTGTTAGTCATATTGAAGTTGTAAATGTAATTGCATTAATTCTGCGATATACGATAAAGGGTTTTTTTATATGTGGAAACTATTTAGAGGAAGACATCGTATCCTGAGAAGTTACTGTAACTGCATATGCAATATGACTTGCACCGTCACAATATAAAAAGGCCCTCTTTTACGATTCATTATTTTTTTACTTTTCAATATATTGTTCAATGAACTTATTTTTTCAATATTACCAATCGTTTATTCTAAAAATATCAATTCATAACTAGAAATTATTTACATATAAATAAATTAATGTTCCATATTAAACATTTCCAAGAAAGCATTTCAAACGCCAACAACCCTCTTCCAAGAATCATAACCATCCTCCCAACCCATCGAACGACATTGACGACTCAATATAATGTCTTGCAATGACATTCTACCTGAAACCTACAACCGAACTACATTAAGACAGCTCAAGTTCATAATTTACAACCGCACCGTTGAACCTGAGTTACTGTCACACTTCCGACACAACCTTTCGAACGCTAACCCTTTTCCCGGGAATCAAAGCCGCCTCCGAGAAAACACCCACAGTACCAAGTCTCCCCATAGAGCTGCCCGCGTTATTTGCGATGTATTCTTCGAGCGCGTGACCGCAGAGCGCTCCGCAAATTCCGCCGTCGGAAATTTTAATGCGAAATCTATTATTTATTACGAACTCCACACAAAATAAGGGGATGATGGTGAAAAGGGGCTCCAGAAGCGCGCGCGCCACCGTTTGGGAATTAATGCGATGCTAGGTGTTTTATTATGGCGCTCGCCTAGTGCGCGAAGCTTAGGCAAACGTTGCGGTGCATCGAGCGCTTTCGGCATACTAAACGACCAAGGTTTTCTTGAATTGTTATGGCTTTGCATAAATAAAACGTCTCTGAGAATTTTCAGAATTCAACTTAGAAAGTTAAATTTTGTTATTTCGGTTTTAAATATTCATATTTATGCTCTTGTGAGGAATCTTGGACGCTTTTGTGAAATGTTTTTTTTTCGCAATATATTCACGATATCGGTATGTAGTTTCTTTTATATTTTGAAAACTGTACAAATGCAGTTCTAAAAGTTGCATTTGACATCAAAATTGAAATGATTTCCAAGAATTTTTTTTAAATTCAAACACTATTAGGAAAAATTTATTGTTAGGGTGTATAAAATTAATATTTTATTGATAAATCTTGTTTTTATCTATTTTCTTGATGCTTCTATACATAGAATTGTCAATAAAATATTTTTTCTACACATTTCGACTATAGTTGGATAATAATCTCTTTCGAGTATTGTTTTCGTTCAATCCTTTTTTTCCTAAAAAATCATTCCAAATGCCAGGTTCAATAATAAGAACGGCACTTGATCACTCTATAAATGACGAATGAAGAGCATAAAGAATACAAGTGATCTTTATTATCGAAATTGAGTACAGAACTAACTCAATTACGAAAAAAGTCACTTGTACTCTTTGTGCTTTTAAGTCGTCAAATAATATTTCAATAAATGAACTCAGTTAATGAAAATTTTACAGAAAAATTCAACATTTCTCAAATTCATTTAAAAATTGTCCAGAATCTATTCAATAGTGTTCGTATGCATGATAATCACATTTTTCATAAATCTACAGAATTACGTACTGAGCTTTCATCCGAGTCTTGTTAAGTTTCAGACCGAGAACGTTTCTATCGAAAAGTTTCCACCATAAATAAAGCGAATGCAATAAAAGTAATAATATACGAACATGTACTAATCGGAAAGTTTATAGTCGGGCGGCTCGCTTGACCAATGCCGTTCCTCGCACACTTGGCTAGTTGCGAAACGCACATTAATCTTGCCACTTTTTCCTCTGCCATATAAGAGCCGAGGGTGTCGGCATGAAATATTGCGTATAGGTGAGACTCCATGAACCACTAATAAAACCGGAGGGGTTATTTCCGACGTCTGAGCTCACTTTAGACGTGACATTTTCCGACTGCAACTCGCGGAAAATGCATTTTCGAATGTGAGAAAATTATCAATCAACGCATGCTTTGTGAATTTAAGTTTGTTTCATATTGAGGATCATTTCCTTTCTTTTTCTTTTTAAGTTAACTAGGAAGTTACTTCAACTATGAACTGTCCAAATTCGTGGAACAGAGATGGGTTTGCGATAGTTCATAGTTGATAGTTGACTGCAATTCTCTAGTTAATTAATTAAATAATTTAAAAACGGCTTTTAATCAATTTACAGTTATTTCATCGAAAAAAAGTCAATTAAGCACCCTCAAGGGTATCCTATAAAGATATTAAACTATTTTTGTTTCAAGTGCACTTACTTTATCTTTTTAATTGACTATGAGCAAATAATGTCATATTTTTACATGAAATTCGATAGAAAGTGTTTGTTTTGTATTTTCAATTAATAAATTCGCAGCTACTTGTACATTTGAAGAAAAAATCTTTCCACCATAGCTATCAAAATTATAACATACATAGAGCAACAAACATCAATATTTCTTACTACCCACAACAAATCGGCATTTTCATATGAAAATCGTTCAAAATTTCATTCGATATTAAGCTATAAAAGCTCGTAAAAGCTATATTACTCGGAAAAACACAAACTCATAAAATGGTGCTATTATTATATTAGATTAAATTTAAAATTTGACAGGTATCGTTTGGCTCCTGATATCGTTTTCGAATAGTGTATTTTTGGCACACCTCTAGATCGCCGTTTCTCAGAAATGAAGCTGCGAGCTTTTGGGGGGGCTGAGCCCCCATGGGGGCCCCATTGTATGAAATATGCTGACGATGCTGTTGCAATTTGGCTTCCAGAGCCACTCGATACATCTCTTCTTTCTTCAGGACCTGCGCAAGTCGACTTCCGCCCGCTTGAACTTTAATACTGCGAAGACATCTTTCGCGACAGCCTGACGGAGTTCTTTTTTTTTCCTCCTTAGCTCCAACGAAGCGCTCTTTCTCTATCTATCTGTCTTTTCTTTATACTTGTGTGTGTGTGTTTTTCTCTTTTTTCGTCAATTTTTCACCAAATTGAAAGGGCACTTTCATGTTTCGGCTCACTTCCTTTTTCCTCTCGCTTGTTCCCTCTGTCTCTGTCGTCCCGCCGATAAAAATCACATTGAAAAACGTCGAGTTTCATTCTTGAGAAAATGTCTCTTAGGTTCGAGGGAGCGCGTGTGACGATAAGACTTTTCAAAGGCGACTGACTTAAAACTGAAATCTCGAATCTTCTTCGTACACTCATTGTTGAATTAAACGTCCTCGTTTATAATATACATATTTTATTTTCAATTTATTATTACAATTTTATTAAATGGTGCTACAGTTCGAATCGGATCTAGACCTCTACTTCACAATTTTTTGGTTAAGAATAGTAGCCCTTAGAGCAAGCATATATTGGCTATGAATAGTACAAACTATAAGGTTAAGGACTTGTCCATATGACAGGTGTTTTACGTGCATTTTAATAGAATACTTTCAACTTACTATTGGCAACTGGTAGCTATTGCCTTTGACAGTTTAATTGCAATTAATCGTCCATAACATGCACCAAGTTCCCTATTGAAACGTGCATAAAACATTTGTCATGTGGATAGGGCCTAAAGGTAACAGAAACCAATCACTTCGAGTAAAAGATCTGGTCACTGATAGATGTCGCCCAAATTTAATATTTTCTCAAAATAATATGATTTATTTTAAATATATGTATGATATTTATTTATCCAATTATCGGTTAGGGTTTTTATTAGAACATTTGTCTCCCTAACGATAAAATCAGTTTCGTTTTATTTGTGCGCCTAGATTAGACCTCTCAGAGGCAACAACCCTTATTGACAGCTTCCACTGTTTATCATGACATGGGTCGACATTTCAGCGAATTAATTTAAATGACGGTTCTGCGTTGTCTCGAAAGAAGCAGTCTACGAAAATGTTTACGAACACTAAGTTAATTTATCATCTCTAATGAATCTCGTGTCACGCTACTCAGATTCGATCGGCTCTCGATGTGAACTTCGAATTTTCCAAGATTAGGACCGGTAGTTCTATCTAAATTAAAACATTCAACTACGATTATAGGATGGTCGTTTAGCTCGCTCGAATCAAATTATTATCGTCGGAATTTTACACGTGCAATTCGGCAAAACGCTATTCCGGATACGAGAGATCCTTTCGTCCTCGATATAGATAGGAATTTATGCGGAAGTTTGGCTAAGTCGGCGATATTTTACGCGATACGTTCATCCCTTATCGCATTACACGCGAATAATATCAAATTATTACCGTTAGAGATTTTAGAAGTATCGATTATGCCGTATGAGCGCTCTTACGAGCACATCTAGATTTTTCCTTGATATATGAGTTTTTTTCGGCTCACTTTGGCTATTATCGTTCTTAGGAAATATTCCGTCAAGGTATCATAAACCGAAGATTGATAGCGTACGTGCTCCATTATAGAAACGCGTGTTTAAAATTTACTGAAGCGAGTTTTAGAGTTATGCCCTACATAAGTGTCATTCATGGAAAAAAGGCTTCGTAAAGATAGTCATTGATTTTGATTAAACTTTGTAAAAATGTAGAATAGTTGTAAATACAGAAAACTCAAGTCTCGATTATTTTTCAGATTAGCTGGTCTCAGTATATTCGCTAAGTACGCTAAAAAAATAACTTTTTATATGTTTGGTTCAATATATAACGATATTATTATTGTTGCGTTATATTTTTGATGATATATCGTTATATTTCATATAAAATATTATCGTTAGTATAACCTAGCAAATATTTTTAACTTTGACCAGAGATAACTGAAGACAGTTGAGTTGAGAGTTGCGTTTTCCAACTTAACAATTTTTTTATGTCTATGCTTACTCTAAATTTCTACAAAGTTTCTTCAGAATCAATGGAAACCTTTATGGTGTTTTTCCTCAATAGAATCAAATATCAATATGTTTTTTTATTCCGTCTGAAAAATATTATCAGGTGCACAAATAATTCACAGCCGATCACAATCGTATTCCCACAGCGCGACACAACTCGAATATTCTCCTTATCTTTCGTTATTTTTCCAACATTAACATATCCTTTTTGTTTTTTCGTATGATCCATTCTCGGATAACGACACACATTCTCTCCTTACTACAATATTTACACGTCGCTCGATATTCGGCACACAGAGACACCGAGAAAAAAAAATCCGCACTCGCTATGAATATTTCCTCCTCCTTTCGCCTTAATACGCACGCATGCGTTATATTTATGTATTTTCGCGTATTCCTCCGTCGCATTACGCATGTTTACTTCGAAAATATCACACAAAAGAGGCCTCAACTTTTTCTCGGAGCTCTGGTTTGGGGTCATTCGGGGACTCGCGTTATTCGCGCCAGAGACGTCGTTAAAGGGGGCCAAAAGTGGCGCATTTACAAACATGTTTCTGCCATAATTTCCCTCGTGCGTAAGGACATTCAGAAGAATATTCCGGAAGAGGGGTTTTTTTTCGCCCAGGCTTCGTTTTTTTCGAAGCACATGTGCGCCGGGGTTCGTTTATCCTTTTCGCAAATCACTTGCGAACTGGGCCTACGCCGTAACGGAATCTTATCCCTGGAGAATGTGTTGTGTGTATAGGTATTGGGAATGGAAACTGTTTCGTGTTTGTAGTATTTTTTTTTTCGTTCGTGTGTGTGGGGAAAAGGTGTGCATGGTTAGTTAGTCAGCTGTTTGCGCGTCGTAAGGCCCTGAGGGATTTGTACTTCGGGGTTGATTCGCACTATCTATTGGAGTAAGCTGATATATTTTTTATCAAAAATATCCTTGTATGTTCGAATACTTAGATCTGATAATATTTTTTTCTTGAGTCGAATTTCCTAACCTTGGTTTATTTATTAGAAGCCAATCACTTCATCTAATAGCTCACACCATATGAATCATGCGGCTGCTGATAGATGTCATCCGAATTGTTCGGCATACACATACAATAATACGATTGGCACATTAGGCATCAAGTTAGCATTAATAATATTAAAATATAAATGATAAAATAAATTATATGTAGAATTAAGCGGTCGAAAGTATCATGCAATGAATCTTTCCGAATCCAATCTGCGGTTATGTTTGCTTTTCGAAAACTTTCCGCTAATTTGCTCTCTGTTTGATCTGTCGAAATGAAAACGGCTGATTTCATCTTAAAGACAGTCAGATTTGGAAATTTATTTTCACATTGTCAACGCCACGGGGCTCGGGACCGAACGACGAAAACGGTTTATCTGCTTTTCCGTTCGGTTTTCCAATATATCGACTCTTGCAGCTTATCTTCGTGGAAAAGTTCACTTTATCTACCGTTCGCAATTATCTTACTTTGCCTCGACGGATTTGTGTGCTTCCTATGTAACGTATACGCACTTGAATATTCAATGAGAGCTCCCTAATAACTGATAAATTTGGAAAGAAAATTTTCAAATTTTTCATTCATTCAATAGTTTGAAAGAAAATTTCATTTGTACAAAAATTAATTCTACTTTCAGTGAACTTTCATATGAGCATACACCATTTTGCGATATTATTTCTGCAAAAGCTCACTTTCTCTCCTTGTATTATTGATACACGTAATGGCAAAGAGGACGTTTCCGTTTACTTATTCTATGACTACCTCCTTCCCAAGTCAATACCATTCGACTACGACGGTTTCCCTCGAATTTAATACTCTTGAGTAAATATTTTAATGTATCAAATCAAAACGTATATATTTAGCTTCCATCAGAGCCAAATGAAAATTTTTCGTTCGGTTCGTATTGGTTTATGGAGCGTTGCAAAAGATAAATATAAATTCAACTTTTACGTCCACTTGAAAATAGCTTCGTCTATATTGCTTGATAAAATTTATTTAAAATTAACATCGTTTATAAAAGTTTCGCATAGTAGTAATAAATTTTACATTCAGTATGTGCAAATATTTCAAACAATAAAAATACATACATTTTCACGATGAACTAACTAACACTGCCCGAGTCGTTTGCGAAGTTTAACAGAAGAGATATAAAGTTAACATGACTAAATGGCATTTTCGTGAGCATTACGCGACTATTTTACACATAAAGCGGGGCTAATCTGTTACTCATTCACTCGCAACTTTATTAATCTAATTTAATTTAAAGTCGTAAACTTTTACTGCACCGATATACATACAACTACGTGCATTCGATGCAACTGTTAGTCAGGCTTTTAGTTCGCAACTTTAACACACACAATATATTATATTATATGAACATGCACAGGACTCTCGCATTATCAGACCGGTTCATATTCAAAAATTTCTCATTCGCAAATTTGCATAGTAAATTCTTGAATTGCAGCTAATATATCTCCGTTTCCCGCGGGTGTCTAGAAAGTGCATAAATTCCGACTCGTTGAAGTATCGAGACTCTCAAGGGTTTCGAAGTATTATAAAATATGCTCTCCATACCGTCTTTGTGTGGAAGTTTTTAGATTTCGTGCTTTCAGAAAATTTCAATAAATATTGAATTCCAATAGATTATTTTTTGGTCTCCTGTAATCAAAAAGAAAACTAAGTTTACGAAACAGCTAAAAAATTGAAACTTTAGTTCAATTAGGACCGTTGTGAATTAAGGAAAAAAAATTGTTTTTATATGAAAATGTATTACGCTAGCTTTTGTAATTCAGTTTTGCTCGAGACTCTTTAAACTTTGAGCTAATTGTGAACTGTTGTCTAGTAATTTCCGTTATCGTTCTTGTAGTAAATTGTGTCATGTGTGTTGACGATACCATAATATTTGCTACAACTGGGCTACGAAAAGGCCTACTTGAGAACTGTCAAACGATAGAAATTCCGTTGTTTAATTTTAAAATATAATGATGCAGAAAGTTTCTCAAATAGATATAATATCTAAAAAGTTCAACTACCAAATAATAAGCTGTTAAGCAGTCTATAAATAACGAACATTCATTTTTATCTATACAGAGATGTAAGATACGTTTCGGGCGTAGATAATATTTTCGCGCATCCTCGTATGATTTCTTGCGTTACCGTTAAGACCTTTACGAACCAAGAAAAAATTAAGATCATTAATTTTGTAACGGCAATTGATGGCGTGCGTGCGTGCCTCTAGAAGTTACGTGCCACGGGTGCCAAAATCGGAACTGCAGATATCCGCGGGGGGCTCTCTTTTATACGAAAACGGATCGTATCGACTTTTTAACGACTCGAATATTTCCTCAGTTAATTCGACCCTTTTACATATACCGCTCTCAATAATAAAATGGAATTTGAATGAACGAGAAAACGATGAAAAAGTATTTTTTTATAGTGGCGCGTCCACACGTAAGCCGGCGGCTTGCGGCGCCAAAACACAATATGTATATTGTACGAAAAAAATATTTTTGATTATAATTTACATTATTTTGATAGAATTAGATTAAGGTTTGATTCACTATGATATTACATAAATTAATTGATATCATCGATTGTTTTTTTTTATTCGAAATTCAGTTATTGATCGTAATATTGCATTCCAATGGACAATATAATACTAAATACTTCGAAAATTTTTCATTGAAATAAATATTATGTAAATAATTTTTCTTTTAAATCAAATAATTTACTTAATGATATATATTTTTATCTTTATTTTTATGAATGGCCATTTGTTGAACTTTGGCTCGAAACTTTCTTACGAGATTGATCTATGGCCACATTTTGAGCCGGTTTTCCACGGTGTGATTTAAGGGGGTGCGGTTGTGGAAAATCGAAATTGCATCTCGTAAGAAATGTGCATTTCAGCATTTCTCAAGACACCCTATTAACCGAGTGAAATATTTCAAGA
Organism: Cheumatopsyche charites; assembly: GCA_024721215.1. NCBI lineage: Eukaryota > Metazoa > Arthropoda > Insecta > Trichoptera > Hydropsychidae > Cheumatopsyche > Cheumatopsyche charites. The sequence continues at coordinate 3,497,476 of CM045583.1, forward strand.
AAACGTACCCATTTCACTCGAATTTTCGAATGAAATATGAATGGCTTTATTTCAAAATTTTCTCGTTTTTCTTTTGAAAAGTGTATCGTAAGAAACTCACGATGCGGTTCGAATAAAATTCCTTTCGTTTCAGATAAAAATCCGACTCGAAAGCTCGTTTGCTCTTTGCGAAAGCAAATAAGCGCATTTCACACGAGCACAGCACGCATTGGAATGCACACGAGTGCAACTGTGGAAAACTCGCTGACTCTGAACGTTCGACGCTGAAAATGCATATATGAGCCGTTCAGAGCTTAACGTGATTAACTCCACTTTTGAAAAAAATATTTAAATATAAAATCACTCGGTAAAGTCATAACTTTTTATATCTTTAATGAATAACAAAGATAAATACCATTAAAAGAACAAAATTTGAGAGTCATTTTAATTAATTCTGAACTGATCATATCTATAACTCATTGTAAACAAAATTTGAATTTTTGAAAAATTGAATAATGACGCTGCATCATTGATAGTTTTTTCTTGATTTTTTGTTTTATGAAGTTAGTCAAGTTTAGTTCTGAAATGCATATATGCATCCGTGCGCACACATTTCTCGAAAGCCATTCCTCGCTCACAATACGTACATATCCGCGTGGGAAATGAGGAAAACTGGCTCTCGTAAAGGATGTCTCCTTTCTCTTGTATATTTACACCTGGGCTGCCGTTTCGGACCGAAATAACGAAAAACAAGCAATCCTCTCCTCTTTTCTCTCTTAGGGTACATTCTTGAAAGGGAGATTCGGCGCAGTCGAAAAAAAAGCGTTTCTTTCACTGCTCCAATAAGAACGAGTCGACTACGCTCTGGCGTTTGAATAATTCCTGGAAGCTCTCCTTGTGTCGTGTGAGCTTTGGAAAAATTGTAAAGAATATACGTTTTGCGATAAAAGTCGACATATCATTTCATATTGTATCGTTTATTTGATGTTTTCTTTGACATTATATAAACATATGTATTTGTAATATAAAAATAAATTTTATTGTATTTCAATCAGTATATGTACTTGGGATGTCTGGATTGAATCCTGTCGATTCTGACTTTAAGTACATATGTTGTTTTTCTTAATCAATTAATTGAAATAGTGACACGATTGTTTCTTTTAAATATTTTATCCATTTAATTTGAAAAAAAAATGATGACTTGATGTTTGACAAAATGATTCTTCAAAGTAATCACCTTTCACGTTATTTGTGTCAATTAAATTCGATCGATTTAGTGACACATTTTGTGGACTCTCGTTTATTTTTCTGATTATTTAGCTTAAATTCTATAATATAAAATGAGAAACATGAAATGATAAATAAACAAATACGACTATCTCACGAGCCACTTCTGCAACAAATAAAAGCGAGCGCCTCTAGAAAATGTCAACGAATACGTTCTAGAAATCTTAAAGGCAACGTCCCACCGTGGCATTATTAAAACTTTTCGAATTCGCATCGCCACTCGTAGTAGTAGCTGCAGCGTATAACATTATGCAGCGCAAGCGAAAGGTCCATTGTTTCTTGTTGTAATATGAAATTACGAGCACCTGCCTTCCGGCCGCGCCGAGGGATTAGGCGCACACATGCACAACCGATATAAGTACGGTCGCCATTTTTGCGCATAGTCTAGCGGACACTTTTTGCCCGCTCTCCTTCCGCGGCAGCGTCTCGAGTGGCGAACCACTTGCTATTTAGCCCGCGGTGCGCCCACTTTTTTCAACCCCATGTCGTCGCCGTCGTCATCATCGTCACTCTCGCTTTTCACAGAGAGACAAAGGGGAGAAAGGGTCTTTCGCCCCAGACGAGAGAGTGAGAGTGATGCGACAAAAAAAGCTAGGAAGCGGCTGTGAAATGGCGACGCCGGCGTCTCGGCGTCTGGCCTCGCTCTTTGTCTCAAAGCCTCCGCGAAAAAAGTCTATTATTGTGATGTGATGTGATGTGATGTTTCGTACGATGATGATTATGGTGATGCGTATAATAATGTGTTTTTAGGGTGTGTGTGACGTGTTTCCTCGCGAGCGAATGGGAGCGTTGTGCTAGTCTGGGTTTAGGATCGGTATTGTTTCTGCTTTCGTTAACTCATCATAGAATTGCAGTCAGTATTCCAAATATAAACTGTCGAAAATCTGTCTCTGTTCGAGAGTTTATAATTGGAGGACTGGGTGTAGCTTTATATTTAGTTAACTAAAGCAGTGAAAAGAACGGTCCTCAATTTTCGTATGGACGTTTCAATGCTGATATTTTTATGAACGATTCATGAAATATGCATGGTTTTAATAACATCGACACGTTTTGTGATTTTGCTGTCGTTTTATTAATCAACTAGTTGCTAATTCTATCATTGATTGAACTTTATGATACATAATCAGTTGATAGTGCAGCGGTACTAAGTTTTTGTGCTTTCTTCGTTGATTCAGGGTGATCGTTATTCTTGGTTCGATTCCTCTCGAATTCTAATGATTCACATGACGTTTTTCTTAATTTAATTAATTGATATGGATATTATTTTGAATATTTCATTCGAAAAGAGTGTCAATTTAACATTTTACGAAACGATTCCTAAATATAATTACCATCTATCTTGTCTGTGTCAATTATATTTGATCGATCTAGCGACACCTATTGTGTGCTCTCTGACTTACTATTTAGCGTTTTCAACCTATCATCTCTCTTTTTCACTTAAACTGTAAATGATATCAATCGATAGTTAAATTATTGGTAGCCATATTTGTCGGAATAAATAAAAAAAAACGTATTTTACGTACGTACAGTTGGAAAAGCGTCCCGCGTTCGATTTCCTCGACTTTTCCGCGGCGCAAACGATAAATTCAACGTCCGTTTATAATATCTCAGGACCAGGATCATAATCCATCTCGCAGGATAATCACCTGGAGGCAATGAGCTGTGCTGACAACGGGGTGTGGGGTGTTAAATTGGCGGTCATCAGTCAGAGTTATTCGGCCGTCCGAATCGACGTGGGGAGAGATGGGGATGGCAACCCTTAGAGAGGCTTAGCACCACCAATCCAAAAAAGGAAACCGACTTGCAGCCCCTGATTGTTTTAATCCTCCTTTCGCCAAATCCTCGCCTAATGAAAGTAACCGTCTTGCCTCAGAAGTCTGAAACGAAGTGTTGATTCGAACGTTGTCATCAAAAAGACAATGGGAAAATGTATGGACCGCGGTACTCATTGAAATAGTCATAATTTATATATCACATTGTAATTTTATCATACTAATCACATGACTCATAATAATAATAAGTACTAATTGTTTACATAAAAATTGTCGTATGTGTAAAAAATGGCATTGAAATCAGATCTATTGGAGCTTGGTACCAATTTGTCCATTTCATCAATTTCAAAATATTGATTTTTTGAATTGGAACTTTTCATTTCACACGTGTTGATTCTCGTACGGGGATAATCTCGGAAAATCTGCGGAAAATCCCCTAACGCCTAAGCGATAAGACGATACCTCGAATTTTTTCTTCGCATTTTCACTTTGTCGCAGGATTATCGCCATTAGTGTGCAGTCGCAAAATTATAATCCTTTATCGCGTATACGCAGCTAGAAGAGGATTATTTATATATGTATTTTTTTATACGTGTATACATCATTTTTGTGCTTAACCCGAGCGGACGTTTCTCTTTTGTACCGCGGGTACGAAGGTAGATAAATTTGCGTTCTTTTTTCATATAATGATAATAATATAACACGACGAAGAATTTTCCCAGGAAAGCGTATCGCACGAGAACGACTCGCAGCCGTAATAAATGTCGCCGAGTCCCGAAAGTTAGTCCTGTAATTAATATGAAGATTAAGCTCTGTCTTTTATTCTTTGTTTTTCCGGGAGATGCTTTTTCGCCTCTGCGACGATTCTGCGATTTCTGCTTTGGCGCAGATATGTGAGAATTCCGCTCGAATCGTTCGAGTATTACGAATGAAATATTAGCTATGGTCGTAAATTATTTATCTTTGCTTACGTAACTGGAATATATTTTTTCTTTTTACGAAGAAAAAGTGTTTTATTCCGATATAATTGCTCAATTCTTCATTGAGTATTAACTGTTTAATATAATAATACAATAAAAAGCAATTAGACTTTTGAAAATATCAATATATATCTGGTTAAAAAAAAGTTTTTGTATGATGAAAATGAGCATAATCTATCATGGCCGAAAATAGTATTCTCAAAGCCAAAGTTGTCAAACTGTAGTGTCTAAACATATTATCATTCCTCATTGTGAATCATTAATTCACGTTTGTAATCATATCAGATACCCGAAATTGTGCTATTGATTTTATACGCTCATGCTTCTATTTATGAACTGTAAAATCTCCTGTAGAGTGACGAAAGACAAAGACAGACATATGTAAGTATATACGTTCATCTTTGTTTCTCAGCTCTTGTCTGAATAATTGACAGTTTTTAAATAGTATAGCATCTAAGCGGACACAAACAGACAGAATTCGCCTATCATAAAATTTGATTATTTTTGTTCAATGTATTGACAAAAAATGTTTTACAACGCAGAAAAGAAGTGATGGAAGCGCCCTAAAGTCGACATTTGTTCTACTTATCATAAAATTTGTTTAAATTAAGCAAACCCCCGAAAGAAGAGAGGGAAGACGGAGGGATGTCGCAAATATTAAAATTCCAACCCCGCGCAAAGGCACAGGCCGAAAAATAAAGGACCGAGGAAGGACGAAAAAAAATCGCCGCCATTTCGGTTTGATCCTGGCTCGTCGCGGGATTGCGGTTCCGCCTTCTTCTTTATCAGAACTAAAATAGAACTTCGGCGAGCAGAGCCTCGAGTAAGCTCTGTGGGAACTTCGACAATGTGGGCTGCGATGGTGTAGAGCGAGCCCTACCCCCGAGTTCTTAATGAAATCGGGAAGAGTCTGAGTGAGGATCGGGATAGGGGTTGTCGTGATTTCACGACGTTTTTAATTTCGTTTTGGGAATATTTCTGAGACGTTTTCGAGGAATTTTCGTTTGGGAGTTTCGAGTTTTGGGAAATCTGGGTCGATGGATGTGCCGCGTGATGAATGTTTTGAGAAAGATCAGTTCATTTGTTCGTTTGGGTCGATATTAGTTTTTTATGTATTTTTGGATACTTTTAGGGAGATATTTTATAAAAATAAGAAATGAGGAACATAAAATATTTGTGAAGAATGAAAATTCAATTCTCAATTTTTTTTTAGTTATAACGGATAAAAAATTAGAATATCTGTTAGGTGCACTTAAAAAATAATATTTTATCCTGCTTATAAGTAATATAAGTTGAACAAACCAAGTAAAGGAACTTCCTTTCAAACGTTATTTTTATAGTGCACTTTACAAATATCAAACTTTAACTAGAGATAACTAAGAAACTGTTGTAAGTTGCATTTTCCTTCTTCATAACTATTTCATACCTACACTTACACTTCATTTCTACAAATTTCATTGAAATCAATGGAAACCCTTATGAAACCTCTCCTTATAAGAAAATTTATTTTGTAACATTTTTCACGTATTCACTTACTAAATATTTTTTCCCGGCACACAAATCAAAATAACCGATTGTTCATTCGCCGGTCACGTCGTCGTAATATTTACCGCATGCATTATTAGTTCACAATGCAACAACACATTTTCACTTCAGATTTTCCGACAACGTCTCCATCGGCGAGCACGAAACTTTCTTTCGCTTCAGAATTCTCAGAACGATATAATCCGTTGCAGATTAGCACTATTTCCGCCAACTGCAAACCTGATTGATGGACTCGTGGCGTGTTCTAAGCTAAAACACCCACCTACAATTTTCCTGGGTAGGGAAAAAAATGAAAACACGGAAAACGAACGAACCGCGGTTGTTTACGATCACTTTCCATCCACTCTGATGAAATGTCAACAGGGAAACAATCGTGGCTTTATTGATTTTGTTCGTTCGAGCGAAGCTTTTTTTTTCGTACAAATGCGTGCTTGCACCTAACGATAGGGAGGATTAGGATTGTGCGGATTATGTGCGAAGGGCGATTGAACGTCCGAAATGGGGAACTTTGTAAGTGGCGACTTGGGAAATTTTCTAAAAATCATGTCGACGCCATGCCGTTTGGGCCGACGGCCATTTTGAGCGCGATTCGATGCCGAATTTTTCTCGCTTCATACATAAAAATTCGATAAACAATTACATTTATGGTGCTTGGGAGTGTTTTTGCAATTTTTGTTCAGGTAGAAAACAAAAACAGCGAGTCTGATGTATAATTTTGTGTGGAAAACATCGCTTCATTAATTTTCATGTTCATTATGCAATAATAAAGTAACGTTGTTTTTAACACGTTAAAGGTCGTTATGAAACATAAAATTGATGAGATGTGTAGATATCTTACTGTGTTCAAATTTTCGTTCATACCTAACTTTATAACAGCTCTATTCTGGGTGTATCTGTTTGTATGTGTGTGTGTCCATGTAACGCTCCAAAATTGCGTTGATATATTCAATAGGTTTAATGATGATGAAATAGTTTATTTTCATAAACCTTACGTAAGCTTCTTAAATCTATATCTCGTATTATTTCAAAAACTCTTTTTCCGAAGAACGTTCAAAACTAATTTATATTTCGGACACAACTCGATACTGTGTAAACACAATCAATGGTTGAATTTTCCAAGCTAACAAACAAGTATCCTCTTCCTCGAAAAACACAATAAAAAAATCCCTCGATAAAAACACACACACATAAGAAATACCAAAAAAAAAAAATACTTCCAAATCGCCCGATCCTCTGCAGAAAAACCAACAGAACGACAACAAGCCATACCCCGCTTAACGAAGATCAATTCTATTAATACCTAACGAAGTCTACCTCGTCAGCATCTCTAATGCCCCGAGATTGATTCAATCTTTTACTCGAGACTTTTTCGGATTTTCTTCGTGTATATACAGGGTGGGTCAAAAGTCCGTCTGTGGCAATTTGTCTCGAGTGACCCGGGGTTGATTGGTGAGGTTAAACGCCCTCGGGCACGGGTCGTCGTTTGTCACGAAGAGATCGCGAAAAAACCGCGCGATCTCTCTTCGGGTCAGGTTTGTGTTTTTGGGTCGAATCTGGGTCAGGATGCATCGTTTGTCGAATGGGAGCGTTGACTTTGGTCGTTTGTCATATAATGTGATAAAATTTGCCGGATCCATTCTAAGAATCTGAACGGATATACTGACTGTGTTATACTTTCGCACAAAATCAATTTTCGAAATAAATCGTCTTTAAAAACTTTTTCAAAACAATTGAATTTTAGAAAATATGCGAAGCACTGAATTGTGCTCAGTTTAGGTACATACCATTTGTACAATAGAATTTCATTTAACTCGTTGTGGACGGGTGCAATAATTTTCAGCATACACATAGTTAAGACGAGTCCCGCGTTCGTGTGTTTTGTCTACTGTAGAACTTAACATCATCTTGGAGGGAAAAAACAGAAAATTTATTCCATATTAAATCAGTTTCATTTATTTGAAATTTTTAACTCAATTCCTGAAAGAATTTAGTTCTATTTCAAAGAATTTTATGGCATCGAAAGTTTCCCTTAAAAAATCGCCCATTTTCGGTAGATAACTCATGAAATTATTTATCGTCCTTAAAGTGTTAACAAACACTTAACATAGTAAGCTATTCACACAACGAACAATACAAAATGATAAAATTGACTCGCTTAGTAAACGATGTTTTACATAATGAGTGACAAAAATAATTGTAATGGAAAAATTAACGATTTGCTTAATGAATTTCTGCATAACGAGTTAGATTAGGGAACGACTTATCCTCGTTATACGAATTTTCTCTGTATTTCGATTTAAAAATAAATTACATAGAGTTTATTTCGTATACACATGACTATGTATGTATCTTGGTCGAGCATTCGGACGAAACAAATTAGCTCTCTCGCAGGCACACTTAGACACTTAGAGTATATTCCGCGGGTAATAAAAGAGTTTTTCACGATTCGAGCCTTTCGAAGTGGTTCGTAAAAGCCTTATATACTATAGAGGTGTGCTCTAGTGGTCGTGGGGCACGTGAGGGCACGTGCCCTATCGGTCACCGTCTCCAGACGGTGTTGTTTTTAAGACTCCTCGTTCCTTTTTCCCGCCGGGGTTTTCCCGACGGTTTTTCCCGTGGAAAAACAAGGGAAAAGCCGGGCATTGCCGCACGTGCGAACGTCCCAGATGCCACTCGGCGGGAATTATAACTGCCATTGATCATGGGGGGCCGTGACGGATTTCGGCCTGTGTTGATATTGCGAATTCTTCGTATATAAATTTGTTTCAGTTTATTTATTTTTTCAGAAGTGTGTTTTTCATTCGGAGTGGTTTTTTTGCAGCCGCGCGGTCGACGCTCGTGGAAAAGTTGGGTCGCGTTTCGTGCGGGAGTCGCGTGATGTTTTCTAATGGCGTTGCAAATATATGTGCTATTATTAATGTAATTTCTATTTTTTTTTCATTCAATTCTGAATGTTTTTCAATTTAACAATACTCATAAACGTGCAGTATAATATTTTTTAATTTATTAAAACGGTCGTAATTCAAAAAAGCACGTGAATGCATTGGGGAAGCATTCGCATTATCGTAATTCACTTTTGTTCGAAAACATCTCATACACACAGCGCATTCGATATAATGTTTCTAGACATAAATATATACAATCGGTATTCGGAAAAACATCGGAAAATATCCGTTCGCGTTTTCTCCTCGGCGTCCGTGCATTTCATAAATTGCATTTTCAGCATTTTTTCCGTCGAAGTTGTTCTGTTCGTTATGTTGAAAATTCTTTTGAAGTCAACCTCTCTACTAACACAGGATCGTTACGGTGCGGCGTATTAAAAAACTTTACATCGCTCGCATTAATTTCGCTTAAAAGAAGCAATACAGCACTTATAAAGTTCTCATTTATTAATAACCGCGTACGATGTTAAATTCTGCCTCGCGAATATTCAATTACATGAATAAGCTTTTGAATGTTTTAAACTTGCTACATTTATTTGACGTGTATGAGAAAGTTTTGCATCCAGTTTAATACTAACATGTCACTTGAAGTCATAATTTCATTCCTTATATAATGTAAAAACTCATTAATTAGATTTTTTCTGTTTGTAACTACATACATCAATCTTTAAGACCACATTACTTCGTCGGGCAACGCATTAATCTTGAGCGGCGATCATTCGAAACATAGAGAGAGCATCCCATAAACATCTCCATTAGATAAATACCGAACAGCTCTAAGATTCACAAAGCTCAAAGCTCAAACGCTTCCTCATGTTTCAACCATATCCCTAGAGGTCGTTACCGTGAATGCACCCTGAGCCCCGGTAATTGCATCGTCCACTGAATTGTCTCGTTCCGTTCCAGCGAACACCGAGACCTTCGATTTAAGTCTCCTCCTCTTCCACCATGTACCTAGTAGCAGGTCCAGGTCAATCGACCTGGGTACCTATCCCCCAAGTTTCCGAGTCTGGCTTGTCCCATACAAGATTTAGCCTTAAGCTGCGGCCCCTCAGGACACTCTTGTACAATATAAGTAGGTTTGGTTCACTTTTGCAAAGAGATAAAGATATCCGGTAGACACGCGAACGCCTCAGATTTATAGCGCGGTTCGTCAAACCGTTTCATAAGCTGCTTAAGTTTTAAGTCCCCTTCTTTTTTGGTGGCAGCGCTACTTTCGAGTGTGCGGGGGTCGAATGCGTGTACTTTTCCCGTACATGTTTTATTTATGTGACGAATGATACGAAAACGGCACGATATTCTCGTGTGTTTATATTCGGCGATATCTCATTGTAACACGTATTATGAGGGTACGAAAGTTATTCCGAGGGATCAGATTTATTTCGGGGCTTATCGGCGCGGTTTAGCGTGTGAAATAAAATACATAAATTCGAATATGTCTTATATGATGAATTGTTAGGAGAATTTTAATAATCATGAAAATATTATGTAATTGATATTGTTAGCTACCCGATGGTGCAGCAGTATAAATTGTTTTGGCATCCCACGTTGATTCAGCGTATTTGAAATGTCTGGATTCAAATCCTGTCGGTTACTGAGAGTCATGAGTCATGTTACTTAATGTATTAATTGATTTGATCGTTTCTTTTGAATATTTGATTCATTTATTTCGAAAATTATGTTAATTGAACGCATTATGAAACAGTGCGTAAAAGTTGATGAATAATACACTAAGATCGATTCGATGAAATTTTATCGATTTAGTAACTTAATGCAATCAATCTTAAGATTTATAATAACAATTCTTCTAATGCTTTTATTTACTTTTAAACCTTGTGGCTGCTTATTTCCTTAAAGTTAGATAAATTCTTAATGAGTAGAATTTCTAACATCGGTTATAAACTCTGACTGATCTTCACCACTAATGACTTATACGTGCGTATAAAAATAATTGGGCTACGATACTTTTATAAATGAATCAAAACAAACATTTTACAATAGAAATGCATATTTTCCCACCGAATCCAACTGAAATAACACATACACACATCACATTTGTCTACTCGCTTAGTCTGCGACGCGGTACGTACGAGGGCTTGATTTATTCACATCGCCCTCGCCGTTTTGTCATGTTTTATCTTCGTCGGCGAAAACGCCTCGTTATAATTTAAACTCCAGAAGACGCATTTTTATCCTTTTTCGCTACTCACATGAGTCTTTATACCGCGTGTGCACACGTACAATAAGCGAGCGGTTTCGGTGTCCTGTTCTTCTGCAGATACGCGTCATTTATATATCTTAATGTCACCGTTGAACGGCGTGGGTTGTGCGCGATATACCACTCTTCTCGAGGCGCCTGAAATTCGAAAAGAGCGTTTATTTTCGTTTAATATGAGCGCTGTCGAAGGATTTGCGTGGTCATGTACTTCTGCCCACGTGGAAAAATCGGGACATGGCCAATTAAATCGATGCTCTTTCGGTGTTTAACGTCGATTGGGCGTCGAACGTGTTAATAATGTGTCGGATGCACGAAGGGGACAGGTTTATTAGGTATCGATGTATTTTTTTGTTCAATATTAGCTTCTGCGGTAAATCCCGTTGCGTGTGTAGAACGTGCATAATATTCGATATAGTTGAGCTTCAAAAAGTCCTCATAAGTACTGTCAAATGATACAAATTCCACTGCTTGACAAATAAACTTTCCTAGATGTGCATACAATAACTCAGAATTTTTTCACTAATTGTAGGATTCGTCGTTGAGGTGTCTTCAAATAATATACCAACATTCGATTTTATTCATATAGATTTAATACTTCAATGCTCTTATCATTTAATATGAGCATCGATGCATGTTACAGTGTGGCTTCTCATCGATGACCGAGCAATTCAATCAATTAGGTATATGATGTAGGTCAAATCAATGTCTACATATTCGGTTTGTGTACTCTATCATTAAGCAAACTAAATAACATGAATTATCAAATATTTACGCAATACACATGATCACTCTTAATTAGTATAATTTCTAACATTTGAAATCGCAAGCGTATTTCAAGAAATATGCCAAACGGATCATCTGTCAATTTTTTCCTAAATTGAGTTACATGTATAAGAAGTTTGGTTCTATGTATGCACATGTGTTTGATGCCAAAAAGATATAAATGATTTCATCATTAAATCACTCATCTTTCTCCCGATACACACATGAACATATTTTTCTCAAATTCACCACCAACTGACTTGATCCCATCCGATTTCATCATCAAATCACTCCTCCTTCTCCCAAAACATACTCATATTGAGCTCATCTTACTCAAAATCTCCACCAAACCACTCGATCCCCTTATTCAATATCATCATACAAAATCACAACACATCTAAAATTAACAAAATCCAACTAAACCGACCGAGCAAACACGCCCATCGTGCAGATAATTTGCATCACTCCACACCGGGCTTTTCCCGATTTTCAGCTTCAGCATTAGCCGCACTTTCTCCGCCGTTAACCGAGCAATATTTCATAGTCATACAACTTGTCAAAAGTTATACACGGGGAACCGCGGCCCGCTTTTGTATCGGGAAACGCTAAAAACGGCGCCAACACTTTATGAATATTTGAAAGGTGTAATTTATCGCCGTCGCCACCGACTCCCCCCGAAAACCACCCACTCGCAGATTTCTCTCTCCTTTCTGTAAGGATGTTCGTAGTTGGTTAATTTATGTTCGTGGTTCGAGGATCGATTGAGTGCATGAGGGTGTCGTTTGTAATTTGGTGGGTTTTTGTGTTGAGTTGATGTTGATCATTAATTCGATTGGGAATGAATTAACATAAAGGTATGCGTGATTGTTTTGTTGAATCGAGACTTAAGTACAAGGTATTTTTCAAGAATCGTAAAATGTGATTATTTTTTGCGCACTTATTGATTGCAATAAGAATTAATTATTTGAATTAAATAACCATGGTCAGTTATACAATTAATCTAAAATTAATTAAATTAATCTAATCTATTCAGGTCAATAATTTGGGTCAAATTCGTTGATTATTTAAAACCACATCCATAGCCAGTACTAGGAACGTTCACGCTCTTCCTTAAACTTTTGACTTCCATCATTTCAACTAACTCTCAATCTTCAAACTCAAAAATTCCAAGCATTGTCCATCTTTTTTTAATCATCCGTCTAAATAACGAAGTCAAAATGTGTTATTTTGTTATAATTGAAGCAAATAAAGCAGCTCAAAAGAAGAATCCCATCAGAACCTCCTAGAAAGCATACCAGGCATGCAAGATTTGAGAAAAAAATGTAGATACTCATAAAGAATATTGAATCTTTTTACTGACATTATTCGTATATATTTCATGACTTATTGAGTACACCTTGTATATGAAAATTTTTACACCGCAACAAATAGTTCGATTTGTTCGGATCATTTTTTAAGCACATATTTGCGAAATCTATTCTGCACTGACTCATCGTTTTTCACGGCAATATCATTTTTGTCGCGCTCGACGCGTTTTCTATAAAATTTTATATAAACGATGCGTTAATCTCGAAATCCATTAAATCGGCACCGACAATGTTGAAGCTCTGCACTCGAATCCTCTTCATTTTTATTTTATCATAAAATTTCATGGCATTTTTTTTTCAACCGACGTATCCCGCATAGTTTGAAATTCGGTCGATCGCGCCGATATACATTTTTTTTCCAAATTTTATTTTCGACCGTATAATCTGGTTGAAATCCCTCTGGATACAATTTTATATCCCGGCGATAATTTCAACTGAGCCCGCATAATCGTTTTATTTATACTCGAACGTCACCTTCGGCGATCAAAATTGCATGCACGCGATTCACATACTAAATAACGATACGGCCAACATTGTATCAGCGCATAATGATAAGTGTTCAATCAATTATCTCAAATGAAAATACTGAAATATTAAACTGCATTGATTTTTTTTTATCAAATTTCCCAAACAATTTCATTAATTGTTATTGAAAGTTTTTGTATAAATTACATCAGTAGTATACTTTTGAAATATGTCTAGGTATAAGGAATTGACTGGCTCTTTTAGGAGGCTTAGCCAAAAGTATAATGGTTGATTTTACATTGATATTTTATAAGGTTAGGTCAGTTTTTTTCCTTTCTGCATTCTGGTTAGGTTATGGGCCCCACTCACGATAGGGATTCTTATCCAGATTCTTCATCATGTTTTGGAGAGAGGTACTATCAGGTCTGTGCAAGAAAAAGAAAAATAGAGAGAGAAACTCGCGTATCTTTGGTTTTAGGAGTCATTTAGATTATGAATGTTGCAAATCTTATTGCGGTTGCATAAGCAGTTATAGTAGCTCCTCGGAATACGACGCTGGATTTCTCCTACGTAGAGGTCATTTAGAGCGAGACATCGTATCTCTGGGTGTTACTGTAACTGCATATGCAACTGCAATATAACTTGCAAGCTTAATGTTTTAAAAATCTTCTTACACCTCTCACCTTTCGCCAAACTTGATGAGGAATCTATATCTTTAGTGGATCTTTTTGAATCGTTCTATATTAGATTTTAAACCTTAGCTGCTTTTTTCGGAAATGCTTTAAATCCCACTGTCCACTGGTGAGCGGAACGGAACGGTCTTGGGACAGCTATACGAAAGGGGATATGACCATATTGGCGTCCTCCTCTTCCTTGTAGTCCCTAGTCCATTCCGTTCCACTTACCAGTGAACTATGGGCTTATACATCGACCTCTACATTCAACAACACAAAATCGACAATCCCCGATTCAAACAACAATACTCTCACATCAATCGATCATCCCACCACCCACATCGAACCGCCACTCTCAAACAACAACCGAGTATCCCCCGGATAACCCACCGTCTCGAATCGTGTAATACGCAATCGCCTTTCGTAAATCGCAGTCGTCACCGCCATAAATCGCGGCATAAATAAATAAATCGCATAAACATTCCGCACAATGATCGGCCTCGTTATGCGCTCTTCGGTGCATCGCGTGTCCCGCGAATATTGGCCGATTCATCATTTCGAGTGTGCAACTCCCGTGCTTTTTCGAAGCCGAAGGTCGTAAAAATGTCGGCCGTTTCGCATGTTGGCGTCAATTGGGAAAAGTTTGCTCTTGTTTGATGATGGTTCGTTTGAATGTTTGTAGAGATTTCGGGAGTGGGCTATTGGGATGGTCGTTGATGAATTTGTCACTGAAATTTTGTATGGTGGCATATTTACGTGTGTGTAGATCTATCATTGGCATTTAGATCTTTCTCATATTTGCAATTTACATATAGATATTGACATTTGTGCTGTTGTAATCTTTCTTTCTCTAAAGTCGGCATTAAGCTCTTTCTCACATGTGCAAGAAAGAGCTAAATGTGAATGGTAGAGCAAAAAGAGTAATGGCAGTATAAATGACTACAGCTATTTGTAAATTGATCATTATAATATATTTCTCAACATAATATAGATCACAAATTCGAATTTTAAGCTTCAAATATACTTCAGACGCAATCCTGAGAAGTTTGAAACAAAGCTCTATATGAGAATGAGATGGCAAACGTCTTTTTACTATTTTTTATACAGATACATATCTTGCTCTCTTATATAGCTGTTTTAAATCTTCTTCAGACACGTTTAAGCAGTGTGTTGCGAGCTTATATTTCGTAAAATTCTTCATTATTGTTTTATTAATAGAAAATGCATGAGAAAATTTCAACAAATCCATATGTTATATTAAGTTATCCCTACTGTTTTTGTATTGTTTTATATAATTGAAAGTATTTTACTACCCTTAACTGAAGGCGCATAATCGAGTCCAAAATCTTATTTAAACCAACAAATACATAGATATTCAAATACGCGCCCATGTTCATATAAGCTCTAAATATAGATACACAACAGCGTATCCCAACTTTTGAACAAAATTTAATCTAAATTGATTTCGCCAAGCGATATATCAAAATCAATACCAGCCCTTAAATCGCTATCGTTCAATCCGGAAAAACTCGCACTTCCCTCCACACACGATCCATCAACACCTCGAAATATACGCGAATGAGCCTGAAAAACTTTTCCGCCATATCCAAATCGATTCGAACGTCGAATCGACACAATGCATAATTCGGAGTGTGTCAGTATGTTTGTATGAGTACCCGTTACCCGCCGCAGGTGGACACTCCGGACAGCGTCCTGCAGAGCGGCCTTCCGTCCCTGATGCACCCTCCGAGGGACACGGCCCTCAGGTCGATGGTCGACCCGAGGGACTACGACAGGCTGAGGTACCTGCAGATGAACGGAGGAGCGCCCAACACCTTCGAGGAGACCATCCACAGGGTGAGGCATCGCCGTCAACAGCTACAGTAGCCGAGAGGCTGTGTGTCGATGTTGCAACAATTATCTATGCATTTTTTTTATTTTGATTTTGAAAAAATATCGATGTCTAGAATCATGCGTGATTCACGCGCGAATCGATGCAAAGTCGCGTTCGTGCGTGAGTCGCGCGTGAGTCTTGAGTGGACTTCAGGTTGCGTTCATGTGGTACTGTTTTATTGCGCAAAAATTTCCTATGAATTAAGATAATTGTCTAGAAAGAAGCTCATATTGCAGAAGTAGAATAAAGTTGAGTATATCGGCTCAATACAATATGTTTGACTAGAAACATCTTTGCAATTTTGTCGAGCTTTTGTCGATGCAATGTGCTCTGATCTACTTAAAATCACTACTCTACTCTTTACTACGCTTAACATCACTACATCACACCACTCTACACTACATCACTCTTACTCTACGTCACCTTACTCTATATCACTCTACTTCGCTAACCTGTGCATCTATCTACCTTCTGTTCTGCATATGTATCTACTATACGAACGCTTTATAAGTAAAGCTTCTTAAAAGAGATGCAAAACTGATTAACATTTCATTATTGTTCATAGTACCATTTTATTATGCACTGAATAACAATAATGCAGTATCATATGAACGTAACCTGAAACAGCAGTATATTCGCGAGTAAATTATTATTATACTTCGTGTATGACTTGACTCGCGAATCTACTATGTATCGATATAAACATCTATGGCCATAAAAATGTTATCACTTTCTATACACAATTATATGAAGGGTGGTACCTTTTCGATGTCCTCAGGTGTATATTTTAATTTCCATTTCGTTCAGGGGATATCGCTTAATCGGGAAATTCTTTTTTAAATGTTGTCTTGGTCTTTTCCTATTTTTTAGATTTAGCGATGTCCCTTTAACATTCGTTGATTAATGTGGATTTTTTTCCAAATAATGAACGTTTATATTGATTGGTTTTCCATTTCGCATGATCCGATTGATTGATTTTGTATTTGGTGATTGGGATGGTGGTGTTTTATTATTTTTTATTTGTGGGTGGTAGGATTGAAGATAATCATGAAGTATGTATTGCTTGTTTTATACACGTATTTTTCAATTTATTTTATTTTTTTATTATTATAATTGTATATTTTGCCAAATTCGTTTTTTTTTTCAATTCAATTAGATTAAAAAACTAAACCGAATTCGATTATTTTTTTTCTATCCTATTTCGTTTATTATCCCCACGTTTCCATTAAAAATATTTGAAAGATATATTAGTTTTTATTTGAGATGAAAATAAATATTTTTCCAATACAATTTAAATCAATACCTGATACATCATATAAATCGGTCGGATCGTACGAACGAACATGTTATTAAAGTAATCGACGAACAAAAAGCAACACTACACATGTAGATCAAAAAGTCCTGCTAAAGTTTTTTCTTGAAATCATAATGGTCCCTTTTTGTCGGGAAAAACTGCTAAAAGTTATAAAAGTCACGACTTTCGACGGAAAATACTTTGGTAGGCTTTTTTCTATATTTTATTATAGTTTAAATCATATTATATGTACTTCATCGCGCTTTAAGCATGCTCTATTGTCACAAGCTGTTGTACACATTTTTTTCATAAATTTTGTAATTTATTTTAAATTATATCTAAATGAAGGTTATGCTTTTTTTGTCAATACTGCTATAATATTCATTAAAAATTCTATTCGATGTTTATCTAGCTATGTATAATTAATTCAATGAAAAGTATTTCAAATATTTTACAACTTCATATGAAAGTACGATAATTTTGAAATACTGTCGATTTTATTTTATTTTAAAATTATTTATGCACGATTTAAATGGCTATGGAATTATTTTACATACATGGGCTTTGAATTGCACTATTTAATTCTAATGTTATTCTTACTTATTTGTAAATTTATTCACTTCAATATTTTAATTTTAAAATGCTTTCATCACAAAATACACAGATCTTTCTGATTTTTTTCTTTTAAAGTTTGCATTTTTATATTGATCTCACTTACGAAAACATAGATGTTTACAGTCAATAAATAGGTAATATTAGTTGAAAATATTTTCAAAATAGAAAATTGACGATAAATTTGTTTCTAAACATTGGATTATTAAGTATTAGTTAACATATTCATGTTTTAGGAGAATTCTAGCGTATAGTTATTGAAGAATTTGGTCAAAGACCATTAAAGTTACTTAGATTTATGTTATGAAAATAAGCATATCAAATAAGAATTATAGATTTAAAAATATTCTTTAGATGATATGAAGCTTTTTATAAAATTGTTACTTTAAAAAAATATTTTGCTTGCTAGTCATTGCACGATTGTTCAGTCTATGAAAATTTTTGCATGTTTTTCAAAATTTTGTTGGGCTTTGTATATATTTATATGAATATTACGAAATTGATTAGTTTACAATGAAAATAACATTTGTATTTTATCTAAAGTCAAATTATTCGAAAAAACAAATCAGGTGACGGTTTTTGAACTAATTAAGTCAACGATTGATATTATTTATTTAAAAAGATATAAGGCATGAAGAATATTTTTAAAATTCGGTTAAGGGTCTCTTTCTTTATCATTTGTATCTGTGAAATGATTCTGCATGTTTATTCACTATAATTATATTATAATCAAACTTAAATCAATAAATGTTTAACAGTATTAAAATAATGTTTCATTTGATCTCTTTCACAGCTTTCAAATATTTCACAGTACACAACATCGATGACAATTTTTAGCTATACATTTTTTTTTTAACTACAAATCGTTAAGTATTCACAATATTCAAATATGATAAATTAAAGATACGCCTTTAACAAGTATTATAAGGGATACGCAAAAGAGGAACGGGTATTTTGGAAAGTTCCTCCCAAAGTTCCCGTTTAATTTGAATTTCAATACGAATTCGCAGCACGGATTTCGTTGAAGCTTTTGATATGAAATTTCGAATGGCGACATCCTCGGGAAGTTGCCGAATTTAATACTTCTTTCGAGACATTTTGATGTATGATACGCCCTTTTCGTTCGCTTTTGTTTTTAATAAAGTTATAATAAAAAAAAGCACCGGTCCGATGCTAAAGTTCGCAACAGCATTCGAAATATTTCCGCGAAACAATCCGAATGATAACTCGCGAAAAATAAATCATCTTAAAAGAATTTCCGCGGACTCGAATATAAACGGGTACGAATTAATTTCCTTGAAATAATTTCGGCGCATAGTTGATGTTGTTTTCTGTCGAAAAATAATTTTCTTTTCTGTAGATTTTCTCGTGTAGAGAGGGAATAGAGAAGTTTATGGGTTCATTTTATGGATTTCGTCTGATTGAATGGTTTACTTCGTAGCAGTTACTACTGTAGGTCAGATCAGCATCGCCATAAATAGTCAGACACGTTAAATTTGTTTCACCACACGGTTGCACTTTACTATCATGGATATATATTTTAAATTAAATATAAATCTTAAATTTTCTACCAATACAAGCTTTAATTTTTTTAATCAAAAATAAAATTGTATCATTTCAAGCTTGCACATCTATAATACATAATATGAAAAATATAAATTTGGAACATGGAATGAGGCAAAAGAGATATTTTGCTCAGCACGGATTATACCTCGGGACAGATTTATGGGATAATCATCTGTTTTTCGCTGAGCTCTTTTTACGAGCCTAGTACAATTTTTAAACCTAAATATTTATGGTTCGTGGAAAAAAATCTTTTATATTTCAAGAAACATCACAGCAGCCTTCGAACCAACCCCTTATGCCTATTTTTTTATTAATTGAATGATCGCTCCTTTGATTTTATTATTTTTCTCATATATTCGTTATTTTTTCGTTTGCGTGTTATTCGTTCATCTTCTGCATGTACAGCATGTTTATATTACTATCATATTTTATCCGAATTTATGTACCTTTTTATGTTAAGTCACCAGCATGTGCCACTATCTAAATTTATTTGTATATAAATCAATTCTATTTGTTTTTTTCACCTGGTTATTTTATCGATTTGATTATTTTTGGTGGTTTGGATGAAAATTTGCGATTCAAAGATTCGGTTTAAACTTATACGTATTGTGTTTTGTTTCAGTTAAAAGTTCAAGAAGCGATGAAGAAAAAAGAGAAATTTCATAGGGAACACGAAGAGGTACGAATCAATACGTTGATTTGTTTACGCACGTTGTTTTCATGATATTTGCATGATTTTTGAAAATATATTTGTATAATTCTTTTTGACTTCGGTGGTTCATGTCCTTTTATATGAAATCGAATCAAACTTTTAATTCTCGTGGCAAAAAAAAAACACAACGCGAAACTTTCCCAGTTTTGTAAATTCCATTATACGGCCTCGTTAGAAGGAACCTTTCGAAGAGTTCCCGCGAAACGCCATTATCTTACTGCGAAACTCGAGCAAATTGAAACGAGTAACGATTCTTTTACGTATGTTCCTTACTTTTTAAAGCAAAATTCGTTCGGGAACGAAGGCGAAACTTGCCACACGGAACAATACACGTATATAAGCTGTTCAGAGCTAAATGTGATTAACTTCACTTTTTGAAAGAAAAAAAATAATATGAAAGCACTTGGTATTGTCATAATTTTCTAAATATCTTTCTTGAAAAATAAAATTAAATGACAACATTTGTTTTGTCATCGAATAAAAAATAATTTATTTCAGAAGTCATATGAATTAATTATGTACTCTAATATGAGTTTAACACGTCCATAGCTACAAAATATGAATGAAAAAATCAATAATGAAGGGAATTTTGAATAACTTTCTCGGCTTCTTTCTTTATGGAGTTAGTCACGTTTAGCTCTAAATGGCACATATAAACTCGCGCTTTTGAATTATCCAAAAAAAGTCGATAAAGCCAACTTTTTTAACCGAGAAGTCGCCCTGTCATCAATGTTTGACTTGAATGACTTCAACTTGGACTTTTGCGGCTCCTCTTGTTTATTATATTGTTCTTTGACATTTTTTTTCATAGCTCCTCTCGCTCATCGTTATTTAAGATCAAAGAAACTTGAATTACACTTACGCAGACGAACTTTTTTGAACGAAGAGCGAAAACGCTAATAAAAACAAAACTCGACTCGAAATTTTCAAAAGGAGCGACATTTAAAAAAAAAATGAATTTCAAATTCAATTTAATATACTGTTAATTTTTTGTAAATAAAATATGTTATTTGAAATACATTTTTCCTAGAATATATACGGATCACGTAATTCGCAACAATCGCTATAAATTTATTTCTATGACCCATAGTCGTAAAATCGATCGAGTGTAAATTGAGTCTACGCCATAAGACCCATTTCGTACAAACGCAAAAAAATCGAACATTCTTTAAATTTTCTTTGTGACACAAAATATAGACGTATTATACATACATACATCTGCAAAAATTCAATTTAACTTCGGTTCTTATTAACCAATTTACCCACTCGAGCTATGCATCTCTAACCAGGTAATCTAACGTATTAATAGTGCCCAACTTCGAAATGGCAACTTTGAGAAAACCACTTAAACTCGACTTATCGTTTCCTTAGATTGTTTCCGTCTCGACTGCATGCGATACATACAGTTTTGAATTCAATTGAAAATCTCGTTTGCGTAATATTCCACGAGATACGTAGAGAAAAGCGTTTTACGTTGAAAATTCCGAACTGTGGATTTTCGAATAGAATTTTCCTCATACTTTTATTAGCTAGTTTCATCTATTGAAACATTAATTTTTGATTTATATTCTCAATTGAAAATAAAATTATGTTACAATGGAACTCCTATATACGTAAACAATTGAAATCGATGCATTTTTCTTCATTCATTAAATTGTACGTCAAATTAATCAGTTCCATACCCACAGATAATTAACTTATTTAAATCTATAAAATTATGATGATATGGTTGATTTTGCCTTGCTATTATATTCTTATTTTGAATTGCAAGGTTCTTTCAAACGAAATCATTTTCAAGCTTTTCCTCAAATTTATTTTCAAATAAATAGATTCAATTGTTCTCATCGCTTTTCTTTTAGGTTTGTTTGAATTTTTAAACATTACGAGCCCACGATTGTACGGTTTTTGATTAAATAACAACAATATATCACGATTTTTTTCGTATGTTGTGTCATTGTACGTATATCGAGGCGTACGTATGTCAGGGTTCCACTGTACATTGTGAATGTTTAATAATATTAAAGCATAGGTTATGAACAGAATGTACAGAAAGTAACTTTAGGTATACAAGTCCGTAGCTCTGCGTCACCAACATCGTCCGCAAAATTAAGGCTGTCGCATTTTTTCTCGTTGTTGTTGTTGTTGCTGGTGTTTTTTCCCTATTTTATTCAGACGGCGACACTTCCTATCCCGTTTTCGTTTTTCCCCCTTTTACTGGCCATTTTTCCTTTTTTCAATTTCCATTCGGCAATATTTCTCCGTAGCACAACATCTTTCTCGCTCTCCTTGTTGCTAGAAGCTCGTTTCTTTCGTTTTGTGTTCTCCACGACTGGCCCCATATCTTTTGGTCACATATTTTGCCGTTGAATATTTTATATATCGCAAAGCTCCTTTTTATTTATTGCTTATCGGTTCTGCAATACGCAAATACGACTGTATGCAAAAAGGTTCAATTCAAAAGTTTTTAATTCCACATCCAAATCGATACCTTTCCCTATAGACAAAGCAACAACTTATCTACTAAATTAATTACTCATGCATGTTTTTTAAATATAATTTTAATTATTTTTTTAATATAATTTGTATGATTGCAGATTTTGAGAGACATAAGACACGGCCTGCTACATTTAGGCCGAGAAGGAGTACGAGGACCAATGGGAGGTGAGATATTCTCTCGTTTTTTGTATTTTTCCTTCACATTTTCTTTATTTCATTTTATAATTAATCGAGTTAATCTGGAAAACTGTCTCGAGTCGCGGAAACGACTTAAGAAGTGCGACAGGAAGCTTTTTACTTTGTCGTGCTGTCCGATCTCGCGAAAAGTAGCCGAGCTTATCTAAAATTAGGATCGTTTATTCTGCGATTGTATCGTTAAAATTTCAGTTGTTTAGTTTATGTTCGGCGGCAGATTTTTTACTGCGTCTCAAAATGCAATATTAAAATTTGATCGGTCGACTTTACGATCGGCGCTTTTATAGCCGCTCCTCTCGATATCGAATACCCACTCTTTTGTTTTCATCGAAATTTTATTCGATAGTAAGATTCTTTATTATCTAAAGATGTCCATTTTTTCTTTCATTTCAATAAGGAAAGTCTTTTTTGTATTTTTGAATCTCGAAATACGTACAAAATATAAATCAATTAATTTTATTTCAAATTATTTGCTTACGAATCAATTTTCCCCCTAAAATATTTTATGCAATTTATGCTCAAATCGCTGTTTATACAAAGAGGTCGTTTGATATAAGTCCTCAGACGGATGATAAAAGCCATACCAGTGCTTAGTAAACACAAATGCACCTCCAGGTGAATCACAACCCAAATCTGTGGCTCTAAAATTATACCACATTTCGAAGCAACAGAAAACATACTCATGTGGAACTCAAAATTCATTTTCAAGACGATTTTTTTCATTCAAAACTAAACTTATTGCTTTTATCAAAAACGAATAATCAAAATTGAAAACATCAATGTTAGATATAAGAAATAAGATCGTACACTATCGGCGCCTACTTTCTGCAATCTTCTTAACACTAGTGTAGATCGAATTGCAACTAGAGCGTCACGCGTTCAAGCAGACACACAGACAAATTTATGCTATTATTATATTAGATTAGATATCGTATTCGAGTTGATTTTTGTGAATCGATAGGTTTTGGAATCCCTGGCGTGTTGAGTTTGTACGTTGGGACTTAATCCGCTTAGCCCTAGCCGCCGCTCTAAGCCCGTCGATAATATTTCGAAATTACACACGGAGCTAGACCCGACATTTTTTCACTCCTAGCCATTTCCTGGATGAATTTCCACAATAGATTTTCCCCACACGCGAGTGGGGAAAAGGGCTCCCAATGTGCAAACGCGAAAATTCCTTCTGAAACTGTGCCGTTTCGGTTGCTAATCTCTTTGCGTTGTTTTTTCGATTTTCATTTCGTTTGATGTCGGATATTGAGTCTTTTTTGTTTTGCAATTTTGTGAAGTGTATTTTTGTTATTGGAAAATCAATTTTTTACATATGCATGATTGGAAAGGTTAGTCTACATAGACTTTTGACTGTTCAATTTTGTTTTGAATTTATCTTTTTCATTTTGATGTTAATGTCTTTTTGTATAGAATCTATAGATAATACTTAAAACATAACAGAGATTTAGTACAAGAAAAAACGCTCACTATTTATTTGACTAGAAATTAATACCTTTCTTGCTCTAGTACTTGAGTCTAGAAGAATGTCAATAATTTCTGGGCACAAATGAGCGTTTTCTTTAACACTAAATCTCTGATTACATCGTTCATCAAAATGGAAAAGATTACGATACAACAATATAGGCTTACTGAAGCAATCGAGCATCAATTTTCAGACGATACATACATGTATGACGAAGATGCACGTATGATGGGCCTAGCACCTGGACACTGGTATGACGAACCACCTTACGAAAGCGACCCAGAGGACTTCTTAATGGGCGGTGGACCAGTGCCTACAGCGACAATTCAAAATGGAAGAGTTTGCTTCACATTGAACCTTCGCAACGAGCCCAGAGGAGAAGGAGTCATATCCTTGAGGAGTGCCGGTGACATATCCCTTCCTAGAGACGGATCCAGGGGAGGCACCAGGAGGGGTCTGATCCTCCCCCAATCTGGCCCATACCCACCCACCATCATACCCCTTCGGTCTGCCAGGGATAGGGAAAGTGGCGACTATGCTGGGTCTGACATCCAATCGGTCAGCTCGAGGCTTTCTGGTCTTTCTGTCGAGACTAGTAGGTCTGAACATGGCGATGGTGGGATGAGGGTAGGTCAAGCTGTCGGATATAGGCAAATGAGCAGCGGTTATAGGATGAGGAGGCCTGAAGATGAGCTGTCACCTCACAGCTCCGATTATGAGGATCAGGAGGAAAGTGAGACGGATTCGCAACATGTTGCCACTATTCACAACGTAATTTGATCTTCTTAGTCTTTTAATTGATGACTTTCCGATTGATTAATGTTTTTGTATGTTTTATTTTTAGTCGGCTGATGATTGCGAAGGTGTATCTAGTCTGGTAGGTCGAGTCAGAGGTCTCAGACAAGACGTCCAAAGAAAAATATCAAGACTGAGACAAGAACAACCCGTAGATCCGCCTACGAGAAGAACGAACAATGATCAAGCGTTTCCGTGTTCGAATAGCTCTTTCGAAAGTCTTCCCAGTGGTTCAGGCAGCAGTAAGTCCTATATAAATATTAGTGTTAAGTAATTGGAAACAATATTCACTCAACATTCACTTGTTTTCATAATAGGTACACAAGCTCTTGTACGAGCAGGTAGCAATCATTCGTCCATATCTGCTGAAGATAATCGGGAGTTAAGTCCTACTGGACACGGACCGCAAATTTTATGCAAAGCGAGAGCTGTTGTTGATCATGTGCCCAGTTCATACGATAAAGATGCTCTAAAATACAAGGTTCATATTCCATTCAATTTAAATTCATAATTTATATTATTAGAAATATACTGAATATTTTAATCATATTGCAGAAGGGCGATATAATCGATGTAATCAGTATGAATGCATCGGGACTGTGGAGAGGCATATGTCATAATCGTGTAGGTCATTTCAAATTTATCAATGTTGAGGTGCTACCAGATAGGATAGTTCGCAACAACACTAGCACAAAATGGTTGCACAAAAACGCCACCATGTACGGTTTTCACAAATCGAGACCTGCTACAGTCGAAGAGCTTTTACATAGGATAAACTTGCACGAATACGCATCAGTGTTCGTAATGAATGGCTACGAAGATCTAGAATTATTCAAAGAGATTGAACCATCAGATCTGGATTATTTAGGCATCATGAATGCCGACCATAGAGCGAAAATATTGACAGCCGTCCAACTTTTACACGACTTGGATTGTAAGTTGATTTTTTTTATATTCTAATTGTAATATTATTTTTATTTGCTTGTACATATTATTATTATTTTGTTCATTTCAATAAAGTTTTATTTCAGTTTATTATCACGCGTTTTTCATTGCCATCATTCACCCATCATTCTCATCACACAACTTATAATCACTTTTTAGATTTGTTGTATATTTACATCATTTTTCTTTTTAAGGTATCGAAGGGGACATTCATGGATCGAGTTCCGAAGGAGACGACACCAAACGAGGCATGACCCACCAGGTGGACTCACCCTTTGGAAGACGTCAGTTCCCAAGAGACTCAGGCTGCTACGATGCACCTCTTCACATCAAGACATCACCTCTGATCCACAGATCAGACAATTCTGATCACGAGCAGAACAGCAGCGACAATGCATCAAACAGCCCCAACAACTTAGACGCTGTGGTGCAACAGTGCAGCAACGAGATCATGAAGAGGGTCGAATCGGCCCAGCAAGCTCTCAAGATGAACACTATCAAAGACGATAGGATAGAACAGTACCATCCAAACATACCAGTGCCAAACAGTATAGTTTCGGGTAGTATAGGGAATGAAAAGTGCGTTAGGACTATGGACTCTTACGTAGTGGCCAGAGGGCAAACGGTTTCCGTTGAACCTTCGCGTTCCAGGTCGAACATCATCAGCAGGGCTGCTCTGCGCAAGAATCCCATTCCTTCTCTGCTTAAAAGTGGTAGTAGTTCCAATTCGAGGAGTCCCAGTGGCGGTGCTCATCAGAGTCAGACAGTCGAAGACATCTGTGAGTCTGATCACAAGTTGAATGTGGTCAAATACGTGGTGGGCAACAGCAGCAATAACAGTTCTCAAGAAGGATCTGGTTCAGGAGGAGGTTGCTTGTCTGAGAAAAGTAGCGATTCTGGAGTTAGCAGTAGTTCTTTGAGCTCTGCGCCTAGAGAATGCTCCGCTAAACCTCAACCGCTATGAAAATTGCTACAAACGGAGATGATTAAGTCTTTGCAGAAAAAGATGCTATCCAATCCGTTGACGTCCGCTGAGAAATAATTTCGACGTGAATTTTTCGATCGTTACTACGGAATTACATATAACCGGGTGCGTGTGTTGAATTTGATAATTTCGAAAATGAGACATTAATTAAAATTTGAATGACACCATTGTTTTGTATGTATTTGGAATTCAATGTGATTACGAAATATTTTCAATGTTTGATATATTTTAAATAGCAAAATGATTGTTAATTGTTAACACAGTTCGATGGAAAGTTTCGTTTATTCAATTTTCGTTTTCGCCCGATCGATTTTTTTAAACTGAAGTTGCATTCTTGAAAGATCTATCAGAGCTTTAAACCTTATGAATCATGATAATCATTGAGTATATAATTAAATTTGCATTTAGCTTGATGTAATTATTTTCTTAGTTTAAATAATAATATATGCACTAATAACCCTCGCTGACAATATTAGTTTAAATAAATAATTATTCATACAATATTTAATTTACTACAAACTTCCCCAGAAAAAGACTGTGCATATTGCAAACATCATATCTCTTTCTATTCATTCTGCAATCGCTATCACTATTACAAAGTTGTATTTATTTTTTTGTATTCGTTGTTTGTCATGTACATATGATAATGAACCATGTATTATAAATATTTTCTACTAAATTTAATAATGAAAGCAATAACGCAAAGCATTAGTGAGGAAATTAATATTTATATTAATTTTTGTTACTTGATATACCTAATTCTTGACGTTTCATTGTAAATATGACGTAGATAGATACAATTTACTTGTGAGAAAATAAGTGAAAATATTTTGATTGTAAATTTCATTATATGACCAAATTATCATTACTTAAAATTTGTATCCACATTCGATTTAAACTCATAATTATTTTTCTGATAGCATAAATAAAATGTTTCCTAACTATTATTATGTACTTGAAAACAACACTGCCTAATATGTATTGAATTTTATCATTTACAATATTGAACAGATATTTATTTTATTATCACATCTTATGTTCATCAGGTGATTTTTACGAAAGGCTCGTAATAATAGTCGTATGAAATGTTTTACGCTTTAAATTTCATCTTGCTATATTAAATCAATTTGTAATATAAAACTCTTGACTGGTTGAAGTTTAATTAAATCAATAAATATAAAACATAATTGAAAATGATCAATGTACATAGATATTTGTTAAATAGTGTTTACAATTTAACCATTTTTTTAAATCTAACATTAAATAATTTATATCATTTGATAATATTTATAATTTATTTAACATATTGTAATATTGAATGAGTAGATCTTTATAAATAAATATATATATTTAAATATTGTAATGAATATAATTCAATGTTATATATATAAATGGATAAAATCTTTTGTCGGAAAATAACAAAGATATATTTCGTTCTTATTTTCCCGCACGAGATGAAGAGACAGCAGTAAATTTTGTAATATGCGAAGAAAGATGTGTATAATGAAGAGTTATTAAGAAAAATAAATTTATTAATTATTCACGCCACGTATTTTTATTTAGGCAACGGTCCATTTTAATAAAGCTTTTCCCCAAAAATTTCTCTCCCGTTTTATAAATCAACCGTTAAATTCATTTTATACGCAAGTGTCAAAAATGTGATATATTACGCAATAAATTACATTACGTTATATTCACGATAATATCCCGCTTATCACTAACAGATTTTACAATATACATACATATATCACGAGTAAACAGCCTGTTGACTATCAACGGACTATGAAACTAAAAAACACAACCTACACACACCTATCAATAGTTCAGACCACTTATACTACATCTAATCTCATTTTCACTCATTATTAGTAATCTTTCCTTTCTATTCTTTTGAATTCGAGAAAGTGCAATGACAGCTATCGAACTATAAAAAAAAAAATCAACATAAACTTTGGATATGTGAAAAGACCGACACTTAAAATCCCAATTACACATATTGAAATTTCGAATAATCACCGAATTAACACCAGCTTAAATTCTCTCGACATTTTCCCATGGGGAGATGGTACAGCCTCGTGGCAAATAGACCACCACCTCCTCTGACCGACATGAATCACTCGGAATTGCAGGACTTGGGGATGGTGAGGGTCAGAGGCACCCTCGACAGTGGCCTTTGCCATAATTGTTTGCCGGTAACTCGCGTTGATGAAGGTACACCGATGACCGAGTGGCGGTCTAGCTTAACCCGCCGAATTATTTCACGGGAAACTATTTGCGAGCTGAAAACTTGCCACTCGAAACACTTTCGAAGTTCCGACCGAATGGTAGGTATCTATTATTTTCAATTTAAAAAGTATTATTTGTTTATTAGCATTGAATTGTTATTGTAAATTAAGCATACCAATATGATGAACATAACTTATGCAAGAGGTCGAAAATATTATATCAGAAAAAAATGCTCAAATATTTCACTCAGGATTTCCTAGGTAGCTGATTACGAATCTATTATTGAAATTCAGATATCGAAAGTGGTGGTTCTAAGATCACTGTGAAAATTCTTTTTTACTTAACTCGTTAACTTTCATAAGAATAAGCACTTTAATAACCTAATTATTTATCATATCATTTAATTATCAGATTGATTCTGGAAGGAGGAGAGAAAAAATTTGTGGTGAAAATGACATTGAAATGAACAAAAATGGGCATTGAGGGAAAGCCTACGTTAATATACATTTAGGAAAGGATTTCGAGAAAGTAATTATATAATATTAAATAAGATAATGATTATGTGCGAATGAAAAAGCTAAGCATCGACAACTCAACAAATCGAGTTCGCACAGGAACGCAATAAGTAATTACGCGCTAAGAGTCGTTATAACGAACGCCGATTCACAATACGACCCCGTTTATCAGATGAGCTTAAATCATAGCGTTTATTTCTTTATGCGTACAATGTCACCGATATTAGGTTGGGTACGAGGGCGTACCCTTACAGAATTAATTACTCCGATAATTCGGTCGTATATTTATGGGGAAAGCACGACCGGGATCCGATAGTGCGCCACGATAGCAAAAGGATGCCGTGACTTTGGGCATTTATTCGGTCTAAAGAAAAAAAATAGTATTAAAAGAAGAAAATAAAATTGCAGTTAAAAATGTTATAATGACGAATTTGGTGTAAAGCTGTGAACGTGGCGTTCGAGTATTCAAGGGAAAGCTACGTTCGCTCAAAGATCGATACGAGAATACTTCATTATAAATCTATTTAATCTTATCAACTTTTGACAAATAGTATAAGCTTTTAGAAATGTAATCTTTCAAATGATATGTGTCGAAATTTCATGATGATCTAATATTTGGTTCCAAAGTTGATAATGAATCTAGTCATAAATTTTTCAAAAAAATATTTTATAGTTTATCCTACGAATGCATTGAAAAAACGCTTTTAAATTGGCAAGTAACTTAACATACGATTAAAAAATCGAATTTTAAAAATTTTAAAAGATCTTGAACTTTATTATTTTTAACTATAGAGTGCTGAAAATCTGTTTTTTTTTCAACGAAATCAAAGCCTAAATCCTCACGTTCGTTGCATTTTTTTCATGAATTTATTTCAGAACTTTTCTAGCACAATATGGTGAAGCTTTTTCGGTTTTATGCGTCATATATTGCAGTTTTTGTTTAGGATTTTTTTCGTTAGCTGCCACATGCTGCGTCTGGTGTGGAAAACCCCCCGCTGACATTTGGCTTGTGGAAAACTCGAATTTTTCTAATTAACTGTAGCTCAAAGATCTTATCGCTCGTTGGAAAGTTCACGCATATTTATATTGCGCTATTTAAATTTCGTAAATGTACAATATTTTCGTGTCAGATTAAAATCTATTTTTACTAGCATAAATCGATCGGTGGTTAAGGTTTTTCATAATGAATTTTCGTAAAAGTATAAAATTGAATTTCCTTATCTAGATCGCTGTGACATCGGACTATTTTGTACGTGCAAGAATTTTACGGTTTTCAGTTAAAAAACTTTTATTATAAAAAAATAAATACTTTTCTTTTGAAACGATTTCACTTTTATTCGACCTGTTTTAAACATGCAATAAAACAGCATTCTTAACAAGATCGTTCAATTCGTTTGATTCCCTCAAACGACAAATAACAAGACGTCCGAGTCAGAAATCCCGAAACGATCTTGCGTACGAATCATACAAACCAATGCGGCGTTTCAATTTGCGTTGTTAGCTCGTCGACAAATGTCCCCATATTCAAATCGTCCTTTTTACTTTGGATCGATCGACTTGGACGGGTCCTTTTCAAAGGATTCCGTCCGATCGTATATTTTATTGTTGTCCGATGCAAATGACACTCGAGTCATGTATTCCGTCTACCGAACAGTATAAGGTAGCGTTTACATGATCGGATTTCGCTGAATCGTATTTGAACGAATGTAATTATTAAAAAAAAATGTAAATATATAAATCATTTTGATATCAAGATAACTTAAATCATCTCATTACTTAATGAAAATCTATGATAATAAAATTGAGTTCTACATGATTTTTTTATAGACTTCTAAATGGCTAATCTTTTAGCAGTGAAATATTCCAGAGTTATTATATGCACATCTAGGAAGGTTTCTGTATCATTATAATTAACATTTTGCAAATAAAGGAATTTCTATTATTCGACAGTTCTCAGCAGTGCTTTTTTATAGCCCAGTCGTAGCAAATATTATGCACAGACTACACACGCAAATGGATTTATTAGAGGAAGGGATAATATTATACACAAATTCACAGTCGGTCTAAAGTTTAAAGTATCTTGAGCTACGCCAGTTCACAGAAACTAGTAGGTACTATTATCATCTTTTCGATCATTTGTCTATTAATAAACTTTGTGATTGTTATGATTGATGCTCAGAATTTGATGCATTCTCTTGTTATTGATTCCATTTCGATATTTGTCAACCATGAAAGTAGATTCCGATAATCTTGAAATATAAATAGATAGACAGTCTTAAAAGAAAGATAATTTAGAAAGATTTTAAAGAATAAGAAATTAATCTAACCTAACATAAATAATCGCAATTGTATTCATTACAAACTCATACATTAGATCTTTACAATGACCAACCAATTCTGAATCACCCTCTCTTAATACATCAAATGACGATTGAATTTCACAAATGGCACAAGTGATATTTTTTATCGATATTTAGTTAAGTACAGAAAATTGTTCTGTATCATATAATATATATCAAAAAGGTCACCTGTGCCCTTTGTGAAATTCAATCGTCAAATATAATTCTAGCATAATTTCTAACAAACATTCCAAACTCAAATCGACAAAAAACATCACCTTAACGTAAGAACACTTCCCGTCACATCCTCCGCTCTGAGTACGTACATGCATTTCTTGCATTGCGTGCTCCTCGATTTATGTCCTCTGTCCCCGTCCGAGGAAATAAGAAACACCTGGCTACCACCCACCTGTCCCTCCTCGGTATCTGATGGTGGCAGTGAAGTCTCCGCAGCGGCAATCTCGCGGACCATCAGCTCCTTTAAAAGGACTACGTACCTCTTCTCCTCTCGAACTCGAAACTGTCGTTGCGCTCTTATTTCCTCGGCTCACGCCACCGTGGAACCTCGCTAATCCGAGCTATTCGCGGTTAGATGTCTTTTGAGATTGCGAGGTGAAAAATTATCATTAGTGGAAGCAGAGACGCGGCTCGGATGTGCTTGGAATTCTTATCGAGATGTGTGGGTATTTTATGCTTTTCGACTGATGGCTTTCGCATTTATTTTATTGAAATGCTAGATTCTGTGACTTAGTAGTACACAAAATTCTTCTACTTTAAGCCAACTGTGAAATATTGTATAGTATTTTCCATTTCTGTAATAAATTCCAAATGAAATGATGCAGATATCGTCCCTAATATGCACTCATTAATCTTAGACAGTTATACAGCGAAAAAATTAGCCATTTAAGTGTCCATAAGTAACATAGGTATGTAATCATAGCCTTAAGCGTGACTTACTTCACTTATTGACAAAAGTAAGATTAAATATCAAATCACCATTAATTACCGAAATATGTAAAAATAGAAGTGAAATTTTGAAAACGCATCAAACACATTTAAGTGTTTATCTTGACTTCTTACTTAGGTCAGATTTAGATTTTAACACATATACATACATTCGTTCATTTTTATGTATTCTATTACACATATAAGAGTATTATAATTAATACAATTTGTATCACACAAATGGTATAAACTAATCTCTTATAAACACTATCCAAACTTGCACAACAGTAACTGTATCCGGATTAACAAGACTCGGCTGTATGTAAATAATTCTAACTTCGCGAACGTATCAAAGTACTGTAATTAAGTTTCGCATAGATTTCGGGACGAATTTATGCGAGACAACTAAAGCAAGCTCGATCGATGTGACGGTGAGCGATAAACGCACAATATTGCTCCAAGTATGTACCAAAACAGTTTGTGCGTACATAAATGTACCTACTGCTCACTTTCGTAAAACCCACAAATCACCGTTCGCATATAATATTGTACATTTGCTTCAACGTCTACCAGAAGACAAACTTTGCTAGAGAGAAGTTCGCCGGAACAATTCTGCTTGTGCTCTATCGAAGGCGTTGTGTTTTGTGAAGTTCAGATTTAAAGATTCTGCGACGATTTCACAATCGTCAATCGTATTATTTATCTTTAATTTTCATTTGTAATTTTTACGTAGTAGATCTAGATATTTATTCATTGCATATGTAGTTCATTTACTTACTATTGTTTCTGTCGCTGACAGGTATTTAAGATTAATTCATACATGTGCATCTGTATCTATATAAATAACTCGGTTTATATTATTTTATCATCTGTATGAATTTTTTTTGCATGCTGAATTAAGCTTCAGTATCCTCCTGATGTTAAGTTCGGGTCCTACTATTTATCAATCAGATTCGATCTATTTAAACATCGCTTTTTAAATTTTGATATTAATATTCAAAACTAGCTAAAACACTGCTTCGTCGCCTTAAAGCTTCCGGATTCTACTGACTCACTGTCGGCCGATTATTAAGTCTAGCACTTTTTTGTTTCAATCGTTTCAATGTGTGCACTTCCATAAATGTACATACTTATTGAACTATTGACCGATAGAAAATCAGCATAGTGCAGGGACCATTAGAGTGAATTATCAATTGAAAATTTCAAAAGCTGATAGCAATAATAAACAAAACAATAATAAAACTTAAATTCCCATCGAAAAAAACAACGATTTGAGCTTAAACAGACCATTCACCACCCGTAAAAACACTCAAACGGCAATTCCACCAACGACCACGAGCTCGAGCACCATCCGACACTCGACTCCCTCAAGAGCACCACGAAGGGAGACAGACGCACCACACCACACCATGGCCAGACCTACACCATCACACCACACCACGGCCGGGTCTACACCATCACACCACAGAGACCATGACGCCAGACGACAACATCCAACAATAACAATCAGTCTGAAGCGATTAACATTCTGATGCGAGCGTTTCGCATGCCGTTTTGCGACCGCACCTGCGATCTCCCATGGAGGACCTCCCCAACTGCATAATGCAAAGTGCGCCGGACAAGCCTGTTATAATATTATTATTCAGTCTGGGATGACGACCCTGCAGTGTTCGGTTGTTGGGTGGCGTTTAGGGTTTTGACCTTTGGTTGGTTCAGAGTTTTCACCTTTCGAGATGGTATTGTCTTTTGGATCGTCCAGACTGTGAGAATAATAGAAGAATTCGCTAGTTACAATCGATTTGAATTTGATGAGAATCGAGAAAAGAGTAGAGAATCTAGGAAGGGCTGATTCGAAAATTGAGTCAGTGATGTTCGTCAATTGCATAGTGTGAATTATCAATAAGTATTTATCGTTTTTTTAATCGAATATGCAAATCATAGTTTGTTATAGTCATCTGACAGTTTAATTTGCTACGGCAACTGTAAAATCTACATCTGAAATAATGCACATACATATTTATCGATATCGGAAAGCAAGAGTAAGTTATTACGATCCATGGGAATTTGAACGAGATTAAGTATCGAAGACTCTACGTTTCAATTGTATTGATTATAAAATTAATGCTAAAATAAATCATATATAATATAAAAAAATCGAATGTCACCAAGTGAAGAAGCAGTCAAAAGGTACAGAGCTGGTGCCATAATTAAAAGAAAGAATCGTTTAAATATAGATATAGAGAATTTGTGAAAAATTAACATGTCTTAAATTTGGTGGTGTAACATTTACGGTGATCCTTATTAATTGTTCGTTGCCCTTCTTCTTGAATTTCTTTATAAATTATTCACATAAGTGAAAAACCGAGGCAAAAAAAGAAAATCGTTGAATCGAAAACGTTATTGAGATCAATCAACTTTTAACTAAGAGATCGTTAAAAAAAACTTGAAACATCATTTTGATAACTTAATATATTAGGTTATTAAAAAACTCAACATTTCATATATGTATAACAATTCTAAGTCATATAGTGCAAACTTCGTCTGTTCATAGATGTGAGTAATATTCACACAGTGCACCGGGTCTGTTGCACCTGACGCGCACAATGCACTCGATCTGCTTTTAGAAACTTCGGCGGTTTCGTTTGCACTGAGCAAATTCATATTCGCATTGTGCGCTAGCTTTGTTTATTATTCGTGTGAAAGAATTGTCAGTTCAAAGTACATAACGTATTATACATTCATGCTTACAGACGTACGAGTTCTGGTCAGTGAAATTCTGGCTTAGCACCGAGCTGACCTTTCGTGCAATTCACTACTGTGCGGTTTTTGGCTCGTGTGAATATGTGTGCGAAATTAAATGTAGTGATGTTGATTGCTGGCGAAATTCTGAGAATTCACTTTGTAATGGGTTAATGCACAGTTTAGTTTGTTAAATATGCAGCTATATAATTGAATACGAAATTTCGAAAAGGACACATTTCGTATGGACAATGAAATTTATTGGTGCAAAGATATATTCACAAATAAATGTTCATTTCATTCTGTATTTTTCTTCTTTAAGCTTATACAAAACATTTAATTGTGAAAATCTTTAGCACGTCTAATGAATTGGTCGCCTTGATGTAAAATAGATATGCTTTGCTTGAAATCAGTTCTGAAAATGTACATAATCAATAAATATTATACTAGTATCCTTGAGGAATCCTTTCCCCAAACAA
Source organism: Cheumatopsyche charites (assembly GCA_024721215.1). Taxonomy (NCBI): domain Eukaryota; kingdom Metazoa; phylum Arthropoda; class Insecta; order Trichoptera; family Hydropsychidae; genus Cheumatopsyche; species Cheumatopsyche charites. The sequence goes on from CM045583.1 coordinate 3,533,675, forward strand.
AACCATCCCTAAAACTCTGGCACTCCACATCCCTCTCATTCAATTTCAGACCTCTAAGTCTAGCAATATAGTTCCTCGCTCAATCTAATCCTGCCTTAAATATGACCAATCACCATTTACTAATCAACAACATTAAAAACGTCACAATTCGACCCCGACTAAAAACTCAAAAATACTACATCGAAATCCTCGTCCCAAACAAAACCACCCCCAAAACCCAAACATCCCTCATCGATCTCATTCAACTTTCGACCCCCCAAATCTCACAAGAGAGATCTTTGCTAATTACGATCCTCATTTTAAGACAACCAATCACCATTTACAAACCAACATTAAAAACGTCACATTTTGACCCCAACTAAAAACTCAAAAGTACTGTATCGGAATCCTTACACCAAACAAACCCACCCTTAAAGCCCAAACATCCCGCATCAGTCTCATTCAATTTCAGACCTCCAAGAGAGGTCTTTGCTCATTCCGATCCCGACTCTGCTAAAATCTCAGCTCCGGTCTGGTCCGTCGGTTGGTTGCCTTTGCCCCGAAACAGGCAACTCGCAGAATTCAGTTTGCAAAGTTATCCCGTCCCGCGAGGAGCGCACTCTCCTCTCCTCAAAGTCCACATAGGTATACTCGGAGGTCTACATAGGTATACTGAGAGGTCTACATAGGTATACTCGGAGGTCTACACGAGTATACCTACCACGTATGGAGGCTTTGGCAGTTAGCGTAGTTAGGGATACCCACCAGGAGACTTTGCCTACGTGCCTCGCGAGTTATTGCCGGCTCACCTTAGTTTAGCCGAAGGAAGCCCCGAGTGGAGCTGCACACGAGTTCGCTAAGAAAAAATATATATAAGGGAGAGGTGGTTAGGGGTAGGTGTGTGGAGGAAATTGTATTTTAGGTGGATTCAATTTGAATCGGTTTTTTGTTTTGGTTCGATGAGAGTATGTGGGGTTTGAGGGGGGTGTTGTATGGTTCGGTTGGTATTTACGTGTATTTTTCTATAAATAGTTTTTATTTGGATAAGTTTTCATTAATTCATTTGTTTGTCAGTAGATAAAGTTGTAGAAATGTGTAAGTCGCACTGGAATTTAATTTCCTTGTGATGCTATTTTCACGTCTTATCAGATTTTAGCAAGAATCGTATGTAGTTTTTCTTAATGTATATGATGATTCAATTATTTATTTTGAATATTGATTTGTTTAAGAGTAAATCAATTAACAATTTGAGAAACGGATTTTTAAAATCCCTTACCTTGTTTGTGTCAATTAAATTCGATCGATTTTATCGCCATCTGTTGTGTGCTCGTATCACTTCGAAATTTCCTGCTTGTTCATCATGATGTGGATGATTAATTAATAAATTTCAAATGATTGAGCAACAATGCCTGCAACAAAAAATGAATAAGACGATAGTGTTCATATTTGAAACATATTTGAACGTGTATAACGCTCAGAATGTTGATCTGAACTATGAGAAAAAGAAGGTTGGCTAAGGGAGCTAATCAACTCTAACCGAAAGAATCCTATCGTTATGAAACTTCTGAAAAACTGTAGGTCCAGATTTGATCCAGAATATAACGTCATTGAAAACAAATATTTCAGTGAATGCAAATTATGGTAATAATTACGTTAATCTAGAAATAAAAATCAAAATCACTAAAAATCTATGCAGCATAAAACATCCAAAAGAGCCACTTACAACGTAAAAAAAATACGAAAATTGGCGCATTTTCGCGTATTTAGCTCGTTATTCAACCCGGGAAAATCTTCCGGTTGAACCTTTGTTTAAAAGGCTGAAACCCGAGGATCGGTAATTGTATTATGTAGCGTATAAGAGTTAAGAGCACTATAAACCGAGAGCAGCCGTCTCGCCGTCTTACGTGTGCCGGCTACGCTCTTTCATTATACGAGGGCATTTTCCTGAACATTTTCCTGAAAATGCCACCCCAACTCAGTTTTCCCGCTTTTTCGAAACGTTCGCCCCGCTTTTATTTCGGTTCAGTTTCAGCGACGTGCAGTACGTAAATGGGCCGTTGCGGGTCCGACAAATGAAACAGTGCGCTCGTAAATCGCGACTTTGCAATTTTAGCGACGTGTGTATGTGGGTATGAATTCGAAGGGAATAAAATCGAATTGAAAGTGAGGAAATCTGAGCGTTTTATGGTCGAGGAAATTGTGTTATTGTGTGTGAGAGTTGAGGGCGAGTTTACAATGTTGAGGAGTATTTGAGAGTATGTAGTGATTTTAGTATGTAATTATGGGGAGCATTATCGATTTACTTGTCTACTAACAAATGGTATGATTGAGCGGTAATTATCGGTATTTCCAGTAAATTGTATTTCTTGTGTGTAAATGTTTCGATAACTGATTTCAAATGTGATAATTAATGTTTTTCTATCTGTAAGTATGCAATGTTTTCCTAAATCTTTCATTAAATTACGATAAGTTTTCAGAATTGTTATGAATAGGTTCCTAAATCATTTCTATAATATTCAAATTTACATTTTTCAATCTTAAATGAAATAGATCTAGGTGCTAATAATCTCTAATAGGAAGCTATAATTACGAATCCATTGAAAATGGAGGTCCTAGTTTAATTCAGACTGTACTGCCATCGAAAAAAAACTGTACAGACTTTTCCACGTGTATTCTAAAGTATTCAAGTATTCATTTTCTAAAAAGTATCATTGAAAACAATTAGATATGCAATAATTTTATGAATCCTATTGCCGACACAAATTCAAACAATGTGACAAAGTCCATTTTCTCTAGAATAAAACTGAGTCACAGTAGCTAGTATGAAAAATAAATTCTAGCTAACATCTGAGTATTTTTATTATAAAAATATATAATTTAACATCGCATAAACCACACAATTCCAACCATTACTCTGGCCAAAGAAATTTATAAAATTAAACATTAAAGCTCGAGCGTAAAATGCTCGGAATTTATCGACATACCACTGGCAGTACCACCACATAAAACACGTACAAACGATAAATGAAAAATTTAATTAAATAGAGCTAAAAAAAAGGAAAATTCTAACAAAAGTTTATAAAACAACCGCACTATCGGTACACTTTGTACGGAGTCGGTGCAACAACGCGAGTGCATCACGTTTCGCTTTTAACTGGTGCAATTTTACTCGTTGCACACCCGACTTCATTTCGGCGATGTTTAGTCGGTTTCCTTGCCCAACACTGCAACTTTCCATTGAGAACTGTTACTGCACTAGTTAATTTCTTTATTAAATTTCGCAAAATTAGGTCCGACGGAGAATGCGGAGATTGCGAGCAATTTCAAGCTCTAATGCTCGGAAGATTTTCGAGGAAATTTATTTTATTTTACATATAACACTACTTAATAATTTGTAACAAATGTATCAGGGACATACATAAATATATTATACATACAGATATGTATATTTCATCGATACATATATCTGCACACTCATGTATAGTGACTACCAGCAAGATTTGGTAGAAGTCGATTCCAACATAACGATTAAGCCAAATCGATGCGTCATACACAAATGTTTTATACCATTGCACTATCCGATAGTTTTACGAACTAAATGTGACTTACTCCACAATTCAAGAAAACGAGAAAAACGATCATGCGTAAGTGAACCATGAAAACATGTTCATGAAAGTTATGACTATACCAAGTGGAGCTAAAACTCTGAATGGCTCATGTAATACGAAACTTAAAATTTCCACGTAACATCTTCATAGTCTGATTGTTGGTCCGAATGAAATATGAGCCTCGATTTCGAATCACGTCGCAGCTTCCTTTAGATCTTTCCACCGACTATTAATCACACGCACACTTTTGACAAGTCACTACCACCCCATACCAAACCACCCTCAACCCCGTAACAAATTCGCGCGTCAAAGTGTCAGTTTTACCTAAGAAATTTATAACCTTTTTGAATGAGGACCCGCGATTTTCGAACGACGTTGATTTACTCCCCGTGGCTGCTTCGGAAAAATGCGAAAATTCCTCAAGAACGACACCGAAATATCGATATTGGAGCGATCGTGATCGTGCAAGATTTTACTATTAAAATTTTCCACTTGGTATATATAATATGGCGAAAATGCAAAAGCGGTACGAATTCAATTATTGTTTTAGTTCGGATTTTTATTTATTTTCGTTTCGGTTCGAAAGTAGAGACTTGCATTATCCGACTCTTATCCGTTTTAACGATCGCGTCAACTTTAAGCTCTAAAAATAAATAGTCACTACAGCGGAAAGTGCTTTTATTTTTGCGATTTTCGTGCGGTTTTCCCACTTTAATCAATACCTAACGACCGTACCTATAGTAAATGCTTCGAATAAAAACTTTCATGTAATACAAAGTTTTATTTAGCTTCACAATATAGAAATAAGTATCTATTTTTATCGTGAAAACAATATTTCTGAATAATGAGTTGACGAGTCAATGGCATTGAGCTTAAACTTTTCGAACAATTATGAAACATACCATTGTAACATCAATCAATCTAACCTAAAAAGAAAAAAAAATAACCTAATCTAGGGTTGTCATAATTGATAGGCTACCGAACAGGACATCCTCCTCTCGCTATGAAAAAAAATCATCTTTCAAATTTCGAATCATAATTTAGTTTTACCACAAATCAATTGCAAAAATTGACATAAATTTGAAAAAAAATCACTTCGTAGCACTCAGTATAACCGAAAAAAGTATTTTCTTTTTAAAGCTTTAGTTTTGTTTGAACGGGACAAACGATTCTCTGGCCGGGACACCGGGACATAAACAATCCTAACCTAATCTAACCGATTTGAAAATCCAAATAGAAATAAATTTTATTATTTTTAATACATATTTATAGAATAATTTTACACCTCTACTTTTCAGCATTTTTTTCTTAACCATGGGCTATTTTTTGGTATGGCAAAATCCTAGTCCAACCTCAAATCAGTCATAAACGGTACAACCCATATCGAGCATCATATCAATGACTAACTAGACAATTTCCAATTTTCCTCACCAAAAAAATATATTTGACAACAAAATCAATAAAAACCCTAAATTTTCCCAAAGCACAAACACCTCAAATAATAAAAATCCGAACGTTCGACATAGCGTTCGCTCACGTCGAACGCTCGTCCCGCGGCAAGCGGACGAGACAATATTTTACGTGGCATACGTTACATGATGAACGAAAGGATCTTTTGTCCTTTTGCTCTCACTCCTGGCAACACACAGACTTTATTATACGCGGGCGCTTTATTAGGTGGCCGTGCCCGGGACAAAAGGTTATTCTTCTGGGAGACCGACCGGCTGGCTGTGGAAGTTTTTCGCGTTTTTGCACGTCTTCTTTCCATGGGGGAGGAACATGAAAATATCACCGGGAGCGTTTTACGACGACCCGACCGCTAAATTTTTATCCCTATTGTGTTTTATTGTATACGTGTGGTCGTAATGACGTATAACTCCATCCGCGCGGCTCCGCTTCCTTTCTATACGGACGCAATCAGGGTTGAGGCTTTCGAGGGGGTGATGTGTGTTTTTATTATTCCAGGATTTGATTTGTTGGAAGTTGGCTTAATTCAATTTTATTCTAAACTAGCGATCGACCCGTTGAATATATCAACGCAGTTTTGCAGCGTTACAAAGCACACAGACACATACTCAGGCACACGGAATGGCGCTATTATATAGTTAGATACTTATATTTTTTTCAAGTACTACAGTTTGAGTAAGATATGAGTTCACGCATAGTCGATCTCTAGTAACATTCGAGAATCATTTTTTTTCGACTGCTTCATGAAATACTATGAATCGTTATTCTCGAATCAAATGAAGTAAAAATATTCTAGAAAAATCTACAGAGTAAACAGTTTTCAATTAACGATAGTCACTCTTGACAAGTACCGGTATCAGATTTAAACCCAGCATCTTCATAATATTGAACGTAACTCAGCATCCATTTATTAACATTATATTCTGCAACATAGTCTAGAATAATCTTATATTTAACAATCAAATATCAATAATTATAATAAAATATGTTTAACAGTTATCTTTATACAATCGAAATCGAAAACTTAATCGTAATCCGTTTCCGATTATTTCCGACGCAGCCCTAATGACGGATTTTGTTTGTTCGCCTCTTGCGAGAACCTCAACAAAGTCTTTTTAACGAAATCGACAAAGACGTATTTCAAAGTAACACGTATACTGTGTAAAAGTTTTAGAATTTTAACAATGGAATTTCTATTCGATTCGGTTCTGTTTTGTCGATGAGTTCAATTCGAACGCCATTCGAGAGCTTATTTTATCTGCGCGACACATTCATTTCGTGAACGTGGAACGTTTTGTTTCAAAATCGTCAGTAATCTATTGTATTCTGAATGAGTTAGGTTTTCTAATAAATTTTATAATTTTAAATATATTTGTAAAAAATACAAATTTTGAAATATAATACTATAAACGTTCCGATCTCTAAATACATGTGAACGTTATTAATATTCAGATTTGCAAATCTTAAATGTAAACTTATCAATTACATTTCAAGTTTTATGTAATCTCTGAAAATAAATTAATGAATTATTTAAAATTTTAAACGATTTATATCCAAAAAATTCTCAATTATCGTGCGGCTTTCAACTCATCCGTCTTCGAAGAAACAGTGCTGACACAAAATCCCGAACCAAGCCAAAGCACAAACGAGATTAATACTTACAAACAAGATTGTTATTGGCGTTGCAAAGTTCGAAATTCGCTCGACGATGAAATTTTCAAGAAAAGCTAATCAGCCATGTGGTGCAAACAAAACGGGTAGATAGATAGAGAGAGAACAGCCCCCACAAAATTACGAAAATCGGCGAGCCGTTAAAATTCTCAAATCGTTCTTCGTTTACCAAACAATTAGACGTAAAAATCTTTTAATAATATCGAGCGCAAATGGAATCAAAGTTTCTTTCTCGCGTCGTATTTTTGTTTTATTTCAATGGATTTTTTTTATCAGCGGACTTGTACTCTTTTTAGGTTCTGAAGTCTGCGGCTCGTTAGTTTTCAGCTCACGTATTGCGGAGGAGCCCCGGTCCGTGACTGCAATGGATACTTTGGTCCGGAAATCGAAGTGTCTGGAGTATCCACAGCGAAAAGTGGCTAAACAACACCACTGCCAACTAAAAGAGTGAAGATGCCGATGACCAATCGAAAAATAAATATATACCAAGTTATTTATTTTTTTTATATTATCACAAGCATTGCTAACTATTTTTTTTTCAATTAATTGTTCACTTTGATGGCGCATCCAGATGTAGGATAGCGACATTCAGCAACTAAATATTACAACATAAAAATATTTTCATACATAATACATTTTATCTAAAAGTAATCAGAATAAAATAAAAGCTCGGTTGAAGTACATTAATATGAAAAAAATATGTTTTGAATTGTGTTATGCCGCTGAAAGCCGCCGGCCTACGTGTGGATACTCCATAATGAACTAATTCGATCGATATATACAAGTTAAGTAGTTCATTTTTAGGAATATCTAAAGCAATGGCGTTAAATTACTACTATTACAGAATTAAATAGATATAATATATTATTTAAAAGAAACTCGAAAAAAAAAAGAATCGAACTAGCTATAGTTTTAATATAATATGTATTAATCTTACAATTTTCTGAAAGTCATGAATTAATAAAAAAAGGAAATATCTATGTGTATGTTTTTAATATCTAAGAATAAATTGAACGAAATATCATTTTTCAACTTTTGCAATCAATTTTTTTTTCGAATTCATTATTCGGTTTAAATAAAAACGTTGTCGATGCAAAGTCGTTTTCTCATAAAAGCGAAATTTATGAAACTTAAGTGCTTGTATATTGATGTAAACGAAAGTTTCCAAAACTCATGCGAAAAGTTTCCAACTTATCTTATACAATATTGAAGAAAATTTATCAAACAATTCGGTCTAACTATAATATTCTGATTATACTGCGTACGAAACTTTCTTAATTTCATGCTCAATTTCTTCGAACTAAATACGCTTTCACCGACATACATATGAAAAAAATATTTTTTCAACATTCAATATAATTTTAATTAAACTCAAAATCGATATTATTCACGATGTACAAAACACTAAGAAACATATTCAAAACAGCAAAACCTGCGAAAGTTCCATCTAACCTTAGCACGCACTATAAACGTTTACCCATTCTCGTGAACCTAGATGAGAATCTTCTTCGGCTACACATGAACACGAACCTACCCTTTCTAAGACACCCTCATACGGATAACTACCCTTCTGGTCAGCTCATTTATTTGGTAACGACCCTTCCAGCTGACGTTGGAGCACATTCGACCCCTAAGTGGCGTTCGGCATCCGAATCGGTGTTAAGAAGCGACATTGGCCTTTTTCGTTGATAAAAAATTCATACACTGGTCCCGAATCGGTGTTATTCGATGTCGCAATCGTTCATCGAGCACAATTTTGTTGGATATTTTCGCTTTTGATGCGATTCGAGATGGAATGAGAAAAGGGGGGATGAGGTCGGGGGTTAATGGTGGATTTTGCTCTGGGAATTTATTGCCTTAATTTCTTTTAGAATTTAAGCGTCTGTGATGCTTTTTCGCTTTTAAAGCATTTAATGTTTTACTAAATCAGCTTTTTTTGTAAAAAATATCATTTGGACTGATTAATTTCTCGTCTACTTGTTTTTTTTGTATGTCTAATATAATAATTTCACTAATTTTTGTATATCTATCTGTCACAATTACGCTCGAGCTGCAATCTACTCTAATCTAATGAAGATTGCATAAAATAGTAGCAGAAAATTTAGAATAAAAATCTTTTTACTTTCTTTAACCAAGCGTGAATTGAAATTTTCAACCGGCTGATTACTCGTTATGTATAATATTTACGTTTATTTATTATTCAGCAATTTAGGTATATTCTCTTAAACTGTTCATCTGATTGCTATCATTTTTAATAGTATTCAATTATCAGTCCACTGAGTCTACATATAATGAGTTATTTACATTATGAAAGTTGCAAATCATATTGCAGTTGTATATACGTTACAGTACTTCCATAGATACGATGTTTCGGTCTTAATAACAACTTTTAAGTGGGGAAAAAACCCACTTTTGTATACCAGGGAGTTACTGTGACTGCACTGCATACACAACTGCTATATGATTTACTATTTTCGTATTACAAACTAGCCCAGTTTTAATAATTTTTTTCGAAAATTTAAACAAAATTTTCAATAAAAAAGTATTTGATATAATTTTCAGATATATTTTAAATAGATTTGAGGCTTAAATTCAAGAATAATTCGCTGTGTAAAAATTAATAGCGAGATCGCTCCCGTATCGTCGGTTCAAACGAACCATTCACTTTAACGCGTCGGACAAGCGGAGAGAAAAGCGAGCAATTTGTTTAATAGCCTGTCATTATGTATAATTTCCTTTTCCCGAAAATTTTGTCACATTCTTATCGCGGGCATTTTCGCAATACAAAGGGGATATTCGGAAAGGGCCTTTGTCGACTGGAAAGTCCCGAACCCCCGGTGAGAGGACAAACTTGCCCAAGAATAAGAACGAACTCTCGCAAGGGGAGTACACAACACTCGGAGAAAGGTCTCTGTCAAAAATACTTAATGGTGTCTTTTTAAAGTTGACGACAAAGAAAAATTAAGCGAACAAAGAAAGAAATTACGTCGCAGCCCCGAGGTGATGCGGACCGTAACAGCTAGCGAGGCTAATTATACTGAAATTTCAATCCTGTCTCTCCTATTATCTAAAGGAAAATGGAGACCTCTTCGTCGAAATTGTTATTTCGTTCTTGAACGTTTGAATTTCGCGGACGAAGGGACGAAGGAGACTTTCGGGGTGGAACCCCTTTCTTATGAGGGAAATGTGAAGAAGGAGCTTTTCGCGGACGCTTAAACTGTTAGCGTTTAAATAACCGTGACGATTCTTTAGGTACTTGGATTGAATTGGGCATTTAAAAAGAAATTGCTGACCGTAATGATTCTGATGAATTTAAAAGTGCACTTTCGCTAGAATCAATCTTTTTTGTATTCAATTGTTTCGATTTAAAATTTTCAATATTGTTAAAGTACTCTATTTTGTATCTGAAAACTTAGTACATACTTCTAGTAAGTATCTAACGTATAACATTTCAACCCTTTATTTTAAATCCTTAGAACTTCGAAAAGCAAACATATTGAACGCACGCCAGAGTTAACAGATTATTTTGTAGATGTACAAAAACCGCTGACTGAACAGAAACTTTTAGATAAATTACAAACATACTCCGAGTGTAAGAATATGTATTCTATCTTATAAATATATCATTTCTTATATTTAATATTAGGTGTATAGATATACTCGTATTATGAATACTTATTTCAACTTCGAGCATAGTGCACGAATTCATAGCATGAGTAAATGGTGTGATTACATCGGTATGCTAGTGGTATGTTAAATAAAGTGATAAGTAATAAAACTTTTTCTTTAATTTTTAGATGAAAATATTTACAAAACCAATAAAAAAATAACTTTAAATGGGTGAAATTCACTATTTACTATTAAAGTTATATGTACGCTAAATTCCTTAAGTAACTGTATATTCGCATCAAATCTCAACACGACAATCAAACGGAATCTTAGGAAAATATTCAAATTCCTCAAAACAACCCCGATAGACGAATCTAGCACAAAATCAAAATATACGACATTAATCAGAATTCAACTGGAGATGGCCTCGTTCGTAATTATTTCGCATAGCCCCCGAGGGCCTATAGAGGCCCTTTGAAACGCGTCGAATCTTCGAAGACAATCTGTGATTTGAATAACAAAACGTGTTTAGCCTTTGAAGCGAGAGGCTTCTCGGTCTCTTTGCGAATCCACGACGACGAACTTTCAAATAAAAATTCATACGAAGTTCAAAAACTCGGATCGTATCGACGTTGTTATGTCGTTATTCGATTGCGACCGAGTTATTGTGTAGCGATTTCGGCGTTGTTCTTCTTGTCGAAATGTTATTTTGGAGGCGAAACTTTGGAAAGTTTCGAAAATGTCCACCGCAGCTATTTTAGTGGTCATCTGGCAAGAAATTGTCCTTTGTGTTTGGAAGTTTGTACTGATTTTGCTATCGGAAAAGTGAATTGATTGAATTGTAAATTTATATTAAAAAATAGAAATAAAATCCGAAATCTATCGGCGACTATCGTGATTATATTACCGTAATAACTCTATCGTCGAATCCCATATTCGTACGAATAAATCATGTTAACCCGAAAAGAGAAAAATAAAATGACCCATTTTGAACCGATGGAAGCGTTTGACGCAGTTTCGCACGTAACATATTTATCTTTGTACCGAAAAATTGACACTATTACCTTGATAAATGAGTGCGGTTTCGCGTATCTCCCCAATAGATTCAACCCTTCCGTATCTATAACAATAAATAAATAACACGTAGAAAATGAATTTTCCGACGATCAATTTAACTGAAATCTTTTGTATAGCATTGAAACTATATTATAAATTCTACATATTGTACAAATATACACAGTTGATTTTAATTCTCAAATATCTTTTACTAATTTTTATTTAAAAGATTGTACAAGATAAAAATTGATCAAAATTCTAAATATTGTATTTGAAATCAATATTTCGAATGGTTTTCTTGGTAAATTTAGATTACACGAAAAATTTGAATGATATTGATGAAAACTCGAATGATATTATTATGCAACAATTTTCATAATGTATTAAAGTATATTTTATAGCAAATTCTGTTTTGAAAAATAGAAGCAATGCATACAATTTAGGGTTATCAGATAAAATGTTAATTTTAAATGACACACCAATCAGTGAGTATCATATGCATTATTGATAATGATCAGTCCTCAGACTACAAAAGTACATAATGTTACTACAAATCAATTAAGTGAAAGCGAAAAAATATAACATTTATCAAATTTATCGTGTGACCAGAATTCCTCACAATAGATCGACTTAAGATAATACTATCTCTGTTATATTTGACTAGCAATCAACCCGTTGAATATATTTACGTGCAGTTTTGGAGCGTTACGTAAACACACACACAGACACACGCACATAATAGCTCTATTATATAGTTAGATTAATTTCTAATCTAACGATGATATACAAATTGAATGAAATATTCACATAGACATATGAAACATGCAAAAACTTCCTTTCATCCACATATACATAAGTATGAATTTTCCTATTGAATCCCGCAAAATAAAAAGCTCGCGTCTCCGGTAAGCGGAAATATCGATTCGTCCGTCATTTTACGGCCGATTTGGTTAACCCTTTGAAAGATTTGCAGAGGGACGAGTCCGGATCCGACGTTTTGAATATGTCTCGAATTCGGTCAGTTGACTTTTGCGCTCGATTTTCCGCTTCCTTTTTGCTCCCTTTTTGCTCCTTTTTGCTCCGCCCTCGCGCCGGACCATTGTGCCGCTCGGATACGTTTGTGGTTCTTCTGAAGCGGCCTTCGCTCTTTGTGCGGGAAAAGCAATAGAAATATTACAATATCTGCCCATACGAGTTCTATAATGCTGCTAGAGTATGCGTGTGTATGTTGAGGAAAAGATCTTTAATGCTTCCGTCGTATTGAATGGGGGAAAGTTCAATTTTTATGCGGCGAATTTGCTTTGTGATCTTGTGAAGATTTTTTTTTAGTTGATTTTTTGACCCTATCTTACATTCAAGCATGTAATATATGCGGATGGTAACAATCTAAATCTACATATCTTGATATCAATTAAGTGAAGAATTAATCACAAATCCAAAGCTGGATACACATAATAAGATTTGTCGTCAATTGGGGAGAACGCGCAAAAATGATACATGTATCTTCTATCTCTCGCATAAGTATGTAGTTTGGCGGCTTTTTTTAAAAATCGTATAGTAATACAGTTAGTATAACAACCATCCATGGATTATTAAAACTAGCTAAAAATCTGTGTGATAGAAAGAAATACACGTATCATTCTTGCTTGCTGTCTCTAACTAACGATAAATCTTATCGTCTATCAATGAGATCTACTTAAGGTTGATGCAATCAACATAAAAACGAAAAATTTATAATAATGACAAAACTTATATAAATTCCTATAAATCGATCAATAAAAACGACGTGTAACTTGTAAGGATTCGACGTAATTCGAACCCAGCATCCTGAAAACACTGAGCCAACTTGACAACAAACACTCATACCGCTGCACCATTCTATATTTTTTCAAAGATATATAATAAAAATCAAATCTTGACAATATTCTACATTCAATTTATATATCTAGAACTAAAGGGCATGTATAAATTTATATAAAACAAAGAGCGAAACTTTGGACAAATCCGCGGAAATCGCCTGATTGCCCGATAAAATTCGTTAGGCCTCAGTACGTGCGTTCATAACCCGTTTAAGAGCGGGCCACGCTCGTCCAACTTTCTGGCCAACCGAACCCCCCTCAAGTTTGAGTTGTGATTAGTGTTTCCGTCGGTTTAAGGGCGCAAGGTGGGCGGTGAGTGGGCGGTAAGTGGGCGGTGGGTGGCAGGTTCAACGAGGAGGACGCGTCGTCGCTAATTTGCGACCAACTTTGCGGCCTTTGTGGATCGTTCGAATGTGTGTGTTTAACGAATTCGTTACTTTTTTTAATGTAAATTATAAGTTTTGTTCGATTGAAGATAGTTTTGAGTTTATTGTAAGGAATATTTTAGGTGATAATAGTTAAATGTTTTGAATTCTGTGACGTAATTGGTACAAATTAGTGAGAAATTATGATTAATCGATTTATAGAAGAAGTACTAAAAATCTTTCGATCAGCTGAGTGAGAGATAATGAAGAGATTCGTTTTATGAATCTAACTGAATCAAAAATATTATACTGTAAAAGAAGATTTTAAGCAAGATAAAGACAATAAGATTTATTGTGAGATTTATCGTCAGTTGAAGAATGTCGCTCTCTCTCTCTCTCTCTCTTACACAGATTTTTGGATTGTTTAAAATATCTTGTTTTTAAATCTATCCGCCAATTCATGAGAGAGAAGAAAGAGACGCACGTATCATTGTTGCTCGCCTTCTTCGACTGATGATTAATCTTGCGATAAATCTTATCTTTGATGCCCAGCTTTAGACTACGCAACTGCGACGCATTTACATTGTATCACATTGTATCACAGTCGCCTGTCTTAGTCGCATAACTGAAAATTACTCTAAAAATATCATCAAAGCTACACTCAATTGTATATTTCTCATTACAATACGTACAATCCAATCAAATCAAATGAACAATTGCACATCGCAAACGCTAAAACAAATTACAACCCAACCATTACCGAATCGCCTAATTCGAAACAATGCACCAATTAGCGCAAAACCATCACGCGAACAATTTTGATCACCGAGATTGAACAGTGCGTCCCCCCTACATACTATAAAATAACACATAGTACGCGGGGCTAGAGAGTTTGCTAATTCGCTTTTTATTGGATATGACAGGCATCGGATGTAATTTAGGGCCGCGAAAGGGTAACGCACACCGTGTGCAGCAATAAATGTACCGTGAACATGGCAGTTTTCGACGCCCACGTCTACGATGATGGAGTCTGAATGCATTATTGACGTTTCGTGCCTGTCCCATCGTGTTTGCCATTGTTGGAAATGTGGATAAATTTCGTTTTGGCCTCGTGCTCGTGTCGTTTCGCGTTTGAATTTCGCGCGAACGCTTCACGGTTGCGCGCTTGCTGAAGTTAATTGAAATAAATGGGATTTATTGTGTGCGTTGGATGGTTCAGAATGTATTTATTTTTTATTTTTTTTATTATTAATTTATAGAAATAAATATAAATCTATGTTATTTATAGACTACTTTACTGCTGATTCTTTAGTAATGATACTTTTCCGAGTTACGCCAAGGTCACATGACAGGCGTTTAGCGCTCATTTAGAGAGGAAACTTGTAACGCTATAGACGAAATCGTTGATGGCAAGAGCTACCAGTCGCCTATAGTGTGTTAAAAGTTCCCTATCGAAATATGTACTTAATGCTAAAAGTTTAAGAAGGTTTTTACATCATTATATTTTAACAATTTACATTTAATATTTTATAAATAGAATTTATATCGATTAAAAGTTCTCAGGGGGGATTTTCGTAACACAATCGTAGCAAATATTATGCATAGTCTACACATGTATCAATATTAACTACGAAAACGGAAAATAGAACCGAAAATACTAAACAACAGTTCATAATCAGCTTAAAGTCCAAAAAGTCTAGCTACACAGGGTCTCAAAAGCTTGTATCAATTAAATAAATGAATGTATTTATCTGTACTTTACTTTGTCATTAACTGTTCATCAAATTGATATAAAACTTTTCTGAATTGCTGAGAATATTTCTACATCATTTCACATGTTAATCTGACGCTTTTATATCAAAATAAAAACTAGTATGTTATAAATTTTATCAATCGATGCGACAATCGTTAATGTAGACGACATATATCTTATAAGGACTCTATCGAAAATATTCGCGTTCGTTATTTGCGAAGATCGTAAATTTCAAACGAAAAACCATTTCCGAAAAGTACGCATGAAGCTCGAATGTAAGTAAACACGATGGGATGTTATTTGCCGAGGCTGTAAAGAGAATTTATTAGGAAATTTTTCAATGTCAATATCAAATTACCAGAGCACAAACAAAAACGAACGCGTAACGCTTGAACTTTGGCATCAATATGCCGGGAAATTTATACACAGATTCGCTCGTGAAAACTTAAATTTAACTGCGGTAAACATCGGAAATTTCACCCACGTTTCGAAACGAGATGAAATCTCAGTCTTTTTCGAAATGTGAAAAAAATTCAACGATACCTGACGCAATTACGCAATCGAATTTCGCTTCGTGAAATCGTTTCAGTTTACTTTTTTTTCCGCCCTGTATTTTTTTTCCTGCGAACAATTTAGGTCAGGTCGTAATCCATACACTAGAATAAATAAGCAAAGGGTTGAAAATTACCTTTTGCTTATTTATGACACCATTAACTCCCTTTTAGGGACGCAGGGGGTGCCTGCGCACATAGCCTTTAATTATACCCGCTGTTTTAGCGACAATTATCAAAAAACATAGTTATATGAGTTTTTGTATATAAATATAAAGAATTTTTCTTTAATTTTTTCATAAAAAAAAATGTTTTTATCATTATACTTAATCTCAAAGAATCTCTATAACAATTAATTACAAATTTTTTAAACGTTTTTTTAATTATTCAATTGAATTTCAGTAAACAATTCGCTCATCGAACATCTAAATAAAATAAATCGAATGTATGTTATTTATTGACTCCTAAACGGCTTATTCTTTGACAGTGAAACTTTTCAGAATCATTTTGAAAACATCTGGAAAGATTTCTGTATCATTACATTTCACATTTTAGAATCCACAATATTTCTTACATTAACGTTTCATTAGGAAACCTTTCCCGTAGCCCAATCTAGCTAATATAATTATACTCCACTCACAAACTGTCAAAAAATCACACCAGTGATGCGCACGAGTGACAAACAAAGACGAACGTATTTACATTAAATGAAAATTTTTCAATGGAGGTATAAGTGTGTAATACACACATTATGTAAATTCAACATTTCACAAAATTTTTAAGTCTATAGAGTCTCAAGCAACGTATAATCAAAGAAACTACCAAAAAAATGACTAAAAAACCACCCTTCGAATGGAAAGAGAGACAATTTCAACACCACTGAAACGACTCGCAGCATCGTTAAAGAAGCACTCGCTTTTGCCGAAGTGAAAAGGCTATTTCTACGACTCGAGCAATAGTAATAATCGGAATATCATCTCCATTGTTCAACGTTAGAAGGTCTGCGAAAAATTAAAGCTACGGTTTTTCCACGTTCAAAGCGGCAAGTAAGTTTTAAGTATTTGGGCACGCCGCACGGCCACTCCATTGACAGTCACTGTCTCAAGTGAGTCTGGAACTTAGTGTCGCGTGTGTCGGACCTGTCTATCCAGGGGTAGTCAACCTATTTTGGATCGAAATTTTAATTTTGGATCCTTTTTAACTGATTAGTTTTATCGAAAACTTTTTTCATTTGTTGATTGTTATCGTGGAGATTTTATAATAATTTCATATTTCGAATTGGATTATTGGTATGAGTCCATATTATTACAAATTTATCTAGAAAATTTGTTATTAAATGAAAAATCTTAAATTATATTATTCATAATATGGAGTTTATTTAAAATTTTATGCATATTACATTCAAATATCCCTTATTAACTTTGTGCAGTTAGATATATCTAAACCACTCGAACAGTATAATAATAGCATGGTTTCTTTTGTATGTGAATCTGACTTTATGCAATATATTGTGTCAGTTTTGACCTTTGGAGTTTAATTTTGGTCCATGACAGTGATACTTTTTCTTCGACTTACAAAAACTAAACAAACGCTATTCTAACTAGGCACGCATTTACGCTTTCAACGGGCTCATTACTCATATAAGAATCAAGTTAAAAAATTAATGCTATTTTGAATTTTCTTTGTGTTTGTAATTAGTTTAAGGCACTCATATACTATTCTATCGAATCGACACTCAACCTAACATAACCGAACCAAAAACCTAACTCATCAAAAGCCTTTTTTTGAAAACTCACTAATACTAACTAAAATTTACAGCCTTTTTCGAAAAATTCAAAGACCGACCTCCAACCGATTAAAAAACCCAAACAGTTCCTCGCATCTGACCCCTCATAACAAAACCCACACACATTTAAAACACACAGAAAAGCAAAAAAAAAAAAAGCAACCCATACACACACCGACACAAAAGACTGAAATAATGAAAAAACCGAGGCCCGCAAGTTTCTCGAGTGCCCACTTCTTGCGCGCGGTGTACGTGCGGGACTTCGAATCCTTCACTTTGTGTTACAAATGCATATTTCCTTCTTTTTTCGCGTGGTCCCTGCCACGTTCGATTCTCGCCATCTACCCCTCGGTTCCCCTTTCCTTTCATTATTCTTTTGGCTTTTCGTCGGGGCATATTTTAACCGCTAACCGCCCCGTGGATCTGGAAGAAGAGTCTGGAACCGCAACCAAATCCGCAAGCAGGCCTTTGAATATTCACGAAAAGATCGCATCCACTGTAGGGGAGACGGAATGATACGTGGTATTTTGAATATTAAGCATTTTAGTGCTTCGAGGGTAGGGTTTGGTCTATTCTGGTGTTCGAAGTTTGACGAATTTGAAATATATTGTATATTTTGAATGTTCGATGAATCTGAATTCAAGATCAAGTACGCAATTTAATTTATTTATGATTAGATTTAAAATTATTTTTGAGTCACTAGTGAAGTAGAAATGTTACAAAAAATATTTAACTATTTCGATGAAGGATTTTAAGGTGACTAAAATCAGCTTTACTATAATTTTGCTTTGCTTTGATTTTAACTGACAGAATTCCATTGTTGCACTTTTGATTGATCAAATTTATATCAATATTTGTATGCTTTATCAAAATATAATAGTAAAATTAATTGTAGACACCTTTCCTAAACATTTATCATATAAAAATTGTCCACAATTAACTTTACTACTATACCTAGGAACAAATCATTAGACATTTTTTAAAATGAATACTGTAAATAATTTTGAATTTTCACATTGAAAATCGAACTTTTAAGTAATCGCATTCGAGAATTTTCATCTTCATATTCTGAATCCAAAAATTTGGATCATTATTCTTCGAATACGAATCTATAAATTCTGTTCTTGAAAAATGTCTCTATGATGCCGAGTTTTTTTCGAAATGTATGTTTTATATAATAAAACGCATCGACATGTGAAAATTTTCCATCATAAAGCACAAAGCATCGAGGATGGAATATTCGAAAAGTGCGTTTCGGCGTGTTTTATTTATGAGTTATTTCAAAACCCTTCGTGTATGCGATGGGGAAAAGTGTGCGAACCCCGTGTGCATTTCACCCTTTACAAAAGTGATTATGGCCCTAAGGGAAATAATTTGGGATCCGGCTACAGTTACCTTTGATATCACAAAACACTATTGCATACATCATACATAGATATTCAGATGCGTTCAATGAAAATTTTCGAACAATAATTCAATATTTCACTTGAAAAATTCCTTATTTTAAATTCAATATCACTTGAAGTAAGCATATTATATGAATTTTCCGCATCTCTCTAAAGCGCAATGCAAGAATAGAGAAAAATAACAATGGAAAAGATCTTATTTTCTCAGTGCCAGTTTGAATTCTAAGCCTCTCGTATATGACGACCGAAAAAGCCGAGGAGTACAAGTAACACTTTTGCTGATAATGAGTTATTCACAGGAATCACTTCTATGTAAGCTCATATATTCGGTGGTAAAAGTATATAAACGAATTTGAATCGTGTGCTGAGATATATCATCAAATCACCCGACCTCCTCCTAATACATGTTGGTACGTGTTTAACTTTGACCGCGCTATTCTCGAAATCACTTGTACCCCTTGGCCTTTTCAGTCATCATATATATACTCTTACACGGCTTTTCCGACCCTCATAGAAAAAGCTAGGTCGCATCTCACCTGTCATCCGAGGGAAATGCACGCTGAATTTTCAATTTCGCGCGAAAATTCAATTTTCTCACGCGGCACGCTGGATGATTACCACCACGAAGTGGCGTACCTACGTTATTTTTTAAAAGGTCGTCTCGTTTTGTGTGCAGTTTGGCATTTCATGGCTTTTAATATTTTCGGGAAAATTTTAGACCCTCAATTTGTCAAAATGAGTACATATATAATACACTTCTGAGAAAAATTCTAGACATTTTTGATAAATCTGGCATTTTTTGTATAATTTAGTAAAATTGGTTTGTGGTTTCTTTTATAATTTGATAATATTTAGATCGAGCGCAATTTTTAATATTGCATTTAACGTCTGATTTTTAAAAAAGTTCCATGAATAAACTTGATAAGATGAAAATTAAAAAAATCAACACATTCCAAAGGAAGCCCAAATAAAAATCAACATCGCACATTTCAATAATAATAATTTTTATTACTCATAAATTAATTTGATATTCTCATATATCGAATGAAATGTAATTTCAATAAAATTTTATTGTGAAAATATACCAGAATCAGTAATAAAATTCATTTGATTCCTCTCAATTTCAATTGTGCACGCCGCTGATAAGCGCCCACCGATCCCACCCCTAATCCCAACATCCCCTTATAATTTATAACAAGAAATTTCTTCTCGAACAGAAAGTGTTGCTAACCGTCCGAGTTTAGCGTAATTTAAGCCCAACAGCAAACAGCAGATAACGCGCCTCAAACCCCTTTGTTTCTGTTTAACAGATGTCGAGTGCCTATTTCTTAAGTCGACAAATACTTCTGTAGCCTCACCGGTGTGGAAATTCATTAATAACTAATTCGAGATTGACTCGTTTGTAGCTCTTTGATGTGTTGATGTGGCATTAATAAAAAATTATGAATCGCCACAGGGTCAGAAGGGCTAAGTGCTGAATATGCAAACCGTAGAGATGCGGGTGTATTTTTAATTTGAAAAGGTGCTGAAAGAAACGCTTTGAAAATAAGGGGTTGTGCTGTTTTATGTATAGAGTCCTTATGGAAATTTATTTTGGGAATATTTTGAAAGCGAATTTGAAATGTGTGCAATTTTAACATGTTGTGGATGGGAATCACGTTTTCACATTTTGTTTAATATCGTACTCAACGTCAATTTAGGCGTAAAAAGGAACATATTTATTTAGAATGAAGTAAATTTCGATCGTTGAGATTTGTTTCGAACTTCATAGTCAATTTCTGCAACCTTAGAATTCCATTTATGACTTTGAAAGTTTTTATTAAAAAATCACACATCTGAGACAA
Organism: Cheumatopsyche charites; assembly: GCA_024721215.1. Classification (NCBI taxonomy): domain Eukaryota; kingdom Metazoa; phylum Arthropoda; class Insecta; order Trichoptera; family Hydropsychidae; genus Cheumatopsyche; species Cheumatopsyche charites. The sequence continues at coordinate 3,554,629 of CM045583.1, forward strand.
AAAGCTTTCGAAACTATCTGCTGTATTTAATGTGTTGAAAAAAATTTGAGTCTAAAATATATTTGAATGCATTTTGAAAAAAATCTGACGAGATTTTTTTTGCACTTTGAAAACCAAATCACGACACTAAAAGGTCATTAAGACACCCTCCAATTTCTAAGCCCTTATCGTTGGGGATAAGCGACACGCGCGCAAAACGCAATTTTTCTTACGTCGAACTCATTCATCACGATAACGTTTTCTTTTTTTCTCTCCTCCAAGAATCAAACGCATATCGATTTTCGTGCAGAGAAAACACTTCCGGACCGAGTCGAAGCAATATGGGTACGACGAGGGGAAGACGACTCAACTTCCGGTACGAGTCGAGACTGTTCTATATACGCATAGAATTCGTCGGGTACAAAAAGGGATACCACTTCCGGCATTCGGTTTGTGTGATTGGAACCGAAAATTAACTGGATTCTAACAGATTTCGGTTCGGGTTCCGGAACGGTCACACGTCATGTGTTTTCGGCCACAGTTGAATGGTCACATTAATGTGTGGTGAATATTTCAAGGACATATTGCCAAAATAGCAAATATTCATTTATATATTGTTGTAAATATTGCTACTAAAATATTTTAATATTCAATAAATAATCTTTTAATTTCAAAGTTAAGAAATAAAGTCGTTTGGATAAAAACTTCGAAGAGTGATATCAACGCATGAAAATCTATCGAACTTTAATTGATATAAAGAAGGATATTTAAAAAAGTTATCAAGGAAGTTATCCATTTAAGGAATCGTTTTGTAATATGTTAATTAAATGCTTTTTTTTAATTAAATCGAAAAAAACAATCATGTGTCTATATCAATTTGATCAATAAAGAAAAATGACGTATATATGACTCTTACCTAGGACTGAAACCTAGCATCACGAGTATGTTGAATCAACATGGCATGCACAAACGATTTATACTGCTACATAAACGCCAAGTTGAGAAATATCAAATATGAAACTATTGTTTCGTAATATTTTGAGTTTCGTTTTGAATTTTATGGACGTTTTCACCAGTGTGAAAATCGGAAAATTAAAAACGCAAACGAGAAAAGTTATTCGGCTACAATCTAGCACTTTTGGCAACACCATCGGTGCATCCCGTCGAGCGAGCACCGACAATGGTGTAACAATGGAAAAAGAGGAGGCCTTCGTGTAATTGACATTTATGGACGATGAATTAAACGCGGCTGGATATTTTTTCGGCCCTTCGTCGCCCTTTTGTGCCCCGGCGCGATTTGTCGCCAACAGCCGCCGGTGACCGGACCAGACATTTTTCCTGGAAAAACAAATAAAAAAACAGAAAACGTACCCCCGAAAAGAAAAGCGACGCATAAAGGAGCCTTGCACACAATGGACCTCGATTTTCTTTTGCACCCCCGTTGCCATTGTGCTGCATGTGCGTAATGTGTGTTTCTTTGAACGTTCGCATCGGACCGTTTTATTATTTATTTTTTTATTAATTATTTACTGAATTTTCAATTAAGTCTTTTAATTTGAGTGGCTTTCGATAAATTTTGTAAAAATTGTTTGATTGTTTATACTGGATTTAGAATTTGATGATCATAATTGCGAGAGAAAATATACGATTTCATTATAATCGAGTTTCAATTCTTGGAAATTTATATGATTTCCTCGGGAAAATGAAATTAATATTCGAAAAAACGTTTATTTTTATAATTTTCATAATACAGTAGAACCTATATTTTTCTGATAAGTTAAAGTTTAAGGTCGATCGGATTATCTCAAAGGTATACATATGTATAATTCAAGAAAGAGCATACGAATCAATTTTATTTAAAAACAAACCTATTTTTTTGATTTTACAAAAGGAAATTTGGGATTTTCTATTAATTAAACAGAATTAAACAAAAAATTCGAAAAATTTACTACATTAGATGGAATTTATCGCTTTCTTTTAGAAAGAGGACATCGAACCGAACTTTCGAAGCGATTCGTCTTGCGTCGAGTTTTACGGTCGTCCGCAATTAAGCATTCGCGCCCAATTTGAACCGTTTCAATTAGTCAGAGCCGACGATCCCACAAAATCGACTTTACGACTCGGAAAATTCGGTCGCACTCGCCCCGTATGAAAAGAAAAACCCGCAGGAAGAAAAACCCATAGGAAGAAAAACCCAAAGGAAGAAAAACCCATAGGAAGAAATGTCCATAGGAAGAGCAACCGACACGAGGAAAACGTAAAAACAAACATTACAATAAAGGCTAAGTGTCACCTAGCCGGTAGTTTTACGGCTCTCGAGGGGACCGGGGCGATACTATTTGCATAGTCGTCCGATGTTACTGTTTTCCGAGGAAAGTTCGTCTTTTGGGTGGTCTTTTCTTCGTTCGGTGGGTGTTTTTTGTCGCTCGAATGCAGCGAGGCGGGAAAACGCAGCTTTTCCGCAAAAGAAAAGCGGGAGCTTTCAGATAAACATTATGAACTTTCGCGACGGTGGATGCGAATTGTTCCGAATGACAAAAGAGAGGTTAACTGATAGAAAATTGCGCTTTTGGAGCGGAAATTGTTTGTGTTCGACTCAACGAGGAAATACATAGATTCAAAATCCACTTTTTTGAATTGTGTTGATTCATTAACGATATGTATCTACTACGAAAAATTGGCTCTATTCATATCTATTGTAACATACTTATGTTCGTACAGGAATTCATAATACAAAAAAATGCTAAGCAAGCCGATAGCATAGTAATAAAAAACGTCTGTGCATGCCGTGTCGATTCAGCATACTTTATGATGCTTGGGTTTGAGTCCTATTTTAGTGAAAATCACATATCGTTTATCTCAATTGATTAATTAATATGGATATTTGATCATTTTTTTCGAATATATATTATCATTTGATTCGAAATAAGTGTTAATTTAACGCTTTAATGATAATATCTTACCTTATTTATGTTTCGATTAAATTCGATCCATTTAGTGACACCTATGTGCACTTAAACGTACTCTTCGGAGTTTCTGCCATACGGCTTACTTCTTCACTTTAAAATAAATTAAATTTGTGTATAAAGATGTGGGAATTACTTGTGCGAAAGATCATCAACGGACACTTCTCACCCATCCTTTTTTCAAATCAGTTCTTCCAAACGATATCCGATCCGAGAAAAAGATTTCAAAACTGACTTTTAAACATCTTTAAATAACCAAACACACTCCGAATGTACATTTTTATCAGATCCGCGTATAAATTCGCTGTAAATTGCGGCGAGACGTCGTCCGCGGGGGTTTTGCGCCATAGCGCTGTTTTCGGGGTCGCCTTGTAAAAAGTGTCACGTTTAGGCGTCCTCCTAACAAAGAGCAATTTTATCGTTCGTGAAATATGACGGCCATAAATACGGTTAAGTTGTATGTAAAATGTGGAGCGCGTAGCCCGCGGTGCTCTTGCGAGACTCGCTATTGAAAGAGCCTGAAATTTTATCTCCTTATTTATGCACACCTTTGTACGCTGCGGAGGTGTGTTAAGGCTTCGAAAATTACAGTGCATCGAAAAATCGGCAATCTATTAGGTAAGTGAAGTGTCTGGAAGTGCATTGAGTGTTTAAGCTGCTCGAGTTTTCGATGCACTTTATTTATTTTGAACAGGTATTCATACTTAAATTTTATGTTTTCTTATGATACATAGAGGCGTGTGGACATAGATATATTGATCATTAATGGCACAGATAGCACTTGGCAGACGTGCACATAATAGATGGCCCTAAATCGAACTAATTGATTTGATACATATAGGCAGTTGATCTATTTTTAAGGATTTGTTTCATGATGCATTAAACTGACACTATTATCGAATCGAATGAATCAGATATTTAAAAGAAAGGATTGAGTTTCCATTTTAATTAAAAATAACCACATGTGACTCTCACCAGAATTTGACAGGAATCGTACTTAACATAACAAGTATGCTGAATCGAGTCGGCATGCACAAACACTCTATGTCACTGTACTATCGGCTGGTTATGTGACATTTAAGTCAAAAATACATATTTATATTCATGTCGATTGTACGTATCGAATTTCCGTTTCGTCTCTGAAAACGTAGGTAAATGTGCCCGAATATGCATGGATGAAGTAACATCAAAAAGTCGCGGGAACAAGAGCAAAAATATTTCTTTCCGCATCGAAAATCTTTTCCCGAGATTACCCTCACTTAAGTAAAATCTTTCTTCTCTAAAATGAAGGAAAAAATAAATTTATTTTACGGACTCTTCCGTCCTTTACGACCCGGTGACTCTTAATCGAGAAAAATATGTCTGAGGATTATTTTAATTGGGTTTTACATTACAAAGAAAAATATTAGTATAATTTAATTCTTAAGTAGATTTAGCTTAATACCCGCAAACGCAAACTCTCCAAAGCTAACAAATATAAATGTACACATATGTATATAAAAATACATTAATATGTTCATAATAAGACTGACGATAGATACAACACATAAAATTCGATCCACATAATTTTACATAACACTCCCATCAAACCCAAACTTTCTCGACAAACTCACGGAAAACTAGCGACCGAAAAAATATTATACAAATCCCCGACTCACAAACGACTCAAAATACATAATATATATAATACAAACATATACACACATTCTGACCATTGCTGGGCATTCCCTGGAGACACGCAAGATCCAAGACGTTAGCAAATCTCGCGGCCGGTCCTCATGACCCTCGTCCGGAGACGAATTCCCCTCGACCACTTCAACAACCCACCAAGATATTCAATTTCCAGTGAGATTTCATAACTCGGGAATAGTTTTGCGGCCGGATGCATTCGTGTGTGAAGTCGACTTTGAGCAAATCCATCGAAATCCGAACGCTCGTATATCTGTGGGTTTGTGTACTCCAAAATAATATATAAATTACTATAATTCTATGTTAGATACATAACAGTACTATTATGTTGGAACCTTTCTATTATCTTTGCTTATTTGAGTATGTGTATGTTTTCTAATTCATCTGATTGTAATCGAACTTTTCAGATTCGTATTCTCATCAGGGAAAGTTTATTGTATTGTTTATTAGTTTATCGAAAGCATTGTTATAATCAAATTTAAATTCGAATGTAATTTAATTGATTCAAATAAATCCGTAAAAATGGAAAAAAACCTACCATTCTGCTTGTTACATGCACTCCATTCTATCTCATCTTGGAAAGCTGCGTGTTACGTACCGTGACAAGCAGCAAGCATCACACGGCACTCAACGTAATCAACAATGGGAACAATTGGAAATTTTTTTATAATTATAAATTATAATTGAAATCTGTAAAGTAGAAGAGTTCATCATCATTCATACTTCTTTCCCTTTCTAAAAGTCCCATAACGTTTAAAGAAATCAAACCAAAAAAAATAATATTTTCTAAAATGAACCGATTCAATCAATCATTTCAACTCGAACGCCCACAATACGTACGAAAATAAAAAAAAAACACCCTTCGATTATACAAAAGCGACTTTTATTCGGCAGCGGCGATATATCGACGCGTACCATGTGCCAAATCCGTTTTCGCGCCGCTTGTTTCAACCGGAATGACGCGAAAGTCATATAGCAAACAGACCCTCGTCAACGAACGGACCCGCAAATAAACCCCCCAACGAACCCCCATCGGACCCCCAAAGGACCCCCATTGGACCCCTAAAGGACCTCCATGGAAACCTCCAAAACCCACCCCAATGGGGTTTCCATGGGGTGGTTAGGTTAGATTTACGGCGTGCGGCCTCTTTCGGCAAACTGTTTGTATTTGAAGACGACGCCGTTCGGTTTTGTTTAACGTTCATTTACATTCAAATGAAGGAAATTATGCGAGGAAAGAGTACGGACCTCGAGTTTTGTATTTGCTCCGGTTGACTAGTTCGTGTGTGCTCTTCGAATTTGAAGCGTTATTATTATCGTAACGCGATTTAATGCGAGATTACTTATGCATGCGCGCTTGATTTAAATATGGGATTAATCGACGGTGGCGCTTGGATTTGCACAATTAATCCCAGTTTATGTGTAGAATGTTCAGTCTTATATAATGTGATTTCTGGATAGTAATTCGGTTACGTTTCGATTTGATTCGTTTGCGAATGTAATTTGTTTCGATAAATCGTCGCGTGATTGCGCTTTGTCGTATTTTGTTGCGGCGTGCAATTTTTTCGCATGTAAAACTCACGCACATCCTACGCTTCATGCAATTTATGCCAGTATGAAAAGATAAATATTTTAAAACAATGCGCTTTCGACTTCATCGTTAATTTCATTTTATTTAACCACTCAGCGACAGATTTATTCTGCACTTATAATTCTTGCAAAATATTAAAACACGCTTTGATCATCATCATACGAAAATAAATTACTTTCACAATGGTGACTTCTCGCAAAATGTAGTGCAGTATAGTTTTAATACTGAATTGGGTAAAGTTTTTTAACCATTTTTTTTTCACACAACGAATCGAAAGTTACCCCCAGAATAACAAATGATCTTCTGTATAAGAGCTTTCCAATGTCATAAATCCAATCATTAATGTACGCATACATTACATTTTCGCCCGTTCTCCTCTATTTCATAAATAAATCCAATAATGACCTTTGGAAAACAATCGCTTTCGAAAGGCACTTGAAACCCTATCGACTACGTACAAGAGCATAATCATCGGTCGCTTGAACAGCCCGATTATTCCCAAATATTTGCACAGCGCACCCCGAACCGTGTCGGATTGTAATTAAAGTTTTACACAGAATCCGACACTATTTACACACGGGGCTATTTAACCACAATCGCCGAACAAACAATCCGAAAACGATCGAAAGGGTCAACTTAGCTGTCGCCTTCGGCAAACGTTCTACGATTCATACGATTTCGTTCGCATGCCAAGAATGCCGATGCAAGTTAATCGCCGGTGCATTAGCCATCGGGCTTATAATAAGCCGAATGCATTCTGTGCTCGGGTTGCGGGGTTGTTATGCAACCCATGGGAATTCTGGGGATTATTGTGTAGGCGGAAGATGATCGTGTCTATCTATGGCGATGATCATTTGATGGTTCGCTTGGTCTCGGAATTGCATAAGACGATTTCGAGAATCCAGCTATTATTATTTACTAAATAGTTCAGGCTTTAATCCTTGATTGTTATTTACCACTATGTTACTAAAACTTATCGATTTGAATCAATTTGGTAGATCAAAAAACAGCATGTTGCTCTTATCAGGGTTCGAATCCAGTATCATAAGAACACAAAACCTGACTCAGTACGCACAAACGATTGAAATTATATATATCATATTCTAATTGACTAATTTTATAATTATTTCGTACCTAATTCATTAATGTTTTTCGAAACTCATTGGACTTTTGGATGATTTCAAACTGTTCTATAATATTTCCCATACCTTGTATAGGTCATGCATAATATTTGCTACGACTGAGCTATGAAAAGATCTCCCTAAGAACTTTCAAACGATAGAAACCTCATTTTTTGTAAAATTTCAAATATTAATTGGACGATTTAATAATACAGAGATTTTCTCAAACGTGCAACCAATAATGCAAGAAAGTTTCACTTCCATAACGGAGTCTATAAACAACATACAGATTTCCACAACATACAGATTTTTACAACATACAGACTCATTTTTTTTTACATAGAGAAAAATAGGATAGATAGAATATGTAAGTTCAAACACAATTTCCATATATACGAAGGTCAAATCACTTTAAGACACGACCGTCACAATTTGACCCTAGAGCGGTCAGCTCGACCGAAACCTCTCCAACACGAGTAGTCTACGTGTGAAATCGAAAGCCTCTTTACGAACTGAGCAAACCACCTTCAAGTAGCAAATTAGCTTGACTACGAAACCGGAGAGGACCGAATCAAACCGCATCCCATTACGCAGAAGACCCTCGCCGAGGTCTAGTCCGATAAATTTTATATAAGAAATCTTTCCCGACGGCACATTCTATTAGCCGACGACGACGTAGAGGATTTACTGGCATAATTTTGCAGACTTGGAGGTGCTGCTCTTATGCAGCACTGTGGGGGATGATCCGCCAGACGCTCGTCCTGGAGCATAGCAGGAAGCTTTTGTTATCCTCTCTCCCCAAAGACCTGACAGAATTGCTGGGTGCGCTTTGATCTCACACTCGTGGACTCTGGATGCTTGCTTAAGATGGTTTATTTCGTCGTTAAGTGCGCTTAGAATTAAAATGGATCAAAACTGGTTTTAATTTGATGAAAATAAATGCTTAAGTTACTTGAATGTGACTTAACAGTTGTGGAATTGATTGTGTACACTTTCTGTAAATATTTATCTTAAGCGATGCATATATTGTGAATGTTGCAAAACATACATGTATTGCAGTTACAGTAACTCTTCGGGATTCTTTGTCTCACTATATCTAAATAGCTTCTGCGTGGAAAAAAAACTGAAGACTTATTCCGGGGAATAACTACATATAACTGCATATGCAACAGTACTTGCAACATCACTTGCAACGTCACTTGCAATATCAACAACATCACTTGCAACATTTATAATTCAAAGGAGCCTATTTAAAAAGTTTCACTATAAATTTCATATCTACATTTATATTGAAAAATTTAACTTCTATTACGTTTTCATATAAGATTTTTGAATTCTTGCGTCGTTTGATATGTGAGGAAATATTACAGATTCAGGAAGCGAAGGATTTTTTGAATGAAATAAATTCAGAAGTCTGCAGAGCATCAGCAAATCGGAATAAAGTTCACCTTTTACCGTGGCGACGAGCAAATTCCCTCTTTTAGTAAATTCTAACCCGTCCAATTATTTTTGAAGGGGAGCTGTCAAATTCACACGTTACATAGCTTGTCGTTTGCAATGGCGATGTCTCCGGAGACGAAAAAGTCTTATATCAAAGATGAATCATTAAAAAAAACATGATTTAAATGAATATATTTTAAATTTGAAAAACTGCATCTTAAGAAAGATAAATTAGCAATATCAGAATAAATTATGACATTTAAAATGTAGTAGCATGAACTAAATATTAAAATATAATATGGTCAGATATGTAGAGGAAGAGAAAACGCTTTTCCTATTTTTTCAAGCTAGAAGTTATTGCTATTCTCGCTCTATATGCGAGCACTAGAAAAAAAAGGCAATAATTTGTAATTAGACAAATGTTGAGAGCTTTTCCTCGCCTTATATGTCTGAATTATGACACTTGAACAGTATAAATATTGAATTCTATAAATACATACGTTCATAAAAAAACATAAGTCCATGATATTTTCCTTTTTTACCTTCACATTAGTTAACAACACTAACTCCCCGAGATACATACATGATATTTTACGCCCAGAAGCAACTCATATTAGAGCAAGATCATCAGCGAATTTAGAAGAGCCAGAACATTTAACTATCACGAAGATTGAAAAAGTGTAAAAATCTTCCCTATAACTCCTCAAGAGCTATTTAATTTTCATTCCCAAACAAAGGAATCCCGCAAATCACCTCGGATTAACCCTCAGTGCCCGATAAATTAACGCGGCCCTCCAGATGTCATCTCGAGCATTGCTTGCACTTTCCCACACGTTACCACTCGAGATCGAGGGGACAAGAAACGAGGGCTTCAGTTCGGGTCGCAAACACAGCAGCCGTAGGCAAATCCCAACCACCCCAGACTGTTTGTTTTCGAACAGTGTTTTGTACTATTAAATTATTCATGAGTAAAACAAACAGCCGCGGTGGCTCGTGTACGAGACTCGAGCGCATACAAAAGATGGTTGACAATATTGACTGCGTCTCCGGTTTATCCGACGAACGCCAGCTTTTGCCCTTTCAGCTTTCTGGGTGTGTGAGACGAAGAGATGAGACGTCTTAAAGATGGAATTTAAGATTCAGCATTATATTAATATTGAATGAATTTTAGAAAATATCGAATGACAATAGGTAATTTGTATGGACCGTGGGATTCACTCCAACGGTCGGAATTTATATATTTATCGTAAGAAAGAACTTTTTAGATATAACAGCATCTGCTATGACGCTAGTCCCAATTTACGTTCATGTTATTTCATACTATCGATCTTTCCATCAATCTTAAATTATATCAAATGAACCTTTTGTTGTATTTAAATAATTATATTCTCTGATCTGACATTGCTTGAGACTCATTGGACTTTGTATGATTGTAATTTTCATTTTCAACCTCTGGCAAAGAGATATAACTTTATAAGGTTAATTTTAAGTACATAATTACGTCACGTTTTCTATTAATTGTGTAAATTGAGCAATCCTATTTGTTTTCTAAATGTCAGTTAAAATTGTTTAAAATCGAGAAATATAGTCATTATATGAGGAGTATTAATTTATTAAATTTTAGAAAAGCTTGACAAAGTCTTATACAGAGAAGAGAACATTGTCGTTTACTTTTAAATCTTGCAGCATATGAAAACCTTACATAATATTTGCTCCAACTTGGCCACAATAAAGGAACCTCACATCAAAAGTCAAAGTGGAAATTCTGTAAACTATTAATATTTTGAATAAAAATACCTAAAAACTTTTCCTATGTGCATGCAATAAATTTGAATAATTTCATTGCTGCAATATCATCTGTTAAGGAATTTATTGAGCACAAACAAACATGAATTAATTTTCATGTACCTATATTGATTGCAGTTGAAATAATTAAATTTATATTTATTATATTAATATCAAATATATAATTTAAATACATTTTCGTCTCGTCTCGATTTTATCTCGGTGAAAACGTAAAGCGATTCCGCTCTGACGTTATTATAGTGCGACGCTTTTGCCGCGAAAGCGAATAAAACGCTTGACGCAAACCAGAAGAGAAATGTTTAAAATTTTTATGTCACTTGTGTCAGTGCAGGCTCTGCTCTCATTAAAATGTAAAGTTTACGAATACTATTCGGAAATTTCCCCTGTGGCGTGCAAAAGCGACCTGCTTTTTTCGGTCTACTCTATTTCTCTTCCTATCCGAATAATAAGACGTAAGCAGAATCGTGTCTACGTACGAGTATGTTATTTTGTGTATTTTATACCATGAATGTGTATTTGATAAAAATCAAATTGAATATGAGTCTGATTTTACATTAAACATTCATTTTATATATTTATAAAAAACATAATTTGAATTATTTCATCCCATTTTTCAACACCTAAAATGCTACACACAAGCACAGTTCGACAAAGATTTAAAAAAAGTTTGAAGTTGTCTAATATACCTATGCGTTATTCTTAAATTTTATAGTATAATCTTTTCAGGATTGAATTATTACTCCAAATCAATTAATTTAATTATACATATAATAATAGACAGCTTCAAGCTTCTATTGAAAGTTCTGAGATTCATCATTATACCGTTCTCATTTGCAACATTTTTCGGTATTAATTTTGCAAAAACATTAAAATTTAAGTTGTTATTTGATTAAAAAGAATAAATATCAATAAAAAATCCTTCAACAGTTTAAAAAATATAGATATATCTATAGATTTCGTGAATTTTTTGTATGCAATATACCAGAATTCAGTACAACGGGGGTTAATTTGACGGAGTTCGTTAATTGCGAAACATGTCGTTATGGTTTTCGTCAATTCCCCGTGGATTTTCATATGAGTGTTTTCCAATTTTTTTTTCAGTTTTGTTCGTGCACGTGGTTTTAGCTTAATTATCGCCGACGGATTAACTAGACGGGAAACGCTTTCAATTAAAGTAGACAGCGTCACGAAAATTCCCAGACAGGCTCTACTTAAATATTATACGAAAACAGTAATCACAAATTGCACAAATAGAAGACAAAAAATATCGCAAACGTAAAAGCGGCGGGAAATTTTTAATTTAAAAACGTCAACGTGTTTCGACTATTGGAACGAATCGCTAGATAGAAGGAAAATATTACGATATCTAACTCATAAAATATTTTCATTCGATTTAATTATGTAACTATATGATATAAATTTTCATATTCATTAAGAAAATTATGTTATAGTCTGTCATAATGATGCTTAAGCAGCAATCTTCTTTCCGCTGATGTAATGAAGATTGCATTAAATAGGTGCAAATATTATTTTATATCTATATTGTAATCAAGCGTACGTTGATATTCTCGATGAGTTAATTACTGAAAAATATTTTTATAGATTTCATATTTATTATTATTTTATTCAAACAAAATAAATTCCCATCGAACAAATCGCAGGAATCAGGTGGCGCATGGAATTTCCAACCGTTTTCACGGATTTTCCACTCGTTTTTTTGTTTTTCCTTCACGCTGAACGCGAATTTTGTTTTGTCATTCACCGCGGTAGTTTTTTTGCCTAATTATTTTCGAGCAACAGCCTCCTCACCGTGAAAAATTAATTGGTGAAGTTTTCGGCGTCGACCTCTCGCACAAACGGTTGAACGCTTTTCAGCAAAGCCTCAACGGCCACGCCTATGTCTCAAAGAGCTCGTCATCATAAAAGAATCTGCTTCCTCTAATGATCCAGCTGCGATATGAAAATATGACAAAAATGACCCAAAAACTAGAATTATGAGTGGTAAGAAACGGGCGGGAAACTTTGGAAAAGTGCTTGAAAGCTGGGAGCTCGTTATCGATATGTTTAAACTGGTTAAATATTTTATCGTTTCAATATGAAATATAAAACTTTAACTAGACAAAATATACACTTTTACTGTAACATTTATATTGAATTGAACATTGTTTGTTTATTTAGCGACAAAGATACTCGTATTATCCGACTCGAAATAATTTATCTAAAATCTTTCCTGTGAAAACCAATCACTCACCCGAATTAAACGACAACCATCTGAGTATAAAAATAACGTTTCGATATTAGGACTGACAAACAACGTGATTTTCCATTCGTTCTTCCCTCGGGATCAAACAAACGTAAATTAATTCCCTTAAAGAGGCGCCGAAATAAGCGCCGACAAAATTGCGATTCCCTTATAGGGAAAACACAATATCTGAAGGAAAAGAGGGCTCTAGAAATTGGAAGCACCCTGTAATTACACACAGCGACTTTCTGAATATTTTCCTTTCATTCTCTACTCCATGACATTCGACATTATCCACACTGCACCCAATTCCGAGACTTTATTACGTACTTCGTATGGCGAAACATAATGGCTTATAGAAAGTTTGCTCACCCCATAAACAAGGACCACAACCAAAATTATTTACAAGGATGAGCCGCGAATCCATCTCGGATATTAAAGACCGAGACTCTCTAAACACAAAGGATGCAAAAGTTTTGCCTTCGCGAAAGAATGTCAAACTTTCCCTTTCTTCCCCTTATAAATTCTGCACATAATGTTATACTTGTATTATATCCGAGTATTGAGACGGTTGTTCCATGTACCCTCGACTGAACACTACATCAGCCTACAGAATGTTCTCAATCTATTAACATTTATAACTTCTTAGTCCATTTTTACAAAAAAAATTGAATTAAATGATTTAAATATCAAATGAATCCAGTGACTTTTTTTGAATGGGTACCTTTTAATGAATAATCTGAGTTTTCAAATTTACTCAGATGATCTTAAACTTTTCTCAAACTCGTTGAACCATTATCAAACTGTGGTATGTATAAATTCTGAGAAAATTCACTTTTATTCGTCCTTCGAGTCGGATAATACTGCTGAACTCGAAGAATTATCGTCTTCAGTTTCAAGCCCTCACGCTTCCGTCTAATAAATGTGAAACAAGTATAAAATAAACTTGCTGAATATGGTAATTTTAAAGTTTTTATCACAGCATGAAATTTATATGATTTTTACAGCATATAAAATTCATGTAATATCCCATCGCCGAAAGATAAAAAGATTCCATACAAACAGCGATAGGTGTCTCACACTTTTCGATGTGTTACGAACTCGTTCCGAACTATTCGTATCAATATCTACGCACCAAATACTTTTTTCCTTTTTCCCATTAAAGTTGGCTGAGCTCAAAGAGCATCCAAAGTAGTACGGGAAACATTATCGAAAAATATAAGAGTGTATATATACCTGTCCGAATGTTGAAAAGAAAGGGAAGAAAGTTATCGTCGACTATTTATTTTTCAAGTGCACGCTAGCTCACTTTCAATAAGAAACTATTCAAGTATGAAAATAATGGACAGAAGAATGTAACAACAACAAAGATGCGAGTTTCCAACAGTTCGGAAAAGCGTTCAGCGACGTCTATGGGAAATGAGCCAATCCGACAACAATTTGTCTCGCACTACATTCAACACATAATATACACCTTGTACTAAATTAAATAGATTTCTAAGCAATTGATTACATAATCAATATATTTCCGGTTGTTTTTGATGAGAAAATAACGTAAATAATTATATTTATTTACTCACTTCTGTAACTCGACGTAGCTCGACACTCTTAAGACTTCAGGCTGATTTTCCGTTACTATAGTAAATTCTGCTTATGTAGTTCATGCATAATAATTGCTACAGATACGAAAGTCTCCATAATAACTGTAACGAAAAAAAAATGTAAAAACCATTAAATACATACATCAAAAAATTTTCATTGACAAAGGATCAGCTATTAAGGAGTCTATAAATAACATTCATACATCTTTATCATTGTCATATTAGTGCACTAACGTGTGTCTGTTACTCTCTTCGTTCCAACTTGTGTGTGAAATCAGGTAGATAAATTATGATTGAGCATCATTATGCAACGATCAATTTACCCGTTGAGTATCAACGCGTGCCTAGTTTTATAAAAATAAAACAAATACACCACACATCAATTAGGACTAATACTAAACCTCACATTTGGCTTTCTGTAAGATTTATTAGAGCGTTAATCTCGACACGACTTCCGTCAAATTTTCATCGTTTTCGAACCGTGACAACCATCTGGAGCCAAAGCAGCGAGCGTCTAGACCGGCCCCGCTTATTGCCCGGTCGTTCCTTTGCCAAAAAGCATATTTGCCCCGTATAGAAAGATGCTCAATCGACCAGACCAGACACATAAGTCATTTTTCGTTTGTTACGCGACCGACATCGTGTGTACACAGAGCAATCCGTGAACGGAGCACGAGATTCGGCCACAAATCATAGTTTTCGCCGTGAGTACGTGCCATGCAAACGGAAAAACTGTGCTAATATGTCGAAGCGTTGCCAAAACTAAACAAACCGTGGAAAAATAGAATGAAATTACTATCTTTATTGTATAGATCTTCGTTAGTGGTTCTAACTTTTATTTGATTCTGATTCGGGTTTGATAGATCTATAATTTCGATTTGGGACTCAGACTTGAAAACAACCTAATCAAAAAATTCAGATTTTCATGTTATTATATAATAAATACAAAAATATCAAAAATAAGCATGTAAATGAGTACATGTTTTATATTTGATCATCCTTTTTTGTACTATTTGTTATTCGAATATACACCTTGTAAATTTTTAATAATTTGATATTATGCATGAGAAAACGCAATCATTATTGGTTTTAGCATAAAATTACGATTTTAAGCTAGTTGATTTATATTGCGCTAAAAAATCTGTGGATCAGCTTCAACTTTTAATATTTCACATACACGGTCAGTTTCATATTTCACGTCAGTTAACTGATCAGTCAAAACTAACCGCGTATCTTCAGCATAAGATTTCTGATTTTGATTCAAATATCTGATATTGATATGTATGTATATCGTAAAATCGATAGATTGATTCGAATTAGACGAATCTTAAAATCCTTAACAATCAGAAACTAAAGGTCCTGTTCACATTAAAGACGTTTTACGTGCAGTTAATAGAAAACTTAAGGCATGCTATGGGTGATCGGTAGCTGTCAAACTGTCTTAGGTCAAGATCAAAGATTGGTCTCCAATAACGTGCACAATCTTACTCATCGAAAAGTACGTAAAGCGCCTGTCGTGTGGACAAGACTTTACTTTCAATCGCTTCATTAAACGTTCAATCGATCTGTTCTTAAAATAAAAATCAAACCCCATTTATAAAATCGACACGTCCTCGAAACAGAAGCCCCCGGAGGACGAAATGAAACAATTTCCACGAGACGACACGACGACGATCCGTCGCATCGAGAGCAAATCCCGCAAATGAAAACTAACGGCGAGTGCACGTCGCCGGTCGCAAATCCCGCGCTTTTTCAACGAGATGAAAAACATGCGAAAAAGCGAGGAAAACTAATCTGCGAGCGACGTGACCGTCGGACTAACGGATTAACGGCGGCGTGTGTCGGTTTAACGAGAGCCGCAACGCGCCGGAGATTGCAGCTGCATCGTGTCTCGTGTGCTGCATAATGAAGGCTGCGGGCGCGCTCCGCTGTCGGGCGATTGTCTCGTTTTTGTCGGGCGATTGTCGCTTTTGTCGGGCGATTGTCGTTTTTGTCGGGCGCGCGTCGATCGGTGCGTGCGGTCGGTGATTGTGGCGTTAGGTGGTTTTGTATTGTAATGTTTGGATGGAAAAGTATCTATGTTAATGTATGTATGTTTTTATGTATTTCTTAAAGGTGGGTTTTGCGTTGAGCGACAAGCAGCACGCTTCATTCAGTGTGGTCGACAATGGGAACACTTAAGTCTGTTTCTTGGGTTCTCATTATTGTCTACAGTGCAGAAGATGTGCTTCTTGTCACTTGTCGCTGTACGCTAAACCTAGTTTAATGGTTTTTCCTTTCACAGTGAAAATTTTAGGATTATTTTCTGCACATCTGAAAATGTTTCTATATAATTATATTTTACAATTTACTTTTGCAGTTTAACTAAAAACGGAATCGATATCGTTTGACAGTTCTCACAATCGGAGGGACCTTCATGTAACCCACTCATAGCAAATATCCACGGTCTACACACGTAACGTTATTACAACAGTTCATAATTGGCATAAGATACATGAAGATCAAAGCAACGTTAGGTCACAGAAACTCATTATTTTTTTCATTATAATATTATTCACTGATACTTATTCTTAATTTATATCCAACGATTAATATACAAACCCCAATACCAACACTGAAACCACTAACTACAACAAGATTAAACAACACTAGCCACGCAATAAAATCACCACTTCCATTCGACATCTCCCAAACCCTCAACTAATACCATTACGAATCCTCTCGCTCTAAACGGCTTTGAAAAATCACCACAAACATCGCAGATAAATAAATCTAAGAAGAACCCCTCTCCTTGCGGTACACGAACGCGAATTAACGACGCTTACTCCGCAAAATCAACCCCCAGACGAGCCTAAGGAAACCCATTCGGCGCGCCATCGTATTTGCACAAAAAGTCAATAAAAGCAACTCACTTGCCACAAGAGTGTTCGCATATTTCTCCACTTCGAATAGTTGAATTTTATCGACGGCAATTAGCCGAGGAGAGAGAGCGACCCGTTCGCAATTAGCCAGGTTCGAAATGTTAATTCCGAATGGGGGATTCTGATTCTGATCAATATTGCGCTCGTGTTTCGCGAGGGGAAGTCGGGGAAGTTCGTCTGAGTGGTGCCGGCTAGAGGCGGCTCTACACCCGTGAAATGTAATTAGTTGATTAAGCCGGTCCTCGCCGGGTCATCGTCGGACGTCTGAAGGTTTCCGGAAAATCCCGTCCGAAGATGTCCTGGGGTGATTCGGCGAACCGTTAAAATGGAGTGTCTTCGGATATATGGGAAGGCTAAGTTTAAAGTGCAATCGATTTCAAGATTCTGCATACAGGATATGTATGTGAAGATATCTATCTATCTACAATATAAAATAAATATTTGAGTCTGTGCTGTATTTCTTTATTGTTACAAGTATTGCTATCATTTTTATCTAAATTAATCATATATTTAAAGTGAAAGAGTTGAGTCACTTGACTAAAAAATCTATGCTAAAAAAAATTTATGCAATATAATGTGTTTTGTCGCCGAAAGCCGCCGGCATATGTGTGGATATGTCTTAATATAACTGCTTGAAAGGTGATTCTAAAATCGGTCGAATTTAATCATTAACCATTTAACCGTTTTGTAAAATCTATTATCAACATATTTTTTAATCATATATTCGAAAAAAATGATCTAATCGTCGTATTAATTAAAAAAAACGACATGTGACTCTTCCAAAGATCTGACAAAACTCAACCCAGCATCACAAAACACTGAAACCTGAAGTGGCATGCACTAATGCTTCATACAAAGATACATTATATTAACAATAATTCAATTAATACTATTAAAAATAATATACTATAAATTGATGAAACTACGATCGTGAGACATAAAAGAGACGTTTCTTCACCGGACCAAAAGGAGACTGATTCATCGAGGAATTCGAGGGTCCAAGAAAACGAAGGGGAGGACCCAAATAGGTGTGAGGTTGGGAAGAAGCGATGACAAATGGATGCAAAAGTTAAATTGTGTTAGGTGGAAGCGAGGGACGCTAAGGGAGGTGTGAGGTGACGAACCGAGTAACTCGTTTCCGACTTGGTCCCTCTTTACTGAAATATACCAACGTCTATATAGAACTTTTTAACCGAATCTTTCTCGAAAAAAATCTTGTGAAAGTATAAAAACTGTTTGATATCGTAATCAATCTAACTTTCATCGAATTGAATGATCTTTTATTGTGTGTGATGTTTCAAATTCGAATTCGAATAGGTGCCACAGAATGACAATAATAAGAACGGTATCATTACGAAGCATAATATTTTTAATAAAAGTTTAAAGCCGTCTAATATATGTACACTTAATTTTTGTTCATAGAGTTATTATTCACAAAATTTTATAAAAACCATATACGAGTTAGTATATCAGACATATACGAACTTATATAGAAATTTTGCATTTCACCTCAAAACATTCTCAATCACAGAACTTTAATCAATATTTCTAATATTAATTTAATAAATAGATTAAAAAATATCAAAATATTTTCTATAACTAAACAAATCAATGTTACATACACTGACCAAATAGTGGAAAATCGCTCTGAAACGTCACGACAAACTCAATTAAAGTTGCGATTCCTCGGAGGCCGCCAGACATTCCCCGACATTGTCACAGTTGCTATATCATTCGTGATTGATATGTTAGTATTTTAACTTGGAAAGAAACAACTATGAAGTCAACGGACGATTTTCAAACTTTCGATTTGTGACTAGCGTTTCCTCGGGGAAAAACTGACGACACGCGAAAGTTTTCATCGTGATTTTCCGGACGGAACGTTAATAAAAAATCTTTACATATAAATCGAAAGTTTTTTTTTCACAAAGTTTTGCGACTATGTAAAGACATGAGATTTGAATCACTCGAATATTTTGGTAATGTATCAAATTAATTCAGATACTTTTTTATATGAAAGATACTTGTGAAAAAGATCTATTCTTGGCGGAAAAAATCTAGATTCCACTCTAATTTATAAGTATGCGAATGCTAGCCACCAAGGGAAGATTTATTTTCGTCCTTCCTAAAGGACGACAGTGCGAAAATTAGGACTGGCCTTAATTATTACGTCACGGACGACTACAAACGCCAGATTGAGGCAATCAAAACACGCTTTCTACCTAATTGAATTACACTATAGATATAATTTGACTATGCATTTTCATAATATAAGAAAATCTTATATTTTCACAATAACATATTTCAAAAATTTGCTTGAAGAAAGACATCGATGCTAGAAAGTTTGCCTCCAAGGTGTTTCGAAAGGCAAAGGACTCCTTTCTCGAAGGCTTAAGATTTTTTTTCAGATTAATGATTTCATAATGGAAAGTTATTGAGAAATTGTTAGTATATCTACATATTAAATAAAAATTTTAGTTACTGTAAAAAATATAATTTCCAGACCTTATGTAATTGTTTTCAAAATATACAAGTGCTTTAACCATGGTTCTTGGCATTTAGACTTATTGTTAATAGAATATGTTAAAAGCTTCATTTCTTACTAATGTTTTGAGCAAATAAAATAACCACTAGAATAATATATCTGATTTTTTTTATAAGATAACAGTATTTAAAAAGAAATCCAATAACGATGAGGACCCAACATTTATGATGTTTTTTGATACAAAATGGTGATATTCACTTATTTAACTGTAAGACTTGTAAGGCTATATTAGAATCTCCCTTAGAATATTGTAAAAACTACCACATTCCATATTGTTTCATAATTTTTGTTATTCCTCAAATAATTCACATCGAATTTGAAAGCGCTGAGAAGAGAACAAATGACAAAAAAGACACCTCTGCCCTATAGTTCGTATTCATCATTATTTTCATCAAAAATATTTTTCAAACACTATTTTTCCGCACTAAAAATTCTTAAACAAACCACCATTTGAATTCCAAAAAAAAAATTAAAAAAAACACAACCGCATTCAAAGCGACTTTATTCGAAACGAAGCACGTTCGTCGCAAATCCTAGCTCAGACGCCGCTTCTAATACATTCGCGAACCGGGGTCGCGTTTTTCGGGGACGCTTTGTCGCCGGTGAAATTTTCATTTGAAGCGACAAGGTGAGCAGCCTTTAAAAGCATAAAACACACCATAAACACACCAACTATGCTATGGGGGCGAGGGCGGATTCTTGTGTGCGGCAAACAGAGCGCAGTTAAAGGGATTTGCACTGAAGGATTTATAGGAGTACGAATATAAAGCGGATTGCGGCCGCTCGCGAAATTCTCAAGGAAATATCCTTTTTATACGTGTGTTTTATATGTATATTGTATTCTCTCACCTGAGGGTTGGAAAAAAATGTGTGCGAAATTTATACGAGTCTAATTCAAAAGCGATACTGTTGAAAAATTACAATGAGAATCTCGTATTGTATTCGAGATGAAAGCTCTTGTGATTTATCGTTAGAAAATTTATCTAGTATTATAATAGCGATTTTCGTCTATGTAAGTGTTTTTATATCTGGTATATTACTCTGATACTATGACAAAACAACTATACAATTAATATTTCAACGATTTAGATACATATCTATTCTGTATGTGTGTGTGTATGTGTGTCCGATGTAACGCTCAGATAATGTGACAAAACAACTATCCAATTAAATTTTCGACGATTTCCATAGATATGCGGTAATTTGAGATATGATATATGATGATCGAAAAGGCCAAGGAGTACAAGTGACTTCGGGGTGATTTCGAGAAAAGCGCGTTCAAAGTTGACCATGTACCTACATGTAGATATTAGGAGGAGGTCGAGTGATATGATGATATATCTTGGCACACGTTACGAATTCGTTTATACTCTTTTGCCACCAAATAAACGAGCGTGCATAGAAGCGATTCCTGTTCATAACACAATTTTTGCGAAAATGTCACTTGTACCCCTTGGCTTTATCGGTCGTCATATGAGATATGAGATATTGGAAAAAATCGATGAGTGTTTTCTTCGCGATCGAAATTTAATAAGTCAGAGATAACTATCAAAAACTATGACTTCACTCGAACCAGGCATGCGTTACGTTTTCAACGGGTCGATTTCTAGTATAAAATATAACGCACACATGCATTTCGGATAGTCTGAAGTATAAAGAGGCGGTATAATATGTACAACACGGCAGCCGGTTGCAGCTGTCGTATCGTGTCACCGGGGGTCGCAAAAACCCGAAACCAAACGGAACGGGTCCTTTCAGCTTTGCAGATACCTCTGAAGAGTAGACTGCATCCTTTGGCATACAACCTTCAGGCCCTCGGGTCGTTTCATACGTCGGCCGCAGTATGCTAAAGAAGATTGTACGTTTGTCCGCGATTGTTAACGGCTCTCATGTTGGCGTTTTCTGGAATACGAAACGGATTTACCTATACGTGATTTTTTCGTGTTTTATTCTTTCAATACTATCTGAATATTATCTATATTTATATATGACTAGCAATCGATCCGTTGAATATATCAATGCGAAGCGTTACACGAACACACAGAACAGCGCTATTATACAGTTAGATAAGTTACTGGTTGGTCTAGGTACTAACTAAACTTAATCGAAAAGAGTCTATGGTTACGAAACCACTCAAAAGTGGAAGCCTAGGTCATATTCGGATTGTAGTGTCATTGAAAAATAATATAGTCTTTAGATAACGTAGCGATGTAAAACATTTGTGGTTATCGCGTCGAGCTTCAGTAAAATCAGCATAGTTAACACACTCAATGGTCAGAAGAGTGAAAATATCGGTCCTTAAAATTATAATGAATATTTTGTAACAATAAGAGCCGGTATATTCATTGCTTTAGTTAACTAACCAGAAGTTTCAGCCAGTCTTTCCACTATAAACTGTCAAAAATTAAAATACAGTTAACGTAACTCTCTGTTTAGTTAACTAAATCAATGAAAAGGCAGCCCTGAATAAATAAATAACCCATCCTAATTCAATCTCATCCACGAAACAATCTTGCCTCAAACATCGATTCACGCCCGAAACAAATCAAAAAATGCAATTCTCCAAAAATGACAGAACATTTTCACAAATCCAAAAATGAAAAAATCCAACATTGAAGGGAATCAAACGCGCTTTAATGAGGGATCAAAAAAAAACACGAGAAAGACACAAAATCCTGGTCGGGGAAATTGAGTGTGCCGAATGCGCCTTAATCAGGACGACTCCAGCCGGTTATATTCCCGAAGGGCGGACGGAACAATTCATTTTATTTTCTCTCATTGTTTCACTTGACACGATAAAAAATGAAACGATCAATCTCCTTCTGATTTTTTTTTCATTCCTTCATAGGGAGTTAAGTGGATAACGCGCCGCCTTGAATAAGTAAGTGCAGAAGCTCTCAGATAAGGGGTAGAATAGAAATCCCGGAATGAAAATCTATGCAATTTTAAAGAAATACTTTGTTCCTCTTTTGTCTCGTTGCTCTTCGCTTTTTCTCTTTGCTTTATGGTGGGTTTTTCAGAAAATTGATCGGTTGGCTTTTTGTGTTAAGATTAACTGATTTATTAATAAAAAAATTATGATCGTTGAAAGACTTGTTAAATTATGAAAATATCGTTTTTCGAGTAGGCTCAATGTGAGTGTTATCTTTTTTAAATCCCACGCTTTAATTTTTATCCTCTTGAAAATATTAAGAGAATTTTTTTAGACGTGCTTTAATTTTCAAGTGTGAATTCGGCTCGTCTTAGTTGATCATAAATTTTCTTAATTTTTGGATAAGATCTTAAATATTTCTCTAATTAATTTTAATTAATTGACAAATAAATATAATACTGTTGAGCAAAGTGAATGATAATAATGATAACATAAGAATATTGAAGAAAATATAATAAATTTTCTTATGATTAAAATGAAAATACATAATACTAAGAACTATTTGTGTTATATGATATTTGTTTATAATAAAACACTCATAGGTATATAAATTCACTCGTTTATAACGAAGACACTGCTTGCATAAATATAATACTTTTAAGTCTTATTTTCATCCCCAAGATACCTCAAAGGATTTTCTGGTAAAAACTTTTTTAAGCTTTTAATTTTTTGGTTTCAGATGCTGTTACATTAATTAAAATTAAAATACCGCCTTTTATCGCGATCAATGATAAGAATTAAATTGTTATTTAGATACTTGAATGATATAGATATATTGAATGCTTCTTTAAAATAATCTAATTTGAACATTATATTAACGTTCTTAAAATACAAAAAAAATATTTATTATAATAATAAAATTAGAAAAATCACAAGCTAAGATGGATTTTTGAACACATCGAGTATTAAAATGCACTCAAATTCAACACTAAAAGGATAAAAAACTTATGTCTGAAGGTAGAGCGAAGAAATTTGCATTTTTATGAAAACCTTTCACGATGAAGTTGTCCTTATGGTCTCATTATAATATCTAGAATAATTTTAGAAACATGCACAAGACCTTTATTAAGAAGCTCATACCAAAATACATTCTCAGAATTTAAAAACAGAATCGCATATTATCTAATATTTTTTCAGCAGACGAGCACTTTAATCAAATTAAAAATATATCACGGTAAGACTGAAAATTCAAAATTCAGCAAAGAATTAAAAAACCGCATATTCATTACCATCCACCGAAAATAATTCAAAGAAATATCATCAAAACGACGAAAAGGGTGCACCTTGCTTCAAATAAGAAGCAACAAAAATCTCACTAAACCTTCCCCGCCGTCAAAATAAATATTTAAACAAGACTACGAAATCCAAAGGGTTACACAAACTGCAAGAAATGATCCTTTCAGAGCTAAATGTGACTAACTCTATTAATTCAATTTTTCTGAAATCATGAACATACTAATTTCATTTATAATAAGTTACGGATGTTGTCAATTCATATAAGAGTACAGAATTAATAAGACAAAGTCAAAGTCAAACATTTTTTTCATCTTTATTATTTAAGAAAATTTTCATAGATAGAATATTATACACTAACTTTACCAAGTCCTATGACATTTATGTCTTTTTGTTACTCTATTTAACTAACCAGAGTTACAGTAGGTCTTTCGACTTTAGACTGTCAAAATCCGCAGGAGAGAGACGAATTTTGACGGTTCTTAGTCAAAGGACTGACTTTAACTCTATGGTTAGTCAACAAGAACGATGAAAATAATCTCATTTTTAACAAAAAGAGGAGTTAGTCACGATTAGTTCCGAAAGCCTCAAATAAAACTCGACTATGACGCGCGACTCTCGAATAATTTCCGCAAGACGTAACAGATGCGACGCTCACATAAATTTTCAGATTATACATTTCAACTAAAAGACTTATTTGCGAATTTCAGCAGGCGTCTCTGTGAAGGGGAGGAGGCTTTTCTTTTCTTTCGTTTTTCCGCACATTTTTGCAGCTTTGAGCCCTTTTTTCGCTACGCGTTTGTCGAGCGCGAAAACGGCATCCCCTACGAGGTTTTGTCTTATTTATGTGACATGGCTGCTCGAGAGCTGCGAAGGCTTTCAGCAATATTCTAATACGGTTCGGCTTGTATGAATCAATAAAAAATTTCATTTGTATTCGAAGATGTAAGGCGGAGCGCTTCTGAGTTTATGTACGACAAAGGCGCGGATGTGTTTTATACGCTTTTCTATCGAGTTTGTGTGTGGACGATAATTGTATGTTGAATATATTGTATTTGTCATTATAATATTTTTATTTTGTGAAGTGATGATTTTTTTGAAATTTTTTATTTATTCGTTTGTTTTTCATGAAAATTTAAGTGAAACAAGTGTGAAAGTTCTGAAGCGAATATCAATTGAATAAACATACACATTCTAATCTAATATAAGTTTTATCATCCGCATATCTTCTGAAAATAGAAATTTGCAAAAGTTTCATTAAAAAATCAAAATATATGTACCCATAAGTTAAGGTCTATGACTGAAGAGTAGACAGTTTTGAGATTGTACAATTATTTTCGAGAAATCCTTCCAAGATCTAACGAATGCATTTAAGGTCGATTTGTTTTGATATTTTAGAACCTAGTACAATTTAATTTGAATGTAAAAATAAAAAACCTAACCGAACATAATTTTAATCTGTCACAAATACGCGAATCAGATCTTTACTTTGAGTATTGAGTGTGTTATATGTACATACGCATAGAGGTAGGGCAACAAATATGGACCAATACTTTAATTTGGACTTGATACAGATTAAATATTCAAATCGATCACTAATAGTATCTTTTTTCAACGTAACAAATAAAAATCTAAAAATTTATTTATATACGAAAATAATTGATTCCTTAACACGCTTTATATTAAACATTAAAGCACGTTGAATTTTCCCCGACCTGCGTAGGTATAAAAAGCGTACGTTATTCTCGCGAAAATATTTTACGAGACAGATAAGATTCATCTCCGAGGGTGTTTCCATACCCGCGAGGCCGCGTTAAAGCCTTCGGGCGCAAGGCAATAAACAAAAACGTAATTAGGCCTAGTTCTAGGCCCGGCCCTAGGCCTCGGGCCGTAAGCCCGTTACTGCGTTATGATTCTTTATAGCCCCAGCGGGCAAGAGTCTACAGGTAGTTTTGCGTGCAACTTTCAGACACGGGGAAAACTTCGCCGACGCTTATCCTGGCCCCACTTTTCTAAAAATATATATGCTATAAGTGTACGTTTTTATATTTTTTTATTAAAAAAATAATAATACATTCTTATCAGATTCATATACGTGTGTGTATAGTGTATTGAAGTCAGTAATGTCATGATCTAACTTTCAGACCTAAGGAAAATTTCGTTGATGCTTATCCTGGCCCCACTTTTCTAAAAATATATGCTATAGTGTCGTTTTATATTTTTTAAAAAATAAAATACACTTATCAGATTGTGCGTGTGTAAACAGTGAGGTCATTGTTGATCAACTTCAGACTAGGAAACTTCCGAGCTATCCTGTCCCAGTTTTGTAAAAATATATGCTATAAGTATTAATTTTTATATTAATAAAAAAGTGATAATACATATACGATTTTTCAACTAGTTCTCTTACTTGATATTGATCGATTTTAGTGACATCTATCGTTTGCTGTTAGATTTTTTAAAGACTCAAGTTCATCGAAAACTTTTTTGTATGTTTTCATTTAGATTATTATTTTACTTTTCGTTTTATTATTTAGCTAATATGTTTTACTAATTTTAAGTCATAAAGCTAATTTCGTCTATATCTGTCTGTTTATCTGTTAATGGCAGCTTAACATGGAGTGGAAGGAGAGACAAACTTATGGCTAAGGAGATTCCTATATGGACATCTCACTCTTATGGGGGGCTTCCACTGCCGAGTAGAACGGAACAAACTAGGGATAAAGCAATAAGATAGAGGATAGTTATATAGGCGTCCCTAATGTAATGTATCCATAGTCCGTTCCGCACGGCAGTGGAAGCCCCCTATAACATGTATGACGACTAAATTTCAGAAAGGACACAAGTAACCTTTTTTATCAATAATGAGTTAAGTGAAGAAAATAATTCTGTATCATATACATACATATAGAACCATTTTCTGTACTTAACTCATTATCGATAAAAAAAGTCACTTGTGCTCTTTGTGAAATTCAGACGTCATATGTAAGCATCTCTCTCTCTTCGCTTTGTAGTGGACAACGAGCATAGGTTTCGAAAATTACTTTCAAAAAAGAAAATTAACACGTAATCTGTACGTTTATCAAAGCCGAGCGGAAGCTGAAACACAAAGCCAGTTTTTAGCGTTCAGTGTCTCGATTCCGCAGTGCGTGCAACACAACAGAACGCAACAAACGCGGCAATAGTCGCTTTGGCAACGACGGAAACGGCCAATCAATGTTGCAATATTTCAATCGCAGGGGTCGGTCATTTCCTGTGGATGCGGATGCGCTTTATGCTGCACCGACGATGGACGCCAAGGGAAAACCACCAGACGTATTATTAACGTTTGTACGTTGCAAATTTTGTACGTTTCCGCTGAATATGGACGCTGCTTTGCCGCCATTGTTCGAATTATTTTCCTATGTTCTTTTATTTAATTAATGTGAAAAATATTATTTTTATTTATTCAATAGAAAATTGACGAGACGCACCATTGTACAAATAGCTTTTAGATGTATATCTTTAGAAAGATCTTTTCGTAAGTATCATTTAGTACTGGCGATCAACCCGTTGAATATATAACGCAGTTTTGGGGCGTTACAAGGACACACAGACAAACACACGCACACACAGAATAGCGCTATTATATGGATAGATTGTAAAGTAAAAAATGTTAAAATTTAAAAAAGCAAAAAATAGTTATTTCAGATATGTAATACAAAAACGATACCTTTTATAGTTTTTCAATTGAAAATAAATAATTAAAAATTATTTAAAAATGTTTATATATAATATATTCAGTATTGAGAAAGAAATGCTAAAATTATCATAATTTGATAAATGTTATTAATATCATTTTACATAAAATTACTAACGCGCACCACAGTGATTAGAAAGTTACCTCCATATTTGAAAAAAATATCCACGAAAAGAGCTTTCCAATGAATTGATTGATTTCTAAGTACGTAAGTTAGTCTTCATTTTGGCTTAGTCAAATTAATAAAATAAACAAAAATAACTAGCAGCTTGTATTTGTGATCAATTCGTATGGAATGTCTGTCGAATAAATCAGTGACGTCGTCAATGTCCAAAGACAATAGTCAAATAATCCGTTAAATTTTATGGCTTCCGTCATGTCAAAGCCATGAAAAGAAAAACAATATAAAAAAGTCTCGATGAACATTTCTGCGAAACTGGTAAATGATATCGCCATGTCCACTCTCGCAAATTGGATTTAAGCACATAAATATTTTCACGAAAGTAGACGGGAAAATTTTCTGTGTAACAATATCCTTATTAGATTCTTGCAGATAAAACTTACACCTCACACTATTGTATCAAATTCGTATGTACTTAGTAAACGATACTATTATTTATTTCTACTTGTCTGTAATTGTGAAACTATCTTTAATTATGCTATAAATGAAGTCGATCTAAAAAAATAATTTAAATATAAAACTTTCAACTTGAAAGTTATATCTTTATAGATTGAATTATTAAATTTAAATAAAATTTTCCCTCGAAATTGAAGCAAATTGAACGTTAAACGAAACTCGACATTTATTAATTGTCGCGTCTCTAGCCCGAGGCAGATTTTTCTTCAATCAAAGCGACTTTATCCCCATAGATAGTCGCTAACGGGCTTTGTACACTTTTATGGAGCCTTTTCGCAAGTTGCATATGATAAAGTGCAGTCTCTAAATTAAGTTGCTCGTTTCGCCTTTGCGACCAGCCAACAAGAAGAGAGTACTATGAAGAAAAAATAAACGATCCAAGGAAAAAACGACAACTCGGTGGATAATGGCAATAACGACGTGGAAAAATCGCGTTTGCTCGGTAACATAGTTTCTTTCGGAAAATGCGAGTTAACAATTTCAAACTGTAAGTATACACAAGAGTTAAACAGTTTTTTTTAAGTCACAATTATAATCAATTGAAAAAATCATTTAAATATAGTTAAACTCTCTATAGCATCGAGAAAGATTCCTCGTTATAGAAATGGGACGTTTAAGGGAGGATTTCTATATTTGAATCACTATTAGATAAAAAGTAATATGGAAACCTTTATTATTATAATATTTTCGATATAATGTGAATTATTTGAATATTGTAATATTTAATGATTCTGTATTAAGCTGAAAAAAATGTTGAAATACCGGCATCACAAGCTCTAACTACAGTCTGACAATATATCAAGTTTAACGATCGCACAGCCCGCAATATTATTGCCGTAACAAAATATTGCATTCGACGCGGTGCAGTTTTGATTACACTTTTGTGCATCCTCGTCTAGGAAGAATACGACAAGATTTAACGTCCCGCTAGTTTTTACGAGCGGATCTTCCCGTTGTTTACCCACGGTTGGATAGAAACACATAAGGCATCATAATCAGGGTTGCAAAATACAAAATATGAAAGACTTAAATAGAACGAATCATTTGACAAAAGATATACAATGAAGGTTTTGTGCATAAAGTTATTAGCTCAACTTTTCATTAAAAAAATAGTTTTAAATGTCTAAGTACTTGATATAGATAAGGTGAGAGATACATTTTTAGGAGCAGATTCGAAATGTGTTAAATTAATACTTTTTCCGGATCAAATGGACTGAATATTCGAATTAATTGATCGAGTCTTCATATCAATTTATTGATTGAGAAAAACAACATGTGACTCTTTCCAAGATCTGGTAGGAATGGAATCCAACATCATAAGTATGCTGAATTGACGTGACATGTACTAACGCTACAATACTGCTACACTATCGGTTATCAAATATTTCAACTGCATGTTCTCAACATTTTTAATTGAAAATAAAAGTATGAAACTATAATAACTGCTCTACGAAGCGAGTTAAAATCTGAACATATGAAAGTTAAACTATCAATTTCCATTCCAACCAGCAACCCTTGCAATGAATGACATTATGAAAAAAATATATAAAGCCCTTTCGCCCGAGACGACGAAGGGACGAAACGAATTTTTTTCCATTCTGGATTCGAACGTTAAAGCGGGAACGGCTTCACGTGCAATTTAACCGGGAAATGCATTTATGGCTCTGGCTAATACGAAGCAGTCCTTCTCTGGCTCACGAGAGTGTAGTACATACTGAATTTATGAGAGCAAAATTCAATTGCACACTCAAAAGAGTGCACCGGCCATCTTTTCATTTGACCCCACTATTTTTCATTTTGCAAATATTGCTACCAATAATTAACTAACTGAAATGCGGTTAAAGTTTTGAATGGAGCCTGTGTAATCTATGATATGAATACGTATGTTTGAATGATAAAAATATAAGTCTCGGACAAAAGCCGAACAACGGACTTAACACTATATCTGGGTAAAAAGTACATGCCTGCTCAAGTAACGTCGCGACCGGATGGCTAGTGCGTTTGTATCGATACAGTGAACCCTCGATTTTTCGAACGTTAGCGTATTTATAATAAAGATAAATCAAATATTCTAAAGAAATGATCGAATATTCATTTCGATTAATCAATTAAGAAAAATGACATGTGGACTCTCGCCAGAATTCAAGCATTCCAGGTATTATGAATCCACGCAGCATACACAAACTCTTCATCATCACTTTATTTATTTAGATATATCGATGTGTGGATCATATTAAGTATTCAGATATCGAATATATGTTACATTATTAATCGATAGATGACAAAACTCGTCACATAATGGGTACATATCGAAATTTCAGGATGGCTTGCGCTCATCGCCCCATCCGCCGTCGTTGCATAAGTTATTATACGGAGTGTAATTTATCATCTTAATAATTCAATTAATATTAAATTAGATTCTAATTGAATTTATCCGACGAGGAAGGCGGTGTGGTGGCACGACTACTCGCTTCGCTTTGCCGCGAATAGAGCGAGAGAATTATTCCCGTTTGCTCCTCTCGCCATAATAATATTACATTATACCTATTATGGGTATGTATGTAATATATTGAAACTTTGCATTTGCGTCAGGCAAACTCGCTAATTAATCCTAATCATTATTAATTCACAGTCCGTTTGTCGCCGATTTATATTTTTGCTGGCGATCAATCTTTCGAGTGCGCTTTAACTAAATTAGCTTTCTACGAATAGACGATTCACTAATCAAGAAAATATTAGTCACTAAATAATATCAATATTTCCTTAACAAATATGTTATGTTGAATTTATTTATTTGTTGTTACCCAATTATTCTTATATTTCCAAAATTATCGTCCACTTATTTAAGTGAAGAAGAAGAGCCGCTTAACTAGAAACTCTAAACATTTACAATAACACATGATAAGTGGTGTTAAATTTATCAAATTTAATCAATACATATAATACAGATGATCTATTTTTAGGAAATATTTCGTAAATTATTAATTTAACACTTTTTTCTAATCAAATATTCAAAATAATCGATTCTTAATATCAATTTATAAATTCAGATTAACAACATGTGACTCTTACCAAACTCGATCCCAGCATCACAAGTACGCTGAATCGACGTATCCTGCACAAACGCTTTAAACCATCAACTCACTTATATAATGACTTATTTATATAATTAATTTGTATACAAAATATCTCAATTTGAAATTCAAACGCCGAATTTCAGGAAGCACGCAGTCACATAACAGGTGCGTCAGTTGCGAACAACAATATCGCGAAATAAATTTTCCATGACAGATAGTTCCGACAAACTTTTCAACACTCAGGCCTACACTAGGCATAATTGGCAACGAGGCACGTGAACCTATGGTGCAACACCGCTGCAAAATACGTGACGAGCATACGAATGTCGGAATTAACGAGACTCGTGCCCGAATCCGATGAAAATTATTTCGGAAACTCGAGGGTAAAAGGAAAATCGTGTCTTTGGAGCCTTTGGAAACGTTTTGTGTCCCGTAAATAAAAGGTGATGTCTTTCGTTGTAAATTAAGATGAACTGCAGTTTAAATCGATCGAAATGCAATGGAGTTCGATTGTGAGTTTTCCCAATGCAGTTAGTAGTTTTTTCGATGAAATAATTGAATTTTACCTTTGTAAGATGCTCCGTCGCAGATGTAAATATGTATGTAGTTTTTAAATTGTATTCTCATTAAACTATCGTTAAAATTTACTTAGGAATGAACGCTGTTCTTGGTTGAGAGATTTTTTTTGTTATTTTCTTTGCGAAGTACATTTTCCGCTCGTTGCTCAAACATGATAGCGCAGTGTAATTTATTCGCATTACACTCGTCATGGAAATTGAACGTTTCGTTTAATTAAATAATATAAATTTTGCTGAAAATATCAAATATTAATTTATTTATATCCAAATTATTTTCATCATAAATTGCAATATGGCAATAAGAGAAAAATCCTGTAGTATGCAAAATTTTGAAACAATATATCTACATCGAATTACGAAGTTAATTTCAAATTACACGTACTACAGCAATATTCTACGAAATAACAATAACAATCTACGTAATTAGCCAAACGTGTGTACCACGAGAGCTTTAAACTCAGCTCGATAATTGACCAACGTGCTATTATAATAATTCGGTTAACGGGCTTTCCCAGAACGACGATAAATATTTACCAAAGCGGCCTCGATGTTGTAATCAAAATTGAAAAATCACAATTTACATTTTAACAAGCGAACTAAGCCTGTTTTATGAAAATTTGATATTCGACACTTAAAATATCATCTATAAAATTGATTGATTCGATCTCATTTATTAAAAAAAAAGCTTTGTGACCCGACTTTGGTTGAGACTTTTTAGACTTTAAGCCGATTGTGAACTGTTATATGTGTAAGTGAGGACACTTGATTCTTTTCGAACACTTTTTTTTGTTTTTTTTTTTTATTATTTCATAGTGCCATTTGCGAAATTATACTAAAAAATGTGTCAGCATTGACGCTATTCTAATCATCATTACAAAAGATCAGCCATTACGAACCCTATTGATCTTTTTCTTTTGACGGTTACTACCATAACTACATGTAATTATAAGTACTAACTACTAGCAGTTATCATAACATATTTTAGTGATACGAATATCAAATTAATTAAGTTCGATCACAGATTGCAATCAATCCAGTTCGGCTTGAGTGTAATTCGAATGCAACTAATTAGGTTAACGAGTCGACCCAGTGCAGCGGCTTCATTGACGCCACAACTGTTAACGAATAGCACAACCGACTTGGCATTAAACGTGTTAACACTTTAACGTAGTTCGTTGTAATGTATGAAATCGCGTATTCCACTGGACCATTTCGTAACGAAGTTCAACGTTAACAGACACCGCTGCAAACTACCACGTTTCAGGTCGGATTTAGCACAGAGATATTCTACGAATTTTCATCATAAACAATCGTTGTTTCGGTGTAAATTCACTGACTTGATGTAATAAATGTATTTAAAAACATCTAAGGTAATTATATATTCATATAAAAACTATTTCAAGTTGAAATTGTCTGCTTCGTTTTTTCATATATTGTGTTTGTTTCATTATATGTTTCATAAAAATATTTTTAGAACACTGCATGCACATTCTGCTAGAATATGTGATACATGCCACAACCACAAAATTCTTGTTCTCGCAACGAAAAAAAATATAACAAAAGCACACCGCTTGCGAAACGCTATAACTTCATATATTGTGCAAACAACGCGAAAAAAGCTCGGATGAAAATATGTAAAGTTTCATAAAGCGCTTTGCGCTGCGGTTAATTTGTTTTAAAGCGAGACGCTAGTTTCGACCGATCTTATTTATTATTCACGATTCTCATAAATATTTCCAACCACTAGAATATAAAATATTTCATGATACAAGATTGAAACCGAGCGAATGTGCGGCTATGATCCGTTCGTCGTCTATCCTTTTTTTATTAATTCAATTTTTAATTTAAAATTTAAATTATTTCCGTAATTGAAACCGATCCCGAGTCCATCCAAGATTCGTTTAATCCCCGAATTCCTAGCGAGGCTTTCATCTCTGGGAAGAATATATTTATACGTTGTACAAGGGGAGGGCTTTCGAAATAGGGGCGGTCGCTGAGCACTCTTTGAGACACATTTTCACGGTATTTTAACAATTTTAACGAGTCCTCTTATTTATTTCGAGCGGTTAACACACCCGGCGACCAGTCTATAGTTTTCCTTATGTGCATATTTCATTAAATAAACGCTTAATATAAATATTATATGAGCCCTTATCTAAATAAAACTTTCATGTTTTGCAAAACGAGATAAAAGTCGTATTTATATAATTCAAAATTCTATTAATTAAAATTTATACGAGCAATATGAAAAGTCAACTAAAGGTTGAAAAGAGTGGTTGATGATCGACTCACTATGTGTAGAAGGTTTAAAACCTCAAAGAGCAATTAACAAACGAAAGATGTACCTGAAATGGATCAAATTCAACTCTAGAACACAGGAAAAGTTCTTCACCGATTTTTAAGATATTTTGTTGAAATGAAGTAATAGACAACCCTCAACCATTTTTTTGCAAAAATAGATATGATGACTGATAAGACCAAGGGCTACAAGTGACATTTTTGCCAAAATCGAGTTATGCAAAGGAATGGCTTCTATGCACACTCATTTATTTGGTGGCAAAAGGATATAAACGAATTCGTAACATGAGCCAAGATACAGGTATATCATCAAATCACTTGACCTCTTCCTAATACATGTGGGTACATGGTAAACTTTGAACGCGCTTTTCTCGAAATCACCGCGAAGTCATCGAATATCTTAAATATCTACAAATTAGTAGTGTAGTTAAGCCAACATATGCATAGATGTCATTTCTCCAACATTAATCGGGACCTCTTTTTTGTCAAAAATCAATAAGACATGAAGATTTCTTAATGTATAAAGTATCTAAATAAAATACACATAAATTTCTATAAATCCACATCCATGTAAATCGTCATGAATCGATTTTTTTTCGAGCACACCTCAAATCTTACCACTACACAATCACAATTAAACAGCTGATATAATAATTAAAGCGAATCCGATAATCACCCCTGATTACAATCGTTCACGCTTAGCATTGGCACGTTCAGGAGTCGTCTCGACGCCCCATCCAATCGGCAAAGGCGACATAATTGCGTGACAATTCAGAGGCTCGATCGAATTAGGATGGTCTCGATGGGCGTCCATCATGTCGGCATTAACGTCTAGGGGGGGCAGGGATGCCGTCACCCCCCCCCTTATGGGGGTGGTAAGCCCCCTGCGTTGGGGCCCCGGGACCGGAGGCTCTCGTTTTACGACAGGGGGCCCCGCAAGCCTGCGGACCGCAACCGCACCGCTAGTCTCATGGTACACCCCTCTGAGGTCTTTGCTATACAGCAAGGTTGAAAGTTTCGGACTTTGTCTATGTATTAATCATTAGATAGATAAGTGCTTTATTAGAAATAAGAGGGTTGAATTTTAAGAAAAAATATAGATTTTTGAAAAAATCTAACAGTTTTTGAAATAAATAATTTTCATACACAATCAACTAACATATTCACTCTCTATCAATAACCAACTGATTGTATAAATACATATAATAAAATATTGTTTTGCCGCTAGAAGACACTTCCTTAAGTGAGACGTGCCATTAGAATTTTTCAAATATCTAATTTTGAACAATTTATTTATACGTTCCATATCAATTAATCGAACAATGAAAACAATATGTGACTTTTGTCTTGTTCTATCATAATTCAAACCCAACACCGTAAGAACACCGAGTCTAGTACAGTATTTATACAAGTGCAACCCATAGATGAAGATTCATTTATCTATGTTTCAATCCGAAATACATATGTAGATTGTCATGGCGTCATCAAACAAACCTAATTCCCGCCGTCCAGTAGCGAACGGTATGGAACGGACGATGGACACATCTCTACGAAAAAAGGAGATAATAATATAGGCGTCTCCCTTGTCAATGAACTCAGCTTTGTAGTGAACAACTGGCACTATGCCCGCCGTCCATATGCGAGCAGTACGGAACGGACGAGAAACATCTATACGTAAAAGTGAGTCGCCTATATGGATATCCCCCTCTTTTGTATAAGTGTGTCCTTCGTCCGCTCCATTCCACTCACAAGTGAACGGCAGGCAATGTTCAATGATGAAGTGATTATCTATTTCAGGTTGAACCATATTACAAATGAATCTAATTATAGACGGTGGCCATAAATTCGATTAAACTCTTTCCTAGGCTTATGCTTATAAATTCAACCCATAGATAAATATTAATTCCTATGTTTCAACCTTTGATATGTAAATAGTCACCTCGTCATAGAACATACTTAATACAGGTTGTCCTCTACGAATCTGAACGGATACACCAATACGTAAGAAGGGAATAACCATATAAACATCTCTCTCTCTTACATATACATAGATGTATTATTAGACTTCTTCCGCTCAGCATTGCAGTGGACAACCGGCATTAGATTTCCTCAATGACAACGTAACTACGAACATCGCGGACAACTGGTATAAAGTCGATTAAACTTACTCTTTCCCATTATTTTCAATCAATTTACAATATTTATTAATTCAATCACTTCCACCCCACCCTGTACAATATTCAGCATCCATAGTTCACCGCCAAGTCCCCGATGCCGATCTGAAATCCCTCAGAGGAGCATCCGCAGCATCCTGGCGGCCCTTCTTCCGCCCGCGGGTATTAACCGCCCACCACCCACCGCCTCTCTAATATGTTATCGTCGAATTTCGGCCCTTTCCAGCTGCGGAGTGTTAAAATTTTACGACGTCGATGATTTAACTGCCGGCACTGGTATAATATCGTAATGCCATAACCGACGATCGATTCCGGCTCGAGTATTGTGGAGGTGCATCACGTGTGTGTTACGTCCAATTAAGTCTAATTGCATGTATAATACTTAAGATTATTTTTTTAGTTAATTAAATTAATTTATTTCGAAATATTCAAAAGGAAGAATTAAGTCTTCATATTAATTTGTTGATTAAGAAATTGGTGTGTGAATTTTATTGGGACCCAATAGGATTTGAACTTTTTGATCAGCAGACTATAAATAATTTAACTTCGTTAAAATTTTAACAAAATATGTTAATTATTATTTGATTGAAAATTTAATTAAAATTTTCCATGATAAACATTTGATATAATAAATTATGTATAAGCATGTAAATTTTGGAAATTGTGTACTTATTATAAACAATGCAAATTAATTAATACGAAATTTATTAACGGGTAGATGTAATACATGATATATAAGGCATCGATCGTACATAAGACTTTAAGCCCTATCGAGCGCGTTCACCTTATAACCATAAGGTGAAAGCTTTTAGTTGTCGGACTGTAGCATACATCTTTCACATAATAATAAAATTTTACGATCGCACCGAGTACTACAACGATACTGTTAAAGTCTACGAGTCGATACCGCACTACGTGAATGTATGAAACGCCCAGTGCGAGTATGCACAGTGCAAGATTGCAGCCCGTTTCAGCCATGTCTTACTTTCGAACATAATCCATTACTTATCGAAATAATCCGCGGATTAGTCAGTCGGATTTCGCTCTGCGAACGGCCGACTCTTGCGTCGAGAAATCCCGGGTTCCCGGGATTCCGAGAATTTCGGGATTGCAGACTCACCGCATAC
This sequence comes from Cheumatopsyche charites, assembly GCA_024721215.1. Lineage (NCBI taxonomy): Eukaryota > Metazoa > Arthropoda > Insecta > Trichoptera > Hydropsychidae > Cheumatopsyche > Cheumatopsyche charites. The sequence goes on from CM045583.1 coordinate 3,592,325, forward strand.
GCGACTCGGGCGAAATTAAAGCTAGAGACGGATTCGTTTTGTGTCGAGCTCATTAACAATGTAATATATTACGAAAGTCCGTATTAAAGTTTAGATTAAAACCGAATTCGGTACATTTGAATATGAACTACTACACTTCAATATTTTTTCAATTAAATTAATTTTAAGATATTTCTTAGAATAATGTTTACTATAGTTCAAGCGAAATTTTAATACATTAATCCTTATTAGTAAAGCATGTATCAGACTAGCTTATATTATATTGTATTTTCTCAAATTAACACTACTCTTAATACAGCCATGAAACAACGAGAGCTTAATGCACGATAGCATAAAATACGTGAACACAAACGACTAAATTCACGGCTGAAACTTGTATTTATATCATCTGCAACACACAACACATAAACCATTATTATATTTAACAGTTTTGAATTATTTACGAACGAACACACGAGTCAGCCCCTAATCGAAAATTCCCACACAACAGAAAAGTACAGTAATCCCCCGTAGTATACGAAGATAAGTTTAACGTCCTACCTAATCGCGTACTACGAAGGACTGCTTGCATTTAAAACTGTTTTTAATAATTTTGTATTATCATTTTTGACATTCGATCATGTTTTTTATCAATCGATTAAATATTTTTTACCGTATATCGTAAACGTATTGAATTTTATACTCGTATGATGCACAAGTGTATACGCGAAACGTTTATTTTATACTTGGTATAATACACGGTATAAAATGTTTATTTCAATACAATAGTATATGCATATACTGCCGATTTATAATTTTAATAAAACTTTTTTTTGTTGAATGATCCGTTTTGAGTTTTGAAAACTAAGATCAGTAAAAAATTGTATCTTACGAGTGTTTTTAAATCATATAAAGTGTCTTACGCGTATTGCGAAATCGCGTCTTCGTGGATCGCATACTACAAGGGATTACTGTAAAAACTCGAACGAAAAAACACACAATTTATTCCCGAGCAGAAACTACAAATCTTCCCCTGCTTATTATTAAATTCGACGTTATGGCCGAGCAAACAGGATTTCGCCTTGTTTGCAGCTCTGAAAATCCATTTTTCACGTATGGCAGCCGAGAAAAAGTCTTCGAACAATGAGAAGAGGCCAAAGTCGCCCTAGGTGAGCAAATAGTGAAAATCTGTCGCCATTCTTTCCAACTTACACGTGTATATATATGTGTGAGGATATGTGTGCACTTGTGTCCCTTGTCCCTTGGAGCCGTTCCACCGTTTGGTCGCTCAAACGAGATAAAATATTTGCACAATGCGGTCTCTCGGTCGGTGTTTGTTTGTTTCTGCATGGCCTGAAAATATCCTTTGAGCCGAGTGTCCCCATCGCCTGCGAGACTAGTGCTGTAAAAACGTACGGTGGCGAATGTTCAGAGCACGCGATGTTTTCATTAATTTTTTAATTTCATTGTGAAGCGGCCACTGAAACGTTCGCGGAGACTAAGTGCAGAAGTCTTTTGTGCATTTGAAATCGTATACGTGGATGTGAAATGGTAAATGCAGGCAATAATAGAATGTAATACGATGATTCGAATTCAGTTAGAATAAAAGAGAGAAGAATACTTAATAAAATATATGCACTGACTAGAAAGTGTATGAACTGACTAGAAAGTGCATGCACTAACTATAAAGTGTATAGAGAGGCAAAATTTCCCTATAACGGCATGTGCAGGAGAAATAAATGAACGCAAATATTTTTAAGTTTGAAATTTATAAGAACAAAAACGACGACCTTTTTAATATTCAAGCAAGCAGAAACAGATCAATAAAAACAAGTTTATGATTTAACTAATATGTGTATACTTTAACTAGTAAGAGCATCTATAGAAAACAGCGGTGGATGCTGTTTCTAAAATACAAAATAAGTCACTAGTCAGTGTAAACAGATTTAAATAATCTCGTTAATTTTGTAACTCATATTTCACTTTTAATACGACAATACAGTAAATTGAAAAAAGAGTTCATCAAAATTTTCGTTCAAATCATTATAAGCAATCATTTTTAAATTTTGAATCGAAAAAATGTTATGCGTATTGTTTTCTACAGACATGGTAAATTCAAATACAAAACGTCAAATGTCTCTCGACAAAAAAAAGATGGACTTACACCATCGCGACAATTAACTTAACATACGAAGGTGACCTTAAACGCCCTATCACAAAATCAAACAACACGAAGAAGACCCACAAAATTCATATCGAATATTATACAATACGAAACTCCCTCGGCGTACAATTGAACCGTTCACTATGATATTTTCCACGCAGGTTGTTCGGCGGCCTGAGGGCGTTTCGCAGCATCCGAAAAAGAAATATAAGGATCGCCTGGGAAATTAGGATGCAAATTCAGAACCGGTCCGATTCCTCGACTTCTTTGTCTTCCGCAGACCATCGCGAGGAACACACAAAAGGCGGAAGAACACATCGTCGTCGTCGTCGTCTTCCAGCCCCTGGGGCACCGAGGAACCCTCGGATTGGAAGCCCACGTCGGCAAACGAATTTCGGAACTTTCATGGTCCACATAGGATTCCCATTGGATTCGTGGTGTAGTGGTTCATAAGAGGAGAATTTTAGAAATGTCGTGCAATATATCAAATGTGAATTTCTATTACTGTTGTCTCGTGTGTGGGTTTTTCAGTGAAATATTATATGAATGAGGTACTTACATGTTTCGTCGTTGCGGAATTCATATGAAATATGCATTGGATTTACGTATGAATTGTTTTTAGATGCAATAGAACAAACACACTTTCAAGTTTTGACAACGACACGTGTTTTTTTAATATTTCGAACAAACAGACGTCTTTACTTTAACGCGTAATGATCGACACTGAACTGCCATTTAATTAGTTTCACGATAATTATGTAAATTTTGAAACACTAATATGATTGTAAATGTATCGATAACGTATTTATGCTGTCTTTCAAATTGTAACAATACTAACTGATACTGATTATTTTTGTTTCCGTATAATTGTTGATATGAAATACGTTATCGATAAAATGGTGTATTTAATTTCACCTGTACTATATAACAAACTTAACGATAATCGGTATCAATAATTTTTGTATTTATACGAAGACATCAAAACTCAATTTTATAAAATTAATTTCAATCGATGAATAATTATTTTTTGCATTGATATAAAAGAATGCTCTATGAATGATTTCAAATTTCATTCATAATACAGACATTTAATTCGATTGGCGTTACAATTTATAGGTTAATGTATTCGTTCTTTTATTGAATATTATATAATTACGTGAATTTATTATTTTCAAAGAATTTTCAATGAGAAAAAATCTTCTTTTCTACATAAATAAGAATTCCGAGAAGTGCCAGTCTCTTCATAAATTTTTATTGAATCCAACCGAATCGCATGAATGAACTTACGGATCATGGTCCCGAGAGAAAGCCGCGTCTCTAGTGCGTTTTATTAGCCGTGAAAATTCGCGAAAAGAAATTCGTCGGCGGATTCTTCGAGTTTCTTGCTAATTAAATGTTTTCGAAATAAGCGTTTCCTACTCGCGCAAAAAAGGCCAAAGACCGACCTCCGGGGAGAGCAAAAGCGAACGCTTCTTAATTCATTCATTACGAGCAAAACTTTAAATAATCCACTTAAAACACTCGGCATTGTAGTCGGACTCTGTGTACTTCGTTTATTTTTCGAAATGCAAACTTCGCCGGTATTTTATCAACATTCCTTTTCACCTACGCTTAATAAACGCGAAACGCAAAACTACACCATTACCGATGAACTTTTTAATTCGTTCGTTAGAAATTATTGCCGTTCGGAATTCGATTTGTGCGCGTTTCGAACTTTCGAAATCGCGACAAATGGCGTAACTTAACTTTAGGTTACGGGAAATGTGCATTTTTAGCGCGAGTCGCTAACTCGCTCGATCGAAAGTTCAAACGAGTGATTTTCCATTGAAAATATTATAATAAAACACTACTTTTATTCGAAATAATATACATATCATATAACGATAGATTCTAGTGTTGTCAAGTTAACTAATATAAGGATAGAAGAGACAGACCCTTAGTTTGGTAAAATTCAACTCACTATTCAAACAATACTCTGCTATTCGGCAAAAAAGGTAAAAATCGTCCTATTCTGTTGTCTTTTTTTAAAATGGTGTGGCCATTGGTGCTAAGTAGATCAGTGACTTACTCTATTTACATTCAAATCTATTCGAGAAAATGCTTCGTCATTCATACAATTCACAATTTGCACTATTTTCAGGAATATATTGTGTACGAATTGCAGAGTTCCACTGTATAAAATGTTCATTTAAAATCAGAAATCGAAAAGGGGTATATTATATAATTTCATTGGGCTTAGATATACGAGATCAAACACGATAATTTAGTCGAATTTCAAGAATGAAAGCGTTTTATCCCGTTCTGGCTTTTCTTCGGAGCACACCCTCGAAAGTTTCCCAGCCCCCTTGTGCAAAGTAAATGAACAATCTCCCCGCGAAGCGGCGGCGAACCTTCCTCTTCTTATACTTTAATTAATCCTCTAAAAATAGTTGAACAAGAAATATTGAGCCGAGGAATTTTCCAGCAATACACACAACAAAGCTTATAATGAAATTCGGCTAACATAAGCAACGTCGTATATATGATAATTTGTTTTCTATTACAAAGAAGCGCAACCCGCGCGCCTAAATAAATTACACGCCTTTAAACTTTTCCGCTCCGCTCGTTTGTTGTACACACGACGACGACGACGTGTAAAACGTTCGTATTTAAACCCGAAATTATTATATTACGTTATTATTGTGTAAAAGCGAAAGTCACGAAACAATTTCTGAAGCGCTAAGTGGCACATTTGGATTCGCGACGCGTCCAGTTCATATTTGAGTACGGTTTTGCGTAACGCGACGAGCAGCAAGAGGCGCGCAACATAGACGCAAATTGGTCAGACGAGTATAATATACTATAATGTGAATCTATTTATCTGTATATGCTATGTAATTGTATTTAAATTAATCGGGGAATAAATTAATTGAGTGCAAATGAAGTTTTCATAAGTAAACTTCGTTGAATCAACTATGATTGAAATAAAAAAATAAATAAAAAGCATCATACTAGAATAAGTATATCTTTGAAATCTTAAGAGTAATGAAGCCTGAGAAATATTTGAAATTTCCCGCAAATTGCGCGTAAAAAGCGATCCCGGCCTCGTTTGCATTATTTCCAACGGACAATGAGGAATTTCTTCAAAGGGCCTCGAGTCTACCATATTGAATTTGAGTTTCATCTCCGACGCGATTGAACCGAGACACCGTCGAATGCCTAAGACGTGTTTGCCGAGGAAAATAAACAAGACGTAGGTACGATATCTACGAGGGAAAACCTTTGTGTCAATAAGCGATTTTCTTTCGGGACATCCGATTTAAAATATAAATTTGATCGAACGGAAAAGTCGCAGAGGCGGTTTCGGCTCGCTGTCGGATTTCGCAAACGGGAAACGTGCAAACGTTTCGCCTACGGTGCTGAATTTTGCGAAAGTCATTTTGTTCGTAATGATAGTGACATTGTCTGCGGTCTGCGGAGTACGCAAATTGACATAAATCTTCTCGTGAAAAATGTCTTTCGGAATCCTTCACGGAAAACTCATACTCGAACGCGGTTTTCTTACGTACAGTTACTCAAAGAACTGAGCAAAAAAAATTTTTTTAAAAGTAAATAGTGAATTTACTACCACCACTAGTTGGAAATCCATGTATCTAGCTTGAAATTACATGATTCGTAAGATATTTACAAAATTAATACGAAAAAAACGCATATGAAAAAATGAATGAAACTCACTAAAAGCTATTTTTACGCTCAATTCTTTGAGTAACTGTACATCACGTAAGAATTTCTCTCAATGGGAATTTTTCAATATTAAATTTCCCCCATATCAAAAATTTATATTTCAATTTTTCTAAGAGATTAAAAATGTATGCTAGCTCGCGTCGCATTTCATACTTCGTGCATCGTTTGTTTTTAAGTCAGAAGACGCCGTATGTACAAGAGACCATGTCTTTAATTTTCTAATGCTTCTTTGTTTTGAAGCAAACACGGTCTGTTTGATCTAAAAGACAACCACTTACTTTCTGAAACTACATACTGTTTCGTCGCACAAATGTATATTTCACCTCGGTTCATCTTCGTGTTTGTTTAGGATCCAAACAAACACGCAAAGATATTATCCGAATCAATTAAGTAAAAGCTCACTAATCTTAATGATTCAAGCGGGCCATAATTATAATTTAATGTTGACTTCGAGATAGCATCATGAATTAGATATTACATAAATTCATGATAATATTTGAGCTGAAAACGTTTGAGAACCACAACAAAGTGAAAAGTGTTTTGTAACATTTCTTGTTCAGATTTTACTACCTATTAAATTGCGTCAGTTTTTGACTTTGTAAAAAAAACTTCATTTTCGATTCAAAATTTAATTTTCAGCAGAAAAAGCTCTCGTTTACGGTTAACGTTCCCAAAGTTTCACGTATAATTAGTTTCGAATATATAAATCAGTTATTACGCGCTAATTATTTCAGCAGTGAAAAAAATAACTTCCATGTGAAACCTGCAGATTCATCAATGATCACAAATGGCATCTCTTTCGAATTTCATATTATTCAAAATATGTATCTAAGTTGATAATGAGTAACATTTTCGTACTATTTCAATTTTAATTCTGGATTTATTGCTCGCTCGTTCATTTCACTGCATCCTCGTATATCTTATGAATATGAAATATTCACGAGGTACAAGTTTTGCATGTTCCCAGTGAATACGAAAAAAATGATAGTCGTAAATTGTGAGCTAGGGAGTCGCTAGAGTGACGACCCCATATCAGAAGTGGTCAGGTAGTCAAGGAAAAGTCGTGGTGTTATGGCCGCCGCGGGAGTGATGAGACTTTGATGAAAATTCTTACATAAAATATGAAATTCTTCTCGTGTGGTGCAATAAAAATATTACAATGGTAGGGAAATTCTTGAGAATCAAATATGCAAATGTTTTTGTTTGAAAGTTTTGAGCTTCTTTGGTAAAATCTTTAAATAGAATAATATTTGAATTAATTTTTACTACATCTTTATGTTGTGTTCTGTTAGGAAAATCAAATATGATATTTTTTACTGCTATGTACTTAAATTTAAAAAAAAATCTCGTTCATATTTGATTCTCCTAATAGATTCAGTGAGACAGCATTGCTTGAGCCTCTTTGAACTTTAAGCCGATTGTGAATAGTTGTATTATTATTCCCGTTTCTGTAATAAATTCCATCAAATTTTCTAGCTGTTCATAATATTTCTCTAATAACTGTCAAAGGATAAAAATTCCGTAGTTTGTGAAAATACATATAAAAAAATGTAAAATTTAATGATGCAAAAACATTTCCAGGCATGCGTACAATATCTCTATAAAATTTCATTTGAAGAGTCTTTTAATAAGATACAGATATAAGAACATTATTTTTTATATATTAGATAAAGATAATGTTGTAAAAATTCGTACGAAAACTTATGATTTTGAAAAAAACTTTTAATTCAGATAAACATTTTGGTCGCTCTTATATAAAAAAAACGATAATATACGAGACCCTTAACGATACTTTGCAATAAAATACTTGAGCGAAATCACAAAACTTGGATATTTTTACTACCCCGTTCATCGCATGGCTTTATCATCGCTTCGAGGATTCGATGGAAAAAATATTCGCGAACTCAATCAAACCCGCAAGGGCAAGTTCAAGTGAACGATAAAAATGAAAAGCTTTTATTGGCAATTTTATCGGCTAACTTTCGCCGACAGAAATTGACGTTCGAAGAGAGAAAAAATAGACGAAATTGCACTTGTCAAAAACAATATTGAAGCTAGAAGAGCTAACGAAACAATAGCTTCTTCATGATTTTCATTATTTTTTATCTATTTATGATTTTTTTAAATGAAAAGCGATTCCCTCAGAATTGAATGGAATCGATTCACAAGTGGAATTATTCAATGGAATTCTCGATGTAGTATATTTTATGGAATGTTATATTATATTTTTTTGGTAAAATGTAGGTGTGAACGAAAGGGACTGTCGTAAAATCTTGATTCCGTTAAGAGCTTCGCGCTTTTCCGACGAACACAGGGGAATCCGAATTTTCGCGAAAATTCTACGCGTTGAAAAGGTTTATAGAGAGCGTGAAAATATCTCAACGATAAACACATCCTCGTATATGAACCGTTTAAAGCTAAATGTGACTAACTTCATTAAATAATAAGTCGAAAGAAACAATCAAACATGTTTAATGCTTTTTTCAAAATTCTTGAATTTTGTCTATAATAAGCTATGAATGTGATAATTTCACATAAGAGAACAGAATTAATTATAATGGCTTCCAAAATAAATGATTTAATAAATTTCATAATTTAATGGTATCTTTATTATTCAAAAAATATAATATATGAAGTATGACTATATCAAGTGATATGACATTTGAATCTTAAATTTTTCAAAAAGTGGAGTTAATCATGTTTGTTTTTGAACAGTTTGTATTATATGTGCTTCGATGTAAAGCGTAAACTTTTTAACGATGAAGACTGCTTTTACACACAATAACGCACGAAAATTCATCCATGGACGCATACGTTATGTTTTGTTATTTTACATTAAAAACAAGAAAATTACATATAATTCACCATTAAAATTCTTTTAAAACTTTATACACGTTTGTGAACTGTGCAGTACGATATTCTGAAATTAAATTCTTGTTGACGTTAAGCAATAGTAATATTTTTCAGCTTTTACAAAAAATTTACTTTGATGTGCATATTTTCATTGAACTGAGCATTTCTGAATTTCATATGCACCAAAAATTGTTTCAAAATAGTTTTTAAAATATGGAATTTAATATCAATATGAAAATTTCGCATTTAACAACCCCTAAAATTCCTTTGACATTTAAAATTTTAAAATTAAATATTATTTTATCAAAATATATGTTTGAACAGATGTGATCCGATTAAAGAATCGACTTGAATAGCATCACGACTTTCAAATAGGACAATTATACAAAAGCGATGCCTCACCATCTCAGTGGAGCAACATTCAAATGACAAATGGTAATTGGCAGAAACAACGCAAGACTGGCACAAAAAGGGAAAAATTACAACTGCAAAAAGAAAGGAATAAAACGGTAGACGAGCGTTTCCCCTTAAAAGAGCAACGGGTACGAAAAGCACAGAGTTGCCTTTTGAGCACTAAAACTTTTTTCTCGGAACCCAACCCGGTCTACTTAGGTTGAACAATTCAACTACAACAAATTAGCTCAAATTGCTCAGAGCCGTATTAACTCGCTGCCTGGGGAACGATAATTACCGAAACCACCTGGTATACCTTTTATTTTAGCTCTCCTTAGAAAAAGCCCGTGGCAAAAGTGCATTCTCTATCGTTTTTGCCGATTCTCGACGCTAAATTATTTATGTCCGCATTAACTTTGTATGACCCGAGCTGTAAATATACATACAAGCGTTTGCTGTGAAACTACAAATTTGTGGCTAAAGTGTCCTGAGAGGTATCTGAACGGTACTTGCTAATTATTCAGTCTGCTTAAATACTAGTTTCTTTTTTATTATTTTTCTTTTTAGTTATATAGCTTTATTTACGATTTTGTTTGTTTTAATGATAGCGAATTTATATACAGGAGTGTTTTATACTCTACCAATCTTCTGGCACGAATTAACTCTAATCTCGTAATAAATTTCTTACATAGATATTATTAATGTTTCTACTATAGATTTTAAACTCTGGATGATATTTGTTTCATGTGTATATATTGTACATTTTCTTATGAAATAAGTTAACTTTCAAGTCTTTTAAATAAATAAGTAAATCATTTGAATCAGTTGCTGTCCGTTTTATGAGGCTGCATGACTGCAGTTTTCTTTGTGTCATAAAAATATTTAAAATAATTGATATTTCTTTACATTTTTTCGTTGAAAATATGATTATTTCGAAGTATTTTATATTAATTTAATATATTTTCAATGAATAACCATTTTCCATTTCAATTTTTTATCTTTAGCCCATTCTATGAACATTTTCTCCGACCTCAACTGACTTTGATTTCAGAAATCGAAAATAAATCCTTCAATTTGGGACCAAATTTGACATTCGAAATCAGATTTTTTTATAACTGGAATATAGTATTTAACCTATCTGAACACATCAAAGCCTCGAAATGAGCAAATAACGACACGACAATTATATTCTGCGCATAATAGCGGGCGGGATGTCGTTTCGAATGTGTCGCGGTTTAGAAAAAGCGGTCGGCTCCAAAAGCCGACAGTGCGTCGGTGCGACCACACTCTAAATAAATGTATAAAGTCGAGCACAACGAGGCCATAAATTCAACCGAAGCTCCGAATAAATGGTGCTACGGTGGCGTAAAATTCGCACGAATTCAATTCGACTTTTTGCTCGCTCAACTTTCGGATTATTCGAAACGTTAATCCTTTTCTGGTGAAGTGAATTTATATGGGCGCCGCGGCGATGGAGTTTATAATCGAGTACGGTTCTTATTTTGTGATTATTTTCATTTTAAACTTTCATATCTAAATGTATGTAAAACGTATTATATCGCATAAAAAATATATTACTAGCTGCAGTTATTTAACGTTGCTCTAGTTCAATTAATTTCATTTGAGAACTGTTTTGATATTTTCTATTTAAATACCGTTCGTCATATTGAATGATTATATAAGCGTAGTTTTAGAATTACATAGAGAAATTTGGGGGGACTTGATTCTTCTCAGATACTCGGTCCCCCGCATTAGTTATTTTCCTCTAACTTATATATACATACCTACAAACATTAATTCACACCTACAATACAAGTATAGACTCAGCAATATTCTAATGCATACGAAAAATTCACTTCGCCCCCGCTTAACACGGCTCGAAATATCATAAATGACATGTAAAAACCGTTTCGCATATATTTCGTATGCCATCAAGTGAAACACGCCGCTTTTTCGCTGAAACGTACGAAATAAAAAAGCATTGCATTTCCTCGACATGCGACTGCACACTGCACACAACACAAGGAACAAACATAACGACCCTCAGACCTGAACATTTTTTATTCATTGCGAGCCTCTTTCAACGTCGATGTCTGAGTGTACATTTCGTTCCTTCTTTCGAACCGGGAGGGAAAAAAATTTAAAGCCGACGAACCTTAGTTTCGCGAACGAGCTGCCGCTGAAAAAAAAATGTATGGGAAAATAGAGAATAAATCCACCCCCGTTGTTTCCCGTCGGGGGTAAATCGCGAAAAACTGTTCTTATTCATGTGCGACACTAAAATAAACACCGAACCGTCGAATAACGGAAATACGAACCCTTAACGTACATATATTCATAATGGTGGGTTTTACGATTGTATACGAGCCTTGCGAAGTATTTTTTTATCTGGGTGTTTTTTCAGAAAATAAATAAATCATCGAGAATACATATTCATTGTTAAGCCGAAATCTCTGAGGTATATTTTTATTGATTATATTTCATGTGTAGAATGAAAACATCTATGTCATACATTTAAAAGCAAATGAACTATCTCAAGCTATTATCTTTCATTTATATAAAAATATTATGAAATAGTTTGTATAATTTGATGTTACTTGGGACTATAATGGTCTTTTAGCTGATTGTGAATTTTTGTACAGTAATTATTATGAATTCAAAACAAATGAAATGCAAAATATCTGTCGAAAACATTTGAAATCATGTCACGTGTGTAGGCTATGCAGAATGTTTGCTTTAACTAAGACATCCTCTGTGAAACGTCAAAGTAAGAAATTCAATAAATTATTAAATATTTTCTGTAAATTGTTAAATATTTAATGTAAATTCTAAGCTATAATGAAGCAGAAACCTTTTCAGACGTACACTCAATAATCCTGGAAAGTTTCCTTACAAAATAATATGCCGTTGAGAAGTCAATGAATAACACACATACATACATTTTAATTTTATAAATGTATACAATTTCAATTCAAAAAATCGTATAAAAACTTGATTGTAGAAAACTCGCAAAAACACGACTCACATCGAACAAAAACGTACATTCAACGACTTTGGCATCCAATCGAATACGAAATCAGCTCGAATCTGGGGAATATTTTCGGCATATTTTAATTTCGAGCACATCGTTTCAATCATACTCATGAAACACTCGAAAAACGACATACGTCGAACGAAAACATATAGATATCGAAATCCTAAAAAAAATATACATATTTTTCCATCCAGAAACATCCGAAAAAATTGGAAGTTTTACGCTGATTGGCACTCGGTCGTCTGCTTGTGACGTATGAACATTTCGTATTACAACGTTTCGAGTGTTGGGCGAAAAATTGGAATATCGCGTTCAATTTACGAATGCAAATGTCGAAATTAATAAAACGGATTCGATCAGACGGCGTAAGAATTAACGCGAGTTTAACGAGCGCAAACGACGATTCGAACGGTTATCTTTTATATTTAATTTAATTCGGAATCGCTCTCGGTTCGATTTAACGAGCGATCGAATAGTACGAGAGGCGTCGTTAATTGCTAGAGAGTTTGTCTCTCTTTGTAATCTTAGTCTAATTGTGACGAGAGTTTGATTAAAATGTTGTGAAAGCTGGCTGTTTAATTAGTTTGTTTGTTCGTTAAATTTGAAAAATAAAATGTTGATTTTTTATTATGCTAATCTATACTAACTTAAATTCACGAAATGACGATGAAAAGACGTATCTAAAATAACAAAATGAATTGCTTATACGAAAATTTCCATCTCACATCAATTATTCAAATTAAAGTAAACACAGACAATACAATCGTCTAGTTAATCGATCTTCGAATTGGAATGAGATAATCAAGTATTCTAATCAACTGAATTCTCAAAGAGAATTACTACCTGTTACACAACCGCAAAATCTCCCCAATGCGTTAGGATGACCATCTTGTTATTCATATCTAGTCTATTGTTCGAAGTCGATTGCACATTTGTGGTATTGCAATCAATTCGCTCGATCTGCAATTTGGTGATTAGATGCGATTTGATTGTTAAACGTGAGTTAGATTGATTAGCATGAATCATAAACTCAACTATAGAATGTTCGGATTATGCTTAATTGATTAATTAATATTTAACTACAATGGACAAGTGTTGCTCGAGACTTTTGAATTAAAGATGAATGCATTTGTTTTATGAAAAAAATTCGAATGTGAATTTGTGGATGTAAAAACAAAAGAATGAAATACTACGTCAGTTAAATAACTATTTGAACTGGACTTTTTGTGCAATAAAATGTTAATAATAAAATTAATATAATGATATAAACAACATTATAAATGTGTACTAATCAATTTTGAAACGTTTAATTACATCCGGACAGATTATAAAAAATAGATAAGATAAAACGATACATAAACATTAAATTTTATATGATAACAAAATATTCCAAAGAAATCAATTTATAATTTTGTCTAAATTGAGTTAATTATAGATTTATTTCCATTATTATGTACATTTATTCAGCAGCGAAAGAGTATAAACGATTTCGAAACACATGCTGAATATATCATCAAATCTCTTATTCCCTCCTCAATACACTCAATTTTTGAGCCATGTCACTTGATCTCCCTTCCATATTTCCTCATCAAATAATAAATAAATTAACAATTTAAAAACAACATAAATCCAACATCAAACAAAAAAAAAACAATTCACAACCGGAACACCCAACTAACCTATCATCTATCACACAACAAAACCCCACATGAATCGAGAGATCCATTTTAAACGGCAATCGAAAAACTGCACACCCACCTCCATCTAAACCCCAATTCCACCCTCAAAACCCCATAAACTCCACCTTGAAAAACCCCCATTCGGAATTCCCCTCTCAACAATGGCTTTGAGCGGGGGCCCGGCGTCGGGAAATTGCGGGGGCGGAGCGCCCCGGGGCGGAGGCTTCCGGTCCCCCGTGAGCCTTCGGGGGGCGCAGGTATTCCTTTGATCTGACCACTCTCAAACTTGCCCTTAATGAGCCCTTTTAGACGCCTAAGCGCCTCTAATAAGTCTCTTTTGGACCGGTGCGTGCGTCGTCGAAAGTTCGGGACGAACTTGCCTCTCTTCTCCTGAGGAGGTGGATCTCGATGTAAATTATTCAATGTTAGACGGAAGTGAGGCTGATGGATTCTTATGGATATTGTTCGTGTTTTTATGCAGAAGTTGTGTGTTGAGTATTATATAATAATATACATAATTTTGTTCGTAAAGTGGTATATACGACGACTGAAAAGACTATGGGGTACAAGTGACTTCGAGAAAAGCGCGTTCAAAATTGACCATGTACCTACGTGTATTAGGAGGAGGTCGAGTGATTTGATGATATATCTTGGCACACGTTCTGAATTCCTTTATATCCTTTTGCCACCAAATAAATGAGATAGAAGAAATTCCTGTGCATAACTTAATTTCGGCAAAAATGTCACTTGTGCCCTTTGGCCTTTTCGGTCGTCATGTGTATGTGTTAAATATTATCAGTGGTCTGTTTTTTTAATCATTCGTGAGTAGTTTGTGAACAAAAAACTCGTCTCGATCTTGCCTCTTATGAAGAGTTAGCTCAAAATAAATTAAATCAAGAATAATGTCCATAATTAATTCCACTAGTGTAAAATATGTAAGATAATAGAATTCTTTCCGAACTGAATTTTCAATTCGTGCAGAAACAGCTTATCTATTTGATGATAATTCGATAGTTTTTTTAATTGATAAAAATTTAATTGAACCTGTAATCTTCAATTTAATGAATATTTTACATGAATTGCCAGCTTTAAACGATTTTAATAAATTTTCCCTAGAGTTAGTTAAATATCTATAAATAAAATTCTATAAAACATTTTTTCGTAAATGGAAAAGCATATTTAAATTTTTGTCAAAATTCTAAATGTTAAAGTGAAATGGAAATAAATTTTCATATTTTTTATAAGCTTTCTTTTTTAATTGCGATATTTAATATAGCTGAAAAATTTTTCGTATAAATCCTTAAAGCTCATCTAAATTTAAAGTGATTTATAAAGATACAATTTTCCTCTTCAATTTGAATTTAAAAATATTATTTTGATGCCCTTTAATATTTTATTTTTATATAAATTTCGATGAATAAATTATAATGGAAATTATATTCTCGAGTGGAATTAATGATAATATTGTTTTAAAATTAATTGAGTATTATAATAGTACAATATTAAACTAAAATAAATCTAAAAATCATAAAACCGTGGGGGCATACATTAATTATTAACTAGTATTCCATTATTAAAATTTTGAAAAACACATTCTTACATCAAATCGAAATCAATCGAGACCATTAACAAAAAAAATCAATTAACATCTGCAATCCATCTTATCATTGATATCAGTTCAATCCTATATGATGATCGAAAAGGCCAAGGGGTACAAGAGACATTTTTGCCGAAATTGAGCTATGCACAGGAATTACATCTATGCACGCTCATTTATTTGGTGGCAAAAGGATATGAACGAATTCGGAACATGTGCCGAGATATATCATCAAATCAGTCGACCTCCTCCTAATAAACCGCAAAGTCACTTGTGCTCCTTGGCCGTTTCAGTCATCGTTTAACATACTTGGTTTTCATAGATTTCGAATCTGGCATTTTTAAGTCTGGCGTCTTCCGGAAAAGCGACAAAGACGCGGCGCTTTTCCAAGGAAGACATCATCGAGCAATTCCGATATACATATTACATTTCTCAGGAAATATTCTTGGAGGTATGCACGATACGTTTTATGTAGTCGAGTGGCACTTTTGGCACCGCAGTGGAAGCGGAGTGGTTGCGGAGGCTCCATTCTGTGGCCACCACTTGTTACACGTACCGGAAAACCTCAGGTTTCAGGATCGTTTCAGGACGGCTCTAACAGAATTTCCTCTCACTCAACGAAAATTTATCCCGTTACGGTTAACTTTAACTTCGTATAATTATAGTGCTCGTTCAAGACTCTCCGCGTCTGCTACATGAAGTCTGGTTAGTGTGCATTCCGAATTTTATGAGCTTACCGAAAAATGGTACGTTTATTAATAGATTCTTGATTTTTAGTCTAATTTTATGTTTAGAGTGCAATACCTTATATATAAATAAAATTGAATGTATGTTTGTATGTATTTTATTAATAAACTTCTTACCTGCTGATCCTTTAATGGAGAAACTTTCTAGAATTATTATATGCATGTCTAAAATGGTTTTTGCTTCATTACTTTAGACATTCTACAAACAAGAGGATTTCTATCGTTTGACAGTTCTATATGGAGTCTTTGTGTAGCCCAATAGTAGCAAATGTTAGGCATGGTCTACACACGCAGCATAATTACAACAGTTCACAATCTATATAATGTTCATAAAGTCTCTAAAAACGTCAGATCACAGTAGCTAGTGTTGAATACAAATTTAATCAAAATTTTTACTCGTTGATAACTAATAAATCTGTAGTAATATGCATGACCTATGAACTATAAACTAATAATATTTGCTAGAGGAATCGAAAATGCTATGCAATTGGGTGTTGCAATTTAACATTCAACATTTCAAATTTAAATTCACAGAGCACCAGGTCACACAAGCTATTACAATATAAAATCTTAATCCAATAAGTGTGTGCGTCATAGCGAAACTCTTTAGAAACGTTTCAATTAATTCGTAATAAAAAAAATTGTGCTGCTTTCCCGCAGTGTATTAAAAAAACTACGACGCAAAATTGCGTTCGGTTAAATATTATATTTTCGTCGGAAAATGTAATTTTACGGCGTACGCGCATAATTCACACGAAAATACGTCAGACGGAAAAAAGTTAATATAATGTTGGGCGCACACAACAAGCATTCGAAAGAAAAAATTTCCCCATATGAATAAAATATTCAATTTTCGTTTACGCCGACTTTTCCGTCGACAAATAAAATTGTATCATTCGCCTCTAAGTTCGGCAATAATATTATCATGCCACTGAAGATTTACCGGTTCACTCTCTTTACTGCCGCATTATTATTTTTCCATTTTATCCGGTATAAAGCGAATTTTAAATAAGCAAAGGCGCGTATACGGTGTCGTAAAATATGCGCAAGCTAGAAATCAACGGCGTCCACGAAAAAGCATCCTTTTTATATCGTCCTTAAATTTTTTTATAGGAAACTTATCCGGTGAAAGCCTTCCTTTTTTCCTGTGGCGAAACGGTGAGCGGCTAAGTTCAATCGAATAATAAAGAGTTGGCGAAACAAGAGAAATGCGTGCATTTTCAGCTTTACGATTATGCAGAGGTCGTAAAATATGGTTTTTATTCGAGCTTCGATGTGCACATAACCGTTTCCGTATTACTCACATATAAAACAATACGCACTCTGCATTGTTTGAGTGAAAAACAGGGTTGATTTTATACTCAAATACTCATACATCTCAATAAAATGATCATTGATTGTTTTATATGCAGCGGAAGCTCGACATCGTACTGGAGTATGTTGGAGTTCTTCTGTGTTTACGTACAATATATTCATTTTTATTCTAGAAAAAAATCATAAACAGTATTTTTAATTAATTTCGAAGCATGTACTTACATATTTCGGCATTATCTTGGAAAATTATTTAATTGAACCGGGCATGGCATTTTATTCGAAGGTCTTATCGACGTCATGGCAACACGCCGGATTCGACGGGCAAGAATCGCCCATGTGAAAAATTAATTCCTTTTTTTTGCGACCTTTCCCATCTTGGAGATGTAATTAGTTTCGTCCTCGTGTTCCTCCGAAAAGAAAATAAAATAATACAGGGTTATTCGGCAAAATTTGACCGAATCGCCGAACGAATTGTGAGATCGATACATCAAAAATGATTCTTACAAATCACTTCAATTTGAATCGAAAACATTTAATTTCATTTACAAACTATATTTTAGTTTTATGCACTATATTTAAATTTTATTCACATGTAAAAACTGAAATGTGCTTTTTCAGAATATCATTCACATTCGCTCTACTTAAAAATGCTACTACGTAAGTGAATAGATTTGTCTCAGATTTTTTTAATGTTTTCATCAAAATTATATCAAAATATACATGAAAATACAATTTTATTTATTTTTGTATGTATTAAAAAGACAGTTTTGATAAATATCTCATATCGTACTGAATAAGCCTGTAGATGGGAAAAAAACGAGCGGCCTGTGCGTCGCGCTTTTCGCTCTGTCCCGAATAAATTGGAAAAATAAAATTCGGTCCTTTCGAAATCAATTAAATTCTTTCTGTCTCCTCTAGAATATGATTTCTTCGCGAAGAATATAAATCGACTTTGGAAAGTTTGTCCGATCGTTAAAAATTTTCCAGAGGAGAACCGCGGATTTGCCCGAGAGAACTCGCAAGAAGTCGCCCCAAAGGAAGCGGTCTGAAAATCTGGTCTGGTGCGGAAAAGCCCTTAAAGTTTATGAGCCCGAACCGAGCTGAAAACGGCTTATATTATATTAATTATTTCGACGAGGCCCTTTAAACGCGTTACGGACCTTCGCATAATGCAATATGTACGACACATCCGAGCGCACCTTATTAACTTCGGCCTTCTTCGAAATTATGCATTAATCAATTGTTAATGTCGATCCATTATTAATATTCATGTTTTTTTCATTCTCATTAAAATTTTATCTCGATTATATTGTGTTTTCTTTAAAATAAATATATTTGTATTAAATAAGCTCGTTTATTTCTTCGTTAGTGAACTAAACGTCACGTGTTTGTTATTTGCATGCAATCTGCTTGTTAAGAACATTTGCACTGTTCAAATATTTTCATTATTTTGCAGAGTTGCCATAATTCTCGGTATATTGGGACATGTCCCAGTTTTGAGCATTGTGTCACAGTCAAAAAATAATTTGTCCCAATCAGAAACTAATTCGTCCCGTTCATAATAAAATAAATGAACGAATATTAAAATATATTATATATTTAGATACGTTATTTTCCAATCATACAAAACACATAACATTTACAACAAACAATCGCAAAGCTCATAAAAAATTTCTCACATACAAATAACACCCAATATACGAACAATACTCGTTTCTGGTCGATTTCCCAGATGAACCATCGGATCATATCCCACGCACCATCATCGAAACCCCAACTTAAGGGATTTTCACATACGCAGCAATATATTGCAAAAAACTATATTTAATACAACATATAGTTTTACAATCGAACATAACTGAAAACATTTCTGAACAACGAATTTCGTACCGAACGCGAAAAGCCTCGTATGTCTAAATCCACCGATCGACCGTTCGCCATTTCCGGAAGTTTACAAATAGGTATGTTGCTAGTATACGTATTGTGTGTACACCTCTAGAATGTACAGTTTGGTCGGTGGACCGTTGTTTGTTAGGGGCACCATATCAATTCAGTTCGGTTCCGGAACAGCCGCAATTAGAGTGACTTCCGCAAGACGGAAGATCGTTTGATTATCTCAAGATTTGTCAAACTAAGACATCTGTTCTCGAAATTATATTTTTTTAATCAAAAAACTATTTAAAATCAACTTTGGTATAAAATTTTCATTCATAACTTCATACAGCGTTGATTCAGCATACTCATGTTGGGTTCAATTCATGTCGAGAGTCTCATGTCGTTTTGTGTATCTTTATGTATTTGTAATGTAAATAATTCAGTGTTTAAACCTCTAAAAATAAATGACTTCAACTGATTTGATCAGGCAAGAACTTTATATTACTACGTTAAATGCATTTCATAGATATTGATACATTTTCAAGTTTAATCACATGCTCCAACCTGAGGGTGCTTTAATAAAAAGCGTCTAGAGTGCAAACGGTGGAAGGAAGGTGCAAGGCTACCCTTTCGCCGCTCCATTTTCGCGATTAATTATATCAGGTATCAGAGGCAATTAAGCAAAGAGAGAGCACTACTCTAATGGGTAAATTCCCTTTATAAAATGCCCGTTCGCTTTAATAATAGAAGTCAGCCGGTGGCAGTATTTAACGCGAAAGAGAGGGTGGCAATTAATATGCTCACACAACTACTACTCCGCTTAGTTAACTTGCCCCTAGAATAAGCAAAATGTTACGTTTTACAATTACGACTAATGCACTGCAATAGTGTGATTCGATTGAAATCTGCTTTAGACTGTTTGCTCATTGACTTATATAGACTTATGCATTGAGAATTCTGAATTCTATAGAAATTAATCTTATTCATTGTGATATATGTATATTGAATTTACTGCAAACCCATCTACATTCTACACTGTTGATTTTAATTCTTAATGAATTTGACATATGTTTCGTTATTATTTAAAGTATTATGCAACAGTTTTTGGTGTGAATTGAAATTATATAGATTTGATTATAAAATTTATGTCTCGAAATATAGAAACAATACTTAAAAACAAGATATATTCAATAAGATATCAACTTTATACACCACGACAATAACTTCTTCTAAAAAATGTTTTCGTTTAATAGATTTTTTTCAGAAATGTCGGTGTAGTATGCAATATTAAGAACTGTACTTAGATAGTCATGAAACTACAAAATCCATTAAGTGATAATTATCCTATAAAATGGAATATCAATTAAATTTATCAAGTTTCCAGAATTCCTCGCAATAGTGTCTTTGTAAAGATATATCTATTTAACTCTTCTCTATGTTCTGTAAATCTTTTCATCCGATTGCAATCTAATTTTTCAGAATTAATTTTATTTTTACAGAAAAAGTCTTAATCATCTTAATGTCTATAGACTTCAAAGTAGCATCGTATTATAGGTGCTAGTTCATCATAAATTTCCACACTATCGAAATTTGATTCACTCGCGCTTTTCCCGCACATAAAGACACAAATCGAAACCGAAAAACGGCCAAATGGAAAAACTAGATCCCAAAACCGATAGAATCCGCGTCAATCTCCCGACAGACGTTTCCAGTTGTCCAGAAAAGTAAGGGTTCCTCCAAAAGGAGATTGATCGGAGCGTTTAGAAAGTCGGCACTATTATTCGGCGGCGTCCAAAGTGATTACCGCTCCACCTGTCATTCGCCCCGAGCTCTGATAAATGAATCAACTTTTCCTTCCGAAGCGGAATGGACGATAAACTCTCCTTTCGGATGTTTTCGAAGAGTGGAAGACGAGAGGAGAGGCCTTTCTTTCGGGAAAAACGAGGCGAGGTCTGACAGCTGCGGAAAAGTTCGCCGGTGGAAATTCGGTTCGGGGTCGTGTCGGAAAGTCGATGAGTGCTTTAAAATGAAGATTTGTCTGGGAAATTTTTGTTTTGGGGTGTGCTTTTTATTTTCAAGGTTGTTTGATAAATCTATAGATGTTTAGAGATATAGATAGATAATAGAGTGCGTGAGATGAAGTATGATAGAAGTAATATAGAAATAGGAATGTGCTGTTGTGTATGAATGAGATCATACATTGAAGTGATGAATTTGTGTTGAATAGATTACAGAAAACTGCTCATACCGATGTTTTCATTAAATTATTTAAACGTTAAGCTAAGTTTCTTCTCCAGCGATAGATAGCAGCAGCAACAAGGTATGACACATTGGTCTTACTTTGATGAATGGGGACAACAAGTAACAGACCTCATTCACATTGTAACCAATGTATTTACCGCTACTCATCGCTGAAGGTAAAACACAAATTAAATGGTAATGTAATGCTGTAGTTTCACCTAGTATTTGCAAATACTTACCTAGATCTGATAATCTAATGCATAGTTTACATAATGCATGACTATTTCAGTTGCATAATCAATTTACGATCATTTTTCAATGCAGCCAGCATTATTTGTATCATGTTTGCGCATTGAACTATTAAAATGAATTTGAATATTAAATAATAAGGTTGGTTGCAATAACAAATGTTTATGAGACTGCAATATTCCTGCATAATGTAAAGTGCCCTTTACATACCTATAGTGTGGTGCACGTAAAAGTCAATTAAATTCCTCTCGTAATATAATGTATTGCATGATTCATATATTAAAAAAATATAAATGGGTATTTATGAAATTTATGAAAAATTCTCAATTTAAATTTTGAAATATTCGAAAACTTATCGCGTGTTGACTTTTGGTGTGTGTGCGTACTAGGTGCGAGAGGTTGGTTCTCCGGTGTCTTTACACGTACTCGGATGCTTTCGCTTTTAGCAGGATAACGTCTAGGACGAATAACATTCCTGACATAACATTTAATACGTGCGAGATGAGTTTTGAAACCCATCAAAAGACTTAAGCTCCTTAGCAAAGTGTCGTGTGTCTCTTCGCACGCCGCGCCGCGCGCTTCTTCATAATTATTAGCGCTAACGCTCCACCCGATACTAAAAACGAAACGAAATTACATCATATTGTAACACTTTCTGTTTGATGTCGAAAGTGATTATTAAGTGGCTTTCGAATTTACTTCAAATATACACGTTAACAAAATATCAGACATCATATTAATAACTTGGCGACTTGAAACAATTTCAAAGACATCCACATGGACCGGGTGACTTATTAACAAAAACTGTCATTAAATCTTAAAAAAATGAATTCAAATATTGTTCAAATTGATCTTGAAGTTTGATTTAAATCCATACAAATGAAACTAATTTAATTCCGAATGAATATGTTGCTTTTTTTCTTCGTGAAATAGCATCGAGTTCGACAGTAGACAATGCATGAAAACGTGGATCCAGAAGAAAGGTCAAATTATACGCAAAATCGTGGGACACAAGCTGTTGAAATCTTACTTGAAATATCAATGAGACATTCAAAGACAATTCATAATCAATTATATACCGGTATTTACGACCTAGAGCGAAATCTCACATAAGCCCGCCGAGCGACGGAGAGCAAATTCCCAGCATTCAAGTGCCATCATCGACGAAAGCGACCAATCAACCGTTTCGTTTCACACGAAAATCCAGAATATTAGACGTAGGCTTACAAACGGAGACGAGTGTGTCTCTCTAAATGTAAATATTAGTATCGTAGCGGGACTATTACCCGCCGAGCCCCAGTAATAAACTGGGCCATTTGGGAAGCGTTCAATAGAAGCCTTTGGGCCGCATCTGTGCGAAACGTTATCAAAACGTATTGGATTTAATGACCGACAAACGAAAGCCCGAAACACTAACAGTCGAACTAATAATAAACGCAATTTTGCGCCTAGAAAAATTTGTGCGGATTTTATGATTGTGATGCTTTCTGTGATTGTGCTTTTATTGTTATTTCATTTAGGAATGTTTAATGTTATGAGTTAATTGATTCGTCGATTGATTGAACAATATTTTCTCGATATAATAAGATGAAGATTCTTTACTCGTACTAACGTGTAATCAATAGGTATTTTTATTAAAGAGAAACATACATAAGAAACCTATTGATTTAATTCTGCAGAATTTTCTGAATGAATTTGAGAAATGTTGCGTTTTTTGGTTAAATTTGTACTAAATGGGTTGATAGTTTCTTTTACAATTTAAAAAGGGATCAATTTCTATTCATAATATCGCATTTTTTATGGATAAATTATATTAAACAAAAATATTACTCGGAAGAAATTATCATGCTTTTATCTTTTATCATTCCACATTTTGGGGTCGAACGCAGCATTAAGAACCTTACTAGATCAATCATCAAATTACAAACTAGTCAATGATAATTTTTAAAAAAAATGCAACATTTGTTTGCATTTGTTTGCAAAATGCAACAATTGTATCTAAATCACAATAATGTATAAAGTGATTCATCATCTTATTTTTGAGAATCGCTCAAGAGAAAAAGCCTTAAAATAACTAAAAATATACTTTTGCGAGCTTCTAGATTTTTTAAGGTGAAAAACAGACACTTTCTTCATAATAAATTGTTAACTATACCAATAACGCTGTTGGCCCGTAAAAGCAAAGTGTTTGATATTAAACAACGCGAGCTTTTAAGGAGAACGCAACACGAAGCGCCGTAAACTGAATGGAGCGCTAACCACTCCATTAACGGTTTACGCGTATACGTATTCCAGTTTACACATAGGGGAAAATAGGCTTGAATATTGACAAAATCGTTGATGACAGCACCTAGAATCCACTTCGAGATGATTTCCTCGTTTTCCAGGTGGTCTTAAACGACGCAGCTTAAAATTTATACACACCGTTCGGTCTGAATCGAAATTTTAATCTGTCGTTATTGTAATAGTCGTTCATTTTCATTGTTTATACGCTGGTACGTTTCGGAGTGGTTTTGCTTAATTGATTTCTATAGAATGTGTACGTAATAATTTAATCCTCTTACGCATTCCCGGAATACACGTTCGATCGAGTATACAAAAGGTTTCTTCGCTCTTGATGAAAATATAATTTCATAATTACTTTATTAGATCAAGTGTGCGATGAAATAATTTGTGAAAATTTTAATTAGAATATTCAAAGTATTTTATCTATTTTTGAATCTTGGCCTGAATTTTCATCTGGAACGTACACACATCACGAAGAAATTTAATTAATGTAATGAAGCCAAATACTTAATACAATTAATTTAACTTAAAATTTCAATTACGCGTACTGATACAGATATGGGGATCATTTTTAAATTAAGTGCCATTTAATAAATAATATATTTTCCAATCAAATGAAAGAAAATTTCTTAAATTTATTTTCAAAACATCAATTTTTCTATACCTCTTTATGGAAAATTTACCGCCAATGAAGACAACCTAATTGAACAGATTTTCACGTTGAATCATTAACATCACTTTGAAACATGAAAAATTCTCATTGGGAAATGTCTGTTTAACTAATTTTTTTGATTTAACCAAATTGATTTCTCGCTATAACTAATATCCAAACAATTATTTCAACTATGTATGTAGAAAAGTATTAAAAAAATAATTGATTTAAAATATTTCTAGAAACGTTTTCCCTAAACGGCACTTAGTTAAAAATGCACCTATCTCACAAACACATCGAAAAAACTTAAATTCCGAACCCGACCAACATCAACAGCGCACTTCTCCACAAAAACCGCAATCATCAATCGCCATCATATCGTCCCGATAAGACCCCTTATATTCGGACTCCGCAGTCAGCAAAATTCGAAGCGACAGACCCGGACTTTAGTTTCTGACTCACTAACCCCCGGATTAATGAGGGTGATTACGGGGGCGACAGCTCCATTTGTATCGACGCATTCGGAATCTACAAGTGTCGACGAAGAAGACCCCCGAAGCCTCCCCGAATTCGTCGACCCCTATCTCTGAGGGCGATTCACACCGGTTGAATTGGATGAATTTGAAAAAAATCGCTTAAATTTCATAAATAGTCTAAAATTTATTGATTTGGATACATAAAATGTTATACACGAAAGCTCAGTTGCGTTAGGAGACTAGAGACTTGAGATGCTGCAGCCCTGCAGCATATGTCTAGGTTGATTGAATCGGATGAAATTTAAAAAAAAGCGCTTTTATTTCATAGATAATTTGATAGTGTTTTAAAGTTGATGAGAAAATTAATGATATTATATATGAGTGGATGAGGATGAAATTCCGGGGGTAAGTTGTTTCGAAGTTATTTTGTCACTCAAATGCTATTACCAGAGCTACTTAAATAGTTGTCGAAATTATGCAATGCCTGATGCATTAATTGTACCTTTCAGATGAATCTACTATCTATTTTTCTTACAAAATTATTACTTTCGGAACAACTTCCATTCCTGCCATCATACAGAATAAATAATATAATATTTGCACCCAAGTCCTATGATTTAAATTTATCACTTATCCTTGAATTCTCGTTTATGGAATGTGTTATCTATAATTTTTCGATGATTCTAGTGGTCTAATATGGTCGAATTTTTCAATTTGACTAGTATGGATGGACCTTTTGTTGGGATGAGGTGGATTCGAGAGACAATGGGGTTTCGGTAAACGTTGCACCTGAGAGAAGCCGTACAAGAGGCGACAGCTATGCACAAATGCATGTCGCGTGTGCATTCAAGCTTAATTCGAACTGAAAACCGAAGTGTGTTTCTCAAATTTCAAACATGTTCATGAATCTATACTGCGCACACAATTTGCATATTCAAATCATTTGACAATTTAAATTTTCATCAGCAAAAAAAATATTTTGCCACCATCTAAAACCGGATCAACTTTAAATTAACACACTTCAACGGCACCGTTCTGCATTAGCGTTAAACTACACAGCAGTTCAACGTCGGTCCTAATAATTTTCAAGCAACGACCACAACTGCGGTGACGTTTCCTTTCATACCCTCGCCGTCATCAAATCCCTTAAATTATTTGACGGTGCAACCGACTATGTTCCACAAAAGCCTTCTCCAGACTCAATGGCTCGGGTACCGAGTGTCGCAGCAATGATAACGGCGCAAAGAAACGGATGTCCGATGCTGGAATCGCTCTTATAAAGTGCTTATATTGCTTTTCGAAGTGTCGATTATTGAACGTGTAGAAAACTAGGTTTGAAAGTAAATATGAATTTTTTGAAAAATATTTTTATAAATGACATTTTTCGTACAATGTATGCATATCGTTCATCTGTCGCCAGCTTTGAATGCATTCAATTTATTTATTTTTTTTCAAACGAAATCGATATAATTATTTTGAAATGTTTTCTCGACACCATCTCTTCGTTCGTTTTTCAGATTGCATAAATTTCAATCTGTGCAAGTGAAAAGTTTGAATCGTCGCATGGAAAAAAGACGACTGTTATTTTTTACTCGTTCGCAGAAGTGCATCGGAAAGCTTCTAAGTAAATTGAGAAAGTTCGATCAAACTTAAATTTTGCCATTTGTCTACGACGCCTTAAGAACTCGTACAATTAAGTAACGTCACATCGAACCCACAGTTGAATTAATCATTTTTTTTACATTCATTCTATAATGAATTGATGAAAGTTATATCACCCAAAGTCAATCTCACACGTCCATTAAACAACGTAAACGTCCCAAAACGATTCGGCCGTCAATTTTAAATTGAATTTCGAAATGAACCGAGTCTCCCATAATCGAATCATTGAATAACGTCAATAATCATCGTCAGTTCATTCTGGTCGGTGTTGCAATCTTGGGTTCACAGGATGCACAAACCACGCGAGCGTTGCAAATGCAATTAAACGGATCTGGATCTCTACTCCAGATTGCTGGCTTCCTTCCTGGACCAACAATAGTCGACCAGAAGGATGCCTAAACGCTATAAACTGACTCTATACTGACAATATGTTATTATAGCTTATGGTGGATTCAATATAGGGCAACGGGATGTCGTTTTCTGGTACATCGAACACAACACTGTGCAATAGAAATCAGCTAAGCGTGTGATCAGTATTATTCAGTGATATATTGAAGCTATTTTATTTTTTGTAGTAATACATAATTATATTTACATTTTGATGTCTTATTCATATCATCATAACTTTTTTAAATTAAACTGAAAATAGATTTCGCTATCGGTGAGATAGTTGTATTGAAAAATAAATCGCATGGTAAAAATTTGAACGACAACATTATTAAGAAATTTCCAACTGCATAGAATAAATATAAAATATAAATAATACATTGAAGTACTACGTATGTATTCTAAAATAGCTCTTTGTACAGAGCCATATCGTTTATTGAAGTCGAGGTAGAGTTATTTGAAACATATGCTCGTTTGCAAAATTTTAATACTCGTATTTGAAATCTAATTTTCATTTAAACAAATTGAAAAGATTAATATAATTATATAGTATTATCTGATAATAAAACCGAATCTTATTCAATTAAAGCGGTCAGTAATAAAATGATATCACGTTCGTATAAGCGAATCTCTCTCAAAGGAACCACCTGGGCTCATTATAAATTACTTTTTATCTCTTAATTGCCGCCAGTTTGAGGGAGCGTTTATTATTACGTTTTTTTCAAGGAGCACCGATGTCTTGAATTTTAATTGGAACCCCCGAAGGTGCAATATATAATTTTCTTGTTGTTTCCTCGAAATTAAGCACAGACGACATTCAAACTGAAAATATTATTTACATATATTAAAATATAATACTAGCTTCTGCGATTGGAGACTTTTTGTATTTTAGACCGATTATAAACTCTTTATTAGTATTTTCCAAAGCAAATCTCATTTCGTGTATAGTATTTGTTACAGTTGAGCTACGAAAAGATTCTCATATCAAACTGTTGTTTGTAATATGTAATGGTGCAAAATATTTCCCAGACGTGCATACAATGATTTTTAAGAATTTCTCTATCAATTTTAAGTCTTTAATGAGTCTATAAACAACACAAATAAACACCTACAACCAACTTTATTTATATCTATAGATCAATGTATCCCACTTTAACTCTGCCCAATTACATACAGCGATAATTAACTGCACATGTACCTGAAAAAAAGTCCACTTTCAGCACACATTCGCCGGGGAACAAACGTCCCAAATGGATTATGACCCCGACCGTGTCCATTATGTGAAGTCATGTCTAGGAAAAGGGCAGATTTTCTGCCCTCAGCCCGCTTCTTATTTCTTGGGCAATTTGTACCCCGAAAGGGAAGTTCGCTCCCTCGGTCCACGGTGCGTGACTCGAATGGCAACTTCGACAATCGCAAGAAAGTTCCCTTTCGTTGGGAATCGAGTGCAACCGTCGTTGCAGAATTTAATTCATTTTTCGAAACGCGGCTGTTTTGTTAAAAAGCCGTCTCCGAGCTGGGGTTCGGATTTTTTGTCGCCAAATTAAAAGGGATTCGATGATGAATGCCGTGCAATTTGGTTTGCTTCGCGACGTCTCGGTAGGTAGTTTGTTGATTGTGTTAGGCTCTGCTTTTTGATTATTTTCGTTTGAATCGTTCAATCGATAAAATGTAAATTCATATACCTATAGATACATTTAATATTTATTATTTAAACAACCGTCGTCATTAGAGTAACTGAAATTGTTGCACAATACCTGATGTTTCGATTATACTATTCACATGATAAAACTCTTTTTATCCCGAAATTATTCCTTAAAAATAACTTTCCCCTTAAACACTCAACCTCACACTCTTCTACATATGTTTCATAACACATACAATCGACAACCAAATAAAAAAATCATTTCATACGAAACTGACCATTTACACCACAAATCCAGAAACAAGTACAATTTCATATTTCCACTTACCTTATCCTAGAAATCCATATATCCAAGTCAAAGCACTTTTACGTCCATAATATGTCCGCCGAGTTTAAACGGACTCCTGTCCCCGTGTACCTGAACATATTTATTGCTCATGTATATTTTTACGTACCTCGAAAGGGATGGGACTTTTTTCGCAAAAAGCTTTTAGGGTGCACCCTTTCCCGGGTCGCAAAAAGCCCCCTTCGGTTTATACAAGGTTAAAAATTTTAAAAGGAAGACATGTGCCCCTCCGCTTTATGTAGTCATCAAATTTGAAACGGGGCCAAGCGAAATTCACGTATCACATCTGCATCGGAGGTTTTCTCGATGAAAATGTCGAAAAATAAACGTTTCGTTTTCATTTTTTTTTCATATTTTCGGATATGTGCTTTTGGGGTTTTTCCGAATTCGTTTTTCTTTTTGCTATTCGCCGGGGAAAATTTCGCGAAAATTATTTATATGTGCGATTTTAATTCGTACATATCGAAAGGGGTGCGAGTTTGCTTTTTGGTCGGAGCGCAATCATTTTTTATTTATGCATAATATTAAATTTCATTTCGGCTGGGTATAAAAATTTGTTAATTTTTTCATGAATGTATGTGTGAATGACTCTTTTTTAATCAGAAATATATTAAAAATTCATTCAATATATAAAAAATTAAGCAAATTTGCAATTAGGTATGTAAAAATATATTACTACTAGCTTTTGTGATCTAACGTTTCTCGAGGCTCTATAGACTTTATGATGTTTGTAAACTACTACATATAATTATTTTGCATGTATAGACTATGCATAATATTTGCTACACTTGAGCTACCGGAAAGGCCTTAATGTGAACTGTCAAAATAAGAAATCTCATAGGCTTCAATATGTAAAATATTATAATGCATAAACGTTTTCAGATGTGATTCTCGATTATCGTGATTTTTTTTTCTACTAAATGATTATCCATCAAAAAGTTTATCAATAACATACAGAAAGATGAGCTATTTATCTATTTTCTAGCTATCAAAAAATCGATGACGTACATATGTAGAATTAACCCGAGTTTATCAAATACAAATCGAGGAATAATACACCGAAAATGGCATCATCGATCAATACATCATATTCGCGATAAACGTCGAAAAAGTTGTCGCTTATTTGTCAATAAAATCGACATCGGATACATTACAATCCCAAAAAGCATTATCGGAGGGAAGTTCCCTTCCTCGAAGCTGGTCACCCGTGACTAATGCCTTCGTAAATAAGGATAAGCGCTGTGCACACAGACTGCACACACACAAACAAGTCACGAAGAAAATTTCCCGGGAAAAGAGTGGAAGTTTTTCCCGGGAAAAACCGACGGCCAGGAAGTGTCCATTATAATCCGCAAGTAGAATAGAGAGGAGCAAAAAAAAGGACACGGCCGTAAACAAGGCTATTATTTATTTTTATTCGAGATTTTATGCGAGACGTCTACTCGATGATTTGTCGTGTTTTTCGTTTTTGAACGATTATCGTAAATGTTGTATGTGTTTTTGTTTTATTGCAGTACTTTTTTTATGATTGAAGCTTTTTTGATGTGAATCATCTGTTATTACGTCGGAATCAATTCATTTTAATCACTGATAGATTTATTTTTCATACAAGTAATTTCTATCTATTTATACACAATTTTATCATTTAATTTTAAAGTGCAGAAGTAATTCTTTAGGCAAGGACTTCAGAAAGTAAGTCATATCACACACAGGTGTCACTAAATAGAACTAATTTAATCGAAACATATGATCATTTGCGGAGCCGTTTTGTAAATCGTTAACTTATTTGAATCAAATGAATCCAATTATTTAATAGAAACCACTGAACATCCATATCGATCAATTAATCTAAAAAACTACATGTGACTAGAAAATATTAGACTCAAATCAGCATCCTAACTATGCTGAATCGACATGGCATACACAAATGCTTTATACCACTGCGATAAACGATAAATTATATTATATTATTATACTAGCGCTGCACTTCAAAATATGAAATTTTATTCATCACTCAATATTTGAAAGTTCGTCGTCTGTTTTAGCTTAGTATAAGACGGATTTTCCACATTTCCACCCAACAAAGACTCGTGATTTCGTTTTCGGAAACTCCCACGAGTGTTGGAAACTGAAAATTTTAAAGAAGCGATGTGCGGAAAATTCGTCCCTCGCCTTTTCCCGCCATTTCAATCGCGCGAAATCAAATCGAATGCGACTTTCATATCACGTGTCAGAGTGTAAAATTTGTTTGAAAATTGCGGCCACGGATCGAGAACGGTAAGAGAATTCCAATTTTCCATACGTCTTTCCTGTTTTTCGAAGACGTAACAATGAAGGGAACCGATGGAGCGTGAGAGTCGAACCGGCAATATTCGATATTTCCAATTCGGGATATTTGTTTGGACACATTTTTGGCCATACTTTCGCGATGCGATTTGCTTAATGGAAACCGACAAAAATAACAGCTATGAGGAATGAAGCTCTACGGGATTATGTGCTGGAATGGAATCGTTGCGAAGGTTGTCTGCCGACACTGTCCCCAGTCTCCCCGAGGACCATTGTCTGAAAAATCAGGAAGGGGACGTGAAAGAGACCCTCCTGCTTGTTGAAGTATTGAAGAATGTCGATGAACCTACGAAAAACCGTCTCATTCAGGCTCAGACAGTGTTAAACGCCGTATACTTATGTATGAGAATTTTTGTAGCTATCTTAAAAACTTCTCGAATATATCAGGTTGTTGAATATTTTATGAATTTATTTATGTACGTGTTGAAAATTTGAATTGTGCTAACGTGAATTACGTAAGCAAAGCAGCATCGGATTTCATGCAAATTGCTTTATATTAAAATCTTATGCATCCCCTATTTTCGAAGAATCTTCGGGCAATGTTCCAAACTATGAAAGGTATTAAGACGTTCTATTCTTAAATGCATTTTCAATTGTATATTTTCCGCATAACATATAACACATATAATTTTATTCGATGAAAAGTTACGATTTCTAAGATATTACTTATGCCTTCATAATTCGATAGACTCACAATCGGTCGAAGCGTTCAACTTCAAACAATTAATTTCTTAAGCGAGTTTCCATAATTCTCTAACGTTCAACCGCGAACTTAAACGCTCCTTTTCGATTCGCTGCAGAATCCGAATTTATTCAAGCGTCTGAAAAAAACCTCTATTTTTTTCCACTCAGAACCTAGAGCACGATCTCCGTTCGCAATAATAAATTTTCCGACTTTCTTTCCGAAGAGTGAACTCGGCGAAACTCAATAACACCGCCCTAAATGAAACCTTAATGCCTTAATGGGCATCTCTCGCTAAAACTGCGAAGATTTCGTTCAACTAATAACGGCTAGTTAACGAAAATAAACTGTATCGATAGTTTGCTAAATTTTCCTCGTTACAAGGAATTACGGTGCAGTTGCGAAGTTGGCTCATAGATGCGTTTTTCTATTTTGATTTTCGAGACCATCTTTACATTATGCATGAATATTTTAGTTTCATAAACATCTGTCATGTCAACGTTATTATTAAATTTTCATATTTGATTCAAATCCCTAACACAATGAATGTAATGACAAATGTTTGTGAATTTCTTATGCAACTGTTAAGAACATGCATTAAGTAAACTCGTCATTATTCGAAACTAGAAACTATCGATGGTATGTAAATGTCGTTTAACTCTTCGAGTGGGTGGGCGTTTCTGGTTTCAATTTGGGTTCTTGCAATATAACTGCATTAGCTGTGAATCCAAACCCAATAACCATTAATCTCAATATTCCGATTTCGAACGTACAAAATTACTTGGTAATTTATTGTGATATTATTCTCTTTAGTTCAATGAACTGTCTGGTTTGTATTTTATTATGTACGAGCAATTAAATTGATAAAAATATCAATGACAACAAATTTTTTGTAGATAAAAGATGGTCGAAACTAATGCTCTCAGAGCCAAAGCTGTCAAACTATAGATAAATTTTGATTGGTTTAATCGGACTCTTGAAATTCATTTGTTGATCTTATCGTTAATATAGCATTTTACAAGACAGACAGATACACACAAATACAATAAGTCTACTTAAATATCATAAATTAGGTTGTGTGAAAAACGATAAAAATCCAGTGGATCATAATTGTAAAATGTTACGATGCAAAAACCTTCCCAAAGGTGTACGCAATAATTCTGAAAAGTTTGATCTCAATCCGATGAATGATTTAAGATAATATTCATAGATTACGAACAGAAAGATGTTCATTTTAATATTCATATAGATTTACATAAAAAACATTAACTAGGAATCAATTTAGCGTCGAAACAAAAGCTCTTAGGTATTAAGCGTAAGGGTGACTTACGACAACCCCGAAATAGTCTCCTGTAGAGCTTTCCGCGAAGCTTCAGCTTTGTCTTTCGTCCCCTCCACAAAATGCGTTTTTCTTCTCCACATTTTTTTTCACTATAGATTCGCTTTACTGCAACACGGAAAACCCTCGCTCTAGGAATTTATTATAAGTAGAAAGTCGAGTCGAGCAAGATTTACGGTTTCCTCGTCAGGGTCAGTCTGACACAGGCAACAGCTCACCCCGGGGCGTTTCCCGCCCTTAATTTGTATTTTTTTCCATGTATTTTGTTACTTTTTTTTTTGATGGCAGAAGGGTGCTCTAACTCTGTGTGGTCATCCTGGAGGTTCCTCGAATAATTTGCTCGACGAGGGTTGCCGATATTATCATATCAAAGTGGTGAAACGATGATGCCAATGTCGAAAAATTGGTAATTTCATCACACGGAGTATATTTTGAAAATTCATATAAATTTTTTTTTCTTATTTGAATTTTTATTAATTTTCATTTTTTTTTTGAGACAAAAGTGCTGTTTACATTATGTTTGATGACATTCATGTTGCCGTTGCGTACTATCTTTTGTATATTCAATAGAAAGCCAGATGCAAATGTCAGAAAAAGAAAGATAACGAAACAAAAATGGTAACAATAATAATGTAAACGCGTCAATAGATTCAATAATGAATATAATTCTTAATTTTTATTCTTAGAATCTATTGAATCGATTCCAAAAGAAGCTCTGAGACGATATTTTCACTGCTTTCGTTAACTGATCATATGTAGTTATAGTTTGTCCTCCAACTATGAACTGTCTATTATAATCGAAACAGAGTCGGATGTTTTGACAATTCGTAGTTGGACTGAATGAAATTCTATGGCTAGTTAACTAGTTAAAAAATCGACCATTAATTATATAGAATGTACAAACTCACATTGAGATCTGAGAGATGATACAAAGAGATCTTTCAAAATATGAATCACGAGTCAAAACATTGTCTAAATGTACTATGATTATATTACAAATCTGTAACCTGAGATTTGAGAAAACTGGCCAAATCGAATCAACAAAACCCATTTCAATATATGAAAAAAAATAAGACTTTGCCAAATCGAAATCTCGAAAACCAACATCGTCGAAGAGAGTCCATAACGAGCGCCGCACAAAGCGATCTGTGCCGTTTTATGAAATCTTAAACAGCCTCCGTCCTTAGGGCAGGTCCTCGAGGGGCCCCCGCGGGGGCGGAGGCCCTGAAGGGGGCGCAGAGGGGCGAAGGGGACGAGGGGCGTAGTAAAAGTTTAACTGTCGCCTCGGCCGCAGCTTTATGGCTCCTCGGGGGATCGCGAGACAATGCCGGACCTGGGTTATCCTGGGGGGAACATGGGGAACCAGGGAACCATGGGGTATCTATGGGGTATGAGGGTTTGTCCTTCGTGGGGCCGGAACCGGACATGTCGGAATGTATCGGTATTGTGGTTGAAAAAGTGCAGGAGAGCGCAATGGGTGTCAGGGGGTGTGTCGGATGTGATTTTTGGAATGGCTGTGGTTTTGATTCGGATGGGGTTGTTTATTGAGTGTTTTTTCGTTTTTTGATGGCTTAATTCAGTTTTATTCCATTTTATTTGGGTTAGTTTTTTTTTAATAATTTTGTAATTTATTGCATAATATTTCAACGAAATTGAGGGTAAAAATAAGTATTGCTGACAGTGAGTGACAAGTGTTTTGTTCTAATGAGATTTTCCCTCAAGGTCCTATAATGTTTCAAGATACTTTTAGCTACACTAAAAAAACATTTTTCAACATACAAAAAACTATATGTATAATGGTAATTTTACACTAATTTACTTTTAAAATCTCAAATTAAACTAAATTTTCAATTTTAAATAATTTATTTTTGAATTTAAACCAAAAAAAAATGAAAGATATTTGAAATCATTTCAAACTACGCGAATAAGCAATTACATTGTTTTACAAACAATAAAATTTCATCAACGAATCCAATAAAAACGATTACAAAACTGATTGAAACGAAACAATCTCGAATTTAATATTTTCACCGAAACGATATCGCGTCAACGAGAGCGCGATAAACGCTTCGAAACCATCGATAATTTCGCATGATCGGAAAACTCTTTGTGCGCCGGAAAAATAGCCGAACGAATATTAATTCGATTCAAAAACGAACGACTCGAAATAAATTCGGCCGAAATACGAAAAACGGGCTCAAATTGCGAAACTAACGTTGAAAAAATATATAAAAAAAAGTGCCTGGAATATATCGAAAGCGGCGATTCATGTCAAAAATCGCACCGGCGACTGAAACCCAATCGGGGGTGGATGCAGAATTTAATTACAAAAACAATTATTTGAACGAGGGTTGTGTCGATTTACATTTTCGCAACACCCTTAATTTCGGCGAGCGACGTGTGTCCAAACAAATTAACATTCGCGATGGACCAAAAAGCGCATTGATAATTAAATATCGCATAGATGTGCATTTTTGCAGTGTTTTCTAAACGTGCATTTTAAATATTATCAACTAATTTGACACTTTTATTTAATATTACTCATTCTGAAATGAATTAAAAATAAAGACTATAAAATAAATTCAATTTTCAAAAAGAATTCAAGAAAAACTTAGTCAGATACACGAATTTTAATAATAGATTCGTAATCAGCTACATCGGTTTACACATATGGAACGAGTGCAAAAATATTTATGTGTATTATCATACCGTGAAATCGATGAATTTTTGTGAATAATGTACACATAGTTTGAAAATCATTGAATTGTAGATTTTGTTAAATTATCTCTCTACTTGAATGTTTTATTTATGTAGGAGTTTAATTAGAATCTGAGTTATTGTTATGTCTGTTAATAATACGCATCGTTCAAATATATGTAAACTGTTTATATTAGATCGAAATTTTAATTAAAATAGTGAAACAACATAATATAAAAAATACGAAGATTTTTAATCAAAATAATATTGAATTTTTGTAGTTGCGAAAATATAAATGTTTCAATTTTATTAACGAACGCTATTTCGAAATTTATCGACAGCGTTAATCGTTCGTTGACCTGTAAAAGTAATATGCACAACGATTTTCCGTTACAAAATGTTGAGAGAGTGATTTTTTCATCGGATGCAATTCGACGTCATAAATTGAATCAACGGTGTACCGTGTGTGAATAGTTTAAAATGTTTTCCAGATAGATTTTCCACGCCCGTGTTCAATTTCAACAAATATACATAAAAAAAATCTAGCCAACATCCCTTTTATGTATACGTTTTAATATGATATTTTTATCTTTTTAATGGTCCATTTGCTATTTCTAAAAAAAAAAACACTGAAGATACCGGGTCACCCTCGGAGCCGAAAGAAGCTCGAGAGGTTCTTCGAGGGTGCGATGTTTTTATCGCGTTAATTAGCACCATGATTAATGTCTCCTAAACCTTCGTTATACGCAAAAAGGGTTAAGAGCTAAAGAACATTAATTCTAATTTGGAAAATATATTGTGCGAGCGCAAAAGAAGGCGTTGAAAATTCGCGACAGCGCACGGTGGATCATAGAGTATGGGAAGCTTGGCCAAAAGTCCCAAAATCAAGGGTCCCGTAGGGGGTTTTGTTTAATTGGGATGACTAAAGGGATAACCGTGGAGGTTGAAACCATTTTCTGTTGTGTCCCTTCGTCTAAATATCATATTATATCGAAGTCGTAAGTCGAGACATTCTCCGAACACCTCGCGCGGTCGAGAAGTGACTATGTCATTCAACCTTATTTTTTCGAAAAGATAGACATATTGTGGTGCGAAAAAATGCATAAATTCTCTAAATGTTGTACGATAATTAGAAATCATTTGTCTGAAAAATAGCCATATAGTTTGAAAATCATTGAATTGTAGATTTTGTTAAATTATCTCTCTACTTGAATGTTTTATTTATGTAGGAGTTTAATTAGAATCTGAGTTATTGTTATGTCTGTTAATAATACGCATCGTTCAAATATATGTAAACTGTTTATATTAGATCGAAATTTTAATTAAAATAGTGAAACAACATAATATAAAAAATACGAAGATTTTTAATTAAAATAATATTGAATTTTTGTAGTTGCGAAAATATAAATGTTTCAATTTTATTAACGAACGCTATTTCGAAATTTATCGACAGCGTTAATCGTTCGTTGACCTGTAAAAGTAATATGCACAACGATTTTCCGTTACAAAATGTTGAGAGAGTGATTTTTTCATCGGATGCAATTCGACGTCATAAATTGAATCAACGGTGTACCGTGTGTGAATAGTTTAAAATGTTTTCCAGATAGATTTTCCACGCCCGTGTTCAATTTCAACAAATATACATAAAAAAATCTAGCCAACATCCCCTTTATGTATACGTTTTAATATGATATTTTTATCTTTTTAATGGTCCATTTGCTATTTCTAAAAAAAAAAAACACTGAAGATACCGGGTCACCCTCGGAGCCGAAAGAAGCTCGAGAGGTTCTTCGAGGGTGCGATGTTTTTATCGCGTTAATTAGCACCATGATTAATGTCTCCTAAACCTTCGTTATACGCAAAAAGGGTTAAGAGCTAAAGAACATTAATTCTAATTTGGAAAATATATTGTGCGAGCGCAAAAGAAGGCGTTGAAAATTCGCGACAGCGTCTCGCTGTAGCTACCGATCTATAGCGCTTTGCAACTATGTTAATTGTATTAAACGTTAACTCTTCTTTACGACCGTCTCTCGTGATTAGCAATTTGATAAAAATAGCTTTTAATATGAAAACATTTCACAATTTGATTTAGAAAAAAAAATATTTTGAACCTGACTTTTCGCAAGTATCGATTTGTAATTGACCACGAATAAGTGCATCAAATCCTTACAGAGTCTTTTAAAAACGGCCTTCCATTTCTCATTGCTAAATGAACCAAAACACACACGATATTAAATTCTTATAACCATAAATATTTTTTCACACAACTCTATGCTTTCTCACGGCATCACTGCTGGAAAAAAAAGGCCAACATCCAACCGCCATAACTCACGATTAAGAGCGAAACACCGTCAGCGAATATGCGTACATTACGCGTATAAGTCACAATAAAAATATTATTCGGTTAATGGGCCCGGTAATGTAATCTCGGTACGATGTAACACTTAATTAGCCACCACTCACCCTTTCGCCCCAGTCTCCCCTTTTGCTCCTTTCTCGAAACACCATAGTACGAAAGCACCTCTCTCGGTAACGCAAATTTACGACTCGTTTAATATCGCGAGAATTATTCCCGTCATTCGCTTCTGAAGACACTTCTTTCTGGTGCTGGTGATGGTAGTCGACAACGAGGCTTTTATGCGTCCTTTTAATTTCAAGTGTAAAAACGCGATCTTCCGATGAGGCTTTTGGAAGTAAGTAGTAAAACGCGAAATGTTTGAATATATTGATGCTGAGTCGGTCGCTTTTTTACGGTGTCGTTGGCGGAATGGACTTTCGGTGTTAGTAGGATGGAAATGAAATTGGGGTTGATAGTTGCTTTTATGTGCATAGTGTTATTTCT
The DNA here is from genome assembly GCA_024721215.1 of Cheumatopsyche charites. Taxonomy (NCBI): domain Eukaryota; kingdom Metazoa; phylum Arthropoda; class Insecta; order Trichoptera; family Hydropsychidae; genus Cheumatopsyche; species Cheumatopsyche charites. Next base: position 3,631,532 of record CM045583.1, read on the forward strand.
GGGAATTTATATGTTAATTATTATTCTGAATATTGTATTTTTCGGTACTTAAGAAAAAAAGTTAGAACGACGCTCAATATTATATAGTTAGGTCAGGTAAAGTTTTAAGTTAGGTTACATTGAATTTCTTCTTTGTATTCAAGATCAAGTTTAAATCAGGTTACATTGGATTTCGTTTTAGGTTAGGTCGAGTATCGTGCTAATGATGTATGTACTTCATAATTGCTTACTTTTAAAGTCGTTTCATAGATTCAGATAAAATGATATTGTTGAATGAAATATAAATAGTCTGCGAGCTATAATTAGTGAAAAAACTGAAAAGGAAGGCAAATTCAATCGTTCACAGATGTCACACACAATTGTCTTTACTTTCAAAATGTACATTTTTTTTTTCTTCTGTAACTTCATAAACACTAAAATTCCTTTCGAAAAAATATGATTGATAACACATAGATACCATAAATTAACATTAGAATTGAAACACAGTATCATCAGAATCCAACTCTAATATCCAATCGTCCGACAGACGTATTATCTAAATTCTAATAAGAATCCATTCATATAAAATCACAAAATACATCCCCTATTTAGAGAACCGATCTCAAACGTTATAAGGTGTCTCGATGATAACGAGAAATTAGAGACAGAGGCCCAAATGTGTGGGATATGCGAAAGTGCCCCATAATGGCGAAAGTTGCGTACGTCGTCTGAGAAACTCAGGCCACCCTCATATAAGGGGAGTCCCTTATACCCCCCGAAACCAAAACTGAATTCTCCTACGAGGAAGAAGTGAAAAGCTCTCCCATACCAGCGGTTCTGCTTCGTCTGTTCCTTCGGATTTCCCGCGGAATAATATGTCTCGAAATTCGCTCTAGACGTCTACCGAATGCGTATAATAAAAGCCGTCCCGCGCCGAAAGATATAGACAATCGAATGAGAATGAAGGGGAATAAGGCGCCAAATCATTTTGGTTCGTGCCAAATTGTACGCGATGTGCCGGAAAAATTGCCAAAGTACGAGAATTCAATGGATAGAGGGTGCCGATTTTGTGTAATACCGTTTGAATATTGATTTTTTCGATAGTTTCTACATTGCTATGAAATTGTCCATTAGGTACGTCTCATATTTATAATCATAAACTACATACACACATATAACTTTTATTAGTTTTTATAGGAACTAAAATTAATCTTATATCAATTCTGCACTCAAAGAATATGCAACAGCTTATGTAGAGCAGGCAATAGTTATACTAGTACTGGAAACATCCTTGGAATAGCGTAAGGCTTTATTTTTAGAAAATGACTTAATTTCTTACAAAATGAGGTATATTCAAATGAATTCAACATGAAATCATAATAATTAGCACTTATCTCTAACATTCGAAGTTGGCCGATCGCTTTGTACCATTGTACGGAGAATATTGAAAGGCAGATTTTCTTCATTAGTTCGAATGCTCAAAACAGAATAACAAACATACTTGAAATAACATCTGGGTTTATTTTCAGAGAATGACTTAATTTTCCATAAAATATGGCATAATTCATACGAATTGAACTCCAAACCATAATAATAATACGCACTTATCTATAACACTCAAAGTTGGCCGATCGCTTTGTGCCATACCCTCACTAATGACGACGGCATGTGGGAAACGTCACGGAACAACTCCAACATCTTATTGCCGCTATCTCCTTACTCCAACTCGCAAAAGCAAACCCTCATCGTTCTCCAAAACCTCAAAATTTCCTATCCCGTGAAAGTACAATGAGCAAATCGGTACCCGGTTCGAATTCTACTGAGAAAAACAACATTTACTACGACCGCAAGTCTCAGATCTCATTATCATTGAAGGTAAACGAACATCTTCAGTGTCATTTTCTATGTGATGAAATTAGTATTTTTCGTGTGATTCATGTGAGTATTATGAAAAAATGAATTGGGACTAGTGCCATAGCAGACTTTTTTCAGATTTAAAGTCATTTTATAATACTAGTACTGTGGTAACAAACATATTTGCCCATAGTCGTTTTGCAATCGGGACATAAGGGACCGCGCTTTATTGCAGACACTAAAATAATAGTGAAGCCTCCCACATAAATTACGGCTCAATTCGGCCATGATTCACGCTCGAAGGCTCAACGTTCGGTTCAGGTGGAAAAAAGCCTCTGGAATAGATTCGATTTCGATATTAAATGTGGGCGGTGGGTTCGTAAGGGCGAGCCTAATGGAAAAATCGATTACAAGATTCCGAACGGGATTATCGCAGAATTTAATAAAGCTCGAATGAAAATGCCTCAGACTTAATATGCATACATTTCGCTCTAAATAAATATGGAATATTATATTTCGAGGTTTTTTTTTTTATATTTTCGCGCCGTACACACTTTTTTTTGTCGGTCGGTAATCCGGCGAAATATTACTATGCAAATTTGATACATTACCATAAAGGACTTCTAATGCGAAATTCGAATAAGTTTATCCTGTGTAATTTTATCATTCGAAATTTGTTATATTTTTTTTTAGTCTTGTTTTCGTGGAAAATACATATAATATTTCACACACGAATTCTTAAAATATACACATTAAAATTAATTAATATTTGTTATGATATTCCGCACACCTACGCCTCAATTAAACAAACATCACCTTGCAAAAGTGAAATATACCCTTAACTGAAATCTCGAAAATGTTAAACAATTTACAATGCAAATGACGCAAAGTTCACGCCCACATAAGAGACAAACTCTTCACTTTCTCGATGAATTCCCGCCAATTTTCCGGATTCCTTTATTCTCAAAGATACACGCATTGTTTGCGCAGACTCTTATATAGGTATAATGTATAAATAGGAATTTCTAACCCCTTCAAAAATGAATGTATCTCCGGATGGAGAGAGAGCGCATTTTAAATACAGTTAAGAACACGCTTCGCGAACATCCCCTAGTCTCGTTTTCGGAACGTTAAATAACACGAGGTGTCTCGTAGCTCTTTGTGCGAATAAAATTACACTTTCGAATTATATTTCTGAAGGACTATTTCGGAAGGATGTCTGAGAAGGTGGAATTTGCGAGGAAAACGTATGCGTGTTTGAATCGAGCCCCTTATATTGTATGTACTTCGCGGGATTAATTCAATTACGTGCATGCTTCGTTTGTAATGCATTCATAATCTTTTGATAAACTTTTTTTGATAATATTTTTATTAAATGTTTTTAATTATTAACTGAACCAATATAAGATTGGTATAGGTTTGTCGAAAGACTAACCTCCCATAACCGAAAAAAAGAAGAGAAAAACGAGGAAATTGCTGAAAAGCGGAGGACTTGTTATAAATATGAGTTTTGCTCTAAGGAAAAAAAACTGATGTGGTGTTAATCAAGACTATTGAGTCAAAATGATTGTGAACCAAATCGTGAAAATCACGTGAAGATCACATATCAATAATTAAATGCAAAAGATAGTTATTATGATCTTGTGAATGCGAACGTATTTCAATTGGTAGTCAGTTATCTGTTTTTACACATAAGTTTAGAAACAACTGTCAAAAAATCGAATGCAATTTAACTTGATTCACAACCAAATTCAATAAGAATATAAATCTTTGATCAAAGTATATATTACATTTGAATTAATAGACTTATATTAAAAAACACTTTTATATTGGCGTTTATCGAGAACATTTCAGTACAAAATTTCAATCCAATAAACAAACACAATATTTGACTTTAACGCTCGAACTCAACTCGGCAAAAATATCACTCGAATCCAATATCAACACAAAACACAAATTCGAAACTCATAAAAGATAACTCTCGAACAAACGACGCCGAATCAAAGCTCTCCCTCTCGAACTCTCGGCAACAAATTAAGCGACAAAATCGCGCGAATAACGCCTCGACAAACGCACAATATTCGCGATATTTATTCGCGAATTCTCGAGGGGGTGGCATGGATTAAAACCATCACCACCACCACCAGGAAGAAGACGAAGCAATCGTCGTCTTCAACCCCTAAGCCTCTGCAGTCGAGAAAACAACAACCCTTATAAATACATTGTGGAATATCCGGGTTCATCCAGATGAAACTCGAGTCCGACACTCGACTCGTTCGGAAAGCGAAGTAATTCTAGGTAGTCTTAAGTGCATGATAATCTTCGTTTGTTGCAATCTTTGTGGGGTTTAAATGCATTTTTTTAAGTCTAGAAAGGTTTTTATGCGGTATTTACATGTAGCTGTAGTCGTTGCCTTTCTTTAGTAGTTCTTTTTTGAATATGCAAGAGGAAGTTAAGTGCAAATATTTGAGTATGATAGCTGATGGCTATACGAATGACAACAGCTATATGTAAACACTGCAAATTTAAATTAATATCAAAATTTTATAGATAATAGAAATTTCAATTTAATTTTGAAGTTAAAAAAAATAATGGTTTCTCAACTGACCATTTTAACCTCTTTCATAAATTACAATTGAAATAATTCAGAAAATAATTTATTAAATATTTTCGAAAATATAATACATAGGATCATTAAGGGAAAGTGTTGTTCATAAGGCAAGTTAGGCAGTCATTAATATCTGAGAAATTAATACAACTGTCGACAACTACTTTACTTGCCTCATAAGTTGCACTTATCAAAATTAAACCTTATCTATTTACCTATCCACACAAAACTTATATATTTATTATTGCTAATTAATTCAACTGCAATCAGAATTTACATTAATAAAACATACAAATTACTGCTTCGTTATCATATTTTTTCACTAAAAAAATCGAGGAGATTAATCGGTTCGATTTGATTATAATTAATAATAACAATAAATATATATGGCATGTTTAGCCTAAAATGGAAAAAATCAAGTATCCTCTCATACGAAAATCGCTCATTACGTTCATCCACAACTAAAACGATCCCTTTCGAAATCGGCTCATCAAAAATACATTTTTCTTCTCTCGAAGGATCCGAATTAATAATATAAACATTAGGAGAGCGAAGAAGGGGCACTTGTCCCGGACCCGACTCGAATAAATGAAAAATTCCCCGGGGAGTCTGCCCGCCGGCGGATAAGAAGATAATCTTTTTACGGGGATTAAAAAATATAAGAATATTAAAAAGAATACAGATATAATAAACAGGGGGGCGAAGAGTTTCCACGGCGAAAATCGAAACGGGCGTTTTCCGAGTGTTTTCGCAGGGTATTTTCTTTCGCGACGGGCCTATTTGCATTCGAGTTAATTCCGTTGTGTTTGAGGGCGAAAATGAATATTTTATTGAAAAGGTGCCACGCAAGGGTGGTTTTTCACTCCGGGTCCGATTCAATGATAATAAATCTAGTGGTGGGTTCGTATAAATTATTCCCCGCCGAAATTAATCCGATCCGCTTTGTCTTTTCGAATGAAAACGTAGGTGAAGATTGATATTTTGTTTCTGATATAATTTGAGGCTTCGAATTCGAACAATTATTTCTTCTGTGATATTATATTCATGCTCTTCTATTTCTAAAAATGAACGGATATATTTATGTCTATTTGTGGTCGTTAGACTCCTTAATGCAGTGAAACATTCCAGGGTTGAAATCAAGAAACAGATTCCATTGTTCCCAATGATGTTGAGTGCTGCTTGCTGCTTGTCACAGTTAGCAAAACCTAGCTTTATTGTTTACACATCTTGGAATTTTTTTGCATCATTACAATTGATATTTTACAACCTATAGAATTTTTAACTATAAAGTTCATAACAAGTGAGTTTACGTACCCCTGTCGTAATGTAGGCTACTCATGCGACGAAACTTACTACAGAACGGAAAATACTACAAAAAAGTTCACAATCAATTCAAATTCCAAAGAATCTCGAACAACAATGATGTTAGTATTAAGTAAAGTATGATATTTGTACCTATAGGTAAAAAAAATATAACTTAACCTAACCTAATCAATTGAGTAGGTCTGCTCAGCAAGTACGTAAAGTTTTCACGCACGATTTTTTCAGGCACATTTTCAATTTCCATAAATTATTATCGACGATCGTGAACGCGAGTTATTCTACTACCTTACTTGCTACACAATTTCTCGCGTGGATTCACATCGCGTTATTATTATGTATAACCGAATTTATTCGCTCGCATCTACCTGCAGCCTTATTCTTCATTGTGAAAGCCTTGTACCCTACATTCGTAGATTCGCTTCTATATAATATTATATTGTACGTACCCAGAGGCCTTTTAACCTTCGGTAAAGCTGATCTGAAAGCTTTCCGCCGACGACAATATCGACTTGACCCTCAAAGAATTCTGTGTATGAAACCCGGAAATTTTCACTACGTCAAAAAAATTAGGGGTTATATACGAGCGTATAAAATTTTATCGTAAAATCAGTCGTGTGAATTATTGAAAAATTCAATATAGACTTCGATGATCCGTGTGATTCGTTCATAATAGGAAAATCTAGTTACATTCAGAAATTTGCATCAGAATCGACAAGGATTAAATTGAATCATCCTGCATTTTAAATCTCACAATCTGTACTATTTTTATTTAAAATTTGAATATTACAACTTAATCATTATAAATCGAATTGATTGTGGTAAATTAATCAGTATGAATGTTGTGTAAAATTTTGAATTTTTATCAACTAATTCACATCTATACAAAAAGGGGTCCGCTCACCTTCGATAATTTCTCATAGTTTTTTTACAAAAAATAATTTTTCGAAACATATTTGGAGCCAAACAAATATCATTTCATTCAAACAAACTCGCAATCATTTTTCAAACAAAACGAATTCAACGCACGACCGCAATATTGACACACAACCTACATAAAAACGATACGAATCGAACTTTTCCCATACAGAAAAACACCTATTTAAATAAATCGCTTCAGTCTAGCCTAGGGGAACATCCACGAATCGTCCCTTTTTTTCTGCCCTTTAAATGGAATAATTTCACAGAAGTCACCCCAATTCTGAAAATCGGCGACTCTTTCGGTAATAGATGCATCAAAGTCTATGCCTCGGGGTTCTTTTATACATACATATATTGCATAAAGTGCATGTGCAAACTGCACCGATAATTTATTCCTTTAATGTGCCGATGATGGGTTCTATAATAAGGACGAGGGGATGTTCTTCTGGTCGAGAGAAGAGTTCGATTTTCAAAGGGGAGCTTTTCGCGTTCGAAGATATTTTAAATTAAAATGTTTTCTTTCATCTCAAATAGAGCGAGAATAGCTCCGTATAAAAATATTTTTTCTGCGCTTATTTTATCTAGTTGCATTGGAAAGATGCTTCAATTTGTTTTTACTGCATAGTTTGAGATACGTCACTAAAGACTTGCATTTTTTTTTAAACTCAAGTAAATTTTCCAATATTGAAATATGAAACTAGATGACCTCCTTTTTTAAATATTTTCTATTAGAAGACGCAAAGGAAAGTCCATTCGATATCAGCTGAAACCTGGCGAATCTGCACACAAAAGAATTGAAATCCATCTCGGGATCAAAAAGAAGATCAAGGAGACGTTATTATGTTACATAAGAAAGGTCGAATCAAACTCACAATTTCAACTATGAATAGAAATTTTATTTAGTTCAATATTAATTATTTTCATATTTAACAATTGATTCTAATCCACATTTGAAAATATCTAAAAAAACTGTAACAAGGGATAATAATAAATTCTTTGATCGCGAGCGAATGAAACTTATTGATGTTTACTGAAATATTTCACAAATCACATTGATTTCGGGATAAAAAGTGATCACAGCATTATTTATGGATCATAATGAGTTAAATATAAACAAATTCACATGTGTGCAAAGGAGGGAATAATTGCTCATCATTATTTTATCCTTTCACGAGGGTAGGCGCCCTTTGAATCGTAGTGAAACACTATTGCATCGAATCGCCCATTACCAGACAAATAATTCAACATAATACGAACGTTTATGGCGTTCGGTTTAAATAAAAATTCGGCGAACCGAAGTGAATATCCATTAAATGGGGATTTGCGTGCTATATCGGCGGGAAACTTTATCTGGGATCACGGGCCAAATGAAATTTTCACCGTTCGACGTTATCCTGTCAAACTCCGATTGATGGGGAACCATCTCGTCTATTTATCTCTATCTCTCTGGATGTGTGTCTTTTTTCATACATGCTCCGTTTTTTCAATATTATTTTCCTATGCAAATCCTGGGAAAACGCTCCGCGGCGAAACTTATCCGAAGCGGTTTCCATTGTAGCGAAACGTTTCTGCAGAATGTCGTTCGAATACGATTTGATTGTTTTCCATTTTCACGCACTATTATCTTTCGAATGTTTTCAGTTCGTGGCTGAACGTAAAATGAAAATACGAATTTGTTTTATAGCTGGAATATAGCTCGTTGAGTGTCAATGTAAGGTGACATCAGATTGAGTTTCTAAAATTATAAATTTAACGATTAGTAAATTTCAATTCAATTTCAAATATCTATAGAATCCAATGCCATTGACTGTTCAGTAATTTATTTCTGTAATTGTGACAATTGTTACTTTTTATAATAGTTTACATTTATCTGTATCAATTGAAATATTCAAACTAAGGTTGTTATTTACTATCTGATTAAGGCTGCCACATTTCTTCAAACGTTGTACTAGACATTTGTAATGACAACTACCAAAAAAATCGTTTATGAATTTATAATTGAATTTAATCGTCACTTTGGTAAAGAACAATGCGCAGCTTTCTATGACTATCTATTTTTCTATGAATCCTCCTTCAACACATTTGAATTTAATAATTAACACATTATAATCATGAAATATTGCTATAATCACATTCAATCCGAAATCAATGATTTCGTGAAAAAAAAAGGAAAGGTCTCTCATTACACATCCTCCTTTATGATTTGGTATGGACTTTGCACACTAGTTTTGCTACTAGTTTGCTTGTTATGTACTGGAAAACGAATCAATTTTCATCACCAAAAACCAAAATCAAATTAATTACATCCCAATCGTGATTCAAATCTCATCCGATACGGAATCCCTAAATCATCACGATATAGGTGCGATGACAGGACACAATCATACGTTCTTCGAATACGTGACTCCTCGCCCAATTCGTTCTCGTAGATATGACTCTAATATAAATGACCTTCCGTTGACCCTCTTCCATCGTCCATCATGACCGTATCTACCCCTCTGTGAAGATATAGAACCCTTCTTAATATAATAAAAACGTAAAATAATGTATTAGAGGAGGCAACCCTCTTTCCAACAGGTCTCCGGTTTTCTTAATCGTTTGTATAATTTTTTTTGTCGGGCGTATCTATGGTAATTTTTGCCGGGAATTATTATTATGTTTGAGATATTTTATCGAAATAATTTTGATTTTAATATAAAATATATAAATATATTGGTATCTATAATTATTTTTATTTGGATGCTTTCATTTTAAGTGGTACCAATCTGCTTTAATTGATTTTTTTCGTAGAATTCTGTTTATTCTAACAAAGCGCTTTATTGGAAATTATTTTTATTAAATCTTACTTCAATTTTAAATAAATTGAAGTATTTTTAATCTGCGTTCTTGAAGAGAAAATCCATCAATCTTTTAATACACAATAAATTTTCATTGTGAATAACACTTCGTTTTCATTATATGAAAAGCGCTTTTAAATTTATAAGTTGAATGCATACTTGAAAACAATGGAGTGTATTTTTTAATATTTATCTTCAGAGTAAATATACATAAATCTTATTATATTATCATCTCCCTACATAATAAAATAGTGAGTAGGCATAAAATTCTTCTTATTACAATTACTTTCAAGCTGATTGCATACAAATCTTATTAAATATCAAATTATGAAAATAATTTCATCGAATTTCTATTTGCTTTCCATTCCACTGATACTCAACTCTTCTTCGAAAATACTTAACAATTCATTAAATTTATTGATCAATGTGAGTATTTTATTTCTGAAGCTGATTACGAATCTGCCATCAGAAAATGATACAAATAACATCAAATACATAAAAAAAACTCTATCATTTGATAAACTACGATGAATTCACAAAATAATTTCATATCAAAAACAGAATACGAATCTCCCAATAGGACACCACATCAAAAAACATCACATACGTTCAGTATCAACCCCATATATTCTTCCACAATTGTCTCCAGATGAATCCACCCAAACATACAGAGAATTTGCAAATATTTCCCAATAAGTTTGCCTGATTCTTAGACAGACTCCAAGTAAGTATAGACACAGAAGCAAAACAGAGAAAAGCAAAGAGGAGCTGTCAGGGGATCACTCGGTACTGGGGTCGAACACCTCAGGGGAACTCTGCTTCCATTTGATTACCGTTCCGTTTGCAATTCGCATCCACCCTCCGAGTCTTGGCTGCAATTTGGAACTTGCATCCATTCCTGTGCTGAAATGTAATAGGGGAAACGTTAAGAGTATCGATCTGGTCGCTTTTCGAATGTTCGATGTGTGAATTTGTAAAAAAATCGCATTTTTATTGTTACAGGCAGATACGAATACGATAATTCGTTTCAGTAGAAATTATCGCCTTTCTTAAGTCTAAAGAAGTAATATTCACCGTCCACTGCAAATCAGAGTGGAACGGACAAAGGATACACGTAATTGTAAAAGGGAGATGCCTAAATGATTATCTCCCTCTTACATACAGGTGTGTCCTTCGTCCGCTTTACTTATCTTACAATGGACGGCGTGTATAAATATTTCTAACTAGAGTCTAGATATGAAAGAAAATTGTTTACCTTGCACTACATCTCTGGTTACAAGTATTGCTGATTAATTAATTCAAGTGATCATTTTCTTTAAAACGATGAAGCAGTCATTAATGATTGCTTCGTTTAGAGTTCTTAGCCCTTACTAGAAACTGTCAAGATTAATATCAGTACCTTAAAGATCAAATCGATTGATTGTCTCATTTGAGTGTTGTTTCAAATATGAAATTAGAAAATTTTCTGTATTTTATATATGTGTATAAATATGTACGTATAAATCTAGATACAAATGGGGTGAATCAAATACTCTGTACATTTCGTTTGGTAAACGAAAATCCACCCGCATCTGTTAAACACCTAAACAGAGCGAAGTGCAAAGTTGCGAAATGCGGTATTTCTCACCTCGAACCGTTTCATTTCGTATATTAAATTTTCGTTCGTATAAAATAATTACGGATGTCTGAATAGAGAAAATTTATGCTTCTGCTTTCCTAGATTGATTTCCATATTTAATACAATTTCTTCGACGTCACATTTCTGAAGATTCGTATTCGCTCGAACGTTCTGACTTTCGTATTTAGAGCTATTGAATCTTCAATAATTTCGGTGAATATTTTGAATCCTGATTCTGAAAACAGTTTCTGTAATAAAGTTTAAAACGTGCAACGTATATTAGACACATATTTCGAATCGAAGAAAATTCGCTTTTGCGCAAAACGAAACACTCGCATTGTGTAGGGCTGAGAATTCGGTGAAAATGTCTATGAATTTATTGCAAAATCTAATTTAAATTCTACGTGTATATCATACATCATTTATATCGAAAATATTATCAAAAAATACATAATTAACTCAATTAAATCCATGAAAATATATCTATTGAACTTATGAAATCATTCCGAAATCTTCGAAACTATTTTCTCCGACATTGATAAACTGCAAGAGGTTGTATTTCTAAACCTATAAGGTATCTCATAAAACTTCTAACTCAAAAAAAGTTGAATCTTTCCATAGCTGACTCATAGCAAATATGATAGAATGAATGTAAAATTATCAATTTTAAACTCAATTTTCACACCCCTATTTTAATAACGGCTCCGCATTGTACGGAGCACGAAATTTATAGCGTTTTTCTTAGTTTTTTTTCAGCACACACATTATTTTGCCAGCACTGCGAAACACCTAACCGAAAACGATACACACAAATACCTATTCACATCTACAACACGTAGTACATACATATAAGCCGTTCAGAGCTAAACGTGACTAACTCCATAAAACAAGAAGTCGAAAAAACCGATCAAACGTATTCGGTACCCTTTATTCCTTAAATCCATTTTTCAGAAATACAACCCTACAAAATTTCTTTATAATAAGCCATGGATGTAGTCAGTTCATACTAGAGTATATAACTAATTAAAATGGCTTCTGAAATGAAATAATTATTGACCAGTGTCTAAACAAATTAAGTCATTTAAAGGGATTTATCTTTATTATTCAGGAAAGATATTTCACATATAGAAAGTTATGACTATTCCAAGTATTTTGATATTCAAATCTCATTTTTATCGAAAAGTTGAGTTAGTCACGATCAGCTCTGAACGTTTGATATAAGAGAAAACAATAGGAGAAGAACGTCAGCTCCGAAGAATGCTCGGCACGTATGCACGTCGAAAATTCAGAATTTCTCGTCCCGGGATCTCTCGACGAGACGAATCAGCGTTTTCTTTTGAAGTTTTTCCCGTGTCCTCTCCTTGCAAGGAATCATTTGCAAATGAGATTCGAGCTGGCTCAAGTCTCCCCACCCAGTATCGGGGAGGTTCCCTTTTTGCTGATTCCGTGCAAGAGATAATCTATTCGTCGTTTGTTAACGACGAATAGTCGCAGTTGTATATTTTTTTTGTTTTGTTCGGTCTGTGGTTTCTTTTTGAGTTTCGGATTTGGATAGGATTTGGAATTTGACGTTTCTTCTGATACGTTTTGAATTTACAATGAATAATTTTCGTGTTGAGAGTGTCTCGAATTTTGATGAGAATCCATACGATCATGGTTTAATCAATAATGTAAGTTAGTCTTCTTGTAGCAAAATATAAACCCTTGAACCCATAAACCCTGCTAGAAAAATAGTATCGAAAAGACTTTTTGGAAAAATGCACAAAATATCTTTTATTAGTAAGCAGAGTGCTTTTCATTCAACAAGAGATTTCGGCTGTCATTTTATAACTGAGAAAATATAAACATTTTAAAGATAATGATATTCTTTGTTGAGCTTCGTTTTGTTTCATGATAATCATATAAAATTTCTTTGAATGCGCAATTTTAATTTTTCTATGTTTCACTTCTTCATTATAAAGATACATTCCAGCGGAAAGATCTTTATTAAATTAACTACAATTGCAGGAATATTAAAATTTATTATTTCGTTCTCCTAACGAGATGTAGTTGAGTTGTTATTCACAAATAGAGGGTAAATTCTTTATTCACAAACGCTTAATTGCATACAAACAGGCACAAAACATGACATGAATTTTTCATTCAATTTAGCATTAAATATTACTTTTCAACGGAATATAATTTTGTGCGCAACGTTAAAAATATTTCTTATAAATTAATATTGCTTCATAGTATAATTCATAAACAAACAAATACAAATCTAAATTCCTCTATACAATATGCATGAATATTATAAACATTTGTCATTGCAACCAACATTGTTAGTCAATATTCATTTTCAATTCAATATTTCAAGGCGTAAACACGATACACGTAACATTGACTGCAATAACAAATGTTTATAAATTGCTTAGATATACAACTGTTATGAATAAACTACGCTTAAAATAATATAAGTATCATTACAATATTACTCAAAGATAAACGTTGTTTCAATGAAAACATTTTTATAATACATCTTCAACGAACGAACAACCTATCCGTTTACTTTTACATCCAACATAACACACACAAAGCATTATCCGTTTAAAATGACCTATATTCGCATCATATCTGCAAACTGGCATTATGCACACAGCACAACGGAGCACACGGAGAATGTTAAAGCGCTTTTGATATCCTGGCACATACACATATAGTAATACTATACAAAACAAGGGGAAAAAGCGCAGCTAGAGCTTTGGAAAATTGCGAACGTGCGCCGCGATAGTTGCGAAGGATAAAACTGCAAATTAAAGAGACACGCCAAGCAACTTCCTTCCGCCGCAAACTTGCTAGACGCGAGAGGAGATAGTGAAATTATTGCAAATGGGACATAATCCAATTTAAACTTTTGTTCTGCCACCTGGTGCCCTCGCTTAATTTTAACCCTTTTCATATACGTAAATAGGTGACGTTTTGAAAAATCGCTAAATCATCTTTCCCTCGGATTGCGCTCGGCGTGTTTATGACGCGTAAACTTCGTATAATTCATCTAAGTTTTATTTTAAAAAACTTTTTTATATGCTTAAACTATGTGTCTGAATCATATTTATCCTCTAGTTGAAAACTTTACATTCGATGGATTAAAAAAATGTCAGATGACAATCGATTAAACAAAATAAAATTGATCAATACAATCATTACAATAATGAATGGGTTGAAGTTAGGGCCGTTCTTTTCACCTCTGGTTAGAGAATAAAACGAATTTAAACTACACAGGGTCCCTCCAACTATAAGCTGTCAAATCAACCGCTTAAAGAGACATACTAAAGTCCATACAACAATACGTAAATCCATCTCTTTCCCGCAGATTTTGAACAGTCAAACTACTCAACTAATCCTCCTCCAGCTATAGTAATTGGAGGACCGTAATTTAAATTCATTTTATTTTCAAACCAGAGCTGAAAAGACCGTCCCTATCTCCAACCCATTCAAATATGGAACTAATCCCATTCGACCATCGACAGTTTAATCGAGCCCTACTTTCTGCAATTGCCAGATTTTGAACAGTCAAACTACTCAACTACTCCTCCTCCAACAGTAGTAATTGGACCGTAATTTAAATTCATTTTATTTTCAAACCAGAGCTAAAAAGACCGTCCCAAACCTCAACCCATTCAAATATCGAACTAGCCCCATTCGACCATCGACATTTTAATCGAACCCTACTTTCTGCAAATGCCAGATTTCCAACACACATTGTACAGCTTAAACGCTTCACGTGTGTCAGTATCCGCAGCGTGTACTGCCAGCAATTACTGGGCGACCGAGCGGTTAATTCGCCAGCACCATATGACAATGGTGAAACACAAGCTCGACGTCACTCGATGGCACACGTTATGTTACACCGTGGATGGTAAATGTGCGATGTGTCATCCGTGGTGCTAGGGCTGAGGATGACACGTGGCCGAATCGGTTCATGTGTGGTGTCTTTGAGGTTATATCGAGCATTTGTCGAGACTAGGGATACAAAATTGTATAAAGTTTCAACCATCGTTAGATTACTAGATTTTATTTTGTTGCTCTTGAAACAAATTCAAGTAAAAATCGGTATAGTTCTGAGAACAGTAGATTGCCTGGAACGATCCGGGAATAAAGAGACGCCTAGTAATACTAATTGATGTGTTATACTTTAAATTCAATAATTTTCATTTCAAGTTTAATCGTTTTGAAATCTATTGAACTTTGAGTAGAAAACCTGTATCAATTCTACATACACAAACGTATAGTCATATTTTTATACATAATTGATATCCCACTTATGCCACCAAAAAAAAATTGTGGTCCAATGTTGTATGCGATTTATGTATACTATGCAATGCTAAGTATCGTCATGGTGTTAAATTTAAATTCAGTTAAATCGCATAATTAGATCAAAATAACTAAATTGAAATAAAAAAATACGTTCTCTCTGTAGCGATGCCTTTTTATACATACAGATATATCATACTTTTATTTAACCAACATACATATGCATTTTAACCTAAAAATTGCATTACGAAGCCATGCAAAAATTGCACTCTTTCAACAACCTCGAATCCTTCACACATTTCAAAACACATAAAAACGGAAACACCTACACACAACCACCTTCCACCTTTCTGCACATTGAAGAGACGCACCGCGCAAACCTCCGCTTCGAATTTGAATTTCCAACGCGTACCGCACCCCCTGGTCTCCCACTCTTCGACCCTGCGGTCCTCGGAAGCCTCCCCGTGGTATTTTTCAATTTTGAGCTCACGCAGAAGTTCAATATGTTCTGCGGTGACAGCAGAAGCGCTCCAGGTCCTCGGACCGAAATCACATCCCCGGCTCGTTTTCGTCAATCAACCCGTTCGGGGTTTCAACCCCTCGATTTTATGCGTGTGTGTGTGTGTGTCTGTGTGTCAGGGTGTGATTTTTTATGTTTTATAGTAGGCGACCCTCGTCCCGTTTCAATTTAAATCACGAGACTGTCTCCAGCGACGTGTGCGGTCGGTGGTGATGTGAAATTTTCATGTGAGTATCTCTAGGATGAGTCTAGATTCGGTTCCGTAGATAGAATTTTTTGATATTTGTGCGAAAATTGATTGACGTCTGCTTAACTTATTTTTATTGATAAAGAAGTCCGAGATTAGAATGAAAAATCTTATTTGTATGAGAAATTTTGAGCGTTTTGACTAGAAGTTAACAAGTCATCTAAAGTTTAATGGAGTAGATGCTACATAATTAGATCATGCAGTGCATAAGATTCTAAACTTGGTGACAGGACCGAATTTTAAATTATTTAATAAATAACGCAAATATGTATGTACACAGAAAAACTTGGATAAGAAGAGATACCAATGCACTCACCTTTATAATGACTTGGAGTTACATTTAATTGCATCAATCATCATCAATGATGCTCATTTGATCATCGATACTCTTTTTCTTATCGATAATTATTTGTTCATCGCTGCTCGTTATTGTCCTCATTCTTTTAACTATTTTATTTTTTTTTTTCATCTATGACTGCAAAATTTTGCATAAGGACCTAAATTTCTAACTACCATAGGTACTCTAACTACGAACTATCAAAATCTGCGAGATAGAGACAGATGTATGCACTGTAATACGTTTGTCTCACCATCAGTCCGCTTCTGTTTTGACAGTTCGTAGTTATAAGACTGACTTTTGTCACTTTTCCACAATCAATTTTCCACCAACTCAAAACAAAACAACCATAACCTTAATAAAACATTAAAATACATCCACCACCTCACCTCAACTTAAACGTATCTCGAAGAATCGACTTTGTATCCGAGCACATGCATACAACGCTATACGTATCTACGCAAAGCGACCGCTAAACGCTCCGTTTTTACGACCGTTGCAGCTCGAATTTCCGGTCGTATCGATCTCTCGTGGGGATTTCATTTGTATTATACGACCGTCGCAAAACTCCGGCCACAAAATAACCCGGGCGGGGTGGGCCGGCAACTTTTAATTGCGTTTGCCCTCTCGGGAGAGTGGCAAGTTAGTTGCTCCGAGTTCACCATCTCGGAGCACCGGATGCCGTCGCGAAATTAATTCACAGCGACTGAGGCATTTGACGCGAATTCCTCTCTATTAATCGAATTATCGACGTACGAACCTGTAATGGTTCGGCTATGGTCGAATAATTGATTCACCATCCGCGGCGATGAGCTTCGGTTTGAAATCTTCTGTCTTTGGACTGGATTGGATTGTGATCGTACTTGAAATGATTGCACCTTAAGAAAAATCTGATGCTGTCATCATAACACATGGATCTAGATCTTTTGACGAGAAAATGCTTTTCAAATGGATTTTTTTAAATAATAAACTTAAATCTTTACATTCCATTAAAAGCTTGTATACCACTTACAATCAGATAATGATAAATTATTTGCTCAAAAAATGTTTAATTTTACCATGCCGAACTTGACGAACGAGACATATCTATACAGCGATACAGCCATCTCATTCTCAGGTTCGCTTCCGTGGCAGGCAGAATGGTGGGTTTTTCTCCATAATATGTTTTAAAATTTGATAGTAAAAAAGTTGTAAATTTTATAATAATTTATTTCACAATTAATGATGACATTTATAAAATTCCTAATACATTTATATTATATATCGGTTCTCGTGCTTCGACTACCCGCCAGCCAGAGGGCGCGACTCTTGACGGAGCTACAACTGGCGCCCCTGGCGGAAGCTTTGAGGTAGCAGCTATCGCTTCTTTGCTTAATTGCCTATCGGAAGGATCAAAGAATCAATAACATCAGCCCCATGTATCAAGATTTAGTGCAGGTTTGCAGGTATATCGTACCACGGGTATAAATCAATAAAAAGGATTCATATTTCCGAATTTTTTCTATTTTCACAGTATGAGAGTTACATCATTTTAAAGACAATTAAATATTGAATTGGGTTGATATTGTATTTTTATAACCATCGAAACATGGAATATGTTCTCGAAAAGTAATGATTTGTCGCGTCATTTAAATAGGTATAATTGTACCGGATGTACCGCTTTTGTGGATTATGTAGCTGTCCTCGTCACTAGGGGATCGGTTGAGACTTTACACGTCGTTGCTGAAGATACCTTTAGTAAAGTTAGAAAGTGGCTTTCTGAATCTGGATTGGAGCTGGCCATTCATAAAACGGAGGCATTGTTCTATACAAGAAAGCGGAAGCTCTCGCCTCCAATATTGAAGATTGATGATCACCAGATAGTATTTTCTAGGTCGATCAAGCAAAAACGGCTCGGACTGCCGAAGGATTGCCCAGGTTGATGCCGAATTTGGGTAGTTCTAAAACTGCACGTCGTAGGCTATACTGTAAAGTTCTGCATTCGACGATGCTTTACGGTGCTCCGATATGGACGAATGCTTTCAAAATTAAGAAGGCAAGAAGAAGCTTGGCTAGAGTACAGCGTAGGGGTTCTCTAAGAACGACTGCAGCATATCAAAGACGCTTTTCTAGATTCCTCTACCTAAGATTGTACGGCAGCTACCCCGCCCTTTACCCCAGCTCCTTTGTCCTAGGTATGACCGGGCTAACTCCTTTGAGAGCCCGAAGATTATTTCAAATAATTAAATACTTTACTTCAATCTTAAACGGAAACTCATACCTTCCTGATATCCTCTCCCAATTCTTCCTCTATATTCCTCATAACAACCTTCGCCATCTCCCTACTTTCCTGCCGCCCCCCGCTAGGACAAATTAAGTCAGATACTCTCCTCTTTCAGTCTATCAGACTGATAAATTCATTAATAGCTGAGGATGGCCTCAATATTTTTGAGACCCAGGGTTCAGACATTTTTTCCCCCCTGCTACCACTCAGGGAGGGCCGGTCCCTGGTAGATTGATTTATTATATCTTTGTAATGAAATTTTCTATTGGTTGTTAATTATTAATTGTTTGATTGTCTAATGATTACTTGTTGTTATATTTGTGAAATTATGAAGTTATTTGTTGATTATTGGTTATTGATTGTTGATTATCTAATGATTGTTTAATTGTTGTATTTGTGATTCTTGTAATTTTTCATGAATTAATATATTTTGATGTTAATTGGACTGTAAAAAGTCTGTAGACAGAACAAATAAATATCGAACAGTATCGGAGTCGGTGGCGACAGAGAAGCAGACCTGGTTGGAGTTCACCAACAGGTTGCTGCTTGAGGAAGACCGAAACAAATTGGAGGTACAAAACGCAGCTCTAAAAACGTCTCATATTCCTGGCAAGCGGCAAATGGACCCTGAGAGAAAGAAAATTCAAGAATGCTACAAGTTCGAAAAGTCAAGCAACAATAACCATACAAAAAAAATGTTACAAATGCGGAAAAGAAGGACACCTGTTTAAAGATTTAAAAGATAAAGATCAAGCCGAGTAGATGCTGAGAAGTTAGCAGCAGAACAACAAAACGACCCCGAAATGAAAGGTTGTCTCGAAAACCCAGCAATGACATGGAAACAAATGGTTATTCCTGACTTGGATACATTGATCTGGTGTGAAATGACAAATGACATCTCGAGACCTTTCATACCAACCAAGTTCCGCAGAGAAATATTCCAGAACGAAAGTCAGAACGGAAGAGTCGATACCTGAAGCATGGCGCCAGAGCCGGTTAATACCGCTAATAAAGGCAAAGGGGATGTGACGAAATGCGGAAGCTACAGGCCATAAAATTGACCTCCCATACCCTCAAATTGTGGGAACGTGTACTGAGCAAACGCATCGACTACTTGGAAAATGATTTTGATCGAGTGCCCAGGGATCTGGTATGGCAGGCAATGAGGTGACAATTGGAACCCTGGTGAATTGGAATTGGAATCCAAGTCGGAACCCTGAGCAATACGCTCAAATTTTACAGAATCACATTATTTCGTCAACCGAATCTGGCTTGGGCAGAATTTCAAATTACCCAATGCATCGCAAACGTACCACAAACTGGTGGTCTTCTGATTTAAACCGACTCAAAAGGCTGTCTGGAGCTGCTCGTTCTGCCTTGCGTTTTCGAGGGGGGAGGATTGCGATGAAAGTCGCAAGAATCTCCTCTTGGAAAATTACCGTAAGGCGGATTATGCCTATAAAAGAGCCATCATCAAAGCAAAGCGAGATAGCTGGAGACGGTTTATTTCGGATCAGTCGTATTTTGGTCCCTGGGGTCCAGCTTTTCAAACAATGAAATTCGTTAGGAGAGGTTGTTTGATGCCTTCATGCCTGAGAAATCCGCATAGTGGGAGCTTCACTTCCACTCTGCGAGAAACCGGCGAGGTTCTATTGAACCATCACATTAGGAAATATATCATGGATAATGATTCCGCAGAGCATCATAATACGAGAACAACTCTCAACTCATCATACACTAATGACATTGCCATTGAACTTCTCGAGTTGGATGAGGTAGATGAGGTTTTCAAAGGATTACGTTTGGGAAAAGCTCATGGTATGGACAGAATCACTTCTGAAATTGCCCGCAGATCTTGGCGTCTTGCCAAGAATGAAATTTTTCTCTTATTTAAAGTTTGCTTGGAAGAGGGAGTTTTCCCAAAATGTTGGAAGACTGGCTTATTAATTCTTCTTCCTAAACCCGGATCCAGCTACTTATCGTCCAATTACTCTTCTTCCCATTCTGGGCAAGTGCCTCGAACGCCTGATTGCTTCACGTCTTCTTCAAACTATTGATTTTTCACGAAACCAATATGGTTTTCTTCCTGGAAGGTCCACCGAAGAAGGCCGGGAAGTGTCTTTGGACAAGAATCCTCAAAACAGAGAGATAGACGGAAGGATACGTCTAATGTGGGCCGCGTATGCGAAATTGGCGTTCGCCTTCAAAATGAAGCTGACGAGGTAACAAAAGGTCAGGCAGTTCGACCAATGCGTACTCCCGGTCTTGACCTATGGAAAGGAAACTTGGACGCTGACCAGGGAAAACATAAGGAGAACTTAACTCTCAAGAAGGAGAACTTGTCGCTGCATTTCACTGTAACTAGACTATCAAGAGAGATTGAATTCCTTCGAACAGCATCTACGCGAGAACATTGAGGTCAGGGGTGTCCCGGTCTGAGGTACTGCCGGATTTACTCAGAAACTGCGCCAGGGTTGTCAAACACAACCTTCAGGAGGATAACATGGTCAACATAGCCAGGACTGCTGGAACGGGCAGGGGCGAGGGGCGACCTAGACCTATTGTGGTAAAAAGAATGTGATATGCAGGGATGGATTTCTAGATATAATAAGGATAACCCCGAAAACCATACAACTGTCGTCAGCAACAGCTTTCTGAGGAACGGACCAATAACGAGGATGCGCAATGCAAACAATGCAATTGATGATGGTGTTGATATATTCAATAATGGCATTTCCGGCTTCAGGGCGTCAAGTGGAAATCCAGTTCTCGGCAGCCAACGTCACAGCGGAGGCCACAAAATTCGTAAAAGCATCTCCGCGTTAGACGAAGTAGTCCTCCAAATTAGAGAGCCTACGGAGTTCTAAAACGCCGTACACTGAGCTCAAAAAGGAGCTCATCGCAAGGTACGCGGTTTAAACGGAGACCAAACTCGCAACATTACTGACGGAAATTCACCTCGCCGACAGAATTCCTCCGACACGTAAGGGACCTCGCGGGAAGCGAAGTCACGGACGCGATACTGCGTGCAATATTTATGCAGCAAATGCTGACAACAGTAAAACAAATCAACGTAACACCAATTTACAAATCGAGTGACAGGGCACACGTGGCCAATTATCACCCTATTAGCATTCTTAACGGTTTCTCAAAGGTGTTCGAGAGACTTTTGTACACCCATATATTCGCCCAAATCGGGCGCCAACTACACATCTCTCATCATGACTTTGTGCCGGGTAGATATACATTAACCAATTTACTAAATTATACTACCTACATATCTGATTCCCTTGGTGCCGGAATGCAGGTTGACGCCATATACACCGATTTCTTTTAGAAAGGCCTTCGACCGCGTCAACCATTCAATACTATTGAAGAAGCTGTACCATTATGGTATCTGCGGTAACCTTAATTGGTTCTCGTCCTATCTGGAGGATAGAACACAGCTTGTCGTCCTTTAAGGTTGTGAATCCACCCTTTTCCTGACTACTTCTGGTGTTCCGTAAGACTCCATACTTGGTCCTTTTCCATTCTTGTGCTACGTGAATGATCTTGGCTTAATCAAAAGCGAGTGTCTCGCATAAGCTGATGACATCAAAATATTCGGCCGTATCAGAGGTGTGTCGGATTGTCTAGCGCTGTAGGACGACCTGATCTCAATTAATGACTGGTGTAAGGCCAATGATATGGTCTTAAACCTCGAAAAATGCCATGTTGGTTGACGATAAACTACGATTCACACAGCATGCAGAGATGGCTCATTCTCTATGACTCATTTGATATACTCTATGTTAGAAGGTTACCGCTTGCCCGTAGGTTGTCCTGTGTCAGAAAATATCCTCCTTGGTTTGATTCTGATATTATCAGGCTCATTCGATCTAAACATAATCATCATAAACAGTGGAAGAGATTCGGACGGGCTGAGGATTTTCTTTCTTTTAGATCTATTCGGACTCAGATTAAGTCATTGATTAAGGTTGCTCATAATAAATATATTAATAACTGTGTGAGTTCCTTGAAGTCGTCCCCGAGGATTTTCTGGAGCTTGATTGACCTCAAACGAAAAACCTTAAATTCTCTTTCTTCTGTGACTTATGATGGTGTTGGTCATAATGGTCTTGATGAAGTGGCTAATGCTTTCGCTGATTATTTCAGTGAGCAATTCACTGGAGATAGTGCTTGCTTGGATAATTTCCATGACTATAAAAGCGGCTCGAACTGCCGAAAGATTGGCCAGGTTGATGCCAAATTTGGGTGGTCCTAAAACTGCACGTCAAAGGCTGTACTGTGAGGTTCTGCATTCGACGGTGCTCTATGGTGCTCCAATATGGGCGAATGCTCTCCAAATCAAGAAGGCGAGAAGTTTGGCTAAAGTACATCGCAGGGGTGCCCTAAGAGCGACTGCCGCATACCGAACGGTATCGGAGGATGCGACGCTGGTACTGGTCGCTATACCGCCCATTGACCTGCTTGCGCAAGAAAGATTGGCTGCGTGGGATGGCGTTAAAAAGAAAGAGACCAGAGAGAGCACCATGAAAGCGTGACTCACACGATGGAATGCGTCTGCGAAAAGAAGGTGGACACACTGACTGATTGCAGATTTGGATGGGTGGTACAACAGGAAGCACGGGCAACTGCGTTTTCATTTGTCACGGGTGTTAACTGGGCATGGCTGTTTTGAGCAATTTCTGTTCAAGATAGCCAAGGAGATCAGCTCGGTGTGTCATCACTGTGGTGCAGAGTGCGATGACGCCGAACACACTGTTTTATTCTGTGCAGCGTGGAACGATGAAAGAAACCTTTTATGTGAGAGACTGGGGGCAGATATCTCGCCTTAAATGATGACTTCTTCCATGCTGAAGGATGTAGGGGCATGACAGGCTTGAACCTGCTTTGTCACTACTATAATGAACAGAAAAGAGGAGGAGCGTAGGCGGAGAGATCCTGACGTGCGGGTCATGGATCTGAAAGACTGTCACCCTTGAGCAATACTTAACTAGTAGCTGAGTGGCAGTCTGAGGATAGGTATTTAGTGGGTATGCATTATGTGACTCCCACACTACCATCAGATTTATATCCGTTAGTGTCTATAAAAGATTTTCCCTCGTTAAATTAAAAAAAAAAACCACTTCCTGCCAACTTCGACATCCTTAAAGTCAACCACATGAAAGGAGGCCCTGACCGTCACCCTATCCCTCTAGTTCGAGTCAACCATAAAATCACATTTATCAGATGGAAAGTGATAAGATCAAATGTGTTCATATATGTATACTAAAAACAGTCATCACATGCTTATTTCATCAAATAACATTTGCAAATGGTACATTTACAATTATTTAGAAATGCACATACAGAATAAATTGGAGAAATTAACCTAAAGATTCGAGTAACAAAATCACATTTTCATCAAATAGCATTTGAAAATGGTACATTTACAATTATTTAGAAATGCACATACAAAATTAATTGGAGAAATTAACCTAAAGATTCGAGTACCAAAATCACATTTTCATATTCAAAGAAAAGTTAACAAAGAACAAGTAAAAAATGATACAATTTATGAACTATTACAAATGAACTATGACTGGTAATTCATCTTCTTCATCATCTTCTAAATGTGAAAAATTCCACATGAATTTTTCCGTTAAGAAAAATTGAAAACGTTCAATAGCAGTTTTAAGCCTACTTTCAATATCTGCATTGCATACAGTTTTAAAAAAGTTCCTCAACATCACATAAATGATATTTTGGTTCACCACAATATCTGCCAAAAATTCTTCAGGTATTTCCATTAGCTGAACTTGTAATACAGTGATAAAATTCATGTAAACACTTCTATATTTCTTAATAGCTTCTTCACATGAACAAAATAAGCTAACTAGTTTCTTCCAATGTTCAAAAGCATCGAGAGAATGTCCTATTAAAAAACATACATAAGAAAATTCTAGCTCTCCAATTAAATCCATTGGCCTAAAAATAGAGAATATATTACTAATAAAATAAACAAAATTATTAATATTGATATTAATTATGACATTACCTAGAATGTGATTTCATCATCAAATCTAAAATAAACGATTTATCTAAGTGATGTTTAGTAATTTCAGAAGGGGTGGCACCATTTGGATAACTTTTGTCAGGAAACTCAGTAAAACGTATAAATGTGCCTAAAAATTAAGTTTCACAAAACAATACACAAAACAATACACAAAAAAATCATTCTAATAACCAGTAAAAATATACCTGGAGTTGGTTTTAAATCGGGTAGAAGAGCCTCTTCTTTTTCCTCAGCGGTCAATGTTCTTTTCCTTTTTGCTGTGCCAGGTACACTTTTACTGTTGATAACGTCAACTGAATTTTCATCGGTAGATGATTCATTTTTGGTTTCAGATTCTTCGGATGATTTACTCGAACATGCACCATCAACACTTTTATTTCCATTTTCCACTGTACGTTTTTCACCTTTAGGTCTATCGTTATCATTACAGGAAACTAGTTCTAAGGCAGATCTTATGCATCCATTTTCAGGTGTCAGTTTGTTCACTAACTGTTCTGCAAATAATTTTATAGCTTTTGACTAAAGAAAAATTTGAGAACTACAAAAAATTAACTTACCAGTAATATGAGAACATAATGCTAACCATTTTCTCATAATATCGTACGGATATGGGGCTAAAAATTTGTCCAAATTATGAAGATTGTCACGAAATCTTCCTAATGTTTCGTCATCGACGACTGTATGGTCAAAATCTTCCAATTCTTTATTCCATATTTTGACTATGATTTCTTTTTGTTTGAAATTGTGCATGAATCCAATTCTGTAAATTTTAAAATAATATTGACTTTGTACAAAATTCTATTCACGGCCAGTGACCAAATCAAAAAACTAATGATTAATATAACTTTTATCAAATACATTTTATTGTTACCAAAAAGCACAAAGTAGGTAGGTAGGAATAGTATAGAAAAGCAAACCTGGGAGCGTCGTTTCCAGAGTCTAGATCTGATGATGAATAATGAACAAAATGCAGTCCGGGCGGGATCATTTTAATTCCTCTAAACTCCGAATCTAATCTCCAACTCTGCAAATCGATTCCGAAGTAAGTTCCCCTCGGAGCACCGGCGGCTATCAGCACCGCTCCTTGCTCGAACAACTCTCGAAGAGTTTCCTGATCAGCTTCCATTTTTATATCCTCTTCGATATAAGAACGACGAACTTTCGAGTAGTTTTAACGAAGCCTCTGACGATTCAAATGCGCATTTCGCAACACAACCTCGAACATTTTTGACGTAAACGTTAAAAACAACGATTTATGTGAGCATTATCTGTGAAACAATGAATGAGTTTTTGAAATTTTATAAAAAAAAAAATGAGATTTCAAATTAATATTGATCAATATATTTTAAATGAAATTAGATTCTTACCGTCAACCGGGGTGAATGGGGACGAAACATTCGAAATTTTTTCAATGTCACCTGATATACAGTAAAATTAATCCTACCCAACGGAGTGATATTTTAATAATGGAAAGATTAGGTATACTATAATTTGTTAGGATGTCGATGATTTATATGGATTTAAGCAAAACAACCATCCTTTCGTGTCTGTTAACACTAGAAGCGTCCAGTCGGCGAGAGTGCTTTATTGGTTATGTGATTCCAGTATACAAAATACATAGTGTTACCAGTAATGGCTAGCGAAGAGGTGCTGTTCTCCCTTTTGTTTTTTTACCTCTAATTGCGTTTTGGAAAATTGTGTACGTCATAGTCTTGTATTGTTGATAATAGAAAATAATGTATCGCTTTTGGCTTTTTTGTAATAATAATAAATAAAATCAATTTTTTAATTATTGAAATATTTTTTTAATATGGCAGCATTTTGTTGTGATGTATAAGATTGCCAGTACTCAAACGCCGCTAGTTGTCAAATGTTAACCTATAAAAGTTGTAAGTTGTACGTTTTGATTCCATTTATTAATGAATTCTATAAAAATGTCACATTAATCGTAATCAGAGAAAAGCTTCTTTGTATTTCATGTTAATTCATCTTATGATATTTGTTTTTGATTAAATTTCAGCGGAATGTTGGTTTAATTTATAATTGAACAGAATGAACGCGGTCAGTTATTGTCAAGCTGTGGAAAACGCTGCTCAAGAACGTAGAGGAAGTTTACTATCACGATATCTCAGTTTGCAAGATCCTCATGTGCTAAACAGAAATCTCACTTACAATAGCAATTTGGAAAATGTAGCCGATGACAATGTTGACAGTCCGTTGAATGAAATATTGATCTCTCATTTGAAATGTATCAAAGTAAATTCTCTACATTTTTCTTATATAAATATTTCTTAAACTAACCTAACCTATATTTGACATATTTAAATGCTATATCCTATTTGTGAAATCGTCACACTAATCTCCTTCTGTATTACTTCCAGTCTTTAAAAGAGAGAAAATTTATGGATGCTTACACTCATCAAAGTTCCTGCACAACATCTATGACGAAATTTTTACAACTCCAAAAAGAAGAGAACTGGTGTTTACCGCTGATGTATGCAGTCTGCTTAGATTTGAGATTAGTTGCGCAACAAGCTGAAAAATGTTTAGGTGAATTTGATATCTAAATAATTATGTATCATATAATGTATTCTAAATATTAAATTCTGAACACATATTTCAGCAACGTCTCAAGCTCCAGGAAGCATTATGGAAAAAGCGGCCGAATGCTTAATGGGTTGCTTCAGAGTGTGTGCGGCTGATAATCGTGCTTCTGATATAGACACTAAAAGACTAGGAATGCTCAATTTAGTTAATCAACTATTCAAAGTCTATTTCAGCATCAACAAACTGCATTTATGTAAACCTCTAATTAGGGCAATCGAGTCATCTGCGTTCAAAGATCAATTTTCACTGTCGCAGCAAATCACTTATCGTTATTTTGTAGGACGTAAAGCAATGTTTGATTCTGACTACAAATCAGCTGATGAATATTTGACATTTGCTTTTGAAAACTGTCATCGAAAAAGCGTAAAAAATAAAAGATTGATCTTGATTTATTTAGTGCCTGTCAAAATGCTATTAGGTTTCATGCCATCTAAAACAGTTTTACAAAAGTATGATCTCTTGCAATTTTGGGAACTGGTTGAAGCCGTAAAACAAGGTAATCTTAAAAAAATTGATGAAGTAATGAATAAACATGAAACCTTCTTCATCAAAGCTGGTATATATTTAATTGTTGAAAAACTGAAAATCTTGGCGTATCGTAATCTGTTTCGTAAAGTGTATTTCATAGAAAACACTCATCAGATTCCAGTTAGCTCTTTGCAAGCTGCTTTGCAATTTACAGGACAGGGAGATGTGGGATTAGATGAAACACAGTGTATTGTGGCCAATCTCATTTATGATGGTAAAATCAAAGGTTACATTTCATTCCAGCACAGGAAAGTGGTTGTAAGCAAACAGAATCCTTTTCCACCCTTAAGTAGCTTATCTTAAACTTCCTAAAAGTTTCACAATATGATCACAGTAATTATTTTTTATATGAAATCAACTTTGAATGATTCAATAAACTTTTAATTCATAATTTAGATTTTCATTTTATTCTAAACAATTTCCTCTATTCACTTGTATTGAAAAGCATTTTCCTAATATTGGTTGAATGAAAAATTCATCAGATGGCTCTCAACATTATATATTTTTCGACAAGTTAAAAATATTGCTTTGGACCCTTTTGTCAAAGCCTTCATTGATATTAATCTCTTATATTTATTATTGATGTATAAAAAAAATAACATTATTATTGTACATTTGTATTTGTGGCAAATATTTCCTTTTGAAAATGAAAATTTATTACTTCATGCAAATTTTCAATATCACCAAAAATAGCAAACACCAACATATTTATAATAGGTATAAATTATATTTTTTCCAGCCAATTACTGTAATCATATTGGATGGTTATGCTGTTAAATACAATTATGCATATTATTCTTAAACACGGAAATTATAAAATGAATATTTATTTCATATCAATAAACATCTCATATATGATTATATATTTTAAATTACATTGTATAAATACATCACTTATTAACCCAAATATATAATAAATATTAATATTTGATATATCAACACTACATAGATGCTCTGCTTATATCTTTTATGTACACAACGTCAGCCTTACTTACAATTAGATGAAAAAAAGTAAAAGGTTTTCAAAACGAGAGAAGCAAATTAACTTTTCTAAAATGTAATAAGGTGAAAAATATGCAGATATGTAAACGTCTTTAATGAAAATGATGTGCGTGTATCTGATTCTATTCATAAAGGTTTTTCTAAATCACTACGCACCAATTGTATTTTTTTTTTCTAAATGGTCTTCAAAAATAGAAAATTTTCATAGGTTTGACACATATATTAATCTATAGTTTCTAACCGAACAAAAAAAACTGCTAAATTAACATTCCGTTTTCTTATTTCTTGATGGTCATCTTCATACGTTTGATGGCTTGCATTGGAATTGCTGCTGATTGATGTTCACCGACTGATTGCTCTTTTGTTTTCAACCAACCCTGATGATTGAACTACAATAACATTGATCTCATAAATTAATTAATTTAAATGTAAATATAATAAATTTATTTCTTACCTTATTTTGTGCACTTTGTGATTTAGCTATTTCATCTCTATAAGCTGACATCATTGCTGGATTAGAAGCAGACTGATCAGTTGGTCCTAGTTCCAAAAGTTGATGCAGCATTCTATAAATGATTTTATTTATATAGATAAGTCGCTCACTATATTAATTTGGATTCTATTATAAAAACTTACTTATTTCCACGTGGTAAGGATGTGCTTCCTCCTAATCCTATTCGAGCCGAATTCACTAATTCTGGATGTTCTGTCAAAGTATCAGCCAATGATTCGATCAGCATATCTAGTTTATTAAAATTTTGATTTATTTTCATGTCTTTTGTTTAATTTTATAATGAAAAACAATATGTTTCTCACCTAGAACTTTTTTTTCTAGAGCTCGGGATATACGTCCTTGTTCTGCTTCCATTTCTAAGAAATTTGTGAATTTTTGCAAAGCTAATTGTGCTTCATTAGATCCTCGTGCTAGAGATTGTGTAAACATGACCTGTATAATAATAATGTGTTATAAATACATAAGTATTTACATACATATAAAATATTTACTTTCTGACTTTCAAGTTACCTTAGCCAGTTGATAAATTATTTCTTCAAGTGAATATTCTGTGTATAAAAAATCAGCCACTCTCAATCTTTCGAGCAATTCTTCATATTCTTCTTCTGTTATTGTAGGAGGAGCATCCTTTTCGTATTGATCACCGGTCACTATAAATAAATTGTAATTATCATTTATGAATTTGAAAAGTTATTTGAGCTTCGATTTACATTTATATGAACTTTGAAGTAAGTTGTCTTGCAAACTCTTCTTGTAAATATTCTGTCTCCAGTCGGCTGAACTCATCGGCATTTGTGGAATATTAAGTGGCAAAGCCAAATTATTGTTTCTTTCGTATGATCCAGTGGTGATTGCTTTTAAAATATTTTCATGATTGAATTTTCTTAATGGAGGGACCCTCTGATTATCGTATTGGTAATTCTGTTGACAATATTTTCGCATATTTTTCACAATTCCTCACATGATATTTGTTATAACTTTTTTCTACTTACATTGTTAAATTCATCCTGCATTTGCTTTTCTTGTTGCATTCTATCTTCCGCAACATTTTTCAATCTCTGTTGAGCATAATGTGCTTGCAAATAATCTATGTTATATTTGATTTCTTGCAAAAATGCAATTGCTTCTTCCCTTGTCATCTGTACAATATATTTCATGATACATATATAATATATTTTCAAACCTTTCAATAATGCTTTTAAAATCTTACCAATCCATCCTGCAAAAATTCTTCTATTGCCAATGTTACACCTTTTTCATCTCCAGTCCAAAAAATGTATTCAGCCATATCTAACGGTGAATACTGCACTCCAGAGTATTGCGAATAATGATCCATCTAATAAAATAAAAATAATGTTGATTTGAAGAACTAAAATAGTGCTTATGATTAATTTGTGATTTTATCGAATTAAATAAATACGTTATTGTTTTCCTCTTGAGATATATCTGCATTGAAAGCTCTGCGATTTCCATTTTCAGTTATTTCCTGTGCCGATAAAGGAACCGGAGGCTGAGGAACAGCTTCACTGGCTGGAGTCATTAATCGAGCTGCACCAGGAAAAGCCTAAAATAGAAATTGATTAATGTTCGTATTCATTTTAATTTAGATAACATGTGATGAACGTTCACAACCTTTCCGACTTCTTTTTGCCCTTCATTTGAAGAATCATGAACGACAGTGCGATGCACACCTTCGCTGGGAATCTCCAATTCAGTACTTGTGTGCTCATGGGGTTTCTCTCCAGGATTTGCTGATGATTCAGAATGTTGGTGAACCCTCGCCACCAATTTTCCATTTTCATCGACTACAATATTAATATTGTTGTTAATAATATTAAAATTCATAGATATTTTAGTATAAACTTACTGTATTCGTTCAAATCGTGTCGCTCATTTTGATGTCCATTTTCTTTTATAACAGTAGACGTTTGAGATTTCATTATATGCATAGAATGATCTGTGGAGAAAAAATGAGCAGTCAATCAATTATAATCTCCACAATGGTTATTTCTATAAAGAAATAAGCACGATAAAGCTACTTTACTCCCTCTGCGGCGATACAATAAAAACAAATGGAAAAGCCTTGTAGTGAACGCTCGACAAATAAAGCAACACAAAACGAGAAATGCTCAGAATCTATTGACCCATCGTTATTCGTACGCGGAAGTTTTATGGATTGTTTAAAAGTGGAATGGCTTAATCCAATTGCGCTTTTGCCTTTATCTTTGATGGAATCTTCCCCGTTTGAGCGAAAACAGGTAAGCATCGTCTCGAAAGTTAATCAAAAGTTTTTAATACTTAAGGAAGAAACTCACCTTCTCCTGTGGGATGCTTCAGGCTTTCCAGCTCTTGCACTTCCTCGTCCTGCGGATGATAAAAATCAATTTCAATGCTCGTAAAGTTGAAAAATTCCCAAGGGACATAGAAAAACTACAGATTTTCTGCGATGTAATTTTATATCCGGAAAGAAAATCTTATTAGCAATCTAGTGTATTCGTCTTCTGGGAACTCTTTCGTACAATAAAAAGGAAATATTTTCAGAGACGGATATACGCTTTTCCGGAACATAAAAAAGAAGTGATTCGCATCAAAATAGATACGAAATCGCATAACGATCGATACGCGAAGGAAAAATATAGACGCTAAGCCTGTTCCGCGGAATTGTAGGCAAATTGGGTCAAACGACTGTTTATTTTCAATTTTCGAGTTCGTTTGGCACCATTGTCATGTTTATTCGAGAAAATTACTCACCTGTTATCGGAGGATTGAACTCTGAACTGGAAAATTCGCTTACGATCTTCAAAATCTCAAATTGAAAATTACGCTATCTTTCGAAGCATCTCGTTGAGTTTTCTAGCGGAAACTTTTAATAGAATAACGTCGATGCAGATGAAGCTCGTCGGCGAAGTAATGGATCACAGGTAACTATGAATTTTCCAGTTTTTATAATATTATGAGTATACGATATTCGAAGCCAACGAGGAATCTGTATAGTGTGCACATAACTAATTCATCAGAAGTGGGTCTGGCTGCGGAATAAATTCATAGTAAATCACATGAGCGAAATGCGTGGATGAATATTTTGGTTTTCGGCTGAAAATCTGAAAACATACACAGGCGAAAATTCGTTGACCCAATTTAGCACAATCGTCGACGGAATTCAAATTACGTTCTCTTAAACTGCGTTTTAATTTAAATACAAATTTTCGCTCGGAAAAACATTTCAGCGATTTACACGCAATCAAAAAACCATTCGAAACGAGGCACAAAAATTTCCGAGCTAATCAAAGTACATAATTACACATAGCACGTTCGAGATAAGTAAAGCTCACTTGATTGCACGTTAATTTTAATCTCTTAATTACTTCGTTAGTTATTCCAGCGACGTAATTTCGATATGAGTAATTCATCGTAGATTTCATATAATGTTTAAAAAATATTTTCGACACAATATATTTGAAAAAAAACCTATCATATACATTTGTATCTTATATAAAATTTATTTCCACGTACACTTAAAATAAATGCAATGTCTAAATTGTTAAACATCTAGGTACTACTGCTTCGTTTTCAGAGCAGAACTAAAAGGATTAGAAGCATCCTAGATTCAAATATTGTGGATGTCGTACAATTGCATTTCGTTGCAATCGTCTGAGCACAACATCTTCGCAAAGAGGATTCTAAAACAATTGGTATACATACACCACAATGCATGCGTCTAGAATTTGTTCACATGCTAGAATAGAACTTCCATATATAGATGGAACAAAGCGAGAACATCTTTCGCTAAGAACTTAAAGCATGTTTTAGAATATCGTCCCGCTTTAAAAGTGAAAAGTTAGTTTTCGTACAGAAAATGTCTGAGAATTCATTCTAAACTTTATTTTATACAAACTTTTTAACAAAAAAATCGTATCAATTCAATCTCGTAAATATAATACTTGTACTATTGCAGATTTTTCAATAAAATATGTGAAAAACTTAGTTTATTTCGATGACTGCTATTTTGACCATGAAATATTAGGGTATAATAAAACTGTAGAAAATGAAATTAACATTTCGATCTGAACTTTTCAAATGCGATGACGTCCACTGTGAACTTTACGAAATTAGAAATATGTATAAGTCCATTGAAAGCGATTTTTGTTTCCATATCGTCTTCTACTCCTCATATTAATTGTATCGAATAAAATTTCATATAATGAATAGTTCATTTGTTTAAAAAAATCTCGCCTTAAAATATACTGTAAGTTTATGTTTTAAAATGTGTATAAGTTATATTAGATATTAATTTCAACTGAAAAATATAATATTCTTACTGAAAATTATTATTTTGACCTACAAAATTGCCATTATTCATGACTTAAAGCTAATTTTTATAGCTTCCCCCTTGCCTCTATATCTCATCGTTACCGGAACATTATTCAGTTAATAAAAAGATAACAAAACAGTTTTCCAACGAATTTTCCGAGAAAACCAATTTACCTACACAATCAGGATCCTTCAAAAACACTAGATAAAATATTCCATTTTATTCTCACACTGAAAACTTACACACAAAGCTCAAAGACAAACCCTAAATAACGAAAAACAAAATCCTTTACTCTGTACAGATTTTCCTCACTACTTAATACGAACAGTAAATATAACGATCGTTCATCCAAATGACCCAATTATTATCGATGACGCACATCGAGATACTGATCAGTTTCGCACACAAAGTTCAATCTATATGAAACAGACACCATTTTCAGATGCTTAGAATATCGATCGAACACAAAAAATAACTAGAATATGAAAAAAATATAGAAAATATTTCGTCCATCTAATAAATAAAGTGTTTATAAGTGTTCCTAACGATTTGCCTATAAAATTTTGTAAAAATGTAGTATAAGTAAAGCCATGAAATAGTTGGAAAGTCGGAAAATGCAATTCTCAATAGTTTTTTTTAGTAATAGCAGATCAAAGTTTGGAAGATGTTCTAACAAATTAATATTTAGAATTAAGATTTTTACATATTCAATATTAAATGATAATACGATTGTAGCTTTTATTATTTTGAAATATCTGAAAACGCTTCATATAAATCATTATTTGATTAGTTTACCTAACAAATATACCAAATTTTGATCTACGAGTACGTTGACTAAAAATCTAAAGAGAATTGCATTTTCGTTCTTTACAATTATTTCATGCCTATACTTAAACTACATTTCCTCAAAATTTCATCGAAATCAGCAGGGATATTGATTCTTCATATAAACGAAACCATCTTATGCATATGTTACTCTACAATACCACATTCCTATCGAACCAATCGCATACAAATTTTACTATGAAAACAGTCTTCATCATTCGCTTTCACCAAAGTTTATAATTACTCTGATTCGTGTCGATACACAACACATCTACAATATTTATACAACTGTGAATATTTGAACTGTGATTATTCGCATGGTTGAAGCTAATTCGACGCGTCCTTTGATCGCTTCACGTGTATCGCTAACGATTCGTTATCGCACTAATACGAGTTCTATAATCGAGATATATTCCCACTTTACGTCGCTATTTGATCATCGCACATCTATCCGACGATTTATGGCTGCAATTTAGCCTAATGTGCTATGGATATACGATAATACGTATCCGTATTATGGAAAACGTGCGTAAATAGTAAGCTATTCGGTTTTCGGTATACTCGATAAGTATAGATTGTGTGTTGCGAAAATGATATCGAATTGTGATCTTTTAATTATTATATACATAGATATTTCGAGTAATTGTTAGTTTTGATATTCTTAGATTTGAATTTGAATTTGAAATCTGTTGAGATAAGTTTGAGAATTAAACTTAAGATGTAGTCGGCGTTTAAGTACCTAACTATCTACAAAAGAGTTATTCATAGCTAAACTTAGTTGACTCCACTTTTTGAAAAAAGTTAGAATGTCAAAGCACTTATTACAGTAGTAACTTTCTATGTGTAAAATATATTTTTTGAAAAATATAAATGACTACAATTAAATGACAAAATTTGTTTGTTCACCTGATATTAAATCATTTATATCAGTAAATTAATTGATTCTGTGCTGAGATGTGAATTGACCACATTCGTAGCTTATTATAAAGAAATTTCGGAAAAATGAAGAAGAATTAAAGAAATTTTGAAAAAAGCGTAAATAGTTAATTAATGGGTTTCTCATTTACAATTAATGAAGTTAGTTACGTTTAGATCTGAATAACTTATTTATTATTCTGAGACACGGGTGAGTGCTTATGACATAAATGTGTTGCTTATTATTTAGCTATTCGATAGACATGTTCTATGCCCATGAGCAATGTTCCTACTGAATGCTTATTTAAAGTTCTATTCATTTGAGATACAATTATATTAGATTTTATTGCAGAAGTTGGAATTATGGTAATTTAGTAATTATGTGATATGAATTAGAATAATAATTTATCGCATTAAATTGGATGCTGTGATGAAAACTCATTTGAGGATGTGCTGAAAAATTGCACGTGATATTTACTTTTATTTTTTAGAGTGTATCGCAAAATATTCCCAGTAGTATATTTTGAATTTACATATAAATGAAGAAAATATGTACATTTAAGCTTTTCCAAAATTTAATTTGTTTAATCTAAATCGAAGTGACTAAAATTATTCGGAACTTCTTATGATTTGTTTTTCGAAACGAGTTAATTTCTTTTTATGAAGATCAAATTTAAATTCATTGAAAAGTATATTTTTACAATAAAACTAATAAAACTTAATTTCGAGTGAAAAATTCTTTTAAAGCATCATTTACTGATAAATTTTCACTTCTTTCACTAATTACTCGATTGAAAATAATTATTCATCGTCTAGGCACTTTTCTACTGAAAATTTAAATAAAATTGATTTTTTCATTAGTCAATTTGCGAGCTGAGAAAGCTTTTAAAATTTAATCAAACTCGAAATAGCCCAGAGGAAATGAAATATCAAGATTAAACTCTTCGATTAAAAATCGAACAACAACCAATAGTTGATTGCGAAAATTCAATTATGCGCGAATAATTGAATTCCTATGATCAACTATAAAACGATGAAGTACAGAAAAACATATTTCACAGAAAATTCATTCACAATTCTAATGAAATTAAAATACATATAAACGAATCTTATATACATATATTCATAGATCCTAA
Organism: Cheumatopsyche charites; assembly: GCA_024721215.1. NCBI lineage: Eukaryota > Metazoa > Arthropoda > Insecta > Trichoptera > Hydropsychidae > Cheumatopsyche > Cheumatopsyche charites. Next base: position 3,668,226 of record CM045583.1, read on the forward strand.
TTTTCAATATCTTAGAACCTAGTAAATAATAATTCAAACTAGAAGCTATCTTCAGAATTCACTTTTATATTAATGAAAAAGAGTCGTTTAAAAAATATGCTTCCTTTACATTTACATTATATAAAGACTTATATGAAACAAACGCTCATTTTCGAAACGTAATATCACCCTAGGGAAACCATAAAAACTGAAAATCTACACCGAAAACTTTTCTCGTTAGAAGCTTTCATTTCAGCTGAATATGAATTTTTTGATTATGAAAAAAATAACAATTAAACTCACCTTCGCTTGGTTATGTGACTGTTCTCCGTTTGTATGACCATCTGAAAGAAACAAACGCAAATTAAAACAAATGAATTATAAATATGACTATAAATATTTGACCAATTCATATTTTTTTGTTAAAAGTTAGATTTGAATGTCATTTGACGACTGAATTTCACAAAGAGCAAAAGTGACCTTTTTTATCGATATTGAGTTAAGTACAGAAAATAGCTCTATATATGATTCAGAATCATTTTCTGTACCAAACTTAATTTCGATAAAAAAGGTCACTTGTGCCCTTTGTGAAATTCATTCGTCATTTGATATTGTCATAACTTTCTATGCATGAAACATATTTTCTGGATAGATACTATTAAATGAAAAAAAAAATCTTTGAAGACCTGAAAATAAATCGTTTATTTCTGAAGCCATTATAATTAATTCTGTACTCTAATGTTAATTGACGATATCTATAGTATGTTATGAACAAAATTAGTTTGTTTTTTGGAAAAAAATATAGGGAAATTTAAAAGACATTTCAATCGATTTTCTCGACTTAATAAAGTTATTCAAATAAGGCTCTTTTATATCGAATGATAGAAATAACCTTGACGCTTCTATTGCAACGTAAGGAATTTTTAACGAATTCGATTATAAAAACCACACCATCCCCTATACAAACGTTCAAAAATTGAGTTCGTGGCGTATATGAAAAAAAAAATGTTTATCCTCATGTTTGCTTTACGCTATTTACACCGCGCTATTGACACAACGCGTGTGCTTTCCATCCAACAAACAAACGCACGTGACGCAGGAATTTTCCTGGGAAATTCCGCTTTTCCGTATCGATGTTGCGTTAAAAAAATAATTACAATCCACCGGTTGGTCGGAAGCAGAGACCGTAACTCCGTAACGACCCAATATTGCGGAAAACTCGCCGACGGAATTTGGCTCCGACCTATGTTTTGTATGTGTATACTTCGTTTTATTAAAAAAATTCGACCCGTTTTATCTCTTTGTGCGTTGTTCTTTTTATTCAATTTAATTCTTGTAGTTCTTGTGCTGTGTGGCGTTTTGTTTGTTGCGTATGTGCTGCGTTTGAATGGCTTCGGTAACGCGTTAAGTAACTCTAAGAGCATCCGATTATGTACAACGTAATCGATGCATGATTGATAAGTTCGTTTTATATAATTTTAAATCTTATATAGTAAATAATTATAAAATTTTCTAATAATGTTATTATTAGTGAAAGAAGAAAGAATGGTTTAGGATTCGGCCAGCATTTGCTGAAACCACCAAGTTCTAACTGTCGCATTTATGATCGATTTAATTTTGATAATTGCTAGTTTAATTTAACTGAAAACCTAATCTATATCAATGTAGAAAATATCAATATAATTACAATAGCATCAGATTCGAACTAAACCTTGCCAGCAATGATCATTTAATTCCCGAATCTAATCGCAACAAATATTTATTTCGAGCACGATTTTCAGTCAACACACACGAAAAATCTATTCTAGATGAAAGTTTATGAACTCATAACAGCGTTACAGTATTTTTTTCTATTATTATATTTTAGATCCTTTGTCGTAACTTGCGAAAGCGAAAACTTTTAGTTTTCTTTTATTCAATAAATTCATAATTCAGAAACACTCTAAGGCTTCTAGCGAAGACGAGCGTACTACGCACTTACTTATTCGGACAGCATCAACAAATCATAAGAATTTTATATCGACACAAGACTTTCTTGTAAACACGCATTCATCTTTTAAACATGAACACTCTCCATCTTTTCTCATACATACAATAAATATTAAGATGTGCTAGAACACGACAGCCTCACTCAACGATCGAATTCAAATACGACACAATAATTTACATTTATCGAAAATTTCTCACGAAACTAAATCGGAATATCTAAGTTTCCACTTCGGTGTAAATTTCGTGTGAATTATGCAATATTTGCAAACTGGGCTCGTTAAGGTCATAAAATGAAATCTAAATCAGCTAGACGACTCGTGTAATGAGATATTTATATCGCATTTACCTTTAGGTGAAAGCCTTATAAGGGTCTGCTAACAAGCTGTCACAAAACTCATATGTTAGATAAGGGCTCTGCATTAGTATGTCTACTTTTTCCTTGGATAAAAAACGGCACTCAGATTTATTTCCCTTGCGCAAAGATGAGTGTGTAAATTCTGAGTATGATACGAAATATTTCTACGCTTTACTTTTTCGTATACAAAAATCGATATTACGCGTATGTGTTATATAAATATTTTTTCTAGAAAATTAATACAGTGAATTTTTCAAGCGTAAAACTTTAATGTAACTTACATAATAACTTTGAAGTTTTCTATTGCTGCAGCGCTTCGAAATAAATCACAATGAATATTAAAGTACAAAAACATAGGACAGTGGCTTTTCTTTATTTTTCCATCTAATTCGATCGATAGTTGAGTATGAGCCAAGCAATGCACCAGTTTATGCACAACGCAATGGGATTTATTTCGGTCTTCTACATTTATATTTCCACTGCGCAAAAAGTCTAAAAATACTATTTTCTTTTGCTTTTCCTTTGTCGTATCCTTCGAGCTCGTTATTTTCCGAATGCGCCTTCAAATATGTGACTTTGTATTATTTTTTTCTTCTGCGAGTGCTGGAAGTTTCGTGTTATTCTAGTTATTATCATGAAAGCCACATTCGCGTATTACAAGTTTCTCTCGGAAAATTCTAACAAAATTAATCGCTCAAGTTGCTCTGTGATACACCTTCTTTTGTAATAATCGGATTTTCTTAAGCTCACATGAAAAAAAATCTAATAAGATTGAGATAAACAATCGCTCAGTCGAAAAAAATATTTTCATTAAAAATCCTTTGAGCGCGAAATCGTATTTTTTCATGACCGTAATATGTGAAAGTAAATTTTTCTACGCACAAAATATAAACAACGCATTTTGAGCTTGTAACGAAAAGAAAATATTAAATGAGTTATGTGCGAAAACAACGCAACATTTATGTATTTGCACCTGGGAGCGTTTTAAAATAGAAATTACGACATGGTGCAATTAGTATTAAATTACGAAAATTACTTGCAAAAATAGTTTCAAGCATTTGTAAAGCAGACCAACAATTCTACACTCAAAGATTATGCAACAATTTTTTCCTTTTTTATAACAATTTTATAAGATTTTGATTAATTTTCAAGACAAAATTAATTTAACGCAAACTCAATTCAACTTTCATAACAAGAAAAAAACATTTTGATGCAATAAAAACCTTCAAAGATCCGACAATAATTCGTCATCAAACTTTTTCCTTAAAACTCGATTTTCTCATACACAATATAAAATCGCTAAATCTTCCATCCAAAAATATCAATTTCCACGAAAAAGCGATCTTCGGCAAAAATCCATCGCACACACAAAAACCCCTCTTTATTGCATTACCCAAAGATAGAAACTATCACTGAGAATCCTTTTAGGTTACACATGGAAGATCACATCCGAAGGTTTCGTGGGTCGAACTTTGATCATGGAGAGGCAATGGCTTGGCTTAATTAAAAATCCTGAATTCATCGCAAATAAATCCTTTTCGCTTAGGGGCTCAGTACCAATTTGTTTCGGCTTTAGTGCTTTCCAATTAGCAAAATCTAGGGAAAGTCCACTGCATTTCGACAGACGAAATTCATACATAGATTCGACTTTTAACGAATTGTGTCGTAAGGGTTGGTTTTTTTCATTCTATTTCGTATATTCGTTGAGTTTTATATTTTTCGTTCGAGATGTGTGTAAATATTTCGCTGGATTTTTCACAGCGATGCGAATCTCTTTTCAAAAGAGTCGATTTTTTGTTATACTTTTACGTCGATGTTGAAATTCGCTTTTAACACTATTCACATATGATGAAAAATATTCAACTGTAAATTCATTGTACTGAATCGTTGTAGCAAAAATATAACACTCGACAATCTAGTTAAGCTTGGTTCGTTTTTTATTTTTTTCAGGTCAGATCTGGTATATGTTTTTCGTCAGATTTAATAAATAAATAAAGTTTTTGGATAGAAACACCTGTGCAAATAAATTAATTAATTAATATGATCATCAAGTGTCCACTTTTTCAAATGAAAAAGAAAAATATAAAATTTTCCTACAAATTGCAATCACTAAACAGCAATGTCATGTTCAGCATCTACAATCCCCAACAGTTAAGCCATGCTAGGAACGAGCTCGAAGAGTTTTATTTACTTTAGAAATGAGGATAAAAGGAAACAATGTGCTCCTCGAGTCGTAAAAGTGTCGGTAAAAACCGGTAGTCTCTTTTGCGTTTATGAACGAGAACGCTTTTCTTTATTTCTAGAAACCGGAACCTAGAACAAGAGCACTAAAGCTCCACTCCAACTACAAACCATTTCGCACAATCGATTTGCATCTAATCCATTATTCAACCGATGCTAATTGTCCTTCTTTGAATAAAATCTTCCAGACAAATTCGATGAAAAAATACCGATATTTCATCGACATAACGTGTTGCTTCGAACCAATCACGTATCAATATTTTTATTGAATTAGATATGTTATATGATCAATCAAACTTCCAACAATCGACGATAATTCGAAACGTTGCGTGACACGGGATTGCTTCATTCTCACCTGAATCGTGATCGAATTTCATAAATACATATCTCTTACATTATACAATCGGAATGATTTTCGTTCACGTAGACTCAGTTCAGCATTAATGGAATATTAAATGTCGACGTTCTAGTGAATATGATTGGCACTAAGGCAATCACGTAATTCGAATTATATAGACGGCAATGATAATCTGAAACAATAGCTTGTTTTCTAAATAAGCTTGATCGAAAACGATTCGGAGATTTTCCATCTTCTCCTGAAATTACGGAAAATTAGCTCGTCGTTCAACGAGCGGAAATTAAAACGTAACACTTGATAAATTAACGGATCTCGTCTTGACTGAAGATGGCTTCTAGGTATTTCTGAATTGTCTTTGCGATGTTAATTCAAAACGCAAATAACACGTGTGGTTATGTGCAAATTTCATTTCCTCTGTTAAACTAGAACGTTCACGGTCGTTTCGTATGCAAATTCTGTGTGTAATATAAAATTCCTTCGGCACAACCTTTCAACTGTATGGGAATTTATAATATGAAGTCTCTCAATTGTATATTTTCATCTCTCGTATGAGTGCTCTATTTTTTTTTCATATAAAGATAGCTTTCAATGGAATGAACTCTCTTTCCGTTCTATTTCAGCTTCATTGTTCAAACAGACTTGCGATAGTTATGGAAGTATGTTATAGATATAGTGATTTTTGCTCTACTTGCATTAAGTTTTAAAATATTTCATCTAAAATATTAATGGTTTATATAGACAAATTGTTGTTTTTTAATCAAACGGAATTGAAGGTTTCATCGCAACGCTTTGACATAATATTTACTTCGAGCAAACACCACCAAGGAAAATCGGTCCAGACAAATATTCAGATTATTAAATCCTTTTTCGCCGAACGAAAAACGTTTCTCGCCTTAGATGAACAAAATAACTCAGTGGGAGTAACACTCATAAATAAACTTAATATTTTTTAATGAAAATTAAAAAAAACCCAATAAATTTAAAATGAGTCCATATCGAATTTTATTCTGACAAAGACTCCAAAGTGGTCCTCAACAAGTGCGTAGATATGAAATAGTTTTGAAGAACGAAAACATGACTTTCAATAGATTTTCAGCCATCGATAATAAAAATTTGGTATTATTGTTGCCTTCATCCTTATGTAAAAAAGGGTTTGCCTAATAAACAACTATTGAAAGTCACATTTTCATACTTCACAACTATTTTATATCTACATTTTCACAAATTATCATTGAAATCAATAAGGACAGCTTTGAAAGCTCTCCTTGTGAACAGACTCGAAAAAAATATACATACACCGTTACACGAAAATGGTAAAATGACAAAAAACCCAACCGAAAAAAGCGCTACAAAGGCTTTTTAATGCCGTGGGCGTATCTAAGACGTCCAGGAATTAAAGCTCTATCCTTTTTCAGTACAAAAAGGTGGTAGTCCATTGTCGTACACTCCCTTTGTGTGCTCCATTATGAGAAAGGAGCAAGATGCTTGTGGGAATACGACTTTTGGGATAATTTACACGTGGCAATGGAGTTTTCCTCGGAAAATTTTCGAAAAAGTCAGGGAAACGTCCGTCAGCTTTTCCGGCTTAGCTCTGAGATAATAGACGCCTTTCAATGGTGGGTTGCTTTTTTTCGTCATTTTTCCCTTCTGTATATCGTTTGGAAATATAAAAATAAATAAAGCTCCTTATTCTGAAATCCCACGCAATTGTGATGTCAACCGTTTTCACAGCAATGAATGTTAAAAATTGTTAAGTTTATTTATGAAAGATGAATATTTGTATTTTATATATGTAGGCTTTTAAGTATGGATATCTATATTTCTTTGTTCGTATAATCATTTTGCTATCACAGTAATTTCGTGGCTTTTTTCCGGATCATTTTACGGCCAAAACAAACAAGTAAAGCCTACACGTGTCTCTATATCATATGAGAGTTCAACGATCGAAGAAATATATAAAAATACAATATTTATAAATAAATATATCCTGCAAATGACTTTCATTTACAATTTCCACTTTTGCAAACTAAATATTTTTTAAATACACATCCAAATTTCCCATTTTCCGTATCGTTTCAGATTTTCTTCTCGAACGCTTTTCCTCATCAAAAACTCTCATTAATATAAATCATCCTTTTTTCGTCTCTTTGCTTCTTCTGACCGATGAAATTGAGGAGTTCTTCATCAATCATTTTTTTTCACACGGCACATTAAGCACGATCAACGTTTGTAAAAAAATACGAGCCACGAAATTAAATATTGAAATTGTCTAATAAAAAAATATCACGTCTTATACGAGATCGTATAAGTTACTATCTGCGGTTTAACCGCTCGTTTAGGTGCTATATCTTGAACATTAATTTATATGTTCTAAAATAAAATATATGTATATGTGGATATTTCAGAGATTTTTTTAAGGGAAAGAAGCTGTTTATTCGCATAATTATGAAGGATTAATGAAAAGGAACACCCGAGAAATTTGCACATTAATGCTACGGAAAAAGCTAATTAGATACCGCATTGCGATGAATGAATTTATGAATAATTTGTTACGCTTTTAACCGTACTGAGAAATGTTGAATATTTTTTATAAATATATCAATGATGGAAGTGAAAAGCAAAATAACCGAAAACCGCAAACACATTTTCGCTTTTAGATCTGAAAAAATAACGAAACCTCAGCACTAACGGTATACATACAAAGTGCAAACATACGGGATGATATTTCAAATCTCGGATTATTTTTCGGTCTGGTTGAAAAATCTAGAATTATATAAAATAAGTGTATAAGTGGTTCGTTTATAAATATTTTTAATACGGCATAGCCATGCTGAAAGTACTTATATTAAATTTGTTTCATAAAATAAATATGAATTTCGCGTGTATCCGAAAATTTCCCAGTTATGTAGTTATTCTAAATTAGCCCATTAAAACAAATTCATACGCGAAAAATGTTAGTACATGTGTTTTCAAGCAATTTTTATTTAACTTTTCTTTTATCCCGATATCGTTTTCTCGAGAGCTCAAAATAAAGAATTTTCTAGATAAAATTCTGTGCAGTTTCATTGAACAAAAGAAACTAGAGCCTTTCAAAAGTCAACCTCATATTTTCTTTCATATCGCTAGAAAAGAATTCCTGTACGTACGAGAAAATGTTCAATATATCCATAAATACATTTTCACAACCTTATCCATTGAATTTCCATATAAGAAATTCTAATAAACAACCATAATTTATTCTGTATTAGTTAATTTTCGTTTTAATCGAGGTTTACGATCAATCGGTCAACTGAACCGAAACATTTTCATGGGAAAATTCTCTGAATTTCGTGTCGGTTTATTACATCGTTAACCATATAACTGACCAATTACCAAGGTGACTTATTGATATTTCGTTCCTCGTCAAAATAACGCGAACTTGCGTGTTATGCTTTCGCCATCGCACTTTTTATTACTTATTCAAATGCTTAGAACGATCACGTTTTCGGATACGTGCAACTTTTATTAAGGTGGCTGTGTATCGCGAAAAATTATACGACTAAAGTTTTCCGATCGAATCGTAAATAAATCCATCTTCGTTATGAATTTCAGGTTTCGCTATTGTCGTTCGACATGCGAACTTTTTCTCGTTAGATTCGGATAAGAAATGGAATATTTAATAAATATTTACCGTGTTCCATTTGAGATTGGGGCAAAGCTGCTGGATCGACGAAACTTCTATGCGCCGTCATCACAAACGCTGCTAAAAGCAGCATCGTTAAAAAACCACCCATTTTTTCAGATCTGAAAAAAAGATACACAATCTTGATTGAAATTCAAACTATAATTCATCAAAAAAATAAAATCTGAAAAGTTCATTAATTCGTTTGAAATTTTTTTAATGATGTTGGTACCATATACTACTATTACTCAAGGTATTAAGCGGACAAATGACTTTTTATTAATAAATAGTGAATTTCACTCATTTAAAAATATTTTTCATACTCATTTTTTCATATTAATTTTGTAAATATCTTATGAATATATGTTTAAATTCCAAACTCGGTACATGGATTTTCTAACAACATAAGTATAGTGTGGTTATATCGGTGTGTTAGAGGTATGTTTGATAAGAAAATAAGTGAATGTGTGAAAATGTGTGAATTTCTTCAATTACTTTTAAAAATTATTCGTATGCTCAATTTTCTGAATAACTGCACATTTTTCAAGTTAAATTAACTGTATTATTCATGAAAAAAATATATCATTTATCTTAAAGCTCGCTTTTTATATAGAAGGTTCATCAACGCGTATTCGTTTCACATCGAGTTCTTGAATGAACGTCTCGCTCGATAAAAAATTCTTTGAATAGACAAGTACGGAATCCCATTTAGCACAGTCCATAAATAAATTCGAATGGTTAAAAAAAGAACAAAACTACGTACCCCTGATGGGATTCGAACCCACAATCCCCGGCTTAGGAGGCCGATGCCTTATCCATTAGGCCACAGGGGCTTAAGAAAGTCTCTTCGTGCCGACATTTCCATTCGATATCGAGAAAAATCACTTTTCGACTTCGATTTCAGCAATTAAACGACTGGAGACTTAAAAAATTAAAAGGTTCTCGTTAAAAGTTTCAGTCGAGGGAAAAAGTTCGGGAAAATTATTGCGAACTGACCGTTCGTTTGTTTCGAAATTGCGGATTCTTTTGAAAGTTGTTCAATGCCTTTTTTGTTCGATTTCGAGCAGTTTAATATCAAAAAATAATTGAAAATATTTTTCTTCGATAATTAAATTCGGGTCGAAAAGCAAACGCAAACATAGCCGAAAAAACGTGTCAAATCCTAATTTGTTTTCAGACTTTTTAATTAAAAAAATATCAATCTCCAACAGTCAAATTGAACGATATTTCGCATATTTAAAAGGCTTCGTCGTTTATTTGTGTGTTTTATAAAACAAAATTTCTCCGTTCGAATTCTCGGAATTCAAATCGTCATTAGGCCCCCGAACAACCCTTAAATTATTCCTTCGAAGACATCAAAAATTTCGGAAGGCAACGACAAAGGGGAAGTTTCATTAAAACGTCAGTTCGGACGCCCTTTGCATTATTCAATCGACTTGTGACGCAATACGTCTCTAGTTTATTTCCGTATACTCGAAGATCAAGCATATGTTAGAAACAGGGCTGAGCAATCAATTATGAACTTGAATTTGAATTTATAATACGAAGATTTCAACTCCTTGACTTCAACCTACTCAAACTTCGACTTCACCTTAAGTTCTGTTCTCAAACGATTTAGTATTCAAATCTTAGAATATCAAAATGTAGATGATCTAACTTGAAATTTTGATGCTTTTCTTTGGGATAGTAATCTTGGTTTAATCTTGAAAAGAACAGAACGTGTGAAGCAAATAGATTACGTGTGTTCCAACATGTTCGATTTGTAAATTCCTACATTTGCATAAGGCTAGCGAACGAGAACAGAAGGATCGACCTGAAAAAATTGGGTACGACTTTGCGAATCTTTTGGATGAATAATTCAGGGATTGTCTAAAGTTCACGATCCGTATGTAATCTAGAAAGAACCGTTGAAAACGAACGCTAAAATATGACATGTTTTATGTACGTGATTTTCAATTTTTCTGCTAAAAGAATATTTTACCTCGAGTGAATATCAATTCGGTTTCCTAAACATGAACTAAATAAGCAATACCTGTAATTTACTAATTGAGCATCAATATAATAGATCAATATTGATTTTAATTACGCTTTCGACTAAATATATTCAACTGAAATGTAAACGTGAACGTTCACAAACATTGCTCATAGTTTTCAGTCTATATAATTTGTAATATATACAAAGTAAAGATAGTTCTACGTGTTATTCGAAGAAGTGTAGCGGTTAAACCTTCCGTATAAAAACATTACTAAAGGTCAAGGAGACAATTGAATAAACGTTTGCTTCGATCGAACTATCGATAGGTATCGGAAAAGTCTTGGATTCAATAAAAAAACTTTTCAGGATAGAATTTCCGAAGAGTCTATTCATTTTTACACTCTCTATTATTATCATGTTTCCCTCGTTACTTTGATAAAGTACAGAGATAAAAGCGTTAAGAGAGTCAAAGAACGAAAGCACTTTTTCATTTGATGCCTTTTGAAAACGCCATAAAAGGGTCACAATGGCTGTTTTATTTGCGACGTCCATGCAAATATAACGTAATATGTTTACGGCGGCATCAAAGAAAACCTGCAAACAATGTGCGCTTGTATTCTCGAATTTTCAGCACGTCGAATCGAGTTTCGCATGACGCTGCTGAAACTGAAAATAGCTCAGAACCCGAGCTGACTTGGGGATCAAAAACGTCCCATAACCGAAAAATTTTAAATGAAAAAAATACATCTTACAATACAATACAAACGATTGAAACCTGAGTGTGAAAATGGAAGTAACGAATCGACGCTTTTCCGGAAAAGTTGTGTGACAACTTTGGGTCCGAATAAAAAACGCACACTTTGTTCTCTTGTACACGTAGCATCGATTTTTTTACATCTTGGCGCACATAAACGGAACGTGGGCGTTTCGTTCCCATGGGTTCGTTTTTAGGGTGTTACGCCCCTCGTGTACAGTTTTTCCGAGACCACGTAGTTTTTTATCGCTTGAAAAAAAGTTGGAACGTGAAAGGTGTCATTGAAAGAAATTTTTGTGCAAACTACTAAAAAAAAACGCGGTTATATATGACGACTGAAAAGGCCAAAGAGTACAAGTGACGTTGCGGTAATTTCGAGATTTCGTTGACCATGTACCTACATGTATTAGGAGGAGGTCGAGTAATTTGATGATTTATCCTGGCATACGTTTCAAGTTCGTTTATATCCTTTTGCCGCCAAATGTATAAACGTACATAAAGCAATTCTTGTACATAACTCAATTTCAGCAAAAATGTACCCCTTGGCCTTTTCAGTCGTCATATGTATGTATGCACTCATACCGTGTGCAATTACTCGTACACTTTTAGAACGAGCAGAACGTGATTACACTGAGAGATGGTATTTTAACTAACAATAGATTTACAGTCATTCCTCTAAATGAAAATTGTCAAAAATAGGTGGAAAAGTGATAGATTTTTGAGTTCATAGTTAGAGAGCTGACCGTAATTCTCGGGTTAATTAACTAAAGCACTGACAAAACTAGTCCTAAACTTTCAACATTTTGATCCCATTTGTTAGTTAATCAGTCAAATTCGAAAAATATGTTCGTGTAAAAGTGTAAAAAAATGATTAATAAAAGCAAACTCATACACATCAAATCATGTATGTACCTTACGGAGCACAAAGCATGATCTTCTGTCAATTCACATAACCTAGAACTTGCACTCACATCGTACTCGAACTGAGTACATACAACGCATTATTTGCACACCGTATGAGTATTAATAACCAATTATTTACACCCATTACAAGTACATACATCTACATACTAAAAAAATCAACACGTCCGAACAAAAAAGTAATCTCGAACTTTCCAAAACCGCTCCAACCGAAACCGCACGAAATGAATTCAACACTTCGTTCGAAAAACCCTTTGACCCTTCTTGTTTCCAAGCGTTCCGTTTCAAGCTGCAGCCCTTTATGTAGTGACCCTTTCAATTTACGATGTTCGCTCAGTCGTAAGATCGTCGCAGAATCGGATCTCCATTCTCCGATTCGAATCGTCCGTATTCCGCGAAAGTGTATGGAAATTTTCGCTATATGGAAAAATATGTTATGTTATGTAAGGTTCGTTTAGATTCGAGTTCCTTTCGGCGAAGCGCTTCATAAAATGGTGAAATTCAGCGAGCGCTGAATAAAGTATGAAGTGTGGTCGTATCTCTAACACTCTTCGCCTTTATGGAATACTAACTGTAAACGTTTCGCACGAGTTGGCTTGAAAATATATGCGGATGTTGAATGAGTCGTTTTCGTTATCGTTTCTATCGTTAGATAGTGTTTTGAATTTTAAATTTGTATTTTTTTATGAGAACAAATATTTTTTTCTCATATTTTCAACATAATGTAATTTTACATCTTAAATACGGCAGATGATTTGAATAGTCATAAAAATTTCAGAAATATAATTCAAAGATTGCAGACATTTACTCTGAAGTAGAAATCAAATGTATATGATCGAAACTAATTTCATTCTGAATTAATAGGTTACTTTTCCTCTCCAAAAAATGACGTTGAGTTAGACAGTAGACAAAATGCACAAACCTGAGACCTTTCCACGTTGAGTTAAAAGAAAAATTCGGGTACTTGGAGAACATAAGATCAACACGAACTCGTTTTATGTCAAAATACGTTTCAAGAAAAGTTAGCTTAAGTAAAACATCATGCTGATAGTCTTCTTCTCTAACACTGAAATACATACAGAATACCTATTTATACATTTAATAATAGAACAATCAATGCAAGATGAATTAGTCGAAATATTCCAAACTACTACTACAATTGCATATCACTTTCACCTTCTTACATATGCAAACTACGTATTATATTATTATGAACGTATTTGATCCCCAAACTAGAGCGCACCGTAGAATCCCTACTTTAATCCCTAATCCGGTGATTAAATTTAATTTCGAATTTTCGCGCGTGCCGGAACTAGACCCCGCAAGAGTAATTCTATTATTTAGATTACTCGAGAGACACACAACCTCGAACAAATTAATGTACTTAGCGGGATAAAAGCAAAAACCAACACGCCGAGCGTCGAACAAACGAAACATTCGAAATTTAATTGAAAACAAACCGTTGGGAACAACGATGAATTATTCAGGGACCCACTCGTTCGTTTATCTCCGAGACAATTAATTCGATTCTTTTCCGATGCTCATACGATGAGAGCATACATATTTCATCAGGATTAAAAGTTTATTGTTTGTTTTCAGGAAAACTGAAACGTACTATGTATAAAAGAGAGAGAAATTCGAAGTTGTACTTTGATAATTTGTTATGACAAAGAGAATGAATTAATCTTCATTTCAATAATGATTTAGATTAGTGAGAGGATTTATATGAATCTTTGTGGAAATGTAACAAAATACATGAATAATCATTGATGAACTGAGAAAATACAAACGTACTGCTAAAGCGTTTTCCAATACAGTACTCACTAAACTTTGACTCCCGATTATTTGTGAAACGTTCAGACATTTTTTCAGTTCACCATTATTGATATCTATATCTACTAGATACATTTACACAATTTCATCAAAATAAAATTACACAAATACAAATATACTTTTAATAATATTTTTACCTTCATTAACTTTTTTTTTCCGAAACGATTTTAATAAACGAAGCACACTCTTCACACTTAATTTTTTCTTCTCCAACGGCTAAAATCACTCCCACGCACTTCATATTTATTAAGACAAGCAATTACTTCCAACCCACCCTACTAACACACCGAAAAAAAAACGGTGTGAGGATATCATTTTTAATAGAACCTTTTAGCATAATGGAGAGAGCGAAACGACTCGGCGTTTCGTAAGGCGATACGAGCTAAGGATAAAGAACTTCTCGGTTCTCAGACACAATGTACTACAGGGTGATTACGAGGGTGCTGTCTGATTCGCTATCCACCGATTCGATCTCCATACAACGTGTAGCCTTAGCCGTTAAAGACAATGGTGTTTTATTTTAAGATCGACCCCGTGGAAGATCGGGATGGCCATTGTTCCCACTATAACGATTGGATTACGCAGCGGGGGTTGAATATTTATAGGATTTTATTTTGTGAGAGCGAAATGAGAAGGAGTTTTATTGTTTACTGGATGCTGAGATCTGGCAATGCTCTAAACTCAATGAACTTTGAGCTGATTGTATATTGTATAGTATTTATTTAAAAAAAATAATTTGAAAGTATAATATATATTCATTGTAGACGATACGTGTGTATATAACCTAGTATTCGAACACAGTGCGCGTTCAAATACCCCAGAATTTGCAGACGATTTGTGTGTATATAACCTATTATTCGCACACAGAGTACGTTCAAATAACCCAGTATTTGCACACGACTCGAGTTTATATAGCCACATCTGATTTACATAAATATTTTTTACAAGTTGGCTTGTGTTGATTACTTGAAATTACATATTTTTATTTCAAGTCATCCAAATACATTTTCTTTTAAAACATATTTCCACTTTCTTATACGATACAAGATTATTTTTTCATATATATTTTTAAAGCATGTATTTGTTAATTCTAGGGACGCCTTTGTCGATCGAAAAGCAATTTAGATGATAATGATTTTTTTTCACTCGCATCGGCGTATTTGGATTATATTGACGTAAAGTCAATTTTCAATATGTATGGAATAAAACGTGTTTTAAATCCAAACATTTTCTCTATGTATGAATAAAATTCATTTACGTTCAGCTCGTGTTCCAAAAAAATTGAAATTCGATTCTAAATTCAGTTATAGTTTTTAATGTTGTTGACAATTTTGCGATTGGATCTGTGAATAAATTATACTTTCTTGAATGGATTTGTTATGCAAATATCTTGAATTTTATGTTTAAAATAATTCCAATATTTTCGAAAATGTATCATCATTGAAAAAATAATTTGGCTCATGAGTATAAAGGAAGACGCACTTCAAATAAAATTCAAGATAAAATAAATACAGGTATATTTTATTAAATGAAAAATTCTTACTTTATAAATCAAAAAATAGTTTCCATTCGATTTTAAATTTTAAAATATTCCTCTACAAAACGAATTTATTAAATACATCAAAAATGAGAAACTTTCTTAACAATTTCGCTATGCGTACGCTGAAAAATATTAATCAAAAATGTAACACTTCGTAGAGAACTCATAAAACTCGCCTAACTTCCACCGCACAGCATGAAGATGAGAAAACTTCGCCGAAAAGTCGAATATACTAAATTTCCCTCAACTTTCACATTAAAACCGACCTAATCACACCGACAATAAAAACGATACGAAAATGCGGATCGATCGTAAAACGTAGAGTCGTCGTCTTGTTTACCAGTGTCGCTTATCACTATTGACATACTCTTCGATATATATTCAGCTGAAAATGTTCGAGGAGGTTGACTTTTATTACTGGACCCGACAGATCCTTCCGAGCGATAAACTTTCGACGAAAAAAGACCGAAATTCCGTCGAGCGAATGGTGGCTTTTCAGTATGAAAAAAATATTCTCTCATTATTCAGGATAACAATGAAAAAATACTCGAAAGCGCTCTCGAAGAAAATATGACACGGTATTTTTCCCAGTTTCGCTTTTGTTTGTTGAGGAAAATGTGAAATTGTTTCTTTAAGCGCGATTAGAATCGAAATATCAATCGTAAAACAATATGTTTCAATAGAATAGATTCAACAACTAGGCTGTTCAGAGTTAATCGTGAATTATTCCGCTTTTTGAATAAAAAAAGAGATTCAAATGTCAAAGCAATTGATAGTCATACGTTTCCATATGTGAAATATATTTTTTGAGTGATAAAGATAAATTTGATGAAAAATTATTTCAGAAAATAGATTAATAAAGGGAATTAAGGAAATTTGGAAAAAGATTAAACTTGTTTGAATGTACGAGTGTTCTCGATTTCTTGCTTAATGGAGTTAATCATATTTAACTCTGAACGCCTCAACTTATGACCTGTGGGTTATACTTTAACGATTTCAATATTTAATTCAATAGAGTTTTGCAAATAGAATTTTGATACTTGTAGAGCAGACCATTGACTCGACTCCTGACCTAACTTAATTTAACCTAAAACCCGACCTATCTTAAAACCTAACCCGTATATTTTGGGTCGATAATCTTCTCTAAAAGTAGATTTTGTCTAGTGAATATATCGAAATATTCACTAATATGAATAATCTTCTTTTTTCATTAACGAAATAAAATTCTTTAATATTTTCTAGCAAATAAGCTGTTGGGCAAATTGATTAATTTTAAAATAAGAAAACTTTCCCTTCAAAGCTTCAATGTTAATAAACAACGCGTTGTTATTCTTCGCCACCGTAATGCTTACCTTCATCTATTTTAATTGCGCTCTAAGTCTTTAATTAATTGAAATTGGAGTAAATTGCGTATTCGGAAGGTGGAAAGGAAAATTCGAATGCCTAGCGTGGGCACGTTAAATTCGCATTCATTTAGCTAATTTTAGTCTCGCAGTCATTATAAGTGACTTCGTAATTCTGAAGATTCCGAGTGCTCACTAATTTTCTGTTGAAATTGAGCAGAATTAGTGAAAGTCGCTGAAATTTCATTGTGCAATGTACACTTTCGAAAGTAGGCCCAAAAGAAAAATAACCGCGTTTTTCTTCACAATTTCGAGGAAAAAATGAGCAAAATTGTATCATGAGTTAATTTGATTTATTCACGTTGCGCAATCATGATCTTTATGTAAACTCTGTGAAGATCTCATAAAACAAATTCCCCTCGATCAACTTTGACTTTAAAAAGTTTTATAATAGCCTCCTTTAAATTTTCGTATATACAATAATTTTATTAGACTTCATGCTGAAGCTGAACGCATACATTTTCATTATTAAAGAATTCTAAGCATCGTAATACTTCGGAACTAAGTTTCATTTTACACACCACCTATATTTCTATAAGTATTATATATAAATTCTCATCAAGTATCGTACAGTATGAATTATTGTAAATTCATATAGGAATTTTCAGATATTACATTAAAAATTTGTGTTTACATGTACAGCAAACGAACTTAACACAACATAATGATGAAACATAACATGTTTACGAAGCACTTCAGACAAAAGAGAGTGCCACAGTAGAATTTGAATATAATTAGCTCCAATTTGATATTCAGCACCAGTGCTTGCATCAGCAAAGTGAATTTTCCACCGACGGCAACGAGAAAAACAACTGACGTGGTTGTTGCTACAGTTCGGAAATGGAAAACCTTTAAATCTCGTTATTTCGTTACGAACTGACAGCTGCAAGCGCAACCCGAATCAAATATTGTGAACTTCTAGTTTTGCAGTAGCACTGCAGTTGAAAATTCATAAAAAGTTCTTCGAGGAAATTTTTGAGTCTGAAAATAAATAAATTTCCTTGAATCTGGCTGTGAATGTCAAATCAGTGTATAAGTATCTCGCTATTCATCCATTTTCTGTTCCAGGAGATAGTATTAATATCGAATCATTAATTCCATGAAAAATGTGATGAAATTTTGATAAATCCATTCTATATCTAAAGATGATTGCTTATTTAAATATTTGAAAAAAACAAAAAAAGCATATCACTGTACACGAAAATTTCACCATATTATACTGAATTGGAAGATCAAAGACGAGGGTTTCTTTAAAATTTTGTAATGAGTTCTTTTTTAATTCGACTAGCAGAATTCCATAGTACGAGTATATTTTATTATAAATGAGATTTTTAGAGTTATCGACACTCAACTAGACTTAATCGTATTAAATATCAAGATATTTTATGAAATGATATTTCCATTTATTCGCTCGAATTTCATTAATACCATCTCCACTCTTAGCGAAGAAACAATGAGGCTTCGCACAAATATTAAAAATAGCAACCGAAATAAGATGATCTCTCTCATAAACGAAAACAAAACATCGAACGGCCAATATTCGCAAACAAAACGTCGAAATTCTATATCAATTCCCGTGAATGAAAAGCGTACGCTTTCCAACTGCGATTCCGCTCGGAAAATTTATACGGCTCGATACTAAATTTGTTGAATGGCGTTTTCAATTCGCCTTTTGTTGCTCTTATTGTTGTTATATCGTATTGTATATTCACGATGGAACTTCACCATTAATCATGCAAAGGAACGAGCACCGTTGTTCGATACAATTCAACCGTTTACCGTTTCCTTCAGGAGCGAAACCAATAGGGAGAGTATATTTTTTGTCAATTGAGTCATTCAAAGCTAAACGTGACTAACTCCATAAAGCTTGAACTAAAAAAAACGATCAATATGTTTTTCAAAATTTTCTTAATTACTTTAGATTGAATTATATTAGAAGCGTACTTTGGTTTATAATAAGTTACAGATGTGTTCAAGTCACATTAGAGTTCGTAATTGATTAAAAAGGTTTCTGAAATAAATGATATATTATCTGATATCCAAATAAATTCAGTCATTCAATTGCATTTATCTTAATTATTCAGGAAAGTTCTTTCACACACAGAAAGTTATGACTCAACCGAATGCTTTTAAAATTAAATCTCTTTTTTTTCAGAAATAGGAGTTAATCACGTTTAGCTCTGGTTGGCTTTATTATAACTTATGTAATAGTTGGTCGTTTCTACTAAATATCAATATCAATTGATTCTCTCTATCAATAGATTGCAAATGGAACCACAAGGTCAATTATGCTCGAGTCCATTGAATCTATTGAATGAGTGCCGATTGAAAACAAATCCAATCTAGTTGCTTTTGTTTCAAAGTAGATATAATATATTTGGTGAAATACTTTAAATAGTTTGATAGTTTAAAAACTTTCTACATATATTAGTCGATTTTTCTTCTTTATTGGTACCTAAACTGAAATTTTTCTTCATATTTAAAAAATTGATATTAAAAATATCTCTCATTGCGTTCTTTCAAACAGCTGAGAATTTTTCAATTCTCATAAACGATATCATTTTTCAGTTTTATGACCATATTAAACTGAATGAGTTCTATAATAATCTTTATACTGTCTGGCTGACATTATTATAATATATTCGATTTGTATTTATGAGTTCGTGGTACAATAATTCAATATCATTTCCGTGGAAAGTCGAATGTGCGGTTTGATTTCAATATTCATCTCAAAACAATGAAATTGTGGTGGAATTTAAACTGAATTCTGTAGAATACAAGGACAGAGAACGAATAAATAACGTGTTTGTAATGCCCTTCTTGCTAGAGATCGTTTTCACGCAGCAGATGAAAAGTGAGGAAAAACTGTTATTTTCTTCGGGGAAATGCGCGTGATGAAAACACTTACAGAAGATATCAATTTTCCAGATGAGATGTACAAGGTTGTATAAGGATTCAAAAGGCCTTGAAAATATAATATATAATATTATTACCTTAAGTTTTATTAGTGTTTTATTGAGAGATTTTTATTATAATATTGTAATAAAAATTTATACACGTGTATGATTTTGAGGACTGAAAGATATTGAATTCCTACAAACAAAGGAGATGTATTTTCTATGGTTTAATCTGATCGAAAAATTTTCCAACGGGGAATGCGGGTTGAAGGTATGTGACATGAAGCACATCAAACGAACAGAAAGGAATTGAATGTGAAATTCCTTTGAACTTAATCGAGACGATTTCCAGACGACCATGATTTTCTGACTATCCCCTGAGGAATTCTATAAGATAAACTTTATAAAACCCAACGAAATACTCAAGTTTTGAAAACAATGAAGAATTTACGATACTTTTCGTTAAGAGCTACTCGATTCCAATGTATTTTAAATTACATCACAAATTCGATTTATACTTAAAATGAAAGTGTATCTATAAAATAATTATATTCTTCATTAAATACAACATAAGCAGGACGTATCGCGTAATAGAATTTTGTCTAAATGAGTTTATAAAACACTTAGCGCTCTCACATAATCAACTTCGACTAATGCAATAGTTTATTCTTCGGGGTCTCGTTTATTTCGATAACTAGAACTGAAAACTGGCAAAAATCTAGCAACATTTTCGTAGAAGATTCTCGGAACAATTTATTGTTATTAATGTTTGCCTTGTACGTTTACGATGCGACACTTTTACGCTTGAATGTCATTATCATCGCGAAGTTTATACGAGCTACGTGTTGTTACGATCAGCTGGCTTTTGTGATAAAGATATGTATTATATCACATAATATAATACATATAATGCTGACGTTGAATAAACAATGTTTCAGCTGAAATCTGCGTAAAATACTACGCGTTATCTCCGCGTTTTCATTGCTACAACGATATTTTTTTCATAAACCACTTGAGCGTACACTCAATATATTTTACTTTTATTACATAAATTTATTTTATTTTTATACGAGTATTACTACCATTTTTATACACATCTTATAAATTAATATCACTACTAAAGTGAAAAAGTAAAGACTGGAGAGTATAAAAGAGCGCACACAATATGTGTCACTAAATTGATCGAATTTAATCAACATAGATAAGTTAGATGATGATCATTTGAAGAATCATTTCATAATGCGTTAAATTAATAAATTTTTCAAACTAAATCAATCAAAATTACCGAAAGAAACAATCAAACCTTCATATCAATGAAAGAAAACGACATGTGACTCTCGCCAAAACTGACAGGTCTTGGAACCCAAGTACATATAGTGAATCAACACAAACGCTTCATACCACTGTTCAATCGACTGACTTCTCAAATAATTTTTATATGATTAGTTTTGATTTAATATTTACAAATTATCTTTTTATCTTGAATAGTGCAGATTAGACAAAACAAAACTTTGCATTTCGGCGAAAACACGAACGCCGTTTTCGTTAATATCAAACAGTAATTAAGGCCAAATGTCAGAGGAAAAACAATGTTCGAATTTTGGTTGCGAACACGAACACTAGGAAATTTAACTTTGTACTTTGACAGAGTTGAATTTCAACGGAGCGCTCGAGTTTAATTATACAATTCGCCAAACCCGCTGTTAATGACAAGAACCTGCAACGAAATTCGAAAACATGTTTGAATTGATACAAAAGAGGCGGTCTTCTGATTTGTGGCCAAGAACAATTAAGTTAATCAATGAGATTCGTGTTAAAATATCAATTATTTAGGTTGACGGATGTGGCCGAATCGATTGGAAGTTGGTTCGTTTGCGCTCTAATTGAAATTGATTCATAAAATAATGTTGATTGATACTTTTTTAATTAAAATTCTAATAATCGAATTCTATCTGCTTAAATTCAGTTCTAATAAAAAATATAAACTTCATGAAGATGGGGATATTTGAATTTATTTGGAAAAGTTATGGTAGCTTAAAAATATTGAGAACAACAATGTCTCACTTTAGTCTAACATAGTTTTTTATGAATACGTAGATATATCATAACCTTTCTTTAAAATGAACAATTTTCCCCATCGTCAAGAATTTTCTACTAAATTACATAAGAAATCCAACAAGAAAATCTCTTACCTAAATTAGGCAAGCTTTAACTGTACGAAAATTTAAATTGGGTTTTATTACTAAAACAAATATTCGCTTTAAAGTAAACGAAACTAAAAAGGTTTTCTAATTAGTAAATTTAATTAACGAGCGAATGTCTTGAAATTATGAAAGCTTTTCATATACGAAATAATAGAAATTTACATTCTCATGTAATTTAACCCTTTCAACAAATTAATATGAAATGCTGCAATTAAATTTCCCATTTCCAACAAATTTTATTGAACAACCGAACCACCAGCATCCGAATGCATAATTTGATCAAAACAAACAGCGAAATATGCAAACAATAAAATCAATTAATATTCAAATTTCTCAAATACACTAGGTCCTCCAATTGAGGCTTCAACTTATAAAGAATAACTTTCCCTCTTACAGTTTTTTGAGATGGATTCATATACTGAAGTATGAACTGTAGTATGTTTATCTCTGTTCTGGTTCCGTTTTGATAGTTCGTAACCTTAGTCAGAAGTCTCATAATTTGTCACTCACGTGAATTTTTAACAATTCACAGTTGTAGGATCTACTGTATACAAACAAAGTAGCAAAACCGAATCTGTCGATGGGGAAAAGCTTGCGTTTTGTCGCACTGCGTACAAAAGTGTCTCGGTGAAAAACGACGTATAGTAAAGTCTAGTTAAGCCCGTGAACCGACTGTCTCGAAAAGCTTGAAGCAAATACGGTATTATAGCTTTCATACAAAAAATGTATAGCTTCACTTATCTCCATTTGACGTAACATCGAAGGGTCGGATCTACGGACGTAGCAAAACATCTTAACTCGTGTTTTGCGGTCGTACAAGTCCTTGTTGGAAATCTTGTAATGTAAATCTAAATCGACTTGAATGTTATGTTTCCACTGTTTGTCTGAAAATGATTTTGTCTTATATTCGATGAGAATTGTGTCATAACAAAATATGGAATGAATTCTTACGTATTGGTGCAATAGTTGAATTAGAAGAACTTTACGATGTAATTCGATTTAAACTCAATTGAAGAAACACTACACATACAAAATAATAAATTAAGAATATCGATTAAATGCTCAAAAACCTAAATTTCGATCAATTTAATCTCATTCGTTAAATTCTAAAATTTGAAAACGACCATACCGATTGAAAGAAAAATTTAACTGAAAATAAAAGAATGAATGAATGAATCTGCATTTGAATTATTATTTTCAATTTTTTAAATTTTTTTCATTAAATTTGAAACAAATCAGTATAACTCTATAATGATACCATATCTATTGTATTATTTCATGATCAAATATAAAATTCAACCCATTTTGATTTATCGACATGTTAATAAATTTTCGCATTTTCAATTTATAATCATAGATGTAAAAATACTTTTCCTTTGAAGAAATATCGACATGATCATAATTAAGAAATGTAATAAATTGAATCTCATTCTTGTTTTGTCTTTAATAAAAAATTCATCGAAAGAAAACAAGATCGAATTCAATACTTTCAAATAAATGAAATTTTCAAAACAATAAACACCGAAATTCAATATCATCTGTACAAAGACGAAACGTCGATATGAAAATCGGATACTTTTGTCAATACGAAAGAGCGCCTTATCAATTTCGAACGTTTTTTCGATCAAATCTTATACCTTTGACTTTCGTCGGAACTCCCACGGAATCATTACCATCGTATTCGAAAAATAAAACGTTAATAATCCCCTTTCTCCTCATCTTTCGGGATCTCGTTTATTTTACTTATCCGAGCGATATTTGAACGGGGCTGAAAATGAACGCTGAAGTGCTCGTGAATTCAGCGAGGGTAATCCTCGATTCTGAAAGGGAAAATGTTAGAAATATGCCTAGCTCAAGGCAATGAATACAATGAGCACATATGAGACATTCAGAGATAGTTGTGACTAACTCAACTTTTTGCCAAAAATTAAATTTTATTGTCAGGACACTTAGTATCGTCAAAACTTTCTGTGTTTGAAATATCTTTCCTGAATGATAAAGCTAAATTATGACTGAAAAGGCTAAGGCGTACTAATGACTTCGAGAAAAGTACGCTCAAAGTTGAGCATATATGTGTAAGGAGGAGGACGAGTGATTTGATGATATATCTCGGTACACGTTCCAAGTTCGTTTATATCCTTTTGCCACCAAATATATGAGCATACATAGAAGCGATTCCTGTACATAAAAGACAAAAATGTTATTTGTACTCCTTGGTCTTTTTAGTCATCAAATAGCATTAAATGTCTAGATGATAAATCATTTATTTCACAAGACATTTTAATTGATTGTATGCTCTAATATGAATTGACCGCATCCATAGATTATTATAAACGAAAATGCGTTGTAATTTCGGAAAATACAACAATGAAGGATATTTAAAAATTGTATCAAACAAGTTTGAAAGTTTTTCTCGACTTCTTACTTAGTAGATTTAATCACTTTTTTCGCAGAATGGCTCATATAATACAATGTGTATTGTCGTATATCATCCCCTTCATGGGCTTCGCTAATATTTCATGAAAATTTATGAACGTCGGTCGATTTGGTCTGCTGCTGAATCTTAGCTTGCGATTTTGTATTTTCAGTAACAGTAATTATTTTCCGGCTGAATTTATCCGGGATATAATTTGTGTTCAGTTTATTTATCGAGATGTTTCAGATTAATATTTATGAAATGTTTTTAGTGCTTAAATTTCAGTTAAAGTTTTTTTTCATATGAATAGTATAAAGTTGTTTGATTTGAACCGAATCCTGAACACTTCAATAATATTGAAAAAAGAAATCTTATCCTAAATAAGTACATATATTAAATTAAGTAATTACTCAACTTTGACAATCCATCAGAAAACTTGTTCATTTGCGACTTACGAACTAACATAAAACGTAAAGGACGTACTTCCTTAGAATTTTTGACCAAATTTAGTACATAACTCGGCCAAAGTTCAAATTTAAGCGCATTTCGCACATTTTCATTATAAAGATACGATGAACTTAAACGAAAGTCTAGAGCAATTGAACTTTTAACGTCTCCATACGAAGTCCCCGGAGTAGCAACACACATCAAGTCAAGCCTTGGAGGCGAAATTAAATTTTATTTCGCTCGAAACAAATTGGACATAAAACCGTCACACTATAAACAAAATCGATGAAAAAAATAAATGAAATTGAATTTTGGAAATTGAATTTTGGAAATTGAACCAAAAAATGACGTCAGGTTATGGGCCCAGGAATTAAAATTTACGGCCTGGCGAAAGGACGATTCGGGACATTCGCGTTCGAATTTAATTTTCGAAAAGATAAGGACGGAAGACGGCTCAAATATATTATAATATCATGGAAAAAATATCACTTAATTTCCAGTCCCAAAATAGGGCTGTGAAATTCAATCGGAGATTATATGATTATTTTTGTCTTAAATGAAATTGGAGATTTTCTGTAAAAGTAAAAATAAATTTTATGTGATGGTTTGTATGAAATTTTTCGCCTGATATTAGAATAGATGCTGTGTTACATTTATAAAGTAAATTGTCTGGAAAATTTTATGTCTTCATAAAAATTTTATCGTACATAAAAAGCCCTTATTTTTGTATTATAAATATAAACCTTGATAAATGAACGCTGTGTATGTGACACAGAGTTTTATTCATTTCATTTATTGAGAAATTCTTGAAAAACACATAAACCTGATATTTCCTAAACAAAGACAAATACGAATATAATCTTTGTTTGATACAATAACACTTTTATATTTTTCACAACCTAATAAAAGGTTCAATATATGTGTGAATAAATGAGTCAATTATGACGCTACACCTGATACAACCAATCGCTCGAAAGTGATTTAGAAATGATTGCATACAAATCGCATTAAAGCGCTCAATATGTAAATACACAAATGTCAAATCGATTGCATACGAATCTTATTAAGGGGCTCAACTCAACATCATTTATTCACCTTTTACTTTAAATTCAAAACTGCCTATCATTATATTTTGTCTCTCTCGGAAATATAGCATTTTTAAATAGAGTCGAACTGGGAACCAACCGCCACTAAACGAAAACAAATAACATATTGTTATGAAATCGCTGAAAAGAGGAACCACAGGTCTGATTTGCACTGTATTTCCAGAGATTTATAATGATTAAATTTAATGTAGAGTTTAATGTAAACGTAAATATGGTGCCCGTAGTTTCGCCTAGTTTCGCCGGTACCCAACTAGGCCATCCTAACAAACTGACTTAGAGTTGGGGTGCAGTTAGTTAAACAACAGGATGGTGGGCTTCTTTCATAGTGTAGTTCCAGAGAAAAAAAAATAGAGTAAAATGCGTACTAATTTTCAATTAAAATATAACATTTCCGACTAACTTTTCAACCCTGGTTGGTAGTCAAAAGCACGAAATGCTCGTAAAAAACGACATCTCCCTCCGGAGATAACCGTCCCACTAATTATTCTCATTGAATTATCGAAAGCCGTCGCCTTCGCTACCCTCGAGCTGAATTATTTCCGAGGAAATTATCGTCGTGGAAACTCTACCGCAATCCCTGGCCCTTAAAGATGCTATTCGAGCGTTTCGAGAGCACCGAAGCATGCAGGGCGTTTTTCGCCCTGCGCAGAATTTACATTTTCATCCCAAAATAGACCGAATTCGAAAGCGTGAATTTCCCGCGAAAACGATGGGCTTTGTAATTAAGGCTGCTCGCTGCGCTCGTCTCGCGATGCGTTATTAATTTCTGTGGGTTTTGCTAATCTAGCGTCGTTACAGGGGATTCGGGAAGTTTGTGTTGAAATTAATTTGTAGTTGAGATATTTTTTGCATTTAAGGTGGGTTTCATCATCAGCGATGGATATCGGTAGTGGCAGGGTGCGAAGACAAGGTCGCAATACGAACAATTGAGACTGCTTCTTGGGATCTCATTGTTTGTAATGTACCTTATCGTAACCTGTCGCAACTTTCGTTAGAAGCAAAACCCATCTCAACCTTTATTTCACACTATGATATACAAAACCAAAGACAAACCGTGAATGTATGGAAGAATACTGTTTGACACTATGTTGCTTACTTCGTAAAGGTTTTCTCAATACATTCGTGGTTTTGGTTTTGGTTTTGTCGCCATAATGTGAACAAGCACTAACTACAAGTTCATAACATAGAGTACAATCTGAATCCCTCTCTTTTCTGATACTGCTTCTTCACTAAGGTAACATATTGATGCACATAAGAAGAAAAATACTTCGAATTTAGTTCATTTACCATCGGTTTCTGTCTATGACAGTCATTTTTATATGCATTATTTCAATTGCAAATTGTTCAGTAGTCGCTATTAAATGAACTGTCAGATAAACATACCTATTGTTTGCGATCTTATTGAAATAATCCAGAAACGAGTTAAATTCATATGAAGATAAAATCGCACCGTTGATATTCACATCACTAAAACACCACTATGTTTGTATAAACACTATCAAAACACACGTTATTAAGAACATATTCGTAAATAATACGCGAAACCGTTCGCGGGAAGCAAACGCGAATTTCTTTGAGCATGCTACATGATTAAGTAACCACTATACGGTAACTTGTTGCGAATTTTCAAAGTTATGGTTGTGTTGCTTCTAGTACATCGTATGTTCTAGTTAGGCAAACATTCTGAAATACTACACACGTGGAAATTATATCACGAGCTGAAACTTTAAGCATATCTGGAAAATTTCAAATTTTGCCAGAGAGCGAAAGGATTTGACAATCTGGTTTGTTTTTGTGTTCTCGGTTGTTTTTATATAATCTAATGTTAGATTATCGAAAGAAAATAGTGTATTATGTATTAAAATCTCTGCATTTGTTATATGATGATGAATTATATTTTACGTAATTAAAATGTTTTATGCATAAAGTTTTAACACGTTGAATATATTAGAAGTTATAAATGACATTAAGCTCCGAGACGAACTGAAAATATCTTCAATATTTATTAACCAAGAAAATGTAAAATAATTTGACTAAAATCGAAATTTAACATCATTAAAATGATCTCCAACTTACATGTTTACAAATAGAAATATCGTTTTATCAAAACATACTATTCCGAATTTCCGACAAACAAATACATTACTTCCATACCATAATGTTTACGGATTATCATATTTCCATTCAATATAACATCATTATAGGCTTACACGAGTTCGTCATTGTGGAAAAGGTCCTTTCAGATATTATCGATCGAATTATCTGAGCGTTATTTATAATTCCCTACCATTTTTCGTTAAACGAACCAACCTAGCGTGAACTTGTATTCTAATAATCTTTTATAACGCCAGACTTCATCAACGACCTCTATTATTTCGATAAGCTTCCAACGAGGATCACGTTAATTCAATAAACTTCTAATAATAAGAATACAGAGTCCATTGATACCTTGAACAATCGCCTAGACCTTGTATAGAACCTATAATTAAACCAACTCTTATAACGTCATCAATCATTAGCAATATCTTCGTTAATTCAGAATTGATCAAAAATATTTATTTCATAATCTAAATCATAATTCATATGGCTTTCGATTCTTTGTTATTCGTTTCAATTGGGAAAATAATATCTGCTGATGACACGATATTACATTTCAAAGAACGCCCGAATACCTGAAATTCCAATTTTCATACAACTTTTCAGATCCGCATAATCATCTCGATCTCTTTACAAAGCAAAATATACGATAATTAAACATTTAGCCGCAATTAAATACACCGAATCAATCGGTCGAAATTGAGTCAGTAATCAAAGTGTACTAACTCGACTTCAATTAGCCCCGATTCTAAAGATCCTTGCTGAATTTATGACAGTCATAAACTCGATTATAAACTCTGAATCGATCCGCTAAACCGTTCCTTCGGTAGTTCGCAATGAAACCGGGCAAAGGATTCGATCATGAACCAATCTATTCCAATTCGAAAGCTGTGAATGCTGAGCTTACTTTTATTGTGAACGTACCCTAAAGTGTTATCGACTTTTGTTACAGAACGACGAATTCCCAATAAGAATCGCGAATCCATCGATTCGATTCGAGAATTCTGTAATGAAAGTTTAAGATTGACAATTGGACATTTGATACAGATTAAAATTGTGTATCTGAAAATATTTTCTTATACGTAACGCATCGAAATGCTATTGAGCCAATTTTTTGTGTAATTTTCGTTATTTATTGCTGACGTTATATAAATGTCGATATTTTCCGAAATGAAACTCGATTCGTAGATTCGTTTAATGTTCGCGCTTAATAAATCGTGTCATTTTCTGGCAATAAAGCCGCAATAAACCATTGGATTTATGTAGGTCGTGGTTCATTGAATCGAATATATGAAATTATCAGTAATAGTATACACATATTCAATTATCTAGAGAAATAAATTCAATTAAATCAGCTTGAAAGTAATCTAGAATTGTTATGCATCAGATGAAGCTTTATTAACATAAAAAAATAAATATATTATGTTATATTAAATTAACCCATATGTGTTGACGTATCAGCTA
The DNA here is from genome assembly GCA_024721215.1 of Cheumatopsyche charites. Classification (NCBI taxonomy): domain Eukaryota; kingdom Metazoa; phylum Arthropoda; class Insecta; order Trichoptera; family Hydropsychidae; genus Cheumatopsyche; species Cheumatopsyche charites. The sequence continues at coordinate 3,697,866 of CM045583.1, forward strand.
ACTCTCGAGCGGACTTCATTGCTAACAGACAGACGTATCACAATGCTTTCGTAGTGTGACGTAATGCTACAAGTTTATTCACAATTGTGCACGTGTGGCTCGTTCCAACTATTGTCATTTCTCCTATATGTTTGTGTCAATATATCAATCAAACAGCATTCAATTTTACTATCGTCAAATATTCCATATGTTGGATTAAAAAGCGTATCGATATAGGACATCTACCGTTTCCATGCGGAATGATGGATGAATTGAATCTTGCTGAAATGTCGTTCAGAATAAAATTTACGACTCGACGAGAACATCGAATTTGCTAAAGTGACTTTTGACTCTCGCACACAGTTAATTCAATATTGAGATCCATTTCACAAATTCTCTCTGACGTTCGCACATCTAAATAAATTATGTATGGAACATGTCACGGTGACGATATAAATTATGGCGTTCGCTAATAAAATATTCATCAGTGGAAAATCTTTCGATTTTTTTTTTCATTAATAATGAAAAATCTGACTACAATATAATAGCGCTTTTCTGTGTGTACGTATGTGTGTGTGTCCAGTAACGCTCCAAAACTGGGCGTAAATATATTCAACGGACTGATTGCTTACTCTATAAAGAAGATACTTTTCTTGAAAATTGTTTTATATAGAATACATACATTATTTTAACTAAAATCATTCGATTGAATCAAGTAATGCAGATCAACTGTTACTTCCATATGGATTTGAATTTCATGTTTGATGTTCGTATTGAAAATTTAATATTCTACAATATGGTGTTTAAATAGTGTATGTAAGCAATAGTTATCATTTATTATTTGATTCGAGTTAAAAAATCGATAGTCATCAAAATAATTACAATGATTTTGAATATGTATGCAAATAATATCGAGTAGGAAATTCATATGAAACTGTATCAGTATATGAATATTTATTTTAAGAAAGATATTCAGAAATTCATCTTCATTATCATTCGAAGCAAGTATTTTTCGTCGGCTGTCTGCGGAATTGAATGAAAAAAGTTTTCAGTCATTTTGCCTCAATTACGATTCTAATATTAGATATTCATTGTATTTTTGGAAAAATCTATAGAAAATTTATATGACCGTCTTAATTTTTTTCTCGAAGGATATTAAATTTTCTCTCGAATTTAAAATTAGAGTTCTTTTCATTTCCAATTTGATATTGAATAGATAGGTACCTCATTCGTATATTTCAAGTGAAAACCATCATATTGAAAAAAAATAACTTCAATAAGGGTCGAAGTGAAAGATTTCTATCAGAAATCTTGATAAATAAAGAAAATTCAACTTCATGAATAATTCAGAACAATCATATTTCGACATTTCTTAAAATATTCAACGATAGTGTGCGCATATGGTGAATCCGAGGAAAGATTCATCGAATATGTATAAACCTGATCAATGGAAAAATATCGAAAGAAATACATGTTTAATCATAAATAAGACAAATATTTTACTAAAATCATCGTTGTATTAAAATTAAAGCTATGAACACATTATGGCGGCAATTTGTGTGAAACTAACTGTTATATGTTTTTAGGCTAATTAAAACGATGAAATGTAAATAAGTAGAACGGTTGATAACATAAAGTAAATTAAAGAATAAAGAAACAGATGGGATATGAAATCAGTTAAAACAAAAAGTTTCAATATGTTCTAAATGATATTAATCAAATGTAAAAGTGAAAAATATACAATCGAACCAAAAAAATAATGAGAAACGCACGAAAAGAAAACTTTCCCGCGCGAAAAGTTGGCGCGCGAAGTTCAAAAAGCGTCGCAGAAGCTCACATTCTCGCTATGACCGACGACGAAAATTAAATGGAAAATTAATTGAAAAAGTAAAGGAACCCACCCGACCTGACCTGGAGTCGCTTCGAGGGTGGACGCTAGTCTCCGCTGACCTATTTGCTGAGTGGTGAGGAGTCGGGAGTCGCACGAGCTGCGCCCCCGGACGCCGAGGCTGATGTGGGGCCCCCTGGCCGACGATGGGGGCTTTAGGGGCGCATGCGTGTGACGCAATCGGGCCACTACTTTCGAGTATAGGGTGGTTCCGGTGTGGTCTGCGTCAGGGTTCGTCTCATCAAGTCAACATTGGGGAAAATGGAATCTTTTTCTTGGTGTCTCCGTTGTTCTCATTGCTGACTTAGAAAGTCTGACTGTCGCAGTACAGAAAACTTACAAATAGCTTTAGTAGAATCAATTCAATGAAAATATTATATATTCATTTCACTTAATACCTGTTGTAAAATTAGTTAACGCGAAGAAAATTTTCTTGGCGTACTGTACTTTTTCGCTATGACGTATTTCCTCATCCTGCTCATGCATACAAACGTATCCTTGTGTACACATTTCTGGGAATATTCATTGAGAAAATTTTTCAAAGCGAACGTCTTCTCATATAATGCATTGTCGCCGTAACATATACACATATGTATGTTACCGTTTAAGTGTTCATTTCAGTATCTACATGAACCTACTAGTGTGTTTATACACACGCGATAGATTTCAGTTTGTATGCAGGAGAATTGAGGAATACGTGGACTCAACGGGAAATATGGACAAACGAATATTAGATAAACAAAATGACTTATGTTGTTTTTAGTTGATAGCACTAATAGTCTATGATATCTAACAACTTTTAACTACGATGATATTTATCAGATTCGAAAGATAATCAAATGGCAGACGATTTAATTTGTATCAAAAATTCCTTAAAAAATTTTTGGCCAATTCCTTTAAAAAGTGTGTGACTCAATGTGTCCTTAAGGTACGATACGATGCATTTTTGGGTCTTTCATTTTTATGCATTAATCACGAAGCCTGCCAACAATTTCATATGACGCTTATACCATCTAAACCTAATTAAATTCCAAATGTTTAGACACTATATGCATCGAAATTAGTTTTTTCAAAACGGAATTAGAGGCTAAAAACATAACATAGTGCCATGTATCCCCAGTTTCACTAAGCATCCATAACAGCGGTCATTTGTTATGATCGAATACGCGCAACTTGTGGCCAACGTCGCCATTTTCAACTGTCAAAGACACAAATTGCTCGTCGTAAATCGCAAACATGAATGAAATAAAAGTAAAAACCGAGATTAAAGATCTGATTGATCCTGATTTATATGATGAAGGTGGAGGTAAGAATTTCCCACTTTTGGAAGTCAAAAAAGAACTATCGCCGCTGCACACTGAACTCTTAATATCCGACTGCAAATTGGAGAACGAGAAAAAAGACAACGACCTGCTGAATGAGAATATTGAGGATTCGAAAACTGACAATCAGACGATCAGAAGTCCTTTGGTCATCGTCGCTCACGTGGACCGCTTGAAGAGAGTTCGAATCGAAGACTTAAAGACGTCCTCTAATATGAAGAAACAATCAAATATGGATGTGAAAGGAAAGCCACAATATAAAACTATATCTAATTATGAATGTTTGAGACAACCGATTACGAGTCCTACAGGAGAAAGACTCTTTCATTGCTCAAGCTGCAAATTCACAGCTAGTACGCGATACGTTTTAAAAGTACATCTTCAGACTCATGCAGAAGAAAATCTGCAATGTACACACTGCGATTATACAGCTGTGAATAGTTCTTATTTAAAATATCATCTTCTGACTCATACAGGCGAAAAGCCTTATCAATGCCCCCACTGTGATTACGCAGCCGTACAAAAAATTTCTTTGAAAAAACATATTTGCATTCATACAGGAGAATATCCTTTTCATTGCCAGCATTGTAAATATTCAACCCACAATAGAAATGCTTTGAAACGACATATCCATACTCATACAGGAGAAAAACCTTATCGATGCACATACTGTGATTTTGCAGCCGTGCAAAAATATTCTTTGAATAATCATCTTCGCACTCATACAGGAGAGAGGCCTTATAAATGCACATACTGCAATTATGCAGCTGTGAATAATTCTCTTTTAAAATATCATCTTCGGACTCATACAGGTGAAAAGCCTTATCAATGCCCCCACTGTGATTACGCAGCCGTACAAAAAATTTCTTTGAAAAAACATCTTTGCACTCATACAGGAGAATATCCTTATCATTGCCAGCATTGCAAATATGCAACCTCATGTAAAACTTCATTAATACGACATATCCAGACTCATACTGGAGAAAAACCTTATCAATGCCCCCACTGTGATTACGCATCCGTGCAAAAACATGCTTTAGAAAGTCATCTTCACACTCATACAAGAGAGAGGCCTTATAAATGCCAGCATTGTAAATATGCAACCTCAACTAAATCTTCTTTGACACGACATCTCCTAACTCATATTAAAGAAAAATCATTGCAATGCGCTCACAGTAAATATGCGACTAATCAAAAGATTGATTTGGGAAGACATCTTCGGCTTCATATGAAAACAAAACTTCACTGATGGTTGACGATTGTTATTATTTTATTTCATTATTAATTTATTTTGTTATTATCGTCGGATAATAATTATTTTTATTGTTATTTTGTATTTTTTTAATATATTTTTCTCAAAATATTGTGGGAACACTGAAATGACATTTGGATGGCATTTTGGAATTGAACTATGTATTACAAAATTTAAGAAAAGTCACTTCGCAACAGTTAGAATGTTTAGGTTAAAGTTTCAAATGTTAATATATGTGATTGCAGATCAGAATTTGTTGTAATTATTATGTTAAATCCTTACTATTGTATAAAATAATATAGTTTTATTTTATATAAAGAGAAAGCGATAACTAAATTGTACTAAATTAAAAGAAATAAACTTGTAAAGTGAGACGAATATATTTTTATTTAACTTCTGACTTGTTACACATCTTTAATTAATCTACAATTAATTTGGTTTCTGACGAAACGCCTAAACTACATATTTTATAAATTCTAGATATGAACTCTTAATCGAAATGAAAACTGGCGTTTATTTTTTTTTAACATGGCTGAAAATTGAAATGTTTCCTGATTAACAATCTTCCAAATCTGAATGATCTCATTGTAGCCATTTGCCATTATGCGTCATACTTTAACATTGCTGACAATAGAAAATAATGTATCACCTTTGGTTTTTCTGAAATGGGAGGAAACAAGTCCCCCTCGCATTTCATTCCTAGGTACCTAATAATAGATATGGTCGTAATGTTAACTGTTTTTATGACATTTTGACATTTCGCGTCAAAGAACCAAGTCTCTCGTTGTAAGTCGCGATCATGAATGAAATAAAAGTAAAAACCGAGATCGAAGATCTGATTGATCCTGATTTATATGATGAAGGTGGAGGTGAGAATTTTCCACTTTTGGAAGTCAAAAATGAACTATCGCCGCTGCACACTGAACTCTTAATATCCGACTGCAAAATGGAAAACGAGAAAGAAGACAACGACCCGCTGAATGAGAATATTGAGTATTCGAACACTGACAATCAGACGATCAGAAGTCCTTTGGTCATCGTCGCTCACGTGGACCGCTTGAAGAAAGTTCGAATCGAAGACTTAAAGACGTCCTCTAATATGAAAAAACAATCAAATATGGATGTGAAAGGAAAACCACGATATAAAACTTTATCTAATTATGAATGTTTGAGGCAACCGATTACGAGTCCTACAGGAGAAAGACTCTTTCATTGTCCACGCTGCAAATTCACAGCTAGTACGCGATACGTTTTAAAAGTACATATTCAGACTCATGCAGGAGAAAATCTTTATCAATGTCCACACTGTGATTACGCAGCCGCGCGAAAATGTAATTTGAAATGTCATCTTATGACACATACGGGAGAAAAACCTTTTCAATGCACATACTGCGATTATGCAGCTGTGAATAATACTCTTTTAAAATATCATCTTCGGATTCATACAGGTGAAAAGCCTTATCAATGCCCCCACTGTGATTACGCAGCCGTACAAAAAATTTCTTTGAAAAAACATCTTTGCACTCATACAGGAGAATATCCTTATCATTGCCAGCATTGTAAATATGCAACCTCATGTAAAACTTCATTAATACGACATATCCAGACTCATACTGGAGAAAAACCTTATCGATGCCCCCACTGTGATTACGCATCCGTGCAAAAACATGCTTTAGAAAGTCATCTTCACAATCATACAGGAGAGAGGCCTTATAAATGCCAGCATTGTAAATATGCAACCTCAAGTAAATCTTCATTAATACGACATATCCAGACTCATACTGGAGAAAAACCTTATCGATGCACATACTGTGATTATGCAGCCGTGGAAAAAAAATCTTTGGAAAATCATCTTCACACTCATACAGGAGAATATCCTTATCATTGCCAGCATTGTAAATATGCAACCTCAACTAAATCTTCTTTGATACGACATATCCTAACTCATACTAAAGAAAAATCATTGCAATGCGCTCACTGTAAATATGCGACTAATCAAAAGATTGATTTGGGAAGACATCTTCAACTTCATATGAAAAAAAACTTCACTGATGGTTGATGATTGTTATTATTTTATTTCCTTATTAATTTATTTCGTTATTATCGTTGAATAATAATTATTTTATTGTTATTTTGTATTTTTTTACTATATTTATTCTCAAAATATTGTGGGAACACTGAAATGACATTTGGATGGCCTTTTGGAATTGAACTATTACAATATTTAAGAAAAGTCACTTCGCAACAGTTAAAATGTTTAGGTTAAAGTTTCAAATGTTAATATACGTGATTGCAGATCAGAATTTGTTGTAATTATTATGTTAAATCATTGCTATTGTACAAAATAATATAATTTTGTTTTTTATAAAGAGAAAGCGATAACTAAATTGTACTAAATTAAAAGAAATAAACTTGTAAAGTGAGACGAATATATTTTTATTCAACTTCTGACTTGTTACACATCTTTAATTAATCTACAATTAATTTGGTTTCTGACGAAACGCCTAAACTACATATTTTATAAATTCTAGATATGAACTCTTAATCGAAATGAAAACTGGCGTTTATTTTTTTTCAACATGTCTGAAAATTGAAATGTCTCCTGATTAACAGTCTTCCAAATCTGAGAGATCTCATTGTAGCCATTTGCCATTATGCGTCATAATCCAACATTGCTGATAATAGAAAATAATGTATCGACTTTGGTTTATCTGAAATGGGAGGAATCAAGTCTCCCTCGCATTTCATTCCTAGGTACCTAATAATAGATATGGTCGTAATGTTAACTGTTTTTATGATATTTTGACATTTCGCATCAAAGACACAAGCCGCTCGTTGTAAGTCGCGATCATGAATGAAATAAAAGTAAAAACCGAGATCGAAGATCTGATTGATCCTGATTTATATGATGAAGGTGGAGGTGAGAATTTTCCACTTTTGGAAGTCAAAAATGAACTATCGCCACTGCACACTGAACTCTTAATATCCGACTGCAAAATGGAAAACGAGAAAGAAGACAACGACCCGCTGAATGAGAATATTGAGTATTCGAACACTGACAATCAGACGATCAGAAGTCCTTTGGTCATCGTCGCTCACGTGGACCGCTTGAAGAAAGTTCGAATCGAAGACTTAAAGACGTCCTCTAATATGAAAAAACAATCAAATATGGATGTGAAAGGAAAACCACGATATAAAACTTTATCTAATTATGAATGTTTGAGGCAACCGATTACGAGTCCTACAGGAGAAAGACTCTTTCATTGTCCACGCTGCAAATTCACAGCTAGTACGCGATACGTTTTAAAAGTACATATTCAGACTCATGCAGGAGAAAATCTTTATCAATGTCCACACTGTGATTACGCAGCCGCGCGAAAATGTAATTTGAAATGTCATCTTATGACACATACGGGAGAGAGGCCTTATAAATGCCAGCATTGTAAATATGCAACCTCAACTAAATCTTCTTTGACACGACATCTCCAGATACATACAGATGAAAAGCCTTATCAATGCCCCCACTGTGATTACGCAGCCGTACAAAAAATTTCTTTGAAAAAACATCTTTGCACTCATACAGGAGAATATCCTTATCATTGCCAGCATTGTAAATATGCAACCTCATGTAAAACTTCATTAATACGACATATCCAGACTCATACTGGAGAAAAACCTTATCGATGCCCCCACTGTGATTACGCATCCGTGCAAAAACATGCTTTAGAAAGTCATCTTCACAATCATACAGGAGAGAGGCCTTATAAATGCCAGCATTGTAAATTTGCAACCTCAAGTAAATCTTCATTAACACGACATCTCCAGATACATACTGGAGAAAAACCTTATCGATGCACATACTGTGATTATGCAGCCGTGAAAAAAAATTCTTTGGAAAATCATCTTCACACTCATACAGGAGAATATCCTTATCATTGCCAGCATTGTAAATATGCAACCTCAACTAAATCGTCTTTGATACGACATCTCCTAACTCATATTAAAGAAAAATCATTGCAATGCGCTCACTGTAAATATGCGACTAATCAAAAGATTGATTTGGTGAAACATCTTCGACTTCATATGAAAAATAACTTCACTGATGGTTGATGATTGTTATTATTTTATTTCATTATTAATTTATTTCGTTATTATCGTTAGATAATAATTATTTTTATTGTTATTTTGTATTTTTTTAATATATTTATTCTCAAAATATTCTGGGAACACTGAAATGACATTTGGATGGCCTTTTGGAATTGAACTATAACAAAATTTAAGAAAAGTCACTTCGCAACATTTAGAATGTTCAGGTTAAAGTTTCAAATGTTAATATATGTGATTGCAGATCAGAATTTGTTGTAATTATTATGTTAAATCTTTGCTATTGTACAATATAATATAATTTTGTTTTTTATAAAGAGAAAGCGATAACTAAATTGTACTAAATTAAAAGAAATAAACTTGTAAAGTGAGACGAATATATTTTTATTCAACTTCTGACTTGTTACACATCTTTGATTAATCTACAATTAATTTGGTTTCTGACGAAACGCCTAAACTACATATTTTATAAATTCTAGATATGAACTCTTAATCGAAATGAAAACTTGCGTATTTTTTTTTTCAACATGTCTGAAAATTGAAATGTCTCCTGATTAACAGTCTTCCAAATCTGAGAGATCTCATTGTAGCCATTTGCCATTATGCGTCATAATCCAACATTGCTGATAATAGAAAATAATGTATCGACTTTGGTTTATCTGAAATGGGAGGAATCAAGTCTCCCTCGCATTTCATTCCTAGGTACCTAATAATAGATATGGTCGTAATGTTAACTGTTTTTATGATATTTTGACATTTCGCATCAAAGACACAAGCCGCTCGTTGTAAGTCGCGATCATGAATGAAATAAAAGTAAAAACCGAGATCGAAGATCTGATTGATCCTGATTTATATGATGAAGGTGGAGGTGAGAATTTTCCACTTTTGGAAGTCAAAAATGAACTATCGCCGCTGCACACTGAACTCTTAATATCCGACTGCAAAATGGAAAACGAGAAAGAAGACAACGACCCGCTGAATGAGAATATTGAGTATTCGAAAACTGACAGTCAGACGCTCAGAAGTCCTTTGGTCATCGTCGCTCACGTGGACCGCTTGAAGAAAGTTCGAATCGAAGACTTAAAGACGTCCTCTAATATGAAAAAACAATCAAATATGGATGTGAAAGGAAAACCACGATATAAAACTTTATCTAATTATGAATGTTTGAGGCAACCGATTACGAGTCCTACAGGAGAAAGACTCTTTCATTGTCCACGCTGCAAATTCACAGCTAGTACGCGATACGTTTTAAAAGTACATATTCAGACTCATGCAGGAGAAAATCTTTATCAATGTCCACACTGTGATTACGCAGCCGTACAAAAAATTTCTTTGAAAAAACATCTTTGCACTCATACAGGAGAATATCCTTATCATTGCCAGCATTGTAAATATGCAACCTCATGTAAAACTTCATTAATACGACATATCCAGACTCATACTGGAGAAAAACCTTATCGATGCCCCCACTGTGATTACGCATCCGTGCAAAAACATGCTTTAGAAAGTCATCTTCACAATCATACAGGAGAGAGGCCTTATAAATGCCAGCATTGTAAATATGCAACCTCAAGTAAATCTTCATTAATACGACATATCCAGACTCATACTGGAGAAAAACCTTATCGATGCACATACTGTGATTATGCAGCCGTGGAAAAAAAATCTTTGGAAAGTCATCTTCACAATCATACAGGAGAGAGGCCTTATAAATGCCAGCATTGTAAATTTGCAACCTCAAGTAAATCTTCATTAACACGACATCTCCAGATACATACTGGAGAAAAACCTTATCGATGCACATACTGTGATTACGCAGCCGTACAAAAAATTTCTTTGAAAAAACATCTTTGCACTCATACAGGAGAATATCCTTATCATTGCCAGCATTGTAAATATGCAACCTCATGTAAAACTTCATTAATACGACATATCCAGACTCATACTGGAGAAAAACCTTATCGATGCCCCCACTGTGATTACGCATCCGTGCAAAAACATGCTTTAGAAAGTCATCTTCACAATCATACAGGAGAGAGGCCTTATAAATGCCAGCATTGTAAATATGCAACCTCAAGTAAATCTTCATTAATACGACATATCAAGACTCATACTGGAGAAAAATCATTGCAATGCGCTCACTGTAAATATGCGACTAATCAAAAGATTGATTTGGTGAAACATCTTCGACTTCATATGAAAAATAACTTCACTGATGGTTGATGATTGTTATTATTTTATTTCATTATTAATTTATTTCGTTATTATCGTTAGATAATAATTATTTTTATTGTTATTTTGTATTTTTTTAATATATTTATTCTCAAAATATTCTGGGAACACTGAAATGACATTTGGATGGCCTTTTGGAATTGAACTATAACAAAATTTAAGAAAAGTCACTTCGCAACATTTAGAATGTTCAGGTTAAAATTTCAAATGTTAATATATGTGATTGCAGATCAGAATTTGTTGTAATTATTATGTTAAATCTTTGCTATTGTACAATATAATATAATTTTGTTTTTTATGAAGAGAAAGCGATAACTAAATTGTACTAAATTAAAAGAAATAAACTTGTAAAGTGAGACGAATATATTTTTATTTAACTTCTGACTTGTTACACATCTAATTAATTTGGTTTTTGACGAAACGCCTAAACTACGTCAATTTGCCAATATTCGTCATAGTCTACCATTGAAATGGGGGGAATTAAGTCTCCATCATATCTCCACCTAGGTATCTAATAATAGATATGGTCGTAATGTTAACTGTTTTTATGATATTTTGACATTTCGATGCTTCGCATGGCAACACTTTGGCTAACTGTCAGTGAAACGCACGTGTTGTCATGTTGTGTCCGAAGAGAGCTAGAATTGGAGAACCTACCGATGAAGAAGAAAAGTAAAAAAGAACACAATATTTTTTCATTATTTTAGAGTATTTTATATTTCCAAGACCAGATATAAACTTTGCTAAGTCATTAAATGCATTCATTTAAGGCTAGAATGCGTTCGGCACAAATACATAATGAATGTTCAATTTAACAAACTTTAGTCTATCATAAAATTCTAATATTTTTTCAGACTTTCGCGCTTATTATTCACCCACCATGAAGATATTTTAGAACAAGCACAAAGTGATGAAAACGAAGAATGTATCAGTGATAACGAAACACCGCAATACAAACCTGCTTGGAAAGACGGCGACGACGATGAAATAAATGTAGGAAACGCTCTCGATACACAAGGAAGAAAGCTTCCGGATGGCGGAGTCAATAACCGATCCAACAAATACACAGATCTTATAAAACGCAAATACGAATCGTTAGTCGGAACACCGAACTGGGCAAAAATTAAAGAATTCAATGAAGACGGTAGTGATGATGAAATATTACAAACGACTGGCCACATTTCTAGAAGTAAAGCTCCTACACTTCAAAAAGGCTCTCTTCAATTTAAGCTAATGAAGAATTTAAATGTAACAACCGGAAATGAAGGCCCTATTATTCATTCTGTCAAGTTTCATCCGAAATCCACGGTAGCTTTAGTTGCAGGAGAATCCGGCATAGCTTCACTTGTAACAGTTGATGGATACAAAAATGAGAAGCTACATTCTGTTGCATTCAAAAAATTTCCAATATTCTGTGCTAGATTTTCTCCAGACGGTAACGAAGCTTTTATCGGTTCTACAAAAAACTTTTTCTTCGTGTACGATTTAATGAATGCAAAAGCACTTAGAGTACCATTGCCACACGGTATAAACAAGATGAAACAATTTGAAATATCAAACTGTGGCAAATTTCTTGCGATATGTGCGAAATACGGAGAAGTCCATCTATTGTGCGCACGCACCAAAGAACTTTTGAGGACGTTCAAGCTGGAAGGAGACATTCAAGCCATTACATTCAGTCACGATAGCAAAAGTTTATTTGCTCATAGTTCCGTTGGTAGCGTTACTGTTTGGGATATCTCATCGCTGAAAGCTGTCCACAAATGGATAGACGATGGATGTTCAGTAGGTTCGAGTTTGTGCATGAGTCCATGTGGTACTTATTTTGCAGCGGGAAGTCAAGAAGGAATTGTTAATATTTATGAAACTAAGGATGTTTTGGCGTCGAAGTCACCGAAGCCTTTGAAAATACTTACGAATTTGACGACCAAAATAACTTCTATGGCATTCAACCATACTTCTGAGATGCTGGCGTTTTGTTCTTCATACAAGAAAGAATCGATACGAATTGCACACATACCTTCATTTAAAGTGTTCTTCAATTTTCCTGGATTACAAGTGAACACGGGGAATCCGAATTCAGTTGATTTTTCGCCGAATAGTGGATATTTAGGTTTCGGTAGCAATAGAAAATTAGCTTACCTATATCGAATTAATCATTACAAAAATTATTAAGGTTGATAATTAAATTGATTTTATTTTTTCTTTTATACTTATAAACAAATCGAACCATAAGTACAATGTTTCCGAAATAGAATTTGGTATTTCTTATTTCACATACACCATTGTTCTGTTTTCCCAACTCAACATATGTCCTAATGCAATGAAATGTTTTTAAATAAAAAAAATATTTAATTAAACCAGTTTTCAATCTGCATATTAACAGAGTTCTTCTTGATATTCCTCTTGAAAATATTTTCAAATCTATGTTGTAATAATACATATTCAGGCTTTTGATGGATTTTGTGGTTAAAGCAGGTACGAAAAGATGAATAAAAAAAAGTAAATAAGTTACAATCAATTTAATATTTGTCATCAACATTAAAGCTTGGAATAGGTGAATACCTATGTCCACATAAATATAATAAATCATATCAATATACGTATAAGTTCTCTTGAAATTTCTAGCAAATTATCCACTAACAGTATTCGATCATCAGGACATACAAACATACATTTTTTTTATGCCAAAACCATAGTTTTATTTGAAAAATATAAAATCATGCATATTACAAAAACAAATACAGCATTAATAAAAATACTCAACTCAAAAAGTTAACATATCGATCTGAATGTAGCAAAAAATACTTTCAAGGTAATAACAGTTCACAAACTCTAACAATGTAATGTGTGAATTTCATGATACCTCTCATTTGTGATTAACTTACATATTTTTATGGTACAATATACAATCGGAATGTCACATAATTAACAATGAAATGTCTCAAAGTTGCTAAGCATTTTTCACCCAATTTTAGGAAAAACACCTAAAAAAATTTAGTGAGAACGTAAATGAATCAATTGTAAATTGATATGAGAGGCTTCAGCTAAAACAGTGTTAGTTCTTTAACACAAGTATGTAGGCAAACTGACACTTTCTAGCCTAATGAGCACAAAAGAACCTAAAGTTTTATATTACATTATGGTAGAAGACGGTACTTTAAAAATATATCACTAAGAATTAAAATTACATCTTAATTAGTGGCACACTGCACTTTATTGACCCCGCCAGGACCGTCATCATCTTCATCGTAAGCGTTACGATGTGATTGGCGTTGGGATTCTTTTTCAGGATCAATCTCCATCAACATACATTCTTCTGCACATTCCGGAATAGTAACCTTAAAACAGAACGATCATTTTAATTCACTGATATTACAATTAACAAGTAAACATTTTTGAATGAAACATTTACCCTAGGACGTGGAGGCAGGCATTTTTCCAAAATAGCTGCAGTCTCCGGAGAAATCTCACGTGGGAAGTTGACCAAAAATTGAATTATCAACCGTCCCTTTTCGAAGGGGTTTTTATATTGCGGCATTCCTAAAATTTGAAAAATCATTTATAAGGCTCATGTATTTAAAGATAAAAATAATAATATACTTTAAAAGTATAGCAAACCTTCATTGGGAACGCATTTCACATCAGCATGCTTGGTGACTTCTCCAGGAATAGTTGTTAATACTAAATCTCTATCGTCCAGTGTACGTATAAGTTTTTGGAATCCACACAAAGCTTCAACTAATTCAATATCCATCCGCAAAACGAGATCGTTTCCAGAACGTTTATACATCTAAATAATTAGGAAATACTCATTAAAAAATATAACATGTAAAGTAATTTTGGAAACGTGAATATGTACTCACGCTATGTTCCTTTTCATAAAGTACAATCACAATATCACCAGGTTCAAGATCAGGTTCATGATCACCTTCACCGGAGAATACAATCTTCTGTCCATCTTTCATGCCTTTATCTATATGTACTTCTAAAATTTTCCTCGATTTTACAGTTTTTTCACCCTTAAAATTGGACATGTTTTCATTTCATTTAGAGGATTTAAAAGGAAAGTATGATTTAAACGAAAAGTAACAAACCTGGCAAGTCTTACACCTATCCTTGGCATTGATGATCTGGCGTGCTCCCTTACATTCGCCACACACAGTTTGAATCTGTTGGATCATTCCTGGAGCGAGCTGATGAACCTTGAATATCATACCGGAACCTTTACAGACACCGCAGGTTTGAACCGCGCCTTTCTTTCCACCTCTGCCTTCGCATTTCTCACAAATAACATTCTTTTGCAATGCTAATTTTCTCACAGCCCCCTGGATAAAAATAATTTATGAAAATCTTAAAATGTATGAAATAAAAAAAATAAAAAATTGTATTTCTTCTCACTTTATACAATTCTTCTAAAGAAACAGACAATTGATGTATAACATCTTTTCCGCGCCGTTCTCTCCGGCCTCGACTTCCGCCGCCAAATCCTCCGCTGAAGATCATATCGAAGAGATCCATGGGGCTACTGAAACCGCTTCCTTCGACTCCGCCTTCCTTGAGAGCCTGTTCTCCGCCTGATCGCACCCGATTCGATTAAAACACGTCGAGACATTGTCCAAAAACAATTTTTCACAAAAATAAACGAGATTACCTTGATCGTAGATCCTCTTTTTCTCCGGATTAGATAAGACCTCGTAGGCCCGAGAAATCTGCTTGAACCTCTCGCCTTCATTGGGATTTTTGTCCGGATGATACTTTAAAGCTAATTTCCTATAGGCTTTCTTCAATTCGTCCTGTGTGCAGGACGTGCCGACTCCCAAAACGTCGTAATAGGTAGTTTCTTTGACCATTTTGACTATTTATTTCTAGAAATAAAAAACACTAATATTAATTATTTTGTCGAATCGTAATTTTGAATGATTCATCAAAACGGTGATTATTTAGAAATAGATAATATTTTTCAATTATTGCAAGTCATCGGCAAAATCATGAGAAAAATTAGAAGTCAGCGAAATAATTATCGAAAACAATCTCCAGTATTTTCTGAATCGAAAATCTAATTAATATAATATGATAAACGATCAAGGCTGTATTTATTGTTAGATGAGTACGTATTCAAAAATATTTCGTTATAAAGGATTACCAATATCACTCTTTTTTTTTTTAAGTATTTCCCTATTTTTACGTTCACCATTAACATGAGTCGATCCAACCCTCTTATGGAACGGACAAGAGTTTTCAGCTGATGTAAAAAATGCATTTCTCACATAAAAAAAACAGCAAACATAACGATTGGCTAAGATTTTAAATGCACGATTATGACAGTAATCGAATAAGATAGATACGAATACGATTTTGTAAACGGCCTAGTGCGTCGTACGTTTGATTAATTGTCGAAAATTTAAAATTCCCGCGTAAATGCACCCTTACATTTTTTTAAACGCGGAGTTGCCTCAACGAAGCCGAATTGCTACGCGATAGCTCTTTTTTCAAAGCACCCCTACGGAAAATGAATCGTTATGTATGCGGAGCTCGATCGATGTGCGGCCACCGGATACGTCATTATCGACCGCGAACATTATCGATGCGACCGCACACTCGAAATTATCTACGAACGGAGAATATGTAGATTATAAAATTCAAATAATAGCATCGGACGATTACGCGAGAAATATCTAGAAAGTCGGCGCACCTTGTAAATTGAAACGTCCGTAATGCAAAATTATAGCAACGGAGCGGCCCTAGGGTCTTTGGCGAGCGCCATTTTGGACACCACGCGGACCTCGCTCTTTTCGACCGAAGTGTCCCGTACTAAATCGTCGAGGAAACGGAAAGCGACGAAAACGTGGTCTTGAAAAAAAAGTGCGCAAGACACTTCCGCGATCCACGACCGATCGCCATTTTTATGCGATTTACCTTCCAAACGATTCCTAACATGTACCGTAATGCGTGTAGAACGCAAAAAAGATTAGATTTACCACTATAGTATAGGATGGGTTGCAGAAAATGGCAGGATCGAAGCGGCGAACGACGTACACTCTGCTCGGCGAAACGTCGGGAACTGAGCGCGACTGTCACAGAATTCGAGAACGTTCCGAGTTCGGGAACGTTCGGCCAATTTCGATCCGAGCCGAACGATTCTTTCTAGCAATTTTCGCGGCCGCAACGATCGTTTTTCTAACTATGGACTGATTTTATTTTGGACAAAAATTGAACGTTTTTCAATTGATTTGAATTTAAAAAAATGTTCTATTTTAATTATTATTAAATGTACATATTAAATATCTGTTTTATAAATGTTTTGAATTTATGACGACAACTATTTTTAATACTCGATATAAAATTTATTGAATATAATTTTGTTTCGATATTTCATTTGTGATTTGTAAAATTGAATCGAAATTAAATATCTAACTATGTATAATTATTTTTATACCTGTTCGTCAATTAAAAATGTAGACATCTATGTATGGAACAAAGATCTATATCTGAAAAATATATTAAAATGCTTTTATTTAGAGGACTCTCTGTTATTTTTATATTTTTCATTTTCAAATATGTAGGTACCTAACAATAACAAGAAAAACTATACAAGTTTTTCGAATGTAATGATGTAAAAATTATAGACAGACTAATCAATGTTTGCAAGTTTGTTGAAAAATAATGAAATTTTGTCTGTTTCAAGCAAATAACGATAAAGTGTCTATAAAACATTAATGAAATATTAATAGACGTATGGTAGTTGCGTTCAAAGTTCGAACGCAAGTACATACATAAATAACTATCGAACACTATGAATAATTCAATTCATTCTTATCAAACGTTTTGCTTTATATGTAGGTATTTATATCAAAATGCATTATGGCTACTTCGGTATCGATAATTATTTACGAAATTCCTAATTTTTTTTCTTTGTAAGAACCTACTATTCGTCAGGGATTTGCTGTAATCAATTACTTTTTTGAGCTACCTGCTCCAACTCCGCACAGAATATAATAATTTCAATAAGAATCTTATACGAATCTTACTAACAAAACAACTTCGAACTGACGAGACAGAAAAGCGCGAATAACGATCGCTTTATAAACGGCTGAAATATTGAAAATCAAAAAGTTGTCAATATTGAAAACCGCGCTATAGAAAGATCGTAAGCGACGCGCTATAGAAAATCGTGCTATATCGTAGACATATTTTTTTATTCAAAAACGCACACGTCCGAAAACGAGCGCGCCCACGGACGCTGCGGTTCGCGACCGCCGAGCGGCGCTGACGGCGGAAAAGCCGAGACGAGCCGAGCGCGCCCGGAAGCTCCCGACGCCGACGGAGAGGGGGGGACGAGAGGGACGCGAGAGAGGGAAGGGGAGGGGGAGGGGGAGGGGGGTGGCGATCGTCCGCCATACTGCGGGAGCGGCCGCCGCGGCCGGACGTGCGGCCGCTCGCGCGCGCGCCACCGAAAGCGACGCTCGCGCACCGAGATGCCGCCCCGAGGGGCTCCGCCGCGCGACGCCCCCACCACTCGCGGTCAGTATCTCACTTATATCCCGTAATGATCAGTATCCGTTAGATAAGTGTAAGTGCGTCGTCTTTTCGTGCGACGTCAACAAACCGTAGAGCGTGGAGCGTGGAGCGTGGAGCGCTCGCCCCCCGAGGCTGCGCCCCTCGCTATGCGAGTTGCGCAATCGCTTCGATTCGTCGGCCGCGAGTCGATAAGGATCGGCCAAGATGTGTCAGACACGGACGAAAGTTCATTTGTTCTGTTTATGTTTTTTGTGTTGCCGTTGAAATTTGTCAATTTTTATGATGCTCGAATGTCGACCATCTGTCGGTTCGTTTGCAGAAATTTTCGTTGGATTAGGTTAGGTTTTTAATTTTGTGATGCGTTTAATATAGGAAGCTTTCTATGATTGGGTTTGTTTTTGTGGTTCCTGAGTTGAATCTGTTGTGCAATTTGTATGTGTGTTGATGTTGTTTAATCTATTTTGATTTTTTTGTTTTGAGTACGATACATTCGTTAATTGATTGTATGTAAACAACGTAATCTTATGTTGTAAAACTCGTCGAATTTGCACAATTTGTGTGTGAATGTTGCTCATCCTTTCGCAGTTCAAAAGTTTTTTCATTTTTTTTATAGTATTCAAGAAAAGTTTCATCAAAATGATATATTAAAGCTATGACATAGACCAACTCAAATAAGTAGAAATTCGAAATATTCAATCAAATTGAATTTACTCGATCTTTGAATGTTTGTTAGTGAATGTGATATTTCGCCATGAACTAAACTACACACAAATATTTGCTTACTTTCTATTCAAATATGATATTCGACATTTTCCCAAATAAGAATAGTTTCACTCTAACGAATGTCGAATATTTCATTTGTACGACAATGAATTGAAAAAACGATACAAACGCTTTTCTTACTAACTTCAAACACAAATATGTAAATTTCATAATACGTTTCGATGATTCCGTACATTTTCGCACATCGTCTCGCACGCGATAAAAACGAAAGTTAACACGTTCGAAATCGCGCCAACGTTGACATTTCGCATATATACCAACTTGAGAGAAAAAAAAAGAGAATCGAACATAAAAGGTCGTATATTTCGAGTCCAGCTGATTGCGGAGCAGCGGCACACTCCGAACAGCCTTGAGATGTAAATAGTTTGCGGGACGCGGATCCTTTTGTTGCCATAAAGACGACCATAAATCAGGTCGTAAAACGATCATTCCTTCGGCTTTTTTTCCCCCGAAGGATTCCCCGAAGGCCCACCTGTTCGAATCGTATCGATCTGCATTCGCTCATGTGTGATCTTTGTATTTTCCAGAGATGCTCCAGAGCGGATAGTGCGTCCTCTTAGTCGTGTTAAAGCGATGTCCAATAAGGGCGAGCAAGCGGGGCAGCAAGGAGCTGCTCCCATGCAAAACTTACTGCTGTACGTCCCCCCTCATCACACCTCGTCGTCCTCGCAGTCTCCGTCTTCGAGCCAGCAGGGCCAGGGGAACTTGAACGAGCACCAGCACGCGCAGGAGCTCAACCCTGGCCAGATCAGAGCCGTTCCTCCTCGATTGGTGCCCGCCGACACACTCCAAGCTCTCACCATAGTCACCGATAAGAAGGCCAAAGATGAATGCGGAGACAAAGCCATGCAACACGTCCAATACCAAACCCAGCTTCAGAACGGTATCGCGTTGCCCAAAGACGCCATCCATTTGCCAAACGTCATATCCGTGGGAGAGAATCCCAACATGCAAAATCAGTATATCTGCAAGTCGATAGGTGAAATGAATTCGCAAAAGAATTGTATGCCGAACATGATCAACAATACATTTTCGATCGGCATTCACAACCTGCAGCCCGGTCAACGCTTGATTCAACAAAACGAGATGTTTCAATGTGCGCCCAAGCTCGCAGACAAGATGGGAAATGGTAATTTCGCTCAGGGTAACATGTGTGGGAACAACTACGTGGAAATGAATCAGGAGTCTGTCGGTGGCAACGTGATGACCATTTCGCGAAGCGAGTCTGTGCGTTCTGAAACTGGAGAATCTTGTTCTAGCTTGAGTTCCGCAGACAGCCAAAGCGATTGCACTGGAAACATCCTCATATTGCCCGGACAAATGCATCCCACTCTGCACGGTCAACAAATTTTGGGTCAGAATCAAATAGTCCTCAATTCGAATTCAGCCGTATTAAACCAAACTCATGCACCTGGAAACATCGTCATAACGGGCGGCTCCAACGCCATTCTTCCCGGACAAATGGACGCAAACGTCGGCAATGCGAATCAAAACTATCAACTTTTAGACCCAAACCTCGCACAGCAATCCATAGTCAATCAGAGCATCAGCATAGTGAACCATCAGATAATATCGAATCGAGGGGGAAACGCCGAGGGACAGCAGGAAGGAGTGCAGGACCGAGGTCCAGACAACACCGATGGGATGATAAGGCAGGGACTCCCTGTCGGCATGGAAGGAGAGATAGTGATAGTGAACAATATGCCTCACCAATTAGTTCGGACGCCTAACGGCATCATGCTGGGCGTGATGCCTAGCGCCAAACAAAGTGCAGTGGGTTCAGGTGTAAGTGTAGGTGTCGGTGTAGTGAATGGAGTGCAAAATGTGACGAATGTTATGCAGCAGCAACACCAACAGCAGCAGCAGCACCATCAGCAAATGCAACATCAACAGCAGTTGCAATCCCTACAATCTCAAACCCAGCAGGAATCAGTCTCAATAATGGTTCCTCAGGGCTGGAATAGGATTGTAAACGGTAGCAGCGTCGTTTATTTGAGGTGAGAATCTTTAGCAATCAATATGAATATCATTATGCAGATGTTTGTACTTAGCATGTGACTGGTTGCACAATAATAATACACTGTCTAGAAACGTAGGGTGGAAATCGCACGAGCTGAACACGTCTGATCCTCTTTGTCTTCGCGATTAGACCCTTAACCCCTCGAAATTCCAATATCGTGTGATCCATACGAATAGGAATGGAATGCAATACCTTTCAAACGAAATGCATTCTCGTAAATCGTGTACGAGCACAGACAATGATTAAAGCTTTTGATGTTATTCATTATTCACGGATACATAATAACAAGCAACTAGACGATTAAAACACATAAACGACAGTCTGAAATTCAAACTTCAATCAACTAGCTTTACAGAAATTTGATCTGAACATTCAAAATTGCATAGTATTGCAACACCTGTAGATTAAACTCCTCTTCCTAAGTTTACTTCAGGAATAACCCTCATGATTATGATTGTTTCTCAGACTGATTAACCGTTATTAAAAAAATGACCACACACTAGTCCATCATCGTCGACAAACAGTGCATCAATCTGCTTCTGTTAACACACAAACTCAATTAAAGCGATGCTCCCGAAGCTTTCGCAATTGGAGCGAGCGTGGCACGCGTTCAAGTGGATCGGTTTACCCTTTCGTTTGTATGAGATATGTCGTTGATATTATCTAATCGACTCGGCTTAATTATGCGATTCGAATTTTCCAAATGTCAACGGGGAGAACCGGTCGCGTTTTATTGGCTTGATTTCATTTTCTATAATAAGGATTCATACGCGGACCGCTTGTGTTATATGTTTTCGCATTGTGATTTCACGGTCCGCCGTTGGATATATTCAAATTTTCCCCCTGCCAATATAATGGCGATCTTGAGTATCCGCCGATTGATATTTGGCAATAAAGAATTGATTCGAAACGCCTTCATAATAAATATTTAAATGGCGACTAAGCTAATTGACTGTTATTGTATGTTTTTATCGTTCGATGTTGAATCTTGATTTTTTTATGGTCGAAACTAATTTCGATATAGAAACGTACATTTTTCGAATTTCTTATCCTTTTGGATGAACATTTGACAGTGATCGTGATCCACCCCACTGAGAGCGTGGGCTGCTGAGTCGTGCCTGACCATCTCCTGTCATTACAGTTCTCGTCTTATTAACGGACACAGTCTCGAAATTGTGTTTTCCGTCTTTTTTATAGAACAGCACTGTGCGCTGAACGAAATCGTTCAATTAGACCAGTTTGAACGATCTAAGCATTCGGCTGCTGCATCAAAAACGCTCGGTCGAATCGTCAGGGAGACTCGGACAATGTCGTCTGACGGCTATTAGAAGCAAACAGTATTCAAAGTTTGACGTACAAAAGATCGTGCCCCCTTTGACGTTGTATGAAAACGAGATTCGAATTCGATGGGGGAGAGATCAAGGTCCTCTGAAATTATTGGGTACTTCTCCTCTTTTTCTTTTGTGCCTCTCGAAATTTACATTTATCTCTACGTATTTCTGAATAGTGATTCTTTTCATTTTATATTTAATTCATTTCAACAACGAGGAGATTCGGATTCGACTTCTAACCATGCTTTGTGTGCAGAGTTATTCGATTGATATGAATTGAGCGGTTTAGTCTCGTTACTCTCGTTGGCATTCATCGTGTAAACACGTTCGTGAATTGTAAAATTTATTTGTCGCTTAATAAGGGAACTTGATATCGAGATATGAACGATTATTACTGCAGATATTGAATCGCTCTTGCGATATGCACAAATGACTAAATTAACTCAAGTACTTCAAGTAAAACTTTTCAAGTAGCTCTTCTTCACAAAAAGATGATTGTTCTCCTATCTTTCATTTCCACGAAGACATCTTCAAAACCAAATCAATCTTGCAAATATTCACCGAGCCTTCAGCAGACATATAATAAGTACATACAAGCCACGATTTGCGATCCAGCGTCTCGATCGAAGCAATGAAAAGTGGTCCACGCGGTGAGAGCTCGCACAATGGACACGAACGAGAGCATCGGTCTCTCCTCGGAGGAGAAGGTGGAGGCTGGGCGCGGGTCAACGCATCCCGCGCCGGTAATTATAACGCTGCAGCTGTCGGGCAGGTTTGCGGGCCCAAAACGCACAAAAAGAGGGGACCCAACAGCGGCAAAAGCAGCAGCAGCAAGCGGCAAGCGGCGAAGACTGCAACGGCAAGGACCAGTACAACAACCGGCCCGCGACGATAGCGTCAATCACCACGAGGACGGGCGACCTCCGCCGTTGACTGTTTCGGTCGATGTCTGTCTCGATTTGATTTGGATTGTTTTCGGCTTATTGTTATGCTTGGGTGTTGTTAATTAAACATTAATGTTTTTGGTTAGCGACTTTGGGTGTTTAGGTCCGTATCCCACTAGGACATTAGATTCGACATCAACAAGATAGACCTATTTGGTTATATTGATATCTCGTCTGTCTAGAAATAGCTATTCAATATAACTAGATAGGTCTGTTTCATCAATCGATTATGGTGTTCTTAGTAGAATATGTTACCATCAGGATACGTTACCATCTATCCAGCATCGTTTTTCAGACTTAAACTATAAGAGCGAGACAAACTAAGCTGGAGACCTCAGAGATGAACTGAGTTCGTCTTGCTCAATAACTTTCGTCTGGTAAACTTAATCATTTAATTCGAGAAAGATCATTCAAAAGATCACTTAATTCTAAGATTCTACATACTGCGTTAAAGTCACTTATCGAAAAACGACTGCATCAATAAGCATTTTAGTGCTTGTCATTATCTTACCTTTTCCCAAACTTGACTTAAGTTCCGGCCTGATAAAAATATTTTGTATTGACAAAGGCTTGTTAGTGTATGCTTTCGAATTCCGCAGTGGCATTGGACAAACAAAAAAATTATATAAAATTCTGATTTCATAATGATATTAGTCGTTTTCAACGTGATGTGACTAAAAGTGATGGTGAGGATCCGGTATTTGCGACGAACAGGTGTCTGATGCACGAGGTGCATTGATTGTCTGGTCTGTGGTCTTACCTGGTTCAAGGACTTTAGTGTCCACTGAATAATCACAAATGATATAATTTCTCATCTGTAATCTCCTTCTCTTTGATATCTCAATGTAAATGTTGATATTTCGGTTTCATTTGATTCTAATTTGGCTAAATTTTTAAATTCATTTTTTGACCATGATAAGCCAAATGTTGATTCGGATTGTCATCATAGCGTTCCATAATCAATTAAAATGATGCAAATAGCAATGTCGTGTGTTATTATTATTGCTAAACATGAATATCCTCTTTGTCAATGGTTTTTTCCATTTATGTAATGCTATTTCGATTATTTAGCAACGTCCGTTAGCACGAGATCAGTCAAGCATTTCTAGAAATCCGTTTTGCGGTATCGTAATGAATTTTTCATTTAAAAATGTTTTAGTTCTCGGCGTAATTCGAAATAATATTTTTTGACAAATACTGTAGCCACATTTTACAGTCGTGCAAAAAGCGCAAAAACGGTAACTAAAATTTCGATTGGCGCAGCTGCGAAACATGTTTCGTATAATTTAATAGCTATCTGATTAATTAACATGTAACTACATACATTCCTGTTTTATTTTCGGTTAGAAAATTTTTGTGCAAGTTACTTTTGGTTTTTTAAATTTTCATATCGTGCACTTTTTTTAATGTCACAGATATCACATTTCAATAATTAGCATGTAAATCATCTGAAAATATATATTGACTATTTTTCATAAAAAATTCAAGGCTCGTTCATTCAATAACCTGAATTGAGGTTACAGCGGCTATTTGTGAAAATGTGGTGCAACATCAACCGTTCGTATTTCACACTCGACGCTTTATATTTTGCACGCATTTAAAAACGAATCGAAAATATTTATGTATCTCGCTACGAAAATCATTGCAAATGCGATTAAAGCGAACATCGCTGCAAAATCAAATTGTACAAAGTAACAATTTTAAGCAGAAAAATACACAATGCACTTGTGCGGTCCATTCGAAAAAAGAAAAACCATTGTCGAATTACGTATGAAACTAGGATATTGTTAATATAATAGCCGTCTTTAGGAAGTCCATAAAACTTTACAAACTCCACTTGCATAATCTCGACCGATCTATTGTTGGAAGCGTTCTCAAGATAAACCACCCTTTTTTTTCAGTCTACCGAAAAGCAGTCCCTCGAAAAATTTATGGCTTCTGAATGGTTACGTATTTATGACACGGTTTTTCGGGTTCGACTTTCTTCGGTGTTTCGTGCACTGAAATTGCATAGACGCCGCATTGTTCAGATTCGTTACCGTCTTCAGCCGTTACAATGGGATCGACATGCTTCATAATTTATTGCCGTCTCTTTGTGTTAAAATGTCAGGGGTAGGTCTGAAATTCGTATTTTTTTTACGTGGCCAATCCTCTGTTCTTGGGATTTTGCGGGATGTTGATTTTTCAGATAGAAGATACGAAATGCACATGTGGATTCGATCCTATTTCACATTTCCGTGCAATGAAATAGTCTTTTCTATCTTAGCTAATTGATTATTCGACGGCACCACAAAGCGTTATTCGAAAGCTGTATGCAACTTTTTTGAAAAGACTAGTGTCTTTTGTTAATTTTGGCTTCCATTGAATTTTTCTTTTTTGTTCGGAATTTCATCATTCTTTTCCTATCTATTCTTTGCACTTTTAGTTTTTTTCTATTATATTGTAAATTTGCGAAAGATTTAAATAGATTTTTTTTTCACATTGGAATCTTCTAATAAGAGTTTATTGTTCAATAGACTCCGCAGATTCACCTTCTCTCATTGTAGGTCATTCAATTACGACGTTCACGTGTACACAATTATCCGCGAAATAGCTGTTATTTGCAGATCGTTCGCGATTGTCTTTGAATGAAATTATCTGGAATTTTTAAACATTTTAGTATTTAATTCGTTTGGAAATCGTTCTGTTCGACAAATGGTCTCATTTTCTCTTCGGCACTGTCGCAATATATCGAACCAAATGTCAAGATGTCAACGAACGTGTATAGAAAAACGTTCCATTCTATTCTAGTTGTGTATATAGGTACATTGTGAGTAACCATGTGTTCCATTTATCGCGTATCGTTTTTTGAATATTGTGATGTATGCTGAGAGCATCCTATTATTATTTCTCTTTGATCTCGAAGATTCAAAATATCTCGCATGCTTTTTATAGTGTTGTTTCGATGTTTCTGAAGTCAGTTAAATAGAAGAATCGTATATAATCGGTTTATGAATAAAATATAAGAGACAAAGTATGTACACAATAATATAGCATGCGATTTTTTTTCCTTCGAACCGTTTTCTTCATTTCTTTTCATTTTTCTCCCAGTGAGTACATATTTCGTATTGAAGAAAATTCCTATTAAATATCCTATTCTCGCGTGCTTTGAACTTCTTGTATTGCTGAAAGCAGCTTTTCAAAGATAGACAGAAAAGGAATAAAACGCCGCTTACATCTCTCGCAATTTATATATGGTCACTGAAATTCTAGAAATGCGTCTCTCATAAAGTTTATCACAGACTGAATTCACTATTTCCACTAAGCTCTTTATTTTTCATTTAAAACTGTGTGGAAAAACATCGTATAATTGTGATTGGCGTTTGTCATTATGTTTATCTCGTTTGTACATACGATGAAGTTAGTATCGCATTGACATGTACACAAAGTATGTAATTTTAAACAAAGTCGGCGATGCGGGTATGTCATTTTCAATAGAATGTTCCATTGTCGTTAACGAATTTTATTCACTAGGAATTGTCAAAATCATCCGTAAACAAACGGACCCACCCATATGTTTCGAGCCATTTGGTATCGTTCAATTAACTATTTAATTCAAACTTTTTCACTTAAAAATTCGATTAAAACTCAAGCATATTATTCCAGTACATATTATATCACGCCATTTCTCATTAAATTTGGTCCAGAAAAAACAAAACTACGCTCATCCCTCGATTTACACGGTCAGTAAAAAATTACATTTTTTTAAAAAATCATACATATTTTGTGACACTCATCACACAAATGCGTGTGTTGCATCAGATTCAACAAATTAGAGTTAGAATATAGCAACAAGAAGGCGAAATAATAAAATTACAATTATGTAATTATGTATACTTTTAACTCTAAACTTGTTATAACTTTGTCGAACTATTAAATCTATAAAATTATCTTTTCGTACCTCGTTTTACACGATTTCTTGGTACTTATATCCCCCTAATTTACACGAACTTGAAATATCGATTTACGCAAATTTTTATTTTCTTGCACCTATTTTCCGTTTTTGTACGAACTCAGAGTCTCAATTAACGCGATTTCTCCAGGAACCTATCTACCGCGTAAATTGAGGTATTAACATATTACACATTCACCAACACAATCTAGACTAGACAAATTCCACAATCAGATCCAAATTGATACCATTATACATAATATAATATGAATGCGTCTGTTAGCCGTCGCAGAGCGGTTCGTCTTAGCGCTGTCATGTGGAGCGCGCGCACAACGAACCTTCAACTACCCCCACGAAACCCACCCCCTAGGCGCTTTTCCACCCCCCGTCATACGAACGTCCGTTCTTTGTGAACTAATCAATAATTCACCACTGCAGTCATATTGCACCGCGATGAAAGAACCGCCGGCAAGCAAATGAATAGTTTCGCGGCGGGGAATTTCGCATCAAAGGCTCTCTTTCTCCGTCCACTCCTCTCAAACTCTCCACTCTCTATAGCCTTCGCTTTGTCTTCGTCCGATATGGCGAGTACGTACGAAATCTATTTATTGTTATTGCGCGGCCCTAGAGGAGCGTTACTGTTTTTAAATTCTAAGTGCTCTCCGAGTGCTTTTTCCACTCTTTTTATGTTGCGTCGATGGAACGAAACGGGGCAGAGGGCGAGCTTTATTTGCCCGGTAAATAATGGGTTCATTCGAGCTTTAGTTTCAGCGGTTTGATACAGATTTATCTTTTTTTTTTGTGCTATAGTCTGAATCGGATTTGCTTTTCAGCAGTTTCATTAGTATTGGTTATTTTTATATTAGGAATGGTTAACTCCAAAACCAACCCTATAAATGGTACAGTCCATGAGGGCAGAGGTAGCATTTCATCAAATAACTAACACCAGGTTAATCATATAGATTAGTGTTGTAGTCCAGCCAGAAGCGCCGTTCCGACACCTGTTATTGCTGCCGGAACGCGCTCTGGCATGATAATCCACTACACTGCTAATTTTGATAGGTAGAAAACCTAGTCACATGAATCGATTTGCATAAACACACAAACGATCTAAACGTCACCAATACATCAGAATTTCGTTTAAAGAACCGTCTTCAAACATTCTAAACCAGCCGACATTGAATCCGCGATATTCCATTTATCCGATTTGCGGGATGTGCTCGACTCGAGTTCGCGTGTTCCGCTCACCTCGCGCTGTTCACGTGCGAGTTAAAGAGAAATTATTCGCGCTTTTGCGGATGTTTCGGCATTGTTATGCTGCCGAGGAACCTCCTTTCGAGTGCCTCTTCGGAGGAATCGCGCCGTTTTTACTACTGGCTTTCACGCGAGCCGCTCTATCGCCGAAATCTAGCCGCTTTCTTTCAACTCGTCTATTTTCGAGCTCCTTTGATGCCGCGGCACGAAACCGGTAAAAGAAACGCGCGATAACGTTATTGAAACTGGAAAACGTGAAAAGTGCTATCCTCACTTTCGGATACGTGCAGATGCGCAAACGTCTATGTATTCGGTCGGAACTAAACATCGAGCTTTTATAACTCTCTGGTGGGCCGTGGGAAGATGGTTTCCCGATCCACCAATTGGTTAAAATAATTGATTAGGAAAATAATTTTTACTAACGTTTCATGTTTCCTAACAACAATATTGACCTAGTGTCCTCATTTTCCGCCTTTAGAGTTTTTCGTAAGTTTGCTAAAAAAGTGAGCAAACGAAGAAACGTTCTATCACAATGCGAATCCTCAGATTCCTTGGCACTCCGCATGCTCCCTGGAAAGCTGTCCTAAAATTGTTTTCAAGATACATTCCTTCAAATCTGAACTTTGTTCCAAGCAGATTTAATAAGAATCGATTGGTCAATACTCATCGTTGCTAACATCGTCCTCGAATCAATCTCATAAAAAAAAAATCGACGCCATAAATTATAAAAATATCGATTGCGAACTCGAAGCGATTCTGCAACGAGTCCTAATGAATATTCATTCTATAGACTCCCCTATGCGCAATAGACGAGAAAGAAAACCGCCGTGACCCATTTGTGCTCGAAACTATCTCGTCATCCACTTAATTTACCTCCCGAGCCCAAAACGAGGGTAATTGACTTAGGATTAATTGCGTACGCCCTATACATACCCTCCCCATACAAGCTTTTGCGTTATGCGCGTAATTCAATCGTGAAATACGACCGCCGCTTTACGATTCTGCGTTTTCCCGTCGTTATTCGCGAATTAATAACGCCTAGATATGTTTATGACCGATGCAAGCGTAATTGTCTCTCCGTGGGGTGGTAGCTGCTTGCTTGCTTGTGATTGGGTCTTTTTGTTGATATGTCGATTGTGCTGTTTTCGTGTTGAATATCTAAATTGGAATTTGGTTCATCGTATTAATTTGTGTTGATTAATCACCTTATGTGAAACTTTGTAGCTCTAGTTTATGATTAACTCTTCTTTGCCTAATCGAATCTCGATTTGAAGTTGTTTTAAATGAAATTATTTTAATGTACACTGATTAGAATTAAATCCTGTCCACATGACAGGTGTTTTACTCGCGTTTTAATTGAGTACACTATCGGTGACCGATAGATCATGCCTTCGACAGTTTTACAGCTACCGATCGCCCATTGTATGCACCAAGTTTCCTATCGATATTTGTGTAAAACGTATGTCATGTAGACAGAACCTAAACATTTTTGTGTGAATATTCATTATTGATTAACTCAATTTAATACGCATTTTGTTCTTACTTGAATTTCATTGATATCTTATCAGTTTAACAATTTATCTTAATCTATCGAATTTTAAACTGTACAGTTCTAAAGGAAAATTCCGTTATCGTAAATCGCTCGAAACGAGAACAAACAAAAAGCAAACAACATATTGACCCTTCGGAAAACACACATCGGATTCATTTTCTTTGTCCATCGGAGAGCGGCCATTCGATACGCGATCGGTCGTAATCGCTGATTGAAAACCCTTTATCTGAAGGAAAACGAGCACGTATACAGCCTTCGCAGTCGGATTTAAACGGTAGTTTTTCCCGGGCTTCGTCAAAGGCGCCCTCTTTTTATTTTCGCCCGAAAGGTCCACCGATAGCCGTCGTCAAAAGCAATTACCGGAGGGGCGCCCATTACGGGATCTCGTACAATTTTAATTCAACTTCAATTACGGCCGACGGCGTTCCCGTTCCGTAATTGAATCTGGCACCAATTTGAATTTCCCATTTTGCCGCGCCTTCGGAGGAGCGTTGCCATGGTTTGTTCGCTTGTACTGTAGTAATCCGTTATCTGCCGCTCGGACGCACTTGTGAGGACCTGGGCATATAACCTGGCGACTATTCGTCAAGAGACTCGGTTGTCTTCTCTAGGGAGTTTGATGGTCTTGTTGTGTTTTTAGATTGGCTGGGTGCGAATTGGATGGGAGGGTTTTTAAGTGGATCTCGTTTAAGTTTTTGGTGGTGTAAGGATATCGGATTTTATTTGAAGATGTCGATCTTTTTGTTGAGATGTGTTGTTTTATAAATAATGTCAGTGATGAAAAGTTGTTAATTGGGTCGAATCTGATATCGATACTCTTGTCGTCTTGTAATGTTTTCAGGTTGTTTGGGTGCGAATTGGCTGGGAGCGATTTTTAAGTGAATCTCGTTTACATTCTGGTGGTATTAGGCTGATCGGATTTTCTTTGAAGATGTCGATCTTTTTGTTGTGCTTTGTTGTTTTTGTTATAAACATTGTTTATCAGTGACCGAAGTGATGATGATTTATATATTGGCCTAGATAGATCTTTGAAAATAAGGGATGAATCTTTTGAGGATCTAGTCACACTGAAAATGGTTCCTGAATTCCAAAGACACTTCACTGCCCCGATCCTGGCGTAAGTGTGAGGTTGATCCAACTATGTAGATTAGATTAATTCACTAAGAAAACCCTTCTTCACCGCTCCAGTTTTACCCCTTTCGAGAATTTATGTAACCTAACCTTACATAATCTAAGCAGGAAAATATTAAACCTAATCTAACCTAACATGGAAAAAATCAAAATGAAATCGAAAACACGCATATTAGATCCTGACTGCGCATTTCGATAATGATCTGTCAATTCCCGAATCGTTACATTGCGCTTTGACCGTAACATATACAAATTGATACTCAACAAATATCTATCCTAATTGATTTAGTCATTATAATTTCCAAATCACCATTGCTATATATTTTCACTATCATTATATCAATATCAGAAATATACTTAATTAGTCTCAAAACTTAACATTCCTACTCACATTTCAACGATCTTAAAACTCAATTCAAATGAAAAATTAAGACAAATTAAAGGTTTCATCCCAAAGACGATCAGTCAGAAACGAAGGCCCTTCCAAAGGTCTGATGAGCAATGGGATTTTACGAGTTGGCTCGTTCGCGTATTCGGCACCGCTTCCGCATAATCGACTCAGGGCGACTTTGATCTCTCGATAAAATATTTACGATTCGACAATAAAACCGAGGTATTCGGTCGAGTTCCTCTCGGCGATCTTCACTCCGGAAGATCTCCGGTTTTATGTTCCGGACTCGCTCTTTGTTCCTTGGATCGTGAACTCTTCGCTTTCGGTGAATAATTGAACGTGCGTGTCTAAAAATGAGGCTCTTCTTCGATCGTCTACGTTCGACTGTGGAATTGTGTCAGTTTAGATTTGATGGTTTTTTTTTATGGTTTGTAACAGTTGACCGATGTCGTGCAAGAACATGTGATATTAATCCATTGTCTTTTTAATGACCTCATCTAATGATCTGCTGTTTTTTATTCGACGTCAGAATAGAATTGAGTTATTATTTCTACGATGAAAAAATGCAAACGGATAATTGCATCACTTGCGTCATCGCTTGTTTAGATAACGAACGAATGAATTATTTTTAATAATCGATTTCACAAAATCTGTTGTGCAACACGATGATTCACATCGGATCGACACGAAGCGAAATTTAGATCGCACGATCCTCAACATAACACATCACGAAAATCGAATTAATTTTTAGAATTTAACACACACATGACGTCTGAAAAGGCCAATGGGTACAAGTGACATTTTCGTCGAAATTGAGTTATGTACAGAAATCTCTAAAAGGATATAAACGAACTTGTAACGTGTGCCGAGATATAGCATCAAATCACTCGAACTCCTCCTAATACATCTAGGTACATGTTCATCTTTGAACGCTATTTTCTCGAAATCACTTGTATTCCTTGGCTTTTTCAGTAAGTTCATCACAATAATTATCCCACATATAGATTTCTCAACCTTCCCCCGATTCTAGGAACAAAAGTCACCCGATGCACTATTCCGCCTCCCCGTCGATTTATGCGATCGTTAACGTCTCGATATCGACGCTTGATTGATTTACGAACACAGCTCTAATTTACGTTTACGTTTTACGCCGATTCCGAACCAGCACTACACACATAGACATACCCATACTAATTCCCACTACACACCGTAATTCAATCTATCGGCCTTAATTAAATTTCGGCCGCGGCCGAACACTAATTTGACTATGAATCCGGCGTACGTAATGAACATTAAATATGGCCGGGAACATGCATCCGAAACGCGTTTTCGGATACGTACTCCGCATCTTCGGGATCCTCGTGCGTTTGCATATTCATGAAGCGGTCGCAGTAATTGCTGTCGCTGCTGCTACCTTTCGATGCCGCGCTGCTCTTTCGCGGCCTTTAATCGGGATCGCGTAGCGTTTTCGACTTGATGGATTCGCAGGGATGAGTTTTTAGGGTGCGTGAGGATTTCGGGGGTGCTTTGTTAATTGTGTATTCAGTATACTGATTGTTTATTTAAATATACTAGCGATCGGCACGTTGAATATATCAACGCAGTTTTGGAGCGTTACACGGACAACACACAGATTAGCGCTGTTATAGTTACAAGATTTATCGTATCTAACTATATAATAGCGATTATTCTGTGAGTATGTGTGGCTGTGTGTGTCCATGTAACGCTCCAAAACTGCGCGTTGATCACTATTAGTGAGATAAACATAAAGAGAAGTTCGCGAGATTTAGGTATTCATTTAGGTCCCTCCCTAGTTTTCGCTTACGATCAAAAACAAACTTGTTTCTATTGTTCATATGAATATAAAACCTCTTTTCGACGAACTTGGCGGAATCGTAAGCCAAATCATATAATTTTGTATATTTCTGTATGTCATTTCGTTTAAGATTTCTTCAATTATTTGAGTATATGCTTGCGATTTTTGATGTTTCGATTTTTATGGCAATAACTATGTCAGTAACTCAATCTATTTTGCAGTTGATAATTTTATGTCAATCTATATTTTATTAAATATCTAAAGAGCGAATATTACATAAATTGTCTATTATTGTGTTTTTAAATATTATGCGTCACTGACAGACTGTATTAGTGGACCTCTGATAAGCTACTGAAATTGAGGACAATGTTCTCAAGAATTGTATAATAATGTTTATTTATAGTCTACGGTTGTTTTTACTTGAAATGAATTTAATACAATCTTATGATTAATTCAATAGAACATTTTGTTCCACATATTTAAGCCCTATTTTCTAGTAAGGGACGACGTGACGTCAAAATAACTCAATGCTGTTTTAAAAAAAAGTAATTTGTAACCAATAATTTGTCATACAGTTTATTTTTTTAAGTCCTGAAAATTACTTAATTTTCATGTCACGCACGCACAAACTCAATCATTATTATACTGTCTAATGTCCATTTTATTTACCGGTTGAATGAAACGTACTCGTACAAACACACTCGTTAAAGTTTACCCACCGCCTATAAGATAATCTAAACACATATCCATTACACTGTCCGGTTTAACTGAATTCAAAATTTCGAATGTTTATTTTTTCGAATGCAATCCTCTAGTCGTTACGCCATCATTTAATCTTCTAGGCTCTGTGCGTGCACCATACGAAATCGGATACGTTTATACACGAACAATAAAACAATGCCGTGTCTTGTTGTGCTATGATTTAAGCGCTTATATGTCATGTTGAATTTCCACTAATTTGTTTCTGTACATACGAGTCTTGTGTCTCGACTTTAAGAACCGGTTGGCGTCCACTCACATGATCGCAACCAAAATGCTTTGTGCTTTGAGCCGTTACAACTTTATTATACGTTGTTCAACCGTGAACGATTCCGAGATTAATTCTTTGTATTCCTCGATATGTGTGTTTTCAGTACATAACGCAATTCATACTAAATCGTAGGAAATGCATTCACCTTTCAGGCGGGCGGTTTAATTAAAGCGACCGAACCGAATATCCCACTTTCTAAAGATAAATGCGAATCGTTCCCGTCGCATTTGTATGCACTTTCAATTACCGGCAGAACGTGGCTCGCCAACACAGCACCAATTTAATTTGACATTTCGTTGCAATCGAACAAAGCGCCCAGTTTCCGCACAACCGACGTTCGCCGCATCTGCGAAAGCACCATTCTCCGATTTAAGCGAAAGCACCATCGTTTGCCTTATTCTGAAAGCAAATCGCCAATATCCTAGATACACACGCGAAAAGACCTCACTATGACCACGTTCACACGAACTGTGTATCGTGTACATATAGTCTAGTATTCGTACACTTTCGGTGTATAAATATCCCAGTAATTGCACGTGGAGCATGTTAATATAGCCACATCTATCAATTGACGACTGAAAAGATCATGGTGTATAAGTGACATTTTTGCCGAAATTGTGTTATGTACATGAATCGCTTCTATGTTTATATGTATTTATACATGTATTTGGTGACAAATGGACATAAGCGAATTTGGAATGTGTGCCGAGATTTATCTTCAAATCACTCGATCTCCTCTTAATACGTGTAGTTACATGCTTAAATTTGAGTGCGCTTTTCTCAAAATCACCGCAGTCACTTGTACCATAATTAATCAATGAAGAGTAACGACATGTGATTTTCGTTAGAATCTGACAGGGTATGAACACTTACAATGAATACAAATGTTTATACTGCTATCAGTTGGCTTATCAATCCTGCTCTATCTTTTGATGTCCCATCTATCAAATCGACTTTATTATTCGACAGGCTAATTCACAATACGGACAGAAGAGTCATATGAACATTAGACAGTCAACATAACCAATATGAGTCCAATCATTATTCCAATTAACTATCTACTGTCTGAAGCCTGAATAGACCATTTTTAACAGAAATTAAAGAATATAAGAATATAAAGCTCACACGAATCCAGTCTAAAACAGCTTCCTTTCCGGCAAATCGTCGAATGTAGGAACTCCGGTCGGACCGGTATTGTGGTCGCCCGCTATTGACCGTCGTTAACACCTCGTGAAAGTGCACGGACGTGTCACGGTCGTAGGTCGGACGGCGCGTCCGACACGTGGGAATCTCCACTTGTCTGGCTTTCTCCTCCGGTCGATTGTCCGATGATCCGATCCGTCCATTGTTCGAGATGCGGTTTCCGCTTCCAGATTCCGGTTGCGTCGATGACGGTTCGTATGCTCCGAATTTTCGTAACGAGTTTGGAAATAGATAAGAGACTGTTTGCGTTCGTCGGGTGCATTGCCCTCGTCTAGCACGTGCGTTGCCATTTTCGGTCGTGTCTAACTTTTTTATCTTGTATTCGTAATTGAACGCGTATTAGCCATATGTGCAAAAGTTTCGACAAGTGAGTCAATGATGAATTACTAGTAATGTACCTATTTAAGAAAAAAATCGATATGATCGAAAGTCTACTTTTGTTATATTATACAGATAATTTCTACCCTATTATACACAATTATCATTCATTATATAGTGAAGACAATTCATCATTAGGCAAATTACTCTTAAAAGTAAATTAATGCACATAGGTGTCACTAAATAGTTCGAATATAATCGAAATATATGAAAGGTGTAGGTGATGATCATTTGCAGAGCAGATTTAAAGCGTTGAATTAACACTTTTTTCGAATCAAATGAATCCAAACATTCGAAGGACTCTCCATATCAATTTTATCAATTAAGAAAAACGACATGTGACTCTCGCCAAGATAGGACCCGAACTCACGCATCCTATGCATGCTGAATCGACACGAGCATGTCATATTGAAATATCAACTTTTCAACATCGACACTCATGATTGATGCTCTCGGTTTGCCAAACCGACGCATCGCCTGCGGTTTCCTTTGTATTTTCATCGTTTGTGGGAGCAATTTCGTATTTGACTCTTTTCTAAAGCTCGCAAGAATTCGTTTTGCACACCTTGCAAACACAATGCAGTCACGCAATCGATTCTCGTATCGGACGTCGGACTAATTGGTGAATTAATCCGTCCCCCTTTGCCTCTGAACTGGTCTGTTGGGACGAGCTATCGAGCATTCCTCTCGCCTCCGATGCATTTTGTGCTTTTCATATATTTTTTTTCAATCCACTTGTCTAACGTTTATTGAGGAAAGTTTACCTTTCTGGTTGTTTGTTTGGATTCGGTCTCGACCGCTGCCGAGTCGAGTGGAGTCGAACTTTGCACGAGTGTCCATTGATACTCTGGAATACAAACAAGTTTTTAGCATATTTTGACGTTTTTGCCATGTTTCGAGTATGCATATTGAATTACACAATCTTCAATACGATTGCGTAACAAATAGTGGAACTCTGCCATACTTACACAATCCGTTTCAGAATATATGCAGTACGTATGGCGAAGCATTTTTCCCATAAATTATATCGTGAATCGAATTAATCCATTCTAAACTCACCTGTGATATAAAATTATCACGATTTGACTGATTTCGTCATGTTGTACTGATTATGATTTGTCAAAAAAGTTCTATGTCAAGCTTCGAACGAGTTCCTTGTTTGAGTATTCAATTGTTATCATAATTTTTTTGGACCCTAGCTGCACTGTTTTCGATAAAAATTAGTCCGAATAGCGATGCATTGTACAAATATAGAATCATTCTTCTCCATCCAAAATAGTACGTATGACAAGACGAATGGATACCTGAGTTTCACACCATTTCCCTTTAACCCTATAAAGTTCATATACATGATTCGACTAGTTTTCGCTCACCGAAATCGACTCGAATCTCCCCCCATTGTCTCGCTTCATAAATATACAGAAGCACAAGTAACGTTGTCTTCCATTGATCGAACGAGCTAAGTTCGTTTGGCGAATACATCACGGGCGCACAACGAAAGGCAACGCCCGCCTAGGCCCGTCCAAGCGTTTAATTGAATCCGCGTCGAACGCCGCTAATTCCATTAGTAAGCCCTGTGTCGGCCTCTCTCGAATATACAGGAATTAATTCTGCATCCGATGGTGTTGCCGAAAGCTCCTATGTACATGGTGTTCCCGTTAAAATTCGCCAATTTATGCCGGATTTGCGTCCGACTTCACTCTATTTGAGCGGTGATTATGCGATGTTAATTGATTTGTGTAATCGCACAGAGATGGGAGATGATTGTGAAAAATTTGATGTTTTTGAATATTTACATCACGAGGGAAGCCCACCATCCCGCCTTTTAACTGCGCCCAACTCTATGTCAGCTTTTTAGGCTGGTCTAGTTGGGTATTAGCAAAACTAGGCAAAACTACGGCCGCCTTTCTGAGAGGGACAGAGATTGCTGTATAGTTGTATAAGTGTGTCTCTTTCGTTATTTTCTGTCCTATTCGGTTCGATTGCAATGCTAATAGAACCTTAGTCTTGATAGTGATACTTGTAGGTACACTTTTTTCTTCACCTGTACATGAAATATGTTATTGCAATTGCTATTAAAGCTTAGTCGACATGTCTCGAACTTCAAGTACACCAAATTAAGAAACGTTGGTTTAATCGATAAAAAAAGCAGTATTTTCCCCAGTTTTTCCTATCATTTCTAATTCAATCTAATTGGAATTAAAAAGATAAGTGAGGTATATATGTTACTCCTGTCAAGTCAAATTGATTTACCGGCTCTAAATTAAGTCTTTGTGTGAAATGAGTTGTTAAAATACCCAAGAATTACATACAATTAACATAAGAATATTCATTATAAATGTAAGAAATAAATGTTACAGATATTAACCTAAATAGCTACGTGTGAATATCATAAAAGCACCTCAAATAGTTTAAAGATATCTTTCGTGAATACGATGTCGTCTCTTGTTTGTACTCTCATTCTGGTAGTGTTTGCTCTCGTGTGTTTGCCCTAACCGCGCGTGGCACGTACGTTAACAAAATAACCCCTTTCGGATTGTAAATATCCATGCATATTTATACGAATTAGGATCGGATGTTTCTTTTTTCGTGTACATACATATGTGTACCTCTGTTATAGACTATGTGGCGCAGTCAGTCGTGCACCTGACTCGCCGGTTAATAATTCAATCTGTTGGGAAAGCGAGCGAGTCTCGAAACCTCGGTCCGTAATAAATTAGAGAAATCGTGAACATAAAATGTCATTAAAAAAATATGTACGTGTGTGAGGTGAGACAGAGCCGGGCCTCGGTAATCATTTTAGAAAGTGATCTCCGACATCGGCTCGGATGTTGTTCCGTTACGTGGCGGACTCGTAAACTTTTCAGTTTATTGACGCTTTACGCTTCGCTTCGAATAAAATCATAAAACATAATAATGCTATATTCACACTATACTATAATTTAGCTATTTGCTACATAGAAAAATTGTACTATGATCAAGGAGACATAGTGAGTTCTGCATTTTGTGCAATTGCTCAAATTTTACTCTACTAAAATCATGTGATGAATCCTAGCGTACAATTTATGTCTTTGCACTCGCTGTGTTTATTTTCATTCCACGATACAATGTTACATTTTCAATGCACATCTCATACGAAATTTTTTACTTATTCCACGTACACATCTCCGTGTCAAATTAGAAACGTCATTCGAGCGAACAGTTTGACACACGGTTGCCGGCATCATCGACCGCTCGAGTGACAGACGAATAACATACCGGAAGACTTCTAGCGTTTGACAGACAATCGGTAGAAATCCACGGAGCAGGTGGGCAGTGAGGTCTATCTATCTGTCTGTCTCTGGAATAGATAGATAGATAGACAATCTTCTTCCGAGAGACGCGCTCGTGTTTGTTTTACTCGGTCGATCGTCGACTGGGAAAGAGAGAAGACCAGTCACTTCTGACAGATCACGAAACTCTCATAATATAGCCGAACGTAAACATTTCGCTGCTTCGGAAAGAAGCAACGAGTCATCTGTCAAACGAGCGCTCTTCTCACGAAAGCACGATTTTTATTTGGTAACTGAAAGAGTTCACTATGATTTTGTGGAATTTAGATCTAGAATTGCTCATGATTTTTGATTATCTCTTGTTGATTCAGATGAATTTATATAATCATTTACATAAGGAGTTGAATCTAATTTCTACCTGGCACTGTTTTATAAAATTTCCGCATGCCCTCTGGAAAGCTATCCTTTGCGATAGCTTTTGTAATGATTTAATGTAGAGTTACCCGTGAACGTAAATGTGGAGCCCGTAGTTTCGCCTAGTTCTGCTCTTATCCAACTAGGCCGGCCTAACAAGCTGACATAGAGTTGAGGTGCAGTTAAAAGGCGGAATGGTGGGCTTCCCTCGTAATGTATGTATTATAAAACTATCAGAGGACATATTAAAATCTTAAATATGGCAGTCTACTTGGTCTTCCATTAGACCTTGCGATGCCCCGACTAGTCACTGCTAGTTTTAATATAATATATCTCGATGTAAATTGAATCAGAATTCAATCGTTTTCAGTTAAGCAGACAGGAATGCCATTTCGTTTGTAGAATTCGTACTTTCGATTTCGCGTGTAATCCAGCTTTTCCAACAAACATATATGACGATATAAGCTCTGTGTTCCTCGCAAATTTATTCCGGGTTGTGAGCACGCGCGTCATTAGTCGCAAACCCTTTGTTTTTACGATACCCTTTTATTTTGCGAGCCCCGTTCGGTTGCAATCGATCTGCATATAAAAGCTGTACGGTTCAATGGCGTTTCCCGAATCCTTTGTGCTCTCTCTCCTATTGCATTTTGTCGCTTCAAATCATCTGGCATTTATTAGCGTTCGTATTACCCTAATATGAGTCTCGCTGCCATAAAATCCCTTTATTCTGCATCCCGATTTTATGTATCAGTTTATTTTTTCAATCGACTAATGAAAATGCTTCGTTCAATATTTACGTTATTCGATCGTGCTAAATCATCCGTCAAAGAAAACATACAAGTTCTCCACATATCCACGACCCTAGACTTCCTCGGTCACACACGGCGTTGTTCACACAAAACGACAATATTGACATTACTTTCGACTTACACACCTCGTAATCCCTATAAATGAATGAATGAAGCGTGTTTTCGCAATTTCGAACGGATTATTCGACTCGATTGCGCAATATTTGCACAACTCGAAGCTAGTTTTATACACTTTCTGTTGTGTCTGAGTTGTTGAAATGTTATTGTTATTGTTCCAGTCCGAGCGGTGCTGCTTTGTGTTCGCTGGATCAGGTGCGAGAGTACCTGCAAGCAGCGGGCACTTGTAAATGCGGTCTCGATTGTCCAGTGAGACCGGAATGCACCTTCAACTTCGACCCGAAGGTAAGAATCTTATTTTATCTTGGTACTACAGTCCGATTTCGACCATGGGTTATTTTGGTTAGGGCTAGTTAGAATGGCATAGTCCATAATGGCAAAAATGACAAGTCAATAGTTTCGTCATGTAGCTCACATCAGGTGAGACAGAGAGATAGGTAGAAGCTCTGGTTGCCGATAGATGACGATCGAATCTATTGGGATTAACACAATGGCAAAACACAGTCTCAGTTCTGAGACGTCATAAAAGCAAGAAGCAATCCAATCAATTATTTGTTTGCGAGTGCGAGCTACAAGTCTCAAAAGTTCTCAGACGTTCTCACTTCTCTCGCACAAAGAATTGAATGGTCGTTGATCTCTTTCTTTTATGACGTCTCAGAACTTATATGACCGAATGTTTTGCCTTATAATTGCAACGAAGCCAGGATTATATTTCAATAAAAATCTCATTTATAATTAAAAAATATTCCCCCCAGACTAAAATTTAATATTCGAACATCGATTGATCAATTCCATTCGCGTCGTTTGATCGCGTTACGCACGAAGCGAAAATTAGTGGGTCGCACCGACCAAAGCAGTCGGTGCGAAGGGTGCTCTAGAACAAAAAAAAAATGGAAAAAGCAAAAAATAAAAAACGCGAAGGGTGAATTAGCGAGCACCCCTTACTTACCTTCCTTTCAATCCTGCGTCAACTCGACTTCGCCGGTGACTCAGACGGGTAAACACTCTCGCTACGAGCGAAGAGGGGTGCTTCAGAATCTCCCCGAAAGCGACTCGACAGATTCTAGAATCGCAAATTAAAAGAATCCGATTTAATAATCGCGTCTACTGCAAGCAAGCAGTTCGACTCGATGAAGCAATCGCGCTCAGTGTACCTATTACGAAATCGCGTGACTGCACGATGCGCCCGGGTCACACAAACACAAAAATACCACCTCAGTATACGTACGCTTTTCTTCATATTGATTTATTTTTCGAGAACGCACACACGAAGAAAGGGAACTCGGCGTAAAGTCGGTCGTATCGTATGTGTGATGTAAGTAAGTAACGAGCGGCAATTGTGCGCAATTAGCCTCTCTCGTTTTGCACGACGTTGCGTCGGTGCAACCCTTTTTCTTCCGATTGTTGTTCGAGGGTAAGTGGCGCTTGCGTACACTTGTGCTCGATAAGCTCGTGCAATTGATCGATCGGTGTGCTCGTTTTCGTCGAGGTGTAAGAATTCGATGGATTGGTGTGAATTGTTGCGTTCGAGAAGTGAGTTGTTTCGTTTTACACGTTGGATTTCGAGTGAAATTGGTCTGGATGCTGGGGTGGGAATGTAGGACAGTGATTGTGAAGGAAATTGTGTTTTGGGATGTGATGATGAATTTGGGAATGGAAATGAAGTCATTGATTTTTTAGAAACATTCGGCGAATGTGAAAGGATGATATAGATCTGCCAGCACAATTGCATATGCAGTCATCCCTCGTTTAACACTGTTACTTCACACGGTTTTTTCAATACGTTTGTGATTTTTTTTTTTCGGAAAAAAAATATCACACGTGTATTTAAATAACCGTGTGAAGTAATCGCGTTAAACGGGGGATGTATAAGTGTCTTTAGGTTGATTATGTTTTTCACGTGCGATTGATTTGTTTGATGATCAAATTGCTAATTTTCCCTAACCTTGACACAGCTTGTTTGTATTCAGCAGAATCGTCATAATTACGATTAATATCAGCAAAATAAATCACATGCGTGACTGCGCTTCCGCGATCGTTCAGAAGAATGGTCATTTACGTGTCCGCGATACAAATTCAACTAATCAAATTTGTACATGAATCACATATCAAAACATTTTTAAAACCATCCGTTTGCACAAACAATCACTTAAAACCACCGTTTTGCCGAATCGGCTCGAAGCAGAGATCCACCGCAGTTTCGTTGCAGTCTAAAGTCTCCCTTCTTTTCATTGTTGTCTTATTTGATGAAGCGAGCCCCGTTTGAATATTAAAATGCGCCTAGTATGCCACCCCAAAACATTTATGTTGTTATGAGGAGGGTTCGAAAGTTTTGCCCATCGATACTCCTTTTGCACAGGTAAAAGCATTCGCTGACCCAAATTCTGTCCGGAAAGAAGTCGAGAGCTTCATTTGCATCCGAGCCATTAG
The DNA here is from genome assembly GCA_024721215.1 of Cheumatopsyche charites. Lineage (NCBI taxonomy): Eukaryota > Metazoa > Arthropoda > Insecta > Trichoptera > Hydropsychidae > Cheumatopsyche > Cheumatopsyche charites. The sequence goes on from CM045583.1 coordinate 3,740,973, forward strand.
CGAAGGCGTCGGCGAAAGAAGCTCCCCCCATTTACTTAATGAAATTTTCCTTTATTCCCGGGTATGCAAAGAACGCCTAAATGAACGTAATTAAAGCAGCCCGCGAAACTGGTTAAGGTATCCTTCTCTCGTACCACTATTGCTCGAGAATATGCAAATGCGAGTTATTATTTAACCTTTTGTTCGGACGAGACGCTCTCGCCCTCCCTTTCGCTTCGCACACTCATTGTTCGTCTTTGGAAAGAAAAAAATTGTACTCTTCGTGTATCAACTATTTACATATGTAATATTGCTTTTAGAATATTTTTACATATGTGCGACCGTGACCTCTTTTCAATGCTTGATGAATATCTTCGATTTTTTCGCTCTTTCTCAAAGGGGGCTCTATCGAAGCCGTCTAGACGGGCTTATAATGTCATCGTCCTCGAAAAGATTCGCGAACTTTTGCAGTTTCGTCTAGAGTGGTGCTGTTTATATTTAGAAATACTTTCACAAGGTCTGGGATAACACCGTGCACGATTATGGGAAAATTCATTTTTTCTTTTCCAACAAAAAAAGACACCTTTCATTTCAGTTTTATTCATTCGGTAAATCTTCCTGCATTCACTGCGATTAGTATAAATTGCACAATTTTTCAAATATAAAGTACCACACAGAGAGTGAAAGAGAGGTGTCTGAACTTTTGCCTTTTGCGAATGTCATTTTCTGAGTTGTGTCCCTGGATAGCTTATACGTATGTATCGAGATCAAACGGATCGACAGTCAGACTTGACTTTCGAAAAGGTCGATCTCCGAATTAACGTTGCGTTAGCGTTCTCTTTATGTTTGAACTAATATAAAAGTACATTTATCTCTGACACTGCTATAAACGTCTAAAAAGAAAATCTCTTAATCTCGAACGGCGCACGAAGCACGCTCGAATTCACTTAAAACTTACGACCGAAATATATCATACATACGCCATTCGTATTCTATTCAATCGGCTCTATCTCTCGTGCATAATCAAATTTGACTTTGCGATGTATAAAATAGTCTATACAATGTTTGCACTAGCTATGGACACTAACGAAAATTGCAACTCCGTTTGAACAGCCGCAACTTTGTGCACACCTTTCCGCCAATATTGATTTCCCATTCAGGATACGGGCTTACACAAAGTCACAAATGAAAAGCTTTCGCAGATGGTGAAACGTATACATATATTCGATGTTTCGTCAGAATACACATAGCCACCTTTTTAAAGGGTACATACGTATGTTTTATATCTGTTCTCGCTTCGGACAAAGGAGAACTGGCGCCATTGTCGTTGCGTTCTCGACCGGAACGAAATCTTTTGTCACTGTCCCGTAATACGATTATCCCGAGAAGGATCCGAATTTACATCCTCTCTTTCTCCGATTCCCCTTTCGGAAGATGAAAGGTAATTCTTAAATTGTGGAAAAAATGCGCTCGGCTGCATCTCAGATCTGGTTGATTGTCGTCTGAGGTGAAATTAGATGTTGTCCCGTGGCTGCTCCGATTGGGGTTTGATTGAGGTTGGGTCGTTTGGGTTGCGGTTTTGATTTCGGACGGGAGAATTCGGTTACGGCTTGTTGTGTTGAGTTTGCGTATTCAAATTGATTCTATCGTGTGTTGTTTTGGTCGCTGGATTTGGTTGGGACTCATTTGTGGTGGATGAGTCCATCTCGTTTACAAAGCAGCTCGATCAATTTAATTTTTTGGTTGCTCAAGATTGATCGTTCATCTTTATTGTTTCATATATAATAGTTATAAATCATCGATTAATAAAACTGCTTGAATATACCTTAATCATTTGAATGAACATCGAAAAACACCTATTTTTAAAAACCAATCAATCGTATTTATGTTCTCGTGCGATTATCTTAATGCCGTATGCGATTAAATTTAAATCGATTTTTATTGTAATGTATTCTGAAAATATCTTATCCTTGACACGGTTAAGTACCGTCTTGTATGCTCGTTTCTTGAATATTTTTTTCGAATGTATGACCTTGCATTGTATGGTGATTTTTAGTTTTATCGATTCTGTTTTAATGCCAAAGTTGACTTATATATCGACCGGTCAGCGAGTCGAAACGGCATCGAAAATTAATTTGCCTTTGTCCCTTGTATTGTACGAATCGCGTAGGCTGTATTTTAATTGCCTCGCATTCGTTATTTTTGATATTTTCGCTTTGTAGCACGCAATTTCGTTCGTAGACTAAGGAGATTATTTTCCGTGAAGTGCGCTCTTAAAATAATGATTCTATTTTCGAGCGGCTTATTTTCGCTCTAGCTTTTATTTCAGTACTCTAACGTTTTTTTAAAGTCTTTCTTTTTTATGAGCATGAAAAAATATGAGTCGTATCAAAGCATCTTTATATGCAGCTTCAATATTTTAAGAAAATATACCTGCATGTCTTTAAATTTGAATTGGAACATGATTTATCAACGAGATCAGCACTTTTCCAACACACATCACCCAAGGACACAATAACAGTCCGCTTGGCGAACGATCTCAATTATTCAGAATCACATGTATAAAGTATGTATTCTCTCGTTGATTATGTTTAATATACGAGCTAAAGTAACGTTACGGATGACCCAAATTCTCTCAACAGCATTTATTTCGCATTTTATGTCTCCGCACATTATTTGCTATCGGACTTTATATGGCGTTTCGTGATTGTAACGAGTTGTAAAACTGTTCACGCTTCAAAGCGGATTTTCAGCTTTAGATCTTTCGACTCTTGAATATAATATATCTTATGTTACACATTAAATTCTCACAATTGAATCAAATTATATACGTATAAAAAAAAAAACTAAACAAGTCATTCATTGTATCGTGTGAATTCAGTAGACATCTGCTGTGCATCAATTACATTCAAGCTTATCTTCCAAAATAGACTCGGGAAGTTTTTAAGCCCACATTTTTTCCTTAGAAAAAAATTGTAGATGCAACTCAAACGCAATAATCTCGGAAGGCATCATTAATTTTAGGGTCCGCCATTCAACCCAACTGCGAATTATACAGCATATAATACACAACAAAAATCGCCCAGATAAACTAATCAATTACGAAGAGGTGTTGTCTCGCAACAAGAACAAAACACAAAATTCTATAGGAAGTCGAACCCAGTTTCTCGGAAACCATAAGAAGGTAATTTAACGATACCGTCATCTATCAGATGGGGTCTGACATATTAGCGAATACTTATGCAACCGATCGAGATTTACAACTGGGCCTTTTTTTCATACGCAATTGTTTACAAGTGATGTTTTGTTGTGTGTTTAGAGCCTTTTGTGAGGAGCAGCAATCCTCGAACCCTTTGTATGGCGGCATCGAAACACCTGTTAGCCGCTGCTGACCCACATGTATGGGAGAGATGGGTTTATTCAAGTTCGACGCGTATAATTAGGTTCTGACAAGAGCGATTAATGTCGACGACTTTACGGTTGAGTTGTATGTATATTGTGTGGTCGTCTTGATGGATTCGGTGAATGGTGATGAACTAGTCATCGATCGAGTTTGTTTTAATTTTGAGAATTGTACGATTGTGTCTTCGATTTTATTGGAAGCGCACGTTAGGGGTGTTCATATTTCAAAATTGTTGTTATTCACTCTGAATGGAATAAGTAGAGCTGCTAGACTAGGAACTCTGGAGAGTTAAGGCGGAAACACACTGTTCTAAGACGTCATAAAATAAAGAAAGAGAAGCAACACGTTCAATTTTCATGTGCGAATGAGAAAGTTACACAGAGGGGGAGGAACGAGGGTACGTAGCCACGCATTTAATTAATTTCATATCTTTCTTTTGACGTCTCAGAACGGTGTGTTTTCACCTTTAATTTAATCAATCAAGAAAAACTTAATGTGATTCACCAAGATAGGACTCGAATCTACGTATCAAAAAGTCTGCTGAATCAACACGGCATGCACAAACGCTTTATACCATATCAGCTGGCTATTGCCCAGATCCCAGCAAAAGTGTGAGTTTGTGAAAAACTACAAATTCAAACCTAAGTATTCTGAATCGATTTTTCATGCACAAACGCATTATTTTCCAATCGATAAACTCGAAATGTTTCATTTACGTAATCTCGCTTTGACTAACTATCTCGGTGATTTTCAATGTCGTCAGACTAGTTTGTTTTACGAACTTTGACCGGTGCACAAAGAGAGAACACGTACCGAAAAAGCCTCGGGGCTCAACTCAACGGCGTGAGAAAGAACATGGAATTGCCGAAAAGCACACGAATCGCCCCAGAGTCCTTCACGGACGAAGGGTTTCGAGGAACATGCTAACTACGCGTGAAACCGAAAAAACGCGTTCAAAAACGTATAATTTCCGAGCGATAAAATCGTTTTTATGATCTTCGAAGATGGCTCGAGTCTCGATGCGTTACTTTTGTGTATTCGAAAATCGTAAACACGTCGCTCTCTAATTGAGATCTCCGCTGATATTCGATTAATGAATGCATTGATAATACTTCTTGACGACTTAATCATTCGTCTTATGAGATAATATTGATTCATTTCTGTAGACTTTCTCATCTCGAATTTGCACATAAATAGAATCCATATTCAAAGTCACTAACAGATCACTAACGAGCTTAAATTCGTTACATGATCGATAACATTTTCATTCATGACACATTCATCGTAATCTATTATTTCATACATTAATTGTGGAATTCTATAATTGAGTGTGATCAATTCCATTAAACTGAAATTCGAGGAAAAGCGATGAAACACATTTGATGCGCTTTTCGAATATCTCGTAATTCCCTTCACTATTTCATTTATCCGATATTATAACATGCAAATAAGCTTCGATTTGTAGTCAGTTTACATTAAACCACTGAATTAATTAAAATGGCTTCCGACATGATTGATTTATTATTCGGTAGGCCAACAAATATTGTCATTTAATTTATCTTAAATATTCATGAATGATATTTCACATTAAAAATTTACGATTGTACTAAACATTTTAATACTTTTTCTTCTTCACAAAGTAAATTAAATCACTTTATATTTTAAAACAGCTCATTCTACACTAGAATTTCATTATGCAATTCCACAATTAGAGAGAACAGTTTCATTCATATTTCAAACGCGCTCGCATAATCAATGATTCAATTTAAAATGCATCGACCGTAATTCGAATTAATTCGGCCTATCGATGCACTATCGCATGCATAACGACCGAAATCTGCAATAGTCGCGGAATTTAACTAAATCGTGGATATATACCTAATACATACATACATACATATATAAAGCTCGCATATTGCACTGCACAATATGGTTAACGCAATTAGCCGGGCGCATCGTGTCAACATTGCACTTCGAATCCAAACAACTAATAGCCACTAATGCCGCATAATTAAATGTATAAATTAGCCGGACGCATTTACTGGCCGTTTCCGACTCTGACAACTAAATACCCCTATGTTAATTGCGCAAACTGAATCGCTTTTCAGTTACACTTGTCGTGTTGATTCTGTACACTTTGATGATTCGCGCAGTTTCGTATTTTGGACCCTTATATGAAATTTATCTGTTTGTACTCTTCTCCACTTCCATTTGAAATTAAAATTATTTATACAGGTAATTTCTACCCAATTATAATTAATTAATATCATTCACTATATAGTGAAGACAATTCGCCATTAGGCAAGACTACTCCGAAGAGTATGTGTGTCAAGAGGTGTCAACTAAATAGTTCGAATTTAATCGAAACATATGAATGGGTGTAAGTGATGTTCATTTGAGGAGCCGTTTAGTGATTGAATTAACACTTTTTTCGAATCAAATGAATCCAAACATTCGAAAGAAACGACCGAGTCTCCATATCGATTTTATCATTTAAGAAAAACAACATGTGACTCTCGCCAAGACGGGACTCGAACTTACGCATCCCATAGATGCTGAATCGACACGGCATGCACAAACGCTTTATACCGCTACGCTATCGGCTAACTTAATGATTATTATATCGTATCATGATTACTGAATTTCCAAAAAAAATAAAACCATATGCTTAAATTTTCATATGAATTTGTAAATCAATATGATTAGAAATGAGTTTTCCTGATGATAATAAAGTTGTTCTTTGAATTGTCTCGTTTGATGTTTCTATAGTCTTTTTTTTAACGAGTCTCTTTTCCTGTCCATTTTTATAGTTCGAATCCCGATTTAATAGTAGGTGACTAATTTTCGTGGCAGTGTTTCGATTGCGTCATTTTCATCTGTGAGTCATTTTGTCAAAATGTCTTTGATACAGGATGATTATAAATGCTTCTGTCCACATAAACAATTATCAATTTAAAAAAGTTTCATATAAAAATCGTGGAACATTCTCTCGTTTCCTGTCAACATCAATGAAAGGAGACGTTTTCATTTCTTTAATTTTTTTCCTCTCTCTTATAACAACTCAGACGCACCATATAAAGACGATCATCACGTTGAATTCTTATTCGCTGAACTCCGCTCACGTTTTAACATTATATTTTATTACAGCCATAAAATAAGCTCGATAATTAACTGTTACGTTTCGCGTCTCTCACCCAGATCGTCCAGTTGTAATTCAGGTTACGCATCTCTTTGTATCGAAAATGTCGTCTCCTTCCGTTCCCCACAAAGAAGAAAAGCTACAAATATGGACTCTATAATATCAAATTTAATTCACATGTTGATTTTGCATAAAAAATCCATAATATATTATTTGTGATGGTCCATAATAAAGCTTTGTCGTCCTCACTCTTCATATTTCTTATTTATATTCCGAAGCCAATATTCCCATTAGCTGCAGCTTTCTGCTCCATCATCGCACATACATCGAAATAAATAAACAGTCGTCTCCCGATTGCAAAATTCTGCTCACGTTTCGTTAAAGTAGCTACGTGCACCGAACTGGTGCAATTTCACTGTCGACGAACGTTTTCGATGCTGACATTATGCTCTTCGGGTCACATTGAGGCTATCAATCGAAATTATTTTCTAATACAATATTCATGTCTGAGCTTTCGAGTAAATCATCGCACCCTGTACTTGTGCACTTTTGTTATTTCTTATTTTCCTTGAATTATTTTTGCATTGTTAATGTATGCACTGCTTTTTTCCTTCGCAACAATCTGATCGTGATCTCGTGATTGAAATGCAGACAATTGTAGGTCAACATTAAGTGATGTTTGCTAAAGAAACGATATAAAGGTAAATGTTTTTAATATACAACCGGATATATTCGCATACGTATAAGCGTTTAAATGCCATTTGCATGTACACATAGTGAACGGATGTAATTTAGCTCTCTCATATGTTTCACTGTTGTTTCCATTTGATTTACGCAATCCTATAGATTTTTTTTATTCATATTTGATGGTTGCCGTATGCAATTATTGTTATTTACGTACGTTGACTTTTTTAACAAACGAGTTAGTCACATTTTCATCAGAATGCTTCGAATAAAATCATCTGATAGGCATGTGTCGTTTCGTTTGTTTCTCAGAAAGATTTTTCAGGATGAATATTTAGGATCTTAATCATTATTTTTCGTTGAAAACGTTTGATTTATCGTTGGTGTTAGTTTTTATTTGCGCATAAACTGATATTTTAATAAAACATTCATATTCATACATTGAAAGTTATTCAGTAAACTCGCGTTATGTCAAAGAAATTCGTTATATAACACCATGCATTTTCACAAGTGCATATTTTACATTCATTTCAAGTACATAATTCTGTTAAATTTCTCAACGCTGGTAACACGCTTCACATCGTCTACGAAACGTTCCAGAAAGACTTTACTGCTTGCGGAAGGAAAGGGTAGTTGAAACTTTTCCCCGAGAGTACGAAGCATCCCATGAATACATACATAGTCGAAATAGGGAAATTCGCCCTGGAAAGAAAATTTCGTTGCATTTCCCCGAGTCAAAGTTGCACTCTTGCAACACCCCAGCATCCATCAACGTCGTGTCTAATTTCATTTTGAGCTTCCACATCATATGTAGCTACATATATATCGATATCGTTTTGTTTGCACATGCAAATTCGAAGCTTGTGTATCCCCCCGTGTTAACATTGAGTTTTACCTGTTATGCGTGATTCAGCGAATTGGCAAAAGGTGGTCTGTCGTAGTATTATCGGCACCCACGGTCGTATGTTGTCTGTGATTTATCATCGATCCCAATGCGTTTCACTTGAAAACTCGTTCTATATTCGAAACTAAACGTTTGATCGCATGCTATAATTCAAAGCAGGAAAATTTGACGATTTCGACCAGGTGTTGCCAAATTGATTATTTTAGGATTATATTGAACTTCGAAATTCGAAGCTTGATTCGTTTCTGAATTTTGAATTGCAGACACGATAGAAAAATACAGTAACAGACCTATAAACGCGAAGTCTTTACCCCTAATTTTGTATGCTCGTTTAAGTGAAACATGATTTTTTTATGTAATTCAATGTAGATTAGGATAATGTATTGCATTGAGGATTTTAATAATGTGTTTTATTATTTACAATACATCGTTCAGCATTTTCAAAAACATGTGGTCGTTGCAAAATTCTTGTTTACATCTTTTGAAGAATCAATCTTCTTTATTCTTGGTTTTGAGGATCATATAAATCTTTTGTATGAAGTGATAGATTAGCCACTCTCACATCTTGTTCTTTGATTTGCTTTTTGATATCTATAGTGACTTTTTTCTCATACTCGTGTCTTCTTACGACATTTTTTTCTGAAACAAACTTTGTACTTAGAAAAAAGCTCTAAAAAATACGCAATAATTTTCCTTGTCGCTCGTTAAGCGAGTCACTTTTTTTGCATATAATTTCGCTCATTATGCAAAGTTCCACTGTAATATTATTGTAAATTAAAATCCATTCGAGAAACTGTTCACTTTTCCATATAAATATAAACTTTCAATTGCAACATCTGTAGGTATAATCTCGCTAGCTTATTACCGTATCCGTTTACCGATCCCAACATTTATCCGTCGAAAAAGAAATCCTCGGGTGTGTAAAGTGTAATTCGCACGACTCTGTACGTTAATTGACCGACATCGTCGAACCGCTCGCAATTATCGTGAATTATAGGTTATTGAAAAGTCGCTCGATGCGAGCGACCGTCGTAAATCAATCGCGTTCGAAGCACTTTCGAATCGTCTCGTTACGAATCGAACTCGAAAAAAATCTCTGAACTATAAAACTCTTCATTTATGTAATTTTGAATCGTCTATTCATAGTCTAATGCGGTTTTGACTGCATTTATGCATTTCTATGTGCGGATTCATCCCCTATTTATTTTGAAATCGGGTTAAGGTGTCGACCCGAATGTTCAGCCTGGGATGACAGGTATTGTCATCCAGGTTTCTCTCGCTTGTTCCCCCATCATATACATCCCTTTGTCAAAAGTATCATCTCCCCATTCAATTTGAGCGACGTAAGTGACTCAGTCGCGGTTCGTTCACACATATCGTCAAATGATACATTCGATGCACTTTTCCTCCATTTTGAATTCTCTAAATGTGGATTTTGATCATTGATCGATTTTAAATTACTCTACACAATTTTATTTTATCATCGAAAATGAATATAAATATCTAATCTATTATTATGAGTTATGCACAACGATGATTATTTATCTATTTCCTATAATTAGTTTACCGATCGTATCACTTTTTGATGCGATTTCCGCGTCTGTTATGATTGTACAAGTATACACCATTATACAAGCATCTAGCTTTCATCGATCGTTATGAATCTTTCGCAAATGTTTCGCATAGTTTCACCGTTTCATCATTAAAGTGCATATTCCATCTTGAGAATTCCATATGTGCTTTCGAGTCGTATTAATCAGTAGCGCAGTTCATGCGTTATTTTAGACGCCCACACAAATTCTAATTATATGCTCGGCGTCGATACTAATCTAACCTACACTAACGAGCGAAAATGATTTATTTGCATAATTGGTGAACATTTGTTCGACTGTAATGTCTCTCGAAAGCAAGTGAACATATTCTGTCGATTCGAGCGGATTTTTGCAATAAATTATCGTTGTTTATCGCCGCGTTTAAAATGAGTTTATCGATCGCTAATTTGTACCTTTAAGCACTCTCGGTTCTCGCTTTTACAACAATTAGCACGATTTCCATTCAGAAACTCTCGGCTCTCTGTTGTGATATTTATAGCAGATCTCGTTAAATTTTTATTATTTTTTTATATATTAAATTAATATTTTTTTAATGTAACGAACATACACACGTTCACTTAATTTATTTTTAAATCCGCGTTCCGAAAAGTTGGCATCGTTTACGACTCGATTTAATAAAAGAAACTTATCTGCACGCTGTGATCTTTAACCCCTTCTTCATTAAACACAGTTTGAATTATTATATCAATACGGTTTCTCGTTTTGAGTGACACACAAATACTACAAATCATGCAATTACAACAGCTTAAAACGTGCTAATGAACCGAAAGACAAACACGGCGAAACCGAACGCAAACACGCGCTGCATGCACCGACATTCATCCTCGACGTGTCGCCATTTTGAAACATACAAAATGTACATAAAATAATTTTTTCACCGATCGACTTTTTCATCGTTATTTAGCGAATATAACCGAAATGCAAAATCCAACGATGCGCATCGTATTTGCATGTGACGAAGGACTTCCAAGGATGCAGTCCACCCGTCCTCGATGTCCTCTGTGATTGATGAAGGTCGACGAAATGTCCTCCGCGTGTCAAACTCTGATGCGAATCGTTGACGTTCCGTCAACTGACTCCTTTTTATCCGTGTTAGAGACGTGTGTCGTCGTTTTCGTTTTGTTTTGGCTGTCGATCGATCGGCGACTTTGTATCGGTCGTTACTCAATATAAACGTACAAAGATTCGTTCGTTGTTTATTTTCGTTATGTGCTTGCGAGAAGATCGTCGATTGAGAAATTTTTGATCAGGTTATGGGCCCTGCAGACTTCAGATTTTCTATCGGCTAATAGTTTAATCTGGCACTTTTATTAGTTTGGAATACTTGTTTACTTCTAAACATCTCTGTACTTATTATAGATCTGTTATTTATGTAAGTTTTGATTGGATTACGTTTCAGGTAAAGTTATATTAGATCGACTATCATTCTAAGTGCCTAAATCTAATTTAGACTTCAATGAATCTGTTGAGTGATTGTAATTTTAGTGTGATAATGTGATCACGTTTCTATCGATACGTTTTGGATTAGAATGTTCAATTTCCAGCATTTGTACCGTTCTACGATATCGTTTCAATATTTCGATATGGATGTATTATACGTTCAGAGTTGTTTCATTACATTAATTAAGGCTGTATTGCCGTTAGATTGTGTTGTTTGTACGATGCCGCAGTTTGAATTAACATGTACGGTTTCAAATATACAGCTATTTTATAAACGCATTTGGAGTCGCAACGATTCACATCCTTACTCAGATCATAATCAAAGACTGAAACCAATCATAGATCGAATAATTTCAACGAATCGAATCATCGAGTAGACATTTGAATCAAACAATATTTGACGACTGAAAGGCCAAAGGGTACAAGTGATTTTGAGAATGTATTAGATCAAGTGATTCGAGGATAAATCTCATCACACGTTCCAAATTCGTTCATATCCTTAGCCACCAAACATATGAACTTACATAGAAGCGATCACCGTTCAATTTCGGCAAAAACGTCACATGCGCCCTTTAACATTTCCAGTCGTCATTCAGTCTTTCCGAAAGCATAATTCAATTGAAGCGAACACAGAAACAATGCAGCATTGCACATGCACATGCAAAATTCCCGGCACACGTGAGCTCTAATTAAAACGTCGTGCGGCGGTTCTCGTTTTATCGACGCGCCGCATCGGTCTCCCGTGACACCTGTCCGCAATTAAACACGGTGCCCGGTAATTGCATCTGCATTTGAAGATTGGACAATCGACTGTACTGCTGTTTGTTGCTGTCCGGTCGTTTTTCGTTCGTTACCAACTCGCTGGCTTTTCAGTCTTTCGTTTGGACTCGGAGATAGACGGGAAGGAGGTTGTTCTGACGCACTTGTGCTCGATTATGGATGGAATATCTGGATGGATGGATGAACTGAATGCTCAGGGATGGAATTTCACTGTCAGGTTAACTTTTGAATTATAGCTGATTGATCAGTAGTTGATGAAAAATTGCAAAACATCAATAATCTTAACTATTTTTATAACACAGGTGGGCTGTAACCCTGCAGCCCCTCAGTACTAATTCTTGAAAGATCGGGTCACAATATGTAATTTAATCAGACTAGTTATTCTTGAATATTTTGGATCTTAACCTAAAAACATTACTGCACATGTGTAGTAATTACATTTTTTTTCATTTGGTCGTTTTTAGTTCGTTACTCACTTGCTTTTCACTGTCTCTGTTCAGACTTAGTATTGTGTGTGTGTAGTCGGAAGGAAGGAGGTTGTTTTGATACATTTGTGTTCGATTATTGTGGCTCAGGGATGGGATTTCACTGTCAGTTTAACTTTTGAATTATAGCTGACTGGTTAGTAGTTGAAGAAAAATTGCGAAACATCAATAATAGTAACTATTTTTTTACGATACATGTGGGCTGCAACCCTGCAGCCCCTCAGATCGAAAGACCACTGCACTATTTACAGATTCATGACAATATATAATTTAATCAGACTGTTTATTCTTGAATATTTCGGATTTTAGCACGTCACTGCACATGTGTAGTAATTACATTTTTTTTTTCATTTTCATTTGTGCGTCAGTCGTCCTTGTTACAATAAACGCGGCATCATCGCTACAACTACTAAACAATTATCTCATAAATCAGTAGCGTCATTAATCGAACTCGTCATTCCACAAAGGACTCATTGTTTCGAATCTTCCATTCGCAACCGTCAATTAAAATTAATCACGCGAAAATAAATCGCAGAACCGCACATAACACGATACCGAACGATTATTCCTCCAGACAGCATCTTGAGGTTTCGCACCACGTCGAATCGCATCTACTCCACGATACAAAATCGAAAAGCGAAACGAAAAAAGTGCAATCTTATTTTGGGTACTTGTGAAGACTGTAGAGTTAAATTTTTCAGTAAAGTTATGTTAGATCGATTTTGGATGAATTAAGATTTAAGTATCGATCATATGATAGCTCTGATGTTTCATGAATTCGTCCAAATATATTTTGTTATATATCGAGCATACGATTGTTCCGATGTATCATGAATTCGTTCGAATATATTTTCGATTATTTTATTTCAAATTATGTGGATGAAGATGATGATGATGAACAACTTTTAGGTGCTTTATGTGCACTGCATGTGCTCGTACCAGTTCGGGACGTGCATCTGCCTTGGAGTCAGGTCGTCCCGCACCCGAACCGCATTCCTCAACCACGACGAAGGTCCAGAATCGTGCTTCGACAACATGACTTCTTGTGGCTGCCTCTTGGATCTCTCTCTTGTGCCGAACATTCGATGAATCGATCGCTTTCGATGTTCGTTCGTTTCGGTCACTTAAAAAATAATTACGGTCTGACGCAAAAAAAAAAAATGCGATTTGAATGGTTTCCACGTTCGCTAATCTCATTAACTCGATTGTATAACACGGAGTTTTATATAAAACCGCTGTCTAGTTTGTTAAAACTTATTATACCTAGGCGTTTGTTCGAATGAATTATTTTCATTTTCTTGTTTTTACATAATAAAGGTACGGTGCGAGTTTCACGGGTGTGTTACATGCACAATGTTCTGTACTTTATCAACGCTTTTTATCGTCGTTTATCATCGTTGTTTGTTGTCCATTGTTTTGGCAGCGTAACTATTTCGTTCGAACGACTCGGACGATTCTCGCTCGTTTTATTCACGCTTAAATGTTGGATCGGCCATTGCTTTTGTGTCGGGTCGAATAAACATGTCGTCGAAACAAAAAGAGAGAGTTATGGTACGACACGCCGGTAACATTTAAGACGCTTTACGAGATGAGGAGAGATGTTAAAAGAAAGTGTGAAAGTGGCACAACGAATGTACCGCCTAAAAGATTCCGTTGTTGTTACAAAGACGGACGATTTTTTATCGACGATTGTAATTGTCGCTTCACGTTTTCTCTTCGATCTCCATAATTTCTCATTATTTCAACGATCGTGACTGCGACAAGTCGAAAAGACGTTCACGTCTTCGGACGAGACGTTTCCGTGCTTTTATGTGCTGCAAATTCGTCCAAAGTACATTTCTGTACCATGTCATAAAATGCTTTTGCCTTTTTATACTCACCGATTTTTTTCAGGAAGTGCGTGCCAATTGTCGCATTTCACGGTTTATCCAGCCGCACCACTTTTCGAAAAGACCAACAGCTTTCGGCAAAAAGTCGAATTTCGTCTTATTGGCAAGGTGTTGAGTTACTAAAAGGGAATACACACTGGAACTGGTAGCATTCTTCCCAGATATCATATTTCTTGCGCCGACTTTTCCATATTATTCGACGGTGTCGAATTCTCTCATTGTGATTTTCATACAAATATCTCTATCACTCGAAAAATCTTCACTCGGAACATTTTTTTCACACACTGTCAAGGTTCAAACTTCAAGGTTCCACCGCGGTTTTTTCTCTTCGGTATATCGTGTACTGGTCCGAAAACAAAGGTGATTATTCTCTTTACTATGCTGCGGTGATACATCTCGTTCCAGTCGTGATGCTGATAGATACGCCGGGTCAACCTCGGGGGCCTTCGTCAAAGTGAATTCCATCTTTAGTCGTGACCCCGCGGGGCCCGGCTCTTTGTCGACGGGTCCCTATCAATACACAATTAATAAAAACACGCAACTCGACTCGAGGGAACACACTGCCTCTTCGAACAATGCCCGTTTTGATTGCGCCAGTCCATCTCTTAAGGCTGCTTCACACTGAGGATAGTAGACATCCAAGTGGATGGCAGATAAGGCTGGTTCACTCTTAGGATAGCAGCAAGTCAAGTTGATAGTAGATAGTCAAATGGATCAATGTTAACACTAACTTGACTAGTGTTGACATCGGTCCAGTTGACTACATGACACTAGATAGGATAATAAATAGTCAACTGGATCTATGCTAGCACTAACTTGACTAGTGTTGACATCGGTCCAGTTGACTACTTGACTCTAGATAGGGTAATAGATAGTCAACTGAATCAATGTTAACATAACTTGACAAGAATTGAGATTGTTCCAGTTGACTACTTGATCCTAGACAGGATAATAGATAGTCATCTGAATCTATGTTAACATAAACTTGACATCAAATTAGTCCAGTTGACTATCCACTGTCCTATTTAGTGTCAAGATATTTACTAAACCAATTTCAACACTAATTTGACATTACGTTAACATTGGTTCTGTCGACTTTTCACTTGAATGTCTTCTATTCTCAGTGTGAACCAGTCTTTAGAACCCTTCGCACGGTCATCGAAGTGTCCGTATCCATACTTGGTTGAATAGATTGTTTATTGCCTGGGAATCACGAATAGTCGCATTGGACAAAAATGACATAGCGGTCGTTGCATTCAACCGATCTTACGAAACGGTAGTTGAAAATTCATATGCGATGTCTGTGTACGGTTCTTTTTGATGTTGAAACTGTTTATACGTAAATGCTGTGACATGTCAATATTTGTCGATGAATTCTCAAGTGTTTTTTCATGTCCGAAATTCTTACGCATTTCCAACGAAATCGTTCGATTTTCTTCGTATTGCTTGCTCTGTTTGTTCGTTTTGTTGTAGCGTAACATTATCCGTGTATAATCTCGACATTTTTAGATTCGGTTCAATCGGTGAGTTTTACTTTGAGTCATACTCATTCGTGCAGACATGGGCAACAACCATATTAGGAACCATTATCTCGATCATGAAAATTGCTCAAGCGTGTCTTATAAAATGAAACGACTTTGATCGCACGACAAAGTAGTAAAGAGTCGAAATAAAACAAAAGATACGTCCGCATGAATAATGTATGGCGAAAAAAAAAACGATATAATTCGGTATTGCGATTTTGGACTTGTTTGTTTTCATGCTCATTTTTTTACGATTATTATAATCTACTTTTTTTTTGCATTATGTCTAGCTAACATAATTACTCGGGGACTGGCCACGTAACCGCCAATTGCTTTGGGTGGATATTGCACGCATGCTTGGCCGACTAATTACACCGTGATTCAATAATTGTATTAATCCACATAGAACAAAAAATTGATTATGCGTGTGGTCCAGTCACTCTAAAATCGTTCACACGACATTTTCGTGCCCATTAAACGCATTATCAAACTCTCTGTATTTATACGTGAAAGAATCCTCGAAAAAAGCTCTCTTTTTTATCTCGTTGAAGCAGAGTGGTTTGTTGGTAGTCGACCCAGTGATTTGTTACATCGGGACCCAGAACTCTCGTGCACGTGGCCGCCGAGTGATTGATTGTGCCCGTCCCCCCTTTAACCCATTTAATTGCCCTCGGATAGAGAAGGAACGACCCCCATTAGATACGTTCTTTTTTTACGATGCGTTTATCTGACATTGTGCTCTCTTCATGTTTCAGGTGATCGGAAAGCCCTGCGATCCCAACCGCAGCGAATCGAGCAAATCGTGCTGCTACAAGAGAAAGTTGCTGGCGATCTCCACCAATATCGCCAATAACCCTGCGACTCAGATCTCACAACAGGCTGACAAACTCAAAGGTATGTATAATTTCGATTAAAGTTCAAAATAGTTAACGCGTCTCCTTTGATTTGCTTATTCGCATAATTCGGGTGTTGACACTTTTTCTTGGCACTCCTTAATGTCTTCGGGCATAATGCGATCACGGTATAAAGGCTTCCTACCTTCTTACCTTCTTTTCAACGGCCTTCGGAGGGGTGAGGACAACCTCCTACATCCCTCGTTCCCTCGATTTCGTCGAATAACCGAGAGAGGGGTCGCATTTTTGTTTGGTTGACCTATTTACTCGAACCCTCGGTCCGTGAACATGCCTCATTTACAGCACAAAGCCCCGGGCAGGAAATTACTTCACGATCTGTTTTCCAAATCCGAGAAACTGGATCATAGGATTACTCGAGCGGACATGCACACCTACTACATACCTTCCAACTTTTTATTCTGTTTTAATCTGGCTTATACGAAGCGGAGGGAAACGTTTCAGCTGTTTATCGAGCCGAACGCGGGGCAAACATTCCGGATTACGTTATTGGCCGCGGATGTGTATCAAAGCGGCTTTGGCCTGATGAAATCTGTCAATATTGGATATCCCTTCAAGAAAATGACTTTGGTTATAGGTAGAAGGAAGGGTAGACCTCTCCGTGAGGGCGCATACGAAATTGTATCGAACGGTAGGTACTACACTCTTCGACGAGATTTTCGTTCACCCTTCGCTCCGTTTAAAATTCGATACAAAAGCCGTATTCTTCTATATCGCATAAATCACATTCTCCCACAAAGGAATTTATTTTTTCCGCGCAAAGTGGTTTCGAAATTTAATAATAATAAAAAAGAAATGTAAATTTTTCCATTTGCGGCGCGTCGTGCGTTTTTCGCGTCTCTTTGTTCCGTTTCTTGTGTAGAACCTTTTGTGTTACTTTTTTATTTCGAATGGCTTGTCGGATTATTTCCGACTTTCTTTCCATATTTGAAGATTATGAAATTATTTTAAGGATTCGCGGATTTTATACTTTGATTATTTTTCGAAATAAGAAAACACACTACATACTACATGGAATATCCATATATCAATTCAATTGTGAATTGTTTATATGCAATTGGAATCGGTTTTCGAATCTCCTCCACTTACCTCAAAGCAACTCGCATTCGAACGTCGAAGAGAAAGCAATTGGATTCGCAGGAAATATGCAGTTACGGACTTTCATCCGATGCAGTTCGAATAACTGTAAAAAGTGCACTTTCCATTCGAAATAAGTTCGCGACGAGATATTGAATCCTCGATTTTTCTAACTCGACATATCTGTTCGCATGTAAACGAATCTTTCTGCTCGCAGTAATGGTGAAATTCAATAGAGCGTCGTTATGGAAGTTTTCCTCGGTGCACACAGACGACGGCATATGCAAACTGGATAGAACTTTATTGGCAGGAAAATTCTCAATCACAGATGTCGTCTTTCCACCTTTGGCGTTTTCGATTTGCCAACTTTGTCGTCCAAAGTTGCTGCAATGCGAGATTTTAACAAGTTTTCCTCCCGCTCTATATGTGTGTAGAGTTTCGTTGGAATCTTATGACGCATCTATTCGTTCGCGGAAAATCTTGCGGTTGTCTTTGGGTCGAATCGAATTGGTTCTGCGATGTAAATAAAACGAGTAGAAACACATACAAAGCGTGAGATTTCTCGGTAAATATAATGCGAATTTATTATGGAACAACAATGTGCTCATTGAATTTCGCGAATCGGTATCGGTTCAGAACAAAACGAACAAATGCGCGATCTCGTCTCCCATAGAATTTTGTTGTTGGCCTTGGCCGTTTGTTTTTTCGTTTAGATTTTCCAAACGCGGAAATATTTTTTTTGTATTGTTTTCAAACAGCTCAAGGATTCGTAATTGTGTCTCTTTTTTTAAATGAAACGTTTTATCATCGAATCGTCCAGAATAAATCATTCGTTTTTCCTCGTAAATCGTTTCCGATATTGCTTCAAACGCAAATTTAATCTGCGTCGAAAAAGTGTAATGAACTCGGAAGTCTTAATTGATACCGGCTAAGACGCATAATTGAATTTCTTAATGAAGGGTCTGTACAATCTGAGATTAGGGGAGAACCAATCGAAACAGAATGAACGATGCATAATTGATTCGTGAAAGGATAGCTTCATCGACACCGACAGATTTATTTCAAACTCCGTATAAGGAACGTAGCCGTAAATCGATCTAGTATTTAATTCGTCACTTATACAAGACACAATAGAAAACCTTTTCGAGTTTAATTGAAGGCTTCAGCGGTCCGAGCGCGAACAATGGCCCAGAGAGAAGTACTATCGGACTTGCATCATCTCCTCAAAAGGAAAGTTGTCTTCGAGCGTGAGCTGGAAACGAAAGCAACGGTAGTATTTCGTAGATAATTTGACAGTTTTGACACATGTTCGTGATCGAGTCTTCGGATTCAACATCCCGTATCGATTCTAACTCCGATACTTTGTGTGTCATATCGAATAATTTAGACGTACGTCATGATGAATAAATCATTTGAATACGTATCGAATTCGACACACATATTGGAATATCGTGTCGTGTTTGTTTGAATTTCGGAAAATTGACGCTACATAAAAAAAATCTTATTGGTTCTAAACCGAAAGTTTTCTACTATCAGTATATCGAACCTTCGGGATCCATCGATCGGGTGGAAAAACTCCGGCTTTAATTTTCTTCGGCGTTTTCTTCTAGGAAAACTTTCGTCGCTTTTCTTTCGTCTATATATTTCACGTTCCTTTTTTTGTACTTTCGCTCCACGTCGAGGACTTGATCCCGATTTTTATTTATAGCTGCTGTCAGTCAAGTCGCCCACGTTTTGTGCTCGGATGGGCGGAAAGCTATCTCATTCCAACTTTATATATCCTTCGTAATTTATATACGTTACGCTTATTTTTTTTCCCTCGCAACCTTATCTCTCGACTGTATGACGAAAGTTTATATATTACGGCTCGCGTCTTGTACTTTCATTTGCGTCGTTTCAATTTGGATTACGTAGCGTTCGCCATAAAAATGCGACTGAAAATTCACAGCTTGTAATTTATTTTTGTCATTGGATTAACTGATGTTTTTATTGGGTACTTAAATCAAAATCTGCATCTTAATTTGGCATTATATCTTAAGTATCTTGACGCATTAAATGCAGTAACTGATCTTTGATTCGTGAAAGCATATAGGTAAACTAAAGTTTGATGAGTCTGAAGCGGGATTAAAATTCCACTTCAGACTCAAGAACTTCGCGCTGTTCTCGCGTGATTCGCGCGCGAATTTTCAGCTGGCTTTGAATTATTAAATTTGACCACATCCCGAATAAAGCAAATAATTCAACGATACCATTTCATATTATAACGCATCTCGTTAAAGCGAAGCCTCGAACGCAGCGCATCCGTTAACGAGACACTCGTTTCCGCAATCGTGCGCCCGCAATTTATCCTCGCTATCACGTTATTGTTACACTATTACACATTCCGCTTTGTGCACAACACACAACAAACACAATATTTTATTGAAATATCGGCAACGATATTATAACAGCCCGCCGAATGGGGCAGTAAATAACCGCAAAGTGTGCTTCACCGGAGGCGCGATCGTGACTCCGTAACACAATCATATCGTTGCCGATGGATTGTACCTACTACGTACTCGCACGTTACGAATGCGAGAGGTTATACGTACACACAGTATGTTTATTCTCCCTCGGCGCATAATTGAAATGTGCCGTGTTCGAAACGACGACCGCTTATGCGGTTTTACGGATAACTCGTACACGGGGATGATGCGGGTTATTGCTCGTTCCGAATCTTCGCTTTTCACGTGGGTCGATTTTACGACTGATCAATGCTCGGGTTGGGACAGGTTTTTAGTTGTAATTAATTGAAACGATCTTGTTAATCCGGGTGTTTAGGATTTTTATCGACGCTCACGTTGCGTTCTTTGACCGGAACGCTCTCTCTTCGATTTTTTATCTTTTGTTTGAAGAGCGCTTTTGCATAAATACTCTAATTTCGGCGCTGTAATAAAAATTCAAATTTTCGTGTTCACGGTGCATAACCGAGCAAAAAACGACACGTGTTAGAATTTCTTCGGCGCGAATTTCTCGCAGCGGAATCGCTTAATCAACGCGAATAGATTGCTGGAAAAACTCGTTACGCCGAAAAAGAGACGTTTTCAGAAGCAATCTGCACATACGTATAATAAACGCGACACAATCGCGTTTCACGGACGACTGCAATGAATTTTCCACTCGGCGCCCTTAATATTTTATAACGTTCTTACACACAATGCAGCGAGTCGCCCTTTTCTCTTTCTCACCCATTCCCGGAGAAGAACATCCCCGAAATCGCCCCATTTCCCACGCGATTGTATTTATTTAGGTGTGTCTCCTCCGGCCGATGGGGAGAGGTGGTACACCCCATAACCGACGCCCCCTTTGGACGCGCCTTACCCTCGGCGACCCAGTTTCGCCGTTTCATTTTTCGCACGGACGTCAATAAAACGGATTAAGGTCTGTTCACACTTATCGGTGGCTCTGGCGTGATTTGTATTCGAAATGTTCTATATTTGATTCGATTATGATATATGTGGAAGTTCTAATGAGTTATCCACATTATGTAAATGATAAACGTCATTGATTAGAGTCATCGATTCCATCTGCAGATTTTTGATTTGCTTATTGCATCCAATGAATTTTTCAGAAGTCAACGATTTTTGTCATTTACATGTAATGGATAACCGATCAGTCACAGTCGATCATGATCATCGAAAATCATTCAAAAAATTTTAATGATTGTAACACTGTAAAAAGAAAATCTTAATATCAGCCCGAATTTGTTTTGTTTTTCAGACAGTTCAAATTTCAAATTACCCATGGGCATTTTCAGCATTATATGAATTCAGCTCGGATAGGGTTGCTCACGATTTCAGTGAGAGTGGGGGGCCGATTTCCTATAAATAGCAACTAAATTCAATTTCAGACAAACACAAATTCCAGTATGCAACATTTTTATGGTTTAATTTTTACAGTGAACAATGGAACTGACCAAAGATTATCCAAATTGCTTAACTCAATATCTGACTTACTAACATTATTTACATTACGGCTTACTTTTTCACTTTAAAAGTTAATTGATGTATAAATGGTTAGGAATTACCTGTGAAAATAATTAGATCTTTTCAATTCATAATTAGGACTGAATTCAGCAAGTCTATATCCGATTCATGTAAGAGCCGCCTAATATAATTCTTATAATTAGCAACGTCACTGACACACTTACCCAAATCGATTTCGTCGAAAACAACCCTCCCAATTTCCTAGCCTCGCAGCGAAATCCGCCGAATTAATCGCGTTATTAATTAACAGAAAGGATACCTACGCTATGAAATTTGTTATTCTGAAACCGCACCCTCTCGGCGGGACATTTTTCCTTCTTTTCTGGGATGGGGTTGCCTATTAAGCGCGGCTCTAGCAAAGCGAAAAAGATTATTATATACGCTCTGCAGGGGGTGGCTTCGAGTGGGTGGTCGGGTGGGTGGGTGGGTGGTTGGGTGGACAGGGGTTGAGGGATGTTGAACCGTGAGCGAGTCGACCGTAGGCGTCGTTGTGGCTCGCCCATTGTTCAATTGGTTTACGGGACGGGGTGGATTCACACTGGGGTGGATTGTTTTCGCGGTCTGCTCGATGGGAGCAATCGCGGATTAATGAGGCGTTTTTGATTGGATCCAAGTTTTAATTTTGAGATAGAGTATTTTTGGATAGTTGAATTAATGTTTTGTGTCGAATTAGGTGGTTGTTTCATTTGTGTTTGGGATGAGATAAGTTGAGTGCTGTTGATGTCTCGAGATTTTCGGGTTGTTTATATTCAACAGGGTTGTCGTTTTGAAGCCTTCTAATTTTCAATATTTTGTAAACATTACGAGGGAAGCCCACCATCCCGCCTTTTAACTGCACCCCAATTCTATGTCAGCTTGTTATACCGACCTAGTTGGGTATATTTGGTACACGATTGAGATTGCTTAGTAAAACTGTTAAGTATTTCTTTCTTAGCTCCTTCATTATATTATTTTCATTGTTTATATTTTTAAACGTTAAGCAGTAAGAGGTTCGCTAATCAAATTTTTGCAATGCCCGCTATGCATTCGCAGCGCGAAAGCTGCGAACTGCAAATGTGACGACTTTATTTATGTTTTCACTTCGCGCGTGAATTCACACGCGAATATAAGGCTACCATAACACCTCACAAATAACGAAATAAACTATAATATAAACTAAAAATCAATTAACACTTAACAATTAATCAAACTCGAATCCGGTGTGAATCAAACTTTAGAGGCTTGCGCGCCCCGTCGCAACGATATTTAGATGGAGAGAGATACGTTTGCGAAAAAGCGAATCTTGGGTCGGCGCACCGCCCACCCACAACCACCCACCCACAACCACCCACAACCGCCCACCCTTCGA
This sequence comes from Cheumatopsyche charites, assembly GCA_024721215.1. Lineage (NCBI taxonomy): Eukaryota > Metazoa > Arthropoda > Insecta > Trichoptera > Hydropsychidae > Cheumatopsyche > Cheumatopsyche charites. The sequence continues at coordinate 3,764,173 of CM045583.1, forward strand.
CCGACCGACCCCCCTCGGAACCCCCCCCCCGCTCCCCGGGGTGAGATTATTGATCTCACTTGTGTGCCGGCGGCGGTGGTGCGAATGTATACGAGCTTTTCCCCCTTCGGTGTACGTGTGTGTGTGCGCTAGGGCGGAGGGTGGGCGGCCGCCCACGGTAAACAATGTTACCGTGACGTTTTAAGCTCGTTATTCTTGAATGCCGCCCGCTCGCTCGCCGGCGAACCCGCCTTGTTATTTTGATTTAATGAGGTGTCCATCGATGCCCCGGGGGGAGGTCGTGCTCTTTTCGCTGTTTTTTTTTTTTTTTTGTATAGGTGTGTTTTGTTAATTCGTAATTTTTCGATGGGGGTTTGTGTAATGTATCCTTTTTTTTTTATGAATTTTCTTGTGTGATGTTGTTGACGTATGGAATCGTAGTGCTACGATCCACGCGGCATCGCTATGAGGCACTCAATGGCACCCCCATTGAACAACGATACCAAGTATTCATTGAAGAAAAATTCAACACAAAAATTTTCAAGTTAAGTTACCCCATTATACCTCAACTTCCCTCTCATTACTCATTTACAAGCCGACTCCAAAGTTGCACAACTTCGATTATCAAATCGCTGCATCCGTAACTAAACAATTCAATTTCCTCACACACAATTCAATTCACACATTCCGAATTAGAGACACCCCTTGATATTTTATTCATGCGCAACCGCCGAACCATCACGTCACAACGCAAACGCATACAGATAAAGAGAGAGAGAGAGAGAGAGCAGTGCACCCCTCAGTAATGACAGCTATCTTCGTCGAATTTTCCACTCGTGGAGCGAACGGGTTCTAATGGATCCGCAGATCCGTTCGTCGATATCAAACCACCCCCAAAACCCACCACCCCGACGTTTGGAGCACAAGGGGAGCACGTGTGGTCCCGGGACCGTTCGTTCGGTGCATACATGTGTCTGGTCCGTCTCTTTGTGTCTCCCGCGCCCGGCCTTTGTCTTCGGTCGTCACCGCCGACTCAACCCCCATAAACCACCCCCCTGGGCCGCCCCGGGGTCGCAGGGTCGCCCCCGCGGGCACCGTGTTTATATATCAGTGTCGGCGTTCTTGCGGGCCGCTATTACGCCGGTCGATTACCGCTCATTCGCGCAAGAGGAGCTTTGTATATTGATTGATGACACCCGACCCCCTTTTTCACCCAACCCCATTTTCAACCGCCCCCTTATGAACGACCTTTCTACGTGTACGTGTGTATTTTTTCTATGAGATTCATATCGATCGTCTGCGGATTGCGTAAATTGACTTTGAGGCCGTTTGTGATTCGCGAATTATTATTTAATGAAAACATCATTCGCGTATGGAAATCTGTTAATGCTGCGTTTTTCGTCCGACGAGCTTTTATGATAGCGCAAATTATACGGTCGGTTTTGCAAAACAAATTTCGCTGTCGCATCATTACCGAGGGAAATTCCGGTCGTGATTATAATCACGAGCTCGTTCAATATTTCCACAATTTTCGCAAATTACTCTCGACGGGGGGGGAGTGAAAAAAAAAATAGGCGACGCTCGGTTTCAGCTTTCAGCCTTGCGGGTCTTTGTTCCGCGTTATTTGGGTCAATCAATTTGTGAAAAGCCGCAAATTCTTTCCGAGACTCCGCCGATGAATACGAAAATAGATGTTTTCCTCCGCGGAAATCACAGGTAATTGTATCGGGGAGAAATTTCCTCTCATTAGTATTCCGCGATCGAACTCGAAACGCTCTCCGAATGGCGATCTTTTAAAATCGCGCCGGATTATTGAATTTTTTTTTTTTACATCTTGTGCGACAAAGGATTCGAATTCTGTCTGGAAATTTCCAGTGTTGTTGAACTGTCGGAAACGTCTTAATTCGTAGAGGTTGCACTATCTCCCACACCCAGCCGAGCCACTCGAGGCTTTTACGGTCAAACGTCTGCTGAATAATGGTCGCTTTACTTCTTCGCGCAACAAATTCATACCGACGAGAGGAATCTCTCGCTCCGTTATTGTTGTGTATGTATCCAAAGGACTCGTATTGATTTTCCTTTTTGCCATTGTTGGTGCACAGACGAGCTCCTTGCCCGCTCCTCGCGGACGTCGCTTCCATAATGGTATACGCGATAGTGTTATTATTTCGATCCTGAGTACAAAGCCTCGCTTTGACTCCGCAATAAGCCTTTTCTCGCGCGAACGGATCGTATGATAGATTGTGAGCTCGAAAGGAGTTTAAGATGTATGGTTGGGTGTGTTTTATATCGTATTTGCACAGTTATGATTATGATCATTGTAACAAATTATAACGTTTAGTTTGATTGAAAGATTAGCGAAATCTAGTAGCCAGGAATGTTAGATGCCAAAGGTCACTTTGACACAAAAGAAAGCCATGTTCCAGAGATTCAGTTCTTGGAGGAGTGCTCGTGATTTGTCTAACTAAAAATTATTGTCTTTATTTCTCTAGAAAATTATTTCTAGCCAGATTCTAGCTTGAAAAGATGAGCATTCCCACTAGCATTAAATCTCTGCTGAATTCATCCGTACTATAATCTTTTCAAAAATGTATAAAGGAATCGATATTTGTATATTAATATTGTATAATCTTGCAGACAAAGCTTCGTGTATTATTGAGTGTGAAAATGAAACTAGAAGTTCCATCTCCATTTGAACGTAACCTGAAATTAATCAAAACAAAGTTGAAAATTCACTCCACAAAGTTACAAATCGTAACGTCCGAAGCGATATCGTGCGAGGAATGAAAATCTAGCAATTATAACTTTCAACCGCTAGATTCTCCATTCCTTCATACTTCTGCAAAATTTCAACACCTTTACCATACGATCGATTCCGCGAACAAGCCACTAAATTCAATCCGAATTTATCGTCGCTGCACTTTTATCGGACACGTGCACCCGAAGAATGCGCTCCGTTTTGTCGGCATTGTTCGGCACGTCACTCGCACTCGGCCTTAAATTTAATTCAACAATGCCCCCGCAGCTACAACGTCATTATTGTGCACTCTCTACACTCTGAGAGGGTGGAGAGCCTTCGCGTTCCTCTCACCTGCGAGAGGAAGATCGGACGTTTAACTGGTCGGTTACAAATTGCGCGGTTCCGCTTCGAGTTGTTGTTTTAGCTCTGTTTCTGTATATACAGCTCGTTTGTAATTGAATTTGTTTCTTTTTTATCGGGAAGTAATCTTGGATTGTTTTGAAAATGTATCGTTTGATTAATTTGCTTGAAATTACAGTTATCACTCATAGGTGGTTAAATCCATTCGCGCTCCTTTGGGATCCTCTTCATTGACCGCGCACATTTAGATGTGCACATTAACATGTGTTCAGATGTCAAAAATATATTATTATATTGTGTAGAAGGTGAGATATCAATACAATGTTTTTTAGTCGGCCATTTTGGAATATTCAAAATGGTTGTCTTATGAGTATTGGATCAAATAGAATCACTTGTTTTTGTGATGATGCTATCCATATGTATTGTGTAATGAATTCTATTTTCTTCTGCATTCAGTTTGATGTTAAATTGCAATTCAGTCATTTCATTTGATTTAAATATTTATCAATCTATCACATCGCAATTTTCTTATTATCATAACGACTTTATTGAACTTTATTGATCGACCAATTTATCAACAAATGTAGGTTAATCGTTGAATAAATATTCACTCTGAATTAATTTTCGTACCATCAATTTAATATTCACGATGCCCCATTACGTTCGTATTTCGCAAACGGTGCGCTCACAAGCAAAACAATCCGATGAACTACTTTTTTTTTCGAAAGCGAATCGCAATTTTCGCATTCGAGCCTCGCGACTATTATAATTTTTACTCGTCTTTGTTTCGCAGCGAGTGAAGCCGTTCTTTATGCATGAAATGCACCCGCTCGGGCAGAATCTCTTTAGTTTCGCTTCGGGGACACAAAATAAAAATAATAACGGCGAAAAAATAATGCAGAACGTATGCATAAACGAACCGGCATAAAGAGAATACGTAATGTGCGAAGAAAGACCCGGATGCGCTCGTCTCTAACTTCCCAGACGACAAAGCATCTGTGCAACAAACGATTCGATTATATGTACATACATTAATTATTTTTCAATATAAATATTCGAATCTGAAAATTATTTAGTGACGTGTCGTCCAGCTCCGTTCTATTTTTCGCTTCGCCGATGCGTGTACGTGGTCTATAAATAATTCGAGAAATAAATGCTGAAAAGAATTTGAGCAAGTGCGCACTTTTCCCAGTTCGAAATTTGCTTTTTTTTTACTGTGGAAATTCGGTGCGATTACATCGTGTGCGTTACTGAAAACGTCTAGTGAAAGATCAAATCGACTGAAAACGGGATTGCGGACTCGGTAGTGTGTAAAATATGCAACAGGATTGCGAATAGGAAAATTTCTACACGGTTCGTACAACGGGAGTCGTTTTAAATTTTCAAACGACTTCGGTTCGATGCAAAAACGCTTTTTTTTCGTTCGAGTACTTGCTGTGACCATATTCGATGTTTTCAAAGAAATTCAGACTATTTCATTTTAATATAAAGTTAAACGATACTGATATATCGTGAAGTTATACATTTGAAATAAGAAAGACAAAAGAAATGGACGAACTTTTCTGATCAGACTTAGTTAGACTTTGAGAAGATTATGTGTTTAGGGCCGGAATATCAATTAACTAGATGACAGTATATACCTCTTTATTCTTCCAATCCAGGAAAGATGACATCGAGGTATGTATTGCTATCAATTCAATTGATATATTAGTCCTTGATGAGCCATTCTTCTTGTGATAAGACAGCTGCTCGTGATAGACATATTACCAAATCAATTCCATTTGTACGATTTAAATTAAAATATAAATAGCTCTCTGTATCACTTCGAATAGTCACCCTAAATTTCCCCTATTCCACTGAAAACATCCACTTTTCCCCGAGAATAAAACATTCATCGACCATCGTCCCGTCGGACAAACGCTCCTCGTTGATTCGAAGCGTTTAATGTTTGATTGACGTCGTCGGTTTGCGCAACATCGAATCGGTTCCCGAACTAGATGTAATCCGTTGTAATTTGTCGGTTTCGGCGAGATGCCGGATCATTAGTGATGTCGACCAGAAATAAAAAAATATACCCAGTCACGATCGTTATTCGATAGTGGTCTCGTTACGCGCCTCTATCGCGTCGTAAAGTGCGGGTTTAATTAATCCGCGGCTAAAACGGATCATCACCGTTTTAGTGCTTTACATGTGAACATGATGTTCCGCGCGGATCGGATTTCGTATATCTCGAACGTTTCGATCGATCAAGGTAATAACGTTGAGTAGTTTGATATTTGGTAATTTATTTAGTGACTGATGATCGTCGAATGAATCTGATGATATGACTGTTCTACTCTTGTATGAGGATCTTAAAAGATAAAAGGTAAAAGTGGAAATTTCGAAAAAGCCATATTGAAGCTCAATGGCAAGTTGAAAACAATGGACCAGGGACACATCTATACAAAAGAAGAGGAAGCTTATGTTGTTATCCTCTCTTTTCTGTGATATCCCTAGTCCATTCCGATCCGCTCGTCACTGGACATTGGGCTTTAAAGTTGAATATCTATCGTTATAATGGAGGCTTGTTGAGTGATGTGATTATAAATATCATTAAAAAACCCAATAACAAATGAACGTATTCAGAGACAATATCTGTTCAGTTATTTTACTTTTCAGCATCTTCAGTCCTCATATGCATATATTATTTGCAGAAAATATGAAAATAAAACCGAATCGAAAAACATTCAAAGTCTTCGACATTTCTCCACTCCCAATACTCATTCAGTCCCCGAACGAAAGTAATCCGTTTTATTCGGAAAATTTTGCATCTTCTGCATTCGGAACGAATTCGATTAGGCGAAAGCGCATGCATCAACCCTCGAGAAGCACTCGCATTAGAGACGTCCTCCTTTTTACTCCGTTTTATATTTTCAATACTTCTGCGATTCCGTTATCCGTTCGGTTTTCCTGCGGGACGAGAGTTTCCGATATTCTCACATTCGATTTTCCCCTTATTATTGTGTTGCTTCGGTTCTTCGCTACTGTTGTCGGTCTGACGAGTGGAAGCTGGAAACGTTGTTCTCGTTCTAAACTCGTATCGGAAAATTGGGTTTTTGTGCGATTCCCGCCGCGCTATCGGAAGCGAATTTTCAATTCGTCGGAAAATAAAACGGTTACATGGCGAGTTATGGTGTTTTCGCTACTCTTGTCGTCTGGGAGAAATTGCGCGTTTCCTTTCGCGTTTGAATCATCTGATTATTTCCACTTCTGCGATTTGTGTTCGCTATTGTATCGATGTGACGCATAAAAATAGTATGTCGACTTTGATATTAAAAATTTAAAGTTAGGATTTTGGACTCGATTAGATTCGGAATTTTCTGAATTTTTGAATTTGTTATTTGAAAATTTGATTATAGAGGGATGAAATCTCAAAATCGGAATGTCAAGGCTCATTAGTATTGAATTGTTCCATAACTTAATAAAATCTGATTCAATTTGAAATCAATCGAATTTCGATTCAATTTCGTAGAATATTTGAATATGAGCAATCAGTCTGTTGAAAATATTAACGTATGCCGGGTGAGTATTACCAAAATAATATTCTCACTGTCAAATTACAATAAAAAGTGACTCAATTAAATATCACTGCCCACAGCAGAATTTCGTGAATGCTCGAAAATTGAGCTGCCACAGTACTCTAGCGTTTCACTAGACAGACAGACAAACAGGATTAGCCTTTTATAATATTAGATCAAATTCGAATTCATCAAATCTCGAAAACACGAATAATCAAAAACTAATACCCATCCATTTGTGCACAGTGTCTCGACTGCAAAAACTAACAAATCTCACATCGAAAACGCTCCACACAGACAATTCTTTCTCGATTAATCGTTTTTCGTCGATCACCGCTTTCCACGGTCCGCATACAACTTTTTAATTGGCAAAGTTGAGGTCGTCCCCTCGGGCCAGTCGCACCGGGCACTCCCCATTCCCTCCGATTCTCATCCCTTATCCTTTCCATGTTCGAATCCGCAAACCGACCGACGACGGGGTTTGTTTTCCCGTTCCGATTTCCACGTCGAAGATATATCGGCCCTGGGGCGGTTTTGCCCTGTCCCCTTTTATGGGGTGTGCTTTTTTTTTTGCGAACACACGATCCTATCCGATCTTAATTCGTACTCGTTAAACTCTCGTGGGTCGATAAATCAAGACAACTTTCGTAATTGAAACTCGTTCGGATGAACCGAGTGTTGTCTGTTGTGGTTTTGTTTCGGTGCGAATTCGTTTGATTGTCGTTTTGTCGGAGGTTTGATGCGATTTTGTCGGGGTTTTGTAAAGTTGCCGCTAATGGCGTATTTTTGGAAAGGTTATAGTGTTAGTACTGAGATAAATAATGTTTTACTTCATACGCAAAAAAATTGCTATTGTTCGGGTCTGTCGCTTTTATCAAATTTTATGGTTGCACCACTTACGTGTGAACACGCCTTTAGCTAAACACATTTTTATAACTAGGAAATGCAATGATATAAGAATATTCATCTGAAAATTGTATTTATTGAAGCAAACGGAAATATTGGTTTTTAGCTCTGGAGAATTTTTCAACGGAGTTCTGGTGAACAAACAATGTCGAGTCATATTCGATTGAGTTCAAAAGGTTAATACTCATACTGTGCTTTCCGAAGATATGCCATTTATGGGTTTTTCACAAAACTCCAACGAAAGTTCAAATTCGAAAACAAGAATAATCGAAATGGAAAAACTACGATCCAAAATTGAACGTGAGCGAGGAAAATACCAAACGTGTGAACAATTGATTAGCGAGCGTTCGCTAACTTTGATCATTTTCTATTTTCGACGCTCCAATACATTTCCAATAAGCACCGATGACATAACTTAAATTTTCAGAAATCAATCATTCACCGAATTGCGTCACAGACTTTCATCGAAACTCACCTACCTTAACCGACCACTTTTTCTTCCACCCATCAATTCACACAAAGATAAGTTTATCGACCTTTTTACTCACAGATGACACACGTGTCTTTAGATTCGGCTTGCATTTCTTTCCTCCTACACACGAGTCGTCAATCAATCCTCGTCGCTATATAAGCCCGGGTCTAGTACGGCGGCTCATTACATATTTATACGCGCTAACGACCCTAATAGCTCATTTCCGTGCGCTTTCGGATGCGTTTCCTTCGTCGTAGGTGTGTATTTCGTTATTTCACCATTCGAATTTTTCGAAATGGGGGTACGAAAAAGGGTTGAACGTCACGTGTCAATCGGACAAATTCGATCGAAACGATCGACGGTCACGAAATGCTGGCTGTTAAGGGGTTAACGGTTCGTGTGTGCTTTGGGAAATTGAAATGTGCAACGATTCACTTATCCATGCAATTTTCGATTATTTTTTTTATATAAAATGATTAAAATTTGTAACAGTTATCTATATTATAAATACGCTAACGATGCTCGAAATTTTCAGACACGGCTGTGGCTCGAACCCGCACCTGCAGATTATTAACCCACCGCTCACGCTCTGAGCCACGGATCGTAATTATGGAACTGCATCGTTTTACATATTTAAGGCGTGAAATCTTTTTTTATTTCACACATAGATGGCAATACGAAATTTGATTAATTCCGAACTATTTTGAAACACATGCGCCTACTGCTAGTGTATAATAAAAGTTACTTGGATGTCGATTATAATTGGATTGGTCAACATACAAATGAGTCGCCCAGTGATGCATTGGGCGACTCATCTAATGAACTGCGCTTCAAAAAAATAGATTTGAATGTCAAAGCACTTGATATAGTCATAAATTTTTATGTGCGAATTATCTTTTTCTGAATAATAAAGATATTTAAATACCATTAAATGACTAAATTTGTTTCGCCATAAAATAATAAGTCATTTATTTCAAAGTCAATTTTCATTATTTTCTACTTAAGCGTGAACTGACCTCATCCACAGTTTATTATAGCCGAAATTTTTACGTTTATAATTTTGGATAAATGAATAACAAAGGAAATTAAGGGAATTCTGAAAAACACATCGAACATGTTTCATCGTTTTTCTCAACTTTTCGTTTTATAGAGTTAATTACTTTGTGCCCTGAATGACTCAAATCAAAATCATTTTATTTCGGATCTATTATCCTTAACCTAACTAAAGCAAACCTAAAACATAACCCAACTTAATCTTTCAAATGTCACTACTTACACACGTTAAATTCTATACAGTAACAATTACAGAAGCATTAAATAACTAAATCGACTCAAAATGCAGCCGCAATCGTTCGTTTGATTCGATTACGAATAATCGTTTGATTCGCGATCGTTAAAAACGAATATCGATTAATTCGACCGTCTCACGTTTTACGATTCGCATGTGCAACGCAATTGGACATTCAAATAAGCGCTTTACGACCGATCGGAACTTTCACGTCAAATTGAATTTCAATCCGTTCTTTATGCTGATGTCCTCTGTAAGCTCATTTCAATTAAGTTGCACTTTTATGCGACGATTAGTCGTGTTTTATTTCATTCGATCGTTCGATCGTTCGACCTCCTTGAATTTTTCAGTTTTAATCTATGTTTAAATAATTTAGCTTGCGTGTTCTTTCGGTTTAATTAACGTGATATAATATGGAAACTTTACTCAAATTCTTATAATTATATGAAAAATTTAACGATGCTCTTTCGAGCGTGGTATGTAAATTTTCGTCTCGTACAAAATTTATTGCGCTTCTATACGTCACATAATTTGCAATTAATATTACGTATTCGTATACGAATCGCATTTTACATCTACATTGTTTTATTAATTCTTTATAATAACGCTCTTTATATATTCCAGTTTTATGTACGTGTAATATATTTAATTAGCGTGTTTAACTAAAAAAAAACTGTTTCGACCGAGGGGTTTCGTTTAAAAATTCGTAGGGTGAAAACGAACTTGCAGCTTGTTTATGTTCCCTCAATCGTCAGATCTGTTTCCGGCCAACAATTAAAACGTTCATAATCGTGGCTGCTTCACTTTTTTTTTCAATAAAATAACACAAGATACTCTTCGAATTAACAAATAAATGCACACCGCTAAAGATACCACCTTCGAGTGCGCATGAATAATGCATGCACGATTCTCGCTATATACGTGAAAAAATATAAATAAGAACACGCAAACTCGTTCAATAATATTCACACCGAAGCACGTTAATTTTTCATCAGTATTTTCAGAAGTGTCGAATGGGAAATTCGATATTTTTACTTTGTCCTTATGTGCAACTTGGAATCTGTTAAAAACGTCAAAAAGCTTAATTAATTTAAGTGATGTAGTAGAGAACTTTCCTATTGTTAATCAAATTTATAAATGAATGACTTCTATAACTTATAGTTGTTCGAAATTCTTTGAAATATGAACTAATTGTAATCTGTTGTATAGTTTTTTCCCGTCCCCATAGTTCATCCAATTGCGTGTGTAGCCCTAGCAAAATATTTGCTACAACTGAGCTGCAAAAAGTCCCATTGAGAACTGTCAAACGATAGAAATTCCGTAAATATGATAAATTCTGCAAAATATAATGATGCAGATCACTTCCTAGATGTACATGCAATGTCTAAAAAGTTTCACTGCTAAAGGATCAGCCGTTCAATAACATATTCTTCAAATTTCATTTTTTATAGATTCGAACGAACTCAGACAATTCACTAGTGAAATTGAATAATAAAATCAAGTGGAAACATAAAGATTTTTTTTCAAAGTGTCAGCATACGTAATGTACGTGTGAGCCAATTTTAATGGCGTCAACTCGCCATCGCATCATGTGTCAAATTCGACATCGATTTTGAAAAAACCGTCTGTTTTAACGAACCTGTCGGCCTTCGGTGTCTCTCAGATAAATGGTAATAAGTGTGGGAAATTGACTCACTCGTCTGTAAAGTGTTATGAAGCGGTGGTCTTATGTATATATTAAAAATTGTTAAGTCGTTTTTGAATAATACGAGAAAAAAAAGCAACTGGTTCACATATGTGTATGCGTCGGGTGATATAATAACGCGAGGCTATCTGAACGCACACCGGTTCTTATCTCGGACATGAATATGTTAATTGAGAAAAAATCTGCAAGAGACGTGATTTTCGGGATGTCGATTTTTTACGTTGATGCATTCACCTGTAGATCAACTTTCGATAGCGACCCGATGAAATTCAATATATTTCACAAACAATTTCAATATAAATCCAATTATTTTGATAATAACGAAATATAGCAAGTTTAAGGAAAACGCCTGCAGTCCACACATTTCGATAACCTCTCACCTCAGATAAAATTTCATTGCGAATTTAGCACACAAATCTCCACAGAAACGTCGCTCGTTTCGCATTCATTTCATTCGCTAATGCCGAACGCGACAATGTCGAACGTTCGCAATTCGCCAAAGTTGCATTAGCACTGAAACACATGCGCATAGAAGTACTATTATAGTGCTGTAGTAGTCGGTGAAACTCGACATTTCAAAGGCAACGTATACGTTTAGGAAACACGTCCCATTAGCGCCGACTGAAACGCAGCTTTGGCTGAAAGTTATTGCTGAAATGCAATACGGTTTTGAAAACGTGCTCGCGTTACGTCCGCGGCGAATGTCTGCAACACGTTTCGTTATATTGTGTGTAGTGCGATTGCTACGTGGCTCGATGGTTACCTGTGTAGTGCATAGAACTGTCGGTGTGCGGATTTGGTTCGGGCGTTAAATTTTGACAAAGGAAATTTCAGATTTTGATTATGTAATTGACGACTGAAATGGCCGAGGGGTACAAGTGACTTCGAGAAAAGTTCGTTCAAGGTTGAGCATGGACCTACACGTATTAGGAGGTCGAGTAATTCGATGATGATTCGATGATTCAATGATGTCTCACAATCAGTACACGTTCTAAGTTTGTTTATATCCTTTTGCCACCAAATATTTGAGCGTGCATAGAAGCGGTTTCTATACATATTTCAATTTCGGCAAAAATGTCACTTGAAGCCCTTGGTCTTTTCAGTCATCAACTATTATTCGAATGAAGCTGTTAATCTTGTATAAATCTTAAACTCATTTAAATGCATGCTGCTACTACTGCTACTCTGAAAAGTGTTAATTTAAGGATTTCAAAAATGGTTCTCCTTACGGAATCCCAACTTGGCAATGACATTCGAATTGAATGGCGTCTATCGGCAGCCGCGGCGTTTATATCTATCTATGTGTCCCGCCTATTGTGAGCTAATTGACGAAGTAATCCGCTTCCATCACCTTCGGCTCTTATGGGCTGATCTGTGCTATTTACGGTCAATACAAAATTGGTTTAATGGCCTGTTCTCACTAAAGATAGTAGCAAACAATCCACAGTGCGAATAGGCCTTAAGGGCTAACCACCCTTTGATAAAAAAAAGAGTCCATGATAATGAAATCGCTAAAAAGCAGAGACCCAGATCAGATTCAGACGTCTCATGAACAGTTTCGATTCATACTAATTTCGCCAAATGACTTACATCGACATATACCACCAAAAATCAAAATGTTCCAAACACCTGCCCAATACATCCAACACAATACAATATATACACGTGTCGTACACGAGAATAATTCGAATGCAACGTGTCACCGCTGCTACGTCATACATAACTAACGTTCGCGAGTTTCGTGCATTCGACTGCACTTACTAGTGTGTGCATTCAAAGGTTTTCCCTTTGAAAGTTTTCCCTGACCCCCACGTGTCGTGCCGGTTATCGCCGTTTCGGTATCGGGTTCGTGACGACTTTGTCCCCTAAGGACACCTCCTAAATCGTAGCCCTACGCTGCCCGGACTCCTTGGGCCTAATTTTATTTTCGCCCCCCTTCCGTGCGCGGGTTTATTGCGTTATTGTATGTATGGGAAACTAGGCGTAGAGGGTAATAATTGAACGGAAAGGTTGTGGTTAGTGTAATATTTTTGTACGTGTCGTAAATAAGCGTGTTTGAATCGGTGGAGTTCGGTTTTCACAATTATGAACCAGTGTGAAATTTATTAGATCGCCTGTTAAATTTGCATGAAATCAATCGTTAATTGATTAATGTATTAAATCAATATCATAGAATTCTTTCAAAATTAACAGGTGGTCTGAAATTGGTGGTATATTCATATTTGTCCCTCTTCCTCTGCAATCTGGCAATCTATTACAATGAATCAAACTACGAATACTATTTTAGTCATATCAGAATTTACTCTTTTTTATTACAGCATTATTGTATTTTATGTGAGAAACTGCATTTTATTCAAATTTATACTAAACATCCAATTTTTCATAAGAGAAAGCGCAAGTTGATCGACCGACGATAACAAACAATACATTCAATTACATAATAATTAGCAAACGTGCGTAAATGCATTACACAATTGTATTAGACAATCGATGCGAATTGCGAATCTCAATCTGATTATACCATCATATCAATTCGGCAATGAAAATTAAATTAGTCGAACAATCAAAGATGCAATCATGCGATCGTAAATTCCACTCGATTATCATACATGAATGTCTCAAATTCGTCATTACATGAATTTTTCAACGAATCATTAACAACCTTAAATTGAATTCATCAAAAAAATCGTTAATTCTCGCCATTGTAATCGAGTATGCACTCTGTGTTTCTCTCGCGTGTTATTGTTGCACTTGTTCTAGCAATGAGTGAACATTTTTTTGCACCACATATAAAATACAGATTTTTTTTTAGTGTTGTCTCGTTATTGTACTGCGTCGTTAAAAATTGTAAAAAAATAGTTTGTTGACCGCGTAAATATGTAAATCGATTGATCGTCTGCGAACTCTTGAAGTCGCCACTTTTTATTGTGTGAATCTCCGATTATAGCTTTTAATCTAGTTTTTGTGCTATTATGAATTTAATTTTTCAATTACGAATTTAATTTTTCGTTTTGTGCCGATTCGCCGATTCGAAGGCCGTTTTTTAATGACGGATCAAACTCCGATTCGATTGTCGTGCTTTATGTGTTATGCATGCGATTGTGTTGTCATATGCCGTTTCATCTCGTGTATGAATATCGTGTTTTTTACTCGATAATAATACGTATATAGTGTCATTCAATAATTTCACTTAAATATAGTCGAGAGATTGTGGATATATTTACACATACAAAGTATTATGCAACGATTTTAGTCAGACTTGAATACGAGATTTTATGCATTTAACAATCGTGCGAGAACAGATTATGTGTGTGTGTTTTGCGATTGTTTTCATTATCTCTAGCAATCTGAATGTATAATGTATGCATAAACATGTGGAATATCGCACATAGCATAATAAATTTTCTTATGCACCAATAACAAAACAGCATAGATTTTTTTTTCACACCCAAAAAGAACATTTTCTCAACATCGATTCCGTAATTAAATTAAACCGACGAAAATATATTAACGAAACATCCGTTAATTTAACGTACACAATATGTGAAACTTCAAGGGCTACGCTCGGTCGCACGCGAAGGGTTTGTGTCGCCCCCTTCACATTGCTTACCATTGTTTTAAACTCACAAAGCGTTAAAACACTGACCGATGATTCAGAAAGACCACTTCGAAAAACCCACCTTTCCTCGAAAAAACAAAAACCGTTCACATACTGTCATTGCAACTCGCCAATAACGGCGCGAATTGCAGTATTAGAATGTAATGACATATCCACACATATGCCGATGCCGGCGGCTTTCAGCGACTTATCACATTTTTTTTATTATCATACATATTATGATTCATTTTAATTGAATCCGAATAAAATGAGATTTCAATCGAATTAGAGTGTATAGTGTATGAAGATACAGTTTTTAGGCAACATATTGAGTTTTGCTGCTTACAAATAAGCTTTAAGACTCTACCGCTATAACGATTTTGCAAAATCTCGTAGTAAACGCGAGCAAATCGTTCTACAGCCGTGCATGAATGCACAAATGCAGTTTTGTCGACTTTTATAACTCTCCGCGTTTAATTCAATTTGCAATTTAAATTGTGCGCTTTCCCAACTCCGCCTCCGGGGACGTCCGTAAGCCGCACAGGATTCATCGAAAACGAATCTGCAAATTTTACGTTTGTACGACTCTAAACCGAATTATGCGACGCTACGCGAAAACTTTGAATTACAGCAAACTGTTTTCAGTCGACACATACAAATACATACGATACACGGGGGTTGGTTAAAAAGCTAGAATCGGCAACGTTTCGCATTCGAAATAACGTTTATCGCGGTCGTTTCGAATCCCGGATCGAGCTTGCGTTTAATAGCCCGTGAAAATCCGACGCGTTTTGGCCATTTTCAAATTTCGGATATTCGAATCGGATTCCATGCCTCTTCGGCCTCACAATCACTTTTCGGATGTTTGCTCAATCGATTGTTTTGCCTGTTTTGTTTTGTTCGCTTTTCTAAAGCCCGATCTTTCAATTTTCAGTTGCTTAACACTAGTGTTATGAAACATCTTCTCGTTGCTTTTTTATAGAATCTGGCAGTTTTTATGGCGTTAAAGAAATTACAAGATCAAACTCTATAGAAAAAGTCACTAAGGGTGGATCTTTTCACTTTTTTAATCCTTGAGTTAGTTAACTATGTACACTGATTCTCCAATATATGAAACTCACCCAGTTCAATTCGCTCTAATAGCTTCCATGCGTAAAAGATCGACTTAGTATCTCAGGGAGTCAGTGTACTTAACTAACTCGAGGGTTAAAAAAATAAAAAGATCGACCCTTCGCCAACAACAACATTTTCAACGTATTGAAAATATTCAATGCATTTTCTTTATTGATTTCGTTTATCGTCATGTTTTAACATAACAGATGTGACAGTATCATCCGATATGTGTTTACTGAGAATTTCTGAAGATTTTTCAGGTATTATCCACGTTTTAACGTAAAATATTCGTTTACAGTCGTCGATCAAATAACGGCGAAACTAGATAAAACGCTCAAAGATAACGGAGTGTCGCAGCTGCAGCTCGTTCGTGTGCATTCACATATGCGATACATTTGTGTAATTTTATGTAAAACCAAATATTGAATAATCGGAACTTACGTTGTTGTGCGAACGATGACTCCCGAAATAGGGTTCTTGTGCAAGTTTCAGGTTTTCGAATGACTTGAGTCGTTTAAAAACGACTTAAATATGCGATATGAAAATCCAAAGTGACTAATTTGTTTTATGTTTTAAAACATTTCAAAAGTATGAAAATTCATAATTTCTGGTTGAAGTGACGTTCATATGTTTCAAGCAAATCGTTGAATTTTTTTCATGAGTTGGATTTATAACATTTTTCGCATTATTCCGGATATGTATTAGATAAAAACAATGAAATATAATGAACATAATATTTGAGCAGTTATCGTCGTCGATAAATAAGTACCGTACAATGAAAAGCGTAAATTTTCGTGTGTTTCTCGAACGTAATTTGGGTTAGTTCCTCCCACGTACAGAATTCCGAATGGCAAATCGTTTTTATCGACAATAAAAATTACGATTTCTAAACTACGTGTGTCCTCGCACATATTTACATTTACATTTCTTTCGTACGAAATTTGTGCATCGCAAATACGAAGACTCGAGCCACGTTCTTATCGTTATCTAGTTTTCTCATACAACACAATGTTACGTCAAATCGATATGCATTCGAAAATTAAACTTCATTTATCTAAATCCCATATAAATAAAAACGAATATCTATCTGCATGCTATTTATAAACTCTTTAATGACTTATCCTTTCTAGGATTATTGTGTGCACACCTTAAAAAGTTTCTGCATAATTATATAATATTAATCAATGACTTAGGGGGAACATTATGCTGCTCTTACATTTTCTATATACCATTTCAGAACGATACGATTCGGTAGCAATATGAAAACAACTTAAGACGTAGCAAGGCTACACACGCAATCAACAGTGTACAATCGATTTAAAGTGCTAAGAGTCTCGAGCAACGCCGAGTCACAGAAGCTAATATGCTTTAAACGCGTAATTATAATGATATTTTCATCGGATCGTTTCTAAAGGCGAAAACTCCGTTACATATTTATATAAAGGCGTAATTGCCAAGCTTCGCTGGCTCGCTATAACGTTCGAGCGACTGCGAAGGGGGTTGGTCGGTTCGTTCGCATTAGCATCTGATATTAACAAATTAATAGAGGAGCGAATTCATGAATAATGAATGCCACGGGGCGAGAACGACCGAAGAGACGGTAATTTATTATATGTCCGCGGACTTAACCGACGCGATAAATTGACGATGGCACACTGTTCCTTCCGGCGGTGCTGGAAATGCTTCTTGAACTTTCTTCTGAACCGAGTTATTTATTCGTTGCAGATTTCACTCCGGCCAAGAAGCGGAAGCGGAAAGGGAATCCTTATTCTGGGGTGTCTGTGTCTCAGCTGTTGGCGCAGAGGGAAAATGTTCAACAGCAGCAACCTCAGCAGCAGCAGTTGCAGCAATTACAGCAACAGCACCATCAACAACATCAGCAAATATTATTGCAGCAGCAGCAGCAACAACAGCAGCAGCAGCAACAGCAACAACAACAACAGCAGCAGCAACAACAACATCAGCAGCAACAGCAGATTTTACAACAAAAACAAATACAGCAATTATCATCACAAATTCAACAAGAGCAGTATCAAATCATTAACAAGCCACAAAATCAAATTTTCAAAGAAATGGTAATTTTTTCTCTAATGTATAAAATATTTTCTATTTTCGACATATTAAAGATTCATATTAATTCGTCAATATCGATATTTTCAGGTTTGGTCCAATTCTGAACAGATAGGAAATGTCAGTTCTAGTCCAATACCAATTCATCCTTCGCCAACGTTAATAGAGCCAAATAGATTTGTGGTCAATAATCAGTTAGTAAATAATATTTCTAATGAAAACATATCAATCCAATCTCACAGTAATCAATTTTCCAAAATTGATCTGGCGAATATGAACAGTTCAAATGAAATGCAAATACAGGGAAGGAATCAAATTGGATCTCAAATTCTCACTATAAATGGAAACCCTGATCAACAAAACAAATTTATGCAGCAACAAATTGTGTTCAGTGGGCAACCGAGTAATGCTATTCGCCGAATTCCAGCTAATCTGAACAATGAAATCAATCAACTGATTGGCCCTAATGCTCAGATAGTCAGTATTCAAACATCTTCAAATATTTGTAGAAGCCAGAGTATGGAAAACATCACAGGGAATAATGGGAAAAGCAATGGAATTAATATTGCAGTTTCTAAATCTGAAAACTTTTCTAATGTTAAAACTGACTGTAAAATTATCAGTAATGAAAGTGTGAAGAGTGTATCGCAAATTCCATCGCAAAATATACAGTTCATTCCCAACGGAATGATTATTCCAGCATCTCAAGCTTCTAATAATAATACTCAGCTCCAAATTAATCAGTGCAATGTGAATATGACAAATAATCCAAATATGCAGCAATTAACTCCCGAAGTCATCCAGAAAATCAATCAGCAACAGCAAATTTTCATTCAGCAAAATCAAAAACAAATGGAATTGGCTATGAAAGGAATTAAGACTCAAGCAGCAACGGGGAATCCACAGCCGAATGTTGTTGCGAAGTCGAACTTTTCATTTAATGATGCTAATTCGGGAATTCAAACACCTTCACAAGGAGCTTTAATAGTCACAAATAATTCTGTAATGGTAGCTAATCGACAAAGGATGCCCCCTTGGCAGATGAATAAAATGACTGAAATGCAATTATTTTCTAATGTGTACAAACAAGAATCTCATTTGCCAAATAGAATAAACAATTCTCGTGAACAACCAAATGACGATGATAAGGCTTCTCAAAATCTTCAATCATTACCAGAAAATAATTCAAATCATGAAAATCAGGATGCAAACATGCTTCAGAATGCAGACAACATGTTTTCACGTGTTCCTCCATTACATCAGCATACTCCTCAATCGATTTGGTCAGATGAGATTCAACCAAAGAAAAACAAATCTGGTAAATCAATCAAGAAGAGTCGATCTTATATTGTCGAAAATCAAAGATCTCATCGAACAGTTCAAGGAATGTCTAATCAACAATTTGTGAACGAAGATAGAAAATCTTCGCCAGATACTAGAGTAAATTCACACTTACAAATGAATGATAATTTCACAAGCAATTCTAGTCCATCTTTCATGGATGATCCCAGCGGATATTTAGCTCAACAAACTGCTCTTTTAAAGAATACTATACAAAGACAAGTGGGTTTTAATAATGCAATGAGTAGTAATTTAGGAAGCAATTCACATTTAAAGACCAATTCACCTAATTTAAGTACAAATACTTCAATACCTCAAAAGTTATACAATCCCTCAACTAGTAATATTGAAGATTCTGAAAAGAATAATTTTGATCGCTATATCAATTCCAAAAAGTGTGATAAAAATAATTCAAATAATATTCCTAGTCAAAGTAATATTCCTGATAGTAGCATGAATTCAGATAAGAACATTAATTTGCAACAAAAGCTTCACTGTCGCGGTTGTTTAGAAAAACCTCAAAATGATAACACTTGTCCGCAAGGCAATATATGTGATCATCAATTACAAAATACGAATTTCCAACTCAAAATGCAAAACTACATTCAAAGTATTTCAACGAACAAATCAATGATGCACTCACAACCTGGAACGCCTAGCCCAAGTTTGAGCTCTGAAGAAAGTCCTGTCACATCATCTACATTTATGGAACGACCGGGAAGCAGATCTAACCCATGTACTGATCTCAGGGGTCCAATTCAAGGTGGAATCATAAGTACCAGCAACGGATCGCCCATGGAATCATTTACATTGCCAGAACTATCTCCAACACCTTCAAATAGTTCAAGAAATACTGACACACCTCTGAGTAAGAATAGTGGAAGCATTCATATTTCATCAAGTTGTCCTTATACCATTCCTAGTCCAGCATACTCCAATCCAGGATCTTCAAGAGAAAGCAACAGTAGTAATCCACCTACTCCGTCACCTGGTCAGAATATGCAAAATTATGCTATTTACAGCTCACCTGGTCCTATGAATCAACCGATCAACAACTCTATGAATACTCAAGCAAATAATAATGAAATTTCAAATTCATTTAATGCTAGGAATAATAATGCAGAATCTTCTCGTAACACAGCAATGAACCAAAATCTTCCAAATATTATATCAAATGAGCAAATATCCATTAATTCAGATAATAATTCTATCACCATCAACCAACGAAGAATTCCTCAAAACAATGTCTCTGGTTACTTTTTGCCTTCCCATGTGAATACTGTATCAGGTAATTCAAATCAAGAAGGACCTATGATGTTCATCAATACAAATGGTCTTGTGACTACAATGGCTAGTGGACACACCCTTAGTCGAAATACCATCACATCAGTTTTAGCAGGGAAAGCTCAAACCGCAACTACTT
Organism: Cheumatopsyche charites; assembly: GCA_024721215.1. NCBI lineage: Eukaryota > Metazoa > Arthropoda > Insecta > Trichoptera > Hydropsychidae > Cheumatopsyche > Cheumatopsyche charites. The sequence goes on from CM045583.1 coordinate 3,784,725, forward strand.
CAATAAATGCATCAGCAGCTGGATTACCATTTTCGTATCCTGCAATGACAAACTCAGAAAATGTCGCAAATAATTCACAATCTTCTGCAAACAAAAATATACAATTCGATCACATAAATGTTCCACCAGATTATCCTATGCACGTTGCTGGAAATTTATCTCAAAATGTTATATCAAAATCTCCCTTAGAAATGGTACAGAGTGTAGTCAGTAGTATACAAGTATCTCAAAATTCTAATTGCAATAGTATTCCAGTTATATCACCACAAACATCACAATTTCAAGGAAAGAATATTATCAACACTAGTAATAGTAATGTACCACCCGGCCATATATTGATGCCATCAAATGGACAATTTTTGGTAGCCAACGGAAACCAAACTGTAATGGCTCCACCACCTCCTAAAAATCAATCTATCCCTTCTTTGCCACCTCTTTCATCATCTCCACTAGTGACCACTGTCACTGCGTCTATGTCTCAAGCAATTCCTACAGTTGGTGGCGTTCAACAAGTGATAAATCAGCCTACCGTGTTAGTGAATACTTTGCCAACACCATTTATGTTGCAACCTCATATGATGGCCGTTGATGGACAAGTGGTAAATCAAAATATGCAAATGCCTCAAATCGTTACTGGAAATTTGATATCACAAGGGAGAATAATTAGTGATAACATCAATAATCAAGATGGAGAAAGAAATCCTAATATTATGAGTAGATCTAATTTACTATCTCCAGATTCTGGAAAGAAGAAAGGAAAGAAAAGAAAAGCATCTAATCAACCTGTTACATCTATGCTACATATCACAGCTCAACATAGCCCAGGAAGTGTATTAGTCCAACACAATTCACAACAACAATCTCAGTTTTCTCCGCAAGGTTTTCAAGTTTCTCCAAATTCCAATATTTCAACTACTCCTATGCTTCAAGCATTAACTATTGTGCCGGGAAAACCTGGTACACCAGCTCATATTGTTATGAATGGACAAAGTGCTAATAACAATTTTGGATCTCAACAAATTATCACAAACTCACAAGGTCCTCAACATATAAATCTTCTTCAACCTGTAAATCTCTTGAACAATACAGGCGTTGTTCAAAACTTTCCAGCATTCCAGCAATTTATCGTACCTGGAATTGGCAGTATGGTAATGACAACAGATGGCACGGCAATTCTTCAAGATACTTCAAGTTTACCTGTGCAATTACAAATTCAAAATGTTAATGGTCAGAATGTTTTAACCCCTGTTCAGAACCAAGGAATTTTAACAGCTGGAACGACGGGAATGGTTATACGAACCCAAACACCTAACAACAAAATTATTCAGTCTCAACACAGTCCAGGTGCACAATTTCTTTCTCCGACTGGAAACCAAATAGTCATGAGCGGGTCTCCTTTCAATGGTCAACTTAGCCCTATGGTAGCCAACGTCAGTCCCAATCAATCTGTTACTTTCAATACAAGTCCTCAACAAGTGAGACCAAATATTCAACAAGAATTTATTCAATGCAATCAAATGGGACAAGCGTTGATGTTGCCCTTGTCACCGAACCAAATTGCTATATCAACATCATCAAATCAACAGAATACCACTTTTGTTCAACAAAATACTACAATTGTTCAACAACAAACAACTATGGTGTCCAATAATCACAACAATGGTCAATTCCAAAACAATAATTCCAGCAATTCTATAGTGCCATCATTGAACATAGATCAAGGAGTATTAATCAACCAGAATGGAAAATCTAATAATTTGGTGAAAGGCCGTCATAATGTCGTTCAGATTCAAAACAATTCTGGAAATCAAATTCATCCCCAACAGATTACTATCCATAATCAAAACAATGAATCTCAAGGCATCAAAAGGATAGCAGTTCAGTATCCCATTTTGAACCAAGTTCCTCAAGCAAACAATCAAATCAAGAATGAACCTCAAGTGCAACAAATTTATTCCAACATGAACCAAAACAATATGCTTCAGCAATTCCACAATATTCTCCATCCCAACGTCAGACATTCTGTTTCCACGCAAACGCTAGTTAATCAGCAAAACAATGAGAACAAATCACCGATAACCATGTATCAACAAATATCCGGAAGTAGTCCACCCGATACAACAACCCATAGTCCTTTGGGCGCTCTTGAAAATTCAACTGGAAGTCCAACTAACAGCATCAGTGGAAGAAGTTCGAACTCTTCTCAAGGGAATCAAGTAGATACCACTACAGGCAGTCCAGAACCTAACGAACATGGATCTTTGGTATGTTTATATTCTCTGGATATCCAATTTGTTAATATTTATAATGATATTTTAATCAATGTTCACAAATGATAATTTCAGCCGATGGTTCACTGTATTTCAAGTAGCGAGCCTGATTCCGGAGATCGTGATGGAAATATTTGGGGAAGGAACCAAAATGATACATCATCAGAAATCGCAGGTTAATAATCGTTGTACATAATTGGATATCTTCATATTTTTGTTAATAATATTAACATTCATTTCATTGTTTCATAACTTAGGTGTTAACTTCTATCAAAAAATTAATTCTACTAAAAATTTTCATCAAAACTCTACAATAATAAACGCAAACAATCAACAAATTTTCGAAAAATCTAATAAAAACAATAGCATGATGAATAACGTGGGAATTGACTTGCAAAACTATCATAAACAAATTATGTCCATGCACGATAATTACGGAAGACAAATTAGTGGAAATGACTTGCAAAGAGTCTGTAATGAAATTGATGATATTGGAAATGGACATAATATGAAAAGAACAAATTTTACGAGTGGAAATGGTATGTATTCATTTTAACAAATCTCGCTTTTAACATTTTTTCAACTAAAATACCCCCTTTCTGTGCTTCAATCTTTTGTAAATGTACCTATCTTTATGTTTAGTTTATTGCATGCATGAAAAAGTTGTGAATATTCTCGTTCGTTTATTTTGGTATTTATGAACAAATTTATAAAATCGTTTAAATGTGGCGACCATGTCAAAACTTGTAATGTAGCTGATACTCAAAATAAAACGTTACCTTTAAAAAAATTTGATAAAAATCTAAAATATGATTAAATGGTGTCAATACATAAGAAATATCAGTATTTTTTATTATTCAAATTTGATAACCATGTTTTCTAGATTAAATAGTAAATGAGTAATATTTGCAATTAATCATTCCTATCATTTGCTTTAATTTTTTCACTGGAATTTTCACCTATGATTTAATGTTTCATTAGTGATTACCGACTAACTGTCATCTTTCACAATCATCAATCGCTTCAGCTTTTTATCATAACATCATGTCAAACTCACACATAGTTGTGTCTTGTATTCTATTGGTTGTGGGTCCGATGAAAAATTTGAGAAAAATATACCATAGTTTTGTTTTATTTGAATTACATATTTTGTAAATTTGCTTTGATTGTATATAATATTTATACATATTTCTAAGAACATCTCTCTTTTCTTCGTTGTACTTATGTTTAATAATTTACTGTATATAATTTTTTATATGTGGTGATTTGTATGAAATATTTTGTCAATAATTGAAAAGCTAAGGGATAACAATTGTTAATACAAGATACATTTCTTGCCTTTAATTATAGCAAACCATTTCTTGGAATACACTTTGTATTGAGTCTGGTGACTGGTTTGCATTAATTGAAGTATTTTTCGTAAGCACTAATTATAATTGGCTATTTATAACATTGTCATTGTTGCAATAGGGCGAATATTTGTCCATATCATTCTTTTCTCATCATCATCATTTGTATTTGGTTCACAATAATTTCAAATGCGAAAATGTGAATTTTTTTTCATCAACATTGTAAATAACTATCAGCATCTTAATTAATCAATTATTTTTGGGAGTGTGGTGTTAAGGAAGCTTTCATAAACACAGCATGATAATTACACATGCCCTGCTTTATCTTCATATTTTCTGTGCTAAACTGTTTATTGTCAATTATTCATTTTCATAACTTTCGTATATGGAATATGATAACATAAGAACACATGTGATTTGCAAACTTAAATTCAATTTCAAATCAATATCCTATTTGATTTAAGTCAGTATTTATCAATTTGAAAATTCAAATTTGAGTCTTAATTAATTTAAATTCTTTCAATCTTAAGTTTTCATATCCGATAGAATAAATTAAGAACACTCTTATATGAAATGAGTTTTAAATAAAATATAATTGTTGGTAATGTAGAGGCATCAAATGAAGATACTTCCGCACCATCAAATCCAGACAAAATTGATAATAAAATATCATCAGCTATATCTCAATTCAAAGAAGGCGATTTAGTTTGGGGACCAGCCAGAGGTTATCCAGCGTGGCCTGGAAAACTAGTGTCTAAAAGCGTAGTTAACGGCGTTTACGATGGAAAAGTTCTAGTTCGTTGGTTCGGCGGCGATAAATGCCCGTCGACCATCGATCCCGTAAATCTGAAGACACTTTCAGAAGGTCTGGAAGCGCACCACGCAGCTAGAACTAAATGTAGAAAGTGAGTTTTAACATTTGTGATCGAAACGTCTCATCCTCCTTACGACGATGGACTGTTTTAAATTTTACAATTTCACTGTTCCAGCAGCTCTCGGGAAATATGTGATTTTTTTCCAAAGAGCGAATTCATATTTTATCAGTTTAATAGTGTTTGATAATGATGTAATTTGTGTGTATGAAATATATTTTCAAAGATTACAATAATATTTCACCGAGACAAACTGCTTGAAGATTGATCTTGTACACCAAACTATTATTTCTTGTTTTTTAATTGTTATCCCTTCATTTATTGTATTTATACAATGTTTAACGTCACCACATTTTTATGATTTGAGATACATTTGTTTAATCATTAATGTTGATTTCTCTGTATTCAGACATTGAACCTGTATTATTTTGTTAAATTTTCGTTTTAGAATTTTTTTAGTATAATATTTTGTTTAGTGTGTTGAATCAAATTTTAACCTTCAAAATTCATTGCATTATATTATGTAGTATTTTTAATATTACGATACTGGAAAAAGATGCTAGTAATCGTAAATATTAAATGCTTCTAATCATTATAAGCGTTAAAAATGTTTTATAATTTTTTCATGTTCATAGTATGAAAATATTGGTAAATTATTGTATTTTCTTTATATCTACTTGTATAACTATATTTTTAACATGTTTTGTCAATTAATTAATTTTAAATTCGTTTTACAGAAGCCGCAAACTAAACAGTCAATTGGAGCGAGCTATTCAGGAGGCTATGAGCGAATTGGACCGCATCTCTGAAGATTCCGAATCGACCAAAGAACCAAACAAACAAGATGACGACTCGACAATTTCAGATATAAACGGAAACTCCAGCAAAATGATCAAATTGAAAACGTTTAACAGAAACCCTTCGGCGACCTCCAAATTTTCTGATCGACCGAAAAACGTGACAAAGCGAGACTCCAACCTGAATAGCAAGACGACCAGGAGCGGATCGGGCATTGTTAAGATCGCCCCACACCCAATGATATCTAACGAAGTAGCCGGTAGACTTAGAAGCAGCCATCGATGACATGAAGACAGGGGTGAAGTTCCTGTCACCCCTCAGACATCCTCGTCGTTGGTTTATATAGTGTTTACACCGTAATATTTGTAAAACATATTTTTCCAAACACATTTATTCAAAATTTGATGTTATTTTTTATTCAGCTTTTAGCAATTTCATTACTTTGATTCTTTAAGTTATTTTTTAATGTACAAGATCTTTCAGAAGATAATATGATTGACTATTTTATTTCATAATTGTACCCATAATTATGATAGTTGTTTCAGTTGAACTCATTCTAAAGTTTATTCTGAACTTAAAAAATCTTATAACATAGAAAGAATTTTACTCAATGTATTCTGTGCCCACTTTCGATTATATGTTTAACATAGTTAGACATGAAATATCTTAAAGTGAAAGAAAAATGACTTACCGTGTGACCACTGTCATATTAATGGGTACAGTAGTGATTTTTATATTTTTTAAATAAATTATCTGGCAGCAGTAACTTTGCATTTGTGGTAGCTATTATAACATACTTTGATATACAAAAAATGATTCAATGTACGCTGAAGGAAATTATTTTGCTTCTATGACGATTTGTTGTTGTATTTAGATATAACGTATCTCAAATGTACCTTGTCAGTTAAAAGACTTCCTTTACGACTATTTTAAATCTCATATCAACTTTTTAATACAATATTTAATATATTCAGGTATATATTGCTAATCATTTCGGAATAAGTGTTTATACAATTTTATTATATTCTTTGAATGTTAATCTATAGATCAAATGATTTTAATATCCAAAATAAATAACTTTCTTATTATATAGTGTTTGTATAAAATCGTTTTTGTATCGCTAACTTTTACCGATTAGTGTATTTTAGAAATCGACTTTTTAAAACTCAGGTAGCCTGGTAAAAGTTTTTCATATTTATCTAGTCAGTCATTATTAAAAAATAAATTTTTGACAATAACGTTGAACCAATTGAAAGGGGTTCGATTCACTTTTGAACACGTACAAACTGTAAAAATGATACTTAAATATTCTCGAAGATTATATATGTTTTTACCTAATTGTAATAGTACTTTCTTGCGAATAACTGTTCGCACGTCCAAGCAGATGACAACGCCATATTATTTTCGCTATTGTTATTTAATACAAGTATCGTTTCTCTGTTCATTTCGATAGTCATTCAACTAAGAGATTGTTTAACATGTTTCAATATAAAGCGCACGCGCATAGAGAGTACATAGACATATTACATGACAAAAGTGTTGACTGATGTGTTGCCGATTGTAGTGCGTTCTGTCGCATCTTAAAAAAAATATGCACTTGCATCTTATCGTTTCTGAATGTCAGTGTATGTATATAAAGAATAATTTATTGTTTGTTGTGTATATAATTGTATCCATTTGTATATTAGTCAGATATTCCAATGATGGTTGAAAAATAAATTTTGATGAAAAAAAATATAGAAAGAATCAGTGTTCTATAGATCTTGAAGTTTATATTAGAAAATTAAATTATGTATATAGATATTTATGAGTGCACTTGTCAACTATGCGCCTATATTTACAAAGTATTATAAATCATAATATTACTATATCCATGTATGTGATATAAATTTAAAGATTCATTATAATTTAATGAATAGCCAATATTCGATTGGTAGATTATATGTATTTAGTTTAGAAATTGTACTTTTGAGGCAACCTCGAAAACTATTTATGTATAGCAAAAGATACTGATAGTGTCTTAGATCGCATTTTTATTCTGTAAATAAATTAAAAAGAGCCTATATATAATAACTATATTATCTAAGTGAGTTGTTTTCATTGTTACATTTTTATTTAAATGTGAATGAATCTAGATACATGATGACTTTTGAATGAACGTAAATAGGACTTAAAATTAATGTTTTTGTATATATGCTATAAATATTATTGAATAAAATGTGCAACTATTCCTATTTGTTTCATTTATATTACTTGTAGTTATTTTTTTACGTTTAAAAAACCTTTTGATATTATACTAACAATAAGTGAGTTATTAACACTTAAAATTAGAAAAAAAAGAAGCTAAAACTTTGTATTTTCTTATTAAATTTAATTCATCAATTACAATCAATGAAAATTCGTTAGATTTAGAGCCTAATTTAATTTCTAATTGAAATTTATAAAAGGCATTTGTATTCAGTTTTATCTTCATATGCATTAATATTGACAATGAGTTATAAAGTGGACTGCAAATTCTATGCTCTATGCAAAGCAAAATAATTATGGATTTAAATTAAATTTTATTTCTACGTGAATATGTATCAAAAATGAAAGGTCTTATTGTTAATAGTTCAGAACGGTAGGATTTTATTGATTCACCGAATTCTAGAATTCGATAGATAGTTTCTCGATTATTGTAAATTACATTACATATTTAATTCAATTACGCAAGTACTTCAGCTAAAGTTACATTCATCGAAAAAGATAAAAGTGGGTCATGAAAAATGAAAATAAATTATAAACAATTCGGCCCGATCTTTCAATCATTAAAAAAAATCACGTTCACGATAAGAATTGTTAAATTCTATACGGGGAAAAAAATAGTGTTTCGTATTAACTATTAAATTGAGCAACTAAAGATCGAAAGTTCAAGCCTCAGGCCTTAGGATCGAACTTTCATTCGTCAATTACTCAATTCGAATGTTAGTAGATGCTTTCTCTGCATTTGAACTCATCAGCGATAAGAACTTCATAAGCGATAACAATTCTATAGATAGATAAAATAAAAATATCATCTAAAGGACGTTACATACATATCGTGATTCAACTCGAGTTTTCGAAATAGTTTTCTTAACACTAACGATTCAGACTTTAAACCGACAATGAAAAGATTCAAAAACTGCATTCTAGAGATCAAATTGGTTATTTTAACGAAAGATTGAGAATCGTCGAATCATAAGGGTAGGTGCGAGCGAATGTCGAGTGCAGCGAAATCGATTTCCAGGCTGTGTGTGGATTCGCAGCCAGACCGGGACGACCTCAGTCAAGGTCGCAGACGACCCCAAACTCCCAAACCCTCAAACCCCCAAACCCTGGACTCGATGCATAAAGAGACCACCCCGAGGGGAGTCGCAAATTTTCAAAATGCCAGCCTCGCGAAGAAGAAACTTTGATTAACTCATACCCAACATTTTGCATTATCGATTCTATAATCATTATCTTTTGATTGTTTGATGATTTAAAAACAATCCATTTGTTAAAATTTCAATTTGCAATCAATTTTGGTGATTGATTGATATTTGTTAATTATGTAGTCTTTATCATAGAAAGTAAATTAGGTGTATGTATGTATATGTATGTTACAGCATCATTCTTATAAGTGGGATAAGTTAAAATCGTACCAAATCAATTAAAATTGAATATTTTCAAATATAGTTTTCAATTCGGTTTTTCAATCCATAGTGAATCTATTTTTTTTAAGAATTATAACTAATAGTTACCTCTAATTAAAAGCTTACATAGATTAAAAAATCGAACCTCAGCTACAACTATAAAGGATCGCTCTTCAATTGTCGATTTAAATACCATTTACACAAATAAAATTTATCTTTTTAACTTTAGATTGTGACAGATACAGAAAGCTCGATTCATATGACTGATTTTTCAATCTTTAGTTATCATTTAATTGTTTTTTATCGTTGTAAAATTTTATATAAAATAAAAAAGCTTTTAAAAGTTCAGCTGTAATAAAATAATTTAACCATCGATCGAAAGTCCCTCTTTTAATATTGTATCTAATAAAGATTCTAAAAAAAAATTAACAAGAATTATCCAATATTTTGATATTTTTTAGCATTTTATTCAAATTTTACACGAAATGTTTATTTCATCACAAATCATAAGGTATCACACATTTTACATTCAAATTATTTTGCTCAAAGGTCAACAACGCACTATCGTAATTTATATGTAAAATAACGATAACCCGTATTCGCAACTTAACAAAAAATGATATGTATTTATGTATTTTTTTCACTATACACATTTATATAAGTACAGATATGGTGTTTCTATTTTTGAAATAAAAATTTAACAGCCCCTGTGGCCTAATGGATAAGGCATCGGCCTCCTAAGCCGGGGATTGTGGGTTCGAGTCCCACCAGGGGTAAAAAATTAACTTTTTTTTTTAATAATACAATTTAAATTTTATATTTGAGTATGCTTTTATAAATTAAAATCACTATTTTATCATGGCAATGTAATTTTTTATATTTCTTATTTAAAAAATATAAGTATGGTTTCAAATGAATTCGAAATTAGATGGGTTTTTTGTAGATTTGAAATGGCTTTGAGAATGAATGAAAATTAATATTTTTAAAAAACATTTTTTTTCGATAAAAAAGCTCAAAAGCTTCAAATTTTATCAAAATTATTTATTTTAAACGAGCACTTATTAAAAAATATATGTATATAAGTATAATACGTAGTCTGATTTTATATAAAAGCTAATAATATTAGAAATACAAATTGTGAAAACGAATTTTTAATAGAAATGAAAAAAAAAGTATGCTGAAAATGAAAAATCGAGAAACTTAATTGTTTAATCGACTTAAAAACTCAATTACGCTCTCCCTTCGAAATTACTTTCGAATCGCTTTTAACTTTCAACCCTCTGAAACGAATTTGAAAATGTGATCAATTTTATATGTTTCTATATACATTTCAGATTAAAAGAGACATCTTTTACTCGGTAATCCGGTTATTGATGTATTTTTTCGTTATTATCGACAGCTGATTTAAATATCTATCAAAACGATCTCTTAATTTTTTTCGAAAATTTCAGAAAATTGAAAATGCTTCTTTGTTATTTATTATATAAGAATATAATTCGAAACAACATATTTTTTTATTTTAAAAATCTTAAATGTAAGGGATGTTTACTTAATCTTATTATTACAAGCAACGATGCAACTTTGTTTTACATCAGCGTAGCTTAATTGACCTACAAAGATAATAAAAAATGTAGGTCAATCTTTAAATGTCTTATTAAAAATATATTCTTATATATTATTCCTAAAAAATAATGTAAAGAAGCTTAAATTTTCATTTTATTATAGAATCAACAGTAGATTAATTTTCCACGAATAGCATTTGCTAAATTTACATAATTAATAGAAAATAAGTAAATATATATAAAATTATATCATTCTACATTATTTGATGGAAAATGAGTAATTATTACCTGGAATTCTTAAAAAAAAAGAAAGATGATCAATTGTTTTATAAAATATAAAGTGAACATATCACTTTCAAACCAAACATTCTTTAAACACTCGAATTGGACAATTCCATGATTATATAATAATATGAAGCAATCTTAAATTCATATTTCGCACTAAAGAAGTGACAGTGAATCGTATGCGACTAACGTATGAAAATTTAAAATTTCCCACAACTGAAACGTTCACTCTGAATATTAAAACAAACATTTCACTTCACATTCTCAAGAAGCACCTCGACTAGGGCTCCCAGTTTGAACATTTGAATAAATTTTCACTTAAAAATATATTTTTACAAGAAAATATTATGAAATAAACTAACCGTATTCATCATTTAAGGTTTAATTTGTTGGTACTCAATTATTAAAAAAAAATTAGGGGTGGTTTTTTTTATTGCTTTAGTTAATTAACCATAAAGTTAGTCAATTTTTCAACTACTAACTGTTATAAATCTACCTCTGTTTCACAGATTTTTCACAGTTCGTAGTAAAATGACTGACTAACTCTTTGGTTAGTTAATTAAAGCAGTGAAAAAAACATTTCTTAAGGAGTAAAAAGACCGGCCTTTAATCATTTAAATATTTTCACTTTTAGTACAGGTATTTCAATATTAATTTCTTCAGTTCCTATACATGTTGCAATATACATACATATGTATGTACATTTGCCATTTTGATATCATCTGATAGCTTAGAAGTATAAAACGTTTGTGTATGCTGTGCTGGACATCAGAACCTTCGTGATGCTGGAATCAAATACATTCACATACTGGAAAGAGTCACATGTAATTTTTCTAGATTAACTAGCAATCAACCCGTTGAATATAACAACGCAATTTTAACCCGTTGAATGTATGAATGCAGTTTTTGAGCGTTACATGGACACACACACAGAATAGCTCTATTATATGACGACTGAAAAGGCCAAGGGGCACAAATGACTTCGAGAAAAGCGCATTCAAAGTTGACCATGTATTAGGAGGAGGTCGACTGATTTGATGATATATTGAGGCACACGTTCCGAATTCGTTTATATCCTTTTGCCACCAAATAAATGAGCGCAAATAGAAGCGATTTTTACACATAACTTAATTTCGGAAAAATGTCACATGTACTCCTTGACATTTTCAATCATCATATAGTTAGATGCTTCTGTTCTGAAACTCCTCTTCTAACAATGAGCTTATAACCTCAAAACTCCTCATAAAAAATGAGCAATTAACCTAAAATAAAAACGAAAAACAATCGAATATCAACACCTGTAACGATAATAAATAAAACGAAGAAATCTGAAGCCCTCATGTCGAGACATTTTCAGCACAAGGGAGACAGGTGTGCGCATTGGATGCAGGGCCCCAGACGGTCCCCACACCAGGGACCCCAGTATTTGGGGCCCCGGGGCGGGGGCGGGGGGTGCATTGACCAGGGACGTCTCAAGGGCGACCCGGCGACCCTCACACCCCCCGAAACTTATTAAGCACACCTACACCAGCGTAGGCCCAGACGAAGTGCGCCTGTGTTGTTGTTATCGTCATCGATGCGTCTGCTCTTGGAAACTTTTCTTTGTTCCCAATTCGGTTCAGGTGTTTGGGGTGGGTTTTTTTTTTTGGATGAAATTCCTTTTTTGGGGATGGGATTGCGTTTTTGGGTTTTTGGATGTTTGGTTTTTGGGGTTGGGGTTTTAGTTGTTGGTGGTTGGTTTGATGAGATTGAGGATTTGTTGGAAAATATGTAAGATTTTTTTAATGATTGTTTGATATTTGTTGAAAAATGAGTCTGATATGACAAATGTATTCCTTATTTTTTTGTAGGAATTGGGAAACTCATATGTGTGGTCCAAATCATTGAAAGTTGGAAAATGTAGAAAATCTCACTATCTAGGTAAATGTATTTTCTAAATATATTCAATGATAAATAATTAATAATCTTCGAGAAAAATATTTTTTTTCGTATTCATCCACATATTTCTAAATTATTTAAATCCTAACGGACTTGTTCGACTTTCAAAATAAGAGACTCATCATATAAACGTGATATGATTTCGTTGAAAACAATGATTAAATAATCCAATAATGTTTTATAAAGCTATTTAAATAGCTTTATAAAATTTTATATGAAGTTTTCACTTTCATTAAATTTTCACGATGAAAATCTGATAAATCACATTTTCCATTGAACGCGCAATACATTTATGACTACCTATTACAGAATTTCTAAGAAATTGAATCAAAAAATACAATTGGAAAAATTCAATACATTCTACTTACGTTCAAATATTAAACTGCGAATAAAAATTAATTAAAAAACGATCGAATAAAAAATTCAAAATTTTCCACGAAAAAATCGATTCTTTTATTTCACCTATCATTCGCAAAATTTTCATCTGTTACATACAAAATAACTTCTTCGAGCAAATCTTCAGACTAAAACGAAGCATCAGGTGCATCAGAAGACAAAATTCGAAGCTGACAACAACCCCGATGTAAAACCAACCCTTAGAAGTCAACAGGGACAAGTCTACATGATGTACAAGTCTCCAAGTAAGCAAATATACTCTCACATGCATGAGTCCATCGTGTGTTATAGCTGTCGTGTTATAGCAGTCGTGTTATAGCACTCGTGTTATAAGGGTTAGCTCAGTGGACCAGGTGAGGCATAAATCCCTCACCCGATGGCCCGGTGACGGAAAACAACGGGGTTTGAATGTGGGACGAGCAAACACACCCCTTTTGCTACGAAATTGCATTTAGATTCTTGTATAGGGGTTGTTTGAGGTGTTTTGAGGTCGTATGAGGTCTTATGAGGCGATTAGTCGTGAGGAATTGGCGATCGGTCGCGAGAATTTGGCGATTGGTTGCGAGAATTTTGGTTGTGTGTTGGTTGTGTGAGGTCTTTTGGTTGTTTTGGGGTTGTATGAGGTGATGAGTTGCATGAAATTAGCGATTAATTGCGAGAATTCGGTAATTAGTTGCGAGATTTTAGCGATCGGTCGCGAGAATTTGGCGATTTGTCTCGTTGAATTTTAAATTACATGTGAGGATTGTGTGAGGTCTTTTGGTTGTTTTAAGGTTGTATGAGGTGATGAGTCGCAAAAAATTGCGATTAGTTGCGAGTATTGGGCGATTATTTGTGAGAATTTGGCGATTAACTGCGAAAATTTGACGATTAACCGTGAAAATTTGTCTATTGTTAAAAAGCATCTGTGATTGGTCTTATTGCATTTTCATTATATGCATGTTAGTTGTGTTTGGTCTTTTGATTGTTTTTAATTAATATATGGTAATGAGTTGCATGAAATGAGCGATTAGTTGTGAAAAATCGGCGGTTGCTTGTGGAAATTTCTGAAAAGTTTCATAGAAAATTAAAAAAAAAATAGTTCAATTAAATCAATATTTCATCCGTTAGAGATAATATATGAAAAAAATGAATTTCGTTCGATTTTGAAAATATAATACATGAATTCAAATTTCGAATTTTTATTACAAATTTTTATCGAGTTAAATATTTTCCTCATTCAGTTCAATATTTTCATTTACTAGTACAAATTTTTCAATTTCAAGTTCAACATTTTCATTTTCAATTTCAAGTTCAACTTTTAAGTTCAATAAATCGAAAATTAAAATAAGTCGTTAAATGCATACCTGACAATGAGTTTTCATAAAGTGATATGACTCAATTTAATATATATATATATTGAAATTGATCTCGAATACATTAAATTGAATCTGGAAATAAAATAATTTGAAGTGAAAAACTAATACCAACTAATAATTAATTCTTAGAATTTGTCATTTTCGGAAAATAATTTAATTGAAATGACAGTCAAATGTGTAATTAGTTTAAAATATGAATATGTATGTATAATATATTGCTTAGAAATTGATTATACTGAAAGATTAGTTAATTGGAAAATTGTTGAATTAACGTTTTAGATATTTAAGATTAATGTATGATTTTGACATGAAAACGAATTTTAAGGACAATTAATCGGATCGGTTGATTGAGAAATTAATTAAAAACGTCGAAATTCATTTTTCACCTACAAATAGCTGTCAAAAAAATTCATCTTCTTAGAATTTCAAGGAGAAAATTTTCATAGACTTGATAAATTTGAACTAGTAAAAGAAAATTTAGATTGATTTTAAATTCGTAGTGAAATTAGTTTCATAAAAATAAATATTGTGATCGCTTTATATTAAGTATGTTTCTATTAATTCTATGAAAAATATTTATTTTTAGGAAAAAAAAAATGAATTATATAAAATTTTTATTTTTTTTCAATTTAGATTAGATTCATTAAAAAACTGTAATTATATTTCAGTGTTTTGAGACACGTAAACAACTCAAATTCTTGACCCCAAAAAGTGGATTATGCACCGAATCATTTCGTGGTACATACTTTCTAGTCTGATACACAGTCATCAAAAGCTGTTTTCAACCGAAAATAATAAAATTCCATTGAATTTTTAATAATTAAATTAAAAATTTAATATTTGTTAAAAAAAATGTCATTTTTCTTCATTTTAAAATCGATGTCTATGTAAAATTTTCAACGGTTTTTCAGATTTATTTTTAAAATTTTCGATATAAACTTTGAATTTTCAACGTCTGTCTCGTATAACAGCATCTACGATGATCAGCATACATTTGAATTGAAATCGTATAAATCTAAAAAATATTCTAGTCCAGTGCCGAAGTCGAATTCTAAAGTTTTCGTTCGAGAACTTTCGATCGAAAATATAATCCCATTGTAGTTTTTCTGATGTCGAGCATTCATCATATTATATTTTGTATTTTAAAGTTAGAATACTTTTTTTTCATATGCCATGTAAGGTATTCATATCTGAAATATATTTCTATCTATTTGTGTAAAATCAAAATATGGATGAAAAACATTTCAGCAACCTGAAAATTAATCCAAAATTGAATTTTACTTAGAATTCGAAGAGAGCGGAAAGGGAAAACTAGTATAAAACTTTCGATCCTTAAAAGCAGACCCGTAATCTTTTTCCTGTTGAACTAATAAAATAATCATAGGAAAATTCTATCAGTCATCGAAAACCTTAAAAATAACCGTCATTTTTCGAATTTAGAACCTAGAAACGCACCTAGAAACGTACGAGTTTGGCCAGCTGATCGCGTTGTTTTCGGCCCAAAGCGGTCAGAGGGGGGCGGGGGGCTTAGACGCCGCGGGGAGAAACGCGAGAGGGGGAAAAGCGTAATGAGGCCGGCGAGGGGACGAGAGCGCACTCGGCTTTCCGTCTCGATGACGGAAATTTACACTTAAAACACACTAAAAACGTCTCTAATCATAACTGCAATAAAACATATATTTGAATAATGAAAGAATTTTCTTATGATTAGAAATCAGCATCCGAACGGCGCCATTGATAGAAACTGCGCGCGCATATGAGCTGTCGCAACGATGCTATCGAAACACTTATGATATTTGATAATAGTTCTTATTAACGACATTAATAAAGCTTAAAATAGAATAACATGTTTGATGAAATTAAATCACCTTTATGTATACGTGCAATAAGGGTTTCAATGGAAAATTCTAGCACAGTTCGATTGTGTCGGCTTTTCTCTACAAACCACGCCTCCTCCCCTCCCCGCCCCTCGTCCCCTCCCACGTGCAGCTTCGTCGGTCAGTCGAGCGCGCGCCGTTCGCGTAGACGGACGTGTTTGTTGTACGATTTGTGTTTGTGTGTGTGTCTGTCACGTTAGCGACGCGACGCCGTGCAGCCTCCCCCCGCTTTGCCGGCGTCCCGCAACGCAGGTGCGCCAACCCGAGGAGCCGCGGTCCTATCGACGCGCGTTTCGCGCGCTTGCGCCGCGCTCGAATGCACTTTTCGCGCATCCTTTTAATGGCCCGCGCGTGCCGATCTAGAGGTCGGCGTAGGCGAGGTGCGGAGCCGGCTTTATCGCCGTCGCACACTACTCGTGCGATCGAATGACAGTTCGCTCGATGTTGACGATGCAAACGTCAGATTTTTATCGACGGGTTGAATGATCTGTTAAATTTTTTGAATGGAACGAAATATATTTTTTTATATCTTGATTGTATTTTCATTAAACTTATTGAATTTAAATATCAGAACATGAATATTAATTAAATTTTCATGTAAATATAGAGTTTGTTTTCATGTTTTAGTAGTGTCTACTTATGTGTTGTACAAATAAATGAATCTACATGGGTCATACAGATTTTGAGGTTAAGTTCTATTCTGTTAGGACCAGTTTATCAATGTTTGGTTAGTAGTTTATAGATTTAATGAGTATTTTTTTTATAAAGTTGATAGTAATATCGAACCGATATGTTTCTAAATAATAATTAAAATATTGGTCCTTTGAAAAATTAATAATTTTTCACGAATATTTTGAATAAAATGTAACAAAATACATTGATATACGAATGAAAATTACAGTGATGCATTTGTTTTCGAAAAAAATTCAAAATTTAATCGATCATTTAAACCCAATTTTTTACAAGATTAAAACCGTCCGATACGAAAAGCGCTGCACAGATGCAACCGCTTATCGATTCGATAAAGCCGCATTCACACACATCTATCCATCTATCTATCGAAAGGCACATCCGACGAATATACACAGTAGTTTTCGAGCGCTCGAGCGATGCACGCTCGGCCTCGCTTACGTAACTGTGTGTAAACAGGCGCACGCGGCGCCGCAACGTTATTTTGGTTCGGCGTCACGTGACGGCGCCGTTTTTGTTTTGACACATGTACCCGAATCGATATTTCGCGCCCCCGAGTCCCGCCGCATCCACTCGCGCCGCCCCTGTGCGCGCTTTTCCGCCCCCCGCGCCTCACGCTCCGCCCCTGCTTTTCCCTTCGATGCAGGAAAACTGCAGCGCGCCACCGAAAAAGTGCAAGGATCGTGCAACGTTGCACCGCGGCGAGGTCCGCGCGCGCGAGATGTGCCTTTTGTTTATTTTCGGCCGTTAATGTGTCTCTTTACGCTGATCGATGCTTTTCAAACTGTCGAATGAATATTTTTATTATTATTTTATTTATTATTGTGACAATAATGTATTTCTGAAAACTTAATGAAAATGATTTATCGTTTTTCATTCAGTTCACATTATTGTGAAATAGAATAATTCAAAAATATTTCAGTGTTTAAAATGTAGACTTACACAATTGTCACAATTATGCAATTTGGGTATTGATTTAAATGTTTCGGTTTCATCTCTAATTTTATTCTATGATACAATATATCGGAAAATATTCATGTTGAATGGATGAATTTTCCGGTTATTATTATGTCGATTCGTTGTTTCTAATGCTGAGAATATATTATGGATGCTAGTCGCGTGATATAAGCAATTTTTATGTGGTTTAGTCGGCTCGATTTTTTCGTGACCCAACTGCAATATCTGAAAATTGCCTATTTCATGCTATTATTTGTTGCAGTATGTTCTCACTGTGACTTTATTATTATATATTTTAGTATTGTATTATCGAGCGTGAAATTCTGAGTTGTTTTTGTCGATGATGAAAATTATCACCAATATTTTTGTATGAAAATATTTTGAATTTTCTATGAAAATATGTTATGTAAAAAATTAAAATGTTATTTCAATTGAATCGAATAAATTTTCACTGTCGATTTTCTTTGTCCTTGTATTGTTGTTTTATTTTTCAATTGAATAATGTCACTTTTTTGTGTATTTTTACACAATAGATTTAAAAATATCTCACTACACGTAGTTTTTCCAGTTACGTAACTTCATTTGATTGTTGTGTATGTGATTCATTCATTGTGTGCGACGTTCTATACGTTCGTAAAGAGATCCTTCAATAGAATCGCGAATAAATAATTTCTAATAATAAATAAAATATTTATACGTTTATATTTCGAATTCAATATTCAGATTTATTATGTAATCAATTATTTTTAACGAGCCCGAAGCAATTCGATACTGAAAAATTTCAGACATCTCGAATTCGGATCGCGTTCGATTTTCGCGCTTTCGGAAGCCGCGCGTTAATCCCGATTTTGACTTAATTAATCGCCCTTTGTCTTCCAAACGGAAAGTCCGCAAGATATAAATTTGTCCGGTTTCGCACTTTTGCCGGTATAAATAAATTGGCGAGTCTCTTTTGCGAATTCGCAATCGCTGACCTGGGTTACGGATTTCGCTTTTGTGCCGTTTTGCCGCTACACATAAAATAGTAATGAATAGATTGGTTTTTATCTCTGTGTGCTGATGCATTTTGTTTCGCGTGACGTAAATTCGATATTGTATCTCGTTGGAAATGATAAAAATATCGAATGATGCCATTCGGATCTCGTAAAAGTTCGAAGCTGGAATTGAGACTGTAAAATTGAACGGATTTTAAGTGTGAATTCTCTTTATTTCCGAAGTAAAGCTGAAATGCTGTTGTTGTTTTTATCTTTTAGAAATTAGGTTAATCGATATCATAATATTGCAATAGATTCATCACATTCATTCGAATGTATATGGTATCAGATAGTGCCTGATACGTGAAGATATCGTTTTTTTTTCATATCGAATTTGTTTGCAAACATTAATCTGCGAATCGTGTTTATATCTTATCGAAATCAAACGTTCAAACAGTTCAAAGAAATTACCTAGAGCTATAAATTTCAATTTGATCGACAGTGTTTAAAGAGTTATTTTCGATTTTAAAATTTTGATCGATTATAATTTGTCATAGAAGTATGTATTTTATTCTATAGCTATATTTACATTGAAATAAAAATAGGGTTTTCTCGAAAGCTAAAACAAAGAATAATCGGTATTCGCTCATGATAATCTGTCTTTGTCTTGTCTAGCATTTCCTTTATCGGAAACTGTTTTCATTCGATTCACTCATTTTATACTTGCTAAATACCGATTTATATTTACGATTCGATTGTCATTCGAATTTTTCCGAAAATTCGCAACATTTTCAAATTATAACATAGCACAACAATACGAACGTTCTTTTGTAGAAAGATCCTCACATTTTCGAATCTTCAGCATAAATAAAGATAGAAACGAAAAACTTTCCGAAGCGTTCGAGGATCAAACTTTTTTCTTAAGTTTTAATTTTACTTTTCGCGGAAAAGTTTGGTGATCGCTGGTGCGAGCCTCGAATACGAGATGAGCACTAAACCGCGATACATTCATTTAATATGTACGCACAGCGATTCTAAACACGTTCGATGCTCGCATTTAATTTTTTTCTCAATTTTATTCGTTCTTTCGAACATTGCGAAGATTCTCGTATAATATAATATGTACGACGCAGTTCTAACTCGATTTTGAAATTCTCGTCTCAAAATACGATTCGCACTCGAAATCTGAGTGCGGGTCTAATTTTTTCGATTTTGGAATTTGCGATGTTGTATTAGGAGATTTTCTAGTGTTTGATCAGAATGACGAATGATCGAGTAAATAATTGAGATCGCTCTTGCTCTGTTCGATGATTCGAATAATTATTCAGAACACTCAGATACGGTTGTATTTTCAACTTTTTGAGATAAATATTGATCTATCGTTCAATATGTTTTTTCTAGAACATATATTTGATGTCTACTTATTTCGCTTTTAGTCTAGTCTAGTTTTCGGATTATTTTTCTAATATTTTTTAGCGTAGTTTTCAATCATATTTGCATGACTTTGAAAGGTTTATACATTTGAAAAACACACTCGATGAGCCATATTTGTCCACTTTTACTCTTAGCTGCATCTCGTTAATGAGCACAATGGTCAGTGCATCCGCCAGTTCGAATATAAAGCGACTCGCCCAACAAATTGACTATAAACCGACTCGATTGACTGTGAAAAATTTAACAGAACGTCTGAAAACTGAAACTGCAGACGAACCGTCTCGTCTGACATAATAAATCTACAAGGAAGATTCGATCGTCTGAAAGCAGACTCCCCCTCAGCTTATACGTTATCCAAAATTTTTTCTTCGTCTGCACCTTTTTTGATAGTTTTCCTTGACTTTTTGCCAGTTTTTTATTTTAATTTGTTGGTGTATGACACACGCACGCAGCGGGGCGATATTTTCGTAATCAGCATGCGAGATGAATCTTCATCTGCCACTCGCTAGTTCCTAGACTTTTGATCGTTCCGTCAAAACGCTTTCAGTTTATATTCGTCTTTGAAATGTGTGACTGTTACATAGTAAATATCTCGATGTCCTACTTTCGATTTGATTCACATCTATTTTTTATGAAGAACTTTGAAAAAATCATTCAAATTCGAGCGTAAGATTTATGATAATTTCTGCTGATTGTTCTGCTGAAAATTGTAACGGGCGGAATTGACGCTTTTCCTTTTCGAAGTTCAACGTCGATACGTTTTCCCTAAGCGAAATTTCAATAACAAAACATTATCGAATGCAGCTTTCGAAACGTCCAAAATGAAGTGTATTCAATATCGACGTTTAACGTCATGAACACGAATTTCCCTTGCGAGGAACCTCATCCCTTCCATCTTTCTTCCATCTTGGATGAGCTCCAACTTCTCAAACGACGATAATTCATCGAACTCGCTCCGTCTTATTTTCCCATTAGCTTTCTGAAACTTTCGAAATAAAAAAGGAATACTCACTGTTAAAAAAAAAACACAGTGAGAGGGAACGAGGTCTTTGAAATTTCACCCTGAACGTTTGCGACTTTTAATCGAGCGTGCGAATTCGAATTTCGCGAAGACGTTGACCCATCTTTTTAGAAGATTTTACGTAATTTTTCGACTTGGCAGAGTTCGCTGAAAATTTTGAGTCGTATGATGGACAGGTGTTGAACGATAACGAACCGGTCTGTAGATTTTCGATCGTACAATTGACTCGATAATTAGGTGGAGCAGCTGAAATTGTGTTTTATCAGTTGTGTTTCTGCTTGTGTTATTGTGTTTTAAAAGGTCAAATTATCCCATGAAAGCGATCCGTTTTGTATATATTTTTCATGATATTTCGTCTGACGTTTCGCCGACTGATGATCTGCGTAGGAATCTGTTGATTTAAGTGTGGCATTTATGATCCATAAAATTAGACTGTATTCGTTTGTACTGTTTTTTTTTTTAGACGCTCTAGAAAGTGTTGTAAACCCGAAATCTGTTTAGAATTGATGGCCGACTTGTATATCGATGTTTTGTATATAATTGAAGATCGGAATGTTGGTACAAATATACTTTTCCAGGTTTTTCACTACGTACTTATATCGAACATTAATTTTAGTTTTACTAAACGTTTTTTTTTGTATAATAGATTAATTTGGCAAGTCATGTTTTGAATGATGTATGGTTTGAAAATCGTATTTTGATATATTGATGGCATAGGTATGTATTTTGTTCATATATTTTTATTGATTCAATTTTAGCTTTAGCATTTTCAGCATTCACAAATTTTTAATTAAGCGATGAAATTAGACCTCAAATGGAAATGTCAAAAATAAAAATAAAAAGATAAACGATTGAACACGTCTGCCCCCAGTGTGCAGATAAACGTCGCGTTTTTGCTCGTCCTTGAACTTGGCACTCGATTTGTTCGGCGCGCCCGATACGGTGCGCCAATTTACACCGGCCAGGGGTCGTCAACCAACTTTCAATTAAATCCAATTAACACTCGAAACAATCCCGCAAACGATCATTTGCAAACACCTTACTATTTTGTTAACGAGCCACGCCCAAACGCGTTTTCTTCGTCAGACTTTCGCGACTTCAACTTAATATTATTCATAGAGAAAATTCATCGATTAGTATTCCTCGAGTATTCCTTTTTAACCATATACGTATGCGAAATGATTTATAGCAAATAATAAAAGACTAATTCACTCTTTCTTTTAAATTCAATTATAACATTTTGCCTTTTTTACTTCGCGGATGTTCCAAACGAGGCGCATATCCCATACTTTTGAATCTTACGGTTCGTTGCGAAAATATGGGTTTTTAGACATGTCTTTTTCCTCGAAAGTTCAACGACTTCGTACCTAAGTTTCTGGTTAAACGAGGGCTTTTTAATGCGTGTATTTTTTAATATTTCTAATGGGGGTAATTAATGTCTTCCGATAGTCATATTGCGTCTTATCGTCTGTGCGCTTTTTTCGGCTGACGGTTGTAATTTGTTTCGTTTTGTGTTTTTCGGTTCGAGATTCGCACGTTTTGGCAAATGTAATTTGGTCGTTTTTAGTGCTGTACATACATTTATTGTTGTGTTGAAAAAATATGTATGTTCATTTGTGAAGTGTCCATTTTATATTTTCACATTCAATGCACGTGTATTATTGTGTGATATTAGATATATCAAAAAAAACTCTGTATTTATTGTGAATATGACATATTTTCTTATTTGATTTCGACACAAAAAAATAAAATGCAAATACAGACAGACATGTGCAGAATTTCGTAACTTACTATGTTTTTTTTTTTTAGAATAGTTGACATTTTTTTGAAGCTACTGACCGTGCAATTTTTAAGCGAAAAAAAATATGAACAAGCAAATTTTCTTTTACCAATTTGAATTCTAATCAAAATTTCAATTTTTAAATCAAAATATTATTCTTGTACTTAAAAAAAATGTTACTTATCTATTACTTACTCTTATCAACGTTATCAGCCCTTCTTAATACTCTATCACAGAACTTTTAACTTATATCAACACACGTGCGCTTCCGAATTACGTAAACTCAACTATTTTTTTAACTGCTTTGAAAACTTTTTTTTCATCTCAAAATACACATTATATGTACAACGAAAAACTATTCGCTTTTAAATTTGTACGTCCCATGAAAAATCTGCGAAATCAATATCTCTGTTGCGAGTTTTGTAAACGACAAACATTAAATTCATTAAAAAAGTGCATCGATTTAATTTTATTTATTGTAATAATCGAGAAATCGGAGCTCAACCAATAGAAACGTCTAATGCTTCAAATTCAAATTCTTGATGTCTCGAGTACTTTTCGAGAACGCGTGCGATTTCTTGAAAAATTCTCGACCGAACAGGTCATCTAGTCACATCGGCCAGACTCTTCGGCTCGCAGCGCGCACACATTTCGTCGTCGTCTTCTGTTCCATCGTCACGAATATCCATCGTCCGACGAATGTCCAAGGTCGTCGGCTGGTCTCTGACTCCGACTCCTCCGACTCTCGGGAGTTATTTACGTGACGACCATTCGAAACGCATACGTACGAAACGAACACGCGTCCGAATAATAATGGAAACCGTGTGAAAGTACATCCGGGTACAATGGACTCGACGTGCGACAACCACGTTTCCAAAATGACGACCGAAAAGGCCGTGGGGTATAAGTGTCATGTTTTCTTTGTACGCTCATTTATTTGGTGGCGAATGGATATAATCGAACTTGGAACGTGTGCCGAGATATGTCATCGAATCACGCGATCTCCTCCTAATACATGTAGGTATATGCACAACTTTGAGTGCTCTTTTCTCGAAATCACCGCGAGGTCACTTGTACCCCTTGGCCTTTTCAGTCGTCAAATACGACACTGTCGCTCGTGATGATGGTCTAACGAAAAGTGGCATCGTTGATTTTGGTGGAAATTTGTTGATATGAAATAGTTGTGAAGAATGAAGATGCTGCTCTCAATGGTTTTTTAGTATAAGTTTGGTATACTCGTATTTGCTAGGTGCAGTGATGAAACGTTTTATATTTTTAGTTCAATGTACAACAATATTTACTACCTTTTGAAGATATGTCAAAATATTTTATATAGAATATTATTTTGTTAGTGTACCTAGTAAATATACTGAACTTTGACCTACGATAACTGAAGAATTATTGAATTCCATCGTCATAACTATTTCATGTTTACACTAAAGGTGGAAACAGACCGGTCTGATTGTGAGAAGGTCTGAGACGTCATAAAATAAAGAGATGAGCGACCATTCAATTCTTTGTGTGCGAATGCGACAGCATTATACATCCCCCTTATTTCCCTTCTTTTTAGCTCTTTCGCTCTCTTTCTTTTATGAAGTCTCAGATCGATCTGTTTCCACCTTAACACTACATTTTTACAAAGTTTAGGCAAAGTGGTTGGAATTTTTATGAAGCATTTCTTTTAAGTGGTGTTGAGGTACGTTCACGTGGTGGTCTAATGAGTGTATGAATTTTTGTTGATAGATAGTTTGTGGTTAGATGTTTTCGATACAGCTTCCGATCTCAAATACGTGGATTTAATTTAATACTGTCGAATGAAGACCAGTTTTTTGAGTTCGTATATCTAGAATTATCCGGTTGGAAGTGGTTGTTGTGTATTGTGAAAATTTTCGTTTATTGATTGTTGGTTTTGTTGTTTTTTCAAATGTTGGAATTTTTTTATCATTGATCATTGATAATAGATATACTAAGAAAAAATATGGTTTATTTCATATTCATGAATTGAGTTTTCAATTCTGCCTTAGAAAAAAAATCGATGAATAAATATGTTATTTTTTTCCGATTAGATAAGGTTCAACGTGTCACAATCAGCGATGATTCTTGGCTCAGTACTGAAACGAAGTCGGAACCATAATCGACATACAAATAAATATTATTCAATCACTAAAATCTTCACATCATTCCAAATATTTCCCACCGACATTAAACCCAGACAAATCAAACACATTCTCTACAAAAAAACAAACATTTTCAAATTAAAAAAAAAAAAAATTAAAAAACTTCCGCGATAAGAATCCGCGTGGTACTACGCGGCACGCACAAATTAATTCAATATCTGGTCATATTTGAATTTCGCCTACCGATAACCCCTACGCTCGCTTTTATTTAGCATTGACCAGTATATTTGGAAGATCCGACCGCTTTTATACGATATGACGCAAAACGCCTTTTAAAAATTTTATTATTGACTTATGCCGCGATTGAAAGAGCACCGAACATATCGTCCGATGTGCTAATTAATTTTTTTTCCGTGCGACGATCGAGAGGATTGATAACGTGGTGTTTTTTTTTTCGGTGACCTACACAATCGACGTGTGAAATTTTAGCACGTGTTAGATAAGAGTTGCATTATCTAATTGGCTTTCAGATAAAAAATCTTTTCGTGATTGAAGTGTAAATATATATTTTTTTATTAACTTGTGAGATCGTTTGATAAAAAGTTCATTGTGTATCTAGATAAAATGATTTGTGTGCATTAGAATGTGTTTTCTGGAAGATAAATCCTTATCCATTTCGTTAGATTTTTTTTTAGTTCATATTGATCCTTAAAACTTCTTTCTAGCTTTTTCTCTTTTCCAATTTTCAAATTCAAATTCTGATTCAATTTTCGACTTGTGTAAGCCTTTCAGTGCATAAAGTGATTAAATCCACTTTTTGAAAAATGAGTTTTAAATGTAGGTAGCACTTGATGTAGTCAAAACTTTTATATGTGAAATATCTTTCTTGAATATCTAACTATACAATAGCGCTATTATGTTCATGTAACGCTCCAAAACTGCGTAAATATATTTAACGGGTTGATAAATACCATCATATGGCAAAATTTGTTTGACCACCATATTTCAGAGGCCATATTAAGCATTCAATACTCTTATGTAGAATTAAAGAAATTTTGAAAATTGCATCCACTCATTTCATTACTTTTCTCGAATTTTTATTTTATGGAATTAATCAGGTTGTGCACTGAACAGCTCATATAATAATAGAAAAAAAATTGCTCACATTCAGAAATGTTCAGTTTGTACGATAATCTGATGATAAATGACCACACATCAGACAGTATAATCACTGTTTTAGCATTCGTTCCTTAACCCATTGAGCACCCAAGACCTTGCCAGTCCAGTCTGCGTTCGATCAGTTCATTTAACTTAGCTAATGTATCGATCAGTCATTCCATACTCTGTCTGTCGAGATTCGAACGGATTGCTATCGAGTTTTCACTGTATCGTTGTGCTGTTTTCATACATATTTGACCCACTGGCCTTGCGCTTGTTCCGATGGCTTTTATACGAAAAAAAATCTTTTTCGTACAGTGTGTTTGTGTATACAATTGTTGTAATCAGGTGCCACTTCGTCGTTATCATTTTCGGTTTATTATTATTTTCGACTGGTGTATCATTAATTTGGGACGGTCGAATATTAACTAACCGGTTATCAGAATTGAGCGTGAATTTGAAATTTTGCGTTTAATCGCTTGTTATTGTGTTTAAATATTCAGTCTAGTATCGAAATGTTCTGTGCGTTTGTGCAATAATGCTGAAGTAATATATTCATGAAGCAATTATCGAAATCGGAAATGGATTAGAAAATTTAAAATTTAATTTATAATTTTGTCAGTTTTTCGAAATTGTATAATGGTAGATTTTTATGTTTAATATGAACGGAATCATTTATATTTTTTCCAAATAAAACATAAGTGATGAAATTTCAATTTCCTGCAATATATTTTTGTGTACACATGCGTATTGATTAAAATTTTCGCAATACGCTTTTTTTATATTGTTTGTAAAATCAACGTTGTATAATAAAATTTATTAATATTACTATATTTAAGTACGTATTATATTCCTCTTTTTTGCGCGAGAAAAAACCACAGAGACCCATTCTTGCGAAGCTGATACATTTTCATTAGACTTCCCCAATACCCAATTAAAATTCAAATGCGCTAATTTAAATGTAAAACAGAAATTTGCCTAGCTAAACACGTCTACTAAACATAGTAATATATGCTCATCTTAAAAATTAGCAAATTCCTTCGAAACGCTCTTAGCTTTCAGAGAATGTATGAACTTTCGCAAACGAATTCCAATCACACAAAGGACACACAAGATAATTGATTCTTGCCGTTGATCCTTTTATTGCTTCCTCGTGGACACCTTTTTTTCAACCCTATTAATCGTAATTACTTCATTCGACGAATTTCATTCCGGTCACGTCACTCAGAAGACAATTGTCGAATCTTCGTCCTTTCAAATTGATTACTTTGTAATCATACACGCACACAAATAAGATTTCAGCTCTTATTTCACGCAAGAAGTTGTCTCAACATCTTATGATCGGGACTCTTATTTTATGTATTACCTACTGATGAATTTAGAGCTTTCTTTTGTGTAAAAGGTAATATATTTATTCGTAATGAAATCAGTTTCGTTCTTATATGTAGATTTACTTCAAACTTCAGAGACAATTCTTGCAACACTCGAATTTAATTTCTAAGATTTTTGTCACTTAAGTCACTAAGTTTTTCTTCAAATGTGGACGTCTCTTGAAATTATCTACCGTCAAGATGTTAACTCCAACCAACCCCTTTCCCAAATCAATACAAATTGTATGCCAATTTGAAAAAATATTACTTAACTCAACTTTTGACCTTTGTCAAAAGTTAATTAAATTTGTAAAACATCTATATGTTTGACAGATTCAACTGAGATACAATTGAGTCTTTGATCAAATAGGAATGACCCAAAATTTTTAACCCTTTACATGCTACAAGGAGATGTATTTGATCCAAATTTTATTTATTCACTTCTGTTTTTTTCAAAGTTTGAATTTAGGGAAATCAACTAATTTTCAAGTTACATCTCCACAATCGCCAATTCGTACGTATCCATTAAGCAAATTCGTTATATCCTCGAATCCAGAATCCTCTATATGCAAAGCGATTTTATTTCATACAACCTTGAACCGGTAACGACAGTAGGTACTCGTTAAACCCTTTGTGCTCGTCGCATACGTAGTCTGCTCTTCAATTACACCACTTTTTCACCCTTTGAGGGTACGATTTCTATACATTTACATACATACACGTGTATAATATACATTTTTTTATATTCAGGTGCTTTGTGTGTTTTATGTGTCGCCATTCATTCTGCCAAAACGGGCTATGCGATATACAGTTGTGCTTTGATAAAACACTCTCGATTGTGGGCTCGGATTACCGCCATTAATTAATTTTTTGATGTGTGTTCATTAAAATTATTACGTGTTTAGTTTTCTTTTTGTGAGAAAATAAACGATGATGAAAAATTGTGCGGTTCTTTTAATGAATTGGGTCGACAAAGTAAATTGAACTTGATATCTTCTTAAGGTCTCGCTGCGAAGCGTGGGTGATCAATTTTGTGAACGAATTGATTGTCTTACCGAAAGAAGATTTCGTTTTAGTTTTATTTTTTAATTTTTCCTTTCATGGAGAGTAATTTATTTTCCAAGGATACGCCGAAAGTATATTATTTTTCAAAATAAATCTTTAAGCTATGAAAATATGTTTCTATATTCAGAGTTTTGAAATAAAATTAGCGTTTTCAACTGAAGAAAAATTTTATTTCCACGCGTTAACCTTGATTAATTGGATGTCACTTGACTACATTTGTCACGCAACTCACTATTAAATACACAGCGATTTTCTCACAAGAAAAGGGACATGGAAATCTGTAGTAATAATAACGAAGCTGTGCATTCGAGGATATCTCTTCTCACGACAAAATTGCAACGTTTCATTTAAATGTCAAACGAAACGACATAGCAATTCACCTCATCAAACCATGCACTTTTATATCGAAGAATATTAAAAAATAATCATTTGGGAAACTTTCTTATAGCCTTGAGTCCTCTTTTCTATTCTCCCCCCGTGCAATTACGAATTCGCATACACTTATGCATGCGAGGCACATTTAACGACCCTCGCCGCTTTTTCGTCTATAAAAATTAAATCGCATATACTTATGTTTATATTTGGAAGTATATAAGCCCTACTTGTGTGTCAGTGAGGCGCGTGTGACCCTCCGAATCCAATAACGAAGATTCGCCCTTTGTACTTACCGTTCGTATGACCGATCTGTTCACACACGACTCAGTACATACTATGTACATACAATTGTTAAGTGTAATGTGTACCCAAGGAAAAGGGGACATCGAGGTGCATTGTTGCATTTTCATTTAATTTTTAGAATATCCAATATTTTCACAAAGAATCGAATGGTTGTTCGTCTCTTTCTAACGGCGTCTCAGACTGGTGTGCTTTGGTCTTAACTCTATTCTGAGTGGTAAGCGAATGATTTAGTAAATGTTGAGAAAATTTTGGGTATATCTTGTTCATAATCGCTCACTAACAAATCTCGGTCAGTATTTTGGTTAATAGTAAAAGATTTTTAAACTTTTTGTCATGAAAATTAGTCTAACCGAATCTTAAACGTACCCAATGAGTGTCAAGTCGATGAAATAATTTCGAAATCAACAAACAATATTTTTTAATAGGTCAGGATAGATGGAAAGGATGTTGGGTCTTGTTAGGAAAAAGGCGATTGTAAAATAGGAAAGTGCCAGTTATTGTATTAGAAGGGGCTTAATAGAGTTGGGTTGAAGGTAGAATTGCAAAATTATCTTCTTAGATTCAAATTGGAAATTTTGCTCGGTCAGATTTTCGCCTGTGTCTATAATCGAATCAATTCGTTTTTTTTTAATCATGTTCGATTCAATATTGTTTTTAGAAATTGAATATTAAAATCGAACAGAACATCGAAAGTCGATATGTTCTCGAAAGTAAATATATTTGTAGAGCACTCGTGTTTATGTACATAATAAAATCACATTTCGAATATAATATGTAGATTATGTCATTGCGTAATATTTATCTTTCTGATTGCAGTGTGTGAATTATATTATAATTTTTATCAATTAGTATGCGTGCGGTTATTGCGTGATAGACCGCAAATAATCGCAATAAAGCAAGCAAGTACACACATAGTTTATTAGAGATAAATAGTTCTATCTTTCATTCATTCTTTGGTACAATTATTAGTAGTAATTTTTGTGTATTTCATCCATTAAATGAGTCGCAACTGTTTGAAATTATTGAAAAAAAAAAGAAAATTGTGTTATCTGGTCGCAGTGTGTTGACCCAGAATCATAGTTATCAAGCGCTTTGCGGTTATCTCGCTTCTGTATGTATCCTCGCTCTCGAAATTTAACAATCAAACACGAACGTTTGAAATTTTAAATAATGAACGATTTTCAGATGTGTCTATGGCTCTATATAATGATTTTGTGATTATGCCAGATTGCATGTAAAATCCGTCACTATTGTATCGTGCAGTATAAAAGAATTAAGCGAAAAACAAACGCACAGTTCCTATTATTTGTCATTTCGTTTTTCTGGTATCAAATTTAACTATTGTCGCAATCATCCGGTGTCTAATGTAGTGAAATTTAAAAAAAAGCTATTTGCATTAATCATTTCAACGAATCGGAAAATGAAAATCACTCTAATATGAAATCGAATTCAACCTATCTTAAACAAACTCATTGAATGTCGCACCGATGATTTTTCTTCACAGATACCAATTTACAATACAAAATCGAAAAATTCCCCGACAAACAATCGCATTCTCATCGTAATAGAAAAACCAATTGGAAAATTCTAAAAATTAACCAGCATCCAGATAGTTCGCTCCTTTGACCATGCTCACTCGGTCTAGTGCACACACTAAAAATAACGAAAAATTATTTTTGGACTTTGAGCTATCCGTCTGACTGGGGTTGTTGGTAGTCGTTGAAAAACCACACATATTATATAACGACTAAAAAGCCCAAGGGGTACTAGTGACTTGAATGAAAGAGCGCTCAAAGTTGAACATGCATTAGAAGGAGGTGGAGTGATTTGATGATATATCTCGGTACAGGTTCAGAATTTGTTTATATCCTTTTACCACCAAATATATAGAAGCGATTTCTGTACATTACTTAATGTCACTAGTATCTCTTGGCCTTTTTAGTCGTCGTATTATATCCGAACCCCCTTCAGAGTGCGTAATCCATCGGTCGCCCCTGCATTTCTGGTGGGTGGCAAAAGGGGGTGGTTTAGGGTTGGTTTTCCTGCATTGCGATGTTCCAACCCTAAGGTTGTTTACGCCTCTTTTGTGCAGAAACTCGAAATTATCAACGTAACCTTTATTTCGAGTCAGTCGTTATTTTAACGACCGGGCTGATCTATGTATATAATATGTATGGAGGCGCCCTTTGATATGATTTATTATCCTGCTAATGTTTTCTTCTTCTTCCTTTCTTTAGAACGTATTGTAAGTGTATTATATTAAGGAAAAGTGTAGTATAGTTATAGCTTTGTGATGAATTCTGGATGCTATAATGAATTTGATATATGTTGCATTTTTTCGTAAAATTTGTACTGAATGGATTTATATTTTGTTATATGCAGTTCTTAATATTGCTTTCGGCATCGACATTTGAATCGATGAAAAATTAGATTAATTGGAAGATGATGTTATGGAAAATTTATCGGAATTTATAAAAAATATATTTTATTAAATCTAAATGTCTTGAAGAATCAAGGCAATGCATAATAATAAGAGTTATCCGATAAAATATTAATTTTATACGACTCGACAATAATCTTTTCCGAGTAATGTTTTCGTTTAATCAAAAATTTCTAAGAAAGTCCTTCCAAACGTTGATGTCAAATGTTATATTAAAAACTGTACTTGATCAGTCTTCAAATTAAAAATGAATCCCATTCGAAATTTTCGAAAAACTGCAACATTTATCAAAAGTGTCCAGAATTCTTCACAAAATTTTATTGCAATAGGTGTACATTTTTGTAGTTTGATTTGAAAAAAATTCAATTCAGGTCATTTAGTAACGAATCGGGTCTGTTTGTAGTTTTTGTTCGTTTCAACAAATGTTCTTATGTTTACAGTTCATGCATTAAAGCTAGATGTTTTGTAGAAATGGTTCGCTTTCTTCGATCGCATTTCGCTCGGTTCAATTATTTCGGGAGATTATAACAGAAAAATTAGGCCATCGCTTCGCCGTTTTAGAATTTGCATTACAAAACGGTTAAACAAAAGTCGTGAATTTGGCACAAACTTATCGCTCAGCGAAGAAAACGAATTCGTGTTTTGGCTTCGAACGAATGTTGATTAATTGATTCGCATTAAAGTCTCTCGTATACATTTAAATAATAATTAATGTATTTGTCTGTTTCATACATTAAGTGTGCTCTGTCCGCGCGAAAATTGTGTCAAATTTGAATTTTCAATTTTAATATTTTTCGTGTGAAACGGAAAGTTTTTCCTTTTGATTTCGCAAATTGCTTCTTCTGCACAAAAGCAAGCGCTTTACAACTGATTCTACAAGGCGTTTGCTTTTGTCGAATTTAATCGCAAACTCGATTCATAGAAAACGCTATTTACGATCATGATGTACACATTAATAACTTCTTAACGACTTTACGTATAAATATTTTAACGATGTAACTTTCAAATCAAACTTTTATGAGTGTTTCGTTGAAAATCGTAAGAAACTCACGGATTGTTGTCTTTAAAATTTTTATGTAATATTTGAATTCGAAATGTTTTGAACGAGAAAAAAACCGTTCAATTCACATTTTGTCTCAAACGTGTACTTTTACAACTTTCTTCGCGAAACTCTGGTAATCTTTCAATTAAAAGTTGGATATACTTTCGAACGTTATTTTCGTTTCAATGAATTTTCCGTCTACAAGACGACACCAAACACTCTTCGCCGAGATGAATAATTGATCATTTCTGTATTTGTAATTTCGATTGTAAATAAGAAAAAATATTGACAAACTCAAAATTTTACTTTGCTCTAGTTTTTGTAAATATTACACAACAAGGGCAAGGTGAATTTGAAGTATATACTTATTTAGGCTGTTTCGCACGCAATGGGGTGAAAAACACATAACGATATCGACGTCATTATGTTAATCCATCTCAAATAAATTTGAATATTGTTTGGACACGGAATTCAGCAAACAATATTCAAATCTTATATCTATAAAATATCTTCGTATCGCATATTTTATTCGAATACATAATGTGTTTCTCGATAACATTTTCCAGGAATCCTTCGCATTGATTCATTATCGCTGACCCGTTTATGGGCTTTAATTACATCATCGAATCAGTCTATCACGTCGAATTTTCGCATTTCAATTATTGGGAATTTTCAATTTAAAATATCGGCGCTAATTGAATCCGAATCGGTGTGTGAATTAATCGAAAATTTATTGTGCGATGAAATTCATCGAAACGGAAAATATTTTCGATATTGTGAATAAAGTTTAACTGATGAAAAATGCGATTTTCGCATTGCGGTGTACGTTCGAAAAATCCACCGTAAATTGTGTGAAAGCACGTTTATTTTCAGTGTGCTGTAGTAAACGAGTACGCTTAACACTTAAAGTGCTGTAGAGATCGATATAACCATTATTTTTTTCTGGTATTTTTATTTTAAGCAGTTTTCAGATTAATTTTGTACTATAATATGATGCCAATATAGAATTTTCATGAATTTACATAATTTTTTCGCCATTAAGGACAATTTTTTTATTCGTGGGTCACACTACCAATAATAGGTATATCAATCAGTATATACTTCGGTTATTATCCCATTTTATTATCGCAATTAAAATTGGATGGATAATTGAGGTATACATATATTGTCATCAATTCAATTGATATATCGGCCCTCAAACTAAACATTTTTTTTCTTCAAAGAATTTGTCAACTAGAATCAAGGATGGTTAATTGGATAAATTTCCATTAGTGTTTATTTCAGCACCGCAATTAAGAGACATCAAGCAAATGTAAACCATATAACGACAAGAATACGATCAAATTTTGCATACCCCAAATCTTGTATTCGACCATATTCTCACTATCATACGGCTCACATTCGCTTGTTTCTACACAAAACTAAAACTCTAACAACAACACCTTTACAAAAATTAAATAATCAACATCTAAACGAGCAATTAAACAAACTCCAATCTCACAATCATTCGAAATGTCCACGAAATAAATAAATAAACGAAATCGCACGGGCGCTGCGTGTTCGGCCCGAGGCGCGACTATTGATCGGCTTTTTCACCCTCATTCATGGCACAGCACTCCGCCCCTTTTCCAACCCCATTTCAACCCCATTCCAACCCAATTCCACCCCATATCACCCCGTATTCAAACCCCACATACACACGCCGGTGGGATATCCCTCTATCCCTCCAAGAGCCGAGATTGCCCTTGCCTTAGTGCCCAGGCTCTCTTGTACCGAAATGAACGAGATGCTGTTGTGGAATAGTGGATGAAGAAGAAGACTTGGGGAGTATGTACATATAATACTTCGTCCACGAGATACGGGGATGTCGCGTTTTGTGTGATGATTGATGGAAGGTCTAAAGTTTTTTTTTTCTTAGGGGGTTGGTTTTCTTCTCGTGATTTTTTGATAGTGGGGCTGTTTTGCGTTATGGGGTCGTATTGGATATCGATCGCTTGTGATGCGAGGTGACGTGTTGCTTGTGAGGTGATGCTTTGGGTTTTTAGTCTATGATTTTTTTGAAGGTTGGTAAAAATTTAGTGTGAGTGTAGACGCGAATAATAGTGATGTACGAAAGAGGAATTTTCAATAATTTTTCAGTTATAACAGCTTAAAATTTAGTATAAATACTGTGGAACGAATTTGATGATTTCATGAATCTTACCCTTAATTCAAAAGACTCGTTAAGCGAAACAACATTTTTTGAACGATAAAAAGCTAAGATGCTATAAATGACGCCACCTTCTCTTTTTCGTCACTCATTATTTGAACAATTTTTTTTTATTATGTGAGGTTTTACTGTACTTTTACTATACATTTCCATCAATTTTTCAAAAAAAAAAGGAACAGTTAACCTAAGTTCAAAGGCTCCATGTTTGAATGATAAGGTTGTGAATAATTGAAGATAATCGAACTTTATGTTGCGTTTCGTATAATGTTGATTATTCGCACGTGACATTTGATAATTTGGCGCGCGAAAAGTACGCATTTCATGCAGATTCAAATCGAGATATTTAAGAAAAAATATTTTTTCAGTTTTTCCGCATTTCAGCCGCAAACGATACACATACGATAAGTCGTCACGCAAAACACGAATCGATTCCGACCATACACACGCAATCTTTAAAAATTCACAATTAACATAATGCGTTTTTAAATTTGATAAATATCAATCATAACGAGAGCATTGTACTCTGAAAATTCGCGTGAATTCCCAAATCGAAATAATCTGGTAGTGAATCGAAATTTTTTTCAACGAGTTCATTAGTGGGTCAAATTTCGAAGCCGCGGATTTGTGACGACGACATCGCGTTCTATTTACAATTCGACTCCGCACACGTTCCTAAAAAAGACACATGTGTATTTTTTTTTTTAATAATTATAATTGTGAAAGCTTACACAGGTGAATTACTGCTTAATGTAAGTATTGCATGACCGCGGTAATCGTCGGCAATCATCTCGTAGGTATATACGTCGGTCCCGGAATCCGTCCAAATAATACATAATGCGTTTTAAGGCCACGTGGTCTATTACCAAACGTGACCTGTCTAGAGGAAAGTTCAAGAACAGCGTTTTTTTTTTTTGTTTTTGGTGGTTTTTCATATTTTATTCTCGTAAAACACGTGTACGCTTCTTTTGGCATACTAATGTCCGTAGTTTTTGCGTATGTCGAGTTTTCCCATAGTCTTATCTAATTGTGCGATTGTTGTTCGATGAAATAAAATATATACATAGACGTACAAGGTTAGCAATTTTCCATTTTGAGTTGCGTTTTTTTTGTTTCGAAAATTTATTTTCGTACGGAAACGTTCTATTGTTTCGCCTCCAGAAGCTGTTGGAATTTTTGGCAAGACTTGTCTTGGCAGAGATGTTAAATTTTGTCTTCTTCGGAAAATGGCATGAATGAGAAATTCGCACGGTGATTGAAGAATTTTAAAAATAGTCGAATATAATTGTTACTTCGTTCGCTTTTAACGTTGAAACGTTTCCACTCTTCGATCGTAACTATTACACGTGTTAAACGGAATCATCTGATCAAATTCAGTAGTGATGTTGATTGAAATCATTTTGTTTGAACACTTGTTATATTTCAATGTACAAGCGTGTTTTTCGTATTATACAAAGATATAAAACAATAAAATTATTTGTATAACGTATCGTTTTAATCCATATTCATTACGAAGTAGTACTGAATACTCGATCATTTATCAAACGACACAATTTTGTAATTCCTCGCGTGCCACGTGAATTCAAAACGATAAAATTTCTCCAGTTTAAGATAATTTTCTGCTGCAGATATATAACACAACCTAAACACGTAACTACATCAATCAAAGTTGTGACTCAAATTAAAATTAGTGTATCTTTGGATGCGATTAGGTCGCTTTTAACTAAATTGGTTTTTGCCTCGCTAATACATCATCGACTGCGTTTGAACTTTCTTGAACTTCATCCAAACTATTTCGATTCGATTTTTTTCTGTTACATTTCGATCATATAATTCGAGACGTTTCATTTGATACGTCTAGAGCTCTTTTATTTCAGTTTTTTTGCATCTTCAATACTCTCACTTTAATTTGTTAATTATATCTGCACCATCCGTCAATGTCGCACTTTTGTTTCGGCCATTTGTATCAAGAAGACGCCTCACGAATTGAATTACTTTTTTTCTTAAGACATATAATTAATCACTAATAATAAACTATTTTCACTTAAATACAATCATTTTAGATTCGACGAATTAACTATTATTTATTTCACGTATCTTCGATACAATCGCTTGCAACAAAAGCATCGTTCGATCGGAAAATTCTGAAAGCATCAAAGTTTACTTCACCCCCTAAATTTGGCATTTAAATACCGAAGCCCCCTAGAATTTCTACGTAAACCTAAATATCCATATAAAGTAGCGTATTGATTTTGTAACCGAGAGTCCGATTTCTAAAACACGCGTCAGTAGGCCGAGTTGCATGATTTCGAACGACCAGTGCTAGAGTAATTGCTTCAATTGATCCAATCACACTTACACACCTCAGTACATCCTCTTGCATGTACACAAGTCAAGTACAATCACATAGAAGCGAGCGTGACCCAAATAACTGTTGTCGAGCGAGTACTACTCTATAGTGCTGTGTGTGCAGCATGTACTATGTACGTAGAAATCTATTATGTCAGTGGATCGAATTGTATAACAGATCGTATATTTTCTATTTGACGACTTGAAAAAGGGTACAAGTGATATTTGGAGTCATATACATGAATCGTTTCTGTGTACATTCATATAAGGATGAAAACGAATTGGAACGTGTGCCGAAATATATCATTAAATCACTCCTAACACATATAGGTATATGCTCAAGTTCGAGCGCGTTTTTATCGAAATTTCTCCAAAGTCACTTGTACTCTTTGGTCTTTTCAGCTAGTGCTGTTTTCCGATTTTCTTTCGAGAGTTCAAGATGCGCTTTTACTCAGTAGGCCAAGGTGCGCTCGTTTGTACGGGTTCATTATATGATAGCGAGTTTGTTGTGTTGAATAATTGTCAGTTTATCGTTTCTATATTTAGGGTTTTTATCGGTTTTTGGACCGGTGTTGAATGTTGTAAAAGAAAACTTTGTCTTCAAATTTAAATTTTGTTGTTTCTTTGGAAATAATCGTTGTTTAGGGTAGGTCTTTCAGTTGTTATTTCAATAGCAGTTTATCTATTTCATGAGTTTTTAACCATTCATCGAATATTTGACCCTTAGTAATGTATTACAATAATATTTTGTAATATTAATCGGAAAAGTGGCGTTTGTTTAAACATCTATTGTAATTTATTATCTCATTATTGTTTCAATGCACTTCCTATCGCGTCATATTTGTATAACAAACACAACATATTATTATGTTTTAAATATAAATCTGATACCTATTGATTTCTAATGAGAATATTCATTATCTATTTGATTTAATAGTTTCTTGCATTCATTATAAAATAGTATGAAATTAAATAATAGATACGTTTGCATGACTTAATTACGCGAAGTCATTGAAATTCATTCGTGCGTAATAGACCTACCTATACGATTTACAATCTTAATTACTCTAAGCATACTTAGAAGTTATTTCAGCATGACACATCTTATTGTCTTATTCAGCACATTTTATTAAATCAATATTATTATAATACATATCACAATTTCACATATAAAATTCCCATTTGTTCTCACTAACGATGAACAATTCTGATTCCTTCTTGGACATCTTAAATGAATTTTCATTATATCTTCATATTACAATTACGCGATTTAGCCCATGAAATATCTATTTGCTCTCACGACCGACGAACAATTCTAATTTCTCAGATGCCTCAAAACCAATTTTCAATAGCATTTTTACATTCCCATAACATTGGTTCTATTATGCGGACATCGTAGTCGGATAGAGGAGTCTACGGAAATGACGTCGCTTGCATTCATAATGCACATTGGCTCGTTGCGTCATTTCCTACCACCATCCAACATACTAGATACGAATTATATATCTATATAATACTAAGCTAAACCCGCGGAAATTTATATTTTAATATCGCAAAAAGACAAAAGGAATTTAAATGGATACCACTCACCCCAACTGTGGGGAATGTGTACGCGGTTTCTCTTTTTTAAAACCGCACTATCCCTCGCATAGTTCGTTCAATCTCATTTTCTGCGAATGTTCTGCGAGACATTTCTGTCGTTCTTTCGACCCTTTTATTCGACTAATTTTGTTCTACCCTCAAAAGAATGAATATTGAATGTGTGCCGTATAAAATGATTGCATATTAAAGTTTCATCGTTTTTTTCTTTCAGATAGTTACGGCGCCGCATTTTCTCTTCGTAGATCTTCGAAGACATCTGAAGCAGCAACCGACATTGCCATTTCTCTAAATATTAATATATACGTAAAATAGAACAAATCTAAACATATTGGACTCATTAATTAACAACAGAAACACCAGTGAACACTGCTGATTAATCTTAATAGTAAGAAGTCAATTTTTGGAACTCGATCGTTCGATTTAAACACTGTTCATATGATTTATGAGAAAAATCGAGTTCGATAACAATTGAGACGCACTCGTTACATAGATATATTCACTTTTTAACATTGTTTGTCAATTTTCTTATGTAAGTTTCGGGGATTGTGTGCAATGACGATATACCGCAGCGAATCGTGCTGCTTGGAATGTGCTAGTGTTTTTCACGGCTGAAAATAGTTTTCTGATTTTAAAACATGTGAATTACGTATGTTAATTGTGCTACGACGAGATTTATAGTGTTTTGTGTGTATAAATTCGTATATTTTGTAAAGTGACTACTTTTCTAATAAACCTTTTGGATTACTCTTACTGCCTCTGGATTGAAGCACTGCAAGCACATCTTCGATTCAGGTATGTTCATTAAATTTTCACTTGATAATTAATTTGTGTGTAAATGTGATTTTATTCGATAAGTGTATGTATTTTAATTTTATCTTATCTGACTCGTCATGTTATCATTCCATTGAAATGCATTTACGCATCAAACGGCTGCAATGCATCAATTTTTTTAACGTTTCAGATAAATTAAAATAAAAAATTAGAGTTAAGTGTGGGATGATGGCTCAATTCAACAACGAAATGAATAAAACATTTTTTCACTGCATTAGTCAACTAACCAAAGTCAGTCTTACAACTAGGAACTGTCAAATATCTACTCTTAGTTGAAAGACTGACTCTATGGTTAACTAATGCAGTGAAAAAATATCGATATTGATTCAATAGACATAGTCAGTTTTTGAATAACTACTTTCGCGTTCATGAAAGTGCAGTATCTTACATTTCCACTCAGGTATCGATATGCATTTCAGATGAACTTTATATTAGTTCGACATGAATGTAAAGTTAGTCTCAGTTGGAATGTATGTGATTTTGAAATGTGCAGAATTTGCTTAGCGAGTGCATCCGTTGTGTTGTCAGCAGCACGTGCATATCGTGGCTATTGAGAGTCGTTGAACTTGATGGTAAGTATTCCGAACCGAGGATGGACGGTGAAAATTAAACAGCTCTGACGTTTTCTAAGCACGTTCCCTTGTGTTTTGAGCCTTCGTGTGTGTTCTCGGAATGCATACTTTGGTAGTTTCGGTTTCGGTTTTCAAACTGCATTCCCACTTCTGACAGTGGCAAATGTACAGGAAAATCGTGCATATGGCTGCACGATGAATATATGAATGTGGAAATGTTCATCGATATTTGATACTTACCAATAATCATTCGTTGCAATTTCATCAATATGTACTGTTCTGTTATATTCGCTTCATCAATGAATGAATACAATCGAGTAAAAGTATCCACGAAGACCATATTGTACAGACATTAAAATTTTGGCATCGTTAATGCAAGTTCGAAAGTAAGTAGTCGCCGATTGAAATTTGGCATTCGGTCCAAATTTCTCTCGACCGATTCCGGCTTCTATTTAAAATGCGAATTGTATGGATTTTATCGTCGAAGATTGTTTTGAAAGGTGAAAATGTCTGCGTTTGATTAGAAGTTTGCTATTCGTTGGTAAACTCTCATTGAACTTTGGCTAATTTATGTTCTATGAATTTTAATTAAGCTCGCTCAACTTTTCGGAGCGATCGCGAAATATAAATTCGTTTTTCGAATCGTGATCGTGATTTCTATTACTAATTTATTTTCAATATACATATAGTTTTTATCGTCGATCGTTTTTGTGTGAATGATTAATAAATGTGTTAAATTACATAAAAGTTTCACCTTTGAAACTTTGCTTGATTATTTTCGGAATTTTCAATCAACTGAATTTTCTTTCTCATGTTCAAAATATAAAATCTTAAAAAAAAAAAACAATTTTCCACCACATTGTGTTGGGCTCTTAAATTTTCAACGTTTTTGCA
Organism: Cheumatopsyche charites; assembly: GCA_024721215.1. Classification (NCBI taxonomy): domain Eukaryota; kingdom Metazoa; phylum Arthropoda; class Insecta; order Trichoptera; family Hydropsychidae; genus Cheumatopsyche; species Cheumatopsyche charites. The sequence continues at coordinate 3,826,263 of CM045583.1, forward strand.
ACGTCTAATGAATCTTTATGACCCTATTTATTAAATCCATTAATGTCGGAGGTATGGAGCATCTTTTATGGAAGGTCACGTTTTCTCTTATATCGTTATTTATCGTAGCTAATAACTTAATATATAAATAAACATTCAATTTGTATTCTCGATCAGAACCTGATCTAGGCTGGCGAAACTTCGAAAGACTAATTGATTAATTATGAAGCAAAAATAACTTGTTCGCGTATTTTGCGTTCATAAATTCGGGGAGATATTTTTTCGCAATCGCATTATTGCTGTCTTTCTTGTTCTATTTTCCTCAATTATTTAAATTGGAGCGGTTTACCTTTTCGCCGAATGCCGAGTTCGTTTGTGGTTTCCTTTAATTTTTTCAGCGTTTCCCGCATTTTTTTCATATTATTCAATCATCGTAAACTTTTACAGCACCAAAAAAAATTTTACAGCACACCAATAAAAGCCATCGTACGAAAAATCATCGCAATGTCAAAGTGTCGTTCTTTCGACTTACACACCAAATTGTAGACCATGATTAATACCAAGGTTAGGCACGTGTAGACTAGGAAACATTATGCAGACCGCATTATTATTCAGTTTTGACGTTTTAATTAGCTCGTTACATTTTAGCGACCGGTTTCGAAAAGAGGCCATCGAACCGAAAACTCCCCAATCGTATTTAACATTATCCAAGTCACTGGAACACGGGATTTGGGTGTCAAAGTCAAACGGCCCCGTGTCACTCAACTCGGAGCCCTTAATATGTTTCGAGCAGGGGCGGCTCGTCAACATTCAAATCGACGGGGCGTAATGGAAAAAATAATTAATTTCAAAATTTCATAAAACGGTTTTTTCATAAATTCATTTCTTAAGGTGAACGGGCGTGACTTCATCAGATTTATTTCGTGGATATGATTTCAGAAAAGTAAACCTAAATTAGTGTAATTTAATAAATTTCACTTTTTTTGGTTCAAAATGTTATAAAAAACTCTTAAAATTGTTTTATATCGAGAAATACAGTCAAAATATGTTATATTGTTTGATTTATTTAATTTTGAAAAAGCCTGATAATGTCTCGAACAGTGATGATGATATAGTCGATGAATTGTAGTGATTTGAAGTAAATTATTCTTCGAGAAATTTTGATTTAGATCTACGAAAATTGTACATAATTATTATTGAATTCATTTAGTGTATTGTGCATATCTGAAGCAAAGATGATCGAAAATGTATTAACTCCCGAATCTTATTTTTTTACATGAGTGATACTTTTTTTTCCTTTAAAAAATTAACTAATAGCACGCTGAGTATGTTTATTTGAATTTTTTTCCTTGACTGACTGATCATACAGTTGATACTGATGTAAATGACTATAACATCGTCACTCTTCTTAAGTAACTTCTTCACGTTTTCCTCAAATCGAATAAATTAAACAATATTAAATTTGTTGACTATATTTATCGACTTGAAACAATTTAAAACTTTATCGTTTCAACTGAATAGAAAGATATTGCAAGATTGTTTAGTTTATCGATTTTATGAAAACCTAAATAAGTTACATGCACGAAATTACAGCCATTTAACTTATTTGATATTTATCAGTAAGTGAAATGATTACCACATTTCTATACTAGTTTAACGACTAATTTAAACTGCATTAAAATAGAACCATACTTAACAATACAATAATGAACATAAGATATTCTTAATATTAAAAAATATATTTTTTATAAAAAATAACCAGCGCCCCAAGTCACCCTTAAACCTTCGCCGCCCCTGATCACACACAATAAACCACATTACAACACACATAATACATAATATATTTTCAGCCCCGTTACCACCGTATGCAAATGGTTATTGATCAATTGCATATCGATCCGGTGTCGTTGACCGTTCGCTTTTACCATGGCCACCATGGACTCACCTGGGCCGGCTCATTAGCGCTCTATGACGCAATATGAGTCCTATGTGGGGGTTTATTTCGCTTTTTACATGTATATAACTACCGAAAAGGCCAAGGGGTACAAGTGATTTCGAGAAAAGGGCCCTCAAAGTCGAACATGTATTAGGAGAAGGTCGAGTGATTCGATGATACATCTCGGCACACGTCCCAAGTTCGTTCATATCAAATATATGAAGAGATTTCTGGGCATAACTCGATTTCGGCTTAAATGTCATTCGTACCCCTTGGCCTTTTCAGTCGTCGTATATTTTTATTTGTATATTTTCATTTTTTTACCTTTGCCCGTGCCGCGTTGATCTCGGGTGGCGATAGTGTGCACGTGAGCGCAAAATTCGATATCTGAGCCGGACGGGAATGCGGGAAATTCCGTGGAAATTGGGGAAATTCTGTCGGGAAATGTGGATTTTTTTACAGAAATGTGAGATTTTTTTTTACAGAAATGTGGGACTGTCGCTTTTCAGTCCGAATGTGTGTATGTAGGTCGTTTGTGGTTCGGTCTGTTTAATTATTTTCGATGGGTTCGATCGGCCGCTTTCAGTTCATTCATTTTGGATTTGAACATCGAACGTTTGAATTTTTTATGAAATTGTTCGTTTCGAATGTGAATTGTAACGTCACTTTTTGTAAATCGAAACAATTAGTGCGTTATTTTTGAAACGGAGTTATCTTTTTGAATATTACCCGCATGCTTTTCTATCTGTAAGTATATTCATAGAAACCGATTCGATCACAATGCATTCGATGTGCCGTGGAGCGTTTAAAATTTACGCCTCGGTACACCGAAAATAAATAAAAATATTTAGATACAGATAATTCGCAAGGTCTCTGAAAAATTCAAGGCTCGACACATAAATAATCCTAATTAAAAAATATAATGATGTAACAGCTTAATTTATTAACGTAAGTCGCGCTCGTAATTATGACGGAACCTTTTGCTAACTCTTGCGGCAATTGAACTCGACTTTTAATTTTTTTATGCAAATCGACTATAGTATGTTTCAGAAATCGTCGATCCAATATCATTGCAAATGTTTTATTCTTTGCAAACCCGCATATTGTAAATGCACTTTCACTCTTATCTTCAGAAACATGTATTTATGCAGGAGTCTATTCACTTACTATATGCACAAATTACTAATTTCTATGTAAATACATACTATTTTAGATTGCATTATAGAATATTCAAAAAGTATTTTTATATAGATGTATAGAAATTATCATTAATTAATTTTTATTTGTATATCTATTGAATAATAACACTTCTAAAGCCGCACAGAGTTAGCACGCATTTTCGCTTCGAGCCACATTTTCAAATCAATTGCATTTTTTTTATTAAATATGTTTACTAAAAAATAGGACACAAATACCATTTAGTACTAAAAAATCCACATAAACTAACAAATTAATATTTAACGAAACTTTCAAAATTCAAATTCATCGCCATCCAAACTTTCGCTTCTAAGAATTTCGACTTCTACTTGAAAAAAAGCTATTCCCCACTAGACTCTAGAGGTCATCAGACTACAGAGCCGCGAAGGGGTTAAAAATTTACGTCGTATTTGCACAATAGTAGTCTAGGTGTTGGCGTGACGCGATTCAAAGGCCGCAACGTAAACGAGTTCGCCTTGAACCCGACCAAACTCGAAATATGCCAACTTTTTTTCCACAACCATCCGAGGTACGGCAGCGATTTTTATTATAGACGAAAAAAAAAATGTCTACGCTCGTTATCTAACGTTTGTTTTGCGCAATTTTCTGCGAAATTGTTGTTATTTTCGATGCTGCGCGATCTACTCTTTCGTGCCGCTCGTTCAATGGGTCGCCTGAATATGGATCGGCGTTGGGTAATCGTGTCGAAATTTTTCTATCAGACGTCTATTATATGGTGTCGTGTTCGTGTTTTCATATGTGTTTTTTTTTTGTACGTGTGTGTGTTTTTTTGTTTGAAAAATAGTGCATAGTCACGATGCGGATGAAACGTAAACAGTGGGTTCAGAGAACTTTTTCGCGCATTTTGTTCGTGAACTGTTAAGCAGAGTTCATATTGCTCTGCAGAAAAATACAGAGACGGATCTATATGTGCGAGATATAATAGATATCTATATTACATTTGTTTTGCACGTGTTGGTTTATATTTGTATTTTTCTGTCGTGTCTGTGTTGCGCTGCACTGTGCAATATGAATAGGCCTTATTCGCGTTAAATTAATATTACTTGTGAAAAATTATTTTTTTAAATCGCCTTCTAATTAGCTTCTCGTAATAATCTCGTACTACAACAGTTGCTAATTGAAATTGATGCAAAATAATTTGTATTCTTAAATCGTTTTTTTAATAATTAATCATTATTCTTGAGATTTTTTGTTAGTAAACGTCATGAAATATTTGAAATAATGCGAAAAAATTGAATAATGTGAATAGAATTGTCGGTTTTTGAAGCCGATTCGAATTTAGGACAATAGGTAGCGATATGAAAATTAGAGGTATTAATAAGATATGAAGTCACCGCAAATGACCATAATTTTTGTCGTTTTTAATGCTCACGTCTTTATTTCTTCTCAGCACGTGGGCGATAAACGAACGATTATCTAACAAATACATGCGCATACAATTGAACCAGTTTTCGCGGCGATGATTTCTCGTGAATCGCACGAAAAACGGTTAATTTTCATAGGAAAGATCTCGGAGGCTTTGTTTTTTCTCCTCTTCTTCATACTTATTTTTCGAGCAATGCGTACACATAACGGTGGACTCTGGGTCGATTAACATGTTAATTTTTAGGTCGTGCATGAATAAAAATGGAAAAGCGAACGTTGTTTGTGCCATGTCTAAGCGCATCATCGTAACAAGGCGAAGCTTATAAATAAATAAATAAGTGTAGCGAGAGAAAGTTTTAATCAACGCCCCGGACTGTATATGAATTGACATAGAATAAATTTTTTTCTCATACATATTTTTTAACAAAATTAAAAATGAATCGACCGAATTTAAATCGACGTAACAGTAGAACGATTTCTCTCGATCTTTCCATACGTTTGCTCCACAGCCTCACTGATCTATATGGCTGTATCAAAAATCTTCTATGACGATGCATATTTATGGCTGATCGATTATACGTGCAAGTGGGTCGAAATCTGTCGCCATTCGGATTATTTTCGAACAATGATAACTAGACAATGTTGTTCGTATCACTATTGTTTCGTGTTATTCTTCGGTTGATTTGTGTCACAGCCCATTGCTAGGCTGCGACTATAAATCTTCGAAAAAATCTTTATATTCCGCTTTCTCTGTCTATTCGTTTGAAAATATACTGGATATTTTTTTCCATTTCGCGTCTGCTCCATAATGCAACAGTATATTTCCTTTTTATGTGTTCCTGCGTGTCTTTATCTTTTTATATTCTGAATATCGATATTATGCCGTGTTTGTTGTTGAAAGGAAAATTCGTCTAGAATGTGATTATTATGATTTAGAAACGTACTGCTGATTGTTTCGAATACGGTTTTATTTTTGTAATTATGAAAGCACGTAAAGCGCACAATTTACACGGGCCACAGTTTTCTTGCTCCGTTGCGGAAATTCGCGCTTTTCGTAAAACTCTAAGCAATTATAAAATCGGCAAGTCTCTCGGAACATAACCGAAATTTACCTTTACACCAGTCGACATCACACACATCAATTAACTCGAATTATAACCGCATTTTACACGACAGTACTCACCGATATTACTTTTCTTCCTCGTTTACCGCTCTTCGTAATGACTGCTCGGATAATTTCACGGCTGTTTCGCGATTATCTCACACCTTTGAAACATCCCAAAAAGGTATTAACCGTTAAAATACTTTCGGCTCCGTATTATGAATTTAACTTCGTTTACAGCCTCAAACGATAGAACCGTTCTTGTTCTTTTAATTGTCAACAACATCGCTCGAGTTTATATCGGAATTGATTCGCCCGCATGCGGTTGGAATGAAGTCATTTATTCCTATTGTGACAATTCATCGTATTATTTTAGCTTTCTCAGATAAATTGAGTGAGTTTTCCGTATACAGGCAGTGTCCTATTTTTGCACAAAATTGGTTCTCGAAAATCATGGATGTTTCAAAATGCTCAAAAGTAGAGAAAATTAAGGTAGCTTAGGTACCTTACCTGAGATACCTTAGATACCTTACCTTATTTACCTTATTAGGTACCTGAGGTACCTTAGATTCAAGAAAAATAACCTGAAAACTCCCATTAGAAATATAGAAGGAATAATGGCGAAATTAGTAAATTAAATATGTATTGCATTATTAAATTATTCTGCAATTTCACAATCAAACGAATAGGAAGAAACATCACATGCACTTTTCATTAATTTCATCAATTGAACATATTGTAGTCCTATTAACTTAGTACGTACTAGAGAAGATTGAGGATACTTGATCCTTCTGGGAGACTTGATCCTTCCATTTTGTTTTTTATTGTATTTTTCTTTGGTGAAATCGTAATTGAAAAAAAAAATAGTTTCAGTACACTTGAAATTTAATCGACATTATCCTTTTGAAATTCGTTTTATGAAAGGAAGTTAGAGGCAAAAATCCAAATTCCTAGAAGTATCAAGTCTTTCTACATATATAAAACAAAATATGAAACATTTTTTTTCATTATCAATGAAAATATCTAAAAAAAATCTAATTTACAAAATAGCGAATTGCGCAAGAATAGAATGTGCTGAAGCAAGAAACTCTCTCTGTAGTTTTTTGTTGGTTTGACATAAGATGACTCGACATAGCACATTCGTAAGATTATATGAATGAAATATGGTAAAGCATCGTGTCTAGGGGCCATCATCTTCAACATTTTTACGACATGTTTGGGTGTCGCCGAATCTCCCACCACTTGACCCACTTTTTTTCAGTTTTAGCTCGCGCCGTTTTATCTTCTTGCATACGAAAATGATTCATTCGTGCTATTTTTCGATCGGATCGAAATGTTTTATATTGTGTGTATGTGTATCTGTCTGTCTGTCTGTCTGTCTGACTCGTTTTTTATTTGAAATTTTTCGAATTAATGGAGTCTGTCTTGTTCGTGTAAAATTTTTTGGTAAAATATGAAAATTGATGCAAAAATTATGCCGGTGATGCTTTGGTGTGTTTGTTCAAATAATTATTCGAGTGTATTGAGGTAATGTAATTCGATATTAAGCATTAGAATTTAATATAAATGCTAATTTTTCTATATATTTTTCAAAATTATATTATAAATTCAAATTGTTTTAATCTCATCTCATTAATTATTATTCAGTATTCTATGTACATTCATATCAGTAATCGCTCATTAATTATTAAATAAATATAATATATTTAGTTTCACCAAAATTCCGCGAGTTAAGTAAACAATGATTAACATAATGCTCAATTTTACGCTAATTAAATATCGATATTATTTGACTTGAAGCCCTAAACTACGAAGAATATATAATAAATAGATTACATTTTAGTAACTCATACACTATCCTATCGGCACTTCACTTGACCTAATCAAACCGAGCCTTAAACGTTATTCAAACTAATTAAATCTAATTTAATATGTGAAATGAAAAGACCTAAATTAACAGAATCTCACCAATTCATACTTAATACGTATAGATTGACTAACTTAGATTGGATTGTGTACTAACACAATTATCAAATTTCTTTTTAATTGATAGTATGAAACAATAATCTTTCGAATTAGTTTGCTTTATAAACATACCTCGTTTCGAGTAAATTTGATGAGTATGAGTCTACTTGAAAATGTACATATTATTTGACGACTGAAAAGGCAACGGGGTACAAGTGACTGCGGTGATTTCGAGAAAAGCACGTTCAAAGTTGATCATACATGTATTAGGAAGAGATCGACTGATTTGATGATATATAATATTTCGGCACACGTTCCGAATTCGTTTATATCCTTTTGCCACCAAGTAGAAGCGATTCCCGTGCACATAAAAATGTCACTTGTACCCCTTGGCCTCTTCAGGCGTCATTTAATAGCTTATTTTTCACCAGTATGTATTGGTATTATGGTGCAGATTTGAATCAAGGCAGCCGAAAATAAGTGTCTGCCCTAGAATTTTCCTCATAAAATCACAATCTCAAAAATTATTCAACGTTTCATATTTTCGATAATCCGATCTTATCGAGAATATTACGACTTCAAGTTTGTCCGATAAGAGGTCTCGGTGTTGTGGAAACGTAGACCAGTGACACCGATCCAAGATGGTGCCGATGCGGAAAGTAGCCCGAGCCGGTGTGTGTTGTGACGTGACTGGTATTGAGGCCAACCAGACAACCAGAGGCCGTTGCCAACGAATCGTACCACCAGAACTGGCTTTCTACGAGAAATCTCAACTCAACCCGGCCTAGCTATTCTGTTATGTTCTCTTCTGACGATACTCCTCGACCCGATTGTGGATCGTGTGAGGTTTGGGCTCTTCGGTCGATTGAGCTGAGGTTGGCTAGAGAGGTGTTGGAGATGGTCGAGTGGGTGTGTGAAGGTTGGATTTGTTGGGGTTTGAAAATGTGAGTCGATTTAAAGTAGGAATTTTGCATGTTACAGTTTTCTTGTCAGTTGTTGGAGATGGTCGAGTGCCTATGTGAAGGTTGGAGAAATTCGTTGGGATTTGAAAATATGGGTTAACTTATCGTAGAAATTTGACAGGAGGTGTTTTGCATGTCGCAGTATTCTTGTGAGGTATTGGAGATGGTTGTGGAGGTTGGAGTTTGTTGGGTTTGAAAAGTATGTGTGAGTCGAATTGTTGTAGAAATATGACAGGAGGTGTTTTGCATGTTGTAGTTTTCTTATGTGTTCGATAGATCATAGATGGTATGTTGAGTTGCATTGTGATGATGCTGTGCCAATGAATTCCTCTCGTTCCGTTGTAGGTCGTTATTGCAAGTTTGTTGTTGTGTTGAGGTTCATATTTGAATTATAATCGAGTGTTGATACATTTTTTTTTATCAAAAATTGAATTTATTTGCCTAAAAGCTGATATTTAGCTACATTATTAAACATTATTTGATTGCAATGTATGATTATGACAACAAGACGCCCTTGAAAATTCGCTCGATACCTCCCTTGTTTAAGCAACACATCACAATCTAATTACCCAAAATACACTCCTATACACACCTGAAAACAAACACGAAGACCACCCTCGAGGCAAGTTGACGTTTTCATTAAACAAGAGTCAAATTCTGAAAGCCGATACATGTTTGTCAGACAAACCGAGAGCGATCCGATTGTGTTCTTCCCTTTGAACAACAACACTGCTTCGATTGCCCCGAGGACTTGTCCGACTCTTCGGCTACACATCGTATATTTATTTGTCCGTTCAAACTATGGCATAATCGTGACACGGTCTCCTCCTCTGGCATAACCCAAAAGCCTCTTTCCCCTTGGGACACAGCCCCATATATTTGTCTGGAGTCGTTTCATTTCGCCATGAAGTTGTGTACATTGGGAAAAAATTGCGTATTGTGTTGCCGGTCGCTTTGAATTTTTTCCGCGATGTCTTTTTCTTCAGCGTAAATATAATTTATTATGTATCGGTAAATAGACGCCGAAATTGAAGATCGAAGTACTTCGGAGTATCTGGCTTGTTTTTCGCTATGAGAGGAGGAATCTTCAATAATGCATGGGTTGTTTAATCAACTTTCTTGTTATTTTGTTATCGGAGTCACTTAGGTGGAATTGAACGAGTTGGCAGATGCTTAAGCAAATTTCGGCTTGATAAATATTAAATTATGTGTAATATAGTTGGCTTTTCGGTTCAGTAAGAATGTTGATTCAGTTTAAGTGCTCGCACATAAATAAATGCGTATTGATTAATAGCCGTAGAAAAAACTTATATTAAAATAAATGTACATTCAGAAAGTAGAGTGTTGAGATTTATGATCATGTTTATTATTTTCATATCAATATCAATAAAAACTTAGATCAAATAAAAATACTCTGTACTATTCTCGTTGACATTTCTAAAAGAAAATTCCCATTTTTTTATTTGAAATTTATTACGCTATTATCGTTGCACATTTAATCATCGACCGGAATTTCTTAAGCGCTTCGTTTATTTACATGAAATTTATTAGGCGTATGATGGCACCCGCACATGGTGCATCATCACACATGAGTACGTTCACTCTTCACAATACATACATTGTTTGGTATTTGTAAAGTGAGTACATAGTCCAGATATAGCAAGACTTCCTTAAAGCGAGACACGTGCCATCATTACACAACCCAATAATAAAACATATATTCTAGTTCAAGGATGCAAAATGGCCGTTCTATGCGAGTTTCTAATTTTCTACATCCATGTATCTAGATAAACATATTTGCGATTCAGATTAGGATATTCATTTTTACATAATCTTATGTTAATATTATCTGAAATAGTGGTGGAGAAACATTATAAAGGTCTTTGCAGGTTTTGATGATTTTTTTTAGAAATAAGTATAGAGATGAAATAGTTGTGAGGACGGAAAATGTAACTCTATAATTCTTCAGTTATTACGAGTCAATGTTCAGTACATTTCACGTGGCATTTTACACTTTTTATTCAATGATATGTCAAAATAATTTATATGAAACATTATTTTTGTTGCAAATATACTGAGCTCTGCCTTACTGAAGAGCTATTGAGAGTTGCGTTTTCCGTCTTCACAACCATTTCATGTCTACATTTCTACTTTTCATTGAAATAAGTGAGGTACACATTGCAACCTCTCTTTGTATGATGAAAATATTTTTTCTAAGAATCATTAGAATACATTATAACGAACTGGTATGTGAATTTCGCAACTCGAGCACTTTTCACGGTACATATTACCTGTGCCAGCTCAGATGCGAGGGCAAATCTTTGAACTCGTCAATTATTTCGCGCATCTAGATTGTGATACTTAGTTGTGTCCTAATTGCGTTCTTTGATCGAGCCAACCGACCGTCAAATGAATGTTTTTGATGCGCTAACTCGTGTGTCAGTTTGATGTATGGAATTTGATTTAAATACGGATCCGTGTTGTGAAATTTTATATTTATACACGTTTACGCATCTATCTTCATAATAATTCTTCCAATGTATTTCTGTCTGTGCGCAAATTTTGTATGAAAATCGTCACGCATGTTCATTTATCATGTTTAATTTTATCAGAGCTGTATTGAATTCGAAACCGTAAAAGGAATACGTGAAAGCGATTGATTGAAATCGAATGAGCCGCCGTTCATTTCGGGCCTTTGCCTTATCGTCGTACAGCCAATTGGGGTTGTTCGACCCACGAATCTTTCGAATCCTTCGCAAATTTCACGTTTCGAATAAAATCAGGGACGATTGGACCGTAAATATCGACTTTGTGAAACGACTTCCAGACGACGACGACAACAGCGTGCTATATTCGAGAAAATTTGACCGCAAACGCGTTTTATCTACGTACGTATAGTTTTCTAGATTTTCCATTTCGTCCTTGAGTCCTGTCTGTTTAAATTGTTGTAGGCCTCGAATTTCGTTTCGAGTGGTGTTTCTGTGTGGCTTCGGAATGGAAACTACATATCTGTATTATTTGCGGAATGAAAATGTATTGCGCAAAGATCACAATATTGAAAAGAAAATATTTATCGAGCGTACGTAATTTTTCGAATTTTTTCCTTTGTAGCACTTGAAACAACAGTATCGACGCGAAGGTCAGCAATTTATTTTTGTATATTCCACTGATTAAATATAAATGTAGGTTTCATAAAAATTGATCGAAAATAACAAGAGACTTTTTCACTTTATCAATTTATAGTGATCATCCCGTTGACACACATACAGAATAGCACTATTATATATCAATTAATACAAAAGTCACGCACAATTGAAATCTCGCAACACATTAATTTCCATTTAGTGAGCCTACCATCATCCCTTAGACTTTTTCTTAGGCTCGAACGAATCCAATGTAGTCCAAGAGTTGGATTGATGGCGCAATTAAAGGCAGGTCACGGCACTTCTTGTGATTCGTGTCCGAATTGGACTGGAGATGAGTCCTCGGGGAAAACGAGACCGTGACGACCTGCCGTTACTTTCGAGGATGCTGGACAATGTCGTGATGGACGCTAAACTTTCCGCAATCTAGATTTTCTCATCGGCTCTGAGATTCCGGTGTTCCATTTCCAAATTGGAGTTTTTTCGTTTTTTGTCACTGTGTATACTCAAGCTCAGATTGGTGTCTTTTGTGATAATTGAAATTGTTCAACGTTGAGGTAGTTGATGGATGATTTGGTCAGAATTTGATGAGTGTGTGTATAAACTATTGTGCAGAATTTTTGTCACTGTGTATACTCAAGCTCAGATTGGTGTCTTTTGTGATAATTAAAATTGTTAAATGTTGAGGTAGTTGATGGATGGTTTGGTCAGAATCTGATGAATGTGTGTATAAACTATTGTGCAGAATTTTGGACTCTTAAGTTTGATAAGTGTACAATTTTCACTAAACGGGTTTGAGGTTTCTTTTGTAATTTTAAATTCAGTTCTTAATTCGCATTTAGTATCTACCATTGGAATAATTTTCAAAAATAATTCGATTAAACGAAAACATTACTCGGATGAGATTATTGTCCGGGTGTTTAAAATTAATATTTTATAAGATAACTCTTGTCTTTATGTATCATTTCAATTTCTTGAGCAGAGTTTGATATAAAGTATTATTTTTATACACTCTTATTTCATAATAATTTCTTACGATTAATGTTTACGTTCGAACAATTTTCCCACAGAAAAATCCAAATATTTGTACCAAATGCAATATTAAAAACCGTACTTGATCATTCTTTAAATTATAAACCCATTTAGGACTTTACGAAAAATGCATCGTTTCTAAAATTCATCGAAAAAAATTTCCAAAATCAATAATTTATATGTAGTATTTGTAGTTTTGCTTATGTTGCTAGAACCCTACCAAACTATCTAAATTAAGACGTATGTAAGAAGCAAGATGATAAATTTCCTTTCATAATGTATATAATTAAAATTAACAAACCCCACTCCTCAAGCAGATCTGATTCATTTCGAAAAATAAACACGGCGTTATGTCACACACAGGTAAATTGGAGCACGAGCTCGCGTTTACGAACAATCCGCACTTTGATCAGACACTCGAACGCAAAGAAAAGCGTCGTCGTTGTTGCGAAACTCACGACGTCCACCGCCGAAATACGAATACGAATTCGAAAATGTCGGAATTCAGTCGAATTCGTCGAAAAGAAAAAATCACAAGCAGACTTTGTCATCGAAACCAATTAAACGGCGAACGGAGCAAAGGCCGGTCAGCCTTGAGTCCGATCGTGCAACTTGTGTCAAGTGTTGTGTTGTGACGCAACATTTTTTTCTTAGGTGCGAACTCGAATGTATATTAAATTATTTTTTTTTTAGAGTTAATATATTTTTTATTATATGAGTCGATCAGTGCACGATTTGGCTAAGTCCATCGATAAAATTGATTGAATTTGTTTGATGCATTTTTCAAAATTCTCTTCGTTTATTCAAGTAGGTCTGTAGTGCCAAACGAAGAATAAAATGTCATTCATTTGAATTTTAAATATATAAATTTCTTTCATAAATTATTCATCTTCCGATGTAGTCCAAGCTTTTGGGGGTTTTACCTGGAAAATTTTTAGGGAGTTCGGGAAAAATATGATTCTTTTTTTATTCAATATGGTGGATCAAGCGGCAAAGATACGAGGAGGCAAAGTTGAAATTAGGAAAGAGCTCATCAAAATCTATAAGAATCATATTTTTCGCGAACTTCCTAGAAACTATTCAGGTAAAACACCCAGAGGCTTGGCCCAATGTCCAAAAAAATTTTGTCATTTTAATGATATTCATCTTTATTATTCAAGAAAGATATAATATTTCACACATAAAGAGATATGACTATTCTAAGTGATTTGACATTTGAATTTATTTTTTTATTCTAAAAGTATAGTCGATCAATTTATGCACTAAACGGCTCATAACTTTATCGAGTCAATCTTTTTATAGCGTTTCGGATTTGAACGTCCGCGTATTGTTTTTGACTGTTGATTTAACTGTCCGATCGTGTAGACTTTATTCCCATATTTACATATAGACATATGTCTATTTGACTTTTGAATAAGCGTTATGGGATTGCCTTGTGCGATTGTCTATCGGATTGATGGGGTTTCGAGTGTAATATTCGTCGGGGATGAAATTCCGTTAAAGTTTTTCAAGGATGGATTAAATATGTAATTTTAGTTTAGTTTGATTAACGTCGGATTTGATATTATAATAATACGAATTACGAGTATCATTTCATATTAATTTTAAGCGTGTTTGTTTTGTTGAAAATATGTACTTCAAAATTTGCTAATTTTGGAATTCTGTATTTTTTTAATGTGTGAATAATGAATTTTAATCTTATTATTTTAATAGTATATTGTGAACATATAAAATTCTCATATTTTAATTAATTAAGGCATAAATATGTGCTGAATAATAAGAATATTAAAATTTTAATTCCTGATTGTTAGTTGAATTTGCTCATCATCACAACCATTTTACAATCAAGTCTGGCGGTAATTTAAGACAAAAAAAAAAACAGCTCAAAGTTCTTCAAATTTTCAATGCTATGATTTTACCATTTGTCTTTGTACATACATATATGCAAATTTGATATCGGTATGATTCAAAATTCATACTATCATTGAACTCTGTCGTCTTGGTCACACAATTCAGAAAATACACTCAAATAAAAATATTATTGTTATTGAAGTTAGATCCACTTATGAAATCATAGCCATTTACCTTAATTTAATACAGCTATTGCAATTTTTTCTACTGTTACTATTTAAGATCTAACATTCGTATACTTTGTAGACGAGAGAGAGCTAGATAAGAATATTAGAGAGGAAGTAATAACTTTAACAGCAATATGTAAACATCTCATTTTGGGCGTTCAACTCTCTCGTTTATGCCAGAGACAGCTTGACGCGATCGCAAGAGCTCGAAAATCAATAAAAACTCAAATACATCAGTCATATGATAACTGAAAAGACCAAGGAGTACAAATGACATTTTTTCCGAAATTAAGTTATGTACAAGAATCGCTTCTATGTACTCTCATATATAATATTTGATCGAATTTGGAACTTGTGCCGAGTTGTATTATCAAATCACTCGACCTCCTCCTACTACATGTAGGCTTTTCTCGAAATCACTCGAACCCCTCGTCCTATTCAGTCGTCATATCTAAACACCTCGTATCAAATTCGACTCAATCAACACCGAATAACAACCGCAAATGAAACGATTTCGAAAACGGCCAGAATCTTTGACCCACCTTATACCTCTCTCCGTTAGGGTGTCCGAGGCACGTACATATAATACATAGGTCGTCGAGCCTCTTTTCGAGTGCGTCTCTCGGTCAACGGGCAGCTGCTTGTTCCCAGTTCTGGGTTTTCCGGGCTAGGCCGTTCTGGGGCCGCGAAACTGGGTCGCCCGGGTCGCCGCGGGCCCGGGACGCGCCATAGCCGAAGCCGAAAGTCCCTAGGCCCGTCGTCGATAACGCGGGGCCGCGATTTGACATCCCTTCTGTGCACTTGTGCCGTTTGGCTTTATAGTTTTTGCGATTGGGTACGTTTTTGTATCTGATTTGTGGGTCGTGCCTATCGATTCTATTCGATTCGAGTGGTTGTTTATGCTTTGATTGTGCTTTATGAGTTGATTAGGTAGATTGTAAGTGTTGAGTTTGATTGATTGTGAGTTCTGAAGTGCATATTTTGTCAGGGATTTGTGTGTGCTTATATTTTCATATTGATTGATAAATTATATAGATGAATATTTTTACTCATTAAGCTGCTTTCGTATTGGACTATACCGCACTAATGTGAACGTAACTTTAAGAAAAACACTTCATACAATTTTTTGGTATAATTTAATGTATTTGACGTTTGAGTTCTGTTTTATGTCTTCTCATCGTTTAGCAACAATAAACATAACACCTTTGCTCATGCACAAGAGAAAAATAAATGTTTCTATGGATAATATTATTCAGTTAATACTTGTGTGAAATCTAAATTATAATTTTATTCTAACCAGGCGTGTGTTGATGCTCAACGGGTTGATCATTCGTACCGTAGAGTTCATTAAGGAAAGCTCATTATTTTTTACTATACTATTTCGTATGAAGTTATTGCCATTTAGTTAGACACACCCAAACGACTTTGACGTGGATCGAGGTGTATTTAACAGGGAGAGCGACAGCTTTCGCCGTTGTCAAACATTGACCGAATTTCTAAATATTACTCGGTTACACAAATACATAAAAGTGTATATTCAATCGAATTTCAATTAACTGAAGAAAAATCGATCGCCGCAATTATATCGTGCATTGATTGCGCGCAATATTTTCACCGAACGTACTCGTCTTTCCATAGCTTAATTTGCACCAATCGAATCGTAATTGAAGCTTCGATTCGAAATTAATTGATACGAATTGCGGTCGTATCGACGTTTCGTGGTTAACTCCGTATTTTCAACGAGGGTTGTTTTCAAAGGTGAGCGCACATATCACAAGACCGGATTTTCTGAAAAAGGCTAAAAAACGTGCTTAGAATTCGAAATCATTTATGACGAAATTCAAACAGTCTTCAGAATTCATTGCGACATCTTTACGAAGATGGTTGAAGCAAAAATATAAAATCATCCCTTGAAATTGAGGAAAATGCGTGCGTGCGTTCGGATGTGCGTGCGAATGCCTTAATAAAAGCTATGTGAATGCCGATGGAGGTTTAATCCGGCCACGTTTTTGGCGTTGATTTAATTGTTAATTAACGCCCGTTTCTATGAAGAGCGATTGTGACATAATTGTGCCATTATTTCGTTTATTGTGCCTTGTGCGATAAATAATATCAAAGGCAGATTCGAACTCATCGAGTAAGAAGCGGACTTATCAATTATACGAATCGTTTTAATTAAACGTAAACTTTATTTTTAGCTGAGAAGAGAATTATTATTATTCCTTGTTCAAACAATTTTATAACGATTCGTAGTATTTTTCACGTTCAATTAAAGAAAAGTCAATAAGAATTTTCACATTTGACGCATCGTCGACCGAGGAATTCGGGTACATTAACGCTGATTTTCCTTCTTTTTTTCTTCGATTTTTTTTCGAGAGATGATTTTCACCTTTTCGAAATGCAATCGTTTCATTCATTCTGGCGTGAAATTCCCATTCGGACGAGTTCGTTGATCTTTTTTTGATCGAATAACATTTACGCGTTCGGAAAGTTCACGGTCGACTCGCTGTCCGAATGAAAAGCACGTGTAAAATTCATACGCAAACACCAAAACGTATCCTGGCTAAATATTAAACTAATAAATGACTAATGAATAAACCAAGGGGTACAAGTGACTGCGGTGATTTCGAGAAAAGCGCGTTCAAAGTTGACCATGTATTATATTAGGAGGTTGACTGATTTGATGATATTATATATCTCGGCACACGTTCCGAATTCGTTTATATCATTTTACCACCAAATAAATGAGCATGCATAGAAGCGATTCCTATACATAACTTAATGTCACTTGTGCCCCTTGGTCTTTTCGATCGTCACATTATTTTAAATGTGGTCGTTCGCTCGAAAGACTGAAATTTATCTTGATCTCGCGATTTATTAGTCCGTGAATATAATTAACGATTCCTTCAATCGAATGATCAGGTGGCGATGGGTGTTTCCATCGTCTTTTCGAAAAATTTTCGATTCGACGCCAATTAGTGGTTATCTTTTCCTGGTTCGTTTGTCGTTTCGCGAAATCGTCGATTTTCTATGGGCAAATATTTTATTAATAAAGGCCCGGAAAATATTTCGTGCGGTGCGAACAAAAGCTGCATTTGATGGGCTTTTTTCTAGATTGCGGTTTTTCGCTCGAAATTGGTCTATTTTCGTATTATTAAATAATTTTGTACGGATTATGCGTTTGATAATTGGATTCGTATTTTAGATGTCGTTTGTGATTTTTTTTTATATCGTTAATGCTACGCAATTTTTCTCTCGAAAGAACAATCCTATTATGTATTGAACGTGAGTTTCGTTCTATATTTTTCTTCATGAAAAAGTCACTTTGTAGCTATGTGTTTCAATGTAAATATCGATTACATTACATTTTTTTTTCGAAGAAAATCTTTTGTTATCTTTATGTGTGAACAAGGTCGCTTTTGTATAAATGTGTTCCATCTTTTCTAAAGCAATCTCGGTTGCATTGGTTACACTTTCTCTGCGTAACGACGGTGTTGTTTGCGGTGATTCAACAGTTGTGTTATATTGTGCTAGAAAAATGTAAGAACCATCCGAGGATATTGACCCTATCAGTGTTGCATCACAATTCAACATAAATTATCTCGAAATTCATCCATGAATTCAGGTGTTGACGTCAGAAATGTCACCCAAAGATTAGACTGAAATGTTTCTCGTTCCGATAAGTCTTTTGTTTCGATTCGATTTGAATACTTTTATGCATTTTCGGTGTAGTATGAGATATTTTTTTCGTATCTCACTAATTGAAACACTGGAAACTGTCCAGAATTGTTTTTTGTATACGTTGTGAAAAATTATACTTTCGCCCCCCCAAAGTCATTCTATAATGAGACCGAATATGCGATTCTTTGTTTGTGCCGTTTATGTGCTCTACATTAAATTGATTCGTTTAATATGAAAGGATCTAATTAAAATCTTTGAGTGTTGATTTAAATTAAAGTTAAGCATATCGCGTACACTGTTGAAATAATCCCCTTAATTGTCGATAGTTATTCATCTTTAAAATTCACCTAGCTTATTCAGATCACGTTTCCAGCTAATTACCTTACGTACGAACGAATTCGACACTGAAATAATTTAAGACTTAACAAGGACATACATAAATTTAAACGACCGAGTTAATAAAGTTTAACACTGTCCACATAACTATGTCTCGGTTTTTATTGCCGTTCTTCTCGGTTAATGTCGATCGTGGGACAATCGATACACACACAATTTTTACAACAGTGATGTAACTAATTGGCAACGATCTAAATGGAGATTATAGCCATAGTACATGGAATGAATCGATCGCTTTCATACGATGCCAAGTTTCGTGTGTGTTTACTAGTATTTTGCCATTGTTGAAATTGAAATGGAACGTTTTCATATTTTTTTTTTCATTACACAGATCATAGGCGATTCTATTATATTACAATTGAATACGGAGCGACCTCGCGGTGTGTAGATAAAACAATGGTTTTTCGACCTCAAAGGTCGCGGACTTGAATCGGAACTAGGTTCAACTCGATTGTTATACTGGCGGTTATATTTTTTTCGTTTTTGTAAGAATTTAGGTGGAGTTCTAATGTCATGTGTTTGTGGACGTTCTATTTATCGAGCAGCGTTACAATGTTATCAAGTGCATGGATTCATTTTATCAATCAACTAGGGTCGTTTTATATCATATTCTATTTAGGAAAAAAATAAATTAAGATGTTACTTACTAATCGATTGTAATTTTGACTGAAAAAGCCAAGGGGTACAAGTGACATTTTTACCGAAATTGAGTTATGTACAAGAATTTCTTCTATATATTTGATGGGAAAAGGATATAAACGAATTCGGAACGTGTGCCTCGATATATCATCAAATCACTCGACCTCCTCCTAATACATGCAGGTACATGATCAACTTTGAACTCGCTTTTCTCAAAACCACCGCAAAGTCACTTGCACCCCTCGGCCTTTTCAGTCGTCAAATGGAATTTGGTAAAAAAAACGAGCCTCGCATTATTGAATCTCGAATTTGCACGCGTGTTCGATGACCAGTGGAAGATGACGATGGTCACGATCCACGACAGAGTTGGGAGAGTTGGAACGGTCATCGTCAACGGAGATGACCGTTGACGCAATCGAACGTTGCCCAATGGACGCGACTCGAATTCGATGACTGGACCGAGAGAAAGTCATACTTGTACCCACATACGTATGGTACTTATATGTATATATGTACCCACTACGTGCATCCTCTTGTTAATTTAGTTTTTATGGTCGAGTCGTGATCTGCGTCTTATTGAGATTGTGAAGATGGATCGGGATGTTTCGAATTGACTAGATGCGATAAAAAGTGTTTTGTTGTGTGTCACATATTGGGTGATTCTTGACACGTTCAAAGTTGGAATCGTAGTACTACGAGTCATGTGATATATCTAGGGTTCATCTTTTTACTGATGCTTGTAGAACTTTAGAGTTGTGCTTAATTCTTCACTTTGTTTGTGACATTTTCATAAATGTGTATGTGTAAAAATGTTTAATGTATACTTTATCTTCCATCAACTTTGATATCTGGTTGAATTATTTAACTTATGGTTGATCTCATGTGCGTAATTTAGGTATAGTTTCAACAATGTAAAAGAAAATTATGAAACTTGAGTAAAAAGTAGCTCTGAATTATCCATAGAATCGTTTAGAACTCTAGATGCGATTGCTGAATATCATTTTAATCACAATTCGAAGATGCATCTAAGTAACGAGCACAATACTGCACAAAGAGCAAACGCCATTCGTTTCATTTGACATTGAATACGTGAAAAAAAAGACACACGTTTCAGACCATTTACTGCACCTCCGTAAATTACTCGCATTTTTATCTCACCTCATTTTTCCAGCATCCACCTTCCAAAGTCTTCGGAAAAAGGACGAAAAGCGACAACGTAAACAACCTCACTCGAGTCTCGCAATTAATCTACCCGGCTGGTGGGTCGGGTCGGGTTGGTCCGTGACCCACAACCCACAGCAACGGTTCGAATCTGTTGCTTCATTAATCACTACATTCCCTTTTTACTCGTTTTCAAAACTGAAAAAATAAGAGTAACACACAATGCACCCTTGTAAATCTGCGCGTCATAATAATGCACCCCGCGGGACGTATTGCGCTTTTCTAAACTCGATTACCGCGAGTGAAAAATTTCATACGAACTTTGCAGTTTTTTTTTTATGGTGTTTTACTATGTATTTTTCTCTAAAGATTAATGGCGACTCGACTCGTTATTTATTGCGTCATAATTTTCGTTTCGTTTTGTTCGCGCTTGGACACAATGCGGCGGTAAAATTTTTCAGTCGTTCGTTTTTTGAGCGACGGGGTTGCTTCTCTCGAAAACGTATAATATAATAGTTTGAACTCGTACAAAGGCGTACGTAAACATTTTTAAATTATACGTGTTTTCTTAGAGTTTTTGCGCTGTGTTTCTCGTTCGAATTTCACGTAGGTGGAGAGTATTTTTCTGAAAAATTAGATAGAATTTTCGAATTGCCGCTTTTTTGCGGTTTCTCTGTGTACGACGTTGCTTTATTTCATCGCATACACCGATTTAATCACATGTTGAATATTTAACATTAGCCGAAAAATGTTATCATACAAAATATTTATTTTTGATATTGCAGATACAGCATAACATGCGATCCAAGTACATGATAATAGATTTTAATTTAACTAGATGTTAACGCGCTTAATTCTCATGTGTATCACGATAATCCAGAATGCCTTATTACTCCGCACAATCCAGATTATCTTAATGGAGTGCGATCACGTTTCAAATTAGTTTAATTCCAAAAGCAAACTCTGATTATGAATATGATGTTTCGGTTTGTAGATGCGTGTCGATGCTTCCATACGTATGTTTTCTGATTCAGTTGAAAATTTCATCGCTTGAAAAGTATTTAAAGTATCCGTGTAGTCGCTTAATAATGTATTATGATCATTTGAATAAACTTTTTTGAATGGTAAAAAACATGCACGAATAAACTATGCTAAAGACACGGAAACAATTTACTATTCTGTATCAACATCGCTTCGTAGAATACGTTGTGACTTGAATGGTAAATTAAGTATCGTTACTAGTTTTTAACATAACTTGCGCTCTTATAATCATGCAATGTTCGTTTCACAATATATTATACGTATGTAAGTGCTTTATTATTATTATTTTTGTAGCTCTTTAATTAATTTATTTTCCTCTTTGTTTCAGGTATGAGACTCTTTCATCCGGAAAATTACCCCTGAAAATTGTAATGCTAGCTTTTGTAACGTACGTATTCATTTTCGTATCAAATTTTATATAAAACAATTTTTTACAACAATGAGAACATTCGCTCCGTGCCGTTCGGTCAATTTATTCAGCGTGACATTTTCATAAATCACTTTTTCCTATTTTCATTTCATTAAATTTGTCCGACGCGTTTAAAACACTCCACGTCTGACGTTTTTCGATTATTTTTGTCATAAACATGTACTTCCCGTTTCTTTGATTCGCGAAATTTTCCAACGACTATATTTTATATCCTGAGCACATTCAAAAGAGTCAAAACTCAAAGAGCACTACGAAACGCAATTCGCATATTCCCGAAGCCCAACGTCAAAATTGCGAAACATCAAATGGTAGTTCTTTTTTTAACGTGAGCTGTTTTGACATAAAAATTCATCATTCTGTCCGCTGGGGATTCTGTTACGTCCTCGTGCTCTTTTCCAACAAAAGCCCTTTTTTCGTCATACAAATTCTCTTTGACTAATTAAACAGAGTCAACTTTTAATTTCTTCGCTACTCCGCTTTGAACGACACTAGGTACGTCTGCAACATAATACATAATGCAAAGGTGCTTTTGAAACTTTCACATTTCTATTCCCCGTAGCATGTCATGCGAAAGTTTAGATCCCGGTTAGATGCATCTTCTCGAAGGATATGCGCTAAATTCGTATGTATTCAGGTTCGCTAACTTGGTTGACGCGATAAATTTTAAACATCTCAGTCTCATATTAAAACACCCTTCTTATCTAGCGCAAGGAGAGAAACACAGCGCCGAAGTTATTATTTTGATTTATTCGAAAACTCAGAATATAGTTTCTCTCGCTAAACAATGGATCCCTCAAAGCTCAAAGCAATTTTATCTCGTACGTAGCTCATTTGGTTCGATCGAATCAATTCCCTCACGCGATAGTTCTACTCCTTATTAAGAGCGCTCTATACTCTCAGAATGTTGTAATGAAATTCTAACTTTTCACCTCGAGACTGTTGAGGCCACCGCCTCAAAGGAGTCCATCGCAGAACGGTTGCTCCGTTAACTTGTTGCTCCATCTTTCATTTCTCCGACTTAAACTTAACCCGAAGAGCAAACTTACTTGCGCAGCAGCAATTCGAGTCCATCTTCGACCTCTCGAGGGAGAATAGTTCCATGTGTAATTCCGACGGAAACCCAACTCAATTACGGCGGATGATGGTCGTAAATCATGCGTTAAACTTTTTTGTGGCAATTTTAAAGAGAGCGCCATTAATTCCTCGGCACTCCAATCTCCGACTAAGGTGAAGGCTGTGCGCCAATTAGACAAATTGAAACGTTCCAATTGCAGACGGAGCAATTAGGAAATAGAACAATGGACGTTTACGAGCGATTTCGTTCGGATTACAGCCTCTTGCATAATAAAAAAACCGACGATTTTTAGTCGTAATATACACGTTAACGTGACGGAACTCTCGTCGTTCGTCCATAGCACGAGTTTCGAATTTGCTTGAAGACCTCGAGGCTTTCGTGGTGTCCGTCTTCGTGACCAGCTCGTCCGTGATGAGTGTCGTTGTCACCGACAGTCCAAGTTGGCTGAGGAGGAGCGTGACATCGGGTGGCGATGTCTCATGACATACGTGACATGAGGTGCCCTTTTCCTCGAACACGATTCGCTTCCAGACGTATGAAGGGTTCTACCGCAAGTTCATGGGATTTAGTTGTATGTAGAAGAAAGCGTCTGAATATATTTTGGTATTGTCTTTTAATTGAATCAATGCTTAGCTGAATTGATTTGAATCGAAAAATTATTTGAGATGTGTAAAAAAGGTGGGGCTGGAAGTTCTAGGGGTAAGTTGTTCCGTCACTTAACCATTGTCGTGAAAGTAACTGAAATGCTTTTCGTATTACTCGATGATTTAATAATGATATTTACGTGATATTACTATTTCTGATTTTTACAAAATTATTTATACCGCAACAACTTGCCTAAGGAACTTTCAGTCCCACTCTACCTTTCGTTGAAAAATTCAGGACACGGATCATATTCTATAGTCTTGTTTTTGTTGGCAAATGAATGGAATGACTTTAAATTCTTACAAATTGTTTACTCTTAATTGTTGTAATATCTTTATTAACTTTAGATCTTTTTGAAAATATGCGTACGAAATTATGTTCTATTGTAATTCAAATCCTAGATATTCCAACATGCATCATTGAAAGCTATCTTTCATGATAACTTTATAAAATTATCAAAATGTAAAATATTCAATTTTAAATGTGACACTCTTCGTTTCGTCTATTATTGCTAGCATCCAACTAGGCCAACCTAAAAACTCAAAAAATCTACCACACACAAACAACAGAATTATGAAATTCATTCATAAAATCCAACATAATTCACTGAATTAGACAATTCCGAATCAATTCTCTTTCTAGAGAGAATTCACGCCCTCAAAACTACATATTGATTCGTCTGGCGGTCAATTGTGCAGACGTCAATTGAATGCATTTGCATGTCGCGACTGACATTGTCACACTCACACCTAGTCACGTCTAGTATTTTACGACTAAATTCGACACACGGTCGAACAAGAACGCCTTTTTTCACGTCTCAGTCTTCCGATCTTCGATCCTATCGAACCTCCAGACGTTCTTAGGAAGATGGATGATCTCCTTTTTTCTGAGCCGTTCGCGAAATTTTTATTAGTTGTCAAATCAGATATTGATTTATTATGGCCGAAGCCGTAGACGATAATTCATACGTGTCAATTGTGAAAATGTTTTTGTCTTATATTCGTGAGAATCTTGAAAGTTTCGATTTGTACCGAATTTATATTATTTATGAAGTTTTAGTTTTATGTACATACATGTTTCGTTGAAAAAGTTTGTGTGCGAATGGTTTTGTTTGCATAAATATCGATAAAATTCAGTTGACCATTTCATTCGCATTGCTTTAAATACAATGGATCGTAAAATCGATCATAAACCTGCCGACAGACCGAATTATGTCATGCATTTTGCTGCTCGAAAGAAAATCTTCTTGAAATGCGAAACGACTGTGCATTTAATGGTGCAAACTTAAATATTTGTTCCCGGGAGGAAAAGCAGCTCTTTATATTGAATTCATAAATCAGTTTCGTTTATAGTGAATGTGAGAGCTTTTTGATATCATTTTAGAGCAGCACACACATAACGATATCATTTCATTTTAAAAATATTATGCAATTTGTACTTACTGCATTACCATTTCAACATTGAATTAAAAGACAATGGGTCTAAATGTATGTACCATGGTATTCGCTTAAATCATCACAATCAATATGTATATGATTTAAAAAGACTTTCGATGCAGAAAAACATCTGCTATGGCGCTAGTCCCAATTCACATTTTAATTTTTTCATACTAATCATACTATCTATTCATTCCTAAGTTCTCATTTTCTTACATAATATAGAAAATGACAATGTACATGTTCATTTAGCTCAGCTATAGGCTTTAAATGACGACAGAATTTCACAAATGGCACAAGTGACCTTTTTTATCGATATTGAGTTAAGAAGAGGAAATGGTTCTATATATGATACAGAACCATTTTCTAACCATAACTCAATTTCGATTGAAAAAGTCATTTGTGCCCTTTGTGAAATTCAGTCTTCAAATATTGTTCCTCTTCCTAAGTCCTCTTAAACGATAACACAATCATATCTATTTGAGCTGGGTACCAATTCGCCCATTTTGATTTAGAATGATTCAGAACTTGGTATGCTTATTATTTTGTTTAATGTGAATCTTAAAATGGATAACCTGTATATTTACTCATATTATTGTTACAATCCATCGACATAAAAAATAATCTCATTAACCAATCCGCATATTCAATCGTCTCTTAACACCAATTAGAACATTCAGCGCGACATTGAAAACTCACTTTTTTTCGCTAATTAAAAAAAAAAAGATTTAAAGCACGTGTAACACACACACACACACACAAAAAAACATAAGTGCGCATTCATAAAAAAAACGAAAAGCTAAAAAGCCACCGACACACAACCACATTTAATACACGTATACGAGATTACACCAATATAGTGGTACGTACTCACGTACACATTCGAGCCCGTCCTGTTTGACACGGCTGCACCGCGCGAATATTATTTTTACACTTGACCGGCTCAAGGTCACCGCCGCGCCTCATCGCGTCGCGTGTGTGCGTCCGCCTTTACATTCGGATTGTGTATATGTGTGTTTGTGTGAGTGAATTTTAGGCTAGGTGCACATCGAGTGAGCGTTTCGTGAAAGTGTTTATTATCTAGTAGTGTGATTTGTCGCCGCGGTGTGCTCTCGGCTCTAATTTGATTTTGTGCGTGTGTAAGTTTTAGTCGGAATGTGTGCGTTTCGATTAGTGTAGGGTGGTTATGGATTTGATGCATTTTTTTTTAGATTTAATTAATATTTGTGAAGTAATTTTCCGGAAAATTCGGGATGAATGACCACAAATATCGATTAGATTTGAAGATCACATTTTTTTTTTGTCGCGAAATTATTAATTTATTCCGTCATTTCATCAAATATCATCGATGACATAATTTATATCAACTTCGATTTCGATTAGCATAATTTATTCTAAAAAACTAAAGAGATTCATTGTATTCATATTCGCATTTGAAATTTAATAAACAGATGATTTGCGATATTTGATAGTGTAAACGCGTTTCGCTTAATGTAGATTTACTCATACAGATTTGATGCATGGTAGATAGGCTAATGTGAAGCAGATTCACTAATTTAGTCTGTATTTGTTCTTGCATGTCATTGAATGTGTTGAAGTATGTACAAGTGCAAGATGGTACGTTAACTGATACCGTGTGTGTTAGAATTGCACTTATTATTTTATATGCACTTTAGAACATAAAGATTGCTCAAAGACTCAATTGTTTTTTTTTTATTACATGAGCATTCTGCATAATTTCAAATTTTCTTTTATTTTTTTCGACTTATGTATGATGTATGAAAGTGTTCTATTTATTAGCAATTGATATTTGGCATGTGCAACTAAACATTGCTAGTACCAAGCATGCTTAAAACTATTTTTTTTCGTTAAATATCATATTGTAGATAAATATCGCGTTGATTTTTAACCATATTTTTTAAGACACTTTTTCGCAAGCATGCGAATTAATAAATTAAGGCTTGATCTTTCAATTATCAGTTATTGATTAGTTAGCAAAAACAGCTGTCGAATATAAAGGAAAAAAATATTTTACTTTGGTTTATTAGCTTAGGGTTCCTTTCCACTTATGCAACGTATTGAGTTGCATAAGTTGAAAAGTGCCCTTCACCTACTATTGAAATACCGACCTAAATGCTTTTAAATATGACTTTTTTTGTTAAAATTATTAATCAAACCATTCAATACAATGACGAATCTACGAATGCAACACTTGAAACACCCTATAGACGCATCTAATAAGCGCACACATGCTTAAAATGAAACATACACACACTCTTAAATACATAGAGATGTAAAGGCGCGCACACACAAGCGCACAGAATGCGGCGTGTCGATAAGATGCATGCGCACGAGGACGCGAGCGACAGAGACGAAAGCATTCACTTATTCACTTTTTGTTTCGGCGGTGCAGAGGCCTGCTATCTTGTGTACCGATGTGATGCGCTTTCGGTTTTCTTTCCCCTTTTTTCCCTTTCTTTTCTTTTCCCGTTCGCTTCTTTCGTCTTCTTATCCCTTTTCCCCCTCAGCGTTTTCGCGTTTTTCTCTCCTTTTATTATCCGTGCCGTGCGAGAGTGCATTTAGGCTTCGATTCCACGGGAATATTTCATATTTTCTCTTTTTTTTCCCATTTTTTAATTTTTTTCGTATAGGGCGAATTTAAAAGTCGTAAATTCGCTACGTGCAAATCGTCGTATTCGGGTGGCCGTTTTAAGTTTACCTTTTTTTTTCGGTTTACGTTCGTCGATGGTTTTATTTTTTATTATACGTGCGATGCGGTCGATTTTAAATAGACATCTTTATTATTTTTAGAGAGAGGATTTTCTTTTATTTTTCTTTTATAATCTTCGGAAGGTTTTATATCGGTCGTGATTCTTTGGAATAATAAAAAATTGCGAGAGGGTCGATGAAATATTTATGTAATTATTATAAAGATAAAATTCGAGTTGCGAATACTTTTCGTTGAAATTTTTTTTTACGGATTTCGCGGTATTAAAAAGTTTTTCTCAGAATTAAAGCATTATGAAATGGATCGAATAATAAAGTTATTAATAGTTCGATAGAATGGGTATTTAGTAGACGTGTGGTAGACCTTTTCTAAAACGAAATTGGATTTAACCTAACTTGAAATAAGATCATAAATACCTAACCTAATCTTCCGATATCGTGCAAATGATCTGCTTCACAAGCATCCAATATTTTTGAAGTGCAATTTGAAAAAAAACGTGTACATATTGCATTATCGTGTTAAAAAATCACTAAATATGTGTTGAAAAAAAAAGCAAAAAAATAATAAAGAAACGGTAAAAAGCAGTAGCAGATGCATCGAAGCATTTGCGTACGCAAGAACAACGTGCAAGGCGAATTTGGCAAGTCCCCGAAGAAATTCGCGTTCGCCACAATGTCGTATCGGGGTGAAGGTTAAGACGAGTTCGCCTCTTTTATTTCTCGTGCGTCGTCAACCGTCGTGCGACGAAAGAATCTTTTTCCGTTTCGTAGAACGATTACGACATCGGACAATCGAATAGACGAATAGCTAATGTCACGTACGTGCGTACGTATTCCGTCGCTAGACGACTTGTCACTCCTTTTTTCATGTAAATGTCGTTTACTATTTATTCCTCCGGCTTGTTTATTCATCTTGTACGCCGTGCTATGGAAGGATTTTTGAATTGATTCGGGTTCTTTTCGGAATCGTTTGGATGTGTTGTGTGGGGTTAGATTCATGAAATGTCTAGCCTGTTTGATTCAGCTTATGTTGGAATCTGTGACATATTTTTATTCGTATATCTATATTATAAATGCGCTAACGATGCTCGAAATTTTCAGACGTCCGTGTCTCGAACTCGTTATTAATAAAAACTTGTCTTGTCCTGGAAAATTTTAGACAAATTGTCATCTTAAGAGATGCAAGGGAAAACGCTTTTCTTTTCTAATAAGATTCTAGTTAGAAATCGTTGCATTTCTTGCTCTGGGTGCGAGCACATAAGAAAGATACTGATTAATTTTGATGAACAATTTATTTCAGGAAAAACACTTCAGGTACATATTTGGTCACATTAAACAAATTCAACGAGTTTCATTGAAAATTAATTCATAGTAAAATTAATAATACATGTGTTCGGCAATTTCACAAATTCGACACACACGCAGGTATAATAAGCTACGTGTGGAATAGAACTTTTTTTTAAAGCTATAAATATATAATACATACATAGTAGTAGTCGGCGGCCCGGCATGCGATCGCTCCATTGTTACACGTCATCGATTCCTGGAAATCGACAAAGGCGAATCGAAATTTTCACGTCGGACGAGTGTAAAAAAAATGTCCAAATGCCGAAACGGTGCCACGCGACGATCAATGACCCTAAAAAGTTCGTTGTCACCGTTTTTCGATTGTATAATTCGACCGATGTGTGGTTGAGTGGTCAGTAGTGCGCGCCCCTGAACTCGATATCCATGTGCTACGATTCTAACCTTTCTGTGCTAGAATTTGCTATTCGATTTGCTACGATATCAGTCTGATTTCTAGTTGAATGTGTTCACAAATGTATGATGGATGTACTGTGGTTGTGCTACGATTCTAACCTTTCTGTGCTAGAATTTGCTATTCGAGGTTTTTGTCAGTGTGATTTCTAGTCGAATGTGTTCACAAATGTATGATGGATGTACTGTGGTTGTGCGATGATTCTAACCTTTCTGTGCTAGAATTTGCTTTTCGAGGTTTTTGTCTGTCTGATTTCTAGTTGAATGTGTTCACGAATGTATGATGGATGTACTGTGGTTGTGCGATTCGATGTTGATAGGTAAATACGCTTTTTATGTAATGCGTTATTAATGTTTTCTTAATCATATCGATTTCTGTATCGAGTACGCGCCAGAGGCACAATCTTACACAAACATGATTTATTTCTGTTGAGATTATTTTTTATATATTTTCGTTACTTTAGATCCAAAGTGTAACAAGTATAGTGTATTTGGTTATTGATGATTGCAGTCTGGGTCTAGAATGCTGAAATATTATATTTTCAGAAATTCTTTTCTTTGTCTCCATATAATATGTATGTATTTTGTATGTTCTTTTACCGTTCACTCGATTGTGATCAAAATTTATTCAGTTGTTTGCATATCTAGAATGGTTTTTGTATCAACTCGATCATTTTACGATTTAATTTGATGCTATTTTCAGGCGAAAGAAAATTCAGTACAAAGAGCAAACATTCTGACGCCATAGTTAATGCTTTTGTTTTTATAAATTCAAATTTTATTATTGATTTGATTCGAAAATTATTCGTTTGTTGAACTTGGATATTTCGGTTACGTAATTCTGAAAATATACCGATACAATCATCAGTCAATATGACTAATGACACAATTACAAAATTTAGAATTGTATTCAAATATATCTAATGAATTCATCTTGATAACAGCAACTAGTCATTATTCACATCATAATAACATATATTTTCAATACAAAAATCTTCACCAAATGTTGACTCCGCCTGATTTCATACATCTTTTCACTCTTGTGTTGGTGCGTGTGAATTTTGCATTCGATTCGAAGCACACATGTGCTGAAAAATTCGAAATTTCACATGTGTGCGTTTTTGAATTCATTTCGTTGTTGTATGTATACAAGTTCGTGAAAAAAGAAAGCAATCTTTAATTATCGTCGTGTGCATGCATATTGACTTGACCTTCTAAAATGCAGGCGGACGAACAGACAACTTGCATTAGATACACATGCAGCGACTCTCAATATATCATTTTGTTTGCATATTCAAATTATATTCAGTTTTTTCCAAGAACATTTGGTGCATGAAAGTATTTTTTGCCGATTATGGTCGGGAAATTTCATGTACGACTTCTATGTGAAGAAAATGTTTCAACTGGGAATTCTATAGTTTCAATATATTAAGGCCTTAAGTTGCAAATTTTAGAGAATTATTTGGAATCAAGACAGTAAAAATCTTGAAGGTATCGATGCATAATCTTTCTTTGGGATTATTGTGAGTTTGAAAATTAGTATTCAAGGGTGGAAATATGTAGTTGTCATACATTTTTGCCCGTCCTCCTTTATCTATGAAAATTCGTACATACGATTATGAAGTTTTGTCATAGTCTAATTTAACAGTGCTGTTTTCAATTAGCGAACTGTCACTTTCAGTTTGGGAATGTTTAGAAGCCCGATTTGTTGTAAATTGTAATTGATCGGTTTCGCCGTGCAGGATTTTTTTCTTATATTATTAGTGTTTGCTCACAACTCGCATCGTTCATCATTATTATTCTGTCACGTTTGATTTATCTCATTGTTCGTATCCTATTATGGAAGGATATGTTTTTATGCAAAACTTAATTGATATTGCCGGTGTAATATTAAATTTTTATGCAAATCGCAGTGTTAATAATGAGGTGCGCAGTCGAAAACGGGTCGTTATTTTTCTTTTTCAGCGCTTTTCAATTTCGGTCATCTTGTTTCTGTGCGCGCATAATAGTGATGCAATTTTGCGATAGACGTTTTATTTCTGTGAATTATCGTTATTTAATGTTATTTATTTTAAAAATCGTCACATATGTTTGCTGAAAATTACCGCATCGTATTTTCCATCGAGTACGTGTCCGCCCACACAAAATACACACATGGTAATAAAACGTGAATTTCAAATAAGATCCGTAATCCTTATTACACACCCTCCGTGACAAAATTCGATTCTAAGGATCAAATTATTCCATCGTAACGCATGTGTAATATTAAAAATATAAATATCTACGTATATCATATCACATTTGAATTCATATTTATAATAAAGGCAGAAAAACACCGTTCTGAGACGCGAAAAGAAAGAGATGAACAACTTCTATGAACTACTATAGCTGCGTTTCACAGTGGACTAATTTAACTTAATGAAATGAAAAAAATGTAACGATTTTCGTTATGATGAAAACGAAATGTGATTAGAAGATATGTATTTGAATAGAAATGACCTATTTATCGATATGAATTTAAATGAAGTCAGGCAATAACTTATTATGTATTTATTGATTCAATAGGTACATAGAGTCAATTGTCGCCTGATCACTTCACATCCAGCATCCAGATAGACAATGACTGACTCTATTTACCTATTGAATCAATATGTAACATATGACGATTGAAAAGGCCAAGGGGTACAAGTGACTTCGAGAAAATAGCGTTCAAAGTTGAGCATGTACCTACATGTATTAGGAGGAGGTCGAGTGATTTGACGATATATCTCGATACACGTTCCGAATTCGTTTATATCAGTGATTATCAAACTTATTTCTTTCACCGCCCCCTTTAAAAATAAATTATTTCTCAGCGCCCCCTTTAAAAATAAATTATTTCTCAGCGCCCCCCCCCCTCTCACATTTTTACAAAATCCGGGCCCAGGTACGTTCATGGAATTGGGCTTTCCCCAAAAAAAAAACAGTTAAAATGATAAAATATATGCCCCTCCCAACATATTTTTATTATATGTATATGAAAAAAAAAAAATTGCGCCGCAGGCGAAAATTTTTTTCATAATTTTTGAAAATCTTAAAATATCTCTTCAGAAAATGAAATTTTTGATATGTGGATGTTTATTATATTCACCACTTTTAAGCCGTCTAACATATTAAACCCCTATGCAAAATTGACGTCTAAAAAGTCCGAAATGAAAATACATATTTAAATTCTTAAACTTAGAAAATGATTCTTTTATCCTTAACGGATGTAAAAATCTTAGCTGACAAGTTTTTTCAAATTCATATTTAATTTATTAAACTAAAACACAATGCGCCGCAGGCGAAAATTTTTAGACATTATCCGCAAAAACTTGCGTACGGTGTGCGGGCTATCCTACTAAATCTATGTTAAGTATTTTAAGTTTTTATAACATCATACAGGGTAGAAATATAAACTTATTATTCATTATTGTGTAATATGTAGATGGGTTTTAATTTTAGTGAAATTTAAAAAATACTATATAAAGTAAATGAAATCACAAATTTCAAAACGCTCCCCTAGCCCCCGCCAACGCCCACCATTTTTGTCTGGGCGCCTCAACGCCCCCCTCGAGGTCTAAAACGCCCCCTGGGGGGCGCTAACGCTCACTTTGAGAAACACTGGTTTATATGGAAACAATTCCTGTACATAACTCAATTTCGGCAAAAATATCACTTTTACCATTTGTTATCAATTATTGTTCAACTATACTCGCGTTGTCTCAATATCACATTTTCTCACAATATCAATAAGCTGATCCTAACCGAAGACCAGAAGAGCATCTGGGTCAAGATCTTCGAGCGAAAAGAGTTAAATTCGAGTCCGCAACAACGAGAGCTTTGGTAATTTTCGCGATGGGTGCGTGTGGGTGTTGCATTGTCCGCTGTGTGGTCAACGGACCTATTTTCGAATGGCAATGTCAGTGTCAAGGGCGGCCGAAAGCCGTGATGTCATGCCGCTGCATATTCACACCGCAAAACCGTACGCATATGACGACAACACGTACGACTCGATCATATACACTGACTTGATAACTCCGTGAATTGAAAATTCGAAAAAATAATCGATGAAATGTGTTTTTTATTAATTTCTTTCAGGTTATTTCATTTATCTGAAATTGTAATTGTACAAATTTATAGTGAGATGCTGATTTGGTCAGTTCATATTAGAGGACAGAATTGATTGGAATTTTCACTGAAAAATGATTTTGGTATCATTCGGTGACTTAGTGAAATTGTCATTTGATAATATTTATTTTCATTGTTCAGGAAATATGTTTCACATATGAAAATTATGAATATACTAAGGGCTTTGTCGATAAATTCTTTAAGAGTTGATCGTGACTAATTTAATTTCAGACAAAAATGAATTTCAAATTTCAAAAAACTTGAAATAGATATTTATAAATTTCTATGTGTAAAATATATTTTCTGAATGATTAAAAAAATACTATTTAATTACATTTTTTTCGCCACCGGTTAATACATAATTTATTTCAAAAGCCAGTTATACTAATTCTGTACTCTGATGTGAATCAATCACACCCGTAACTTATTATAGACAAAATTTACATATTTATAATTATTATTAATTAATTTATTATTATTATTAATTTATATAAAAATGGATCAATGAAGAAAATTTCGAATAACATCCCATCGTTTTTCTCAGCTTCGTGTTGAATTGAGTTAGTCGCGTTAGCTCTGAAAGGCTCACCTAAATCTCTTCTTTTTTTTATCGAAAATTGGAGTTAATCTCTTTATGCACTGAACGTCTCATATTGTGATGGTGCTTTTTTTTTCATTTCGGATTCGCAATTAAAAAAAAAGCGATGTTTTCAGAATAACGAGAATGTCTCGGAGGGAATGCGCGGGACGCCCACGGTGCGGATGTGTCTCTTGTATTGCCCGTTGTGTTGTGTTGGATTTTTCTTCTGTTGTGTTTTCTATCTTTGGTTATTTAGGTGCGTTTTAGTATTTTTTTTATCGTTTTGGGTTTTTGGCGCGTTCGGCTTGTCGTTGGGTTAGGTTAGTTGTGTTTCGTCCGATTGAATTCGGTGGTTGAGTTTGGGAGTGAGCTTTTCCACTGTGAATGTTGGCTTATTGTGGTTTGTATTCAAAGTGTTCATTATGAAATTATTTACATTTTATTGTAATAAATTGTGAAGAGAATATTTGAAATTTATTTTTTTCACGAAAGTTGATTTTATAATTTTCGTACGAAACTTGGCTTTGATAGTACCGACTATTATTTTAATGTTAAAGATATGAAAATTTCATAAGCAATTTCAAATTCAAAATAAATAAATTTCATTTAAAATGATTTATTAAAATTTCTAGAAAAACCAGATGATTTATGAATTAGTCAACCTACGAATCGTTCGTATTGCAGTTAGCGAAAAAATCCGTACTTAAAAAAACATTGATCACTTTTTTCGATTAAACTATCACGAAATAGAAAAATTCTCACGAAATTTTCAGAAAACAATTCGAACGGAAAATTATACAGATTGCATCGATGTTTAAGACCGAAAAAAAAATACAAGTGTAACATTGAAATTATGCTTCGTCCGCACAAATTATGCACAGCGGATGGGAATAGATTTAGCCGAGTGCATAGACCGTCCGGTGTTTGATATTATTTTGGCGCATTTTGCGCATGCTCTTGCTTTTTTTTATACGTTTTACTCGCTTTTCTTTCGATTTTATTTTCCCGCCTTTTCATAGATCGCTTGGCATGGATCCACGGGCGTTCCTCGGGCTCTCATCTTATTCGAAAATTTCGTTTGTTGTTTGTATAATAGCGGACGACGCTAACAAATTCGAATGCGAAGTCGCCGAAAAGCGTCAGGGATTCTGTATTTATGCGAAAATAAAATTTTGTACAAATTGAAAAATATCACGTTTTCAATGTCACTGATGTATTTATAGTATTTTAGTACGATTTTGTTTTGTAAATAATTTTATTCGGATGCGAATTTAGCGACTGTGTAATTAATTAATCTCGAAAATTTTGTAATTAGATCAAAGTGTATTTGGAAAATTCTTGGAAAATCGCTTAGAGATAAGCGGCCCCGCTGTTTGTGCACCGCTCGTCTCCTGTCGATTTTGCCCACACAATGCGCCAGTATTGAGTTACAGAGTAATAACGCGGCACGAAAATGTTTTTCAGGATCGACTTTTCTTCCACTCGCCTCTCTTTATCTGTCTGAAAAGGCTCTCGCTGAAAGGAAAACATAAAGCAAACATTAGCGCGAGTCAATGTTTGACGAGACGATAGGATCTCGACGATGGCGTAAACAACGCGCCGAGAGCTTGTTGATCAACTTCTATTATGACAATTCGAATTTTCCGCCGTTCAAATAATAAATAGTACTAATTTCGAATAGATTCGAGGTCGTTTTTTACACAGCGACTGCAATGGAAAAAATAACGCTTACAAAATTAAAGAAATTCGGAATAATTCAGTACTATGTATAAAAAACTAACACTTGAACCTAACCCGAAGCTAAGATTTTATCTATCGAAAAATCGATTCATTTAGGTTTTTCCGTGGTTATTTGAATTTTCTGAAAAGATAGGATTTTCATTTCGGTATTCACTTTTTATGGCAGTTACTGTATATTTGTTTTTTAATCAGTGTTTTTGCGAGTGACCGATGTGTGTTGCCGCCTTATCGCGCTTTTCCTTATCTGTCATTGACTGAATATTTTCGTTTGTCGTTTTAACATTGAGCCCTTGACCTTCTCAACAAAGAGAATTGATGCGTTTTATTTTTTTGCATTGAATCATACATATATTTTTATCTTATCGCGTGTTTGCATTCTGTATTATATTGGGTTCTCTTCGTGAAAAACGGCGCAGAAAATTACAATCGAACAATGCGATTTTTTTTCTTGATATAATCATATCTTTATGATTGAATTAAATCTAGATAATATATTTTTACGATGCACTCAGATTAGCTTTATAACTGAATAAAAAATAGTTCTATCATATAATGAGCAGTTTTATTTATAAGCAAGTCAGTTTTATAACTCGGAAAATGATACACGTTCGATTCGAATAAGCTTATTTATATTATAGAATTTTCATCAATGAAAATTCGACGTCACAGTGACGTCTTATACTCTTTATTTTCTATGAAAACCTCAACATTTCAATCACTCCATTATAATTAATTGTCACATCATGAAGTCACCTTACGACAACATCGTCAATGGTATCTATACATGATGTAAAATTGATACCGCAATGTAACATCTCGTTATTAGCCCACGCGAACACATTATAGATTTACATGATATTGTGTATCCTCATCCATTTATCGTAACGTATGTAACGACGTTACACGGGGTTTTTGCAATACGAGCACCATTAACGAAAATGTAATGAAATACGCGTCGACATGATTAATCGCGAATGTAATTAAACGGCGACGTGGACCTGAAAATCTGTGCTTTGCTCCATTGTCATATATCGCGTTTCAGTTTGAAAATTCGCTACGATACAACATACGATATGGTTTGTGTTTTCGAAAATTCATCTTGTGTATGGTTTCCATATTTTGTGTTGAAGTATAACATTTGAATCTGTATGATCCTTTACGCTTTTTTTTGTCAAAGTACTTTGTATAGTCACCCATTAATGTGTGAAATATATTTTTTGAATAATGAAGATAAATAGTATTAAATTACATAATTTGTTTAGCCTCTGAAAAATAAATCATTTATTTCAGAGCATATTTTAATTAATTAATTCTGTGCTCTAAACTGACCACATCCGTAACATAATATAAAACATAGTATGTTATAAATGTTTTACACCGAACGGTTCATATTACTGTCGAGCTAAATAATTGCTTTCAGTCCCATTGATTTCAGCACAAATTGTCGGATTTGTCTATGAAGATTTGCTCCAACAACTCGAAAAAAATTTCATAAGGACGAATTCTCACACAAGGGACCCAACCACAACCACAACTTGAAAAAATGGACAGACCTATACTATACAAAAGAGATGACTAAATAGTATTTTTTTTGTATATATCAATCTCCTTTCTATCTATTGGTCTATCTCCTTTATCAAGTCCTGGTTGCGGTTGCGTCCTTTACGTGTGAACTCACTCTAAGCGTCAAACCAAGTGAGACCACTACTTTTCTATCACGAAAGAAACTGGACTAACAATAAGTTTAGTCGATAGTCCTTAAGTTATACCGTCGTCGTGTCCCGTCCGACACGATTTTTGAATACATTTCAATTTTATATTGGTCGTGTGAGACGTGACGTCCACATGTGTCGCAACTGTCGTCGGGTCGTTGAATATAATTTTTTTTTTCAAATGTTCAGAGGTCATGGGGTCGCCTTAGTACAGGGTGGAAATTGGTTTTCATGTGGGCGACAATATTTTTTTTGCGCGCCCGTCACATGTTGGTTTTCTTGAGTACTTTCAGGTTTGTTCTCT
The DNA here is from genome assembly GCA_024721215.1 of Cheumatopsyche charites. Classification (NCBI taxonomy): domain Eukaryota; kingdom Metazoa; phylum Arthropoda; class Insecta; order Trichoptera; family Hydropsychidae; genus Cheumatopsyche; species Cheumatopsyche charites. Next base: position 3,864,517 of record CM045583.1, read on the forward strand.
TATTAATATTTTTCATTGAAAGATTTTGTCTGTTGTATTTTTTTTTAATATCAATTTAATCTCGCATTGAAATGGAAATTCTTTTATGATACAATTTTCGATTCGTTTATAAACCGTTAGTTGAGTTAATCGCTCATTTTTTTATTCGTACATTTCATTCTTTGTTCCGTTTGACCTATTTTTCTCAAAATTAAATTTTATTCAATGTTAAAGCAAAAAATAAACCTTTAGCGTTCATAATTAAAAATGTTATTTCTTTGTAATCGCAGAACTCACCGGAGATTCAAGGATACCTGCCGTAGACACTTTTTTTCTCAATTTGTAATTTTTCAACTAAAAGGAAAATACTGAAATTTAACAAACGATCGTTCGCTTTATTGTTTTCGCACAGTTGACTTTTATTTTCGTCTTTTCGTTCAAACAGAGTGTTTATTTCTAAAAGCTATCTGCGACGAAATTGTCCGATCTTAAGCTCGCGATTACATTCAGTGCACCGACAGTTGGGCACCAAACGATTGTTGCAATCGCTGTTTTAAATGTGGTCCGATGCTGTTATGAAAGTGCAAAATTGTCGTTTGCAAACTCCGCGCAAATATCCGGAGGTTGCATTTATATCCGAAAAACTTCGCCAAAATCACTTCTGCGTCTTTATCGTTATTTGGGAAAAGTTCAAAAGTCTGATGGTTCATGGCGCACGTTTCGCTTCCGCTTTTCCGCTATTCAGGCTGAAAACCTTCTTGAAAATTGTATGGAAAAGCGCATAATAGAGTGTGGTCTATCGCTGTTGAGGGCCTCTTCATCTACTGCCTATAATCAGAGGTACATAATAACGGGCCTAGGAAGTCATTGTTGCGCTCAATGTGACCTGTGACCTTGCACCTTGCATATCTAGCTCTTTTTTCAGAAATAATGACCTTTTATGTGTTCGTATTTGCAGCGAAGCCGAGTCTTTGTCGTGTTTTGTATGATATAATGCACATGCACGGAAGTTTCATCGTTATTAAAATGACGTCGATTCGGTTCAAACTCGTGCAGTGTAATTAAAATATTTTCTAGTTAAATTCTCTTTCACCTTTAGATACAATATTGCTCATAACGAAGCTTGTTTTGTGTCGGTTCAATTAAGATAATCTATGAGATTGTTCTATCCTTCGACGATGCAAAATGAATAGAAAGACCTTCGATATTAATTACACGTATAATATATCGAAATAATCTTTGAATTAATTTAATTTAATTGAGCTGCGAAGCTTCAAAACATCAAATTATATCCGAAAAGTTGTGTCACAGCTGCGACAACACTTTCGAATAAGTGCAGCGAAATTCGCCCCTGTGATGGAAAAACTTGTGAGAAAATCACAGGACACAGATGCGGCTCGTGAACGATGGTCATTTTTACACCGAAAAGAAATCTGATAAAAAGTCATGTTTTATTCATAGACATGAGAATCACAATGAGCATTAAATTACGCTGCGTTTGTTGTCAGCTGCAACGCAAGGGTATCGATCGTTCGGTTACATTGCAGCTTTGAATTCAATTTGACTTTTCGTTTAAACTTACAATTTATGTATTTGTCTAGTCTATTGTTCATTGAAATATTTAAATTGATTTGATATTATAGTTGGTAATTTAATCATTCATCTTATAAGAAAAGGTTTCATAAAGGTCTACTGATTTTGTAGAAATATTGTGTGAGTGTAGAAATGAAATAGTTTTGAAGACGGGAAATGCAACTCTCAATAATTCTTCAGTTATTGCATTTCAAAGTTCAGTATACATAATTGCCAGGTACATCAACAAGAATAATGTTTTATATGAAATATTTTGACATATCATTAAAGGTTTAAATGAAACGATAATAATATCGCAATACATACATATGTCGAACAAAATCTTTAAAACGTTACTTATTAGTGTATGTACCTAGCAACAATGACCTACGATAACTGAAGATTCATTGAGAATTTAATTTCTACACTTATTCATCATTTGAACAAAATTTAATCAAAATCTGTGGGAACCTTAATGAAGTTTATCCTTTCATATTTGAGGGCATGCCTATGATTCAAACTGCACCGTTCGACAAAATCTTCTTTGTCGTCCTCGGAACGGAATCCAGCAAACTATCCTAAGCATGAAGTGCACTTCGCCTATGCAAGTTTGAGTCTTCATTTTTTCCTCCCATCTCTGCTATTTATAAAAAGTTAGTCATTGGCTGCGGCGGTGCATGCGCGCGAAAGCGACCAAATAAAACTGCAAGAATCCTCCAGCGTGACCTTTGCGGCTTTTTCTGCCGATTTTGTCCTCTCCGACCGACGATGATCCACGATTTTTATTTTTGCAGCTGAAAAATTGACAACCCAAGCGTCGTCTTTCAGCCGATGACGTCTCTCTCTCTCTCTTCGAGAGAGGTGACTTTAAATTTTCTGCTTTCCATCGTATGTCTTGGATTATGTTGTATGTCGACGTTTCGGTGTGAAGATGGTCGTGTCGTTTAGTGAATGGCGTTCGGTACATGTGTTCGTTAATTTCGCTTAAAATGCTTTTAGCTAGCGTTTCGTTCGTCGGGCGATACGCGAAATGTATTAGGTTTCCATTTGCGTTTGACTTTCAAATGACAGTTTTGTTTCGGGGATTAAATAGATTATTTTAAGATTTGAGCCGTCGTTAGTGTGTATTCATGAAAAATTAACTGCAGTAGCTTAAAGATTTTGGAAAATCGCACGATTATCTTATGTAAAGTCAATCAATCTTTTTAATCTTCTACGAGTGGCTAGATTAAAATTTTCGAGATTTTACAATAAGTCGTTCAAACAAAGAAATTGATTTTCCAAATATTTGCTAATGCATAATCGTCAAAGTTTACAATTTTTTCATTTCATGTTTCAACAGTTTTTCTTGAATATGTTATTCTGTTGCTACACTGATTTAGACGAATTTTAGTCAAGTATTCACAGTATCTCTTACATTTACGAACTGTCAAAAAATTCAGGAAAATTTCGAAATATAAAAAGGAAACTTCACTCATTTATAAAAAAATATTACACACACCCTCTTACTTGCCTCACTTTCCGTATAATAATAAGCAATACCTGCGAATCGACTCGACCACACCACAGCGTACAAGAACTTGCACATAACACATTACACTTATACCCATATTTATACACACACGGTCCATAACACAATGCGGCCAGACTGGATGCGAAGCCGCGACCTTGGGCCGGTTATCTGGTCATCATCAGGTCTGCGTCGCTGATGCTGTTAATGCTCATGTATGATGCTATTACTCTGCTCTCGGAAACTGAAGAGTTTTTCTCGAAAGAATGCGTCGAGATCTTTTTTCAATGAACGCAAATTTCGCTCCAGGTGTCATAGGTTATGGAATGTCGCTGAATGTTGTGATTTTAATGCGTTTAGAAAGTTACGAGAGAATGCTTAATTGTATTATATTTCGGACACGTTTTAATATTTTGGTTTTTGATTTAAGTCGGGGCGAGATTAAATCGAAGAAAATGTTCGGAAAATCTTTTAATTATATGGTTCTCGAGGGCCCATTAATTGGCTCCGTTGGGATCTTTAATTGAGACTTGATGGATCCACTCTCGAAAGCTCGGAAAATGTGAAGGCGAAAAATGAAATTGTTTTGGTTTTTGCTCTCGTTCAGAATATTAAATATGCGAAAACGTTTTTTATGAGGTAATTGTTAAATTGCTTCTTAAGGTGCATTTGATAAAAATACAATATTTACTTGAAATATAATGATATTCATTTGGAAAATGTTGAAAATTCTCATTTGATTTCATTATAGATTTACGAGATAAACTTCAACTTTATTCTGTAGATTACAGGAATTTTGTAGGCGTAAGCGCCAATTTGAACTCTTGGATCATTGAAAGATCGCATCGATCATTATCGATCGTCGCAAATCAATTTTGTAACAAAATCTGAATCTCGACAACCTGTCCGTCACGTGAAAACGAAACGAGCAAGCAAACGGTCACGACTCGCTTTTACCCTTCGGGCACTCGAACTTCCATACAAACAACGAAAGCAACACAACCTCTTCGATGCAATTTCCAATTATTTTCAATTATCCGCAGAATCCGACTTTGCGACGGTCTCACGGCGATTATTTGTGGATTAAGGAGTGAATATATCATCTGACGCGTAGCTTTTTTTATTTGTTCGAGAAAAATATTTTTTATTAAATAATTATAGTAATTCATACGATCGTAGACCGAAAAATTATCGTATGTTAGTTCATTCTCACATAGATGTTTCAGTCGAAGCATTTAGATGCGTATACTTTGTCTAGTTGCGGTTTACATTGAATAGCTGTCTCAGCTTTTAATGTTTATTTTTAAAAATTTTGGTCTCATGTTTTTTCTATTATACAATTACGAGGACTATTTTGTTATCAAATTGATATACGGATGATGCTCTTAATGGTAAAAATATATTCATTAAATGTTTGGTCACATTTGTAATTTGTAGTTTTAAGTTGCCTAGAAAACATATTGATATGATTTTGATGATCGTGATAAAAATGTAGTCAGGTTTGAAAATTGAGCATAAAAACATAATTTATACTTTAACTGGGCAAAGTATATATCTACGATACTCAGGCCCGATATTTTCACTAATCTTATTATTAACTAAACTGACTTCGCTAGTATATTTTTTCCTCTTGACGCCTTGACAGCGATCAAACTCAATAGAAAAGAAAACACTAGCTAAGTTATAATTTAGTTAAGGTTAATGAAAATATTGGTCCTCATCGATTTTACTGCAATATAGTTATTGATCATGTTCAAAATAGATTCTTACATTCTGCAACGGATAATATATTCGCTGCTTTATGTGCAAAAATGTGAAATTGACAGATAGCTCCGAGAGCGAATCTCGACACATTCCGAAATCTAAGCGTATTTGTATTATTTTGACGTGTTTCGTTTTGATTTTGTTTAGTTTGCGTTTTTGGCACGAGTCGGTCCACAGTTGCAACTGCATTCCTTCAACTTCCCATATAAACAAGCGCGTGCCTTGTGAACAACCGATACCTCTTTTTTTCTCATCTCACACAGAGCTGCTCTAGCGTATACCGTTTTTCTCGGAACGCTTTGTAAACACAGTCAGCTGAACTTTTCTATTTCCATCGAGAATCTATTTTTTGTTCGGCTCAGGTTGGCGTGCATTATGCCCGATCGTTTATCGTAATTGCATGATCTTGAATAAATAACGCAATCAACTCGTGTGTCTATCGTATTCTGAATATTTTACACGTGTGATTCAATAGAGAAATTGCTGAACAATTGTGCGAAAATTGCCGGCTTTTCATCTAAGTACGCGTTAGTGATTCGATATAGTGTTATTCAATCGTTTCGGGCTTTTGCTAAATTCAATATATCGAAATGTTTCTAGGTGTAAAAATTAAATTGCCGGTCGTTCATCACGCTTTTTGCATCTTCATCTATCGTCTATGACACGTACTGGTTATGTGCTTTTTTTTCAGATGTGAAGTTTCATCAATCTTTGCTAGATGTGAAATTGGATTATTTCCTAGCGCAAAAAGTCGATTGATGTCTGTGCGACGGATGTAATATCTTGTTTTAAAAATATTTTAATTACTATTCATCTTTCTTTGAATAGAAAAATCTGATTTGACTTGAAAATATCTCGATAAAAATACTTCGATTTCAATGCAATCATTTAAATCGATCATTTTATTTGTTAGTAACACTCGTGTTAGTCATCTTGCTTTTTTAATAGATTTTGACAATGTGAGTTCACAAAAACGTCATATCAACTATCAAAATCTTTAGGAATTAAAACGACACAAATTCTGGTTAAAAATGAAAAGACCAACTCTCTAACTCGTATCATTCATGACTAACTTCAATTGAGCATCTCGCCTTGATGACTTTGCGCGCGAATCTACTTCAATGGCTCTCCAGACACATCAGAGCATCATCATTGAATGATGGCTGATATCCTTCGAATTACCCGCTAATTTCCAGCTGCACAGACGACAGACGACGATCATCCATCCATCCATCCTATATGACCCCTTTAACATCTAGAATCGACAACGCGCTATGCGATTCTTGCGACCGACCTTCACACGGGCTGTCGAACTGGGTTTTCAGAGGCCATCATTAAAATGCCATTACTGAAACACGCGGGCGAATAATACACAAAACTCCCTCCCCTGCTGTATTAAAAATATATCATGACACTGATTGACGCAAAAAAGCTCGGTTGAATGACATTCGCTATTCGTATTACGAAAACTGTGCTGTAGCTGCTATTGATGTTACACAGTGTTGAAAAGGCCAAGGGGTACAAGTGATTTCAAGAAAAGCGCGTTCAAAGTTGACCATATACCTACATGTATTAGGACTGATTTGATGATATATCTCAGCACACGTTCCGAATTCGTTTATATCCTTTGGCCACCAAATATATGAGCGTGCATAGAAGCGATTCCTGTGCATAACTCAATTTCGGCGAAGATGTCACTTGTACCCCTTGGCCTTTTCAGTCGTCGTATATCGTTGGAAGATTGTTCAGAAAATTTTTCGTGGGTAATTGCGGTTTGATTGTGTTGTTTGTCGTTGTGAATAGTTGTGATCATTATTTTTTTTGTGAGTTTTGGTTGTGTTTAATGAATTGTGTTTTCGATGCTTAATGGTCGGTTAAATTTTCATTCTGATTTTGTTGTGATTGTGGATTTTGATATTAATTTTATGTATAAATTGAATGAATCTATCTGAAGATTAACACTATTATAAGTAACATTTTTAATCTAGTTAGACTTCAGTGAAATCTGTGCAATGTTTAGATTGCATTCCATGATTTTTAAAATTAAAAAGATTTTACATGATAAGGAAAAATTGTGTTGTAAATAATGATTCGTAGATAACTTTTTTCGAAGATAATATTTTCGATGAATTAAAAAAAATATATGAGTGACACTATTATTTCAATGAAAATGCATCGTTGTGCAAGATACGACAACAATGCTTAGTTGATTAAACAAAAAAGTGTACTCGTTAACCAATTATTTACTTTAAGATCGTACAGCGACTATTTTCACAATGTCATTGAAAAATTCTGCAATCGAACCGATCGTTACAGAACAATAAAATTAAATGAAAACATCAAACATTTTCCCTTCAAATCCTACTCGTACGAGTGGATCAACGTCTATGTGAGCCTTTGATCGATTTCGTACATAATTTAAATGCTTCTTCTATTTCTAGTCGGTGATTAAAATCGAATTTGAGTATGACGGATGACCATCAGCACTCGGGCGGTCGGAATTTAACACGGCTACTGCAATTGCAATAATCATTATGACCTTGGCTCCCTTGACTGCCACATTTGAATCAATTGAACATTATCACCATCATCAATCTGCCCAACTTGGACGTGTGTTTCTGTCTCATTTTTTTTGCACCTCTAATTAATTGTGCCAAATGTCAAGAGACTTGATTGAGCCCTAGCTTTGGTCACTGTGTACGTTTCATGTATAGCCGATCCAGTTTTTTATATAGAATTGTGCTTAATAGTAATTTAATGGATGATGATACACTATTTAGTTATTTTTGGTACGTTTTAGTATCATCTTAGAATTTATGACGTTAGTGAAATGTGAGAAAGCTTCTGTAAATATATTTATATCGTTTGTACTTTATAACGTGCTAAATTAATAATAGAGACGACATAATTGTACGTTCGTTATACGTCTATCTATTCTCTTATTATCTTTGTCCTGACCTCACTCAATGAACGTGGCTCGGTATCATTTGATCTAAAAGGTCGCTAAACTTGTCAAGTTATAAAGTGAAACGAATATTTTTATTTCGCATATTAAATGCCTTAAAGTAGGTATATTTCGATCAATAATACGATTTGAATTGATTATTTAAGCACAGTTTAATTTTAAATTATCGACTGTTTGATTAAATTATGCATAATTGATTCAATAATTTGAATACGTTCGTTTAACCGAAGTTTTATTCAATATCGAATTGTTGACGATTGATATGATTTTTTTTATATTAACACATCAAAAACAACAATATTTTAATGTACTTATTGAAACAATAACTTGGACAAGCACGAGACAAGTCGTCTCTACCAACGCAGATGAGTTGCATACGATTTGCAACTTAAGTTGCGTATCCATTAAAACATATTCGCGAGTCCATCGATATTCTTTTTTAATTCAACTAAGCAAGCAACTCAATTATCATATTTACATATTTACACTTGTGATAGAAGAAATGTCACAAACAGCACAATGTATAATGTTTCATATGAAAACAAACCTGACTGTGTAAATGTGCTGCAATAAAACTTTCGATTTCAATCAGTTGACTTTATTGAAAAAAAACTAGCCTCTGTGATTTGAGACCAAGAATCTATGGGCTTTAAGTCAACTGTGAACTGTTTTACAGTAAATACCAAACAAAAATGCAAAATATAAGCTTGAACATTTTATATTACGTTGCGTGTGTAGCTCGTCCACAGTATTTGCTGCAGCCAGGTTAGAGGATGAGACCTTTCAAGAAACGTCAAATTAAGATATCTTGTAAATTCTATAATGTAATGATGCAGAAACGTTTCCGAACGTACATACAATAATTTTAAAAAGCTTTATCGTAAAAAGAATTTATATAGTACAGACATTCATGCGTTCTTTTTCATTTGCATATATTCAATCTATTGTATTGATATAGAGTTCCCTGTAAACGTAAATGTGGACACTCGAAGTTTCGCCTAATTTTGCTGGTACCCAACTAGGCTTGCCTTACAAGCTGAGAGTTGGGGTACAGTTAAAAGGCGGGATGGCGGGTATTAACATACATAGATTCAATTTCAATAACTGTCCGATGGAATCCATACGCAGCCTTAGCAGCACGATGAAGCAGCAGCATCAGCGGCAACAACAAGCCGGTCGGCAATGTTGCACGGCAACCCATTGAACCAGAGCCGATTACCGATATGTCTGGCGCACTTCTGCACTGGCATTTTGACCCGACCGACCGGTTTCCCGACTCCCGGACTATCTCCTCGCATACCCGCGACTCCTTTTTTTCTCCTTCATACGTATCTGGTCCTCTCCTCCTCATCTCCTCGCGGTCGTTTCGGTCCTTTTGCGGCAGGCGCGTTTCGTTGGTCGACGACTTTCCGCTCTTGCCGAACGTAACGATTGCGCACGTGTGTATGTATGTAAGTGCACTCGTTTCGCACAATGCAATGGCATCGAGGACATTTTCAATGTCAAGGTTCCGGACCGACGCCCTCCGACCAAAGAAAACGATCTGCCTGCCGTGTGCCATTCTGATTGTAATAACTCATTGTCTGAGGACTTGAGTGTTTCTGTGTCATTTTTTCCGATTGTGTTTGACGACTGAAAAAGCCAAGGTGTACTAGTGATTTCGAGAAAATACCGCTCAAAGTTGAACATGTATTAGGAGGAGGTCGAGTGATACGATGATATATCTCGGTACACGTTCCAAATTCGTTTAAATCCTTTTGCCACCGAATATATGAGCGTACATTGAAGCGATTCCTGTACATAACTCAATTTCGGCAAAAATGTCACTTGTACCCCTTGGGCCTTTTCTGTCGTCATTTATATGTGTGTGTGTGTGTGTGTTGCTCGGTTGCCTTCGTGGAATTGCGGAATTATGGTCTTGTTGAGATGAGATTAGATAATTAAGTTTTTTTATATATTTATTACATTTTAATTCAAATTTAAGTTTAATTTTAGATTATCTTTTGAATGGAAATGTTTTGATGTTTTGAGTACATTAATTTAATCTTTAAAGTTTATAACATGGTTGTATTATTTTTGACGATTCTTGCAGAGCAACGATGAGCAACAACACGTTTATATGTTTGTATACCCTTGTTCTTCAAAACAATAAAATCTTGTAATTTACGTCAATTAACAACGCTGATGAATCATTCGACATGTTTTATTGTTGAGATAAATTACACAGAACATCCTTTTCGAATTTGTCTTAAAACCTTTTTTTTGACACTAATGTGTGCATGTACACGTGAAACTGCATGCAACTCAAATCAGACTCGATTTTTATTATACGAAAATAACACATCCCATTGTATTTCCAACGTTTTTATTGGAACTGAAAACGATACCTGCATGCATTCAAATTCGATATTTGGACCAGATCCCAAAATCCATCAGACGAAATAGTCGCGAACGCGTTGCAGTTTCAAAGCAAAGTCTTCGGTTTCGCTCTCTTGAGACGGTTCTACACCAGCGACCCGGTCATCCTTGTCCGCGCGAAATCCGAGAAGACCTCCGCTTTGTAGGTCATACATATCAAAAATCGTGTCCGAGCAATTCAGATCGTTTTCATCAATTTAACAGCGGCGAACGAACGAGTTCAACGGCGTCTCTCGTGCGCCAATTAAAAGCGACACACTAACCAGATTAGGCTCGAAACTGGGTATTGTCGATGCTCCGAGATGTTAATGGTGATGCTGCTGCTTCGTTCTCTTCTTACCTCCGAGGACACGTTGTCGTTTGTGTTATTTTTCGTTCTTTTCAATTCGACGTGACGTTGCTGTTCCATTCGAATGGGTTGTCGTCGTTTTCGTATGCCACGGTGCGCTTTGGTTCTATGTAGATAGGATTTTGTTGTCGGTCGTTTTCAGTTCAGTGGAGATGAATATGTTCAATTTTTGAATATTCAGTATTAGTTTTGAAATAAGAGTCGTGTTTCTGTAAGGTAGTGTTTCCATTAGTTGCTTTGCAGCGGCGACCAGATGGTAAAAGTGTCACTAGAAGTCATAAATTGGCCGATGATTATTGGTTGATTCACACTTGGTCGATCAGCTTTATGGGCAAGGTTTAACAGTGGATCGATCAATTATGGATTAACCAAATGTAGATCGACCAAGTGTGATTCACTCTACCTAGTAACTTATGGAAACAGTACCTAAATTCATTCGTTGAAATAGTAGATACTCACATTCTTGATGATAGACAATCGCATTTCTCTCCAGCTCCAGCAGCAAATTCTCAATCATCACACGGCAAATATAGCACATTAACTTTCTCATTTAATAATACATAATCGGATGAGATTACGAAGCTTATTCGATCCGGCAGCATCCGATCCGCTGAGGCCGAACAACGGTTTCCTTCACTCGACGACCACACCACATATCTACATGCACATTATAATATGGCCAAGAGTAACCGGATTGATTTTTATTGTTGTTCATTCCCTATATTGACCCACTTCACTATCCTAGTTTCGGGGGCCGGCTCGTTCGTGCACACGCATGTGTACTTTTACTATGGGAGCGGCCCCCTCTTGCACATTAATGCATATTATGTTTTATATGCGATGCATGGTATACATTCCGAATTATCCCATCGATGTTAAAAATGTAATTAATCCGATTGAAATTTTATATTTTTGATGTTTTGTTGTGTTAGATACTCTTGATTGCTCTTTTCAGAATCTTCTTGATCGCTTTGATGTTGCACTTTCATTACGCGCTTGAGCGAACGAGCATCGTCGAGCATATGATTTGTTTTGATGTTGCGAAGTTTGATATTAGAATTGAGTTTGAATATTTTATTTTATGAATTGAGCGTATTAATTCTTCCCGGCTACAAATCCCATTTTAAACGACCGCGTCATAATGTAGGGAACCGTCAAAAAGATTTACAACAAAGCAATCCATAACAGAACAGTAGTTAACTTCTCGAAAGGCGAATACCTTTTTACCGTTCCCACATTCCGACGCATCTTAAACACACGTCTCGAAACGCATTTTACATACTTAAAATATTCGACAGCCGACGTTTGAGAACCACAAACTAGGCATGTGTTCTATCTGTGCAACGAACACACAACTCCTCCCTCCCCAGCGTATAACTAATATAATAATAACACACGTATATAAAGAGTGTGCATCAGATGCGTGTGCGTGGGTGAGGGCACCCCTTCAATATCCCTTTCGGTATCTATTTTTTTGAGTCTATTTCGTTTAGTTGCACACACTGTATATATTACAGCATACGCAGGGTTGCCATTCGTCCCGATTAAACGGGACTGTCACTAGTTTTGAGCCTCGTGTCCCAAATGAATCTCTATGGGACGCCCAAACGTCCCGTTTTGCATCATTGTCTATTACGGATATTTTAATCGAACATTCAGATTTTTACTTAGATATGCGTGAAATTGCATAATTAATCTAGTTTTGTCAGTTCAAATATTTTTTGACGTTTTTAGAATGTGAAACTCAAAGAAATTTCTAGAAGTAATGATAATTTTTTTTCTTACTCCGCGAATTCGGTGAAAATCAAATTAATTAATGACGAAATTTTAGAGTTTTTCTGATATTAGGAAAAAAAAATTCCCCTGCGGTGCTATTTTTATTGTTGGAAAATAGTAATTGATTTATGTGAAAGGAAAAGTCGCGTAAAAATATTTGCCTATTCATAGACGTCTTAAAATAATTCATGATTTTTTTTGAGAATCCGAAATAATTTTACAGGAGTCTGGATTTTTTATCAGCAATTATGCACTGTATTAATAATACAGATGAAAACAAATGAGAAAAGAGGGTTGTCTCGGTTTGACTTGCAAGAAACTGGTAACCTTAAGCGCACATACAAAGTTGTGCTAATAAATTTGGTTTTTTTTTTAAATATGATTGGGTATGTAATGATCTAAATTTTTTATTAAAATTCAATTGTATAGTTTTCTTTGCGTCATACACTGTATTAGTATGCGTCGGTGACTCAACCGAAAAATTTCGGGAGAACCCTCTGGTTCGACGTTTCACAGTGGGTTGGTTCACAGGATGGTCGTGTCACGGTGTGGTAAATTGGTTAAAAAAATAGAAATAATAACGAAAGGGAAAAAAAGTGGAAACAAAACCGGTGCTAGTTTTTTAGTGGTGCATTGTGTCATAGTGCGTTTATCTAACGTTAGCCCGCATTGTCGAATGACGAGCTGTCTGTTTTAATTCACGCACTTGGGCCGCAGTAACGCACTAAACTCGTTAACGATGTGACTTTTGTTCGTTGGAAGTTCTCGTTTATGGACGTTTTAATTTTTATATTGGTCATTATTGGCTCGACTATATTCTTGATGTTTTATTAGATTAGATTTTAAAAAACTGTGTTTTTCTATCTATTTTATACGTTCACTCTGAATTCGTTTCCATTTAAGGCATCCGCGATGATCACAATTGTATTGTTTGCACAAATGGCTCGTAAAAATAACAATGAATTCTAACCCATATTTGGCTTGCATCGTGTTCTAACACTCGACTAAAGAATATTAGTCATTTTTAATTTTCGACTGACATTTTATATCAATTTTCGTATAAAAGTTACGAATCAATTCGACTGAATGACTTCTATGCTTACATAAATCCGTAAGAATGCCATTTTGAGACGATGATGGATGTTTGTATAATATCTTTTAGAATCATTATTGATGTCCCGATTCACACACTCTCTCTATATCAATAACGTTATGCTTCAGCTTGCAATGGCAATGCATAAAATTGTCTCATTCGAATTGCATGTGTATTGAGATTTATGAGTCTGCAGATGAACTGTGTTTGACCTTTTTAGAGTCGTAAATGTTCAAGAAATCGCTATCGTCTACATAACGCAGTAATTGTCAATTTAATATATTTAATAACAATAATAATAAATTTTAATCGATTTTTCCTCTTGTGGTAGTTATTTTTCTTTTATTAAGATTGTTTAATTCAGAAGAAAACAATTTTATGATATAAATATCGGACGTTTCAACTTGCGTCACTGAAATGAATGCATTTATATGCACAATTCTCAACACTTTTATAGGTCACGTATTTCGTTTATTAAAAGTTATCATCTCACCACATAATCCTTTTGCACTACATCTGAACTTCTAATGCTTGACATAATAGAGGTTGTATTCATGCAAATGAAATTGAAGTTTGATGTAATAACTTTGTCATGGTGATAAATTCTTAATGCACTTATGAATGTTATGCAAGCCAATGACTTCTTCGAAATTTACTTATGAGGAATTTATAATGTTGTTTTTATAAATCAGATATGAGATTCTTGGTGAAACCTGTAATGGATGTAAAATGCAACCCATTTTGTATTTATCTTGTGTTACCATTACTGCTTTTTCTATGCATGTGGGGGCTTCGTTAAATTTACATGATGCTTATTATACCGAAACCACAGCAACACAAACTAGATTTTCTAAAAAATAAAACGAAAATCTGTCTTAAAATTCAATTTAATTTATGTGATTTCACATAGTTCTTGGAAAACTAGTCAGTAAAATTAAAAAAACATATTTATCGTGATTTTTTTTGTCGCAAAATTTTCCTCTGAACTTTAGCGAACAACGCATTTTAACGATAACGTATTACTATAATTTAAATTGCATCTCTGACGCATGTAAAAAAATATTATGCTAAATGATTGTACTGCACATTTAAATTATCAACTAAATCATATCGTGACTCACAATTAGACGACCTGTATACATTTCGATTCGTAGCGAACTAAAGACATGCAGGTACATGTGCGAACAGAAAAATACTCTTTTAAATGAAGATAATAGAGTCGTTTTTTTATTTATATATTAGAATGCGTTTAGTTTCGGTGTAATTTGTATGCGACAAACGACTCTATTTTCATCGTTTGAAAGAGTAATTTTGCTGGATTTCACACCGTTGCAAAATTATACTTATTATTCGAGTAAAAGAACTTATTCGCCTTCTGAAAAATTTGAAAATTTTCTGTAAAAATAAATCGAACCTCAAACTTACTACTACAATGCAAATCAATCAGTGGCGTATCTGATAATTGAACGATGCAAAAATGCATGTGGGCTCCTAGGGGACTTTTCTATAAATTAAGAAAACATCTCGACGCTAATAAAATTGAAAAAAAAAAACACTTGAAAATGTAAGTACCATAAAATTATAGTTGCGTTTTTTTCAATTCAAAAAAAGGTCACTTATGGAAGAGACCGTCAGCATGATATTAATCTGAATTGTAACTTAATCTAACCTAAATAAGAAAATTGTGTCTAATTTTGATATTTATTTAGTCACAATTATTGAGCAATAAGAAATGTAAACTTCTATAAAAAAATTTATACAATATTAATATACTAGCAATCGACTCGTTGAATATATGAACGCAGTTTCGGAGCGTTACATGGACACACATACACACACAGAATATCGCTTTTATATACTTAGATCACTCAACATATGATCTCAACATCATCCCACAACCAAAAATTTTCCAATTTTCACAAACCTGGGCCCATAACCCTCCCTTTCGGCGATGCCCAACGACCGACGAACGTCCCAGTTTAATTGCGCCCAATTCCGTCGAGTTCCGATGCGGCGGCGCATTGCACCGACGCCACTGCACGCACCAACACACCGACCCGAAACCACCCACACCACCCACTCTCCCATGCAAACGCACACAGACACGATTAAAAACACACACACGCGCGCGGCCGATAAAGGCGAGGGGTGGGTGCGGGGGGGGGGGCGGCGGCACGGCCGATGCACCGGCGGCTGCAGTCGGCGGCCGCCGTCACTCCGTTATGCACGTGCCGCTGTAACGCCGAACAACACCGCACACAGACCGGCACTGTCGTATATACACACAAGTGCTCTAGTTCACGTCCGAGATATTTTTCGATCGTTCGTTGGTGGATAGGAGATACTCTTTACGCCGGTCGCATTTGAGGTTTGTTGTGTTCGAATTTTTTTTTGATATCGTGTAACAATTGGTACTGTCAAATGTGTAAAGAAGTGTTCCGAGGATCGCATATTGTTGCATAGAAGATGTTTTTTCGTCGGTCGGATTTTTATAATTTGTTTGTGTTGTATCGAAAATTTTGATAACAATACCAATTGGTACTGTCAAATATGTAAAGAAGTGTTCTGAATGCACTTTGAGGAATAGAGTCGCATTTTGATGGATAGAAGAGGTTTTTTCTTCGGTCGGATTTTTAAAATTTGTTTGTGTTGTGTTGAAATTTTTGATAACAATACCAATTGGTACTGTCAAATGTGTACAGAAGTGTTCTGAAGACAGTATACTTCGAGGATTAGGATTGTATGTTGTTGGATAGAAGAGATTTTTTTCATCGGTCCGATTTGTGTTGTATTGAAATTTTTGATACAGAATACCATTTGATACTGTCGAATGCGTACTGACTTATTTAGGGCCGGACTTTTCATTTAACTAGAGTCTGTGTTTTTTTCTATAGAATTTGACAGTTGACATGATTCTATAACCCTAAATAACATGAAAGTTAATAACGAGTGAAGAAATTGTCACCTAGAAACACTCTCGTTTTCGTGTGTTCAAGTTCGATCTTTTAATTGTATGTTACCAATAAGTTAGCAGTAACAATTGTCAAGTTCTACAAGGAAAAAAATGCTAACATATTGTTAATTAGATTCATATACGATTGAATAATTCGGCCGAAGAAGACAGTAGATTCGTTTTTAGTACATAGATAATCGATTTGTTTATTCTTTTCTATGTCAAATTTAAGATTTTTCATTGTTATGTTGATTTTTAAAAATTTTCATTACATTTATCAAAAATTTAATACAAAATAATAACAGACTATCGAATATATTTGTATGAACTTTGATTATAAATCGATGATATCGAAAGACACTAGGTTATCTTGTAATAGATAGTCGATTAGTCGAGGTTCTTCTGTCGATCGGTGTTGAGATTTGTTGTTATGATGACTTTTGGACGTTTTTGAGATTGTGTTGTTGTTGTTGTTGTTGTTGATCGGTTGTTGTCGTGTTGTGTTGTGTTGTGTTGTTGCGCGAAGTCGGTGACGGTCTTGACAGTTGGCGGTCGCTAGGTAGGTCGATGCATCGTCTCTGAGGCAGTGTGTCAAATCTCAGTTTCTTTTCAAATCTGCTTAATTCGATTCAAATTAATGTACCAATTTGCTTTTTTGAAATGATATTTCAATTATCAGACAGTAACTTATTAGTCAGATAAGGCTATCGATTATATGTGATTAAAAATGACTAATATATTGCGAAACGATTTAATTATTTATTAATTAATATTATTGCGTATTAAAATAGATTCGTCATTTTTATTTATAAAACCTCTCGCAGCTCTCGTTAAATTTTAATTTCTGGCACTGTGCTAAGCTCGTTTTATCAACGTTTCTGTGTGACACGTATGGAAAGTTACACGTAATGGTTCATTGTTCTCGTTTGATATAAAAAAAAATGTGCTAGATTGAGGTAGGTCGATTTTCGTTGATTGTTTATTATTGCGTTTATATTGATATCAATTTTATTTTTAGCCATTCATAATTTATAAATACGTATTTGAATCAACATCGAAAGCGATGCTCAAAATTTCAATTTATTACACTAATAACTGTTTATTGTAATTAAAACTTGATGCCAGCTTACTTTTTGTTCACAAATGAGCTACAGATTATGAATCAAAATTCCATTTCGTTTAACTTTCATTCTCATTTGAAACAAACACTTCGTTTATAACAGTCTTTTGATTGACGTCAACCTTTAAATTCACAGATAACTCAACGCCATAATAATTTCATTCAATCGCACACGCGAGATGCATTGTCTCTTCCATACAACGACTATACAACAATACGTTTTAACGACGCTAATGTATTTTAGATCGTCCTCGTTCAATTTAGACTCGATCGATTTGACGGAATGTCAAATGAAAGTGATCCGTCTGTGTCTGGAGTTTTGTAATCTCTAGCCATGCCAACGACCCCAATTAGGAATATTTCGACGCATTATCGAAATGGAACGAAAATATGAATATTATACATAAATATTAGATAAGATAGCTCTTTCGAGTCATTTACCATTTTTACTGGGAAACTCGGGATTGAGTCCGCTCTTGAAAGAATATTTTTTGAATCGACAAAGACGTCTGCTCGAGACGTGCGTTCGATAAGTGCTTTTGGAGAAGATTTCTCTCAAGAATACAAGACCGATTTTTTTACAAAAAACTAGAAATTCGATCGTATATTTCATAGTATTGCAAAGAGGACGTGATATTTTATTATTCGTCATTGCCGTGAACTTGCGGTTTTAGATATGAGTGCATTTGTGCAATTTATGCTTGCAGTCGTGTGCCAGTAACCTCGTGATATTAAATCATCATACTAGAATAAACTATAATATAATAAAATTTAACGAAACATTTTGGTTGGTTCAACGGCCCGTGAGCTAATCTTATACAAAATTTAAAGTTTATTTTTTTTTCATATTTTACGTTGGGTCAAGCTTTTGTATAGGTTAATGATTAATACATATATACTATGATTATCCGAATTGTACATTTCTAATTGTTCGATTGATATACCGACCATAGGTTTGAGTTTGGCCAAGAATCGGGTCGATATTCTTTATTCCTCAAGCATTACGAAATCGTTTCAAGTTCAATATTTATAAAAATTATAGAACACATGTTTCCTTCTAAAATGCCACTGCGGCGCCACGTTGCCGTGTCATCGAAAATACCACGACCAGAAGGAAAGAAATAAAGAAAGGGTTACACCCCACTCGTCTAGCCCGTCCAGTCCTTCTTTCTATGCATAGCCATTTTTATATTGTTCGAATACCCGCAGACGTGCACCTATTTTCACTCTGTGAATATATCCATATGTGAAATGACGTGTTCCAGGGTCGTTTTGTCGCCGGTTATTGTCGAACAGTTGCACCTATTGACCCCAAGAGAGTGGTGTGCTTCAATAGTGCGTGGCGTGAGAAAGGTTCTCCAAGTGTTCGGTCTGTGCAAATATTGTGAGGAATATGTTGCCAAAGGGTACAAGTGACGCTTTTGCCGAAATTACAAGTACAAGAATCGCTTCTATACCCGCATATATTTGGTGCAAATGGATTTAAACGAACTTGGAATGTGTACCAAGATATATCATCAAATCACTCGACCTCCTAATACATGTTCAACTTTGAGCGCGCTTTTCTCAAAATCAGCATGAAGTCACGTGTACCCCTTGGCCTTTTCAGTCGTCATATGTGTGTGTTGCGGGTCTTTGGGCTTTGGGGTAATCAAATTATGCATGATTTTGAATGATGGTTGCGATTCGGTTGCACAATTCGCTGATTCAATCAGATTTTTTGTGTGTTATGATTTTTTTAGGTAGATGATTGTGGAATAAATTATTGGTATGATGATCTTTAAGTTGGGTCAGGTCAAATTAGGTTGAGTGTTTTTTCGATATTTTGTTCTATTAGTGTCTTTTACAAATATGTAAATTTTACTTAACATAATGATGCAATTGATTTAACCTATTTTTTTATTGTTTCAGGTATTGTAACCGAATTTTTATATTTATCAATCGATATCTCTTTAACGTGAAGAAGTGAGTCGCTATGCAGTTACGGTGAGTGGTGATCTTTTTAGGAATCGTTTCGTAACGAATTAAATTAACGCATTTAATACGGCTGATTACTGATTAATTACTTAATTGATACTAGAATATTTCAATTTAACATTAATTTTACGATAGATATATTCAGTAAAATTATAACATTTACTTTCAATACAAATTTAACCAACCGCCGAATATCGTACAGTAACGAAATTTACATATTCAACAACACATCATACACCCATATATCTTATCGAGACCTTACAATGCCCTTGCCGCGATAACGATCTCCATTTATATAACAAACGCTCCGCATATTAACGTCGCGCGAACAAAACCATTCAGCATCCAGCCGCGCAATTTGACTCCGATCATTTCTTTCTTTTTTCGCATTCATAATGCACCGAATGCATCGCCAACGTTCCGTACGTGACATCACGTATTTTCAACGAAATACACATACACATTAAATGTGAACGAACGACAATTGGCCGAGTTGCATTCGCCGACAATAATCGAGTCTGACGACGACGATGATGATGGTCTATCCTTGGCTTGTACCATCATTGGCAATCATTGTGCTTCGCTTGCACCACGCCGAATTCATATCGTCTAACCCACACTTGTATTGTAACGATTTTGTTGTCGAATCAGTAGCATTGACCTCTATATGTATTTTTGTTGTGCGTCATTGCGGTAAACGTTCGCCTATTAACCAGTTCGTGTCGGTGACCCATATTCGTATGTGTTTGTGTATACAGTGGTTTCGATTGAATTGCATCGTGTGTACTATTATTTCGGCTGCCCGTTCTAGGAATGTGGCATGCTTTACTAGGAAATTCGGGTGTGTTGTTTTATCGATGTGAACGAGTTCGACGCTCTGGTTTGTGGGAGCGGTAGGTCGCGAAGGGCGTTTGTATGATTTTTGAAAGACGAATGGGGTTTTTAGATAATGGTATGGTGTGTTGTTTTAATTGGTCGCCGTATGTGACAATGGAATATTTCATATTTATGCAATTATGAATTGTTTTTGGCCGTAAATTACAATGAAAGTTTTTATCGTTCGGTTTTGACAACTTCCTATGCCTGCTTCGTTTGAGTTATGTGCTTGGTATTGTACTTTGTAAGGACGAGGCGTACAACAGGTGCTAATAACGCAGTAATTGGAAAACTGACGTTTTTATTATTCTTATTCATTTCCTTCTCGAGAACATGTAAAGAAAAACTACTTACGAGAATTCTCACAAGAAGCTACTTTAACCAATACATCTAATTTAATAACTTTACTTAGCAACTAAACAAAATACGAAAACGTTCTTTAACAGTTTTTCGAAAATTCAATTATCGTCATTCGAATTTTTAAGATGGCGACACATTTTCAAACACATCAATCATCGGAAAATACTTATCATTCTACGGAAACGTGTAGCACTTTCAACGTATTTTTCTTCGTGACGTTACTTACTGCACATATTGTACTTTTTTTTCATTTCGACCGTTAGATAATTAACATTTTTCAATTAACGGTCGGATCACTTTCGCGCACTTTCACCAATTGAAATGTCGAACAATCGACGAGCCAACTCGTCCGCCGCGAATTCCATTTCGGATTTAATGTGATGTGAAAATTGCGGAATTGTTAGTTTGATTGAATACCTGTTTTTTTCAAATCAGTTCATATACTCGGTCTATACAATATGATGGATTTGGCTTTCGGTGTTTTATTTTTGATGGTTTAATTCGACTGGAATTTTCCAGTATTGATGTTATCGAATGAACGTGAAATATTTATACTTTGACTAATGCATATAATGTGTATGTTTCGATTTCACAACAGCGTGATCCGACATTGTTTAATATTAGATAATAAAATAAAGTAATTATGGCGTGATCCGTTCTATTTTACTTGCATTTTAATGACACACGACAGCGTGTATACCAATTATGAATTTACTTTTTTATTACTATTTCAAAGTATTATTCTGATGAAGCTTAAAGTGCATTTTAAATTTTGACACTGAGGACCCTTGCAGACTGTAGACTTTCTATCGGCCGATAATTTAGTCAGCCACTTTAAAAAGTTATGTGTGTGTACACATTCCAATAATTATAATCCCATACTGAAAAGTGGCCGACTAAACTATCGGCCGACAGGAAGTCTAGTCGACTAATCCTTCGTCAAATATCTGACATTAAACTCCAATTTCGTAAAATGCGAGAAATTCGAACGCATCAGACGACACCAGAACCGGTGCAATGTTGACATTACAGAACGATGTTATTGTGCAAGTGAAATCGTTCGGTACACTGATAAGATAACGGCCCGGTCGTGATAACGAGCGTTAACTGTATGTGGGTCACCCACCTCGTTCGTATCTCTCTCGTTCTCTCTGTTTATTCGAATGATACAATTCTATGTGCTCATTAAAAAATTTCGAATTTTAGTCGAGAAAGTTATTAGGCTCAGTTGTACACCAATCAGACATGTAGTGCAACAGAAACGCTCATAACCTGTCTAGAGATTATGCATTACTTTCTTGCAAATGCAATAGTTTTCAGCTAGAGTCTAATTAGAAAAGAAAAGCATTCCCCCTTACACCACATCTCTGAGTTCTGTATCTATTTTCATTTATACGAATACAACTGTTCCATTCTTTGATCTATTTTAGATTGGAGGAAGATGCGATAAAATTAAATTAGTGCCGTCGCATTGACTCAAATATGAGCGATGATTTATTTATTGTCTTCGGAATCTTTGTTCTTACATTATGTGCAATTCCAATGTACTATTTGTATTAATGGAAATTTGATAGCTTCTCTTTCGTGTTTGTATGTGGTTTTGATAGTTATATATCCATGGTGATTCATATGAGGGTGTATGTGACGGCCAAAATAGAGGGTTGGTATTTCGTAATGTATGAGTCTTTATTTGGCAGTGTTTTAGGGGTCGTGATAAATGTTCTATCAGAATTTTTGCAGTCGTTTTTATCTATTTTTAGGGTGCCATCAAACCATTTACAAGAATAGTAAAAAATATTATAATTTTTTACTTATAACTATTTTATTATAGGATGATTTTGGATTTTTGGTGAACAAAATATTCACGTCGCTGAATTTCAGATTGTAACTCAATACACTGTACACTCGATAATCTACAAGGGAAGTGCGTGGGTTTTCCGGAAGCGTTTTCGACACGCATTCGATGCATTTTTCGGGTGACATTCGAAACTGTTGTCATTTTGACCTTCATTTTACGCATTTTTTTTCAAGAACCCAACACCTCGTCGACGAGACCTGTATTACGACATATGACACAACGTTGTATGTATTATATGCTGTGGCGTAACATAATGTGTTTCGGTGTAACAAGACGTGTTACGGCTAAGTTAGGTATTAAATGTCATCTTTTTCTTCTGTAACATGGCTGCTGCTGTTGCTGGTGAACCTTTCACTTTTCTCTCTTATGGTTTTCTTATTTGATAAATTGTTTGATGTAATGATGGATTCGATAGATTGACTCTAGGAAGTCTTGGGTTATTTATTTTTTATGGCTTGAAAATATTGATTGTGTTTCGTTTGAGTTATAGGACTAGTCTAATGCTTTTTTCCATGCTAATTGTAAGTATCGGCTTTTGTCTATGTCTATATCTACACTACATGGGAAATATTTTTACCATTCCCAGGAATTGGGACAGCTAAAACCTCAAATCTCGGGAAAATAGATAAAATTTTGAATCACGGGTAAATATTTTCGGAATTTCCGGGAACATAGATTACAAAAGTTTCGGGATTCTGGACACATATGTATTAGTAAGTCGTATAGGAAAATAGTTATTCATTGGAGATATATTAAAAAAAATAATAAATAACATAAAAATTGCTTAAGAATCGTTAAAAATCTTAACTATTTATTCTGCACAAATAGAGCTGCAGCCCTGCAGCCCCTCAAGACGATCGACCACTAGCCAAAACCTTCAATTGCATTAACGTGCATTTTCACACACTCAAGTTATTATACACATAGCCTAGTGAATGCATCCATGTGTCCGTCCTTCCATCAGCGTGTTGTTTTCGTTTTAGCGAGTGCGCATGTTCCAGTACGTGCACCACGTGACCCGCGCGTGTCCAAGGTCGCACTCTCGCTGCTGCAAACGGTGCACTCTCCCGTCGCATCGGTGCATCGATCCGTAGGCGTTTTCCACTTGCGTACCTACCTCTACATTTATTTTATCTTTCTACCGCATAGTGCTGTGATGTGCAAGTATTACACTAGGTGGCCTCAAACTTACTTTTAATGCGTGCATTATTTTTGGTTCTCGACTGTTTTTTAATCAGATCTTAAATTGTAGTCTGATAAGGAGAGGCTTCATAAAAATTCTCATCGATTTCGATTTGAATTTGTAAATATGTAGTTCAAGTATAGATCCAACTATATAATAGCGCTATTCTGTGTGTCCATATATTCATATATTCAACGGGTTGATTGATATATGAAATAGTTGTGAAGGACGAAAACGCAATGCTTTCAATTATTTCATGTCTATACTCACGCATTTCTACAAAGTTTTGTAAAATTCGGTGCACATTTCTCGTTGGCCTTACTGGACTCAACGAATGTCTATGCTAACAGAATAATAGAATTTTTTAGAATTTTACATTTATATACTTGCGTTTCGTTTATGTAAACTGTGAGTGATTGTTTTCGTTTGGTTTCTTTTCAAACAAGTTAGTTTATATGATTCGATATAAATCGTTTGAATTTGTAAAAAAAAAAATAAATCTATAAATGAAATTATTTCATAACGCGAATCTGCTTTCGGAACGGTTTTTGTTTCAGTCAACATGTGATTAGATAGGAAAATTATGTTAAATCAACGCAACACCATACTGTTTGTATGAACTCGATTTTCATCGACGCCCGCATAACGTTTTTATACAATTTTCCAACAATGGCCATGCAAATTCAACATCTAGTCGGAATCTAATAGCTTAATGAGACAGTAAAATAATCCATCTCCGGTTCGTTTGGCATTTTTTTTTTATCGCACCGTATTATCGGATTTAACGAATCGTACTAAATCGCACAACGACCAATTTTATTAAAACTCTCGTCCATTAGACTCTCCCACATTAGATTTTTTTCCCAATATACGTACACACTCTTTAATTTTATCACTGTTGAAAAATTATCGGTTTTTGAATCGCTCATGCGTATTCATCGCTCGATTTGAGATCGCGAAAATGGTCACTTATGTATGGGTCTTTTCGATTTTTCTCCGCGATTTTATTCGATTTAATTTATTTATTTTGGCGTGATGCTACAGTGCGTGGGTTTTTCGAAGCATACGAGCGATTTTGGCTCAGTAATGTCGAGGACCAGTTTTACCTGTCCGCTAGTTAACAAGAGTCGCCTCTGCAATGCGAGCAACAAAATCGCCACATTCTCCCCATTGGCACAAACGGTGTCCATTTGCATTCAATCGAAAACCAAGAATATGGGAATACTCAGGCGATAAATGAGACCTTCAGAGCTAAATGTGACTAACTCTAGTAAATAAGAAGTCGAGAAAAACTATCAAATGTGTTTGAATGAATGAATTAATTCGTAGCACAAAAATATCGATTTTTGGATTGAATCTAAGGACCAGTTATTATTGTAACACAAAAATTTTATTTTGCCAATAAGATATACTAAAGTACGAATTATTTAAAAACATTACTTTGAATATTCAATTTATTTATATTAATGTACAACGAAGGCTTCAATTTTCACAAATCTTACCTCAAAATAATTAGTTGTAGACCTGACAATTTTCCCATATTTAATAAACTGTAGATGTGTTCACATTAGTGTACAGAATTTTATAAAATGGCTTCTAAAATAAATAATTTATTATTTTGTGGCCAAATGAATGCATTTATCATTATTATTCAGGAATGATATTTCACATATACAAAGTTATGATTATACCAAATGTATTGACATTCGAATCTCATTTTTTTTTCTGAAATTGGAGTTAATCTCGTTTAGCTCTGAACGTTTCGAATATAGGGAGAGTATTATGCATAAGTGCTTGTACGGAAAAAAAAGTATTAAAGTATTGTTGCTTTTATGCGAGTTCGATCCTCTGCCCACGCTCAGTATAAGAATTCGAGATCCTCATCATTTACAGAGATGAATTCGCAAAATTCCCGACTGTCATTCGGATTTCGGCGATGAAAATCCTTCGCGAATCCATCTACGTGTTTTCAATGTAGTTTTTTTTTCATTTAATGCGGAGTTGGAATGCGTTAATTCTCTTGAAAAATTGCATAAAGGAAGCCCCTCAAGCGGATAACAAGGGCTGCACATTAATGTCTTCTTTCCCATCAACTATTTTGTTAGATGTACTTAATTACAATGTCTTTGTATAGAATGCGTTTTGTATTTTCATTGTGATTTTTTTTTTAGTTTTATCTATGTGTGAACTCTACAATTAACTAATCGGTGCATGTGTTTATAATAGGTACTGTAATTTCCTGGGTTTACGTAAATACGACATAATATAATATGAATTAACACAAACAAGTCATAAGTCAATGCCGTTTTCAATGCCGCATTGATGCTTTTCGTGATAATTTCCATATTTAATTATGATCCGTCACCTCTTTTCATTATGCATTGTTAAAGTTCAAACGACGTGTTATGCTAGCACATTTTCCGAAATTTTCATCGTAGAATCAAACCGAGTTGAATTTGTAAAAATTTTTCGACATCACGTTCGTTTTCTATAGCACGTTGCGAAGCATTTTCACAATATCCTTTCTATGCCGCTTTTAAGATATTTATTCTCTTTTTTTTTCGTAGTCCGATACAAAAATAGCCAAGTCTGCAATCCCCTATTCTCTTCGCCGTTACGTCTAGCGTAAGACAAAAAGGTTATCTACCCACAATATACCTTTTTTTTGTATGCGTGTCCGTACATACGAATGGGCTTATTTCCGTTTCCCGCGCGTGTTTGTATGTATGTATGTATTTCGGTAAATAACACTGTGTATGGGTGTGTTATTAAAGTTTTGTGGAGTTTATTGGAGTTCTGGTTCACCGAATCCTTTCTTTCGATCCGAACGGCAATAAATATACGGTTTTCGTGATTGAAAATTAATGCGTATGGGTTGAGCGATTAGGCAAATTTTGATCGTCTCGAAGCGATTTTGATAAGGTTTATTTTCGTGAGCGAAATGATCAATCATGCTTTGTATAAATTTGATTTTCGTGTATCTATATGTTTGTACGAATTTTCGTATGGGTTGTTAATGTGATCATTTTTATAAAAGAGGTTGTTTTTAAGATCCTATTGGAATGTTATAATTGGAAAAAATCATAATTACGTGAAAAAATATTGAGTTACATGAAGTGTGTGTAGATTACAATGAGTTATAGTACAGGGAAGTACGTTTATTTTTTCTTGTTAGACTAGCTAGAAATTATTTCCTTTCTCGCTCATTCGAGCAGTTGAATAAGAAACACTATTTTTATTTAAAAAAAATATTGCCATTAACACTACATCTAATTGTTGTCTTCACATCTAAAATATGCACCAGTGAGTCGACCTTAATAGACTAGACCAAATTATTGTAATTATCAAACTATTAAAACTTCTGCTTACTGATTAGACTCATAGATATGTTTTATCATAAAATTACACACATAAATACGCACACAAATATTATCACAATAAAATAAATAAATCTTTACTACAACCGCAAAAAACACACACTAAACGCAACTATCTAAACAAACACACACACTACAAAAAAAAATCACACTACCACTAAAAAAAAAACACACTACCACCAAAAACCAAACCACACACTACTACCACTACTGAAAAAAAAAACCAACACACTCAAACGAAATCCGTATACGAACCGCGATAGCGTGCGAATGTAGTGGTGCGTGCGCACGAGCGCGTCCCACTCGGCGTGGTTATCGACTCGGCCGCACGGTGGCGCAACGAGCGCTCCGTTGCGCGGGTCATGGACGGGAAAACGCGCACACCACCCCCCCCGCACGACTTTTCCCGCCCACGCCCACACTAAGGGGATGCTCTCGAGATGCGGGAGACTCGAGCCTACTTTCTACTATTGTGTGTGGTTTTTGTTTTTTGGGATGAAAATAGATTGGACGTTTTTAATAATGTGAGGTTTTATTTGAGTTGGACGTTTTTTTCATGGATCTGAATTCGATTCGAATGAAAGAGTTGTCTGATTTCGGGAATTTTTTGAATTTGCGGCAGTTATGGAATATTAGACCATTTAGTAGTTCTAATTATTTAATAATACTGTAGAACTTTCTCATATACTATACACGTGTAATATTACTTCTATATTACGGTTTTAGATACGTGTTTTAACTTTTTGAATTCCGTACCGAGTGTGACGTAATATCGTGGAAAATTTTCCGGAAAAATGTTGGTTTTCGTGCAAATAACCGAAGTGAATCTAACCTCATAATTTTTAATGACATTTTTTCTATAACTTGTGTCTATTAAGTTATTGATTTCTGTATATAAGACTTTTTGTAAGGCTCCCAAATTTCATTACTTTTACCGTGGATGCTTTTTTAAGTGTCTCGAAAATCTAACTTAAGCGAAAACCACTAAATGTGAGCTAATCTTAAGTCGGGATTTTCAGATATCCATATAGGTCTTTTAAGGACACTGACTTAACTGGGAAAATTCTGATATTCCGGGACATTTGGCAGTCTAGTTATTTTTCTAATTTAGCATTTCTTTATATTTACATCAGCACAATACTTGACTAGTTAGGTTGGATCGATTTTAAATGAAATAAAATTGTAAAGCATCTATTGATTTCAATTTCGACGAGTTCGCCCATAAATTTTTAGAGTTTTGATTTCCTTTCGCTGCAATATTGCGCTGTTACATATTTTTACTGCCTTACAACGTTTCAACTTTGACCTTTTTCTGTCGAATCGCCGCTTTACTTTTCACATCGCGTTCAAAAATGCGACCCGTTATTTGAATTTACGCCAAAAGTCGTTCTCATCACGCTCGCAAAGTTGGCATTCGAACATAACGAATCTTTTCTCGAACTCACACACACACGAAACGCGATATGTTTTATTTTTATTTCTATCTGACCGAGAATAAAATAGTTGCATTAAACTCGAATCTAACAATTCGTACTTATATGTATAATTTCCCCACCAGCGAGAGGTAGCAGCAAGCCCAATTGTTCGCATTATGACCGAGGTGTCTCTGACCAGCCAGATGCTGGATTCATTCAAATGTAGTGACGCAACGTCTTGAATGATCGTGTGCGTACACGTCATTAGATTTAGTAGAATTCGACTTGTGCTCCTTCCGATTCTGACCACTCCTCATCATCTCGGCTAAATTTAGTCGTTGCAGAGTGCGTGGTAGGGGAACGACGACTCCCGATGCACGTGGGGAGAGCCTAACTGTGTTAGTGTTTTGCTCTAGAATAATTTATTTATAGTCCGAGTCGACGACGATTCCGAAATATACTCGTACCTACGCCAGACGGATTTGCTTCTAGAGTTCACCGTTCAAGTGTTTTATAATAAACAACGGCAACCGATGTTTGTGGTTCTTTTCGTGTTCCGGTGCGTTTGAGTGAACTGTTTGTGATTCGGGAGTCAATGTGGCTCGTGTGGTCAGAGTATAAGAGGAAAATGCAGTGTGATTTCGAAATAAGGCAAAAACAATTATAATATTCAAGAATCGTAGAAGTCTGTAGATATTGTTGATTAAACCTTAGTTCAGAGAGGTTTAGAATGTTGAAAAACTTTCATCATAATAAATATTCAACTTTGAATTTATGGCTGTCTTGAAGTCTAGTAATGAGTAATTGTAATTTTTAGTATCTCATATTAACATTCAATAAACGCAGTGATATTTTATTTTGTATAACTGCACAATTTATTGTTCAAAGTAGTTCATTTTCCTTTGCAATTCACACGTACAATATAAATGCCAATTTACAATTCGACCTGTGCTAATATAAACTCACGAATCAATAACAGTATATGGTTGTTATAAGAAAATTTACATTATTCGAATCATTTTCATTTTGAAACAAAAATGAAACAAGTCAATACTTAAATTAAAACATTCGACCACTCCCTCGATCGTCTACATAGTTCGAAGTCTCTCAGAACGAATTTCCCTCGTTCATCCAAGCGAATCCTTGAAAGCATCCTATCCACAGTATATTACGACTGAAAAGGCCAAGAGTTACAAGTGACATTTTGGCCGAAATTGATTTGTGGACAAGAATCACTTCTATGCACGCTCATTTATTTGGTGGCAAAAGGATATAAACGAACTTGGAACGTGTGCCGAGATATATCATCAAATCACTCAACCTCCTCTTAATACATGCTCAACTTTGAGCGCATTTTTCGCGAAGGCACTTGTACCCCTTGGCCTTTTCAGTCGTCATATATACAAGTAGAATCATCATCAAAGTCCAAACAGGAAACCGTCGTGACTTTTGCTTTGAACGATTGTGAAAGTGCGTTCCGGTCCGTGAGTTTTTGGCCGGCTGCTAGCTCCTCTATCTAGAATGTGTGCGCCTATCTGCCTGTTGTTGATAATAATGGCCGTTGTAACTCGGGAGTTTATTTTCGAACGGAAGTCGGCTGAGGCACTTCCCGCTCCTCTTGCCGCTTTCCAACATAAATATTAACCAGGATTCGAAGTAGGCGACGTCGACGGATAACAATGTATGCATTGGACTCTTTTTAACTTTGTTCTTTTTGCTTTAGTGTAAAATCAGAAAAATGGTTGCTAGACTAGAGAATCTTCGACAATAGAAATTGTGTGTATTCTGTTTGATTTGAGTGTATTTTTTAAGGGCCGATCTATTCACTTACCTTAATTCAACTAGCGTTTTCATCTAGGTTGCGTTCGCGAACAAATCTTAAAATCTGATAACTCGATGGAAAAAATATGCTAGCTGAGTTAATTTTTAGTTTGGTTTAATGAAAAGATCGGCCCTGAGTTATTTTAATTTGATGGAAATGATGTGTGAAAAATAAAAATTAGGGACTTCATTTGAAGCGTGCGAAATGGAAGCAAGTTTTTCATTGTCACTGAAATCAGTTTATTTTTTTCTGTGAAATTTTATTACGGCTACGGTGATTTTTTTATGACTTCTTTGAATTTTCCAGTTGTAGAACTACTTTTAATTAATTACATTTTTTTTTGTTTATTTAAAGTGAGTTCTCATATTCGTTCATAACTTCTATACTAGTTTATATACGAGACGAATGCTGCGAGACGCAGAATGAAACGGTGCATAAAAACCCATTAAAATTTTTATATAAACACCACGCCCTACATAATCACTCATAAGGAAAATTCGAATATAAAAATATCTCACAGCCATACTATAAAGTCACATCAAATCTGCAATTCTTACGTCGAAATCGGTATGAATTCAACCAGAATTTTATACAATTTTTCGAAGAAAGCATATAGCGCTTATTCTGTTATGTCAGCCGTGACACAATTCGTTCGATTCGTGTCAAAAACCCCGTATAGCAGTCGGCCGAACCGACCACTGAGCCACTGGGTCATCCGCCGAAAACGGGCCAGCGGCAGTTCACTGCACTGCTGCTGTTGCAGTTCAATGTCGCCGCAGCAGTTGCCGTCAACTGTTCACGAACGTTTCGTTTTTTTTTTACAGATTCATTTTAGAATTTCAATAATATATCATTACGAATGAAAAGTCACTTAATTTCAACTTGTTAAGTTGACCAAATTGGGTAATAATTCAGTTTCTGGGGTAAGTTGTTCCGATGATGTTTTATCACTCAATCGTCATTGCCAGTGATTGAAAATGGTTGCCAGAGTTACTTAGTACCCGATGCTTTAATTAAGCTCTTCATGTGGTGATATTATCTTTTTCTCACACAATTATTCCTTTCTGGAAAACTTACCCCCAAAACTTCCAACCCCTCTCTCCCCTTCTAGCATCACATGAAACTGCGAGTCATATTTGCGCTTATAGGAGATGCTGAATTCTTATGGTGTTATCCAATTCATAATTGTATATTAGACTTTATTTAAGCATAATTAAGAAAATCGATCTTGTGGGCAGGACAGAGTTTTTCATTCGGAATCTGGACGGAAATCTTCATGACTGGGGCCCATAACCTTATGAAACGCACGAAGATATGGCGTCTTTTCGTTCGCTCAACAATGTATCGTTTGATAGATAGGATTTTTTGTATTTTTTAATGAATATTTTATGCAAGTGGATAGAATCGAACGGGATGTTTGAAACGTTGCGATTCTTTTCGACTTCTTGTACGTGTCGTGGGAATTCGGCCGTTGTACGAATGGCCGAGGCACGATCTCTCGCGGTTTCATAAAAGAGAAATCAGACGAGATTATTTTGGCGGTGCTGGTTGTTATTGTATTCTAATGGACGGTGCGTAATGGATATGTGTGTTTGTTTATTTATTATACGAGCAGTGATGTATGTTTGTATTCTATTCGGTTGATTTATTTCATAAATGGCTACGTCCGCATGGAATCTTAGTTTGGTTTGGTTCAGTGGTGGCTGCGATGGATGGTGTTTTAATGTGAGTGGTCGGTAAAATTATTTATTTATATGTCGTATATTTTAAATATGACATATCAGTGAGATCTGTTCGTATTGTTGGTGTTTCAACAGACGTTTTAATTAGCTTAAAAGGTGTCAGAATGGTTGAAGTTAAGTTTGTTTTTGCTCGCTTAAAAATATGCAAATGAATGTTTTTCAAATTCCTTGAACGTTAGTTGTCTTTTTAATGTATGCAAGGTAATTGATTCGTAATGCAAATAGCTTGCGTCTGTTATTTTTCTTTCTTTGAAAAACCCGAAACACATGTACGAAGTTATAAATACTATAATTTACGTTTGTACAATATAGGTAATATTTTATTCAAACCTGTTCATATACAAAGTACGTATTGAGAAACAATTCAATGGCAGTAAGGAAAAGTGCGGCTCACCGCAGACTGATTACATTCACTGAAAGCTAAGCAATCTTACAAACTTTGAGAAATACTCACCCAACACGCACAGACATTTAACATCCCGCATTTAACAATTCCATCTCACCCCATTTATTCCTTCGACTTTTCTTATTCGAAAACTAACTCATACACAGTTTCTCCACAATAGCAATCTAAATCCATACATTTTCGAGAAACTTCTCGACAAATCAGAAGCATTAGTTCCCAACGTGTGTACATACATTTGTACTATGTTAATCTTTGTTTCGCTTCTATTTTGACAGTTCACAGTTGGAGTACCGACTGTACAATCGTTATTCGTCCTCTCTCGTAGTATTTATGGAGCAGATTTCCGACACCTTGTATAAATTAGACTCGTATCGGCCGGCGCTTTTACGACTCGCACGTACATAAATGCCAGGCTGTGTGCGAAATAGGCTGCGATTAAAACTTTACGATTAAAGAGGTCCTCTCAAGGTGGAGCAGCATCAGCAGCGGCGGCAACAACGATCCCCCTCGAGGTATTTATTTCGTCGACATTTCGCACAAGGCCTCCTTATTCTCTCACCAGCTCAACCTTCGAGACTTCAGCTCCACGCACATTCGCTTCGATAATGATCCCGAGATTCAGCCGGCCTCGAGACGACCTCGCAGATGAAATCCTCCAACTGTTCCTCTCTCGGACTCGTTTTAAGGTTCGGACCTCACGAAGGTCTCCTTCGATAAATAAATATATAGGCAGTCGAATATAGCCCTGCCGATTAAGCGAGGGCTTTTATTTATATAGCGGTTTGATACGATGTCGTTTCAGAGTGGCTTCTAGACGTTTCAGTTTTGTTACGTCGTTAAGCTCGATCGATGCACTATGCAGTCGAATTATTTATGTACGTTCAGTTTTAATGTCATGGTTTAGTGCCGCAGTGAGTTGTGAACGATTGTTCTATGCCAATTTATGCTTTTTGTATTAAACGACGTTTTATCGAGGTACGACATTCGATCTAATCTGTTACAAATCTAACTTAATCTGCTCAAGTAACTTTATTGAATAAATAAAGAACCAGTCGGGAGGTTTTCGATAACGCTTAGGCAACCTCGGTTTATCGGTTTAACGATAACTGAAATAGAACCGTTTCCGCACCGAAACAGATCGATTTAACGAGTCGCTTTCGAAGTGTTTCTAGTAATTTCGTTTTATAATAGAAGAGAGGCCGTCGAAACAGCACTTGCCAGTCACGTTCGCTTGCGCCGCACAAGGACACGTTTCAAGTTCCCACGGAACACTGACAATTCCACGTCGACTTATCCACAGCATTATGAAAAACGATTATGTTCCATATCAGTGTGTTGACCTCAGCCATCCAGATTTACATGCTGCAAAGAGTGTTGCCATATATGTATGTTTTTTTTTCAGGGGAAAATTATTTATGTGGCGCTGAAACTGCGGCTCGGAAAACTCGCACAATTAGATAAGACGAGCTCGTTTTTGGCTAATGGTGTATCCGGGTAACCTTGGCCATATTACAAAACATTATCTGCGGCAAAGTTCGTTCCCACAGCGTCGTTGGCGAAAATTAATGTCCCTTGTTTCCTGTGAAAATCGTTTTGTTTTTCCGCATTTGTTGCGAGACTCGCGCGAAAACCGCTACTCCACCGATTTTCACTAGTTTCGCCGCATTATCAATTTCAGATTACAGTTTTAATCCCTTTTTTGAGTCGACTATGCAGTAAGTTGAATGATATTAATTAATGATAATTGTGTATAATTGGGAAGGAATTACCCGTATAATATATATCTGAAATTAACAGTGGTTTTGTCTAGTATCGATGGTGTCCGAAATGAGAGCAGTTAACAAGTGGAATGGTGAATTTCCTTCGGAATATAATGCGATTTTCTTCGATATGCAGAATATTCACATCGATTCGTTATTTATGAGAAGCATACGTCGATATATTTAAACGAGGACACGCAGAGTTTCCCGGAATCGCGGGAAACATGCATAAAATCGCAACGTGCCATCTCTGCGCGGAATGAATGACGATGGCATCGATACTGCACCATCGATATATCCATCTTGCTTTCGATTTTTCAGTTTTTCATTCGTCGTCGAATGATCGAGGTGCATATTTGCATTCGTCGTGTATCGCGTGCGATATTGGCACCGATAAATCTTCCGTGGAAGAGTCATCGCTGAAAATTTTCCTGCGACGTCATCTTGATCTATGAAAATGGGATTTCGATGCAAAAGTTATGCATTTGACCTTAAATATTTATTGTTTCATTATATTTTCGTGTGTGATTTATGATTCGATTCATTTAAGTTAATAAATCAATTCGTTCTTTCACAGGCCAGCATCGTCTGCAGACCACTGACCAACACCGCTGGCCAACACGACGAAGGTAAGCAGATTCGATTTGCATACACCAACATTGTTTTATGATCTTTTTTAAGAACAATACTCACCAATACTCTTGTTCGAGATGATGATGACATTGAATTATTTAAATCGACCGAGAACGGACAGTGGAATGCATGCAATTCGACTTGCAAGCACTTTTCATAAGGAGATGCTTGTTCTCGAATTATTATCGATAGTTCGGTTGCAAACAAGATAAGTTTAATTTAGATAGATTACTAGATTAGTTGTCGACTTTAAATCATCTCAGTTATGAAATACGACACGAAACTTCAATCAAATTTAATATTAACATCATAGATTTTCGCAATTTAGATGGTTTTCATTTTCAATTCGAAGAGATCGTTGCATCGATGCTTCGCTCCATTCATTATATGTTGTAGGTTCGAGTTGAGCAACGAAAGTTATTTTTCAATTCGCACGATTTTGCATTCATCGCGTCTGAAAAGATTGAGAAACGATTTTGTATATCTGTGTCGTCAATGCCAAAGTTCATATGCGCCAACAAACCCAATTAGAATGTCTATCGGCTGCAAATAAAGCTCATGCATCCACCGATTGATTTATCTGTATGTATTCGAAATGCGAAAGGTTATCGCCTTTTCGCAACTCTGAGCCAAGCATCGCGCTCTAAATATTAAAATTAATCATTCGCTTCGGAACGAATTCGGTTTTGAGCATATTTTGAAACGTGAGACGAGAATGTTCAATATTCCATTTGAAACTCGTGTCATCTCAAATCTAAAATAAAAGTCCGGATTAAAATTTATTAACGGATTTTAGATCCCGCTTCCATCAGTCATCTAAACATCGCATCGATCACTTTCCCAAATCCCACAATCTCCACCCCACAATTTTTCATTATTAACATCAGATTATCAACTTTCTAGCCGAAGACCGATACTAACTAGCCCAGACTCGAAAGTGGGACACGCCACGTACTAAATCGTTCCTCCCGCTTTTCTTTTTTCATCTCTTCATTTCGTTTCCCGGCTAGATTCGAAAGCAACCAAGGCACAGAATGGGGTCACCTTCTTCGAGTCTCAAGTCTCCCTCCAAGTCCCTTTCGACTCGTTCCAGCTTCTAGTGACAAACGGTTCTTGTTTGCACTTTGGTTCGAATGGGTCGTGTCGAGATGGAACTCTGCCCTGATCTTTTCATAATATTTCGATAGTTTATCTCCACATTTGAAAAGGTCATTCGAATCGTTCATCGTCTTATCACTCCTTTCTCTCGTTTATATGTGTGCAACTGTTGATGCATCGTTCAATGAAATGACTTTATTCGATTGTGTCTTGTGTAAACCAGCTTCTCGTTGTCCTTCTTTTTACGTAGTTTATTTTCATCGAAAGTGCCCGATCCACCTAAATATCAAGGTTTTGTCCTTTAAAGTATACTCGGGTACCCTTATTAACCCTCGGAAAAGCGTGCTCGAGATCCCCACGTGATTGCTGACCTATTTACATGTTTTTAACGAAATAAATACAATTTTTCGCAAAAACAACATAGCTTTGTCGAAATTTATTCCATCATTAAATTTTCAATCTCTGAATTCGACCATGTGAGATTATTTGATATCTTCGCTTTCTTTATATTTTAACGTATATTATTTTGAAATGGATTATTTGAACTAACAATCGTAAGAGGATTAAATAGTTAATGTACTACACACGTATATCGTACATACACCGAATAGTATTTTCGAGAGATCGGTCGTGCGCCATCATCATCGGACGTCAGCGCTGACACACTTTCTCGTTCCATTCGTTGGATTGAAAAAAAAAACTACAATCACTTTCTAAAAAAAATAAAAATCGTTTACAATGAGCTAGAAGCTGGTACCATCTGTTGGTCCACTGTGTCTAGTACTTACCTAGTATCGTATCTAGAGCCAAGGCCGCTGAGTTTACCGACCATAAATGAACTCTCGCCAATCTGTGCACAAATTATGCAATGGCAGTTCCAGTGTAAGAACGAGCTCGTTCAATTTATTTTCTTATTAACGGTAAAAGTTCAAAATAATAGTTTTTACGTTAAATATTTATGAAACTTTCATTTTGAATGAATTGAATTTTTTGTAAAAAAAAAATCACATTCTCATTTTATTTTAATAATATTAAAATCGTTTCTCGATACATTTTATCAGTTTTATTTAATTTTGAAATCTTAAGAAGTTTATCTGAAAACATTTCCATTTGATTGTTATACAAATAGTCGCATTTGCGTCGCTCTCTTATCGGTTATGTTTGTTTCTTAGATAAATCTAGAACGAGACGAGTTGCACTTGATTTAGTTTAAGTATTATATTATGATAAATATTAAAAAAAAGCTTACGTACTTTCGAGATTAATTAAACATAATTCTTTTTCCATTGTCGAAAATAGATGGTACGATTTCGAGTTGTTAACGCGTATTGTTTTCTCGAGCGAAAGAATCGTTTCACATTAACAACGCATTGTTTCATAATTAGGTTATCTTTGATAAAGCAATATATAACAGCACACGAAAAAAGATCGTAAATCAAGCGGATTAGTCGGTTGAGTCAAAATAATGTTATGCTGACATTAGAATTTATTAGCTAACAACATCAACCGAACTTATGTGGATCGAACTGTCGACTCTGTTTAGATTTTTCCGCTTCTATTTGTCAACTCGCTCGACAGACGAGCAAACACCTTTCTCATGGAAATACTAGTGAATAATATAATACCTGTGTTTGTCCTTAACACCGACTATCTTGTGTGTTATCTGGGTCTGGTAAACAGGCGTAGAAGCAACAGCAGCGACCAGACCTTCATACGTTTAACATGCATACGATAACAACGGAGCATATCACTTATTTGTGGATGATGCATCTTATGACAACGTTCGGGAAATGAATATTATTTAATCGACTTTTTTATTAGTTTTCTATTATCATTTTTAGCTGATAGTGCAGCGGTATAAATCGTTTGTGGATGCCGTTTCAATTCAACGTACTTAGGCTAAAGTCCTATTAGTTTTGTTAGGACTCTACATGTCGTTTTTCTTTATTGATTGATTGATTGATATTAATATTCGATCGTTTCTTTAGAATATTTTATTCGAAAAGAGTGTTAATTTGACGCTTAATAGTTTCTGAAAATTATCACTATCCATATTTTATGTATCAATTTGTGTCAATTAAATTCAATCGATTTACTGGCATCTATCATTCGCTCTTATTTACCCTTCTGAGTTTCTATCCTTACAGCTCAATACTTCACGAATATCATCTCAAATTATTATATTGATATATAGACATATTCACACGTTCCGTGACTCTTTCATATCTAATTATCGAAACGTGTCTCCGAATTTCCCATGTTTATTTTCCGAAGCCTATATAGAGAACGGGTGCCGGAAATCTTCTAGCGTGTATCAATAAGCCGTAATGGCTGTATAAAGAGCGAAAACCAATAGCAATAACCGGCGATAAACTGTTAGCTCGGCCATATCGTCGTCCCAGGATAGTTCGACCTTTCTCTTACCGACTTTTCCGAGATAAGTGGCGTGGAAGCCGAATTTCTCGTTATCGGAAAAACTCAGACCCCCTCCGACTACACACAGTGTATATCGGACGCATAAAACCCGACGTCAATTACTGTACAACTTCCCGTTCGATAAAGCGATTGTTTCGCTCCGAATCGAAATTGGCTCCGTTTCGTTTTTCAGATGTAATTAGGGATTGTGTTAGAATTAGCTTGCATGAATGGTTCGCGTTTGAAATTTGAAATTTGCATTCGCTTGATTTGTTATGTGTCACGGTTGATTGTTCGCAGTCGTTCGATCTGTTTGGAAACGTCTCCCGAAATGTTATGTCGGTTATTTCCATCGCATTGAAGCTTCATTAAGATATTTATTTTCGGTCGTTAGCTTCGAATTTACGGTTTTAAATAAGTAATACTATATACGACCTGTAATAATATCGCAACCGCTCGTTCGAATTGACGTCAATGAATTCCAAATACGAGCCAACGAACACGTCGTTACAATTTGAATATAATTCATTAAAGAAAAACCAATGAACATATTTGACAAATGATCGATAAAGTCATTAAGAGCAACATTGTTTTTCATAGTTCATCCGACATCGATTTTTCCCGATCTGAATCGAATCGAATTACCGAAACGTTTTTCACAGAAATCGGGTCAAACCGATCGATTTCGACCCGAAACCTGAAAAAAGACTTTTCAGCTCGCATTCACAATATATGACGACTGAAATGACCAAGGGGTACAAGTGTCATTTTCGCTGAAATTGAGTTTTATACAGGAATTGCTTCTATATATTTGGTGACAAAAAGATATAAACGAAATTGGAACGTCTACCGGGACATATCATCAAATCACTTCAACTTTGGTCGTTTTTATCTCGAAGTCACTTGTACCCATCGGCCTTTTCAGTCGTCATATTACATACACATCAAAATCAGCACGTCTGAAACTCGCCATGTGCATTAAGCGTCTTAAAGTGTATGCGTGAAGCCTAATAATGCCCGAAGTAAACAGTGTGTACGTTGAACCTATCCTAACGCGAATTGCATTGCCGGTCTATTGCTGACACACATCAACAGATAAATTACGGTCGCAATTCTACCGACGATAACATCTGACATCTAACCGACTCCACTGATAGGCAAACTTTGACGTTAATTGTTGTTCGAGATGATGGAAAAAAATCACCGTCGATCGATTGGCATTATGTTATATATTAATATAATCTTACAATGTTGCTTTATTGAAAGTTTATCGATGATTGATCGTAGTAATTGTGCT
The DNA here is from genome assembly GCA_024721215.1 of Cheumatopsyche charites. NCBI lineage: Eukaryota > Metazoa > Arthropoda > Insecta > Trichoptera > Hydropsychidae > Cheumatopsyche > Cheumatopsyche charites. The sequence goes on from CM045583.1 coordinate 3,904,235, forward strand.
CTATTACAATTTTCTCTTTTCGTTCGGTGTTGAAATTTTGCATGTGTGAAATTGAAATTAATTTCGACATAGTTTTATTTGATTGCGTCTTATTTTATTTGACATTTTGAAAATATTTTTAATTGAATTAATTTCGCTTATTTTATTCATTTTTCGATTTGAATTTAAATTGACTTATGATTTATTTCGACGTTAAAAAAAAGTATTATACGCGGATTTGCTTCGAATCCTGCACGCAGTACGGTATTAACAATTTAATAGGGATACCCGTTCGTATGAGCTTTGTTACGCTACGAAGGCCTCCGTAATCCTCTCGCTTTTACTGCGCTACCGGTTAAATGTTCTATGATTTAATTTCACATTATAGCGTAACGTTCTGACAAAGAATAAGCCGCGAGATTCTCGTTTTATCTCCATACTAGAAGATACTCTAAATTAATGTAAAAAAAATCATGTAAAACATCATTTTTTCAGTGCATCTAAGAATCAAACTTCAACTTTCAATAACGTAAGTATTTCTATATTTCGTTGATATTATTGTTGACCATTTTGATGATGTTTCTTGGTAGGTTTGAGAACCTCGCGTTTCGGTTCAATGACGCATAATTCGCCTTCAAATCGGTCGTGTCTAAAATGTCTAACGTGAATTGTTCTCGACGTGTCTTAATGGATCAATCGTGCATTTCGCTTTAGTGCATCGGTGTGCATTCGATTCTTTTTTCGGGCACACTGTCAAGTGAGTTGACTCGTAAATGGGTCACGACTTTATTCGAGTCAATCACTGTGTCGTTTCAATTCATATTGTTCTGCGGATGTCGAAAAAAATCTGTCATTTATTTTATTTTCGGACGTTAAACTTTCATAGTATAACATTAGCTTGATATATTGATATTTCTTCCGCGATTTTAACGCAGAAAAGCGTCTATGATAAATTTATTAAAGCGTATAACTTTTACAGTCGACATACGAGAGCGATTTTGATGGGGAAAGTTAGGTGAGCGCCAAACTGAGTTTGCAATTTATTTAACGTGGAAACCGTCCAATAAATTCTAGGAAATCGTAACCGTTTCATCTTTCTAACGTGTCCTCTTCGAAAACATAATTTAATAGAGTATCATTCGGGATTAGTATATCGCAATTGTGCGAACTTCTCTTCGTATGAATTAGCGAATATCTGAAGAAATCTAGCATATTCTATTATGATAATTTTCGAAAACAACGTATTAGAGCTAATTCGAGGGTGTCACATCAAAGGAACGCTCGATAACAACGGCAGACATAGATTAATGCGGATTTATAATCGTGAGAACTTTGCCTTCGGCTAAATCGTTAATGTTTCACATTCGCATTATACGTTTTTGGCAAATCGCCTTACGCTCTTTCCGTTTTATACGAATTTTACGACAACGCTAGTAGAAAACCGCCTAACGTTCGCTTAATATGGGCCTCGTTTCGTTTGCTGAGCAAATATAATTGTCGGTGGAGATTGCTGTGCGATTCGATATTTCCGAATGAAGAATCGTTTATTGTTCGATTTCGGCTCCAATTTAATATATTTCTTTATGTATATTATTGGGTCGGTTCGAGTTGGGTTTTGCGTGTGATTTTTTTTTTCAGAAAATTTTGCTGGAATCTCGTTTTTATTTGTGTGAAAACTGGAGTGAGACGGCGTAGCGATTATTAAGATGCCTTTTACATAACTTAAGCATATTTATATACCTACGTGTTATGTTTCACATACACGAGATGTTATGAAATTAACCTCGTCAGAACGAAAGAATGTATGTACTCTATATTTTTACATATTGCGTGACACGTTTCTGGAAAAAAATATCATTTTTCCCGTGAAGAATAAATTAATGAATGAATGAAAAAAATGTTCATTACTAGATTGTAGAATGTTTTGGAATTTTGTCATGATTTCACTTCTGAATTATAAAATAATGTTGAAAATATCAATACACATTTGGTTTTAATAAAGTTATATTGCCTTCGCCTGTTTCATACAATCTTCATAACACTATCGTAGAGTACATAGTCAATGTGACAGACAAATTCATGCTATTATTATATTAAGATACACAGGTTTTTCATCCAAATTAAACAATTTTCTCATTAAATTATGAATTTTCTATTTCAAGTTCATTTTTTAGTATATTATAAGAGATCGATCGAATTCGTTATTGAAACCATTTTACTTGAAATATAAAATATTTCATTCAAAATTCGTAAATTTTTAATATATTTTCATTATGATTTTTAAATATATTTTATTCGAAAAATCGACACATGATCAAGACTCATTTTTCGACGTCTCCACGCCTTCAACTTCAACTCGAACTGCACCAGATCGATACACGACGCTGCACCCATCCAAGGACGCAAACACCCAACCCAACCCAACCCAACTCGATCGTTGTACTACATACTATAATATACACTGAGACAATAAAGATCGTACATACTTATACCTGTTAAGATAGTTTCTATAACACAACATGTCCATCGCATGCCTCTTTTTCAGGGGGGACTTGGCGAGATTGATGAACCGTGATATTGCAGACATGGCGATCCGTCGAGGGGATACTCGATTGTGGGTCGCGCTAATAAAGTTGAACCGTATCGAAAATATACGACCGGGTTTTATCAAGGATGTTTTATGTGTTTCGTTTCGGTCCCGGAGTTTTCGATATGGAAAATTGCATGTTGAAGAAGAGGTCTTGAGGAGTTGCTGCTCTGTAGTCTTGTATCGATGAGTGTTTGATCCGTTTAGTATCGATTCATGTCTGGTTGGATTAAAATTATAGGTTTGGTATGATTGGTATTAACTTTGCTATAGTGATGCATACAGGTGTGTTGATTTCTTCATCTGCACTTAAACTTTTTACTGGGCGATGAATTCAGTCATTATTTTCAAATGTTCAAATGTACCAACTCAAAGTACATTGAATCATCTTAATGAATTGTCACAGTAATATAGCATCAAACTAAACTCTCAGAATATTTATAAGTATTTAAGCTGATTATTTTTCATCATGCCATATAATTAATGACTATTTTAATTTTAATTAGATACTGGGTATATCTAACGATTTTCTCTCATTAATGGAATGCTGCATTATACTAACATTAAATTGCATATTGCTTTGTTTTTTTTTTGCATTATGAGAAAATCGGTAAATGTGTACAGCATCAATACATATTGATTAAGTGAATTTAAACAGCAATGGCTATGCAATAATATTATGCACGATATGAAATCTCTATTTTCGCAATTCAGAATATTAATTCGTTTCGCATGAAATTAAAAACGTATTTTATTGAGAAAATTAACGACTAGTTAGATGTTTGGATATCTTTAATGGCGTATTTATTTCGTTACTGCGTCCAATGTATTTCTTCGTGCTTCAGTAAGCGACGTATAAATTAGTTAAAGAAGCCATATCTAAATACAAAATGCAGCGTGTCTAGAACGACTCATAAAGTACGTAGTTCTTCAGTTCTTTAGACACGGGTTTCACATGAAATTTTCAAAACATCGACTCGAGTGCACAAAGTGTGGGAACACACACACTCGACTATCGGCTTATGCATTTTAATTGAAGTGTTTATAATAACACAAAGGCACTCATTTCGATCCCCTCTAACGAGACGATTTAATTTTATATATCGAAATTATATAACTAGGATTGTTTTTCATAAGAATGCACTTGAATGCGTATTGGAGTTTGTTCAGTGTAAATATTCTGTTTTTATTAAATTTTATCTTCAGTGTTTGTGTGTGGCGTGAGGTCGGCTCGGATAACCTTTAGTGCCAGTGCATTAAACCTGAATCGTTCAAAAGCACCGATAACCTTCAAATTACTATGAATGCACATATATAATATAATGTATGCATATTAGTTTCGTAACTGCAATGCCGCCGACTTTAAGTCGCAATTTTCCGAGTTTTCCATCGACAGTTTCATTCATGAGTACGGAAACGTCGAACGAAACGTGTCACAATTTCATTTATGAATAACTAGCGGCTTATATTAAGAATTTCTGATTATGATAATGGAGTTAATCTTATGATCTGTTTACTTCTTGAGATTCTTCAAATTTTAAAATATTGTACCTTTCATTGGTTTCTGAGTTTTTGTGCTTCATACACACATTCGCCAATTGAGTTTTTTATATAGATATTTAGTTAGTGTGACGTTTTCATGGTATGACTGTTAATTAGCGAGGATATTGGCAATCGATTTCGATTCGAAGAATTTCGAAGTGGCAAAAACCCGTGCGTGCGTTCACCGTTCGTCGTGGAAAGTGAACGCATTCCTTTCGGTAAAAATGAGGTTAACAACAACGTTGCGCATCCAAGCGAGCAAAGGCCACTCAAGGCTGCTCGGTTGGTGTTGTTGTTGTTGTCAATCCAGTCAACTAGAATTGATTAATCCAGAACCACTATGGACTTAATCTACACTGGATACAGTATGGCCCACTCGGTGCATAAAATGATTAACTCTGCTAATTGAAAAAAAAACGATTTAAATGCCAAGTAACTTGGTATAGAGTCATTTTGAGAGTGTTGATCAATGGTTATACATACTTTTTTGTCATTACCATTGCCATTGGTTATTTCTTCCGTATGGCCAACACTCCTGGAATTACCTTGGTCATAACTTGACCGCATCATTTTAATCACTTTGAGTGCTGAAAATTCCTGATTTAGAAATTTTACAACACCATATCGAACCGGAAACATCTGGTAGATCAATCGAAACATATAAAAATAGGGAAAGCGATACGATCGACAATCGAATCGATCACCGATGGCATAATAGCGGATCCGCTCGTATAACCGACTGGCACGGAATTGTCGCGTTATTAACGGCGATCGTACGCAGATAACGAACCGGGTTTAACGAGCCCGTGGCGTTATGCAAATGTCATTAGGGCGGTACATTCAGTCAGTCAGTCAGTGTATCTGTGTGATCCAAAGCGCATTATGCACTTGCAGAAGCCCTACGAATTGTGTACCGGTCGACGGCCCTTGCGTAACTCGTTCGTACTTAAATTACTCGATTCACGATCAATCGATTGTTTTGATTATATTTAATTTTAGATTATTTTTTAAAATTAATTTCGTTTGGTCTGTGGGCTAACCGCCCCTAACGTGAACTCATGGTTACGAAACTGACAAAGAGCGGAGACCCAGGTTCGATCTGAAATGTAATGCCACTGGAAAAAAAGTATATTTGTGTTATGTGGATATGTTAAATCTGTTTAATGCATATCTATGGTTATGGATTATAATGAAATTATCAGATTAGTAATGCAGAATGTTAGAATATCTATGAATGAAAATATTTATTGGAAAAAATAGTCGGTGTTAAGTTCATGCAACTGGTTTGATTTCATTATCGTGACGAGAATCAAGTTTTTGCTTTGCACATTGCAAAATTCACTTTCGCCGTGCATATCATTATTTTCATCGCTGTCGATTTGATTTGCGATTTGATTAATCAAATAAAGTATCGTTTGAATGTACACGTACATATGTGCGTTGTTAGATTAAATTCGTAAGAAATCACAAAGCATTTTTTTTACTGCTGGATGCCCTTACACGATTTTCATCTTAACTGTCGCAATTGTAGTAAGTTGTAACATTTTTTCAATTCGGATGTTTTTCTATTTTATGAAATTTTGCGTGCATTTCTTTCGGCTACTTATTTTCGAAAAAAAAAAATCTGTAGAAATTCCGCAACGTTGACTGATGCAATTACTTCGTCGTCGTTATTTGAGCAATGTTCGGTCGTTAGCCGATGCTGTAACTCAATGTAGCAATGTGCACAATTGGCCATATTACTTAATTTCATATAAAAAGTATGCGATTTTCACTGAAACTTCAACTATTTTTGCAAAAGCAATGTATGTACGAGGTCTTCACCCTTGCCATCTGTTCAATTCTCAAAGCTAAATGTGTTGTTTAATCATTACAATTTGGTGTTATTCTCCAACTTGCGTACGTATATTGTAGTTAGGTTAAAGTTGGCAACCCACGCGTTTTAAATAAATGTACTTTAACCTCTAATCCCAGAGATACCGAATTAGTACTTCTTTAGATGTATTTAAATTAATTTCATCGTTAGTAAAATTAACGTTTATTTTAACACGAAACTTATTTTGGTAATGATAAATGGGTGAGTTAAAATTTTCAATTATCGTTTAGTGCTTTTATTGTATCGTTTTCAGTTAACTTTACCACTTACTAAGCGGTTTTGTAACTGTGGTTCTTTTTGATTAAATGTGGTTAACCCCTAAACCAACCTTATACAGGCCACAAATGGCGCAGATCAGCCCATAAGGGTAAAGATGTTGGAAATTAATCACTTTCTCAAATAGCTCTCTCCAAATCAAGTATATAGACATTATAATTATAATTATTATAATAAGTCCCGACCGCCGATAGATGTCACCCAAATTATTCGGCGTAAACACAAATTCGATTAGAATCACACAGTCAAGCTGAGATTTATGAATTAATTATTCAATATGTTACTCGAAAATCAATAGCAGAAATCACCATCGAATCACACATTCGATCTTTCATCCACTGAATTGAATATTCTGAAATCCTTCGCGATTTATCAGATCGTTTTATACGAACAATCCCACATTAGCGACAATACTGTCGATCGTTATCCGGCGCTCGTTCATCAGCCTCCGCTTCGATCCCACCGGTAATTGGAGCCTCTCCCGCATCCCGGGATTCCCGGGAAATCCCGTCGAAATCCCCGTGGATACGCGGACGTCGTTTATCGGAGACCTCGAACGCCAGCCGCATATAAATCCCCATTACTTTGTGTCGCCGGGATTGCACTCGCACCGGAGATATCCTATCTACGTACTATTATATTATTATACATCCAGTTATATTCTAGGTAGTGTCTCTACTCCTGTTTCTCTAGCCGTGCTTATTTCGCTCTCTCTATCCGTGAGAAATGGCCTCGGCTTTGCCTCTTTTTTCTTCACTTTAAACTTATTGCAACGGCGACGCGGCAATTTGTTACTGTCGATTTTCTTCGATTACTATCTGGCAGGGATGGTATCGATGCAATTTTCCAAGGTTTTCTACGTAATAGGGTCATAGAAAAAAATCGATCGAATATTTATGAATTTAATCAAAAGAGAATGGATAAAATTGTTTCCACCGAAACTGAATAGATTTCAAACACATCTCAATTAATATCTTAATGATTTTTCACCGTGAGGTTTCGTGGAAAATTAGTATGCCATTTTATAAAATCTATATCCAATTTTCATTTGATATGTTTTTTTGAATCTCACAATCAATAGTTTTGGCATTGATAATATGTAGTTGTTACATTTCTTTTGAATCATTAGCTCTACTATCTTCTGCAGAGTCCCGAATAGGGATGCCTTATTTTCGATTTTGTTGTGATCTGTGACAATTTTATAATTACAATTTTCGGGATGAATATTAAATCCGATTTCTTATATAAATTTATATTATCTATCCAACTAATTATTAGTATTTAATCAAAAAATGTTGAGTATATCACACTTAAATGCATCACCGGCTACGAAAGTGTTAACTTCTCCTGTTCTCGCAGCTAAGAATCACCTTCATACATTTTCCCCATGTTCTTTTAAACTTCTTCAGGGTCAGATTTCAATTAAAATATCATAGAATTTCTAGAAATTTTCTAAATTTAGATCTGATACGAGATTTGAAACTGTTGCTGAAAGCACACACTCTCATATCTCTGTTTTCTATAGTTTCCTTTGTCGGCAATATATTGCGCATATCTTATGCAAAAGCGAGGTTTATACATATCTTAATAAGCAATCGACGTACGTATCTCGATTTTGGTTAATTCGAATGCACGCTGTGTTCTTCTTCGGGGAGACTTGTGATTTATGATCGCATGCGACTTTTCCAATTTGCTAGAGATCGCCGTTCCCGTTTGCGGTGCTATTTTTCTTGTATTGTTTTGCTGCGGTGTCGGGAATGCAAAACCGTTTCGTTTTTGCGGTGAGCAGTTTTAATCAATCGTAGGCGATCTATGGTAAATTGGATTGCATAGAAAAACTTCACATCCAATGCACGAATGCTTAATTTGTTAACCAGAAAAAAACAGAATAGTTTATTTCTCAATATTAAATTAATTAAGCTACATACATATATGCTTAGTTTATGTGTGAAAATCGGTTGATTTTTATCTGAACTCTTACCGTGAAATGTACTGTTATGTTTGCTGTAATCTATTTGAACGTTTAACTTGAACTATTTTCGAATATCTAGAAGATAGATTTTGCATTTCATTCTAATTGTAAGTCCAGTTTTATCGTCTCGACACACGGAATCGAGGAATCTAGATAACGCTCAAACGTTACGACACCACATTCGTTAACCGTTTATTTTCGTCGGTTAAATTTCAACGCACACTATCTTGTATTTTCTTCTTCTAAGAAACATTCTTAAATTTCGTTTTCAATTTCTAATGAAATTTTGGAGAAAGTCCGATTCATATTTTAATTATTCGAGAGAGCTCTAATGAAAATATTCGCGAATTATTATCGTATTCATAGAGTTTCTGGCGGTCTGGCTTTTGTTTTTAGTTAAAATTTATATTGTTGGGTGGTTCTTTAATGAAATTTTAATGCTTTTATGTACAGCGTATTTGCTCGAAATTGGTGCGACGCTTCGCAAGTTTGCTCAACTGCGAATTCGTACTAATGTTTACTCGGGTTCGTGTGGATTCTCCTGAGTGTTAACTAATATGCTTAATTATCTCGACTATCTGCAGAAAGAATTCGATTGTACACATGAAAAGGTGACATTGACTGTGAGAATGGTGTGCGGCTTATTGTTTGCTTTAAACAAATCTGGCGTGGCTTTGTTTGATGCAATACATATAGGCAGGTGTTTCTAAACCGACGTTACTTTGTTTCGAATACGGCTTAGAGCGAATTTATCGGTCTGCGTTTCCTAATTTGTTTCGGTTCATTCGTCGGAAGGTAAATGAATCGCTTCTCTTTGTGTTCGATGAATTGTGATGGAGATTTATGATGTGATGTGTGTGCATTCACGACTTTTGCTAAAAATTCGGCTTATAACTATTGAAGTGTTAATGAAAATCTTTAGATAGACGAGGAGAATTTGGTCTGCATCCTTTTAGATGTTTCAGTGCTTGTATATTATCTTATTGGGTTACGTTAAGATGAGATGAAATCAGACTGTAAAAATGATATTAGAAGTGATAAATTGGCAGTGCAACTTTGAAATATTTTCATATGCAACGCGAAGCATAGGTTTGGCTCTACGAGTTGCGTTGCATATGGAAATGGTTCGTAGTTGCACGATTAATATTTCCCTTCTAATGGGATTTTTATCGTCTGGTTGCATAGATATTCAAAAAGAATTATCGTGTGATTGATTCTTAAGTTAGATCAGGTCTAATATTGTGCCAATTTGAACAGGGATATTAATCCTAATATAACTATATAATAGCGCTAATGTGTATGTGTGTCTGTATGTCCATGTAACGCTCCAAAACTGCGTTGATATTCGACGGGTTGATCGCTATTCATTTATATAGATAGATACAAATACATTACGAAAGAAGTCCTGTTATCCCCATGAAGTCCCCACTCTATCTCAACTCACTAGTTGAGTACCGGCTATACTAGGCTCAACTAGAGTAGCCACATTTACAATTACAGAAAGCTCTACATTCGATACGAATATCATAGAAACTAACCATAAGCCGAATCCAATGCAAGATGAACCGCCCAGTGTGCAGTAGATATAATAGTGTTTGAGGAGAGCGAGAAGAAAGTGTTCTGCGAGTGCGTGTGCATCGGGGTCGGGGTCGTCGTCGGGGGGTTGTTCTCGCCCCCATCTGGGTCACAGCCTTCAGCCTTCAGCCTTCAGCCTTCAGCCGGGGTCAAAGGTCACGGGTAGGGCCCCACTCTGACTATGACATCTATTTCTCCTACAGACGGGATGCGAACGACGCTCTCTCTCTCTCTCACACCACTCGCCAACTCCCTTTCTTTTTTTAACATTTCATATTATATTACAACTTTTCATTTTACGAGCGTTTATTTTCATCGATTTTTCACAGTTTTTTGATGTTTTCATTCATTTTCGCGTACTTAATTGAGTAAAATAATCGAATAGGGAGCGTCTCATATGGATAATACGCTAGTACTTCCTGTAAAAGGGAAATTTCCCTTTATGTGACCCAGAGATGTAGTGGCAAGGGGGATGCTTTTCTTTTCTAGCTAGAAATTGTTTCTTTTCTCGCTCTAGATGTGAGAACTAGAACAAGAAATTTAATTATTTCTAGTTACACAAATAATGAGTATTTCCTTTTGCATTGATGTGATTTCCTCTGATGTGGCCCAATATTCCTTACATTGTCTGTATTTCCTGTTCAAAACTGCTGATTTTTTCAGTAGGTAACGCTACTTTTGTACATTCAGAAAATCTGTAATATTCTTATGATATCATTGTAATAATTAACTTAAAAAGTATATTAATTATTTCATGAATATTTATGAAATAATATAAAAGTTGAGTATCAATAATAGATTAATTATATATTCTAACACGTTGGGTAAGCCTGACATGTCAGAGTGGTGTATGGTCTGTCCTACTACTCTTATGGTGATAATATTAATTATTATTTTCATGATATTATTAAGGAAGCTTCATTTTATTCGATGTGTTACGTTTTAATACAAATTATGTAAACGTTTATTAAAAAAATATACAAAGATTCATTTTATTTTCAGGATGTATTATAAATCACGACGTAATTAATATCGATAAAGGCTATTGAACTCTTTATTCTTTATTAAGGAAACGTGTAGAAAACAAGGCTGTATCTTACAAATATTTATTTTGTTTTTAATAACATTCATTCGTGAAATAAATATCACGATCACGTATATATCGGATATCGACTTCGCAAGAAAAACTCGCGTTAGCCTTTTTTTTCCATCCATTTTTATTTACATGTTATACTCAGAAAAAATATATCGCGTGAATAATAGCCAGGGTATTGATTTATCGTTGATACGCGAGAGTTGCTGCCATTGTAAAAAGTCAATAAACGCAGCCAGAAAATTTCGTTCTTTTCGGCTAACTTTTCGCGGGTCTCGTCGATTTTATTAGGGGTCGAATAAACAGAATCGTAAACGTTTATTGGGCTGTAAACCATAAGCTTAAACAGGTATCGGAGCGGCAACTTTAAATTACAAAATCGAAGCCGATTTTAAATTTCGCCCGCGAACGTCGTATATCATCGATGTGTGTGTCGAAATTGACGCTAACCTCATTTTTTCTGGGGTCAAGTTCAGGGACTTTTGTTTGGTAAATTTTACTTTCGATTTGAATTAATTCGTGATAATAATGTGTTGGAGTTTATTTTCGATTGTCTCATATAAAATTAATGGAATTTTTTAAATGAAAAAATAAAACGATTGGACTTTACAGCTTTGACCAAAAATGTTAATTCGCTTCGTAACAATTGAGATTCGATCGTAAAATCTCTCTCTTTTGTTTTTCTTAGAAGCCTCACTCCTTCGTTGAAATGCAATATAATCTTGAATTAATATCGTCGATTCGGCAATTTTATGAGATGCTTATTTTTTTAATCCTAACCGATTGTGTCAGTATGTCATCTTCGGTTTATTCCACTGTTAAGATTACGCAAGAAATGCCGTTTTGTAAACGAGCCTCGTCACTTTATAAGGTACAGGACTCGGCATCCTGTTGCATTCCTCTTCCATTTCATGATGTGCATACAAATTTTTTCGTCGTTACCATTGTCTGTCTGTTCGTAGGAGCATTCCCATATTTTCTACTTCGAGGTGTCGTCGTGAATAATGCTAGAATTGTTTGTTCTCTCTGTGTGTATTCTTTGTGGACGTATCTTTGAGTAGAATTCGAATTTAAGGTCTGAAATTGTTGTACGATATATATTTTTGTGTGTGTTATTAATCATGCGGAGGTGTATGATGTTGCTGTGGAAATGTGGCAAATGAAAATTCTGCAAATTTATGTAAAATTTCCCTCTTGAGTTTTAAGTCCGCATTATTTATTGCCGTTGCGTATTTCTTGCAAAAAATTCTTCCTTTCAGCACATAAGCAAATACTTATTTTACATACTCGTGGCGTGTTTATGTTCGTATTTTTCCTTAGAAATCGTTTCACAATAAGAAAAAATGTTTTCATTCTCAGGCTTTTGAATACCTACGCAATAGTATTAAATTTCAGTCTAATTAGATATATTTTTTTCGAAAAAAAATCTCTGAATGTAATTTACTGGATTTGAAATCGTCACTTTTTTCATTTTGTAAATAAAATTCTATTATTGTGCCAAATATGCAATTAGGCATCTCGAAAATTATAGCAAATATTCTGTGTGTCCTATTATTTTTCCATCAAATAATTTGAATTGATGTCAGGTTCTGTATAACGACCCTAAACTCGCATTATATAGTTCATTACTCTTCATAAAAGCTTTTTTTTGAGTCACGCAATGTCATTTCAACACGCAAACTGAAAAAACCTATTTTTCCCCATATATTTATTGCGTTTCAGCCGAGTGTTTTATTTTTCATTTTTAAAATATTAACGCATTGCGATAATTAGCACCGTATTTTCAATCCTCAATCGAACACATTGTAAACGTTGAAACGCTTTATTCCTCCTTTGTTCACTCGTCATTTAAACGAACTTCAAACGTTTTATTTTTTCTTTACCTTTTCGAATATAATTGATTATGCTTTCGGTGCTATATTAATACGTTCACTTCGTCAACGGTATCGAAAATAAAACTAGTAAAAGTGTAAAGACGAATAGCGGTCAGCAACCTCTCGACCTAAGCGTCACTAAATTTTCCATCACCTTGACCTTGTCTGCCAGACGTACTGTACGAATGTATTGAAAGAAAAAAAGGTATATTTACATAAAGATAATTACTCATTACCTATTGACGGGCCATAAATAGTGCTGTAAAATGTAGGCTTCGTTAGATGTATACGTTTTTGTAAACGTATTGATGTTTCGTGCTCGATTTTCCACAATTTGTTCAAATAGATAAATATTGGATTCATATAAATTAGATGTGATTTAATGATAATTTTTGTATGTGTTAGATTTTATACATGTATATTTTTTCTATCTATAACAATTTATTTTTATAGCGTTCATATCGTATTGGTTTTTTGTAGCGAATTCAATTGACATCATTATAATTTCAAATTTAGACGTTTGGAAAACGGAGAGGTGTTCGTTTGAAAATAAAAGCGAGGTTTTTTAATTGTACATTTTAAGTGTTTTTATGTCTGGACAAATATTTGATGAAAGTTCGTAAATGAGTCATAACTATAGGTTTACAGCCATATTATTACTTGTGTCACGCCATCGGAAACATTCGTGAAGTATAGAGTTTGATTTTATTATTCTTTTTATTGCTGTGCGTTTTTATTATATAAAAATAATATTTTTAATGTTCGATTAAAAAAATAGGAAAAAAATACGAACAAATCTCATATATCACACGACCGCCTGGTTATAAAACTTGAGCACACTTTCACGCCATTCTCAACCACCTTAAACACAGACAAACTTGAACTTTATACATCGACGACTTATTGAACAAGCGCACGCGACTGCGTATATTGCACAAGCTCTATCGCAACTTGTGCAACGTTATTATACCCTTATTTATAAACCGACTGATAAGTCAAAGCCATATACGTTTGTGCATACCATATCAGACTCATCGTCAGTGTTGCCTCAATGCTGGATTCGAATCCTGTAGGATCCTTGTGAGAGTAAATTTTCGTTTCTTTTTAATTAATTAATTGATGTAAAGGCTAGATCATCCGTTCTGATATTTGACGACTGAATTTCACAAAGGGCACAAGTGACCTTTTTTATCAATATTGAATTATGTACAAAAAATGGTTCTATATATGATACAGAACTATTTTCTGTAATTAGCTTGATTTCGATAAAAAGGTCACTTGTGCCCTTTGTGAAATTCAGTCATCATTTAATAAATCTGGCTATATGAATATACAGCGTGTGCAAATATTGAGCTATATATGTACAAATGCATTATTATTGTGCGTGTGCAAATACTTGACTATATGAACGTGGTATGCATTTGTTTGAATTGTCCGATAGTTACAAGCACACATTTTACATGATTCGTGTGCATATAACCCAGTATTTGCACACTCTACATGTTCATCTACATCTAAATAATACATTTATTTTATTCGTTTGATTCGATTATTTTCTTTTCTGAACCTTGCATCGAGTTTAGTCCTAGCAGTTTTTTCTCCATCACATTCTATGTGCAGTTCGTCTACCATTGTCTTCGACCTTTGACTTATTTGTGTCATAAATAATTCATCCTAAATCTCTTTAAACCAAAAAATACCAATAATTTATTTTGTCCACACTTTTATGGACATGTTTTCATCAACTTCAAACCGTAACTCGTCCCTCCCCAAAATAATACTTATCCACGGTTCATTGAAGCACGGTCTCCTATAATTAGGCTGCGGCGTCTGCGCGGGCGTCCCGTCCCACCTTGTCCCGCTCCATCTTCGTCCCGTCCCAGGCGTGTCCCGCCCCGAGTGGTTTGGGACAATCGATACAGCCAGACACAACATTGGGACGCATCACGCACACGAACCGAATTTTCACCCCAGGCCGAGGGACGCCCTTGTGCACGAGGGTAGCTTTCGGATAACCCGGTTATGGGGTTGTCGTTAACGTTTGATGGTGTTGGCCAAAGACCGTTTTTTTAGCCTCGAGTTTGATTGGGTAGTTGGAAATTTTTGAATTTTTCCTATTAGAATCGTATAGTGTGTGATTCGATACGTTTTCGTTTTGTATCTGTTGCGAAAATTTTCATTTTTTCGTAGCGAGGTTCATTGTTCCATGTCGTATAATTATGTAAATGCGTTACTGAATTTTCGATCGGAATAATTTTGACATTTTTATTATTCATCAGTTCACTCGATTGAGGTCGAAAATAAGCAAAAAAAAAGCATTGCTCCAAGTTTTAGATAAGTTTTTTTTTAGGAGTTTGACGATGAATAGCCGTGTTTTACGTAGAATTTGCGATTTTGTTTTCGCGAATCTGAAGTAGTCAATAAAGATGTCTTTGCTTTTTTTTCAATCGAAGCCATTAGGGATAAATAAATGGAGATTTCCACTCTTGTTCTATATCTATAAAATTTTTTTTTTCAGCCATTTCATTTGGAATAAATTTAATCTTTTTCGAGATATAATTTTTTTTCTTAATTTTATAGTTAGTAGTTAAAATTTAGTATCGTATTTACTTTGGAATATAAATTGTTGACTTCTGAAATTTGGACTTCGAAGTATATCATATATATTTTTTTACCTTATTAATGATTCCAAACTACAAATAAATAAATACCTGTATACTTTAAGCGAAAAAAATACCGCCTACTATCGTCATATGAGCAATACCTAAGTATTTGAATGGAAATATTAATGTTAAGTATACAATACACAATAATTTATCTTTTCACTTATGAACTTTAAAAGATTCAGTTTCGACTTATTCAAAGCTTAAACGTGGGTGATATCTTAAAGATATTCATTGAACAGTATTACATAATATTTGCTACACGAATTTCATTTATTATAACGTTCTCTAAGAAAAATTAAAAAAAAATCGTAAAAGAAAATTCATTTTTATCAGTCTTGCGCCAATTTTCATTACAGCAGTAAATATCAATTCGAGCATCATTATGACAGACAAATATAACAAACAAATTAACACTATTATATCTATAAATTTCAGCAATTGATCGTATATTAGTATTTTGAAAATCTATCGAAATCGAAAAGCATCTCGCATGCGAAATCCTCCCATCCAACACGACCAAAGTATCCTTTTTACGCGCACCTGAAATAGATTTTATTACCGCGTACATACACACAATACACATAATACACACAATACAAAAAATACATACACAAAACACACATAATACATACACAAGTGCCTCAGAATTTATTGTGTGTGCGTTCGAAAGCGAAACCCACGCGATGTACGTACAATAGTAGTGCGGCTTCGCGTTGCGGTAGGACATGGACAACGTACTACGAACCGAACCGAACCGAACCGGACCGGACTAGAACATCCGACACGTAAGTACGTGAAAATGCATAAAGACACATTCGAATCGACCATAAGGTGTTGTTGGGTTTCGAGTGGGCGACTTCTTTGTGCACTGCTGAAGGTCGAGGTTTGCGCTTTTTATAGAATTCGCCGGCCGTTTTTGGGAGTCGAGGAATACGTTTGGCTGGTCGGTTAATTTGATTTTTTAGGTTAGGTTTGGTCGTTATATTTAGGTATTTCTTCACGTGATCTCACTTAATCTAACCTAAGAGTAGTTTTCGTTTGTTCTAAGGGGTTTCTGGGCTGCTGGGTTGCAGTTTTTCTGGTTCACCGAAATATGTACATAGTTGCGGTTATTGATGTTTCTTTTGAAAATTTTCAGTTTATAAATGTTGTTTATAAAATTGTATTTTTTTTAATAATTATTTTCAATAGATAATAATATTTCATTTCAATTTAGTAGCCGAAACCTCCCTCCTGTAAATATTTCATATGCTACCATTGATATTAGTCATGATTCAATCTATTAGACAAGGTTTGGTTAATCGATTTTTATATTTTTAAAGAAATATCACCTACCAACTCAATTCAATATAACTTAACTTAGTTATAACCCATTCTTACTTAACCTATCATACGATAGAATACACCAAGTTTTCACCAAACGTCTGTCTCAATTTATAAAATTTCTCTAAACCGAATCGTTTCATATATTGATCATTGAAATTTAAACTTACGATCATTATTCAAGCTAGATTACCAAAGCTCCCTTCGTTGAGCGATGTGTCCGAAATAATGCAATTTGATTTATCGCATTTTAATCGTACAATGTGTACGAAGAAGTGCGCTTGGTTCAGTGAACGTCGGCGTCAATTGTGCGACCGCAAAATCAATATTTCTAGACACGTTATGTAAATTATAAATGTGTTTTCGCTGAATGCGACACGCCCGCGAATTCACATGTGTGTATGTGCGATTTTGTGAATGTGATAACCATGTGTGTATAAAGTGTGTGTCTTGTATTAGTGTATTATGTTTGTATTGTATGAAAGGGTGGTATGAGTGCATTCGATGCAGTGAAAATTGATTTTTTTCCATAGCGTCTGAAAAATGTCGCTGGTCTGAAACGATGTGGTTTTTATCGGTGTTCGAAACAGATTGATTTATTTTTCATCTGTGCAAACATTGATTCGATCGCAAATTGTTGCGATTTTTCGTGCAGCTGTTAATTGTTCTCGTTTGTTATCGATTAAATTCAGCGATGATTCGAATGCGATATAAATGCATTTCAGCGCGTTCGTTTTTCAATGACCTACCTCATTTATATTTCGAAAATACATATTCTAACAATTGCGATTGAATCATATATTTTCATACGTTAAAATAAAGTGATAAAATCCAGAAAATATTTATGCTTTTAGTATATTGGTCTCGCTACGATAGTTTTATATTTACGAGCTGAAATCGACTCAGCTGTGTTGAGTTGAGACCTTTCTTTCTGTTACTATTGTGTTTTATAGCTAGGGAAAGTTAGATAAAAGCTTGAGCGAAAATCAATTTTATGCCAGCAGTTGATACCGTCGTTATTTCAATTACTACACAGAATATTTTTTACGTCGATATATATTGACCTTTGCGATATCGCTTCCATAGGTCATGCAAGTTTTCTTTCTGAAACATACAAAAGCTTTTCGAAGGATTTTTATTATTATTTACTAAATATTGCGACCTAGCGTTGCCCGAAACATTAAACTTTCAGATTATTTTTGAAAATTATTGATACTTGCAATAATTGCTCGAGACTTTGTAGACTTAATTGTAAACTGTTATACATAATTACGTTGTATGTATAGATCATGCTTAATATTTGCTACGGGAAAAGGTCCCCCTTGAAACTTCAAAGTAAGAAATCCCATTGATTGTAAAATATCACATGTAATTAGGCAGAAACATAATGAACGTGACGCTAAATTCTAATAGTCATCAATATTTCAGAAATCAATTAAAAATCGCCTCATGAGCAGAATTTTCCTCAACTAACCCTATACGGTAGAAAAGCATATAGAACCAGTGAAAATTCATATCTTACATAGATCTATATAATTTAAAAAATAATATATTTTCAGCAAGATCAACACATCAATCACTAATTGAAACCTGCCACCCACAAAACAACCGTGATTAAAAAACACACACACACATATATACAACACCCTTCGATTTTCCGCACCCCTCGAATTTTCCGATCGACCTGGCTGCGATTTTCCCGAATTTCCCGAAGCGGCCCCCCTTTGTGTCGCTTCGGGGGCGCAGCCCTGCAGCGCTACGCCACTCTAAAGAGGAGTGTGGGGCCAGACGGTCCGCCCCCGCCCAGGGCCGACCTCTACGGCGGCCTAGCCATTGTGAACCTGTAGGCGGTTGAACCTCCGAACAGGGGTCACCTTTTTACGCCGATTTGTTTATAGATGTGGCGGCCTCTTTTCGCGTATTCGGCCACTGTGCGTTCCGGCATTTTTTGTTTTTTTTCGCTGAGTTTGGGGAAGGACGAGTTATTGTTTCTAGTCGGTCTAGACTCGGTCGTTCGATTTATCGTGGAAAGTTCTGTTTTGATGGCCTATTTTTATGTTTTCGAGTTGAAAGTGTTGGAAAAAATGGTGTTTTTCAGTTTTTATTGGGGTTTTGGGGATGTTTGTTGTTATTATAGTGTATTGGGTATGTTGGGTAGTGATGGTATGTAGAGCGAAATGTTGATGCTGTTGTTTGAGCTTGTGTAAGTTTTATGTATGTTTATTGAAAAGTTAAAGTATTTTTTATATGACGACTGAAAAGGCAAAGGGGTACATGTGACATCGCGGTGGTTTCGAGAAAAGCGCGTTCAAAGTTGACCATGTACCTACATGTATTAGGAGAAGGTCGAGTGATTTGATGATATATCTCGGCACACGTTCCGAATTCGTTTATATCCTTTTGCCACCAAATAAATGAGCATGCATAGAAGAAGTGATACATAACTCAATTTCGGCAAAAATGCCACTAGTACCCTTTGGCCTTTTCAATCGTCATATAGTATTTCCATTTCATATTCAATAATTTTCACTTCATATCACATGACTTCATTTAAGTTAAATATATATTTCAAAAATTATATCAAACTATTGTATTACATTATTTTCTAAAAATAGTTTGACTTTATTTTCGAAATTGAAAGGAAAATTGTTTAATTCGAAATGAAAATTATTTAATTTGAATTTGAAATTCTGCATGTCATTTCGTATATACTGTGACTCAACGAATGTCCCGCGGCGTTATAAAATATCTAAAATTGTGGTCGCATGTATAAATACCGAATTAATTAAAATTCACAGTTTGCAGTCTTCGTCTTCAGAATACTTATGTCATAGGAGACAAAGGACGATAAAGATTATTCAAATATATAATTTTTAGAATGCGGTATCTAATTTTCCTCGGCTCGGCCGTGCGTCAACTCCATTATCGTATAAATATTTTTTTACGGTTTTGTAATAATATTAGAATAGGGTTTTATGCGCGAGGGACCGTTTCGAAAGTCGCACATATTTCGTATTATAACGCGTCCGTCCTCCGGTGAACTTTCGTCCTTCTGTGTCCTCGTTTACGAAAAGGTTTTCCGTTCGTGTCCTTGCTTTAACCGGTGTCGGGTAATTTTTATTATATACGAATTGTTACGTCGTATTTCAACCGCATTGCGAATTCATTTTGTTAAATAATAATTAACCTTGTTTTTTTTTCTGTTGTTTCAGGTAAGCTCGTACACTGTGCGCTCGTTGTGTATTCATCGGATGGGTTCGATTTTTTAATGTTTCGTTTGGATTTGTTTTACGTTTATGCATTCGAATAGAGCTTATGTTCTGTTTTAATTATATTCGAGTCATGCTTTTTTCGAAAGCTTTTCTTTTGTGTTGCCAAATGCCGTTTCGCTCTCATAATATCGCAGTATCTTTCAGTTCGTTTTGTCTTGAGATTTCATTCCCGAGGGAATTTCAATTTTTGTGAAATATTAGTTTTTGTTTCTTGAATATGAAAAAAAAAATACATTTATTTTGTATTGTTCATGCCAGTAATTTCATTTGAAATTTAATTTTCGTTTCATTTAACTCGCCCCTATTAATTCTATTCGCGCTTTGTTCGAAATTCGTGTCGACCTATTATTATTTTCAATTTATTTTTCGTTTTCCCAAAGATTTTTCGTATCGAGAACAGATTCGAAACCTATTTTCGTATGCTGATATTCAATTTCGTAGTTTGCGAATCGATGTTCGAACGTAGTATTCGTAGTTCGATTTCCGACATAACATTTGCGAAAGATAAACGGGAAGTGCCTTTTCCGTTCTAAGTTCGACTATCGAAATAAGAAATTCAAAACACTTACACCGTTCAACTATTAGTTTTGCATTTGAATTATTTTTATTTAAAGGATACCATATTTGAATTTATCGATCATAAATTCTTAGATTCTTCTATACATTTTAAATCCATATTTTTTATAAAATCGATGAATAAAACGCTCTCTGTTCATCATTTTCGTAACATATTTACTGTAATTGACAGGTGATGAAATTGTGAATAAATAAATTTTTCTTTCGTCCCTTTGAAATTTGTAATCGAATTACGAACATCGCTCGTCTCCGATTTAGCGAGTGGATTCGGGTATGAGAATCTTATAGAATGATCTCGCTATTGAGTTATATTGACATAATTGATTTACATGGAAACTTCCTCAACGACCAGTTACCAGATAGTAGGAAGTAACTATTTGAAGCGTTCTGAGTGACGTGTTTCAAATGCTGCTTGTGAAATGTCTCTGAAATTCAAGAGCGATTGTAAACTGAGCTTTATCTGCAGGAATTTACATAACGATATGATTATATTTCAAATTAGATATTTATAATTTTTATCTCGATGAATTTTAAAAATCTTACGAGTAGATATTTTCGCATAATGTTCGATACTTTTAGTATATGCTATGCATATTTCGCGTCGAGAATGTCACAAGTTTTTGTATGGATAAGATGGATGATCAGCTTCTAAGAAGTTGAAGCACACGTGAAAATTTTCTTTTTTGATTTTTTTCGCAATACAAAGTGTCGTGTTTTTAAGCTTCGATTTTTCTTGGATGGTTGGAAATTTTTACATTAATATTTTATAGCAATATGCTTTCATACTGACATGTTTTTTCAAAGCATAAGCTCTCATTGCTGATTAAATTTTCCATCGACTATCAAATATCATATTATTTTTTGATTCGAATATCATATTTTAAACGAATGTGAAAAAATAAGTTTTTTTAAAGGCTTTTTTTAGCGATTAAATCGTTTCGATTGAATTCGAAATTTTCTCAGAAAAAATCCGCTTTTGTTTCATTTCTTTCGTAAACAATTGAAATCCCGAAAGGTACGTTCATGAAAAGATTTTTTTCATTAAAACTGTTAACAATGGAAATTGTTTCGCGTTTTCGTTTGAAATAAAAATCGGTAAATTTTGTCAGCGTTTTTCCTTTTATTCGCGACATTTGTTTTCTACTGCACAATATACTTTCTTTCGTTATATACCTCGAATTAATACCCATTTTCTTTTTTCCGACTGCGCAATTACATTCGATTAGACGCCTTGAAAACTCTGCTATCATGAAACAGTGTTTCTCAAACCGATGAGATCATATCAAAACTTTGAGTCAGTTTGAAACCGTCAGTTACGTTTTATAAGTCCTCTGTGACTCGGTGTACTTTTGACGTAACATCCACATATCTAAGCAACAACCTTGCATATTCCCAGTCAGTCTGACGATTCTGAAGTCACAAAATTACTTAGCATGGTAACTAATTGCTCTTCGAAGTTCGAATGCGGCTGCACTTCGAGCGAAAAGTTAGTTCAAACTCTGCGAAATGTTAACACTCGACTTTGCAAAACGGTCGCTCTTTATCGTTCATGGCGATTTATTGCCGACAAAATACTACAGCAACAATAACAGAACCTATTTCTCATACCCTTGATCTGGTTGTTGGTATAAAATATAAAGGATACGTTTTGAATCGCGTCCAAAGCGGTCGCGAAATTTATGCAGTTCGAACATTTCTCCGTTGCGATGCACGATGCATTAATCATACGATATTCAAAACGTCTTATTGTGCATGTGCCATTACCGAGAACCGCTTCCCGTCCTCGGATCCCGGGAATATATTCCCGCTGAAATAACCCGAGATTTTCTATTAGCGTAAGTAACGCCTCGGGTTTTTCCTCAAATGGAACGAGGACGAACCCCTTTGTTCGGCGGCCGGATTCGATAGAAAACGCGGTCTATTTAAATATCCAAGACTTGCAGATATTCGCTACACGTTGTGTGCAACCAATCTTAGGATACTTGTTGATATTTGCCGTGGGTATTACGCGAAGGAGGATCGATCCTTGTAAATAACACACAGCTCGCTGTTGCAGATTGCATTTCGTCCTTTGTGCAGTCCACAATGAGATCAGATATGTCTTTTATGTTGATTCTGCATCGCAGTGTCGTGTGTTATGCGAATCCGATCTTTAGACGTGGGATGCAAGAAAACGATGGTCGCTATCAATTACTGTCGAGTGGTTATTTTTTTTAATAGATAGATGCGATCGTTTTGCGGAATCGGATTGTGTTGTGGTCGATCGATTGCTTCTTATGAAATAGCGAAGTGTTTCGTTGCAATGAAACTGCATAAATTTTGCTTTTTTATATTTTGAAAATTGTTGTGCATTATATGATCCATTCAGACTTGATTTAATATATCTCCGAAAATGAGATTTGATAAGAATAAGAATAAAGGAAATTTGTCAAAACGCATCAAACACGTTGGTTAATTTTTCTTAATTTCTTATTTAAAGGATTTAATCATGATTAGCTCTGAACGGCTTATATAAACTCATCTCACTGTATAAAATTAAACAAATATAAATTTTAATTAGTTTTACGTATATTTGATCACCGTCTGCATTTGACAACGACTTAATTTAGAACACTTCCAGAGCTCGCTATGCAAATATTAAAGAATTTTCCCAGCGAAGGATAAGACAATATCCAAATAGAAAACTTCATATTTTACGGCTCGTTTAAGTTTCATCACTTTGAGTCTTTTAAACACATTTTTCCCTTCGTGCAAAGGAAACTTTTTACATCCACATCATTATTCCGTCCACAGTGCGAGGAGGAGGCGAAGTCCCACCTCCTCTGCGTATTCTTGAAAATCTCAGGAAGGTGTTTTCGTATCTCACAATCTTCTGGGGCATTTCACGGGT
The DNA here is from genome assembly GCA_024721215.1 of Cheumatopsyche charites. Taxonomy (NCBI): domain Eukaryota; kingdom Metazoa; phylum Arthropoda; class Insecta; order Trichoptera; family Hydropsychidae; genus Cheumatopsyche; species Cheumatopsyche charites. Next base: position 3,927,736 of record CM045583.1, read on the forward strand.
ACGTGGACACCCTGAATGGTCTCCGAAGATTATCTGACACGCCACATCGACTCCTAAGGTGCACACGTTGAATAAACACAGACTCGCATATCTACAGATATACGATATTCGGGTTCCTTTTGCATTATGTGCACTTTCGGAGACGAGGTCTCTCCATATCTCGCCATTATGCAAAGTTCTAAGGTCGCTTCGGCGGGTTTATTTTTGGGTCTTTCGAAAAATAAAGGATCGACGCGAAAATGTGCATGTTCATTGTGCAAGTTCGCGTGTCCTAACGTAATTTATCAAATTGAATGCGATGCAGCGAGAACGTTGTGTGAGTAATGCTAAATTTCATAATGAATATAAAAAGTGTTGAGGAGGATTAACGGCGTCAATTTCGTTAACGATGCATTTTAATTTAACGCGGATCGGCTTATGTTAGAGTTTGGGTTCGGCTTAGTGACAATATGATAATGCTTTATTAAAAAACACTACATTTTCATTATGTATTATTATACATACAGCCAATTGTTATAAAATGTAATGAAAAATGGACCGACATAATAATTTTCGTGACTACGTTCCATTATTTCATAGATGTTTTCGTACGGATCGATTTGTCTATGACAACAGAGCACAATATTTAATATATCTCAGGATTATTATTAATATTAGTATCGATGCATATACTTGTCTTATTCGAATGCGTTACGAGCTCGGCTGTAATTTATAGTTTATAGGTTTTCAGAAGGCGAACGCGCCACACTCTCACAAAACGGTAATTTTATGCGATCGCCGCATGAAATACGACTTGATTATCGACAAAAGTGCATTCGCATATAAACATTTATATATTTATTATATGATTACTGCATATAACCTATCGCATGTTCGCTTATTTCGATGTGTGCGCAGCGCAGTATATCTTGTGCGACATGCAAATAGCTCTCAGAATGACTCTTTTCCTTTACGACTACGGTTTATTTATTTCAGCGACTTCCTATCTTCTGACTTATGCATTATCTTAAAATTATAATATTCAGAGTTACGACCGGCGAAATGTGCGAGCTTATTTCTCATTCGATTCGACGGCTTCTGAGTTCTTGGCGTTTTCTCATTCTTATGTCATTGTGGAAATTGGGTCGTCGTTTCGTATATTTCTTTAACTTTTATTTTCATCCCGAATCCACGATGATGCGGAGTAATTTAACTTTCGTTTTAACCGCTTGCATATAGAGATCGTAAAGTAGTGCAGCGTTGTTTCGTCTAGGGACGTCGCTTTAATAGAATACGAAATGTAGGGAAGCGTGTGCGCTATACATAAATTTTCGCTGTATTATCTATGTTTAGATTAAATATTAAAAATGTCGTGAAATATACGTTTCGGTTTTATGCAAGGTTTCGTTTCCATTTCGATGTAGATAATTCATATTTTGATCTGTAAACGTGCTTCTATTTTATGACATGCAATCCGTATTTTGATGTATCTTCCTGTTTTTCTTTTTCGAATCTAGGTTATGTTTGATTTTTCAATGTAGATTTATAATTGCGGAAAATGTCAGTTTGAAGATATTATTTTGGGTTCCTTTATTCTAATGTTTGTATCAGACTTAGTTCTAGCGACATTTTCTTTAATACGAAAACACATTGCTTGGACACATCTGGGGACATTTAAGGCATTACGAGAACAAGATGTCTTTTATAAAAAAATGTCCACCTTTTCGCTCTCATATATAGCTCTGTATCAAACGTCCACGGACGCTATTCAAATACTTTCGATATGTAGTTCATCTACTATTGCCTTCGAACTCTAGTTAATTTCCATTCGGATCTGCATCTATTTAAGCAATCAGATTAAAAATATTATAAAATACTCAATTAGCACTCACGAACGTCATCCACTTGCGGTTTGAATATTATGTAGATTTCTCTCTCATAACTCGAGTGGTGTTCGAGTAGTGAAAAATTGCCAACCGGCGTCCTAGATAAGGCCCATTCATCTGTCGGTCGGCGGCCACGAGAATTATGCAAGATTCGTTGTTGCGGAGGCCTCGGTCTCGATCAAGTGCACTCTCGGTCGTGTGTGCAACGCCAGCAGATAACATCTCGCTCTATTCAAGGAAGCCGTCCATTAACTCGGACGCAGCCTTAACACTGCTCTCGGATGTGCATCGTCCGTTGTCGAATCATTCGATTATATTGTCGTCGATGCGGTTATTTTTTATAAAAACATTAAAAATCGTGAATATTTTCAAGGCTGCAGCCCTGCAGCACTTTATGACGGACTGCTTCTGAATTGCAACTTATATGTTGTAAGAGTTGCTAATGCTAGTGCTGATGCATTCTTCATAAGAGAGAGAGGAATCTTTTTTATTTATAAATAGTTTAATATTGAAAGTAGTCGCTAGATTTAAAGGCTCTAAAGGGAAATCGATGGGTGGAAAATGGCACTAAAATCTTATAAGTATTTTCACAAAAATCACACAGAGATGGGCGCGCAATGTCATTGCATTCGCACACAAAGAATTTAATGGTTGTCCATCTCTTTTTTTTGACGTATCAGCTGGTATGTTTCCACCTAAAGTATTCGTTTGGTGTCTAATTATAACTTTATTGTTGAGTTTTTTTAGTAAGGTAAAAGAGAAAATTGAATTTGTTGCGTATTGAAATTTTCAAACATTAAGCAAATGCATCGAATGCATTCGCGATCGTTCAGCTTGTACCTATCACGCATATGTGGGTTATCTGAACAAGCTATGCACTCGTTATACTGGTTTGCTGTAGCACAAATGTTAAACTGGTTTATCCTTATGGTCACCATTTCTGTAAATCTCTTTCAGTTTCGTTTGTGATACTCTCTTATAAAACGCGGCTCGAATTCAAATCGACTTTTTTATTTATAATAATCGACGCATCTAAAGCCGAATTTCTTCAGCTTTCTCCTCTTAATGGATTATACAGATTATTTTTCTAAGTTAGCTTTCGTCAGAGAAGCCGAGTGAGATCGTTGTCGTCATCATCATCAACATAGTTCATTTGCGTCAACGCAATGTGCTCGCGGTCATTTATTCCGTTCAGATCTCGTTAATATTAGGCGTCGACATTTAGAAATGGGTGGATAGTATAATTCATTCTTACGGCTTTCACTTAATGTGAAACGATCGGTAATAAGACAGTAACGTTAGTTTTATGAACAACATTTTCGCAGATCATAAGCCATTCAAATACGACGGTTTTCATTTAAAATATGTTCATTTTTTTCAGACTAGAATTCATTTAAACATGTGTATGAGTATGGGCTTTTAGCTCGAGCGTTCAAATATATGTAATAATTCGAAAGGGTCTTTCGATCCTTTGATGTTTCCTATTTGGAATTTCATAAGCGCCAATTGAGAGTGTGAATTGCGAGTATGTGGAGTTTTCCGTTCATTTTTATAATAAAATGCCAATTTTCACGCCACTTAGATTTCCCGGATGCGAAAAGCACCAGTGCGAACACTTCCCTAGTGACATAAATGAACCAATTATTGAGACAACTGATATTTTCACGATTCATCGATCAAAGGAACTGCAGATCTATGTTTGACACCGTACATTTTTATTGTCATAAAACGTTTATTTTTTCGTATTTCGAAATAATTTTATCCGAAACAGACATCCTTGATATGGCTTATATCTTTCAAAAAATATTTTTTCCACACATCTTTTAAAATGTGATTAATAATCTCTTCGCAGATACAAACAGTAATCAATTCATAACTCATCGTCAAATAAGGAACAGGCCGACTCGGCTAATCGACCAATAAATATTCATACTCGAACTGAAAGGAATCATATATTTTTCGATAATAAGACAGGCGATAGCCATTTTCAGCAGCAAGGACGAAAGCGTACGCGATGACTGGTAATTATTCCAACTTTTACGAGATAGTCTGGCGAGATTTTCTCGTTAAAGACTCTTCTCTCGCTCAGAATGGAAATGTCTAACCGCGAAGTCCTTTGACGAAGACGTCCATGTGGCGGATTCTCTTCCTTCCTTAACACCTTGACGACGGTAGATAATTTCAAAAGATATCCAAGAATTCAAATGTTGCAGAAATTATCATCAATGTTTGAAACAGATCTATACATTACGAGGAAGTCGACATTTTTCAACCGCACCTCAACTCTATGTCAGCTTGTTAGCCCGGCCTAGTTGAGTATAAGCAAAACTAGGCGAAACTACGGGAGTCACATTTACGTTTACAGGGAACTCTTCATTAAATCATTATAAAAGCTATCGCGAAGGACAGCTTTCCAGTAGACTTATACAAATTAAATTAATTCAGTTCCGAATAAATATGTTGCTTTTATCCATGTAATAGCTTTGAGTTTGACAGTAGGCAAAGTGTGATTAAAGGAATAAGTCAAAAATAGCGCAAAATCGCAGGTCCCGTCCACAATGTGTTAATGTCGAGATTAATATTCGCTTTTCGTTTCGTCTTATCCTCAGCTCAAAAACGCGTCTCCCGAGAATTATCCTTGTTTTTTCATTTCACCTCGAAGCGTTCCCTCTACATATCCGTCGTTTCATTAAATCACGAATACATTACGAGTCTAAATCCGGTCTTTTCTTTCTGGTTCGCTATGATTGCATTATGCATGCTACATAATATAAATAATTAGAATTCATAAGTGATATGTGCGTAATAAAAATATTTATATTTTTTCCTTGTATCTTAATCGCTTTGCGTTTGTGTAATCGATGTAATTATTTCGTAATTGTCGTAATATATTTTTATATTAAAATCTTGATATTAAATTTTGAAGCTTATTTTATGTTTGTATATATAATTTGTAATATAAATATAACCTTGAAATATGTTTTCGGAAGTGAAAGTTAATTTCTTTTTGAAACGCACACCCCCCCGGGCTGGACCATGGGGTGCCTCAGCTTGAAAACAACCGAATAAATCTCATTTAGTTTGCAAATACGCCCACGATGGGCAAAGTAACCCACGATTCCGAGAAATTTCAGCTATTATTTTCAATAATTCTGAACACACGCGCCATTTTTTCCCCCGTAATGACGATAATTTGCAAAATTAGTACACGCGCGAGCTCTTCATCCCCATTGCCTGTTCATACAAAGGTATGGTGCTTTTTTTTCCGGCGAAGTCTTATTTTAATTAATTTACTGTTATTGTCCCTTCATTCGCATAAGGTATTCATAAATATGATGTATGAATATTTCTTATTTAATATAATTTAGTACGCTATACGAATCAGATGCGTCTTCTTTGTCGGAGCACGCACCGATTCGATGCTTTATGGATTCTTTATGATAAATGAACCGTGAACGAGTCTAGAACAAAGAGATGTAAGATAGGAACAAAGCGTAGAAAAGTATATTTGAATTTCAGTACGGTCATAATATTACATTATATTGATTGGCATTGTACTAGTTAAAAACAACACTGGCAATACGGAACGTTCGCACGAACCATTTGCATTAAGCTCCGATATTTGTTTAGCGTTTGCATTTCGATTCGATAGGGATGTTTGCGTGCTAAGTATATTGAGTATGTTATATATCTATTCATATCATATAATAGCATCTCATTTCTAAAACATTAGTCATTTATAATACGAGCAATTTTTCCAATAATCACCGTCGTTCTATTTGATGAATCCATTTTAGTACACGTCCTTAATATTTTCATTAAAAGTGTAATTTTATTCATAGAACTAAATGCAAATCCATCGTGTAACATTATGATTTAACTCGAAGGATTTTCATAAGTCTTTAGCGTCTCTCCTTCGAATCCCAGCAGGACCGCTCAACAAAAACCGCTCAAAGCAATATCCATTGACCATTACTGTTAATGCAACCATCGGCGACCAAGGTTCCTCTCTCACATCTTTGCACTCCAACTTATTGAATCCGAGTTATATACACATGTACGAACTACCCCGGGCGCTAATTAACCACCCCCCGAAGCTCGGACCCGACTAGTCCATTTTCGCAGTCCTTGAGGTCGTACTACACCCACGGTGTGCCAGATATGTTGTGTGCAAGTAGAGCCAGCTTACACCACGACCGTGTCAGTCTATCGCGAAATCCCGTCAGATGCACATTGCATCCGATGCACCTTTGTCCCGGATTGCCTTTGTGGATAAAGCTGCATTCATATCAGTGGAGTGATTCAGAGAACCGATGTTAATTCACACGAATTTACGATTGTGCTATATGACATAATCAATTTCGTATACATATCACTTGGTAAATATCTTTGTATTTATTTTATTTAATTTTATTAGTAAACCAAATCTTATATGACGTTTTGTAAAGATAAGCCAGATTTTGGTGCAGCGATATAAAACGTTTGTGCATGTCGCATTGATTCATTATACTTAGGTTGCCTGGGTTCCCTGTTTACATGACGTTTTTCTTAATTGAATAATTGATATTGAGACTTTAATCATTTCTTTCGAATATTTGATTCTTAAGTCATAATTTAACCCTTAACAAAACGATTCTTGAAATGATCATCACCCAATTTTATTTGTAATCTATTGAAATTCGATCGATTTAGCGACACCTATTGTGTGCGCTTTTACTTTTCGAAGTCTTAAGCATATCGTTTCGCTTCTTCACTTGAAAAAGTAAATGATATTAATTGATAAATTTGATAGCAAGTCATGTTTAAAAAAAATGTTTCTACACTAGCATCCGAATGCAACCTGAGGATAGTGCACATGTGTGTTTCGAAATTTGCATACGTATTACTATCGTCAAAAATAATGTGCTTTTGGATACGTGACGTCCTCGCGGGATAATCTTTTCGCATTATTGTGTTATATTTTCGCCTTGATCCCAATTTTTGCGAACTTTTACGACCGCACTTGACGTTTTTTTCAGTCGCAGTTTACGGCGTTCTGTTAAATTGTCGGCGATTTGCTGGACGTTTGTCAAAACGTCGAAGATCTGTTGCTATTCAAGGCTGCTTTGATTTATAGGTTGTGTGGGATTTTTCATTAGACGGTGCCCCGTGTGTAACCTTTTTGCGCTGTTGGTCGATGTCGATCGTTTATTGGCATCGATAAATTATTCTCGTGTATTGTGGGATTTCGAGTGACCTTTATATTAATTGCTCAAATCTGTTTAGCTCACTTTATCTTTTTTTTTCAATTATGCTTTACAAGTATTTATGATTCACTAATCGAAATTCATAAGATAATGTTAAATATTACTGTATTTATAATTTTCTCGCTATGAAAAGGAAAGCGTTATAAATAACTCCATAATTACCCCTACTAACTACTTAGGTACGTGTGTTTACCGTTCGCAGCAAGATAATCGTCGAGCATAAACATCAGCATCGCCTAATAAACTGTTATATATATTTTCATAATATACATTTAATATTTTCGTAACACACAAAAGAACATTATCCTTGTAGGAAAAATCAAAAACATCCAGGACAACGACGTGTACGAACCGATTTTCGCTAGCTGAACAAAAGCGCGCGTGCATTATATTATATTCGGACACGTTTCAGACTATTCGCAATGAAAAATACAATATTCTAGTTGTTCTGCAGATTTTTCCCGGCGCATAATAAAATATTATTATATTCTGTATCCTTTGTTGTTTGTTGCCGCTGCGAAATAGCTCACGTCGCATGTAAACATATCATATATAATATAATAAAAGTATTTTCCACGGACTTGCTTGCATCCAGTATGGGGCTTGGGTGTGTGTTTGTATGTCGGATATGAATGTAGACATTTTACACTTGCCACAGAACGATAATTTCTGTAAGTGCACGCTCGTATGTCTTCGTTTCAGCGCTGGACAGTGCTGAAAATCTCCGCCGTCTTCGAATTGTGTTGTTTCGGTCGTTTTGTTCTGAGAAATGTCGCTTGTTTCGAATTTCTGTTCAGTTCTCTATTTCGTTTTATATTAAGTATTGATTTGCTAATTTAAGATATGTGAATGATATTGTAGATTCAAAGCAATTTCGTTCATGTCAACGTAATTAGTTTGAATTTATTTGAATGATTCTCTATCTTAATTGTAGAAATTCTCCGTTTGCAACGTTTCAAGATTTAACGATAGAAATTTCACTTTCGAGACAATCAGACTAGACACACATTCTATCGCATAAGCTTTCGTTTCATCTAGTCTTCTATAACAGTAATTGCGAAGTGACGTGAGACGTTTTCAAGATACGTTTGCAAAGCAGCATGTGAGACAACTAAATTAAATGTATTATATTTTAAACGATTTGAAAATTTTAAACAAATATTTTCCCTCGATTAACATTCATTGACTATCGATTGAGCTTTTACATTATGATGGTTGTAATTGTATGCAGTTACTCCCTAGGATACGATAAATTGCTTTCGCGTGTAAAAAAACCCGCCCTTGTATCCTGATGAGTTACTGTATCTGCATATGCAATATAACTTGCAACCTTCATAATGAAAACATCGCATAATATTAGTCATTTAATCAAACGTTTCATCATTTCTGAATCAGACAAATTCAAGTTCAATCACAATCCTCAATGCATCAATCTATCGATCGATTCTTCGAACGGCCATCATGCAACAATCGTCAATTCGTTCTGCTTGCAATTCGAGACAAAGGATGTCTTCTTGGCAATGTGGAAGGTGCTTCCTCGGGTCGTTCGATGTCTCGAGCGTTTCTATGCTCGGGTTCGCTTTATAGTCTGGCCGCGAGTTTATTTCGATTGCATTATTGCACCTGTAAAAGCGCATCGGGTTTTATTATCGCGGTCGCGACTCCCACATACATCTATCTGCCTCTTAGGATTCGCGAACTGAAGTGTTGCGTTTATGGTGGTCGTTCGTTAATTACGCTTTGATCAAAAAGTTTGATTTTTATGTCTATATTTTCTTTTATTTATTCAGATTCGTTTAATTATACCTTTTTCAGTTTGCTTTATATTAAGGTTTGATCAATTTAATTTAATTTATTTCACTTCTACCTAATAAATTGCTTGAATAATTTTTAATCAAATGCATATAAATGATGCAATGGTTATATTTCATCGAAACATCGTGGTGGCACAGCCTCCTCTACTTATCAAATGTATTGTACCTTTACAATTCTGAATAGTACATTACCTGTTATATAAATGCAGTGTTAATGATTGTGCAATTACCAATACGTATATCGTTATTTTACATCTCACTCATCACGATACCACTGTTGCGCGATCATTAAATCCCAATGAAACAGAGCCATTTGAACCGTATCTCGTCAGGACATAGATTATCAGCTCATTCGATATCGGGTTTCCGCGTGCGCGATAGACGGCTACAGCGATAGAGTGCGACGAAATGCGAACAATTGGGCTGTTGCTCAAGGTTCCAATCGTTTGCTATTTGTGTGCTTTGTCGTACTCTGTCGTTTCTATCGAAATCCACGAGTGCTTTGAAACATGCCATATTTAAAAATGTCGTAGAGCCTTCGTTTTTTTTTGTGATCTTATGATTTAACTAATGTCATGTATTGTCGTTGCAGGCGAATTCGGGCCGTTGTCGTGTTGGCGGCGGCGTGATGCGGCGGCGGTAACCGTCGCGCCCCCATCCCCGTCGCCCGATGGACCTGAAGCACGAGCTCGCGTACCGGCCGGGCCCCGAGCTGTTGATGGGCGCCGTCAAGACGGAGCCGGAGCTGGCCGCGTCGACGTCCGCGATGGTGGCTGCGGTGGCGCCTCCGCCCTCGAACGGGCCCCCGCAGCCCTACGCCACCTCCGCGACGGCCACCGCCTCGGCGACGGCCACCGCGACGCCCACCGCCGCCAAGAGGCCGAGGACCGAGGACTGGCTGAGCGCGTCCCCGGCCTCCTCGGTGGCGTCGCTCACGCCCTCGCCCGGACCGCCGACGCACTCCTACACGCACCTCTCCAACGGATACTCCTCGCCGATATCCTCCGGTAGCTACGACCCCTACAGTCCCAACGGAAAGAACGGTGAGTTTTTATTATTATCATTATTTAACATCATATTCGAACTGAGTGCATGTAACCCACTGTGCGAGTGTGCATAGTCCAGTTTTCGCACTCATCGTACACGAACCGAGTACACATAACCCCATATTGCACATAGACTAAGCAGTTTATACACCAGATGGGCAGTTTATGCACTGTCTACTTTCTAGACAGTTTAAACACTGCTTAATAAGTTTAGGCCCGTCTAGTCGGTTTATGTACTGTTTAGTAGATTTGAATATATACTATCTTACCGGTTTAAGCACTGTCTAGTCAGTTTTTACATTTCCTAGTAAGTTTATACACTCTGGTTTATTTATACATTGCCCGGTCAATGTGTTAACTACACATGCATACATCGTACATATGAAAATATCAATCATACGATAGTTTTGGAAAGCATTCGACAGTGCAAATCCTTAATGCATGTCTCGAGAAAATACATAGAAATAGTTTTGAGCAATGCCGAGTCCCTAAAGTTAGTTTCTAATAAAAAGATAATTAGCATAAATAATTTTAAATAAACTGGTGATTTGCTCTTGTCTTATCTGATCCTAAATGACTTGTTTTTCATCGAATTGTATCTATATTGTTGTATAATATGGCACACTTGAAATTGATGTTTGCACAAAGTAAACAAAATATTTTCCCAGTAGGTTTTTCAATTAAGTTGTTCAAATAGTTTTTTTTATTAAAAACGATAAAAAATTTAACTGAATAAAATTATAACTTAGTGTTTATGCTTTCTTATACTTCTCAAAATTATTTTCGAAAAGAAATATGCACAACTGTGCGATTATTACGTGAGCTTACCGTTTCATTTGCTCGCGACCATTATAAATGTGTCGTGTGTGCGAGGGAAGCTTTATCTAAACACTTATTTTTCGTGAGGGGACTTTTTCCGCCCCCCGAGCGGGAAACTTATCTTAATCAAGTGGGAAGGGCTACGAGGAAAATCTAATTAAGAATAAAGGGAATGTATAAGTGGCCGGTTCACCGGAAAACGTACGTTGAAATTTTCATCTCGCCATTTCGCAACACGTAGGCGCGCGAAAACGCCTCTTATATTATAATAAAATATTAACTCGGTAATAAGAGATTTCATTTATTTCACTTTTCAATTCGCAGCAAGGTGAGCCAAGAAACGTTGACGCTTTTAACTGCCTGCGTATTCGTTTAATCCCGCGATGAATATTGTTTGAATTGCGGCAATTTCTCGGAAATAAATCGCGAGTGTGCTCCGATTAAAATAGTATGTAGTCTTTAGTGCTTTTCTCACACATACAGATAGAAAAGTCGCACACCGCTCGTTCGTTTTACGACCTATAAAACTCGGACAGCGGGTGCATTGCGAATTAAGCTTTTACTGTGCGCTTGTTTATTTTTTAATTGTACCGAACCATTTTTCCCGGACTCGCTTCACACGACCTCTATTTGATTGCGATTTATGCAACGCTCACCTGCTTTAGCTTTTGATTCTAAGAAAACAACAAGCTTAAAATTTGCCTTTATCACCGTTAGCTTTCGTACTTTTCGAAGATAACATCGTCTCGCTTTTAGCACGTACCGTTTTAATTTCGAGAGTTAGCGTGACTGCTACCGAATAAAACTAGCTCTCTCTCCTAGTTTTTCATGAGCTGAGTCACTGTGCAATCTCGAATGGTATGAATCAACAAAAGGGTGGATTTTAATCTGTGAAGTTTTTGCTTTCCTTGAGAAATGTTCATATTTCAAATCGATCATCTGGGTCAGCTGTAATGAATTTCTCGCTTAATACGAATCGGAAATTCTATGTTGCGTTTTCTCGGTCGAACGATTCGAACCTTGCTATTACGTTGGTAATCTTTTGTGGTTTTTTTGCTCGAAATTTGAAATAGGGTCGTTTGTATGGGAAACGTTGAGATTGCACTTTAATATCGGGGATGGGCGAATCGTATAAAATTCACGGCGAGAGATCAAAGAAATATCTGTTATTAAGTTTTGAGATTTGCAATCTGGAAATCATAACTTTTTGCATTGTTTTCTTTGCCTTTTTGGGACGATGAAAAATGCATTTGATATCCCTTTTTTATTGATTTTCAGTGCGATTAGAATCGCATTCGACTTTTTTAGATCTGCAGATTACATCGAGAGACAGATATATGATATAATCCGAAATTTGAAATCAAATTATTATTTAAACTTGGCTTATGTATAAAAAACTTTTATGAATATTGCTGCAACATTCATATTCGTTGAATTCTACGAATTTATTTGATGAAAGGTACTAAATATTTTTGAAAAACATGATATATGTATAATTTTTTTAATAAAGTAATTGCATTTTGATCCACAAAGACATCGCTAACGAACATTCGCACGCCCAATTAGTCAATTTGAACCGTTCGCCTTTAATCCGAAATATTAACGCATTTTTCATTTTTCGCACGAATACTCTCATTTTTCAAAAGCCGACGTACACCATCATTAAATCGAGCTTCTCGGAACTTGTATTTTTTTTTTCAAACCGCATCTCGGCATCAAGACCGACTTTGTTTAGCCGATCGCGCATATGGTCGGTGCATTTGTTTGCAGCGAACACAAGATCCTTTTGTATTATATTTAGTACGATTGGATAGTTGTAACTGTGTGTGGTACAGCCTCAACATCCGTTCGGAGGCGGAGGTCGCAATTGAAGCTTTCGTCTGACTTTAATGTCTTCACTGATTTTGATGAAACTTTGTAGAAATTCAATATAAGTATAGACATGAACAGTTTTGACTATTGTAATTCTTGATTGTTTTTTAAATGTAGATCAAATTTTCGATATTTGCATTATGATAGTTGCAGTTGAATATGCAGTTACAGTAACTCCCTGAAATACGATGACGATTTTTCTCCATGCGGAAGATATTTAGACATCATATCCTGAGGAGTTACTGTAATTACATATGCAAGTGCAATATGACTTGTAACCTTCATAATGTAACAGCTCCCTCAGGTGCACTAACATTTTAACTAAAGATTTTCACATGGATAATTCAATGTATAGCGTTATTACTATTTTTGTCTTTATCTTTGAAGTCAAAATGCTGCATATTGAACATCATTTTCATAAGTTTACCTAACAAATATACCAACATTTTGACCTGCTATAACTTGAGAATTATTGGGAGTTGCATTTTCGTACTTCACAACTATTTCATATCTATACATATACTACATTTCTACAAAGTTTTATCAAATTCGATGGGAAACTTCATGTGCACACTCATAAGTGCAATTGCATCTCGCGTGTTCGCAATACACCTACGTGCGCTTTTCGCGTACTAAGCGAGGCGTTAACGACGTGTCGTCGTTAATTACTAACGAATTAGGACGATAACGTGTCAATTGTCTCGTCTGGGTTCGGCTTTGTGTGCAATTCTCTCTGTACGTTTGTATTGTATGCGGCGGATGTTATTATTGCGGTCTGAATCGGAAGATTGATTGTCTGTATGGAATTTGAATGTTTGCGTTCGGAGATGCTTTGGATTATCGATTTGACCAATGTAAAATGATGCATTCATATTTTCAGAATTGATCGATTTTAAATGGATCGTAAAATTCCGCATGGATGAACTATCAACGTTTATGTATGTCAATGTTTACATTCGTTTTATAGTTCACAGAGCGTCGCGATGAGTTCTCGCAATAGTTTTAATAGACTTGGCACAATACACGCAATAATTGTCGGTCCACTTCTATTTTCGATGTGTTGCATTCTCGATTGTCTGATTTCGATTCTCGATCGATCTTCCGAGCATTTAAAATTAACAGATCCGCAGATGCATCATGCGAAATCTTAAGTTTATACGTATTCGAGCTGATAAATAAACTTTCACTGTGCTAAGTCTGAACAGTCACATTTCGTAAACGACGCAGATTCGGTCCAGAAGCGAATCGTCCATAAAAGAGACCAATTTTCTCGGATTTTATTTCTGATTTCCTTCTGATTTTCTCTTAGATTTTCCATTTGCTCGAAGGAAAATCTATGAAACCTGACCGCTCGAACAAAGGAGCTATTTGTCGACGGCGTTGATTGATTCAAAAGCTCGTTGGCTTTTCCTGCAACGATTTATTTCGGAAATCTGATATAAATCAGTATAATTCTGCAATATTTGATCATTTTCGTGTCTGATATCGATGTATCAAAACGAACGGCTATTAAAAGCGCTCTTGAACTTTTTCAAGTCCGAGTCAAGGTCGTTGTTCTTCTATTTTAGCCACTGAGGGAAATCATTTTTGCGTATTTTCTTTGTACGTTTCGTAAATATCATACATTATTCTTTTTTTTAATCGTAAATATTCATTCAAACGGTGTTTTTTATACGATATCGAATATTTCGCGTTATTGCGATTACGTCGTCTGTTTTATAGTCTTATTTTTTCCGTTTACAATAAACTTTATCGTAAATATTTCATAGGAAATTATCTTAGCACAAACTATTTCGTATCTCGTGTGTTTACGAAACGTACTTTGAAATTCGATTATAACTAACAACTCGAATCGGAAAAGTTTACGCATTAAGAACTGTCTGACTTTATCGCATGTATGAGAATTAATCATTTTTCCTAAATTTAATAATCATACAGTGGCACATTTGCAAAACAACAAACTAGTTTAATCGACTCGCATTTGTATCAATTCAAATAAACAATATAATCAGTGAAAATGAGAAATATCTTCATCGCTATATTTCTCATCGTATCATCAGATAATGATCTTAATACATAACTAGTGTTCGTTTGTGAATTTTGTGTTTGTATGGATATTAAATGAAATGTTTTGTTTGGAAATGGGTGATGAATTTTTTTTGGATAATTGTGTTATTTGTAAATATTGGTGGATTTTCCATAGAAAATCCCGGACAGATAAACGTTAGCAAAATTATTATATTGATTCGCATGAATCAAACGAATGAAGACCTTTTGTCGAACGTTGCCCGTGTATATGTAAAAGTTCATATATCCCTACTAATATATTTTTGGCTTTACTCTCGTCTTCTATTTTTATTCGGTAAGCTTGTGCCAATATTAAATCGCGTCCGTCTTTTTTCTCAGCTCGAAAATATTTCACTTTTACGATACATCTGTCGCGCTTGTAATAATTCTTCGTTTGCATCCCTCAGTTGATGATAACTTTGCAGTTTGCGGTCGCTGCAAAAAAATCGTTCGATGCCAAAATTCGCAGATTATCGTACGTTTGTTTGTGTTTTTCGTGAAAAACGACGAAAAAACACAGCGAGCTGAATTTCGAAATGCGTTTCAGTGTCGTTCGTTGTCCTCTGTCGGTTCGGAAATAAATCATTTCATTAAGCGAGAAACCAGGCTTTTCATTAATAAATCAACGAGATGTGTTGCCGTAATTGAATATTCGAGCCGTTCGTTATTTCTCATATGTTTCATGTAAAAGTCGATGGATTAATCTATCATTTTTTTTTTATTTAACTGCGCTTATTAGATTTTCATCGATGGAAAATGTTATGCATATTTTTCGCCAAGCACTACTTTAGAACGGGAATTTAATTAATAGTTTTCGAAATAAAAATATCTGCCCTGAAAATCTAGTTGGAAAATAATTCGCTGAGTGGTGTCGTGCTCACTTTATGAAATACGTCGCACGAGAAAAGTTTTGATAGATTGTTTCAAACAAAATGTGGAAGAGTGACGTGTTATTTCTCCGAAGGAAAAGTGTTCACCTGAAAACGTATATAGAAATACGATTATTTTATTGAAACTCTACACGTGCTGTACTCATTCCATTTATGTTTTCCAATTACTCAAGAATTCGATTTGAATTCATCTAATCAAGAAACTATTTCGAATTTCTAAGAGGCTCAACTTTGTTACCATAATCAAAGAATGCAACACCAATTCGGAAACGGGCATTCGTCGAATTTTCCCTCGGATCGTTCCACGGCGAATTTTCCTCGGAAACGAATTCTCGTCCACATAATTGATCCAGAACGTTCGTTTTACGTAGATGCGAAGAAAGCAGCCCTTTTTCTTGTATATTTATACGTATTATACGAATCTGGTTCGAGCTCGACCTACCCCGTGTCTGACCGTATCTGGGTCAGGCGCGGTAAACTTTAAAGGCTACGGGGTCAATACTACCGAGCTTTTTGTATTCTGCTTTTATTTATTTTTCAGGTCTAAATTCGATTTTTTGTTCATCACTGTTGCTTTTTTTCTGTTTTGCCTGTTTTCGTTGAAATTTGCGATTTAGCACCGTGTACGGTGCGAGGGTTTGATTTTCGATAGGGTTGTTTGTTCTGCGGCGCGTGGGTGGTGTTTATTTTTAGTATTATAATTTTCACTTCATTCATGAAAGTTTAGAGCGTTTTAAAGGGTCGTCGTGGTACGTATTGTCGACATTCTTGCGTGTAGTAGCTCGTTAAATTGAGAGTGTCACTTTGAGCTTCAACCCTCTATGTGTTAAAATTTATTATTCAAAAAAATGCGATTAGTATGAATTATATTATTAATATAATGGAATAATGTTGCTTAATTCGTAATATTGATTAAAAAAAGGTGGATAACACTCGATGGATTTGGTGGTATCATGTTTGAATCGATTTTTCTTTTATAATGTTAGGTTTGATTCAGTTTGGTAAGGTTATGGAATAATACACGATCACTAAAAAACTGTTGCAAAAATGGAGCTAAAATTATTGATGTCATAACTGCCTCAAAAATATACGTATTGGATTGTATCCTGGGATTGTTATTACCGGAAAATGTTTTTGGTTTATCAACTAGAAGACGTTACCTTTCTCACTCTAGTGCTTGTATTTGTGCTATTTGTGGAATAGGGTTAAATGTAATCACTAGAGCGAGAAAGGTAATGGTGTCTAGCTGATAAACTAAATACGTTCCTCTGTAAAATCCATCTCTGGTCGTCGTAATTTGAGTTAAAGCACCCATAAATCGTTCAATATTCATGGGATTCAATTTTAAATATGAATACATTCTTCCATTTACGAACTGTCAAAAATCGAAGGAAGTGAAGAAAGACACGGACGAAAGTATGTTTTTAATGACTCCCATGAATTTTCGACACATCTCAAACGGAGCAATGGGCGTACCAGTGGTGTAGTGGTAAATTTTGAGGTGGGGGAGCGCTTGATTTTCACCACCACCCCCTTAGAGTACTCTAAGGTGCTTTCATTGCCTTTGCCTAGATTTGTAGAATTCAATACGTTTGAAATTTTGATGCTATTTTGATTATTTGAAATTTTCAAGGGGGAGCGCGCTCTCCGGCCAGAAAGAGGTAAGGGAGCGCGCTCCTGTGCGCTCCCCCTCGACTACAACACTGGGGCGTACTACCGCAATTCGAAGACGCACAAACGAGCAGCCATCCTCAACATTCGGCACCGTTAACACTCTAAGGGTTCGTCTCCGTAGTAAGCGGGTCAGAGGCGTCGTTCGCGACCCACATCGCCGCTATCGATCGCGCGCCCCACGGCGGCATCAATGGGCGGCACGTGCGACCCGACCTATCCGGGTCGCCCACCCACCCACCCACCCACCCACCCAACCACCCCCATTTCGAATCTCCCCCTGTGCTGGCGATTCCGCTCGATTTCGTCGAATTTGTCAATCGGAGGCGAGGATGGGGAAAGAGCGCTGGATTATGGCGTGGTTGGTGGTGGTGATGGGGTTTCGTGTCGAAAGTCGCGATTTTTAGTGTTATGGGTTGATTTATTATTTTTACATAGATTTTTCATGTTTATATTTGCTATGTTGATGTGAATAGAATGCATTATTGAGTTACTGTGCTTCTGATGTGCATATTGCTTCAATATGAATTATGTCCGTCGTCGATTTGCGAGTGGTACGGAACGGACGAAGGATGCACCTATAAATAAGAAGGAGATGCCTTTATGGCTATCCTCCTCTTTCGTATAGGTATGTCTCTCGTCCGTTCCGTACCGCTCGCAATTGGATGGCATGCACTAGGTCTGGTTCACATTAGACTTTCTATCGGCCGATAGTTCACTCGGGCTCTTTAATCGCACTTTACAATGATTTCAACTACATTCTAAAATGTGACCGACTAAATTATCGGCCGATAGATAGTTCACAGAGGCTTTTAGAAAGACCAGTCGTAAGATCAACGAGACAGACTTACATGAGTGAGATAGCTATGTGTTTTGCGTAAATTGGTCTGTCTCGTTGATCCCGTGACTAAATGTGAACTAGCCCTCAATAAAAGTTTATGTGTGATTCATATTAAATCTATTTAGAGCACTGTGCAGATCTAAAGCAAAGCCGCTCAAACAGACGCTTCCTCCAGATCACAGTTTAGATCAGTTTTTCAATAGATCGATTGTCTAAATTATGAGTTTTTTTTTAATATTAGTTTTGCGTGGTTATTTTTCGTACGAATTCAGACTTTTCGCTGACTTGACAGGTCGGAAATCGACAACTTTGTCGGTGCGACGAATTTTTTATCGTTTTTATTTGTGAGAAAAGAATGTATTTTTTCGTGTGTCAGCTTATATTGTTAAATATTGAATGTGTGAAATCTTTTGCGTATTTGATAAGGGACGGGCACGTGTAAGGTGTGTATGGAAAATTTCGGTTTTGTATATTCACCTCATTGTGATAAATATTTGTCATCGAATTTTTTATCACAATATAAAACACCTACGATCGATTATATTTTAAATACTGTTGCCATGATTTTACTTTGAATACTGTTAAGCAATAGTATAATTTCGAGTCACTTTTCTTCATGCACTTTCGAATCTATTATTCGATATAGTTTTCTAGGGAACCCCGAAAGGATTCAATATAATATTTGATGTCATTTTGAATGCACACTGCACTCTAAATCGCATAGTACGCACATTTAGTTGCACATGGCGGACGCATAGCGCATTTATTTCGGCCGAATGACACATTTCCTGCGGTCACTAGCGTCTGGAAGTCTATGAATAAACCGTCTTCTTCTTCTTCATCACACCGACGACTTTCTCCGGCTGCAGCATCAGCGCGTCAGCCAAGGTCCGCCCATGAGAGACTTCCCCGAATCCGTTGCCAAACTAGTTGGCTTTCTCACCGATGATTTGTTGATTTTGTTAGTTCTCGTTTCATGTGCGGATTTATGATCGATTCGATCCATTTGCTTTTATTCAATGATGGTCTGTGTCTGTAATGTGTGTGTTGCTTTGGCGAGATGCTCTCTGTTTTTCTTGATTTATTATTGAATTAAGTTGAGTGTCGATTGTTGAATGGTTTCAATGGTTCTCATATGTGCAAATTTGAAAATTATGTAAAGAAGTTCTTTGTATTAACATAAAAGTTTTGTAGTTTCATTGTGTGAAGAATTCTCGTTTATTACTCGTGAGTATTGTATAATGGCTTTTAATAATAAATTAACATTTAATAAACTCTCAACAATGTAATGTATGAAAAATACATTTTAGCTTGTATTGAATACTTAAATATTCAAAGCGGAAAATTCAATGAAATGTGCAGATTATACGAGTGGAAAAGTAATTTTGATTTGTTTGGACAGCACGTCATGAATCATCGCCAATTCAAAAAAGATCGTTCCGAATATGCATTTTCAATCATCGCGCAGGTACAATATAAATTTTCGCACAATCGGATTATACTCGCTCGTATATTACGATGGAATGCATATTCTCGAACGTGTATGGGTTAGAAAAATGCAAATTTTGACATGGGTGCATAACGAAAATGTCAAATCTCGAATGCGTTTTATTTCCAATGCGTTCGCCACCAAAATAAAACATCACAATAAGGAGTCGTTATATTCGGAATGTGTAGTTATTATACGTACGTCGAATATGCGATTTCTTTCATCGCAGATATTTTACGTATATTTAGGTATAAGAATCGTTTTAGACTCCTTCGAAAATATCCGAGAACGTCCGTTGTATGTCATCTCAACTGTCGTTATAGCTCGTGCATATTTAAAAAATGTGTCCTGGCGCCGCAATATTAATATTATTAATGCTCCGTGAGAATTTTTTTCATCAGAAATAACTTTCGGAGTTGCATTTCAGACTGCAAATTTATTTTTTCGTTATTTATAATCTGTAGCAATGTTAGATTCAATTGCGATATTTTGGCGTTGAAGCGTATTGAGATCAAACGAGCTTTAGTCAGTCGCAGACGAGAATTGAAGCGAAGCTTTATTATTAGCAAAGTAAACATAATATCCTTGTTTGAACATCATAAACTGGTAGTGAAGGAGCTTTTAATTAAATTTTGTTCAAATTTGACTTTTTTTTTTCATTTTGGTATTTATTCGATTCGAATTTCGAGTTCTGTGTGAACTCAAGGATACTAAGTAGACGTCAAATATTCGTAGATCTAATAACTCAGAGCACCTTTTTCGTTTCTTTCATATTCTTTTCGAGTAGGCTTTAATTTCGCTTTGCAGTATGTAAGTGGGCGGAACCTTCCAAGTTTCCCTTAAAGTCCTTTTTTTCCTTCGGCAACTACAGCCTCGGCGGATTAAGAGTTTTAGTTGTCGTGCTGTATAAAAAATTCTCCTTGTCCTCTTCAAAATTGTAATTAGGGTTCTTAATTTCATTCAATAAATAGTAGGCCGTGTAATGAAAGCGAACAGGAAACGAGCGCGAGTTAACATCGCAAAAACCCTACTAGGATGAAGCGTTTCAAAATCTAATTAATAAGGCTCGAGTTTATCTTGTCTTCGCCGCTTATTACGTCGCTTTTAATTTGTTGAACGTGTTTACAATTTAGCGTTTTAAATATCCGGGGAGAAGCTCTTTTATCGCAGTATGCTCTTTGATTCCGCCACATACCAACTACCTGCTCGAAGTGCTTTTGTGCTAAATTTTCCGTGGCCGACGTTTATTGTTGGTTTGCCGTTCGATAAATTTTAGCTGGCAGCCTTTTCTTTTTTCAGAGACGTCAGCTTTGGCGCGTTGTCTTTCATTTTATTGCTTTTGAAATGGATATCCAACACTCGGGCTAATATTGTGTAGAACTGTAGGCGTTCGGATGCATATAGTAGTTTTGCGGCGTGCGTTTTTCCGAGTCGCTTATTTATTGTGATTGAAAAATTTCATTCTGATTTATTTTCGTTTGACCCGAATATATCAATGCGATGGTATTTTTCGACTTGATCGATATTCGCGCCGAAAAAATTGGCCGCTCGCTCGAAATATTCAAATTTTAAGCTGAACTGTAATATTTCACTGACAGTCGACTCCGTTGATACAATCTTAGAGCTTGTGTTAGTTGACTTATCATACGGACTGAGATAAATTCGTTCGAATCAAATGTGTTGAGATTTAAAGATGAAAAAAAATCGCATGTCCACCTTATTTATCTGCCTTATGCGTGTAACAAGGTCGCTTTATTTTCGTTGATTCGCAGAAATTGCTTATTTACTGTTTTTTCGCGTTCAATATTGCGATCAGGTGAAAGCGTTTTTCTCCCTCCCCGACTTCTTTGAAATCTTTCTATGAAATAAAAAAATGTTTTGCTCTCAGTTTGTATGCGAGAAAACGTAATAAATTCCCTCCCGATGATAGCGCGTTCGGGAAAAAAATTTCCTACTATTGAAAGTCGCGAAATTTTTCGTTGCTACGGCGAAAACGATATTTACAACACCCACCTGAATTTTCCCTTTTTTCCTTGGATAAATACGCGTCAAAATTTCGCGTTCGCCTTCAAAAGAGCCGAGAATTTATTTTTAAATTGACGTATAAATATGTATTTTCCGTCAAATATGCTCAAAACGATTCGGAAATTTTCGCACATAAATAAATTTCGGAAAATTCGTATTCATCTTAGCGAAGAGCAGCGTGTAACTTCGTTGCAACTCTCTACTACACGCTACGGTTCGATATTGTGAAACTTACCGTTCGGGACACTTGCATAATTTACGATGTTTATCCCGAAGGAGCATTTTTGCAAATAAAGTCGAGAATCGTCGTGGATGGAGCAAAGTTTTGCAGACTTTCGACTTTGCATTATACGAATACGTTTTGTACGTGACCGTTTTACCGAAAGGTCTCTTTGCAATTTTTATTATAATCCGATCACGCGTAGTACTACGATTTCACTCCAATTTAATGTTCTTACAGATTGCGTTTGTCGTTAGCCTTTCGTTTGGAACAGTCACGCTTAATTAGAACTAATTTTCTCTACATTTTACTAAGCGTGCGAGCTTAATTGATGGGTTCTAGTAACCTTCCAGGATTTCGCCGATGTCGCTACAGTTAGAATATATGCTTTTCTAACCCATTGCCCTTGTAAATTATTATCTGATATATTCTAAAAGCTTATGTACATTTAGTATACGATTCGAAGTGAATTATTTATTTGAAATGTTTATAGTATTTGATTTTGTATGCAGATTGTTAAATTGTATATAGGGTATTAAAACCGTTTACGAAAATTAATATTGCGTTGAAACAGTAGATTGCTACTGTTTCGGTTCTAACTTCATATTTGTGTTTTCCATTCACTCGCTTCTATATTTAGTCTAACAATGACACGATTCATTCCGTGGCTTCCTTTGCGCATCAAATGCGAAGAGGGGAAGATGTACAACACATATCCTTGTTTTTTATGTGAAAATAAAAAAGCCATGTGGCTAAAACGCTCCCTCTTTCAACTCCCGCAACCGATACTAACCCTAGAAATAAATTTTATTTTTACGAGAGGGGTGCGCACGTACTATAATTAAACCTATGTATTTTTAAACCCATTTCCTCGGTTGTACTAGTAATGCGTTTTGAAGCTAGCGAGAATTTCGGTATGTCGTTGAAACAATACTTCGCTTTGTTTCTATTCAACTTTTGTTTTAATCACATTCTTTCATTCCGTTTTCGGTAGTAGGATTTTGATTTGACTTTGTTCACTGTCGTATTTCATCTCGACGTATTAGCTTGGTTGAGCGGTTTCATTCAAAATTTCATTTTTTTTTTAATATTTTTTTTATTTTGTTCATTGAAATATGAAAATATTTTATATTATTATAAACATAAATATATGTTGTATAAATAATAATAGATATAGATTCATATTGTACAGCTTAGCGCAGACATATCGGACGTCTGCGATGTCGACTCATCGGAGTGGACGAGTTGTCGTTTGGACGAATTGTCATGGATCCAATGTGAACACTCAATGATGAGTTCAACACCAGAATGATCACCTAATAATCAAATCGCCATTTTGGCTATACATATTCAATTTCAATAATTTGATACACGTCCCCGACTCTCTTTGCACAATTCGATTTAGCAAAAATACGCACACCTCGCTCACAATTTCTCCGCAATTGGTCTTCCGCGATGGTCTCGTCTAGTGACATGCATATGTCACCTTCACCTGACACCGGTCGTGGTCACCTTGAAACACTGAACCGACGTCGACGACGACAGCTTCCTGCGTTCAATTATTCATCCTCCATATCTCTCGGATGCATAATGCATTCATTGCACACTCGCGCAGCAGATGCACGCTCCATGTTCTCTCGAAACCGTTGTGGCTGATGGTCCTCTTCGGACGACCGATGTCCTTCCTGGTGATTTGTATCATGTTTGTATTTCGGTCCATGTGAAGACTTTCAGTTTTCCATGTGAGTTTTTGATGGTCGCTGAAAGCTCTAGTTGTGAGCTTTCGGCGTTGCTCATAGATGTATGAAGTTGAATTTTCAGTGTGAATGAATTTAGGTCTAGGGGCTAACCATTCTTAATCAGAAAAATAACCTATGGTTACTAAACCGCTGAAAATCTGATGGAAGTCTGATTTAAATTGTAATACCAGGGGAAAATGAATTTATTGTATTTAAAATAGAATCTAATTTCATGATATGTACATATTCATGTCGACTTTTCATTGAAAAAATAAATTCGAGAAAATCTATATTATGTGATTCTCAAAATTCAATACTAAAAATTGATTTATTTATTAACATTTTCAATTAATAATGGTTTTTACATATAAACAAAAAAATATTATTACGATATTATATTTCGTGTTAAATTAATGTTTATTAATTTCGATTTAACCGAGCGATAAGATCATCTTATGACTTAAAAAACATCCGAAGAATTTTTCGATTCGCTAAAAGTTTGATAAAATTGTCGAAAACAAATTGTGTTGAATCGAGATCGGAAGAACCCTTATCTCTTATAGATCACCGTTCAACTCTTGAAAACTTTTACTTTTTTCCGATTAATATTAAAGCCTGAAGGCGAACCGAAGATAATTCGCTCCAAAACACGTACACTTTTCTGAGTTTGAAAGAAAACGAATCGATTGTAGATATATTTTTTTATCTCAAATGGGTATTCCATTGATTGTTCTATTACAATATTTTTTCCTGAAAATGATTAATACACATTTTCACACTCAAACATATTGAAATCGAAATCGACGATAAATTTAAAAAATCGCAAATTTATTAATTTCCCGCTACGTTCATTGAATTCTTGTCGCGTTTTATACGACCACAACGTACATCCTCGCAATTTATCGATCAAATATCCATTTTTTTTCCTTCGACGAAGGTGTCCCATTGATTGATGGTGTGCCGACGATGTGGTGATTGAACTTGCCGCTATTGTGTCCGAAGCTTTTGTACCAACAACTATTGTTGTCGGCAATATAACAACCATTCTGATTCAAATTCGCTCACATCCAAAATAAATACGTCAATTGGCATGAATTTAATTATGATAAACTGATGTTGGATTCATTATTAATATTTTGATTTTTTTATTGTTTCAGGTAAGCTCTCATTTTTACGATCTGCATAAACGTAAGTCGACCATTATTTTCTAGAGTTATTGAAAACTCATATAGATGTCTCTTCAAATGATGCTTAATTGAATATCGAATCTGAAATTCATTTTAAATTTCTTATTACACTTTTACAACATCAATCTTCCGTTATCACACTCTCGATTTTCTCGAGTGAAATTTCTCTGAAATTATAAAACTTCGAGTTTAATTTTCATCGGCGAGGAAAAGCGTAGCGAATATAGAACGTCAGATAAAAGAGGAAAAACAACTCTTTTGTTTTCGGCAAAGTTATCGGACTTCGCGAACATGCTCGCAATATATACGTTTTTGTTTAGAGACGTTTTGCTCTCGTGTGTTACAATCGTGTGCTGTACTTGTGTACGAAAAAAGCCCGTATAAATAAAAACAAACACGCCCAATATAAATTCATAGTACGTTGCCGAATAAAAATAAAAAATAACGCCAAAATATCGCACTGCTTGCGTGAAAATTTTTTTTCGCGAATAAAAGTTTTTCGGTGTGTGTATGCGAGTGAATTTTGTAATATTTTTCCCGCGCGGAAAGCAAAAAGATTGCACGTGGTCATTTTTTCAAATATCGCGCGCTTATGAGATAAAATTTTCCAGCTTGTTTTAATATTCGACCCACTTTTGTAAAAAAAAATTAAGCAATATTTTTAATTTTCACGAAGAATGTCTATTTTTAAACATTTTTCAATTTAAATTCAGTATTAAAGAATATTTTAGAAATATAAATGATCGTTTGAAAATTAATTTATTTATTCAGTTTTCATTTAAAATATCTTTTGGTTATTTAATTTTTTATCTATAGAACTGAGTTATAAAAAAGTCTTCAAAGTATCTATATTTTTATGAATCTCTAAACAATAGTGGTTTGATAATAAAATATTGTAGAATAGCTGAAAATAAATCGATATTAAATTAGAGATGAGTTTTCGTAAAGTGTCTTAAATATTTTCCTCGTATATTGAATGTATAGATTGTGCTGAATTGTCAATATGAGTATCACAAGAGATTGTTTTTCCTATTTTCGGTTCACCATTCCTTCGCCGATGAGTTGTTTACCGATCGTTCCACATTTCAGATTTTCTTATATGCAATATCGTTTAGCAAATTGAATTTTTTCACTCTACACAGAAGCATTCTTCAGGTGAATACAGTAGCGCAATAAATTTTCAAGCGCACATAGCGTTCTCCAACGGGGACTTGAATAAATACTGCAACCACCCCAAGAACAAGATTGTTTCTATTCTCGATTTGCGTCGTAAACTGTTTACTGCTTGCGCACATTTTATATACTTATGCACTTCTACACTAGCTTCGCTTGAAAGCGAAACAATACCTCTGGGTATGATTTGTACAGAAAACAAAACCACACTACCGAGAATAATCCTGTCACACTACAATGGCGAACGTTATTAACGATCTAGAGGGCTTCCTATTCTTACATATCGAACTTTTTTAGATCAGCTTTTTTTTCATACATATTATTTCTACCCATTTATATACAATTTTTATCAATTAATACATATAAATTCACTTTAAAGTGAAGAAGTGAGCGATAAAGCAAATGCTATGAAGAGTAAGTTAGAACGCACACACAACAGTTGTCGCTAAATAGATCGAATTTAATTGAAAAATATGTGACTTAATAGGTCAAGGGGTACAAGTGACTTCGAAAAAATCCGGCTCAAAGTAAAGCACTTATCTACGAGTACATGAATTCGGGGAGGTCGATTGATGATATATCTCGGTACACGTTCCAAGTTCGTTTATATCCTTTTGCCACCAAATATGTATATGAGAATATGATTTTGGCAAAAATGTCACTTGTACCCTTTGGTCTTTTCAGCATTTACAGAGACGTTACATTAACACTTTTTTAATCGGACATTCGATAGAAACGACTGAGTCTCCATGTGAATTCATCAATTAAAAAAAAACGACATGTGATTCTCGCCAAGATAGGAATCGAACCCACGCATCCCTAACATGCTGAATCGACATATCACACACAAAAGCTTTATCCCGCTGCACTATCGTCTGACTAAATTTACGGCTAGTTTTACGGCATTGCGAGAATTTCAGCACAGTGCCAAAAAATCGCGCATTCCGGTTCTGGTTTTCCTCGGCCTCGAAGTTGGCGCAGGTCATGTTTATTGTCGACAGTTGGCTGAGGGCGTGCTCACCGCTCCATGACTCCTTCGACACCTGTCCGAAGGTCTCGGCCGTGGAACGGAATGAAAAAAGGTACGAAATGTGTACCCTTCCGGTGGTGGCAAGGACGGTCGGGGACCTTCACTTGCTCGCGTGCAATTGCACAATGCAACGGTTTTTGCAGTACGCTCGTTAACTCCGAAATATTTCGCGAATCGGTGCAATTTTCGTTTTCATTCAAAGTTTATTGTATTTTTATGTTTTTGTGAGTTTTTTGTGCTTTGGTTCTGAAAATTATTCATGGAATGTATCGTTTTGATCATTGTACTTTTTGTGAACATTAATGTTTTTTCAGTACAACGCTCAACAATATCAACACGCAATTTTGGAGCGTTTCATGGACACACATATGCATACACAGACACACACAAGAATAGCGCTATTATATAGTTAGATACTAACTCATTTAAGATCAATCTAACAGCAGAATATGGTATCACAAAAAGTATGTCCGCCACGACATCAATCAAATTACCTTTGAGTGTACTTCCTTGTAGTTAGGTTACTTTGAATAATTGCAACTCATTGAAGCAAGATTGGTTTATTTTTGCAAAATTTTGAAATACTGATACCACAGCTGCTCTTACCATATAATTCGAATTTACCTCAACTGAACTAATACTTTTTCTACTAAATACATAGTAAAATTTTCTTTATTTATTGTAACGAAGAAAAACTTTCTAACTTCAACTCGGCGAATTTAAACTGTTCATACGATCTACTATTCACATTATCTACGGTTTCAACCTTAATAAAACGACAGTTTTCTCGCATGAGAAGCACCGCATATTCTTTGTCCCAATTTCGTCTTCGAGATAATTCAGATTTGTCCTATTAGCGTAGCAAGAACGGCGCCCAGATTAAATCTGGTCGACCTCGTTTGTGCAAAACGTGTAATGGAAGTTTCCTGCCGATTTTCTTATCCTGCGAAACCTTGGTTTGATGCAGTGTGTCGTGTGTGTCTCGAGACACTGTGCAATCTTCGTAGATCTTCCTTGTTATCGTAGTGTAAGGTTATACTCGTGTGTATTTTTATCGTTTACTATTTTCTTTATCGCGATGGTCCGCATTCCGTCGATAAACTTGTATGGGGGACCGTTTCGATTTTATTCTGTCGTTTTTGCGCTTGTCGCTTATTTATATTTTCGTTGTGTTATAAGAAAGAGATCCATTTGAGAATTTAAAACTTTTCCGAGCGACGAATGGACGTGCGCTTTTATGAAAATTCGTTCCTTTCTATGCACGACATTCAATGAAACTAACTTCCTCAATTTTCTCTGTATTGAAATATTTGAGAATTTTCTGTTTATTTGTGCTCTGGTTTCATTTTTATATTCTTCTTTGTGCATTGCACTTGAATAGTGAAATGTAATAAATTTAAAATTCGCTTAAAAGCCACTCTTTTATATAATCATGAACCGCGAAGGTTGCATATCGTACGTATCGTTAAAGTTCTATAGTTTGAACATTTTAAGAGTTATCCATATGTGCATATTTCATGTTTCACTTCAGTAAACTTTGTGCATTTCATTTATAATGGGACACGTATTACAGTTGATGAAAATGCATAAAAGGACTACACATAGATCGTATCTGTTCCTATGCATTATACTTTAGGTCGCTCCAAGAGATTATTTGCATGGCTGTGTACTGCGGTGACGAAAACGTGTTACGATTTTATCTCTTCGCAAGTCAAAGATTTTATGTATGCGAAAAGTGAATTTAGATTTCTAGAGAACATAAATTACATTTAAATATTTCAACTTTTCGACTGATAAACTGAATCCATTTTGAAAGATTCGCGTTGTGTTAAATAATTACAATTCAGCTCTGTATTTGTTGCGGGTAAGTTATAACACTGGTAATGAAATACGTCTATCATAAGATTCTGTTTTATTAAAATCGAGGTTCTCTCTAGTGGTTTGAAATTGAAAACCGCATCTTGTTAAAATCAGACGCTCTTGGGTTTGATTTTTGCTTTTGTTTTAATACAATTACTCATGTTGCGGGCTTGTTTATACAAAACTAGTGTTTTATTCAGCTCTATTTTGATGATTTTTTTATTTTATTCAAAGAACTTTTCAGAATACTTAACGATGAGTGAGTAATTCGTATACTGACATAATTACATGATGAATTTCTGAAATTGAATGCTCATGAAGTTTTATGCGGAACAGGTCGGAAGAGCTTACATTTCAAAGTCGGATCGTTGACGAGTTTTCCTCGAATTTTCCAACAGCGACTCCATTCTTTCGAGACTTTTCCGACTCCGCTAAATCAAATCTCGAAATTCAAATGCAATTTTCTCGTTTTCACTCCACAACTGCAGAAGATGGTTGATGTGTTTGCGACTTCCTCCGCGTGTTCCCTTCCCAAATTAAATAAATGTGTTCGCGAAATGCAAACCGGTGAAATTCTATTCGCTTTGATGTTTTATCGCCCGATTGTGTATATTCTTTCGACGATGCACTCGTTTTGACTTACGTGATAAATTTCACATATTCGAGAACTTTTGTTTCGAGCGAATCTAAAATTATTCATATTGATCTTTATCATGCGGAAACGAAATTTTTACATTCGGCTCATGTGTGAACGCGAATCAGATAAATCCTTACCGAAAGTTTCGCTTAATTTTAATGCATTTTGTGTGTTCCGCGTTATTTTCGTTTCGGCGTCGTCTGAGAAAGATGAAAAGATACATTCTACGCATTCGGAATATTTTCATTCGATCTTTTAAAACGCTTCTCTGAAGTCTCAATCCGGGATTTTTATCTCGCAGTTATGTTCTCGCGTTAAATATAAGTGCGAGAGCATCCTTCGATGCATTTCCGAATGATTCCGATAAAACTCTTTCGCATTGTCTCCTCGGAGCGAAATCTCTTCGTGTTAATCTCGAATATGCTAAGTGATATTGCAGCGAGAGAAACCGTATTATAATAAACGGCGCATAATCGCACCGGATATTTTTATTGTCGCGATGAATATCAAGTCGTAAAAACTTATTCGAAACATCTGACTCGCTTTATTTTTCGCATTTCGCAACACGATAATGTCCCTGCGAGGAATTTATCTCGTTTGGATTCGATTTCGCCTCGTGTTGTTTCAATGTACATACAAGTAGATGTTTGTGTGTCGTTTTCGGTTGTTTTCTTGTTATGGTAATGTAATAGTTTTCGTTCGTTCGATTGTGTTTATTTAGTTTATTTCGAGCGCGCACGAGTTCGATCAATTCTCTTGTCAAAACTGGAATTGTTTTGTAAAGCAGTTGATTACTAAAATTTCTCAGATTCTTGATTCAAATATAAACAATCATTTGATTGGATGTTTTTTTTTTCATATTATGATTGCCTCTCGGTAAATGCTACTCTTTTTCGAACAGTTTATTCAATTTTCATATTATTTTTCCTTTTGTGAAGCTCTCTTCGACTACTGTTCAATATAATACTTTTGTGTTTTCGTTTTGGAAACATGTATGCATTTATGAAGTTTTGTTTTGTTTGACCGTATTTGAAATTTTGCGATACAAAGACGAATTCTCCTTTTCTATCTATACACAATGTTGGTATTTGTTGCTTGTTTATTTCAAAAAAAGTATTTAACACAATTAGGGAATTAGAAAGAATATAAAAAGAATATAGACAAATCGTTTGTATTAAATATTATTGTATCTTTTCATTTTGATCTCTTTATTTGCACCTTATTTTCGGATAAATCCACATGTATCGTGGATATTGTACGAGCATACCGTTATTTATTTATCAAAGTAGAATCATATTATAATGCTTTTATACTCATCACGTGTTCCGTTTTCAACACAATCGGTTTATTTTTGGCTTCAACATTACATTGCCTAAATCCTATTATTTTTGTTCGTTTGAACTTGAACTTGAATTTTTTTAAGCAACACGTGATGGTTTTTTCATGTTTATGCAATGAGAAAAATCTTTTATTCCATATTTGCTTACAATTAGATCCAGACTGATATGTATAAAGATGTCTACTGCTGGAATTAATTTACAGCGAACGTCAACTATTATAAAAAAACACATTAATATAAAAGTCATTTGGAAATTATGAAAGTTCACGTTTCGCTGAGATTTCTCAGAAATTTGTGTGTAAGAACCTTTTTCCTTGTTTATATATGTTTGTATGTATTTCCAAGATTTTCTCAGAAAATAGCGTTTCATTTTATTTCTGACTCAAGACACTTTTCACTTAAGTTAATCAATAAGAAATAAAACGTTATTTAATTTTGAGATATCAAAATATACATCTTAAGTAAATATATGAAAATGCAATGTCTCAGTGTAGTCAATTTATTCAGATTCTATGAGCAAACTTAAAATTTTCATTCATTACGGTACATTATATGTATTAGTTAGTCGGTTTTTTTTAAGATACATACGAAATATCAAAAAAACATCTACAAAATTCACGCATCCTTGAAATCAGTTAAACACATAGACCGAACAAACAAACGTGCACTCGCGTTTCGATGATGATGACGTCGTCGACGTCTGCACCGAAGATGATGATGATGATGATGATTGCAATGGATGATAATGATGATGCTGCGTGACATTGAGGGGGCCATCGATGTTAATGCTCCCGGTGCGGCGCTGATTCACTTGTTTTCCAAATGCTAATTCGCGCCATTCTTTCGCGCCATCGGCAGACAGACGCCCGCTTGTCTGTTCGTCTGCAATCGTCTGGCTAAATTGTCTGTTGTGTTTGTATACGTGTATGTCAGTTGGCTGCAATTGCATTGTTGCTTGTTTTTTTTTTATTTTTTATTGCATTATGGACACAGATGGATTTGTTGTTAGTGCGTTTTTGTTCGAGTGAGGTCGTGGATTTTTGCATTAATTTTTTTAACGATCGAGTATGAATAAAGATGTATTTAAAGAGGAACGCTTTTATTTTCTTGTTAGATTCTAGCTAGACATTATTGCTTTTCTCATTCTAGGTACGAGCAAGAGTGACAATAATTTCTAATCGTGCATATAATAAGCTTTCCCCATTGAACTACATAATTTAAATAGAAAAAATGTGGGTGTTAAATATTTTATCACTAGTAGAGAAAAATTAAAATCAGAAAATATCATTCATTAATCGATCCATATACTGTTTAATATAAATTTAATTAAAAATATTTATTTAATTAAGTTTTAAATAGTGCATTTTTATATTAAATCGATGGTTGAATACCCCTCATTTTCCATGCCGCGCTCTAGCGGTGCATACTACAAACATATCGCATACTGTTTCTCGTTACTGCCACTAGATGTAGCGCGGTGTTCATCTGTCACTTTTGTTTACCGATGTACGCGGGAATTAAAAAATACTATTTTCCCATTCTACACGATTTCGTTTTCAATCGATTAATGTGCATTTCTCAACATTTAATCTTAACGAATCATATTTCATATTCGTCTGTGTCGAATATTACATAACTTCCATTGATTTTCATCTTATAATTTCATATTCAAATCGACTGTCGATAATAAATAATCCGATCTATTATTGAAGATGCATAGATAGTGAAGCATTTGCGAAATCGGCATTAATATTTCAATAAACACATCCTGTTTTTATTGCCGAAATTTATTTTAATCTGAAACATAAACTGCATAATAAATCGTCGATTTGAATAAAAATATATTTAGAAGTCGCACGATGCATTTTGATTTTTGATTAGCACCACTTATTGCAAGGTTATTTGAACGAAATATGAATCCAATATATATTTTCTAATATTCAATTTAAAAATATTCATTTTTTTTTCAATAGTTCTGAATTGTATTGATCAGGAATTTGAACCTGAAGTAATCATCTTCTGCTAACTTTTTCATACTTGCTTCTTTGCTTCAGATCAATTTCATTTCAAGTAGAATAGATCAAACATACAACGACTGAAAAGGCTATGAGGGTACAAATTACATTTTTGCCGACATTGAGTTATGTACATGAATCACTTAAGTTCAAATATTTGGTTGCAAAAGGATATAAACGAATTTAGAATGTTGAGATTCATCATCAAATCACTCGACCTCCTTACATTTTGCATACATTTAAGCTTTTCTTGAAATCACCGCAAAGTCACATGTACTCTTTGGCCTTAGCATTCGTCATATATGATTCTAATTTGAAATGAAGTAAGTGATGATAAGAATAGTGAGTCTTTAGACAAATAATGAGAACTCCCTCCTGCACTAAATCTCCGATTCTCATACTATTCCAAATCGATATGAAAAGCTAAAATTTCATCTACAAACACTTCACGCTCCCCATAAATCTCACGGAGCATTTCGTCACCGCGCAGCACTCACTTTCCATGTTTGAACTCCGATCTCGCTTTATTTGCTCCGAACCGACGAAGTTCCCATGTCCGTTCGGTATCAATCACCGCTCTTGTGCTTGTGCTGTTGCATCAGTCGGTTGCAGCACACCGTTCACCATTTTACCATTGCGCAACGAGTTCCGGTGCGCTCGGTACACGTGTAGCCGAAGGTACACGTGTACCAAGGTCTCGGTCGCCACTTTCGCTTCGTGCCATCGACTCGTGGTTTCGTTCTGTCTCTGCTCTTCGGTGCCATCGAGGTTTCCTGATTTCGAAGATTGTATATTGATACCTATTAGTAGTATTGATCGAAAATAAAATTGAGTTTTATACGAATTTTGTATTAGATTTAGAGCGAGAACTTTTCGAATTAGACTAGAATCGAGTTTCAAGTAGATTTTATTGAAAATCGAATCAAATCGTTTTCAAATCCCTTTGCTTCATACCAACATTGAATGTAAATGTTTTAAGAATCATATACGATTCTCACTTGATCTATTAATACTCGAAGTAATTCGTTACAGAATTCAGATATGCAGTTCTAGGATGAAGACTCATTTGTCTAAATAGAAATTATTCATTTTATTGCTCTAGAACGGAAAGGGAAATAATTTCTAGCTAGAAAATATAAGCATTCCCCTAGCACTACATCTTTGCTCCAGATCCCTGAATTTTACAATCGGTAAACGTGCTTGAGTTTACTTTTGTTATTTTTGCGGGAACAACTTGAAATAAATTCTTATGCGTCCCACGAGGTTTTGTCTGAAGTAAGCTTGTGCAAGTACAAGTGTTTTTTTTCGCCTTGTTTCGTTTTTGAAATAAAATTGAAAATATTTTAAAATCACGTTAGGACAGTTTTGTAGGTATTCAAAAACGTATATCGATTGCATTGTATTTCAGGAAATTTTTGATTTAAGAATCAAATTATTCGGTGCAGTAATGCAGTTATCACTGAATGTTATCTGTAAAGTGCATTATCGAGACGAGTCTATATTGCGAAAACGTCGTTCTTGCGAAATGATAATGTTCACCCGAGAAAATCTTTGTAGAAATCTCGACTCAGGCAATCACCATAATCGCTTCCCGATACCTGTGCAAAACTGGATGACTTTTCCGCGAAACTAATCCAATTTCGCAAAGTTCGAAAAGCAAATAAAATTCGTACGTTATCTCGAATAATAATATTATAATAGATCGAACACCCATACAAACCTCAGCTCGGAATATATTCGTATCTATAACTTGATTGATGTTTCGCTCTGACACTCTTGCCATATTTCGTTGACATGTTGGATGGATTTTCGATTTGTGTCTACGAAGCCTCCGCAAGAGCCTTCGACGTTTCGAAACGTTCAAATAACACGATGGTAATCTTAGCACCTTTCTTGAACGACGCCATATCTCGCCGTTATACGAAATCTCGAGGTTCAGTTGTTTTTTCGCGATTCTGCGATTTCCATATTTTTGCAATTTTATTGCCTCAGGTCGCCAACCCAACCCCACATCTCATTTGCGAAAAATTTAAGCCGATTTCGTTCGCCACCTTTTGTAATTTTTGAACGCGCCGATAATTCGGCTTAATTGCTCCTTGAATGCTTCTTCACTCGTTTTTTGCTCGTCGTCTTAAGTTTTGTTCTTTTTTTGTATGTGTTTCGGTCCGATCCGAATCGTTAATTATTCAATATTCGTTTTTTACGATGACGTCATTGAAATCGAACCAGTTTGGCGAGATTTTTGCTCAATATAAATCGATTCGATTAAGTTGTGACTTTTTCGAGCTTCAATGTTATCTTTTCGATGTGTAATTTTTTTCTCAGCTTCCTGCACTCAGTTTGACTATAAATTACATGATAAACAAAAGGGAATGTTAATTGAATCATGTTTGTAAGCCTTTTTATTGCTTCGAAATGAAAAACATCACATATACTATTAACGTTTATAGCATAATCTCATAAGTTATATCGTTAAATTTTAAGACGTCTTTAAATAAACGTTTTCTCAAAGAATCGTTTTGAAATTCAATCGTGTACATTTAAGTCTCAAATGGCTTACATTGTATTCCGTTTCTCTTTTCCGACCATTTCCGAGAATTTTTCTATAAAATGGTCGACTTTACTCGCAATAAAAACTGACCGCGTTTTGTTTTCGTTCCTAAACTTTCTAATGCAAAAATTCGATCGAAGTCGATTCGCTTTTTATTTCTTTCGACGAAAGAGAGAAGTGTCGTATCTCGTACACTTCCAAGTCGTACGTGTCCAGTCGAATTGCATCGTTCGTTTTATCTTTTATGTGTCGCTAGAGTTTAACGGCTTTCTCTATACTGGGGAAGGTTTTCAGGGAGAAACTTTCAGCGAAGAGATTCGCGTTTTTCATACGTGTCAAGGACGATTTTTTATTATCCAAGTGTGTAGGTGAAGTGTACTTATCTGGAAAAATACGGTTACATCGAGAATGGGGTTGTGTTATGTTATTTTTTTGCACGAAACGTATTTCAGCGCGTACTTCATTTTTTACGATAAAAAATGTTAGTACATTTTTTTTCACTACAAAAAGATTCATTTCCATTAGTGGCGATGAAAAAAATACATTAACATTCAAAATCATCTAATAGTACGCAAATCGAGAGTAATATTGAACTTTGAATTTTCCCGCGATACGCCGATTCGTTTAATTGCGTTCGATCGAGTATTATCGTTCAATAAGTGTCATTAAAACTCGAAATATCCGCATATATATTTGTTTGTTATCGCTATCGAATTATGGCTAATTGCTCTATCTGTGGGAAACTTTTTGTGGAGATTCGCGCGGAACTAAAACCCAACGCTTCAATGGCGTAACGCGATGCGATTTTTTTTTAATTAACCAATAAAAGAAAAAATCCGCACATATTATAATGTGGCTGCTTTTTTTAGCAAATGTGCTATTTTTTTCATCGCTCCCCGTGTTCTTTGGATTCGGCGCTAATTTGCTCGCGTGTGATATTGCAACATCTGCCGTCTGTATATGAACGTGCACATTTTTCAATAACATCATCATTATCCTTTTTGCATTCGAGTTCAGTATATTCTTGTATTATATTCGGCTTTTTTTATATGTGATGTGTTCGGGCTTACGTAATGGAAGGTCGCGTCTTCGCGATTATCCTCTTTTCAGCGGCTTCGATGATTTATCGCTTTCAATTTTTGCACGTTCTTTACAAATTAATACATTTTAGTTTTTTGTGTGACTCGGTTTTTCTTTTGCAACATTGACACGATCCGCAAAAGTGATGGCAGGTTGAAGTTTTCAATCTTCGAGACTCAATACGTGCTGGTTTTTTTCCTTTCAATTCCGTAATAACTTTTATGAGGTGCGCTAAATGAAAGATTTTATGGTTTTGTATATAAAATTTTTACCGCTTCGATACTCGTTCTCGGGAATGATTGCACTCTTTTTTCATTTTATTCCGTCTCCGTTCGATAAATCGAATCTCGCATTATTTGCCTCTCGCCGCGGCGACAATTAAATTGCAATTTTCGCGTCTCATTACCGTCGCTAATGAGGAAGCTTTTATATCGATTATCCTAAGTGCGCTGTCAAGTGTACGGCGAGAAAAAAAAGTTTAACCGTTCGTCGACTTTGACATGTTTAATTGCGCAATTAAGAAAGTCATCGATCGGTCGTAAAAATCTGCTCGATCGTCCGACGAGCCCTAGTGTCGTCGTAAAACTTTATCGGAGATCGTCAAAATTATACAGGCGATATCTTTCGATCTGCTGATGCACGTTGCATACATGCATCTTGTATATTTTATTTATTTTTTGATTAAATATTTTGTGTTTGAACGATTTGGTTGACATCTATCGGCAGCCACGTCTTCTACATATCTATTTGTCTCACTCATTAGACGAAGTGATTGACTTCTGTTACCTTTGACTAATATAATGTAGATCTAGAAACTAACATAGGAATCTTGATCTAGACTAGATCTGATTCAGATTGTTGTGCCAAGGAAAAAATATTTTTTTGTGGAATACATAATGTGCGCAATATTAACACTCATACATAGGTATAGTCGAATGTGCATCGCAGTCGTTCGCGTGTTAAATTCTTTGACCCGAGTCTTGATGATTTCGTTCGCGAACGAGTTCAATACCACGACGACCGCAGACCTTGACCGATACAAACCGATTTCGCTACGAAAACAACGAACCGCCACTGGCACATCACCAAAATTAATGATGTCACCCACGGAGAGGGGATGCTATCTTCACTGTTGCTCTACTTGATGAGAATGCTCTTAAAATTATAAAAAATAATAATTTAATTAAATATTACTTATTTACTATTCTGTCAGTGTCGCACACTCAAAAATATACTTAAGCTAACCTGACTTGAAACTCAACTTGATAAAATAAATCACAAGTGTCAAAAGTAGTTCAGAAACATATTATCTTATTAGACATCAATAATGATTTGTTCATTTGACTGTTTGTGCGTTGGTTCAAATCAACAAAGTGACGTTTTCTATCTTGTTTATATTTCGAAGTTGATTGATTTTTATTAAACGCATAATTAACAATTAATGTAATCTAACGAATTGCTAATTGGCTTATCTCCGCTTTTACTTGCATAAACGTAAACAAACACAATCGTCATCGCACTTTTAAAAATATATTTAGCTCAAACAGTTTTTAACGATTATAAAAATCGCATAATTCTCTCTCGTTCCAAATTCGAAACATTAAGAAAACGTCGAAAAACCACAACTCCCACATTCGAATCCCTCGAAAAGGAGGCTTCGACTCGACATCGACACAAAACACACATTATCGACAACTGTACATTGCGAATCGACTCGAAGCACACTTTCAATATTCGGAACAAACACACACTTACATATGACAACTGAAAAGGCCAAAGGGTACAAGTGACATTTTTACCTAAATTGAGTTATGTACAAGAATCGCTTCTATGTAGGTACATGCAAAACTTTGAGCACGCTTTTCTCGAAATCACCGTGAAGTCACTTGTACCCCTCGGCCTTTTCAGTCGTCATACATAAACACAGACAGACAGACATACAGACATGAGTTGCGGTGAACGACACCCTCAATGTCATGCACATTCGCTGCATCTGCATCTCGATGACGTCAGATATATTCTGCTGCGTTCAAGGCCGGGGTTATTTCGGGCTGTGAGACGTTGCCCTCTGGTCTGGTCTGGTCTGGTCTTCGAAACGACGATGATGCACCTATTCTTTCAGGTGTTGTGTGTACGTAGACAATGAGACCGTTTGTCGGATGCAATCGGCGCGGCGCGAGGAGGACGTCCAATTAACAGTTGCTTCGGTGCTTGTGAGTTGTGCGAAATGTGTGTCCTTTGCGGTGTTTTGTTAATTAATTCAAATGTACAATTCTTTAAAAATATACATATGGAATTGTAGTTTCGCCTAGTTTTGCTTATATGTACTTAGCTAGGACGGACTAATGAGCTAACGTAGAGTAGGATGCTGAGTTTTCCTTCGTTATATGAAATGTGTATTTACTTTCTGGACGAGTCATGATAAATTAATTAAATAATAAAACAGTAATAATAATTTATTTTAATCCAGCTTGACATGTGTATGTTTAACAAATCTATTGAAAAGTTTCTTGAGATACTTCAAGTTTGATATGTGCTTAAATCGGTAGAGTGATTTCGTATTCGCCAAATTGCTTTCTTAATGCATTGATGCTCGTTTAAATTATTGTATGTAACAAGGATATTATATTCATCACATTGTGGTCGCCGATGTTGAGTTTAGAACAGGTCTTCAATTGCAATATGTATATTTGAATATGTCTTCTTCGCGTTTCATTGTAAGATGAATTATCGATGCAGAAATATTTCTATAAGTTCTGCTTCGCTGATTTGACAATTTATGTTACGTTAATTGATCACTGTCTTCTGTAGATTGAGTTCTTCGCTTTAATATCTCTATTCATAAGCATTTTCTCAGAAATTTAATTTGATATTTAATTTTCATGTAAATTTCAGCTAATAGTCGATTAGTTTTATTCGTTTTACCTAAACGAAAACTAATTGACTTTTAGTTCGAAACTCCATTTAGTTATTAATGACGCATTTCAAATTAAAATCTTTGAACTTGTATACCTGTTTTAATCAATTTTTTACTTCGAATTGAAACGTTTATTTTTTAATCAATCTTATGTATGTACATCAATATGATTTTACAATACGGATGTCTAAAAAAAATATTCGTACAATGTGATTCTATATTATAAGTTATAAACATAATTAGATTGAATTTAAGCTATATCCTATTAAAATATCTTTTGAAAAAATGATAGGATTCGAATT
The DNA here is from genome assembly GCA_024721215.1 of Cheumatopsyche charites. NCBI lineage: Eukaryota > Metazoa > Arthropoda > Insecta > Trichoptera > Hydropsychidae > Cheumatopsyche > Cheumatopsyche charites. The sequence goes on from CM045583.1 coordinate 3,967,431, forward strand.
CGTGCTTATGCAATATAGATATTTAATACCACATCTTTAAATCGTTATTTTTTCTACATTTTGTTAGCTAATAGCGCGATACAACGCTATTGAATTTCTCCTTCATTAGATCCACTTTCAGTAATAAAAGGCGATGCGATTAAGCGTCGTTAAATCTTCGATATAAGGATAATATTGCACATTTTTCAGCTAGTTGCTTGTTAACTGCGTCGACGTGTTTTCCGGGTTGATATAACACATTGATGTCTTTTAGATATTGAGAAAGTTTATGGATTTATTTATTGGTGATTAATCCGTCCTATCGTAAAGATTCTTGTCTCGTTTTGCATTTTTTATTGAAAGATAAACACACTGCAATACATTGTATATTGATGAATTTGATTATGTTAGATGATCCAATCGAACAATCGTGTTGCATTTTCTTCGTTTAGAATTTATTAATCAACTTTCGCATTTGAAAAAAAAACAATATTACGATTCAGAATCGCATCAACCGTGTGAAAACATAGATAAACTTTCACCGCTTATTCAAAATGCAATTTAGCGAAAAGAAACGTCAAGATCAACATCGTGACCCTTGACATGGCATGACACGATTGCGACTGCAAAATAAACCCATAATATTAAAGTTTCGTTTATGGCAACCGCTCGCTGATCTCCGGAGACGAAGATGGCCTCATCGATGGAAACTAAACATTCAGGTTTGTCGGCAATCGTAATTGCGTGCCGATATCACTTTCTTTTCGGTTCAGTCGGGCTCGTCTAGGCACATCCTTAGTTGGCTCTTCTGCCTATCTTAGATAGGCACCGGTTTGTTAACAATTTTTTTCGTAATCGATGCTCTTCTAAGTATGCGTATGTGTTTTTATTATTGGTCGATCGAAGCTCTGTGAGATTTTTCAACAATGCTGTGAAAATGGCGTTTATGGTTTCTATTTTTAGTGCGACTTTTATGGTGGTCTTTGATTGATTCGAAGGTAATCCGGATTGTAGATAATTTTCATTGCTTCGTTTTATGGTTTTCTCGGAAAATCTTTCTGACACTTTTCGCCACAAAAACGACATCATCATTGAAATAATCTTATCTTATGGTTATAGTACGTACGAGACGTGAAGTAACATTCCGATTCAAATGTCTCAAATTTGCCGTAAAATTCATATCTCATCTTCGCAGCAACTGTCATTAATTGGTCATAAAGTTGTTCTCCATGTGTTGATGTGGCCGATGATGTAATGCCTTACACGAGGCATACGCTTCATTTATCAAACGACTGCTATCATTCATCATCTTTTTTGAATTATTTTTTTCATCTCAGATCCAGACTCCGTTTCGGGGCCATTTTTCAATTGCAGCCCGTTTGGTGACCTTCGAATTTTTTCCGCATTCTCAGAAACGATGCCGATTTTTCCTAGAGTATCACTAATGGTGTTAATTTAATGTAAATTCTCAATTGGCCTTCGATTGTGTGTGATTGTGCAATCGAAAATAGAAGAGTTGTGTAAGTTTTATTAGATTGTATGCAAAAGTCGTTTGAAACTTTCGAAATCAGATGCAATCAGATGTAATTGTGGCTCTCTACAATTTAGTTATGCCAACCGTAAATGTTTTGAAAAACTGCACGCATATTTCGTCTGATGACTATAATATAGCATAATTGTGGTTTACGCGTTGACATTTATACATTTTTGCAGCATTTTCAATGAGAAGGGGAAACATGTTTGTGTGTTATAAGCAAGGGTAGATGCTCATGCATGACTGTGACCTTACACGGCCACTATTATCGAACCATCCGAGTCGCATTGTGAATGCGACTCCTTGTGCAGCATAAAATATATATGGGATTAAATTCATATGTGGGACTATTTACATGCAGGTCGCGATTTCATTGCAAATTAATTTATTTGCGGAATTCGAGTTATGTAAAGTGTTCGTCAGCGAATGCTGGCAATTGCCTTTGCATTGTATTAATCGATTCGTTTTTGCAATGGGGTTTTTGAATTCGATTCGATTCGTATTTGATCATTTTAAATTGCGAAAATTGTATTTTTCATGATTAAATTTAAGCAGAGCTTAATCATTTTAAAAATCCAATTTTAAATTTCAGTTCGCGTTATGATAATGCTGCTAACGCCTCAATAAATGGGGTTTATGGATTGAGTTAGAAGAATGTATAAAATTTACCATCTATATAGTATTTAATCATACGATTCGAGGAACACGTTGTGGGATGAGTTTTCACTGCCATCTCTCTACTTCTAAATGTGTCAGATCGAGGGTTTTCCACACAATAAATACATCAATTCGAAATCAAAGTTAATTAAATTACATTCTTGATCATAGATTCGGAATCTCATAAACCGTATTTTGAATACCTTTTGACTGAAAATTAGTATCCATAATCTTAATCTAAATCATCAGCGTCATCGTTTGCAATGCTACAGCCCTGAATAGACCTTGACCGCCCCGTATTGTACTTGCATAATAAGAAAATCGAATCTATGCGACATCGAAAATTCCCAAAATCGATACACCAATTCAAATCAATTATTCAGGATTCAACAGTGGGTCTGTCGGTCGTATTTGCGAATCGAAAACACTGTCGTTCCCTACATGCTCGAATGCGAACGAAGCTCATGACCCGCTCGTCGGCCATCGGGCTGGGGCAGGTCACGGCCGACACACTCCCCCCGGGTGCTTCATGCTTATAACCCACACTAACCGACGATAACCCACACATAAAGCCCAATGGGTACAAACGAACGTGTGCATGTGCGCGCCGTGTGCAATTCAAGCTCACCGCAAGTACCGGGGAGTGAGTGCATTCGCGAGGCGCACCCGACCTACGCTCTTGAAGAACAGGGAGTTTGCGATGTCTGTTCGCTTTTTATTTTAATTAGTGGTGTTCGTATGTGTATTTTGGTGGTTGGATTTTTTTCGGTTGAGGTTCGTTTTCGAGTGGACGTTGCGGTTTGTGTCTTTCTTTGGGGTGTGTTTGGGTTTTGGATTGACGTTGAAAGGTTGTTTCGAAATGTTTATACAATGAAAATGTGCAATTTTTGAAAATTCATTTTAGTCATTCTAATTTTGTTGAAATTTGGTGATGACTTCAAAAATGACTCATTCTTGGAATGCTTATAGAATGAGAATTGAGAAAATCAATATTCCCATTTGATCCGACATGCATTTTTACGGCATGCAAATGCATACTAATTTTTATAAGTCTTGATTCAATCAAAAAGAACTCATTTATCCTTTCTACTTAATTATTTTTCCTGCAGAAACACTATAATTCGTTCAACTTCTTTCGTTCACAATTATCAATCATCGATACTTACATTTTTCAATGTCCCTATCGTTCAGGTTTTTGAGCTTACACTTTTTATCTGTTTCATAACCATAGGTTATTTTTACTTCAGAGGTGTAAAGTTCCTAGATCCTAGACCTACTTTCTACTATACTCACCAATGACACTATTTACACTTATAAAAATCAAATTTAATAAACATCAAACCCACCCTGTAATTCATACGATATCGCATCTCGAGTTTCATCGTGCCCGCGACGACTCATTGTCTTGACGAATCTACGCATCACGCACTCACGTACCTCTAATAATAAAACCGATTCGTTCGCCATGCACCACACATACACAAAGTGCACCATAATGCGACGAGACGTTCTGCTTCCTGTCGCCGGTTCAATTGGCCTCGTCCTGGAAATGTTGGCCGCCGCTGAGCTGCAGCAGCCACTGTTTAGTTTAGCAGCACACACCATAATAACTTCAAACGACGATGCACCAGCAGTACCTGAACTTCCTGTGGGGTTCTCTATTACAGCACGTACATAGTTATGTGTGTGTGCGCACATAGGTGACACATAGCGGGACCCGCATTCGACGTCTATTCACTCGGCACAAGCGAATGGGACTTTTACCGTAAGTTGATAACGCTATCTGCTAAGTGGACGTCCAATTTGGCGTCGGATTTCCTCGCGGTGTGAATTCGGTACGTTGTCAATGTTGGATGTGGAGCGGGAAATCCGAGAGTTCCAGTTTTCGGCGTTGAGGGTTCATTCGATATCGTTGTTGCGGGAAAGTGATTTCCGGATCGTTGTTTTAATATTTTTTTTATTCAGGTTTCACAACTAACTTTATAAACGTATACCAATGATAGAAAGAAATATTTTTAAATGTAAGATCGGTCGCAAAACTAGATTTGATGAAAGCTTCAGAAAAAAAGACTGGCCAAATTCATACGCAATTGTCACTTAATCATTCATCTGACAATGAGAGAAAAAGCAGCTGCTAGGGCATTATATGAATCAAAGATGTCACTAAAATTGATCTATTTTACAAAAACTGGGGGATATTTTGAAGAACCGTGCCGTAAGACATGAACTCAATATTTATTTTGAATATTAATTAAGTGCGTTCTTTTCACTTGTTAGTGATATTCGTGCTAGTCATTCACTTTTTTTTTATAGAGTTTGACTTTGTGAGTTAATGAACACGCCTTGACAACTGTCGAAATATAGAAAAATAAAACAACTCAAACTCTGCTTAAGTGAAAAACTGGCCTAAAACAACACAACTCTTGCCAGAATCTGCCAGAACTCAAACTCAACATTACGTTAACACTGAACTCTACAAACGTTCATACCGCTGCATTATCGACCATTACATCACATTTCGATTTGAACTTCGTCCTACTTTCCGCTTCTGAATCGCACATAATCCTAGTTTTAATAGTTCACCGTCTCTGGCAATTGCATCGAATGCACCATATGGCATGCACGCCGCGTTGCATTCTATCGCTCGTGTCTTTTTTCCATCATTGAACTCCCCCCTTGGTTGTTGTAACTCGTACCTACATAATATGCGAGAGCACGTATCTTTCTGCATGTTGCGTGCTGTTATGTCATTCCTCTGTGTGTCATCATCCCACGTACTTTATTCACCTGAACGTTGTTGTGTCCAGTATTTTATTGTATCGTCCGAATTCGTGTTATTGTCGTTTAGATACGACCGTAAACGTTGTTGCGCAATTATGAATTGTTTAAATGGGAAATCTGTTTTAATGTCGCTAATAAATTGTCGGCGTTTTTGAACACTTTTTTTATCAATATGTTTATTTTATCGTATCCAAAATATTGATGGATTGAATGAGTTTTTACTTGATTTGGAATTTTTTAATATCCACAAATAATAAACACTATTTTGTTTAAAGAAATATTTATTGAAAATGATCTCATTTCGGAGAATATTAAAGGAATGATTAATCAACCCATTGAAAATATCAACAAACACATGGTTAGAATAAAATTATAACATTTACTTATACAATTACTTATCTATGTGTATTACTTGAACCTAAATTCAATCTTTATCACAGCGTAGAGTGTATTGCAGCTCGAGCGTCATTATGACAGACACACAGACTAATTCTCGCTATTGTTATATTAGATATTAGATCATTAAATAGATAATTATTTTTGTCCGAATTTGAATAGATAGAAAAAAATGCTCTAGCCAAATAAACGTTAGAACGTTAGGGTTGTTTGATCGTTCAGCTTGAGTACACCTCCTACTGCCTCCCCCAGTACATCATCGGATGTCAGCAGCTGTTGCGAGTCAAGGCCAATAACTAAGCTTCTCCAACAGTTCTATACTGTACATGTTCAGCTAAATTTGCATATACCTACACGGAGAAAAGCACAACATGTGCAAGCGAGTTTTGTGTATTTTCTTAGCATTTTCAAGCTCGATATTCCTCTCGTCTTTGTTTACTATACATACACATTCGAGTGCAAGGCGGCATATTTTTATTCTTTCACATTCGTATATGAATGTGTAATGTAATGTAAACTACATTTCGTTGAACATGTGGTTGACCTTCCGAGGACATTCACAGCTTGTGACGTTTCCTGTAGAAGCAGAATGCGCATATGTTTGTGTCGCATCTTCCGCTTGTTTTTTCTAATATGGTCTTAATTTAAATACATATTTTTCTAGAATTTACGATCTGTGGTTCTCGACAAAATTGAATGTTGTATTCTATGTAAGTTGAATATAATATCGATCTATCTAGTCTTATGCATAGGTTCTAAAAAGTGATGATGTATCACCTAGTTTAGGGGTGAGTTTAGTGAATAACGGCCATTTTTTTTTCACAATTGTCATATGGGAACAAAATATTTTGTATAAATATATATTCACTAGTGATGAAGTGCATTTTCATGTGTGCAAAAGATTTAGATGAAATTAATGTAATATATTTTTTCTGTTTCATATGAAAAAATATTTTTTATAAATTAATGGACCAACTCTGTTCAATACGCAATTATTGCCTATTTTCAACACTCTGCATTAACATCTGCTGCATAATTTAAAATTCAATTCGATCTGATTAAACCATTATTTATTTCACATAATAATCGGACGCAAATATTAAAATATAAAAAAAACTCACCGATACGCTTTATTTGCTATTCGAAAATTTTGCGCCACAGCACAAAAACCGAATTTCCATATCGCCAGCGGGATATTTATTGCCAGTGGCGTACGTATCTCGAGCTTCGGCCTTCGTTTTTGAATTTTGACTTTTCCCGAAATCGAATCGTCGTTGCACCTGCTCAAATCAACAGCGGCACCTTTTAAGCTCTGCTAAGAAGCCAGCTGCTGTTCGCTGTCTCGTGTCCCGAATTCCCAACATCCACGAAGAACCAACAGCCAACTGACCCAGAGGAAGTCGTTATGTCTTCCAGAAATAAACTGGTGAAAAAAAATACACTTCGATACTTAATTATGGAGCCATCGAACATATTGCAGTTTTGCATTTTCGTTATATGGACGTGTTTTTCCGACGAAATAGCTTGCCTAGTTCATATTTTAATATGCGATATTCAAATTTATGCAAAATTGCCGCCGAACAATGGTGATAAAAATTTCGCGTTTCGATAATGTTTCGTCGAAATAGTTTTCATAGTCATCCTGGCGAAAATGTCACCAGTTGATTTATCGTTGTGACGTACTTATTGATGTAAATGTCGTATGTTTTTCGTGGATTTCGAATGGAATTTTAGACGATTAATTAATTCGGCGTATTGTGGTCGTTTGTTTTTGAAAAGAAGAATATTCTTTTAAAAGCGAAATAAATGGTCGTTCGGTTCGAAAATCGTGAAAGTACGATTTGTTCAGGTCACGGTCGGTCGACGCATACGCTCATGCATCGGATTCGAAAAATTCCACTTTTTTTTCGTAAAACCTTCTTCGAATCGAATTCGAGTATGTGTTTCCCTTGCGTGTGACGCAACCATAATATTTACAGTGCGCATTATTATTTTCCAATGTGACGAAACACGGAGATTTTTAGTCTGTTTGATCTTGCGTTTCACACCCTGCGCATTCGTCGTACCGAAAAAACACGACCGTGTAAAAATGCTTCTTTGTAGCGTTTTAAAATGTAACGCCATGAGAAAAATCGCTCGCTAGAGTCGTGGGCTCCACTGGGTTTTCACCTTGTTCCTCCCAAAAAGCGGCGTTGTTTATTGGCCATCGTTAATCAAGTTTCCTTCGCTAAATGCGGACACGCTACGATAAACGTGCTAAATATGCAAATCGCTTAACAATTATCAATTTAGCTTTTTTCGTTCGGCCATACATAGATCGTCTAGCTATGGCGCCGTTCAGACGCATTGGCATTCTCATATGTGCATTTTTTACACGGTTGATGGTCGCTTACCTGAGGAGCATCTGCTTCGACCCCAAAAGGGTATCGAATCATCCCCTATTTTGGGCAAAAAAAATCACACAATCGTTACAGCCCCACGTATCCTAAACTAAAGCACAATGCCCTCAACGGTATCCATCGAGCTCTGATCTCCACAATACCATTCGCGGGGTTGCTTGAACTCTAGTGCGTTTTCGCTTTCTAGTTTTTGTATTATTTTTTTTTTCGCCGGTATTTTGCACTTGTTGCCCTCGGTTTAGGGGTTGTTGAACGTCCCTCGGACAGCTGTGGATGTTGAAAAAATACATACGAAGAGATCCGCATATACGAGAAATGTGCGAGGCTTTTGCCGCTGTGGGTCATTGTGCTACAGGGTTATTGAGCTTTGGCGAATGTCCGAAGAGGTTCATTCAACTGCCGAACTGTGTTTGTGTAGCTTTTGCGGCTGAACAGTGTTTGTAAACAGTGATTTCTACGCGTATACAACCTGTGCACACGTTTGTGCACTGTTTATTCTTTTCTTCGATCGGAATTTTATGGTTCGGAACGTTATTTTGTTGTGGTTCTACGTAGAGCTCGCTGGCCCTTATTGCGTTTCGATTGGACACAGATGCGCTAATTTATTCGAAAGTTCGTAGTGGTTTAGTTGCGTGAAATTAAAATCGTCTTAGCGTTTCGTATCTGTGATTTATTTCGATAATTAAAGTTCGCTTTTGGTCGTATTGCATGTTTCGTGCTCGGATGGCTACCGTGCTCAGCTTTATCGCGTGTTATCTTTGTTAATTGAGTATTTCACAATATATATGCATATTTATTTAGTATGATTTATTGTTTTTATTCGGTGATTCACATGACGCGATGTTTAACTTGACGCGGTTTTTCGCCATTTTTTTATTCACTCCGGCTAAATTGCCGTCGGTGGAAAAAGCGTAGGTTTTTGAATGCAGTTATCAACGATGCACATACATACTTATTATAATGAGTCGTTTCAAATACCTGCGAGGTAGATGAGGAGACCTGTCTGGTCCGAGCCGTTTCAGTCTTTGACCCTCGAGGCGTCGAATTATTTTTTTGCGACGCAAAATTATGCAGGAGTCTCTCGTTCGAAGACTTTAAAATAAAATCGAACTAAAAAAGAGAAGAATTCCTCCTACGGTGTAATAATCTCGACCGTCCTCTCTTTCTCCTTGGGTGAGTTTTTCATAAATTATTTCGAACATGCGAATAATTTATACGGAACGTCTTCTCCATAGAAATTGATCTTAATTGCATTTACGAAATATTGCGTACTAACATTTAGTTGAGTCATCACACAGATGCAATTCAGATATATTAGTTCAAATAACATTTGATTAGGATATAAGATTGTATAAGTCGAGTATAAATTATTATTTGTCGATATTAAAGATTTTATCTCAAGCGAGAGACCAGGGTTATAATAATATTTGTCTCTTACTGGCACTTATCCATCTGAAATGGACAGAATTGCGCAATAAAATGCGGCATAGTATGATTTTACTTCGACCCACTCGTGTATGTTATGTTTATTGTATTATGCTCTGACTTAAGATACAATCTTATATTTTATCCTACGCATGAATAAATGCAAGCGGTTACAATCCTTTCGTCGAAATTCTTGTTCTGTTCTGTTTGTAGGTTCAGGTTTCCTGAATGTTTCCGAGGCGTTGATGTTTCGAAATATGTGTATGAAAATAATCTGATTATACAGACAGTAAACTCTCAAGAATTTACAATTTTCACTTATTTCAGTGATGAAATAAAAAAACAATAATATTTTTCTACACGATTGAATAATGGAAAATGTATAGATTATAGGTGCTTACTAAGATATAATCTATATATTTTAAAACGGCATCGCTTGTCATTCGATGTGTAAAAAAATCCTTGACGAGGATCGAGGATTGTCAAAATTTATCGTATACGGACCAGAGTACTCGTATGGCGTCCATCTGTCCGACGCAAAAGGGTTTATCTTGGTGTCTTCCCGAGGGTTTTTATCAATCTCCCATTACCCCTAATGACCTCCAATAATAATGAATAGGGCCCGGTGGTGCACACCTTTAGACGTCCAGGTATATCGTACGATACTCGCCCATTTTTAACATCCTTTCATTGTCTACACACATCTGCTGCGCCAGCGCGTGTCCTAAGTCCGACATTTATCCTCATGTGCAATTAGCATATTTTTTGACTCGTAGAATGTTCGAGGGCCGCGCAATTAATATCTGTGACTGATTTTTTCCGTTCTGTTGTTTCAGGTGAGTCTTGTTCGTGCTCGATCATCTATGACGTGAAAAAGCAGTCAGGTAAGCTCAGTTGAATGACAGGTGCTTAGTAAGTCAGCGGACCAGCTCTAAATGTGTATCGATGAAACAGCTTGCGCCGTTCGGTTTCGAAATGTCGTACGTTTTGAAATGTTTAGAGTCGTTTTTTATATTTCGATTCCGTTCTGTCGATATATGACTGAATTCTCAATTCAGCCGTTGTTATTTGCGCGGCATCGGCGTTTTCAAGTTTATTGGACAATTATAGCAGTCGGAATCGTCCATCGGCGAACGTTAAGCGATGAAACGTAATTTTATTGAGCACTAAAAATACGATGTTAGAGGCTGAATCCGTCGTGTTGAATATATTATTTACATTGGTTTTATTTTCGTAAATAACTTACTTTTGTGAAAATTGTCAATAACGCATATTAATATTGATTAAATTAGCACTTAATAGAAAACATTTTGCTTCTATAATCGATTATCGGTCATCTGTTTCCCATGATTAAAGAATTAATTTACAATTTAGTTCATCTTTGAACTTTAAAATAATTTGAAATCTCTCATCTGAGATGGCCATGAAATACATTCACAAAAAAACATTTCGTCGAACGCTGTATCATCTAAAACATTTTTTTACAATTTCGATTAGAACAAATCGCTTGAATTTCCGTATTTCGAGCGTTACGACCGTAAATCCGCGGCGCAGCATAATTGAAGCGTCGAGAGAACGCAACAACGCCTCCTATATATAATACTTCTTCTTTTACCGAGATAATCACTGTTTCGCAAGAAAATGTCGTAACTCCAACCACACAGCCGACTAGCCCGATGGACAGAGTGAGATCGGAATAGAGAACCTCCTCTAACAACAACACAACAATGAGTACGAAGCCATCAGAGTAGATCGGTTCGCGCCGGTTGGCAACCAACCAACCAACCAACTCCTAAGTGCTCGGCCATGACTTTGCTTCGTTCAGATCTCTATATGAGTTTTGCCATGGTCAGCGTACCGGAACGTCTTGTCGCTGCATCTCGCTCTACTTCTTTGCGCATATCCCATCGATACATAAATGCGAATCAGATCCGTATTCGCGGATCGTGTAGGGACGCTTTTGGCGAGACCGATGCAAGCTCACATAAGGCTTTTACGTTTTCGGAGCACTGTGTCAAACCTTGACAGCGAGCGAGTCGGCTTTGGAAGTCACGATCACGATCGTCGAGCGAGCTCGATGGGAATCGTATCGCGCAATCTGCGTCCGATCTCTTTTCGCTCGCTAGCTAGCTCTTGCGCGCTAAACAATCGTCGAGTTTTAGATAAAAGCGTCATTGTCGGTTGATGTGTATGTTTTTTGTCGTCCAGCTCAGTTCTATAATATCGTTTTGTTTTTATCAATCATTAATATTATATCCATGTGGAATGTATTGAGAGATCACCCACGAAATATTTTGATAATAAGAAAATATATGATATGATGATAACAAAAATATGAATTTGAAGGAAACTTGCACAATTGTAACATAAAATTTTCTTCGGTGAAAATTCACCCAATTTCACATTTGACTAAAGAAACATCGATGAACGGTTAAGCGCGAAACCCACTCTTCCGTTCGGAAAAACTTATTTTATCCGATTTTATTGTTAGACCAATTTTTTTAATAAATACAGTTGTGCTAAAACCAAAAACTTAACTCGATCTACTTTTGAAGCACGTACTATCTGTTTACACGGTCATATAGTCAAGACTTTTCTTCGCTCTCATTCGCGTTACATCTGCCCAACGTTCGTAATATTCTTCTAGATTTGCATACATTTCCAATACGACACTCAAAAACTATATAATCACTGGAATCAATTAACATATGCAAATCGTTAACATTATCGCAAATCGTATCTGACTGTTAATTTTTCGCACACTCACTCGAACTCTAAACCATAATTACACGTACTCTGAGCGCGATCGCGGAAACGGAAACACTCATAGAAACCGGCCGGGTTTTAATTGCCCGATGTGTATTCACCGATGATGATATTCGTATAATTGATTCTTTAACAATCGGCGCACGCAATCGGCCATTGTTTCGCGACCGGTACTACACTCGGATCTCCCACGGCGGGCGCCCGAGGGACACAAGAATCCCATTATTCGTACTGCGGCGGTAGTCGGTTATCTGATGGTCTCGCATCACGATCGTTCGAGATATCTTCTCTCTGGATGGTACTGGTAAATGGTATCTGGATGGAGCGAGATCGGTGGACCAGTTTTGCCAGTGACATTCGCGCCGGCCGTTAGTTAGTCAGTAATCGACTCGCTCTGATCTAATTGACTTCCATTATTTGCGATGGAAAAATTGATCGTTTTGTGTTTTGGGTCTTTTGATTTGGACGAGTGATTTAGAGTTTTTTTGTACAGTGGAAGACAGTGTGTTCGCTAGATGGTTCGTGATAGTTTTTGCGATGTGCTCATTAGACGATTTCAATGGATTGAATCGCAGAAATAGCTAGTCATTTCTAGTCTTATCCTATGATTATATCTGAAATTATTTTTGAACATTATTATAACGTGACGTACTCACAGATAAAAATTCTGTTTTTGCTTTGTTACAAAATTTATCTCGCACAACTGATTTCATTTGTCTTTATATTTAAATTCGAATTAGCCATAACTCATCTTAAAATATTTAACCGATCTGTGCACCAGTTCACGATATTAAAGTCACGCTCGAACAATCTAATCTCGTCACTAACGACCGGACAGTGTAAAAAACTGTACACGCGCATCCGCTACATAATGCAAATTCGTCTTGGCCACCTACTTTGTGCATTTCGAATACGAAATGGTAATCATCCTCAATCTAAACTGCGTCCTCTTGCATCACCATTGTCGTCTCCGTGTTGCAACACCTCCACGTGTCACGATTGTCAATTACACGCAACAGAAATCACATCCACGTATCCCATCGCCGTCGAGTTTTCCCACAATTCGAACAGAGATACACTATTATAGAATCGTATAATAATTTGACAATGTGTGTACATAGTTTTTTTAACGAAATTAACGGTATCTAGCAGACCGCCGTCGTCGTTAATTTCAATAGTTATATGGCAGTTGTGGTGTATAAGGGTGTTCGCCAGTTATGGTCACGCATCGTGGAGGAAATAGTTGTACACACACGAGGCCCTTAACCTTTTAATAAATGCGAACAGATCGACTATGATAGTGGGATTTCACCAAGCGTGAAATACAATTTGGCTTTGCCGTCGCAACACTTTTTTCACACGAATCTACAATATAATATGATAGTGAAGCGGAGTGTACAGGAACTAGTGCCATTTTATTTTCGAACATGCACGTTCGCATATCTAAAGGGCATTCGCTCAAGGTTCGTTGCGCATTTTAATTGATGCCACTTTATTATTACTTCTCATTTAATAATATACTGTTAGGTTCTATTGTACAACAGTTTTTTGTTCAGTATCAATTCAGGCTTTCGTTGTATTCGCCTGTCAATTTTGCGAGCGATAATCATATGATGCTATTTCAAGCTTTGATATAAAGCATTATAATTTTCATTTATCTCACGTGTATTTTTTATGTGGTATTTTCGTTTTTATAATCCAATCGGCCTTTTTCAATGAGAATAAATGTGTGTGAATATGGATATTGTAATCGATTTATTCACATCTGTTTGAGAACGTATACGAATTAAAATATTTTCATCGCGTTTTTATTACATCATTTTAGAGTCTATTTTTATATCGGTCATAACTCATACCGACTGTTTGAATTTTGTATTAAAATCTAATTTGAAACAAGTGGTGTGTAAATTCTCGCGGTAGTCAAGGTTTGCTCATCTACTTCTCGTTCAATACCGGTTTTTTATTAGTGTGATAAGTTTCATTGAAAATTTACGTATTAATTAAACACTTTTCGAATTAATTTTTTCAATTAGTGTACATTACGAAACTCGTGTTTAAATTCTACCATAACGAACATACAGATCAATTAGAATCAAACACAAATTTAAAATTATTTGCAAAGATCTAATATGAATAATAATACATTTAGTGAAAAAATAATAACTTATCGTTATGTTTTAATAAAATTGTGATATTCAATTCAAAAAATATGTTTAGAATAAAAGTTTATTGATATTCAAAATTTAGTATCATTTTATGATACCGCACAAAAGATTTCGTATCGATTTCAGATGCAATTTAACGAAAACGTATAAATTTTGAAACGTTAAATGCGGAACGTGTAGACGTCAAAGTATCGAGTTCCACTATTGGAAATATTTTTATACGAATCATTATATTTTTATTGCAGCGAACTTCCGATGATCATCGATCAAACTGAATATGAATTTCTCATTAAGAACAGATTATAAAATCGACCACTGCAAATGTTATTGATCGACTCAATGCATTGGCAGATGCATCCGACTAACCCACTGCCTCGATTGAATCATCAATTGCATACACCCACCATAAATCGCAATGTCACGTCTGGAACGAATGTCTGAATTTGCATAACCAATTATGTACGTTCAGCATCGGATCGTAGTGTAGAACGGTTTAATTATTATATATGTGACGCATAATATTATCTAGTCCTTCATTAGTTCGAATATATTTCAATATAGGCGATGAATTGTACATCACGTTGGTGCCGCCTCCTCTGTGTAGTTTATTCATCGTTTGGCATTTATTGTTTCCTGAAATCTAGTATAATTAACGTGTAGTCCATTATTGAATAATTGCCGACCGTGAATGTCATCGGACCACTCCTAGACTCAGTTCGCAATTGTGATGTATTATTGAATTAATTGATTTGTGAAGATATCTTTCAAATGATCATTAGCATCATGAATATTTAACATTCGATTTAAACGAAAAACATGTTGTTAAATAGGACAGTATTGAATTTTTCGCTTAAAGAGATAAATTGGCACTACAAATATCATCCATAAAAAGCGAAAGGTCACGTTAACGAATTGTGCACATAAATATAATGACTACGAATGTTATAAATAATTTAATTAGAGCCTCATTATCGATATCTTGCGCATCCCACGATGTCAATAACATATCTTCACATATCCAACGTGCACGTACATGAATGCATTCGTTGAAAAAGTGCAGTGAGCAATCGAGGCGGTTCTAAAGGTTATCTCGATGCATATGTATGTATGTATTATTTATACGCGTATATAAAAAAAAGAACGAGCAAAATGAGAATCTTTCGATTTTCATTGGTTTCATTGGGTTAGTGAAACCGCAGAGAACGAGCGCGTATCGCAGAAACCAGTAGCGCAACATGTTCTCTCGAGTGCAGAATGCGAAGCGAGACCAGAATGCAGCTTCATGTTTTCGCAATTGATACAATGTTGTCGTGTTAATATTCACTGATTTTTTCGTTTTCGATTAATATATCGATTTAAATTCGAGATGCTTCTATTCAACCGATCGCAATGTGATTGGATGTTCTATATATGCACTTGAAATTAACACATCTTCTAGATTCAATAGTTGTAAATATTGAACATTTCAAACAATTTGTCTCTTTTTAATGGGGGAAATCTATAAAATTATACAAAATCATTGCAAAAATTGTTGATAATATAAGAATATGTGAGCAACGCTGTTCTTTCAGAGTGCACTCGGGACGAGTTCTGCAAGTCTGCGGCCAAGGCCTGCGAGGCGGGTAATTAAACTCGTCAGAGTCATTGTCGTGCGACGGATTTCTTTCGATTTCGCTTCCCAGATATGATAAATTATTTATTACACGCCACATATGTGTATTATAATCGACGACGATGTTTCTTTCATGGACCACATATCAGAACTTTACTTTTCCTCTAACAAGAAGAACACGCATACCTGTCCCACCATAGTGAACATAAAATAATGATAAACGTGGAAAATGCAATTTTCAATGTTACTCTTATGTTTTCAGAGACTTTCCTCGTTGCCTCGTGCCTCGTCTTCTACGACTATTCAAATCGGATCAGCATTCCGCGACTCCTTTTTTACGTTTATTCATCGCCGTTTTATGAGGCTGCGAGATCGTCAAATATGCGATGGCTGCTGTCGCTTTTTGTGTCTTCGACGATGGTCCAATTGTGGTGTGAGGTCTATCTCTTCAATGTCCATCATAGCGAGCAGTAACATTTTCGATATTCGAAAATTTGTATTAAAAATGTGTCGCTTACGTAGAAAATATTTAAATACCGCATAATGAAAAATTTAACGCTTATACTCGTTTTTTTTGTGATTTTTAATTCTGCTTCAAAGGGGATACCCGATGGGTGCTCGGATTTAGTCGTTATGATGCAAATGTGGCCATTGTAAAAGCGCAAAATGTCAAATTTACATCAAAATGAGAACAGTTTAGTGCGCTCAGACCCCCTCAACTGTATACTTTGACCACCGCCATATAATACAATACGTATATTCACAATGCACTTTTTGTTCGTATTTTGTTTTCAAACGATCGTCAAACTGTCGATTTCTCTATAAAAATGTGAACATAGTATCTGAAAAACGTAGCTAAGCTAATCTGGAATTGCGATAAAGCGCTATGATTGTTTCGAATTAATAGGTCAGTAAACCGAGCTGCTTTGATAACGCGCGTGTTTTGTGTATTTGCGCTCGTTATCATTATCAATTTACCTTAACACACTTTCCTTGCGGTTGAACATTGTTTCGTTTACGTTTAATTTTGAATAATTGTATTTACGTAAATATTTTCGTTTTTTTTCGAATGTGTAATTATTATACAAACGTTGATCGAATGCGATTTTATCGCAGTTTGATTCGAATTGCATTTGAAATGAAATGGCAAAAAAATCGCTGCTTAAGTATGCGCTTCGGATTATCTGATGTTAATTTTTTTTTTTGTATTTTCGACGTGCAAATGAAAATATTTTCGAAACGCCAAAGCGTAAAAAATATAACCAGTTTCTATTGAAAAAAATGCATATTATAAAAACACATTATCATCATTTTCAGACTTATCTTAATAACGCGTTATGCAGAAAATTCTGAATTGTCTATTTCCGCTGAACAGCTCGAGCAATTTGCGCTAATTGAACCTCGACGAAGATGATTCGCAACAAATAGAATTTCAACGTTATCCTACAAACAAATAAATAAATAAGGGGTCTGAACCAGTCCGAACACATGCGTCCATACACGTATCCCCTAAACGTTTGATATTTTAATTCGGTCACTTTCGGATTTCTAATAAGTCCATTACAGATGGACTATTATGGGACACGTGCGCTTCGACAATGGCGAATATGCAAATGTCATGGATATTGGTTGCTTGTCAAGAGTTCAAAGGATTACATATACGCATATATGGACAGAATGTGCAGTGATCGTTTAACTCGGCAGTTAAAAGCTGGTTTACGAGAGCGGTCTTTGTACACGAGTCTGTTTTTAATTACCGGTACGTGCCTTCGAGCAGTTCATCATGTCGATAATATAATAAATGCTCGTCCTATGACCTGAGTCAATGTCGAACTTGTGAAGTCAGGACTGTGATGTTTTTCCTGTATTTTAGCGAAATTGCTTATTGTAGAATCAGTTATGTTCGAGTGAAGTATCTACTTAGAAATGAGTTTTACAATTTGCATGAAGAGTGTGAGAACAGTCCCCCTCAAGTACCAATGAGGGGTTTTGCTTAACTGAAGTGTTGAAGTTCATATGAATGAAAATAAAAAAAAGTTCGCATTGAACATATCCATACAATACTTCATAATTCATAATATTTTATTTGTTCGCATATAAAGGTGAAAGTGCAAAATAATATGAATTCGCTAAAGAATGTTGTTAGGCATTTGTGTGTGTTGATGATGTCAGTATATGCAATTTGCGGCTAATGGGTTTTAATAGGGTTTTGATGAAGGTGCAGACTAGTTCTTTCCAGTTAATTCGGTCTTATCATGCGATGTATGGGTTTTATTTATATTTTTTACAATGCATTAAGTTCGATTTTAATGAGTCGACATTTGTATTTCGATACGTTCTCGAAAACGTTTTAGTCGCTGAAATATCTTCTCTTAAAAAATCGTGTTTTTTGAATATTCATTTTGTATAAATAAACAACGTTAGATTTTAAATTCAATCAGTTGCTTTCGCGATTTATAAAAAAAAATGGTTTTGAAATATTCTTGTTTTTCGATTATTTGAAATTCGCTGTTAATATTTTTGTCAAACACCGATGCTGTTTGTGAAATATAATAATAATTAACACAAAATATGTATGATTCTCGTTTACATACGAATTTATATATCATCCGAAAGTAAACATTTTAAAGCAAACGATGATTTATTTATTTTGCGTTGAAATAATTTAACTTTCCGATGTTCAGCTGTCACGCGATTATTCAAAAAAGATTACCTCGAATGATTTTGTATCATTTTTCCTCTTCAGAAAAAATCAACATCGGATACAAATCAACGCGAAAAAAAGATAAAACGCTTATAAATCGAATGAATGATTACTAATTTAAGAGAAAAGAAACACTAGCGTTTTTCCCTGCCCGTGCGGTGAAATAACAAGAAGCAAATGTGAGCTGTATTATTATGAAAATAGAGCCTATTTTAGAAGTTAATCTATTTTTTCATTTTCTTATTGTCGTTTCTTTAAAGACTTATGAAAATCGCAAATACATATAATATATCACAGCATTAAAATTTACCACCACTTTCAAGTCAAAAGTGCTTATTTACCTGTGTGTCTGTCCGTGTGATACCCAAATTATAATTTACTCTACACTTATATTATTAAGATTGCCTAAATAGATGCAAATAATATAATGCACGAAACTAATAACTTAATTCTTACCAGATGTGTGATATTTTCTATTCTGAATGGATTACTACATATAACTAGCATCGTTCAACAAACGTCCTAGTCTTTGACCTCATTCCGCGACAACCAACCCACGCCCACCGAACGCACTCTCTTCTGCATTTTTGTGCAATTTAACACTTTCTTGGCGAGCCTCTCATGCATATTCACGGGCAGTTTTCATATTGTGTCGTTTACCCGTCGGACAGGTGAGTCGGCCGAGGCCTGATTGAGTGTTTGTTTTGCCGCGGATTGGCTTTTTTCTATCCGCAGGAGTCAATGTCCTTTCGTTGGTTGGTTGTTGGGGCACGCTTGGGTGTGTTCCGTTCGTCCTGGTTGTCGAAGGAGTCGAAGTATTCGATGCACTTGGCGATGCATTTTCGCTTGTGCTTGTTTGTGGACTTTCGATTTTGTTTATGAAATTTGTTTTATTATTGAATATTTTCAAAATATGATAAGTTATGACTACATATGCTAAAGATTTGACATATGAATCTCGTTTTTTTTCTTCAATATGTTGAATTAATCAAGTTTATCTCTGATTGGCTCATATAGAGATTGGTTTCGAACCATTGTTGGTATTGGCAAATGTCTAAAAGTTTTGAATTAGAGATTATAATATTTGATACTTTTTTTATTGATCTAGTAATGACGCAAAATTGGATGTGCATATATGAAATATTGATAATGGTCTTTTTTTGGAATTCAAATGTCAGAGTAAGGTTATCGCTTTTTAATGGTGCAATCCATACTATGTTTTAAATTTTTGATTAATTTATTGATTTATTGTTAATAATTTCAATTATGCGCCAGATATGACCGAATAATCGTAAGATCCGCTCACACAAATTGGATCATATGAAAAACTTAGAGCACGAATCAACTTTCGTACTAACGAAAACGAACAGCGCGAATTTTCGTGATAAATTATCGAGCGCCATTTAAAAAATGTAATATCCGGTTTTCGCGGGCGATTATGTCATGATTTTGGCGCTGAATTTTTTTCATACATATTCATTTTGGGTTGCCACTATGTATATATTTTTTTCGTTTATATTCGAGTCTCGATTGTTTTTTGCGAATTCACGTGACCGCTTTGTTGTATCGAATGGAACTAGAATATTTCGCGCGCGAGCTCTCGGGTGAAGGTCGGTCATATTTGTTGCCGATTTGTTGTTTGCGAGTTCGTTAATACGATTTCGATACGCAAAAAGTGCCACTTTTTCTG
This sequence comes from Cheumatopsyche charites, assembly GCA_024721215.1. Lineage (NCBI taxonomy): Eukaryota > Metazoa > Arthropoda > Insecta > Trichoptera > Hydropsychidae > Cheumatopsyche > Cheumatopsyche charites. The sequence goes on from CM045583.1 coordinate 3,987,539, forward strand.
CGGCACGCTGTATATAGTTCGCCTCGGTGACTTCCTCCTAGGCGAGATTTCGCGGTGTTAACGAACCCGATGCGAATTGCTTCTAACTTAATACACACCTATCGTGTCCTTTGAAGCCATCTTTTCGTTTCGATCGTAATTAAATATTTTTCTAGAACGTCGAGCAGGATATTTCCAATGTGTAGTGGACTGGTTTTTCTGCGTGCTCGAGTCGCTTTTTGCTCCAATGACGCAGAAATTTTGCGATAAATTAGATTCGCCCGCAACCGTGTGAATTGTCATGTTTTCAGATTGTGGTCTTTTTTTTATTCGCGCTGAGTCGATTTGAGGCTGTACATAAAAAGTCAGAGTTCTAATTAACGCTCGATACAGTCCATTATGGTTTTTCAAAGTCACTGTTACATAAGTTGAGTGACTGACGCATGTGTAATTGGCTCAACCATTCAGTTTCGTTCTGGCTGCGGAAAAAAACGGTTCACATTTAAATTACAATTTATTATTTAAACATTTGAAAAGGTTTTCGCTTAGATCGGTTTATTTTTGTTTTATTTTGGTAGCTTTATAATTCAAGTTTTTGCATCGAAGTCCGCTAATAAGATAGGTTTTTTATTATAAACTCGACTGTTGTTATTTCTACATTTTATTAAATGGCTGTCAATGAAATGTCTTATTTAAAAAAAAAACTCAAATTAGTAAAAATCACGAATCATAAGGTTCTTGAGAAGTAGATAATTTACAAGATAAACGACCTAACTTAATCTAATTTAAAGTTTAACATAACCAGTTGAGTGTATTGCTTTTGTTGTGCTCTATTCGTGCTAACTGCACATTTTATTCAAAACGAAAGTTAGGGGTAAATCCGGCAAAAAATCAAGGATCACAAGATTTATTTAGTATGAAATTTTAATTTTAATGATTTTTTCTCATTAAATATAAAAGTAAGCTCTGCAGATGAAAAAAAATCGTTAATTTAAAAAATATGAAAATAAATCTATTTAAGGGGGCTGCCATAGTATTGATCCCCTCGAATCCGCTTCTGGCAATACGAAAAAAAAAATGAAATCACTAGACCATCACTGTGTGCGAAGTGAGTCAATCTCTCTCGTGTCACCTTGCGTCCCAGCGAATGTGCGCACTTCAGCCGAAGAACGGACACCTACGAATTTTCCTCGTGGCGTCACGCTGCAGAGAGACGCGAACATCAAACGAAAAATAGAGAGGTCATCGAAAGGCGTATCGGTGTATTGACCCTGCTTGGACCCGTCTAGCATCGGGTAATAATTTTTTTCTCGTACGTTTTTCGCTTTGGGTAATTAGGCGTCAGCGCTCACCGGCTCACTATGTCACGCGCGTCAACGAACTTTTGACATTAGCCCGTCCGAACGTTCACCGGCCGAAGCTCGGTGCGAACGTGTGTTATTACATATTGTGTTGCATTTATGTGTGTATCGATGTGTTACAGTTGAATTATTATGATAAGTAAGTGTATACATTGTCTAGTTCAAGTATGCATTACGTGGGTTAACTGAGGTTTTTTGTGCACAATTTTTAATTTTGATTAAATTTTTATCTAGATTATTGTATGTGAGTTATAATTAAAGCATTGATATGAGTAAATGTATGCATTGTCTAGTTGAAGTGTAAATTTCATGGCTATTTCTCGGTTTTCAGTACGCAATTTTCAACTGCGATTACATTTTTATCGAGATTTTCGGTATGAGCTTATCGTTATTACATATTTTATATTATGTACATATGTGTTACGGTTAGAGCGTTAAGACGAGTTAGTGCATTATTTTTCTAGTTGATGTGTATATTGCACAGCTTTTCTGAGGGTTTCCGTGTATATTTTTAATTTTGATTACATTTTTAATTAGATTATTAATAACATAACCAGAAATATAATACATATGTAGGTAGGTAAATTTTTGCTCTTCGGAACATCATTTGTACTTCAATCCAATGACGGAATAGTCCTGTAATAGTATAATAGAAAACTTAAAAATATAATAAGACTTAAATTGAAAAATGCGCAAGAAAATCCAAAGAACAGCCATGCGGTGTAAACTTTAACTGGCCAATGTATACAATGATGCATCTGATCTATTTTACTGTAACACATATCTAGGAAATTCTTTACTTTTGTTCACAATTTCATAACGTGTGTATTTCGAAATTTTCCGAAAGTAAAGAAAATTGGTGGCTTCAATATGTAGTTTGTTTTTATCATTGTGCATGATTTTTTTTGATTGACGAAATAGTTTAATAAATCTAATTTGCGAAATAAGTACAAAAGTAGAAGACTTTCTGTACACATTACATTTCATAACTAGACATTCGTGTGTGCACTGTCACAAAATCGGCTCTCGCGAAGACCAGCACGCGTTCGCTGTTTGCTTTTCCAATTTCACACTTCTAACGGTAAAGGCGTTTTTTATATTTCGCTCTCTTCTCTCTTACCCTCGAATGTTATTCGGTGACTGTGTGCGGGAATGACAAGGCGTTTACCGTTCGTTTCCTCAAAGACATTTTTTTCTTTCCCGACGTGCTAACTAATTTTATGGGTCTTCGGGTGTTTGTTGTTTTGCAGAGTTTCAGTCGGTTTGGCCGCATTCGTAATATAACGTTCGACTTTTCGTAGCCGGAGGAAAATTTGCGGTTTTTCCGCTTTTGATTTTTTTTTCGCATTAATGTGTATCGGTAATTAACCGTGTCGATTGTTTGGTTAAGATGTGATTCTTGGAATATTCATATCTCTATTTTATTTCGCAATTTGTTTGTCAATTAACGAAATGAGGTCTGTTTATTCAAGTCACATTTTTATGATATCTATAATGAAGTGATTTCCTGTTGACTCACGCAAATATTTTCTTTATTTGTAGATTGAATTATCGATTTTTTTTTCAAGAATGATTTGAAATTCAACTTGTTTTATTAATTTTATAAGCATAGCGTGTTTCGAAAAATTCCATAATTCAAAAATAGCACTTGAATTTCATGTGTGTGCCGGAAAATCAAATTTTTTTGGGAAAATTTTATAAATTCATAAAAATACCACGACTTAATCAAATCCATTCGCAAAACAGATACGAATCGCAATCGATTAACATACCCCATTAAACGCGGTAATTTTTCGTACACGTTTCTACGACATTATTCACTCATTATGCAAGAAGATTCGCCATTCTCGTATATGGAGAGAATAAAAGCTCGCTTGCGATTTCACGTTTGAATTCCATTAGCCCCGTGTTCGACATTGTCCGACTTTTCTCCACATCTAGGCTTCACTTTCATCTTGTCTGATCGTGAAGCTGCACCACCCACACAAGTCACCATTCATCGGCCAACATCATCAACCTCGACTATCCCACTGACACACACTGTTCAATATGCGCAAGAAATCTACAGAATCAATTGAATTTTCAATCTAGTAACGTATCTTTTATGTCTTCTCGGATTAGTCTTCGAAGGCTTTTCTAATCAGTGCCGCGGAATGCCATTGGCTCAAATCCACGATCGCGTCATTTGTGTGGTTGTTTCGTTTTATTTCTTCATTGTTGCGTTCGGGTTTATTTCGTAATTCGAAGCCTTAACCGTGAATCGGCGTTGCGCCTCAGTTCCGGAGTGACGAAACAGATCGGCTTCACGATTCGATTATTTCATAATTTTCTCTTATTTTAATTGCGAGATTTTGAAATTTGAATCGTGTTCGTTGAGAAAGTTACGTTCTCATCGAATACCGAAAATGTGTATACCTATAGTGTTTTATTATGCCATAAATCTTGAGATTTCTGAATATTAAATGTGTGCATTATTCTTTTAGATTTTTTTTGTGAATATAATTGCATTAATTCTTATATCAATTAATTGGATTTAAAAATAATTGAATCTGCTGAATTGATTTCAATTAAATCTATTAATTGATAACGAAATGGGCGAAAGGGGTCTTCTTACAGGGCGTCGTTATGCTAGACTTTTACCTATTTCTTCGTCAATTCTTATACTCGTATACTTCAATCAAACGTGAAAACTAGATATGTAGTGCTAATCTAACTATAAATTATCACCTGAGTGAAACTCTAATTTGTAACTAGAGTCTAGCTAGAAAATAAAAGCGTTCCCACTTGCACTTCATCTCTGATGAAAATAGTTTTCCTTGATCTTACTAGAAGCTTATAAGATTTTATGAAATTTTCCGACTTTCCACTACATAAAAATTGAAAACTCATTTCAACAACTCAACTCGAAGCAGCAACGTTCTAACGCGAGAACCGTCGACCGAAACGCCTCGCCAATGCAACACGTCACTCTCGCAATGATGCAACGTTGCACACGAGAAGACCGACGTCCAACGAACGCACACCATCATCATCATCGTCGTCGTCGTGTACAGCGAACAGCACACAAACAGCAACGTGGAGGCAGTTGAACTTGATTTTTCCAACAGCAGCAGCGACCGAAGAGAGAGAGCTATGCGGCCGCAAGTGGGCCGACTCTTGGCCAAGTTCAGGTCTCGCGGTGGCAAAAGCAACAGCAACGATGCTGTTGATGTTGTTTGTCGGTGTTGTTGTTGTTCTTGCGCTCGTTGTTACTTTCGATGGGTTCGTGCGTCGAGTTTCACCTCTTATGGCGACCGCAAAAAGCCGTCTCGCGAGATGAGCTCTCTTTCTCGAATGGAAATTGTGGTTGTTTGAGAATTCTCATCTCAGTTTTGTTCATAGATCTGGGATTTGTTGCCTTTGATTTAGTTGCATTTTTGATTGTTAGTGTGTGTTGTATATGGATTTTTATTGTTTTGACTGGTTTATGTTATGCTCTTTTGATTGAAACGTCAGATTGTTGCGGATGATTATGGTGTATGTTAATTTTATAATAAAATACTGAGGAAAATCGTATTTTCCTTGAGACTGTATAATGAAACTGAAGAGGTTTATTTATGAATAGTTTTATTAATTTATTTTATGAATAGGATGATTGGTTGTATTCATATTGTGTCATGGAATCTATTGGCATTTTTAAATTAGTATTTCTCTTTATTTTTATCTTTCAATAGTCGATTGAACTATTCATATGTAGAAACGGTAAAAAATCTGAATGAAACATTGTCTTGTCTTTATGAAGTTCAAATATTTCACACAATCTCTAATTTCACTAACATCTATGACATATTTTCATATTTTTCACGTAAGTAAATGATTTATGGATATTATTTGTCGTTAAATGAAATAGGTTTAAATATGATTGTAGGATAATTTCTGTTTATATTGCAAGAAATTAAATAAGCAACTATGTATAGGAATTTGCAACAAAATTTTTAATCACATAAATGCCATGAGCACTTGAATGAATTTAATCGTTAATGCAACAAATTGTAACTTCTCTGATATTCTAGAAACGTAAGCAACTTTTATTAAGCATTTATGTGATGATAATCTCAGCTTCTATTCGCAGAAATAATAAAGCTCGACATTAAATTTAATAAAAATGCATCAACTTAAGAACAAACATCGAAGCGCTTTTAACTTTAGATCAATTTGCATGTCCCTCAAAAGATCAAAGGCGTTTTAAATCAATCAATTTCGTCAAACCAAATAAACGAGAGAGGTCAAAACGGATAGTTTTCGAACAAATTAACTCTTTCGCAGTGGATGCAATTCTATAAAATCGACCAATACGAGCTGTAGAAATCCGTATGCAGTGGACAGCAGCAGGCATTATTAAGTCCCACGGAGGATCAAAGGCGTTCGGAATCAACTCCGTCGAATCAAATGCAATTCTGTCGAATCAAATACAATTTCGTGTTGGTCTCTATTAGCGGAATCGGTGTCATCCGAGTGGCTGGCAAACTGGTTGTCGGCCGTTGGGACACATTGACCCGCTTGCATCGAGTGCAATCGTCGGCCCTGACACCGTGCAACTGTTGCGATTGCAGTTCGCCGGAGCGGTGTCACGGCCGATACCACTAATGTAAGCAAAAGCTTTACAATAATGCGTTACGATTGTCACTCGGTGCCTGTACTGTGTATGTACGATGAAGATATCGAAATGATTGATAGAGTCAATGTTGATTCTGTGCGACTTTCCCTGCTCTTGAGACGTGTTTATCGTCAGATCGAAACATATTTATCACTTTTTTTTTAGTTTGTTGAGTGATTCGTTGTTTTATGTTTCATTTGTCGATTTAAATATCTATTGCATATTTGAGTTAATACTTTAGAAACAAGTGTCACCTAGAGTTGAAATAAATTATGCTATAATATTATGCAACCCAAATACAACATTTTTCATTTGAACAACAACTTCATACTTATTACTTTATTCTTAATACATACAGCAAATTCCTTATTATTAAAAAAAAAACGATAGAATATACAATTTCGACTAAAAGCTTACATTAACATTAACCTTCAAAAGTATACTGCAAAAAAATATGATGAGAGATAGATCTATCATTTTTTTTTTCAGGAAGACACATGCATGAATTTCATCACGAAATGCAAACCCGAAATTATATGCAATTACACATTAATGAGAAAAAAAAAACGTATTGCTCAGTATGAAAATGAAGGTCGCGCGATGACTCGGTCGCCGCGTGAATGCACTCGTTTGCTTTTAGCACAGACTAAACACGGCAAAGGTCACACGCTAAAATAGAACATGAATGCACATTTGATGCACAATCGTATAATACACGCGGTTGTTTCGAAATCCGCCATTGTTATTGTTGTTTTAAAACGACTTTTCGTCGTCGTCTTCGAAGTGAGTCAGTCGCTTGCACCGATAACGATACATAACTCGTGGCGTCACCGAGCTGCGGCGAAGACATTGTCTTTTGCCGAAGGTGTTGTGCAAAATTTCCTTCGAAGATTATTGTTTGTCAGTGTCGAAAATTGCCGATGATTGGCAAGGCAAATTCGTCGAAGAGACCTTATTTTGCGTGTGGGATGTTAATGCGTCAAATCAACTTGCGATTTGTTGTTTACAATTGGTCTCAATATTTTTTTAGCTGATTGTACATATTATATTCTAAATTATTTACATATTCTTAATTTAAAATTCTTTAAAAAAATAACTGTTTTTTTTATTAAAATATCAGATTATTTCTTTCTAGCAGCTCTGCTTTAGCGAGCGTTGCTCGCGAACTTCCGTCGGAAAAATCGCCATTGTTATATAAAAATGCTTATGAGAGATCGGCAAATGACTGGTTTTGCAAAAGTTACATATTCTAGTAGTAGTTGGAGTCCTTAGCACTGTTCGCGGTCACGGTTGCGTGCCTCTTGTTACAGTCGGTTAAGCGTGTTGCCGTCCGCGGTCTCCTATTTGCTGGATGGGTCGGTCGTTCCCATTGCAGGTTCACCTAGCCATCATGCAAATTCTCACATAATATGTGTGTAACGTAATTTTCTTGGCCTCGTGTAGTCTCGAGCCGGGGAAACTTGGTTCATTTCGATATATCTATAGGTAAACTGCTGATGCTAACTCTAGACATTAATCTCATCCGAATTACGTTTTCGTATAATCGAATTTTCACATGGCAGTTTCATTAAACCCAGTTTTTTTTTTTAGAATTTTATGCCGAAATCTTGTTGTAATTTTCGTAATATGTTATATTAAACGCTTCGAAGTCGTTCGAGTTTCCCATACGTGCAAAAAGTGGCGCTTTTTTCTGGTCAGTCTAGAAGAGTTAATGTTGCCGAGTCACTCGGCTTATTGCGTCCACGTTTGCTTTTTACTTGTTGCATTTTCATTTTCGCAATCGACTCGCTTTTGAATTCGGATTCTTGCGAATTAATTTTTTCGAACGCGTTCCACATATCGGCGGCCGATTCGACTCGCTCAAAGTGTACGGTCTTCGTATGCTATTCATTTGTTTTTTTTTATTATTATTTTCGTTTCCATGGAATTGCATTTAAAATCTGTTTTTTTCTTTCTTTCGATTAAATTTTTCATATTAAAAACACTTATTGACGGCTTTATCACAAAGTTTTCTAAACATTATAAATATTTCACATTGACATTTAAGTGTTTTTTCATCGATAATGTTGTTTATTTTTTAGATAATTCTATTTGTATTAGTGTCGTGTAGTGTATGTTCGAAAAGGAAATAAAACTTATTCGTCTTTTGCTATCGATGATATCGAATTTAAAATCTGACAGCTATATATGGTATCGGAAAGCTTTTACTTGTGTACGAGTGTCGAGATTAGCCAGCTCCAAAAGCTTTGTTGTGATTTTTAGCACCGAAGCGTTCATGTACAGTTGTCAGTCATAATTTAATGTGCGATCTTTTGATCATTGCCAATTCGAGATGTGAACGCCGTGTTCGAGAAGAGATTGATATGATTGTCGGACACAAAAAATCATCTGTAAACTTTGCTCTCCGGCGAATTTTCTACGCGCAGTTTTTTCGTCTTACCGCTCGATCGTGTCTCCTAAATTCTGTCCACTTTTTACAAATATGTCCGACAAAAATTATTAATTTTGTTTTAAAATTCCATATTTAATATCAGTTAGTTCATGCAATTATATTAATATATGTTATGAAAACATATTTGAATAAAAAAATCACTTACATGTAAAGCATTCTGTTGAGCAAGCATCAGTTAAAAGCTAACATACCGAAAGGGTATCGGTTTCGTTCCCTCGTGACGAACATGATGAAAATGCCAAGTATTCAGAGTCGTAAATAAATATTCGTCACTTTTACGAGACGGGCCGTAAAAAAGCAACAAAACACTTCTAAAAGCGTCAGTAAAAATTTCCCCTAATCCCATTTAAATACGATCAACTCTCCGCATATCACTTCGCTAATGCACATCCTATTTTTTCCCTCTGAAATATATTTTGTCACCTTGAAATTATTTTACGATTGAGTTAATGATTGATCTTTTTTTTAGTCAATAGGTATATTTTTCTGAATTTTACGATAAACGAACCCTTATCCCTAAAAGGGCCCTCGATTCGAAGGTGTCCGAAGCAGTTTTGACGATGATGTCAACGACACCTGTTTTGTTTTTTTGCGTCAATGACATCATCTCACGAGGAAAGGTCGAGAGATTCGACCCGTTTTCGTTTTTATGAAAATTTTCGCACCCTCCGACGATTTATTTCAGATTACGGGAAACTCACTTTTGTTTGATTTATTTTAAGTGTTATAAGATTTTATGTCCTGACTCAGCGTAAAATTTATGTCGGTCAAACTTTATTTTTTCTACTAATATTTTAAGTAGATTAAGTTTTATATTTGTGTGGCTGTTGTATGTTTGATAAGTAGCTATATAAAATTTCGATAATAATTTTTACGATCATCAATTGCTTTTTTTTAATGTAACATTTTCCTACTAGAGGTATACAGCTAAATAATCTGATTAGATTGCTTAAGCGAGCTATAACAACGCTTTCAATCACAATATCCAATTTAAAAACTTAATTAATCTTGTCGAATTCTAGCAAAACTACAGTTAAGTCGAACAAACTGAAACAAAATCACACACGAACGAACAATCGAGATTCGACCCGAGCGATAATAATCTTAACACCACTTAATTCCTGCCAACAAAGAAACTAAAACAAAACACCTGCTCGATTCATAGAAAAACACACTCGATGCGAAATATTGAAAAAATGCAATAGTGCGTAAAAACTGTGCATTATCGAATCCGATAAGATAAAAAAGCTATGATGACATTTCGGCTGTGACTTCTCGATGACCTTCCTAGTCATATCGGTCGACCAGGTCAAAGCCTCCGCGTCAGAAGTGCACTGACATCGAATCTGATGCATTTTTTTTCCTTAAACGAATCGATCGCGTTTATTGTTTGCACGTGGGGTGTCGCCCGTTTCGATAACGAAAAAGCCCGTTATATCGCATTATGCTCGTTATAAGTGTTTTCCTTTTTCCCGAGTGCGTTTCGGATCTGGCCCTCATTGTGCGGGCGTGATTGCATTTTTATTATTATGACTCTCTTTCACTCGGATGTTGCCTTGTCATCCCCCGTGGATCCGGTCGATAATTTCTTGATTTACAATCGTCGCTCGTGAGTCATGCGATGCAATTTCGCCAAGAACATGATTGTTTTTTTCTCATCGATCGTTTTGTGTCTGTCGATGAGTCGAGTCGAGTTTTCGTAAATATTAATTTTCTCGAATTTTCTGTAATGATTGTAATGTTCAATAATCGATATTATTACAAAAGAAAATGGGCCATCTTACCTGTTGTACTCCGTTCGTGGCAATTTGTAAGGTTGACATACAATTAGTTGGTTATGAAACTAAAGTAGTTAAAAAAGAAAAATCAATATCAATAAAAAATGTAGACTTAAATGCTCTCCATTCCATGTCAGTTTCTTAGGTTGTCATAGTTAGGTATTATTTTAAACTACAGGATTTCAACGATTAAAATAATAAATATTGACAAAAAAAGTGAATGTAACATTTTTTATTGAATTAATTTCATGTTTTGCTGAAAAAAATAGTTTCAAATCATTTAATTATATCAGCAATTGCAATTGATATATTCGGTAAATCATGAATGCATTTTTTTCTCAAATACGAGTTGAAACTCGTTTTTTTTTTCAACAATGTAGTTTTATTCTACTATCATTGATAATAAACGATTAGTCTTATCGTTCAATTTTCAGACGTCTCACATTCTCATCAGATATTAATGTTTTTATCTGCCAGAAATCGAATTTAGGTCAATCGACTTTATTCAGACAAATCCGAGCATTAACACTCGTATGTAAATATTTGAAAACAATCCTCTGCGTTATAATCAATCATGCCGATTTTGATTCGTTACCGAACAGTTACGTGTTCCTCGGCTCTTTTTACTCGCACAGCACGGATTTTTTCAACGGAATCGGTTGAACCTCGATCCCAGTCGCTCTTTATACTTTTATATTCAACACACATAATGATTTTTTTCCACACACAATGAACGTGTGTTCGTTGCGAGTTTTTGTTCCACGGGATCCCAGGTATCGCGGCACAACCCCGACCACACGATAATTCGAGGTCCATTTCCTTTGCGGGCATTCAATCCTCGAGGAGGACCCACCTTTCGGAATTACAATAGACCGACCTTGGAAACCGTCATATGACGTTATAACCCTTTTTTGTTTGTGTATAGAGAGGGTCCTCCGGTTGCGTCGGGCCGCTAGTATGTATGGAGTTGAATTGGATTTTTTAGTGAGCCACTGGAATTTTAGTGCAGTGCAACTTTGATGCTAATTTTTCTTCAAATTTTATATTATTGTATGTCACAACAAAGTATTGAAGAATTGTCAACATAAACATTGTCTAGTTAAATTATACATTTCATGACTATGCCTCAATTTTTCTTGCACAAATTTCAACTTTGATTTTATTAAGATTGTCAAAATGAGTGATCATATTCACTTTTCCGACAATTTTCTACGGTAAAACAAGACTAAAAATGCTTAATAGCTACAAAGTATATATATTTTTTACTTTGGAACACCATCTGAACTACATTCCAATAACGGAATAGGGTCCTATAATGGTTTAGTAAAAAAAATTAAAAATGTACATAAAAGAAACTTCAATGTAAATTTTAACTAGACAATGTGTACACTGACTCATCTATATGCTTTGATTGTAATAAATATATTTTTTATTATAACATGCCATAAATTTCGATTGATCTATGTCCTCAGTTACTTGACGCGTACCGTTTCATTTTTTCCATAGAAAATTTGCATCGGATTAACCTCGATGATTTTCGATTTTTTGGTTCGCGACTTTCGTTGTTTTCAGCCTTGAACCTGACGGTTTTCAGCCGAATCATCGTCCGATGATTAATTCTTGTCGGTTGGGCTGAAAAGTCGCTTTTACGTAATTCAGCTCAGTTTCCCACGGCCTTTCGAATGAAAAGTCGCTCGAAAGTTCCGCGGACTAAAAAAGATACGCGTGCGTTCTGAAACACAATAATATAATATGAAAAGTGTCGATTTCCAATCTGTAACGATTTTCCGATTTCTAGTCGACGTTTTCTATATCGGTAAAAGTTGTGTGTACTCTAGTGTGCGAGATATGGAAAAATGTTGTTTGTCGTTCGCGCTACGTGATCTTGTTTGATTTCGTTCAATAGATTTTCGATTTGCTATGTTCGACGAGGCGCACATAATTCGATGCATCGTCTGTAAATTATGTTTGCTTTTTTCGTTCAGAATGGATCCATAATATACGACTCAATAAAAAGAGTATTCTCTATCTGTATATTTGACTTTATGAATGTTATTGACTAAGCATGTCAATGACATGCATATTTGTTCGGATAATACGCATTCTTTTTTTCGCACGTCGAAAAACTACGATTGTAAATTTTCATACTCGACGATTTTTTCGTTGATACTAAACGTCATATCAAAAGTCTCAACTTTTCATATAATTGATTTTCCAATTAATATTATAGATTCAACGTTCGTATTATTAATTGCAAATAGATGGATTATATTTATTAATCAATCTCAATTGTGCAAAACGAAAAAATCAACATAGCTGTCCTTGAACCTTCGATATTGCGACTCCGCAACGTTTGAGAACCACGAACCGGCCGCGAACGAAACCAAAGCTCGCCGTTCACATTATAAAACACACACATTCCACATTTCGTCATATACGTGTATATCGAAAAACGCATACAAGCGGCTGCACCGCGTCTCGGGCGCATCGGAATCGGATGCACCGCGGCGGGGATGCCTTGCGGAGCCGAAACGGTGCAATCCGAGCGGTGGGGCAACCCAAGCCGAGTGGTGGGGCGGTGCAATTTCGGCGGTGGGGAGACTCGGAGCTGGTGGGGGAAACGAACGCCGGTCGCACTCCCGCGCCGGTGTTGTGGTTGTGCGCGCGCGTTGCGATGTGCGTCCGTTCATTAGTGCTTCATTCTGGTGTTTTTCGTTGAAATTTTTGTCGATTTGTGCTTTTGGATTGTGCGTTGGCTTATTGTTAAGATGAAGCGTCGTTGGTCCAACAACGGCGGCTTCCAGACCCTGCGGATGCTGGAGGACAGCTCGCCCGAAGTCACGTCCTCGTCGGCTTTGATCTCTCCGGCGATGGTCATGTCGCCCGAATCTCTAGGATCTCCCGAGTACGGAGAGTTGGATTTGTGGAATTACGACGAAGGATTGCCCATGGGGTGCGCAGCTCCTCAGCAGGCCGTCGCGCAAGTCGCTCCTCAGCAGCAGCATCATCATCACAATTCTGTTCAGCAGCATCACCATCAGCAGCAGCAGCAGAATGGGATCGGCTGCGCTCCTCATCAGCCTTCGATGTTGCCTCTGGCCTTCCTGCCCCCGATGCCTCTGCCCCACACGCCCAACACCCCCAAGTCCGAGAACGGGTCGGTGTCTTCAGGTAAATCGAACGGAGGTGTTTCATTGTTGAATCCATCGATAGATTAATCGCTTCGATGAATGTGTGTGCGTCTCTTCGAGTATCGCAATGTCATTGATTCGCTTGACCTCATTTGACTTTCGGATGTTTTGCCGAGCGATGTGCGATCGACACATTTTCGCGTGCCGGGTACGTTTTTATCTGTGCAATTGTGTTTAGAGAGATTATATTTTTGTTTGGGACGCGAGTCCGTTATCGTAGACGTTTCGGAGTTCGATGACAGTTCGAAATCGGTGATTGCCCTTTTTCCGCAGACGACGTGCGAATCTCAGGAATGTTACGAAAACAAAGCCATAAAGGTGTGATATAAATTGTAATACATTTTGAACTTTTTGACGATAAATGATAACGTATGCGGCGAAGTCGTATTAACGAGTTTGTGCAATAATGTGACGATTGCATTCGATGGATGCGGAATTATCACATAATTATATCAATCGTAACGAATCATTATTAATATTTTATGTAAACATTTTCGATTTCTATTATGGATGCATGAAATTTATTTAAATATTTTCTTTTTCTAGTATTATTAAACGAACGTATAGAATCATCTGTTGGCAATAAAACATTTTTAACGATTTTCCCTTCAATTTTTTTCACTAGGATACGTTCGATTCCATTTGCATTTTCTCACGCTTCGAGGGTGTAGCTATCTCGATTCTAGAAACGGTTATAGGTAAAAAAAATATTCCTATGCTTATTTCATTCGTATCATAACGACTTCTCGAACGTATCAGAGACTCAATTACGTACATAATTGAATTTTAATACGATTCAATTCCTCTATTATTACTTTTTTCCTATTTGTGTGTAATAGCGAAATTTCTCGTCCGCTCAAAGCACGCAGCCAACTTTAATAAATGTGTAATTGTAAACGTGTGCTCCCCCCCATCCATTTACGAATGCACCCCATTCGAAGGGTAGTGGAAAAAAATCAAATGACGCACACATGTCCTTTGCTAGAACATCGCCGAAAGGACTATATGTAACCTAAACGAATTCTCTTTCAAATTAAATCTCGAAAAATTCACGAATTTAAAAAGCCTATACGCATACTTCGATTCGCGGTATACGATGTCAACAAGTTTTTGCCAGAAAAGGGTCATCCCTCAGGTTGTCAGATCAATTTTTTTGCAAATTATTATAAGTTTTATTTAAGGAATCGTGCAAATATTTAAATATACCCAATTAGACTATGCCACGAACCGGATGCGCATACCCCAATTCCTCAAAAGCAGCCCCAGATAAGGCTCAGAAGTTTAAAACGCGCTCGCATGCATGTCGGTCTTCGATTACCGAAGCACCAAAAAAGCGACTTCCTCCTCCTCGTCGAAAACACAACGTAAACAACAACACTTTTGACCGTGGCCCTGAGAACGCACACCCTCTCATATAATATTATATGTGTAAATACATCCACAACCCGTACGACACATACACGAACTCCTCCCTGACACATCCCAGCTGCGGTACGTGGCCCACATTAAACCATAGGCTGCGTTCACACGGCGCAGTTTGGTATTTTGTCGTTTTATGTAGCTATATGCTCGAGATTTTGTGCGTTTTTGTGGATTTTTTCTTGACTATTTTCACTAGAATGTAGATATAACACTGACGATGTCATGTAAACTTAATCCTAAAGAGAGTTTTCGCAGTTGGGGGAAAAATTCACGAATATATTAGGGCATTGAGTCGCCTAGGAAATATGGCATTGGGTCGCCTAGTACTCGAAGACTTTCTATATTGATAGGGAGAACTAGATACGAGTGCTTAATTAGTCATAATCACCCCCTGGAAACACTCCATAAAGCTACGTTCACATAGTATTATATTTTCGCTATCGGAAATGGTACTACATATGAATAAGGAGAAAAGGGTCAGTTTAGTATATCATCTACAGAGCTCTACTTGCACAAAGTTTGTGCAGTTAAAATTGACAACTGTCAAATGATTTAATGCATGGGTAAATACTTATCTTTTCTAGTTAGACTCTAGCCAGAAATTAATACTTTTCTAGTTAATTAATTTCTAGTTAGGTATAGGTATGCTAAGAATTTCTTCTAGTATTACATCTCTGGACATACAAAACAGAATCAATTCTTATTCATACCAAAAATTTTCGATAGAGAACGTAGAGTACAGTGTGAATGTAGCCATACAATTTCACTTTAGTATGGTGACCTATACACTCTTCCGATATTCGTCCAGGACGACATAATGCAATCGCGTGCGCTCACCTTCCCGCCAACTTTCGAGGGCACACGTGTCCCTCGCAACTCTAACACATATAAAAAATCGGCGACAGTTCAAGGTGAACGGGGAGGAAGCCCTCCTCCTGTCCGAGGGCCTGGACCGCTTTCCTGGCCCTGGTATGCGGCTAAAAAGGGCTTGCGTGCCTCGAGGATGCATCGACGGATGCACCTGCCGCTCGAGACGAAGGGACCCTTAGGAAAAAGAACCCTTCCTTTCGCCATTAAATCGTTGTGCAATTTTTAGGCCGGTCGTTCGATTCGGGATTATCGAAATTTTCGTCTAATGTCCGATCTTTCTATCGTTAGTTACTTGATTCATGTGTTGTCTCATTTCTCCCTATAGTATGTGAACTTAATTGTCGATAATTGAAAGATTAGGCCTTAATCTTTGTGCGATTTCATTTTTATTGTATTTCATGCAGTCGTGTGGAAAGTTTGGGTTATTTCCAATGTTGCATAATGTGGTACTTTCGATATTTATATTGGCGGATGTAAGATGATTTTCTCTTCTGATTCATTCGTGGTGCAATATTTAATGACCTTGATAGAATTTTCTTGACGTCATGTGTCTCATTTTTCACAAAATTGTGCAATATTCACAACAAATAATCGTAAAATAGTTATGAATGCAATATTGAATCTTACAACGTATTAAATTTCGTCTATCATATAAATCTATGTACACGTGAGCTCAAATTACTTAATTAAATCGCATAATAATTGAATTTAAATTCATTTCATTAACTATTACGCGATCGCAACATCGCATCCTAATTTCCTAAAACGCACCCAATTTCTTTTTGCCTCGCGACTTTTTGTACCAATTTAAATCTTTCATTGATCGTTCCCTTCCCTATACACACACATATTTATTTTTCCAACTTTTTCGTTACGGAACAGCTTTCGTTTTGTTCGCCCGAGTTACCTTTTTTCCGAATCGACACACCTTCCGCCTTTTGCTTCGTTTTGCCTTCGTCTCGTGCACGGATCAGGATTGTATAGGATGCCGTTCCATCGTCTTGTATTTTATTCATATTTTATATACGGCGATACCCTTCAAGATTGTTTTGCATCCACATAACAAATTACATCACCGCCGCAACGCTCCGAGCGAATTTTTAGCCGAGGACTAGTTTTTATCGTCGGTCGGACTCGATCCTCGCAGGCTCCGTAGCGAAATCGATCGAGTCACGAAGATCTATCGGAGATCCAGGGTCGAACGATGATTGAGACCATCGTTGTGTTGTGTTAAAGTCGTTGTGTTTGTTGGTATTGTGATGGGATCGCCACGCTTTTGATGTTCGATTGGAACGGATTCAAATCGTGTTTCGAATTATCGCTCGACGTATTGATATTGGTTGTCGATGGTTTATTTTGAACGGTTTTATAATATTTGATACCTTTTTGTATGATCTATCTATTATAACAATAGTGATTATTTGTGAATATTTCTTCTGTCATATGACGCTTGAGTTGCAATTTACTCTACACTGAAATAGACATAATTAATATAGTGAATGAATTATAACGTTCATCTAATTAGGTGTGTGACGATATTTTCAATGGACTGATCGTTCTTATAACATATCACATGAGTTATATTGTGTTTGAATAATTTGTACAATGGTGACTATTTTCTTTTAACATTTTTTCGTTAATTAAATGTCAGTACTAAATAGTCTTTTTTTACACTTAACACTAACTGTAATAATTGAATAATTAAAACTGAACTAGTTTAGTAAAAAAAAAACCTCTTCAGATTGATCGATCATTTAACGCGTTACGACAGCGCTTTTCGATTTTGACGACTATTAAAAAATACATACATAAGATCTCACTCTAGAACTTCAAACAGAATCCATTACTCAAAAAAAATCTTACATTAACAAGCATTATATAATTGAAAGGTGTGTCGACCCTGTTTTTTTTTTCATTCAATTCTTCATTATTATTTTTTATCCATTTTGACCCGACCGAAACGTTCCGAGGCTGACCGCTTTTCGGACGACCCGTGAATTTTTCCTTTCCCTTTACCACTAGACAACACCGCGTCATAGAAGACCGCGTAATACGAGGTGTATTATATCTTCGTATAGTTATACTACAACAGGTCCACGAGTCCATTTTGCCGATGAGCGTTTTGACATTCGATCGAACAAGGCTGCGCAGCCCATATCCGAATATCTGTCAAGGAGAACAGCGATCGGAAGTTTTTCGGGTCGAATTCGTGTTAAACGTATGCCAATGCTACGCATGTGTACTATACGAAGTTTTTTTCATTATATTTTTTTCGCCATCGATTGTCCTCAATTGTCAATTTCGAGCCGATCGCGTTTTATCTAGGCTTCGATCTGACTGGGTCGTTTGGTCTTTATTGGGAAAATGCTTTATGAAACGTTGATTCATTCAATGGTTTTTAATAAAAATGAATATTTTATTGAATTTGGGAATGGGGATGAATAGAAGTTAAAAATGAGTTGCCTGTTTTATTAATTTAGTATTGAATTTTGTTCACATGTTAAGACTCGTGAAAGTTTTCAATATCGCTAGAGCAAACAGCGTTGCTCAATTTTTATTGTTTGTCGTAAAATATTTTTCCCAATATGTATAATGCTAGAGTTCATGGTTGAATATTAAGCAAAATTTCATTTAATATTTGCGGTTTGTTGAGTTAAATGTTTCCAAATTATTGAGAATTTATGTAATTTTACATATGAATTACATTTCTGTGTATTAGATATTTCAGTGTCTAAGATAATTATCTACATGAATTACAATGACAGTACGAATCATTATCGTATAATGATATGATTTCAGTCCAGCTCTAACGCACAAATTCGTTGTGTCTAATCACTCATTGAATTATCTCACAATCGATGCCCCAAATATGATTGCTGTAAAAAAATGAAAACAATGTCACATCGATAAAATATATCATAAAAGATATGCCATCGCTGATCTGCAAATGCTATACAAAAATACTTATTATCATATTAATCGTCCCTTCTTTAAGTACTCTAATAAACGTTATCTACATTGTTTGGGTAACCTTTTTTTATTAATACAAGATGTAAGTTTTAAGTTTAAGTGTTTATAAAGCGGCCTCGTTAGGTATTTTATCACTATATATGGAACCTTGACACAATAGTGTGAGCGTATGATGTCTCGCAATTTGGACCATTTATTTTTTCTTTTCAATGCTATTAAATAGCCAATGTCGAACTGTGCTCATCCCTAGAGATTTCTGTGTCTTGTTTGCCTTTTCCATACTAATTTCACCTATGATTGCCATTCGCACGCACGTTCGTCATTAACGCTAGTTTCGCAACTTTTCTCTCATACTTTTTTCGCAACGCCACATTATAAATTATAAATATAAACGTATGGAGCTCAACAGTCCGTTCAATAATATTGCCGATTACCAACAACCTCGCCCTATTTTCACCTAGCCGCCTTCTCCAAACAAACGTCTACGAGATTGTACGCATTCGAAACTATATTCAGTATTAATTATGTTTAAACAACTCTAGAATCAACTCAGCGTAGGGTCTTTTATTATAACCCCTTTCCGCCGAATTAACTCGTTAGTCATTAATTATTTCCCCCGTCACTTCGCGTTGCCTTTTTAATATTTAAATAATATTTAACGTCGAATCATTCCAGCTCCATTACTCAAATGTTTCATTATTTTAGCACAGTTTATAATGTCGGTTTGTAAGCGCTGTTTTCGATCGATCGATTTTTTTCTTTAGTAGAAATCGATACGGTTTCCATTAGAGATGTCGGCGTACGTGCGATGCGAATTTGCACAGAAAATTTTTCATACACACAAAAGTAAAAGTCGAGTTGCTGTCGCTTTTTAACGTGTAGCGTGAGCCAGCTCATGACACACTTGCGCGGGACCTCGACAGCCTCTCACTGACATTGCCGGATGGAGATAGTGTTCCACTTTGGCCATATTTATCGTAGAATTTTCCCAAATATAATGACGATTACGTATGTCCAATTAAATCAATCTAAAAATGACCATGAGACGCAGACTTGGTAAATTTTCGATGAGTTTGTTAATCGAAAAGGTGTTCGCCCTATTATCTGACTTTCTTTTAAAGTAATTTTCGAATTCCGAAGATTGCGGAATAATCTAATCGGACGCGCTGTCACGGGACATTAGCGCTTATCTGCTCTTAATAACTCGTCCCGTTGTTTCTCGGCGTGTTTTTGTTCCGCGTTCGGAAATTCGTGAAGTTTCACGCGGGTTTCGCTCTCGACTTTTCCAGGCGTCTCGTCGCGTCGATGTCTCCTCTTATATAGGCGAGTAATACAGATCTCGTTTTCGTCAAGGCGATTGACATTTCAGTCGCACGGTGTTTGTCGGCAAAGATCGTTGAACACCGTTGCTCTTTGCCGACAAGGCCGACGTCCTCTACTTCACGATTTTCGTACATTCTTTATTGGCCACGTGTTCGCAATACCGAACTATAGAACGTACGAGTCCACTAATCATATTAATCGAGCTCGTATAATTATCTATGGCTAACAGTGTCAATGATGAACAATTAAAAAGCGCTCGTATCGAAACAAGTTATGCGAATCGCATTAAAATGACATGCTAACGATCCACTCGCGTATACAGAAATACAATCTTTACGACTGCGGAAAAATCGTGCTCGTTCAGACCTTGAATCCTAAAATCTGATTTTTTTTCTTCAAAATCGATCGTTCGAATTTCCATTATAAAACTTATGATATAACGCATCAGGATAAAGTGTTGTGATACATTGCCCTCGACGAAACCGCGGCTTGGCACACTTGGCTCTCCGATTTAGTCATCGTCGACCATTCATTATTGAACTCAAGAGGGCGACCTTGGCGATGAGCACAAATCTGAATATCAGAAGCCGAATTTAAAACGTTTCTTGCGAAGCTCGATGCACTCTGATGCACTCTTTGCGTCACTCGCGCGAATCGATCGTTCAAGACCGTCCAAGGTCTAGCCGTTTCTGGTCCGCTCTCTTAAATTAGAATCGAGCGTGTTTCTCGTCAGTGCTAAATTATATTATATATTCGTGTTTGAATGACTCGGTTTTTGTCTTACGCGCTGTTGGAGGACGTTGACTGTTGTCCGTCGAGGTGAGCGGCTCTGTTCTGTTCACCTGTGCGATTTGTTTACGATATTTTCAGTTCAGTGCTCGATGACACGGTTCACTATCGGACGATCGGACACTGCACTCGATAAGATGTTTCGATAGTTGTCGATAAGTTATCTGTTATATGTAATTGGGTCGCTTTTGAGCGATTCACGTGTCGATTTTTCGATCGGTTGCAGTGCTATTGAGCATTCATTCATTCATACTTGCGCTTTCGCAGATCTTCCATATTTAAAATTCGATTTCAAATCCATCGTTTTTATTTTATTGCGGAAAAAAATAATACATTCGAAATCATCGATGAAATTAATGATAATAGAACCAGGTCAGACTAATCGATTTTCGAAATTGTATGAAATTTAAATTTGCAAAATCTGCAGCCGAATTCGAATAATGCTTGCGCTTCGATTTCATAATTAGTTCATGTATAGCACGAGGTATTAGTAATTTTCTATGAATCACAGAAACTGTTCACATTGGTCAATTTTTTGATACGATATATAAATAGAATTTGGACTATTATCGTTCTAATCTTTTGTTTGTGAACTGTAAATTCGGTATTGTTGTTTTGTGACCGACATATGCTTAATCTGAAACCTCAATCAAAATTTATTACGTTTGTAGAACGAACACGCGGTCGTCACAGAGATAACGAGAAGCATTCGTAAATGTGACTATCAATAAATTCTTCCTATCAATAATTTACGATAAAATACTCGAGTCGTGTTTTCATTTTGAAAAACACTTACATATTTATTTACCTTTTTTCCAACACCGCTCGTATATTCTATATGATTTTACAATGTAAAATAGCAGTCGATGGCGGTTCGCGATGTAAAATAGTAGCCTTTGCTGAATTTACATTGCTAACGACGGTCGTGTCGACATTAGACATTGGAAAAACATCCTGAAAATTCCTCGATTTGCGGCTTTTTCGTCCTTGAATCGTAGATGGAACGATTTGTCGACATCGCCTTTTCAGGCTCGTGCAGTTTTTCAATTTCACTTGTACCGCGATGCATTCTCATGTGCACTGTGCATGAGATCGAGATGCAGTTTTAAATCTTCGCCATATGAAAATGTCGTGTGATGAATGCTCGTTTCTTGTGAGATTGAATTTATGCACTTTTTTTGCATAATTCGACTGCGCATTTCAAAAAATGTATTCTGAACTGCGGCATTGTGTATTCACATTTGACATTCAAAATTTTTCATTGTGTGTGTGTTTTTTTTGCTCATTCGTATTACACAGTAGACTTTGAGTTAATTTTGTTTTATTATTTTTTTGAAATTTAAAGATTTTTCTGAGTCTGAGTTTTTCGTTAATGATTGTTAAATGTTCGGATTCGCCAGCTGTTGGCTAGATTTTCATATCGGCCATCTGCGCCTCGGAAAAATCTTCAACGCATTAGCATTTATGTGCAAGAAATAAATTTATTCGGTGCACTTTATGATCGATGCTCTGTGAAAAAATAAAATGTTTGCGCTCGAGATCGTAAAAGTGGAGATTTGTTGATCAAATATGCATTTGTGGTTGTAAACTAGTCTCGTCTCATTTTCCTTCGTACCAAACTCGACATTGTACATACTTGCTTATCTTTAAATAAGGTGTTTGAACCCTTCAGCGAGTAATTTGAACGGGTTGATTCTAATTATCTTATCTATTTGTGTTAGCAGGAACGTTTCCAGATTTTTCTTAAAAAATTCTGATTGTTCAACTGTGACTTTTCCGACGCGAATCGATCGAACGAATTTCTAATCCATCCACGCCTTAACGAATCAAACTTTCTCACCTGCAAAAACAATATAACAATCGAATAATAACACATTCGCTAACACGCAAGAGAGTGCACTCAAATGATGCGAATAATACGTGTCTCTCATCATCCCTGACCCAGATGCATCGAGTGCAAACAGTCGCGCATATCGCGCGACTCCTACGATCCTCGAATTTGGCCACATTGCCAACCGTACGAACGAACGAACGAATACATATTATACGTATGTATACATACATCGACGTTTTCGTTATCGAAGAATATGGTAATGCACGGTAACGAAACGATGAACCTCTGAGGTCGTCGCGCGGTAATGAAATCGAACGCGACGAGTCGCATGCGAATCGAACGAATCTGTGTCACAACTCAGGCCATGGTTATTTATGTTAGGTTTTTTTTCGATTGATTTTTGGGTTGTAGAGATTTGCATTGAGATAATATATATTTTAGGATATTGCTCGTTTACTTCAATTGAGGAAATTTTATAATTTATTGTATTAATCACTTGACTTTTTTTTTATTTTGAGCACATATTCACAATGGGATAATCTGTATCATCAATCTGGCTAACAAAAAAGAAAATCAAAGTTACAAAACTGCTGAAAAAGCAGAGGCCCAAATTTAATTCAAACTATTGTGCCACAAAAAAACATTCATAATAATTTGTGCAAATAATAAATCAGCTTCATCACATTTGCTTTCTTAATGATATGAATTCACACTTGCCAGACTTTGACAAATTATTACATAGACCGAATAGCTGTATAAAATACTAGCGATCTACCCGTTGAATATTACACACAGTCACACACACAGAATATCGTTATTATATAGTTAAATTACTAACGAAACCAATGAGACATTTCACTCGAATCTATTTTTTTCTTTCTCCGAACCGACTTTTCACTCAGCACTGCAATTACCAAACCGCTCGTTACGGATCCCTTCAATTGACCGTCAATTATCGCTCGAAACGTCAAATAAATCCGTCTCGTATGCGCACGTGATGTATGTACGTATTTTTTTCAATTTTTCAATATTTTTTCTCCATTTCGTCTCGTCGACTATTCCACTTTCTCCGATTGACCACTTTCTTCGAGCCGGCGGCACTAGGCGAGAGATTTCATTCATCGCTTCTCCGTAAAAGAAATCGTAACAGTCGACCGTGTTTCGAATCGGTACTTTCTCCGTAATGTGCGGCTCACGTATGCCGTTTACGTGTCGTATAAAATTGCATACGTTCGTGTACGTATGTGGAATATGAGAAATTTGCGCATTATTAAGGTTCTGATGCAATTATACCTCAATTTTATTAATTTTTTGAAGTCAGACCACGAATCGATGACGCTATGATTTATTATCTAGTGATAGTATTGTGAACTAGGGTTCATTCCCCAACAGCGGTTCTTTGGCGAGAGTGGATTTTTATAACTGAAAACTGTCCACTTCTCTAATATTTACTCCATTTGATTCGAGGAAGAGTGTTTATAACACTTCACGAAGCAATTTTTCAAAAATGGATTCTCAAGTGTCACTTGAAGTCGATCATGCGTGCAAGACTATTAATTATGTCAACAATATTCGACAATTTGTTGCATTATAAGCAAATTTATCACTTCTGAGAGAAGAAGGTTGGTCTAGAAAGTTTTCCGGAGGAACCTATATTTCTTAAAAAGTGGACTGTAGCGCCGTTGAAAAAAACATTTATGAAGTCAAATACGTTCGATTCTCGAAAATTCTTGAATGTGTACCCTCTTTTGTCCTTCGTCGATGGGGTACGCCGAACAAATAACAACGAATAAAACAAAAGTGAAGATGTGAAGAGTTATTGGCGGCCGCGTATTGCATTCCTTATACGATGCGAGGCCAACGATGCACCCACGCGGCCACGTGATGATTTCATTTCTTGGTCCTTTTATGGATATCAAAATTTCATTAAAGATGCACTTCCACATTTTCGATTCTTGTCCGTTTTTTTCAACATTTTTTTTCCCGCCGAGATGCACCTCTTGTATGGGCGTGAGCGCCGAATTTATCGGTGGATAATTGATAATTTGTTCTCAGCTCGTGTAATTTTATTTTGTTTCTTGAATTTAAATTTGAAAATTTTGCAAGAAACAATATTTTAAATATATTTTTTTAATTTAATGAAAAAAGTTTCGATCGTTGTGGATGTCTTCATTCTGGTTATTCTAGTCAATTAGTGCCAATTATTATATTATTAGTATAGGCTACAAATTGCAGTGTTTGCTTTACGGTTTCTTTTTTTATCAATTTTAGCTGTTTAATTAACAATCGTCTCTTTGATGTTATTGCATGTGTCGGCTCTTGTGCTTTTGGTGATGCCCACATTTATGCCGGCAATTGCGCGTAGGCAATCGTTAGTTCGTCAATATCGTTTCGTATCGATTATTATTATAACGATGTCGAAATTAACATATTATTTTCATTTAGAAAAAATGAGTTTTTTACGTGACGAGACGTTTTCGAAAACGATTCGCGTCTTTCCCACGCACTCGCGGAACAGTATTCGCGACTAGATCGATTCGAGACGCTTTTGAAAGATCACTCACCTTTTTATGCAATGTTGTTATTATTTTTTTAATCGCGAATGCGTTCGACTGCAAGTTTATAACGATTACAATTGTCGCACTTGAACGACACTTATGAATGACTCGATTATTCTCATAAATTATCGGATTATGCAACTCGTTCTGCGTAAAGACCGACGACATTGAACCGTTGGTCATGCATATGGTCAGTCGTTACTTTCCGATTTTTTATTTAAATACATAATGAGTTGCGTTGTTGCACATTCGATCGTATCTTATATTGTACCATTTATATATCGATTTTTTAAATTGAGGAAAATACGCCAGTATTTCTTCGATGATACAATTTGTTTTCAATGTTGCTATTTTGCGGTCGAATTATTGTTTGAAAAAAATGTTATTTTTCCGCTCTTTTCTCTATTGTAACAATGTTTCTTTGACAAAGGATTAACTGTTTATTGACTGCTGATGTATCCATGGCACGTTATATATTTTCCTCCAACCTTGACTCAAATATAAATATGATAATTTGCAAGACGTTCAACATGTCGCGCACGGACAATACATCACATATTTACGATATTAATTCAAAACTTATTTGCAATAATCCTTGAAAAATTCGCCGCGGACACTCCTGTTGTTTAATACGATAGCTCCACCATACCATACATACGCATATCGTACATTTTCATTTCATATAACATCGAATAGCGTTATTGGCGATACGCGGCGAAAATCACAAATGAGCCAACCGCGGACAGCACGCGTCCTCCATGTGGAATGAGGATGTCGACGAAGGAGTCGTATCGTCAGGACGACGATATCCTGGGCTTCTTCTGTTGGATCGTCGGTGCTTTTTGCTCACGAAGGCAGCGGCCATTGTTTTGCCGAAAAATCGTGATCCGATTGCGGAACAGGACGGCCATCTTGATCCGGTGACTGGTCGGACAGCTGCCATTAGACGTATCGAATTTTTGGCATATTCGATCCATCATCGAATAAAATGTCACTAGATGAAATATTCCAAAGATCCTCTTCTAATCGATCTGTAAAAATCATTTGGAATGAGGCGCAGATCTGATGCAAAAAGTTGCTTTAAAAGAATGGAATTTTCATCGAGCGCTCGTTTGTACGTATATTGTCTTCAATCTTTGCCAATTTTAACATAGCGCAAGGACGACTGGGTATATTATGGTAAAAGGGCAATTTTGTACCATTTTATATCTCGTTTATTTTTTCGCGCGCCCGCAATACCAACATAATTGAAATCGATTTTATGGCGACGAGTTTCTCGAAGCTGCTGCAGCCGCGTGTCCAAGGAAAACGACGACGATTCTTTTCTTCTCTTATACGAAGATGTATCTAGTGGGCGTCTCGTTTCGTTATTTTGTATCCGCGCAGATTTTTTAGTTCAATTGATTCTCTTTTGATTGACGCCTTCTGGTCAGACCGGTCTTCGAGCTGCGCGGCATTTTTCGCCCGAAGCCGAGGAACTAAAACCCCTAAAGAAATTCGTCTTCGGATCGTTTTAGTTAATCCTCGAAATGTCAAAAACGTGTCTCGATTACCTGGCTTTAGGTTTACGTATAATATGTACGCACTCTCGCCTCGAAGATCCTGATCAGAGTTTCCGCTATCGCGTCTCTTCGGAACCAGTTCTTCGAAGTTGACTCGGTGGCCGCTTATGGCTCGGACATGTTCGACGGTGGTAAATTGTCGATTCCGATCGTTTTTGTCCACTGACATATATCAATATTTTCTCGAAAGAGCGAGGCACTCGACTGGTCGATCGCCTGCTATTTATATGTCACTAGTATTATTTTTGTGTGCATGCAAACACTCATCTCGCGAACCTGTTATTTTATGTGCGCGCTCACTTATTTTGTTTTCGATTTATTAAATACACGTTCGATGGAATGTATAATATAGGCGTTTTATTCGATCTGCCTTATGTGGAGATCTTCGATGCGCTTAAATGTCGACGATACGATTTATGTGTCGATTAATATTGGAATATGAATATTAAGACTCATGTGCGATTCACGCATGAATGTCTGCGACGTTACGCGAATCGCGCATGAATTTGGAACGGCTTTGAAATAAATATTTTTCTTATTAGAATGAAAATCATTTTTCATTTCTTATTAGATTATAAAGAAAATGTATCTGAAAAAAAAGTCGATGGATGGTTTGTAGATATCGATCGTTATTCCGATTGCGTTTTTTGTCCTGTCCGAATGCAACAGAAGTGCATCGAATGATACGCAATAAATTCGCATCGAAGACTTTGTTGTCCATTCGTGCTTCCAGTACCGGATCTTCTTCCACGGTCCAGCAAACCGTCTGCATATTTGCAAGTCACACAAGGACTTTTTTCCGAAGAGCTGAATCCAGAATGCTACCTCAGCCTCTTCGATCACGCTCGCCTATTTACCTCGAGACGACTTTTTAACCATTGTTCGCTCCTTCGCGATCTTGACATTTTTTATCCAGCACTGGGAATACCTTCTTTTATGTGCCATTTTTTTTTTCTCGTCGCTCCGTTCGAGGTAACGAGATATCTCGCCGTGAAAATCGCGAGTACGTGACGATTTCTGATTAATTGTCCCTATGTGCTGAGGTCGTTTCGCGAAATATCGACGATATTTGCATTCAAATCGTGTAGAAAATCGGTTAAAAAATCGGCATGTGGTGGTGTAGGCTTTTTGCCGAAGGGAAAAAAACGGTTCGTTCTGCGCGAAAATTTTTTTGCTCGCAGTTCCGCGTTGTGGTCGGTTCTTGAAATTGGGGCTCTCTCACAATGGGCGCTCTGTTTAGTGGCTATTATATGACTAATTTGATTTTTTACTATTCGAAATCATAATTATGACTTTGGTTGGGTTTTCTAAATTGATATTTTTCTGTTGCATTATGTTAGATATCGATTTATTTTATCTTTTGAGAGGCAGATCCAATGATCAACCCATCTAATCTAACCAATCAATGGGTTAGATAAGTCGAATATTTTAAAGTATTTGAAAGTCGAATCAAATAATTTTCCCATCAATTCTAAAATGCAACAAAGAAACATCAATACAAAAATTTCACAACCATCGAACTTGACGCTTCTATTGCTCTCAAGCACCTGCTTCCACCGAGTCAGTTTTTTTAACAACCATATTTTTACCGAGCGAAGCATCATCATCAGGTTTCCCATAAGAATCGCAACCAATACACCAAGGCCGAAACGACTAGCTAAAAAAAAACTGCGACTCTTCTAACCTGTTGGGCCGTTTGCGGGGGCCCCCGGGCGCTCCGCCCCCGCTCTGACCCACTGACACTGAACTTCGAAAGGAAAATCTCTCATCGACGTCGCTGTTACGTGGATGTTCCGAAACGTGAAAAATTTCCGTTTGTCGTTACGTGCTCTCGTATCATTAGTGGCGAGGCTAACTGTTAATTTCGCCCCCTTCGAAGAATCGTGATTCTTCTGCGAAACGATTTTTATCCTCGATTCTGCAGAAAGATGAAATGGACCGTTGAGGCGGTCGGACGTGATCGTTTTAAATTTCTTCGACTTTGCAATCATTTTGTATTGTGTATACTCGCGAAATTTAGTCTTTTGTTGGATTTTTTAAATGATATATTTTGTGAAATGTCTTTTGTTAGTTATAATTTCATTTCGGCTCAAAGGAGCGGAATTGAATTATTCTATTTTTTCTCGGCGCGGCTAGAATTTAATTTATTTAAATTTGGAATGTCGAAAGACGAAAATCCATTAAGCTTTTTCAAAGCGTTCTCAAAAATCTCTCGAGGCACTTTCGCCACAGAGGACTTCTTTCAAATGCGAATTTTACAATAACCTTTCCGCCTCGTTTAATATGTACACAACTCGTACGCGAAAATATTTACCGAAAGACCAAAAGAAAGGCGACTCTTTCTCGAGTGTGTTTACGAAAACTTTGCAGAAACCGACGGAGCGCGTCGAAGAGATTCGACCGCCATTTTCCTCCTCAGCATCCACACATGCTTGAAATGTCAAAAAACAAAAATATCCACAGAACCGTTAGGCTATCTTCGGTTTTACCCATCGTCGATCTATCCTCATCTTCATTCCGGCCTCGTGGCGATCTTGTGCAATATCTCATGACGTTGACCTCAATTCGGAGTTTGTCCATTGTGCTCATCTCGTGTGACGCATACATTAAAGTTACCTGACTTTAGTCACTGCTTCTAGAAACTGTCTCCACCATACGACCCACATTCCGTTACGTCGATCTTATTGTTGGTCGTATGCGGTTACGTTAAATAGTACGAATTCCGGATAGAACTAGAAGTGTGACGCATGAACCTGACCTAAATTGATTAGAGCGATTTTAGGACGGTCAGTGGTACATGTGGTTAATATAAACATTTGTTGATTGGTGTTCGGTTTATTTTAGATTCGTATGAATGTTTATGTAATGGATCGAATGTCAAATGAACGTGATGATAAATGTTCGTCGATGTTGATTAATCGTATGGAAGTTTCATATTTTTCGTTCGAATCGAATAGTAAATGGTTACACATTTTGCAATCGATAATTGCACATATGCATGGAATTCCTCATACGTTATCGATGTTACTTATCTAATTCTATATTCTGTTCAATTCCAATAAATAACGGATATATTCGATTTAAATAATATTTTCTATTGTTTTTTTCATTTAATTTTCCTCACATTACACATTATTCTAAGAAAAACCTCAACTCAAATAGTTATTCACACATTCCGCCTTTGATCTTGACTAGGAATGATGACGAAATCGACAATTCCAAACGCCCTTAACCTATATTATTTAATTTTCATCATATTTCACGAACTTGAATGTCTCACCAAGAGATGTAATAATAAGAAAACGGTCATCATTTGTATAACTAGAAATTGTTGCCTGTCTTGCTCTATTGCTCGCATTTAGAGTGAGAATTGCAATCGTTTCCAGCCAAAGTCTAAATATAAGCATTCCATCTTGTCTCTGGACTAACTAGACTCTGGATCTCTTGACTAGACTCAAGATCTCTGGATTAGATTCTGGATCTTTTGACTAGACTCAGGATCTCTGTACTAGATTCTGAATCTTATGTCTAGACTCATACTTTGTACTAGATTCTAGATCTCGGGATTCTTGACTCCGGATCTATTAACTCTGGATTTCTAGACTCTGCACATCTCTAGTCTCTCACCCTATCGATAAATATTTTTTGCAACCCTCACATAAGTCGGAACACCTTGACACCTCTAACTCATCGGACGATAGTACGACGCCTCGACTCGTCCAATTGTCGGTAATTAGTACCCACATGTGCTTCGGCCAAGGTCGAACCCACGCTTCTACGTCTCTCATATACATGTATGTCTGTTATGTTATTATTATTGTGTGTTATGTCTTCGACACACACGTGATACGGATCTTCGGAGCCAGAACAGCAGCTGCTAAGCGCGCAAGGTGCTGTTGGAACTAATCGCGTTTGAACTCTTCGATTTTGCCACAACACCGGCTCGATATTATCCCGTGATAAATACATACAAATGCAAGCTCGAAATGGAAACTTGCTCGATTTTTTCTCGTTTCGAATTTTATTCGGCTATGTGCTGCGTTTAGGCGCGATTTGTGCTTCGAGTTTTTTGCGATGACTCGCCGAATTCGGTCGATTGTGATCTTGAGTTCTTTGGTTTTGTTGTTTTTATCGAATATGCTGTAAGATTGATCAATTCTATGTGTATAAACGTATTCTACGTATACGATATGTAATTGGTCAATTTGTGCTCGTGGCTCGATCGGCAAAAAGATGACATACGAAATCTCAAATGTGAATCTTCAAGTTGATAAAATAATAATTTTAGTTTCTAAAATATTTTTCTGATTGGAAGAGGCGTTTTTTATAATAGAAAATTTGCTGTGGCGAAAGTTTTTGCAAAGATTTCGCTTGCACATTTGATCTGCTTCAATAGATGGAAATTAGAAATTTTTGTTTGCCCTCGTGCTTTTCTACGATTCCTTTTGTGTTTTATTTTTCATTAAATGTCATTCGATTGTAATTCAGCATAAAATTATCGTTTCATCGACAGGTGGATAGTTTCGTACTTTTGCGCATTTTTTTTCAATATTATCTATTAACATTTTAATGGAGAAATAAATGTGTTTTAATTGACTCCAATTAACTCGATATTCGTATCTATCTACGTATTAAATAAGATCATTATGCAAAAGATATAAGGAAATTTTACAATGTAATATAATTACGCACATACTAATTGTAAGTTCAATTTGCTTCTACTGCTTTTCATAATCACGCGATATTAGCAGAAGAAAAAACTCATTAAAAAAACTTTTCGAATATAAAAAGACATTCCCGTTCTAAAAATCAGCAACGAGTTTTATCGAATTATCTTTAATTAAAATGTGATACTTGTACAGGCGATAATTTGATTATGATGTTGAACGACGCGCATAAAAACGCATAACTGTATAGCGTACACTTTTTTTGGCACCTTCGTGTTTTCATATCGAAATCATCACCCCTCGTACAAATTTTACAACTGAACTTTTACGACGACCCAAAATTTACGGCACGAAACTGAAAATTTAATATTTAAAACGCGCGTTCGATCAAAAAATTGTGTAATGCAACGCTCCGCGGAACACAGCGTTAAATTCGTATAAAACGCTTATAAACCAAATTTTTTTTCTTCGAAGAACCAAAAGTACGACACGTGTTCGTAAGTTCTACGTGGCGTGACGCAAAAATCCCTATGGAATAATATTTCTTTGTTATGCTTCGAGTGGTCAGCTAATTGTTCATCCATTTCTATTAATTAATTGATTATTTTCGTTTTAACACCTTGAATCCGGCAGGTGATTTTAAAGGACTAAGAAAAAAATTCAAACAAATTAAAATCTTAGAAATGATGCAGGAACTGACTGAAGTTTTCAGATAAACTATTCGAATGAAACTAATTTTATTTCGAATAAATGATGATTGAAAAGGCCAAGAGTTACAAGTGATATTGCCGAAATTGAGTTATATATAGGAATCGCTTCTATGCACGCTCATTTATTTGGTGGCAAAAGGATATAAACGAATTCGGAACGTGTACCGAGATATATCTTCAAATCACTCGACCTCCTAATACTATACATGTAGATACATGATCAACTTTAAGAGCGCTTTTCTCGAAATCACTGCAAAGTTACTTGTACCCCTTGACCTTTTCAGTAGTCAATTAATCTTCATAAAATTAGTTAACTTACGCTTGGATCTGATAAATTTTTCATAACGAATATAATTAATACATCGAGCCTCTCGACTGATTCACACACTCGACTCTTTCCGACTGAAGCGCACTTAACAAGCCTCATTCTCCTCGCCGAATCTACCGTGTTATTATTATTATTGTATATTTTTTTCATTATGTACTTTTACGGTGTACTTCGCATACTTTTCGGTTAATGCGTTCGCGGTAGGCGGCTCTCGGTAATGAGTGCGATGACGCAACCTTGCGCCCGCGAAACAACGGTTCCGCGCCGCTGATCATCCAAGAACCGGAAGGTCAGAACGTGTCCGGATTCATCAGGTGGGGTGTGAAAATCTTAAAGACCATCGCGTGTCTTCAGCCTTTTTTTTGGATTCAGCGCAATTCAATTGACGACTGAATCACACGAAGGGCTCAAGTGACTTTTTTGATGATACAGAATCATTTTCTGTACTTAACTCAATATAGATAAAAAAAGGTCACCTGTTAATATTATTGTGGACATTATTCTAACTTAATGTGCGTTCACATTTTCAACGAATTGATCGCTTGTGATGCGGTATTCATCATGTTTATTAATGCAAGAATCTAGATATTCAATTAATATGCATGTATTGACTGAAATTGATGCATTGGATTGAATAAATATTAGAGTGAGTTGAGGTAAATGAGGCTTATGAGGCTACTATGGCTAGCTTCGATATTTCAGTAATCAACATAAGTGTTAAAAAATGAGCATTCCAATAAATAAATTATTATTTGTATCCATACTAGATTATTCTTTTATAAAATATCTTTGCTAATTTCTAAAATATTGATACCATAACCAATTGTTTCATGAAGCATACTTACTATAAATCAATCCCATCAAGACTGGTCTGTATAAAAAACTGTTTCAAATCAATTCTTCGGTTTCTAGAGAAGTTTTCGAACATCGCGTTTCGGAAGCATCGTAATTTGACGCGTATTAAAAATGCGTGCGTTTTCATTTTAGGCTCTGCTGACTTTTCGGAGGCTTTGGCGCGAAAATTCGTTACGCGAAGTGTGCGTGGCAAAAAGTCGTCTCACGTGATCGACCGCGAACCCCTTAATCATCGTCATCATCATTATCATTATTGTTGTTGTAGCGTATTTTTCGCGGATGCAGAGGCGTGCACCGCCAATTTGAACTCGACTGTAAAAATTTGAAAACGCTGACAATGAACTATACACTGCGAAATGTATTATAATTTAATGTACGAAACTGCCCCCGGTTCGTTTCATCCGTGACTCACTTTATCTCCCGAGGCGGTTTTTGCACAATGTATTTAATTTATATGAGCCTCCATTTATACAGTATTTAATCGATTCACTCATTTGATTAATGACTACCTAAATGCGGTAGAAATTTTCAGTTTTCTGTCAGGAAGTTTATTACAGAGTATCTCATATGAATTCATTCCCTAATCTTACTCGTTAAGCGAAGCAATATTTTTTGAACATAGAAAATGTGAAATGCTCCATAAGACGTCACAATGTCTTCTCTCTCATTTCTCGTTATATGAAACATCGCTCGTTAAGCGAGTCATATTTTCACATTCAATTTCCCTCGTTATGCAAACTTAAGACGAGTTTCATGGAAACAGGCAGCTATATACGAGAACAAGATGACAGTTTTTTTTTTATATAACCATGTAGCTCTCGTATAAGATAACTGAATTTCACCTATGGCACAAATTAACTTTTATATCGATATTGAGTTAAGTACAGAAAATGGTTCTATGTACGATACAGAACCATTTTCTGTACTTAAATCAATTTCGATACAAAAGGTCACTTGTGTCCTTTATGAAATTCAGAAGTCATAACATATGTTATAGCTGTCTTAAACGTCTATGCTTTACTCGTTATCCAAGCGTTCGTTAAGCAAAATTTCACTTATTTAAAATTTCTCGAATAAGCAAAGCAAATATTTTAGCATTGTTTCCCGAAAAGAATCTCGAGCAAACATGCGAATCGAAAATACATACAATCGAGTGGGTTGCACACATAGCTTTTTGTGCAGTTCGTGTGCAACGATAAACTTGAGCGATAAGGTAACCGAATCGTTTGGGCGTTTTAACAGTTGACGGAGTTCGATCCCCGATAACGAAACGTGCTCTTAAAAGGGAACTAAACGATACGTACACGCGATCCGAATTGTGCTAAAAATTTGTCGGAAATTCGAAAGTGAGACTTAAAGGTTAAGGGATCGCTCAATTAAGTCCGCAATCGCTGCGGCGATCTCCAATTAAAGGAAGGCTCACTTGTATTGTGTGCGATTTCTGGTTTTCTTGCGCTTTTAAGAACGTGGAAAATGTGTGTGTTTGTGTATTTTTTTTTAATTAAGATTTTCGTCTCATTTGGATTTACTTTTTAGCTTTGTTTCGGTAGGCTTTTATCGCTCTTTCGCACTCGGGCGGTTTTTACTGTCGAAATTTTTAATTGTGATTATAATTAAACAATCAATTTATATTTATTTTTATGAGTTCACTTTCGAATTAATTTTGATTAGATAAATCCAATCTAGTTCGTTTCAACAATTTAAACATAGTTGTATAATATAATATAATATTGCCTATCTCAGAGTATTTTTTGTAAGTAATGAATATAAAATTGAGCCGTTTTCTCGCTGTAATAGCACTCAAGTACAACAATTTCAACGTCAAGTGCACGTCTATGACCGACCTTCACCAGATCGGTTCAATTTTTCGTCACGAGCGAACGAACCACCGTAAAACTTAGAAAACGCCACGAAATCATTCTACCGAAACGATTTAGCGCTAAAGGCGCATTCGCACTTACTAATAAACTAAATAATACAATAATTCAGCTCTTTAAATTGACCGATTTCGACTTAGCGATTCCATGGTTTAATTCAGTTTTTTTTTTAAATTGTGACTTTATATGAATCAACCTTTAGGTTAATGAAAACTTGAACGAAAAAATCACGAATAGGATTATTTTTGAAACTAAAAAACAGTCGCACGACCGGATTTCAATGTTAATTGTTTGTCAGAGCCGCGAATTTCCCAGCGTTTCGTTCCCGATTTGATCCAACCGAAAGCGATTATGAGCCACGCGAAAATGCGCCCGATTACGATCTCGAA
Organism: Cheumatopsyche charites; assembly: GCA_024721215.1. Lineage (NCBI taxonomy): Eukaryota > Metazoa > Arthropoda > Insecta > Trichoptera > Hydropsychidae > Cheumatopsyche > Cheumatopsyche charites. The sequence continues at coordinate 4,023,090 of CM045583.1, forward strand.
TTATTTTTTAAAAACACGTACGATTCTGCTTTTTTCGATTCACGACCGGAAAAACAATGGGCGAGATTTCAAGCAGTATTACAAAAAAATCCGAATGTGTTCGAGGAAAATTCTTACGTTTTTTCGACTTGTTACAAGCGCGCTCTTATACGCCGGCCGATCGCGATTTATTGTATTATTTATTGCTCGGTGAGCCGACTTCCTGGTGAGATTCGTATCTGGAATATACGATGTTTTAATATAATATGCTGGCGTCGAAGAAATCTCCACTGAAACGCTCCTTTTGCGATGAATATTCAAATTGGGCGATTCGCGGACGTGTTTGTTGCTCGTCGATAAGGTCACTACGCTTCTGAATAAACAAATCTTATATTAAATGATAGATGTATTCAAATCAGTCTATTATACGATTATTCATATCAAAATGTGATACATACTCTTCTAAATCTTTTTCAGTCCAAAACTTCTGAAGAAGTCAAACGTGTTTGATTGTTTTTCAACATACCCTTCATTATTGCATTTATTCGAAATCTTAAACATACTTTCGTTTATAAAATCTACGGAATTGGTTAGTGCACATTAGAGTACAGAATCAATTAAGGTGACTTCTGAAATGAATGATTTATCAAACAAAATTTTGTCATGTAATCGTATTTATCTTTATTATTTCACACATAAGAAATTATGACTACCAAGTGCTTTGACATTAAAGTCTATTTTTTTAAGTGGAGTTAATTACTTTATGTACTGAATGTCTCATCTGTCTTTGCAATATTTATACTCATTTTAAGAAAAAAAAACAATCTAAATGTCATTTCATGATATTTTTTCTTTTCATTAAGGATAATTTCACATTATAATTGTTATTCGTACGTTTCTTGTTAGTTCCAGTAGCGTTTATCTACTCTACTGAGCACTTTGAACGCTTGGACATTGAACGCGTTCTCTACCTTCCATTCGCGTGATTCACGCACGTTCGAGGTGCTATTGAATGAAAATTCAACATATACATGTCTCCACTTGTTTCTGAGTAAAAGTGGAAATTTTCCACTTATCGAAGCCTCTCGCAGGGAGACTTTTCGAAGGGAAAATTCTCAAACCGAGCGATAAAAGTGTATCGCGGAACCGTTACGATCGTTAAGGTGAGGGTTTCTTGTTTGCGTCGTTAATCTTTCGAACATTTGACTTTTGCTTTTATGATACGCGTCCATGTGAGCTTTCTTTTTCTCGATTTTTTTCCCGAAGCAAAAGTTTTCCCGTGCGAAGGCTCTTCTGATGGTACTTTACGATCGGATTCAGCGGAGATTTTACGAGCGGACGGGTCGTCCCGAATTAAAATATAATCATAAACCGCAGTCGTTTGTTTCAATTAATTTAATTTATTTTATACGTTTGAATACTTAAATCTTGATTTATATCATGGACTTTTTTAGTTTCACTGAATTTATAATGTACATTCCCGGCGTATGAGTGAAACTCGCACTGTTACCTTTTTACTCGCATACTTTTCCGATTTAAACTTCACCCATTACAGCATCTTAGGAATTTCTTTAAAAATATAATTTCTCGTAAACAATCGCATTTTTTAACGCTAAGCGAATAATCTCGAGTAATTGCATCGCGGTCGGTCTTATCCGTATCATTATCGCCGTTCGCTGATTTATCACTCGATTGTTGCGGCATTGAACCCACACTCGAGAAGTTGTTGTATATTATAGAAAACGTGTGCACGAATGCGAAAGAGCCGGTTGTTGCATCTTGCGTCGTTGCACTTCGAGCGAGATCAAGGATGGACAATTAACATTCATTAGCTACGTTCCGAGAGCCGTCCCACTTAAGGCAATCTCACTCGGCTCTAGTCTCGTTATTTGATATGTATAGGTTTTCATCATTTATAATTTGATAGTTTCCATAATCTTAAGAGTATCTTGGAAATTTTGGGGTACAGTGCTTAAGATCAAATTTTCAGAAAATCAGATTCAGATTTGAATATCTATTGTAATCAAGAAATATTCGAATGTTTTGAGAGATGTGATGATATATGTCGACGAAATAGGGCAAGTGGAGCTACTAAAATGTCGGCTATTTCGAGAAAAATGCGCTTAAAGTTGAATGTGTAACTATTCGGAGGATGACAAGAGATTTGATGATACGTATATCTTAGCACAGTTTCCGAAATCGTTTGTATATGTTATAAATATGTTACTTGATCTCCTTCAATGTCATATTTTCATACAGATTCTGAAACTGTTTATATCTTTTTCGAAACTAAACAAATATGACATATTCAGAGACGATTTCTGCGCTTAACTCCAATGATTTGAATTTGTCATCCCACCTTCTAAATCCTTATATTTGTATACAAACAATCACTTTGATAAGGCATCAGCTTTAAACATGCAATAATAATTTTTCATTCTTTGATCGTCTATTTGATTGAATAAAGTATAATTAACGAATACAACTTTATCAACCGATAACGTTGAGATTTTCACTGTCCTAATACGAAGCACGTGAAAATTTTCCACCATTGCCGACCTTGAATCGCCTTCCATTTACCAGCTTTGGATTGTTTCGACGTTTTTAACACCGCCCACCGATTAGATCCGCCTACCGCGATACCACTTTTTAGAACACGAGACAAGATCTCTCACCTGTCGAACGATGGGCAGGTGCAATTCCTCAGCGTCGGCAATCCTTCACTTCTAAAACGTCGCCAAAACATCATACTCTTATGTAATATCTCTTAAATGATCGATGTTCTGCTCGTAAATTGGCTTTTGGATCTTTCAATGTTCAATATAGAAGATTGCATACTTTGATCATTGTTAGAATTCGACAGTCAATTGTTGTAAGATGACAATTTTATGCATGGAAAAGCGTATGACTATTTAAGTGCTGATGATTGAATTATTGTTTCTTAGGGAAATTCTTTCGAATCTTACAGTATTTACCACTTATCGTTGTTGATAGTTATATGTAGTTAAAGGTCAGTATTTCCATCATTGATCGAACTTCAATTCGATCAATTTTTTTCAATAGAAGTTAACAGCTATCTGTGACTAACTAATACTCCAAATAACGAACAGATGATTAAAATATACACTATTATTTAAATTCAGATTAGATAATATAATTCAATTCCCATCTATGAAAAGTCATATTAAATTTTAAATCTGCGCTGATTCAATCTGACAATTCTATTTAAATATTTAGATAATTTTATGATTCATTCCACACATTTTAATGCTAAGAGATAAAAAGTTTACACACAATCAAATCCAAATACAAATCTATCGAATTTAAATATTTAAAGGCACGTTTCTAACCATTTTATATCATAACAACATTCGCCTATCTCGAATCTGATGTTAGACTTTTTAACCTTTAAAACCGCTCGCTCAGCACATGATCGATGACGGCCTAGCCTTATTATTACCATGTCGGTTTTGCCATTTTTTCCATCTTCACTTTTTAGATATGCGACAGGTGTCATTCGGCAAACGGTGACGTTTCGTATTTTTTATGCAAATTCGACGTTTTCAGTCGCCGATTCGTCCTAGAACAGCGTATAGGGGCTCTCGTTATATTAGTATAGCTTTTCGCATGCGGGGAGGTCGTTTCGTCAATTAAACACGAAAACACCTCTTTTTTTTTACAACGCATTCGAGGATTCGTAGAGTGTCGTGGGTCGCAAATTTCGGTCTAGAAGTGGATCAAGGATTCGTTCTGTTTTAGATTATTTCATTATCGGCTGTCGATTCATTATATGTTTATGTGAGAGTGCATTTTTCTGTGTCGATTTTCCTCTTGCTCCACTTGGCGAACCGTTTTCTATTTTATTATAGACTGGTAGCGTAACGTGGAGGAATATAGCGTTTTATGATCGTAATTTATTCTCGACATTGAATGCGTAAGTGATGCATATTTTATACGTTAGTCATTGTTGAACATTCTTGTTTTGTTTCGTTAGTGAATTTTAGATCGAATTCGGATGTTTTTTCAAGTGTGATTTGATTTTTTCGCAAAAAAAAATGATTCTAATGTAAACAGTTGCTTTGATTGGAATTTCATTTCTGCGCTTGTAATATATTCGCAATTAAATAAATGTATGTATTGCATCTTAAATTATAATTTTATCATTGGCGTATATTTACATGTTCTCATTTTATTAAAAAATGGAAAAACATCCGTTTATGTGAAGCACATTTCGATAATAGTATTCCCGGAATCACACCAACGTCGAAACGCAGCGGAAAGTGTCTATCTGACGTTTCGAACAATGAAAATGATAACACTGTCTATTTTATTGCACTTTTTCTAACCGAACCCATTCTATCGAACTTCTTAAACGATTCACAACATATTTGAGAACTGCCAAAAAATCATAAGCACAAAAATGTTGTGCGAGCGCACGTTTCATAGACATCCTTCGAACGCACTCTCCCCAAACAGCGGACGGACAAAGCGACAACCCCTCTTTTTAAAAATTATAATAAACTCGAATACAAAAAAAGTGCATGCTTATTCTTGAAAAGGTGCAATCCTCGAATGCACACACATAGTCAGCCTTGAACTTGAACTGTGCAGCCGCAATTAAAACGTCGCTCGATGCACTCTCTCGCCCTTGACAAAACCAGACTCCGTCCACGCAGTCCTTCTTCGACTCTTTTATTATGCACTTTTTTTTTAAGCCTTTATTTTACTTTTATTATTCCTTCAGCGTCCTGAATAATGGGACTCGTTTTATTCTCGGCTCGCTTTTTAGCGTTCGTTTCGTTCGCGCAGCCGTCGCTCTAAACAAAAAGTGCATGCGATTGCATTTTTTTTTTTAAGTGTGTGTATAAAATTCGAATTTTTCCCGAGGTGTGTATCGTAATCTTTAGTTTTCTTCGTATGTGTCGACGAACTCGCTTTTTGTTTATTTACTGTGCGCTTATTTGTATTTTGTATGTTTGATTTTTTATCGGATGCGTTCGTTCGTTCGAGTGATGCACTTCGTATCGTACAGTCACTTTCAATTCGTACTGTTTTTTTATAGATTTTTTTTACACTTCAATCTATTTGACACCGTTGACCTACTGTTCAATTTCTGTCGTATGGGATTAATATTTTTTTGCGATAAAAAAGTATCGGTGTTGATTTCGCGTATGTGCATTTTATATTCACACTGGTGACGTACGTGGAATAAATAGTTTTTTTTTGAAAATTATTTGAATCTCTTGATAATGTGTTGTTATCGTATTTATTTTTTTGAGTTCCGTTATTTTTTATTTTGATCCTGATTCGAACGAGGAAAATATTTTAACCCGTTGACGTCATCGTTTCGAAAACCGGAAAGTTCGCTCAGCGAAACCTTTCGATTGGCTTTCTTCAATTCGATTTTTTACCAATGTGGGTCATAAGAAAATCAAATACTATATATTTTCAAAAAACTACCTCGTTTGAAAAATCTTCACACCTCTGTAGCAATGTCAACGAACACCGTGTGTTAAAAAATAGCTTTATCGTCGTTGATAAACAATCGTTAGTTTTTTATTTTTCACTGCCAGTGTGTCAGCGAAACTCGGTTTTTGTTCGAGTGCATCGAGCTATGCGATTGCATGCGATACATAATAATGAAAAAAAATCGTTGTATGCCGCGGAAAATCGTTCTGCTCTTTGCATTTCCAATTCTAGTTAAATCAATACGATCGTTCGTCGTGTCAATGAAAATGTATTGTTCTTTTGCGTAGAGCGATGCAACGAGGCATTGAAAACTGATGCTGTTTCGAACTATGAAACAATCTGGATTTCCTGTTGTTACTATTACAATATTTATTATATCCATTGCTTAAAGTGATTTTTATGAATATTGCTAGTTTTTTGAAGATTGGGATTAATGAATTGAAAACTGTCAAATCCCGTTTAAGCGGAATGTCAAGAAATTCTACATTCATATTATATAAAGATCCTAAATATAAATATACAATACCAAATTTTAAAAATGATATATTGACAATTGAATATCTTATAATTGAAGAAATATCAAAAGTTGTCAGATAATCTAACTATATAATAGCGCTATTCTGTTTGTGCTGTGTGTCCATGTAACGTTGATATAGTCAACGGGTTGATTGCTTGTATTTTAATATGCGTCTTCACAGATTCTTTAATTTCAAATCCAATAGAATGCCCATATTCAGAGCTAAATTTTGTATTAAACGTCACCATACCTCTTGACTCCCATACATTGCTTCGAGGTATCAATCGATATGTACTAAAGAGAGCTCGAAGATTCCCTTTCCAATCGAATTTTCTCGAAATTCAAAACTCTTCCAACGTCGATTTTCTTCAATTTCCACTTACTTTAGAACGAATATATATCACCATCGTGGTCACGATCGCGATCGTGATGATCGAGTCAAGGCCGCACAGTGCCCCCAGAGGCGGTCGCCAGCCTCGGCCATAGAAACTCTCACAACAACGATCTCCTTCGTTTCAACCGCTTTTGCTGCACGCGATGTGCAACAATCTCGTTGCAGACTTGTTTGTATGTATGTATTTTATATACATTCATATTATTTCGCGTTGTCTGTTTGTCTGTTTGTTTGTTCGTGGTGTGTGCATCGCGGCGCATCACCTTCCCAGACTGTGTGATATCGATGCGTTGTTTGCGTTCGGTTTGTTTGCTCGTTCGTCTCGATCGGTTTTGTGGAGGGTTTTGGAATTGGGATTTGTATTTTGTGAAATTTCCATGTCGATTATGTTGGGTTTTATAAAACTCTATCAGTCGATTCAGTCACTAATTCGAAAATTTTCGATTCGAGAATCTAGTGTCGATGTTTAGGCATTGAAATTTCTGGGTCGAATTTGCATGCTAATTTTAGACTTTAGATTCATTAATATGCACTAATATCTTAGAAAGAAATGGATTTTAAAATGGTGCTTCGTATTTCTTCTAGGTTCTCGTTATTTAAACACAAGTTCAAGTTAAGTTTCATTTGCGCGTTTCAATGAAACTTCTCACGCTCGATCAAATTGCCGCAGACGAAACGCATAACTAAAACAGCCGCATCGGGTTTCCACAGATTGTGCAAATATGTAACTTGTCGTTTTCGATTCAATATTGGCACTCCGATAAAGACTTGCATTGGAATGAAAATCGGAAATGCAGTCGTCGTTAAAATCTCGAGGTTCGACGTCCTTTTCCTCGGACTTGTCACATTTGCGAACACGCGCGATTTAATTCGCGCTGCTGACATTTTACTGCCTCAACCCTCGGTCTCCATTGTTATTACCGCCACATTGTTTCCTCTCGAGAGAGAATTTGCTCTCTCGAAGACTTTCGTTGTTTCGAGTCGTTAATTTTTTCATCGTCCTGTGGAAGTGTGCCGATTAGAGGCAGCATCATCATCGCAGAAGTTGCCGACTCGGAGAGCCGGTTTCCGCAAAGTTGCGGGCCCAGGTCACGGCTACGCTCTGCAAAATGTGGTCCATCGGCGAACTTGACTTTCACCTCGGCTTCGTGGCTGTCGTTATGATGTTGCGGTACAATTTCCGTTTTTTCGTTCGTTCAAATCGGTTCTAGAGCTCAAATGGCGGCCGCCATTTCGTAGATCTCGATCGTAGATTGTATTGTTATATAATAATCGACGTCTATTCGTTCTTTTATTGTGATCTGTGATGTGATGTGACTTTATTTTCAATGATATTATTATTGAATAGTCGAATGAGGGTAATTGCCCGTACTTTTCACCCTTGGTTTATTCGTTGAATAGACTTCGCCCCTATACGATGATATTTCAAATTAACTTCGACGCCTGAATCTGTACAGCTTCGAAGCAAGTCTTTCCATCACAATAAACATCGCACTTATCCGAAGTGCAACGAACGAATAAGGCAGCGTGCAACACACTCCATTGCAAATTACGACCAGACGAAAACGCTAATCGTCTCCGAAACGATCGCTCAAAAGCCTGGACAATGGTTTGGACAATGCAATGGCACACGTCATCCGAGTGGCAAGTCGCAAGGGAATGCGCTCGGACGACATGCGCACATATAATAGAGTGGACGTGATTTGCAGCGCGAATTCCTCAGGGTAGATGAGGCAGAGAGCCTTCGGAGACGACGACGAGGCTCTCTCGAGTTAAATATAACTTTTCCCCGACGACGAGATCGTAAACTGGTTTACCGCATTAATTTTACCCCGTATCGGTTCGCAGGATCTCGCGCGCTTGCCCGCAATCGCATTTGTGCAAAATTGCATACACATATTATATTTTTAATTTATTGTTTTCGCGATGAAAGACTCGCCTCATGCTGCAATCGCAAGCTTAAATACTATGTAACTGAAGATTTCAGTTTTAACTTTCCAAAAATTAACGATCTAAAATGTTAACTTCGAGTAGGGGATGATAGGAAGACTCGATCCCCCCTCTAACTTATTTTTGCAAAATTAGAGGCGAAAAACTTAATGGGGATCAAGTCTCTTAAATATTTTACGGTTCGATATTTCTCGATTTGTCGGTTTGTTTATCCCCGTGTTCGTTTTTTAAGTAGTACGCGTTTTGCGAATGTTTCGGCACCGGATATATCATTTCCTATATTGTCTCTCGTCAAACTTGAATACTAATACTATGTACATGTTTTGACTTAGCAATCACTACCGTTTTGTACATTAGATATTAAACGGCCAAATGGTTCGTATAAAATAAATAATTCGGGTGATACAAGTTTCTTATTATTTAGTTACTACTTATTGGTTTTTTCATGAAAGATTTTGTTTAATAAAATATATACGAAGAAAACGAACGAACGTAAATTGTATTTGAGTTTAGTCGATAATGTTTTATTTATTTTTTTAAACAAACGATCATTTCAAATCAAAAATTGTACATAAAAATATCGATTATGTTCGAAACCACACAGTTTTTGGCCAACACGAACTGAAAATGCTAAACTACCTACATTTGTATTGAACTTGTCACTGACAGTTGTGCTAAGTTTAACTGTTTGAAGTTAATTTATGGAGAAGTGTGGAAACATGGATAAAATCAAATTTGAGAACAAAAACACAGTTGACGATGAAGGTCCAATATATTTTTCTACATGGAGTCAAAAGAGAGGAACTGTCATCTCTGCACACCTCTCTTCAAATATCTGACCATGAAATGGGGATGGATAGTGATGAAGATCATGATGAACATGGCCCGAGATGGTCTAACGAAATAAATAACAGCGTCCATGATTCAAAGACTGAAACGATTAGAGGATGCTCTGTTATTCTCAAAGCAAAGATTTCATTTAAACAGACACATTCAGATTCATACAGAAGAAAAATTATACCAATGTGAAAATTGTGCGTATATGACTAATCCAAATATTATTTACAAAGTCATATTCAGATTCATACACGAGAAAAACTATATCGATGCTCACATTGCAAATATACGACTTGTCATTGAAAATTTTTTTATTGAAAAAAAGTTACATATTTCAATCATAATTATGACTGTCATTCAACTGAGCTTATAAAACTATGTTTATATTTTAAGATAATTTTGAATTTTGTAATTCTTTTACTGATGTTTTGTTATTCTTTTGTTCACAGGTCGTGAAGATTTATCACCCCCTAATAGTCTAATAATAGCTGATAGTTGTGATGCAAATAAACGAGCGAAGAAAGGACCAACTCCTCGACAGCAAGAGGAGTTGTGTCTCGTCTGCGGTGACCGTGCTTCTGGCTATCACTATAATGCTCTCACCTGCGAAGGCTGTAAAGGTATCTTATCTTATAATAGATTCACGTTTCTCTATTTTTTTCTAACCGATCCTATAACTCTGAATTCTACGTTGCAGGTTTCTTTAGAAGAAGTGTTACCAAGAACGCTGTGTATATATGCAAATTCGGACATGAGTGTGAAATGGACATGTATATGAGACGAAAGTGCCAGGAATGTCGGCTCAAAAAGTGTTTGGCTGTGGGCATGAGGCCCGAGTGTGTTGTGCCTGAAACTCAATGTGCAATCAAACGTAAGGAAAAGAAAGCCCAGAAGGAAAAGGATAAACCTCCAGTGACCACAACATCGCCTAAGCCAGATGTACTGCCCGCTATTATGAAGTGTGATCCTTTGCCTCCCGAGGCCACCAAAGTAGTAAGTTTTTCAATGTGTACTCGAATTGTGTTCATTAAAAGAAATGTTTCTTGAAAATTATGTTAATTGGTACTAATTTCTTATTCACTTTTCCTTTTTAGAAATTTTTAACAGATAAATTATTAGCTGAAAACAGATTAAGAAATGTCCCTCCTTTAACACCGAATCAAGAGTTCGTAATAGCAAGGCTTGTATGGTATCAAGATGGCTATGAACAACCCTCAGATGAAGATTTGAAGAGGATAATGATTGTACGTATTTGAATATATTGAATTATTATTTATATTGTGATTGGTTTTACAAATGTTCTTTTATATTTTAGTCTTCAGTTATGGTAGATGATGAATCTTTCGACGCACCCTTCAGACACATTACTGAAATAACTATTTTAACAGTTCAACTCATTGTTGAATTTGCCAAAGGTCTACCCGCTTTCACTAAAATCTCTCAAGGGGATCAAATAACTTTATTAAAGGTTTACATTTAATTTATATTTAATTATGAAAACTCATTGGATAAAGTAGATTTTAACTCAATATATATTATCTTTCAGGCGTGTTCAAGTGAAGTGATGATGCTTAGAATGTCTAGAAGGTATGATGCTGCTAGTGATTCTATTCTATTTGCAAATAATCGAGTATATACTAGAGACAGTTACAAAATGGCTGGAATGTCAGAAATCGTTGAAGATTTACTTCATTTTTGTCGACACATGTATTCGATGAATGTTGATAATGTTGAATATGCTCTTCTCACTGCCATTGTCATATTTTCTGGTAAATATATAATTATATTCATAATTTAGATAGTGTAGATTCTCTATGAATTTTATACTAATATTGTATTGTATAATTGTTTTGCAGAACGCCCTGGTCTAGAGGAGGCCGATTTAGTGGAGCAAATCCAAAGCTACTATATTTCAACACTAAAATGTTACATAGTTAATAGATACAGTGGTGATATGAAGAGCAATTTGATATTTGCAAAGTTACTTTCCGTTTTAACCGAACTGCGCTCCCTCGGAAATCAAAATTCCAACATGTGCATCTCGTTGAAGTTGAAGAATCGAAAGCTACCTCGCTTCCTAGAAGAAATATGGGACGTGACGGAAGTAACAGCACCCATCGTGCCTCCGGTCAGAGATGCACCTCTCTAACCCACATCCTCGTTCCGCTAATGCCTATCTGCATTTAAACTGAGTGATTAATTACATTACGTGTCCGATATCTGTGTAAATAATGTATCCGGGCATAGAAAAGTGGAAGGTTGGCACTCATAGTGATGAGGGTGCCATGGCTGTGAAAATTTTAATAATCTTACTTTTATATATGATAAGTTTGTAATATTTCAATAGAGAAGAAGAGAAGATCGTCATGATGTGTGTGCTCTATTATAGCACATGTGCCTAGACATTATATAAGTGTTGAACTTTAGAGAAAAATATATTGATTTCATAATTGTAATTATATTGATTTATATATAAATATGTATTAATAATATTATATACATATTCTGTTAACTGTAAATTACATATATAAGTTTAGTGTGTAAATGGCTGCGTATTTTACGACTAAGGAAATGAATCTTTTTTGTATGATATTGTATGTTCCGCAATACGTGTGATGATCACATTGTCTAACTAATTTATAAACGATGATGAAAAGTTTAGTTAAGCTGTATCAAAATATCTCAACAAGTTATCTTCTTCTCTGTGCTGTGCACCCACAGTGCACACTGTGATTATAATAATTATTGTCTGATTCAACGTTATTTTCAATGATTTGTTGAGAGTTTTCAATTTTTATGCAGAGCACAGGGAAAAAGGAAATGAAGGGTATATTTAATAACGTCTGGCGCAAACAACACATCCTTATGCAATACTGAAAATTGGGTCGGCCACTAGTGTTCGAACTATCGGCTGAGAACGTTTACAAACAGAGGTGCCTTTTTAAGACTGGGGGCTGGTGCGAACAATCTCACAAGTCTGATTTAAAAAATAAATGCAATGCGCTCGTTCTTGTAGAATAGTCCATATAGATTTGAGGGTCAGTTGTTTTACTGTACCTCTAAAAAGTTCAGTATATCGATGATAGTTTTTTCACAAATTTATATTGTATCCCGACGAGATTTCGACACTCGTTGGTGAAATTTTTGGCATTGTGTCTTTTAGTAAGAGGCATAAATACATCTAAACATCTTGTTTGATGTTGCGAAAAGAAATAACCGTCCTCTATTATAATGGTAGTGCGTTGTGACATCGTGACAATTTGTTTTTGCTAGAAATTCGGCAAAAATCACGAAGGTGTTCTTAAAAACATAGACTTGCGCCGATTTGCTTAAACACGACTTGATTTTTCTGAGAGCTTAGCACTGGAGACTCGTATTTATTGTAAAACTTGTATGTGGGGATACAGATCAATCACGCGTTAAGTGTTTATCAGGTAGTGAGTTGCAAGTACCAGTAATTAGTACACTGTAATATAAAAATGCTCTGCATAGTGTTTCAAATGTAAAATATTTTAACATAACAATAGAAATTTTCATAATTTTTAAGTACATAAAATACGTGCTTTTACATATGTAAGTGATAAGTATTAACTTAAGGATGTGTAATGTGTAAATATTATGTAAAACAAAAATGCTTTATCAAACTTTTACGTTAAAATATCTTTTTATTCTCATAAAAGCCTTTTCAATGTTAAATGTGACTTATATTAAATACACTGAAACACAACTACCTATTCTATGTGAATGTTACGCTGTAGATTATAAACATTAATGTACACAAAATAATTTATTATGATATCTGCTAGGGATCATCACACACTTTATATTTTTCATCGTATATAATGATCTCTTGCCGATGTACAGTGAAATTTCATGACATATCCCCAATATATTCGCTAATGCGTCTGAACATATAAGAGTTCTTTCTGGTTGCAAAATTTTGTCGATTCATGGATCCTTTTCTTCACATCGATTTCATTAATATACAAATATAAATTATGTTATCTGTTTTAATTCAATACAAACGATAAAAGGATCCAGTCAATTAGATAAGAAATTGTAGCCTATATGTGGGATTGTAAATAGAAATTGAAGACAATGATCATCATAAAGTGCAAAATTATTTAACAAAAAAAAATAGATATTTGCTGATACATGCATCTATACAGAGAAAAAAGGTACATATTTTAGCTGTTATTTTATTTTGTATAACATACAAAGGAAAAATCTATAACACAAAAAGAAACTGTTATCAAGATGAAAGCTACTTTTCAACTATACCATATTATGTATTAAACTGCATATATTGTATTTTCACAAATTCTTCATAAAATTCTATACCATAGTTATCTACCTAATATGACGTACAATTGTTAGAGTTTTTCTATTTTGGTTCAATTTTAATATCAAAATCTATTTACAAATCGTTCGCTATATATGTAAACGTGGTGATTTGTTTCTTTTAGTTGATGGAGAGCTTTCTCTGATAACAAATATATATTCAATAGTGGATGAATACCATTCCCTCACATATGTTATTTTTGAAATAGAAAGTATTATTTGGGCATGTCTTATTCATTCTATATTGAAGAACAATATATTTTTTAGCACCGAAAAATTGCCTTACATTGGGGTACCTGTACCGAGTACCTTCACACATAGAAAAAAAAATCACCATTTATTTTCATTATGAAAAGAAAAAGGAAACGTGTTGTAGCTTTATCATTTGTTATGTTCGCACTCGTCTATTTGTGTTATCTTAAAATTGCATTTCTCTCGTCGAAAAAAAAATATTTCGATTACTAATCACCAGTGAATTCTCGTTCTTAAATTACCATTTAAGTATATTCAATTATTTTCACTTTACCTATTGCTTATATGGAGAAGATAGTTGTGATTATTTCTTGAATCTGTAATTTCACATAATTTGAGCAATAATCTATCTTAAAACTACAAATACATATTATTAAATATATAACATCAATACACACATAAATTTATAAATGATCGGTTACCATTTAATCTCGAATACATCGATAAATGCTTTTTATAATTTTCAAATTCATATTTTGGTGTGATTTTTTAATATTTTTATTTTCGATTTCAAAAAATCTATTGAATATTTATCAAATGTAACTTCATCAAAAAAATTTATATGATCTGAATTGATTACTTTTTTATTTATTTTAGGTCCTAAATTGACTTTAAAATTGTGATTTGAAAAGCAATGAAATTTTTTTCTTTTATACATTCTCCTTTCTTGATGAAATTATCATGATTACCTACATGAATATTTACTAAATCAATAATGGTATATAAGATTTCTTATCTCAATTTCATAATTTTTATTAAAACTGCATATACCTATCTAAGGTATTATCTTTTCAATACATTTTTTATATTGAAATGAAACATTTCAACATGGTGATTCAATTAACAATAAATAATCGGTAATTGATATCGAAGAGATCTATGAAAAATAAATTTCATCCGAATAGTCAAATTAAGTACTTAAAATAATGCAATACATAATTATAAAGTTTTCAAAAACGTATTTTAACACATCGCCATCATTAAATCAAAACTCCATGATTTGGAGGTTCAAAAAAATTTGAAGGTTCTAAAACGTAATACTTACTCTCATGTTCATCACATGCTTGTTAGATTTATCATCGATGTTTACGATTTAGTAAAAATAGTATTCTAGCTGCACAAAATTCAATATCATAATATTGTCTACGTGTCACTGCCAAATCTCTTTTTGTAAGCTTATTATGTTGTTTTGTCAATGCGGTTAAAAATTCAGAAAAAAATCGACTGTTAATTATTCGTAACTCATCAGACGATTGTGATTATTTTCTCGAAAAAAAAAAACATTTCTAGCTATACGTATAATGTTCAACTCGAACAATTTTTCAGAAAATATATTATAGACATGAATCTGATTATTAAAAGTATTTCCATACAAATAAGTATTTGTAGAAAGAGAATCAATAATAAATCGTGTGAATTATTACTACTGCCAATTCGTATCGTGTTAGGTCTTGAAAAATCATTGTGTACGCAATTATTAAACTTTTTCTAACATGATTATACGATATTGATGTGTACTTTGTTTTATCGAAATCGCATTAGTCTCTTGTGAAAATTGTATGCTACATAATGTGTTTAATTTATGTTTACAGTTAATTTTAGATACATGGCATATTTTAAGCCTTCTTTTACCCAGTGAAATTTTGAAATTATGAGAATTTTGAATTTGAACACGAAATGAACATTTGAAAAAATTGTGCGTTGGTTAGTGCAATATTTATAAAAAGTAAACATATACGATTATGAATTTCAAATATTATAAGATCAAATGTAACAATGTAATGTATTGACTAATTCGTTGAAAGATTATTTTCCACAAATGTGGTCTTTTGTATATATGTGATTTGAATCATGAATTTCAAATATCGAGATCGATACCTATGTATATTGAACTGCCTGAAGTGAAAATTAAAATTATTAGCTTGTTCAGAACATTTGCTACTGAGTATTTATCGATTATATTATGTGTGTATTTGACGCAAAGTGGAATTTGAAATTGCTGAGAGTTCTATTTTAGATTCGTAAACTAGTTCACTTCAGTATAATTTCATCAATGCATTCTTTGTGTGAACTTGTAAAAGTATGCATGTAATACCCGTATATTTTGACAATTAGAGATCTGTTTTAGCGTTATATTATTATATATTTATATATCTTTCTACGTATATAAATATATATAATGTAAATAAAATGTATTTGTAAATTTTATATTCAAATTTTACATTGAACTTTCAGTTGTATGTATTCAATATTTGGTTATTGATATGTGTTTATAATCTCAATTCATCGGGTTAAGCGTCATTTTAATGTTATGCTGCAGCTATCACAAATTCAACATGTATATATAAATTATGAATTATTCTATCACTTGATTTCAAATTTTATTCTTCAATTATTTATTTTCTTTCTATGTTTAGTTTTTATCATACTTTTATCGAAAATCTTATTTATTGCCTTTGAATGAAATTGTCAGTTTAGTTTTATATACATATTAATATTTTCCTCAGTATTTACGAATTCCTCAAAGTTACACACATTTGATTAAAGAATTTATTTTATAAAACACATCTCGTTGTAAATAAATAATGTATTTTTGTGTTAGCAATAGGGATTGTGAGGGAAAACAATTATTGAAAGGAGTTAAGAAGTTGTTTGTCTTCAATGATACACTCTTGATTGATTTCAATTTGTTTTTTGTTTTGTGTTTAAAATGGATCCTATGATTGTGTGATTATATTTGTTACAATATTATCATTTTACATGAATAAAATATTTGGAGAGTGCAATATGTACAAATTTTACTAATTTACATTTTTTTATATATATATAAATAAAGCATATTACTACTATATGAATACTGAATGATTTCTGTAGAAATTCTCATAATTTTTTTTTATACATAAAAATAATAATGAAAATTAGACTGTTTCATTTCTCCCTTTCCTTACGATGAATGATTTTTTCCCAAAATTTAGTGCACATGGTAAGAAAACAAGCAATCAGCCTGTTGAAAATATCAATGTTTGGTAAGGTTAGAGTTGTAGATTTATAGTTTACTTTTAATCACTTATAGCTACTTATTTTTTCTTGGATATTTTGACAAAAGGATAGGATAAACTTGAGTGATAAGTGTCACTCGCTTTATTAAAAAGTTAAAGATTTTCAAAATTTGGCAACAATATATATTTTTACAATTTTGTATTTTACATTAAATTTCACACACAAATTTGAATAATCTACAATCTAACATAATAATAGCGATGTTTTGTCTGTTTGTCAGTGTGTCTTTTTGTCTGACGCTCTGGGATATAAGTAAGTATGTAATATAACACTGCTGCTAATTATATTGGCCATTGGAATAAAAACAAACAAGTTCATTTTTTTCGATTTATCAATAGTCTTTATAATGACAACAATAGTCGCTTGATATGATTAGTACACCTATACGAATTCGAATTCGTATTGGTGTGTGTTCCGTCTGGCAAAATTTTATAGGCATTGTTGGACGAAGATTATGCGTTGATATTTTCAACGGATTGATTGTTTGTAATAAGTATCAGCATTAAAAACTAAAAATAAACTATATATGATTCTAATTTTCGAATAATATTCTCAGCAACATGTAAAATAATTCATCAAAAATAATACTAAAACATCTCTATATTTAATTATTATAGATATGTTCAGTATGAAGATATGTTATTTGGATATGTTTGATGAATATGTTTTGTAGACATAAAATATTTAATTGAAAATAATATAAATATAGCTTTGAATCGTGAGACAATTTGAATACATGTATTCTTTTTTTACTGGTGTTTAATTCTCACAATAAACAACATTTGGGTCGTCTATTCATTTAAAGAAATATAAAAGGACATCAATCATATCTCATTTAATTTCTGTGGTCTCTTACATGTATTCAAAATCTTCTTTTGACCAATTTTATTGCAATACTGAAAATTTTCAGAGCATCGTGATCACAAACATACTTCCATATGTAGATAAATTAGCGCAATTACATTTTCAATGGAAAATATCAACAATCAATGACTATGAAATGTTAATGTAGGCCATTTAAATCATATTACTATTTTGTGTTTGAAGATTAAGAAAATATTTTACTTCAAAAACATTAAAAATACACTTTACATTATAAAAAAAGATACAATCACAACAGCAAATTGAAAATCATTATTGAAGAACATATTTACCTACATTATAATATTATTCGATAAAAGAAGACACACATAAACTTACTTTATCGTAAACTAATTCTTACTATTTACATAAACTGTTAATGCAATTAAATCTACTCTACAAATGCTTTTTTTTTCAGTATTTAATTAAGTGTATATATATTTACTAATAATGGTGTATGTACAAAGTAGCGACATAAATTTCTATTGTTTGTAAAAACACATGCATTTGGTCCATTTAAATGGTATTCCTTTATGCAGAATTTTAATAAATATTTAAAATGAAACACTTATACTTAATGAAAAAATGAAATTTAAGTTTTAAGAATTCAATCAAAATTTTATACTAATTGTAAGTTATACTGGTATAAGAAAGTAACAAGTATTTTTTTATTTGTTCATAAATTATCAAAAGGTTGTAAAAATCATTATGGGAAAAACAAGAATTAATGAATAATAGATTTTATTTTTAAAAACAACTCATTGATGGTCTGAAAATAAGTATACATATATTCAATAGTAACTTGTGTAAATTGAACTACCTATATAAATTTAATATAGCGTATAGATTTAATACTGATAATGAAACAAATTTTTTGAATTTCTATAGAATAAAAGAAAAATTATTGAATAAATTTATATTTTGTATAAGTGTATGTGAAAAAAATATGTAAATGCATGCACTTCTTGAAATCATTGTACCTACAATATATATTTACACTTTTAAGATCATACACATTTATGTAAGCAATGACGATGAAACCGATCAAAAAATGAGATTTTATCACTTACTGTAAGATTATCACTTTTATAAAAATTTATAAAATAATTAGCATATTATAATAGCACAGCATATATAAAATAAGGATGTCATTCACAAGGGTTACCATACATTACATTTATTAACTGGGTTCATTGGAGAACCCAACGGACAGTTATAGGCTTTAGCGAAATCTAAAGAGTTTGATAACGGTCCTAAGACTCTCACTGGACCTGTAAACAACAAATGTAATTTAATTCAACGTTTCTTTTTTAACAAAAAAGGAACAAAAACTGTATTAAATACCTGGAGCATGGACTGATGATCTGACTTTATTTAATGCGTCTTCTGGTCTCATCGATCCGCACCATATTTGGGCATAGTTCAAAAAGAATAGTTGATCATGGGTCAAATTCAAACCCGGCAAATTGGGTTCAGCTCCGTGTTGGGTTACCCATTTTCGGTATGCCTATCAATTTAATTTCTTAATATTGAAAATATCTTAACATTACATGTATATTGATGAAACTTACTCTGAAAGACTGTTTCAAACCGCCATTATCAGCAATATTTTCTCCCTGAGTCATTTTACCATTTATGTTCATGCCAATTTCATCGATTTTGTATTTAGAATATTGTTCAATAATGCACTGGGCACGTTCTCTAAAAGCTTTCACGGTAGCATTGTTCCACCATTGCATCATATTGCCATCTTTATCAAACTGCCTTCCTATAATTTTCATTTAATATTAGCTTCGTAATTTAAAATTCTATTTGATATATCAATACCTTTGTCATCAAATCCATGTGTGATTTCATGTCCAATTACAACACCTATTCCTCCATAATTTAGCGATTTGGGAAAGTGTTGACTGTAAAAGAGTGGTTGCAATATTCCAGCGGGTATCACTGAGTTTCATAAATATATATTTTTTGAGTTTGTTTATTTTTTTATTAATTACACTAGTTAATGAATAATATTATACCAATATCATTTCTATTTGGGTTGTAGAATGCATTAACTATAGCAGGTTCTGTGCTCCATTTGTCCTTATTGACCGGTTGCCTGAGGAGTTGAAGATTCCGAAAGGCTTCATGTTTCAGAACATGCAAAACGTTCAGTATGAAATCATCGTTTGAAATGTTCAGCTGAAAAATAAATCATATTAAACAACTGTGTGCATTCTTCTCAATAAAAATCAATTCAAAATTTCACCATAACATATTCCTTGTTTAATTCTTCAGGTTGTTTTAAAAGATCAGGATATCCGATTCGTTCATTCATGGCATCGGCTTTTTCTTTAGCCACTGCTCTCGTTTCATCATCCATCCAGTAATTATCAGCCAAGAGCTCATTGAACGCTTCCCTTATTGTGTGAATCATGTTCAATGCTACTTCCTGAAATTTCAATTTAAAAACCATTAGGAAACTATTATAATATTTTAATTTATATGACTTATGGTACCTTGCTTTCATGATTGAAATTATCTCTGATGAACAACGCTGAAACTGCCATTCCAAATTTTTTATTAGTCCACTCTACACACATGGACCATCGATGGCGTTCGCTTAGAATCCCTTGAAGTATTCTTCGGAAATCCACACTAGCTCTGTTGTATTCGTCTATCATGTGAGGTATTATAGCATAGACTAATCTCCACATCACATAATTGTGTACAGTTCTTAAAACGAAACGAAAAATATAATCTTCAAGGTAAAAACACATTAATAACGTTTCGCATTTACCTTGTATCGGTGTCAGCTAATATTTTGCCCATACCTTTCAGATAAGGCATAGCGTAACTGACGATCGGTTCTGATTTAGTAATTGGTACGTCGAGTATAGAACGTAAATATAACTCCCAATTAAGGTGCGGAATCTCCTTTTGCAACTCTTCAAGCGTCATTTGTTGATAAATCGAACTTGTATCATGTCTATCTGCTTCTGCTACTGACACCTGATTTATCGAAAGTATTCATTGGCAAAACAACTCAATTATATAAGATAACCATGCCATAATATATAAATAAACAGCATACATTAGCTAATTTTTTTTCGAAGTCGACAACCTTCTGCAGCTCATCACTAGCAGTCGTCGCATTGGCGCCCAGCAGCAAAGCTATCCTCGTCATCAGGCGATGATAGGCCTCCATGTCGCCTTGAGAGTTGGCCTTCAGGTAATAGTCTCTCGAAGGCAGCGTCAGGGACATCTGGTCGATCTGTAAAGCAGCACAAGATCAATGCAAGAAGCGCTAACGTACCCAGACCTGGTCAAACGCAATGATACGACATGATGATTAGAGAAAAATGTGTGACGCTAAAGACGGAGTCACAGTCACGTATGATCGGATGCGAGCGTGTGACCACTCCTTACTTTGTCCGCACCTGGATGATGTTCACGGAGGAGTTCTTGTCGTCAGGTCCGACCCACATCTCCACGAGGACACCTTCGTTGTAGTCTCTGCGAGCTCTTCCTAGGATGACTTCGACTTTTTCAGGAGGTGGTTGCCAATTTTCCAACGTGACTGGCCATCCTCCCATGATTGTGAGAACTTCGCGAAGTCTGGCGTCTCCCAGTTTGCTCATCTGATCTGAAATTTGATTACCCAAATTAAATTGAAATAAATCAACGTTTCTTTCGAATCTGTCATCTGAAGCAGTCACTCATTCAATAATAAGATTTGATAGCTGAATGGGTGATTACTCCAGATCCTTGTTTCAATTGGACTTACGTATATCCATACAAGATTTGTAGAACGTTTTCGCTTTAGTTGTAGCCTCACTATCGTTCGCATTGAGAGGTTCCTCCAGCACATCTTTCAGTATAACTTGAAGCTGATCAGCCAACACTTCGAATGTGCTTATCGACGCTTTATCTTCAGGTATTACGTGTTTCTTGTTCCAAGTGCCGCAAGCGAATTGAAAAAAGTCTTTGCAAGGATCTGCACCCAGATCCATAGCAGCCATCAGCGATGCCGCTGAAAATTTCACGAATATAAATAAAATAATTTCATAAAATGTCTGCACGTGATATCAAATGGATTTTCGCTTTCGGGAAAATTCAAAAGCAACGAAAATCCGTATGTATTCACGTATCGTGTGAGCAGTTTTTTGATCTTCCGTTCATTTCCCTCAAAAATGATTAACAATTTTCGCGAACCGACATCAAATGAAAATGCGAAACACACGAAAAAACTTAATTAAGCCCTCCCGCACATGGGGAAATCGAAAAATGAAAATTGCAACCGGAGCAAAGAACGAAAACGAACGACACAAAAGCTTTATGGGAAATATGTATCCCTAGACTATAAAATAATCAAACTGCGATAGGAAATTGTTTTATCACACCTCTATTGATATTTTAATAATCTTCTTCTATCCATGAAATTTTTAAAATAATTAGAATTCAAAGAATTCATTCATAGGATATATCTTTTGTTAATCTTGAAATTCAAAAGCCGTTATGTATGTTATGATTTTGAAAGGAAAACAAAGGAATATACAATATGAAACGTGTAATATTCTTCGTTCTAGGCACGATTTTGATCATAAATTTACACAAAAAATGTATGCTGTTTACGCCTATTGCATCTTATTTTTACGCGAAAGTGAAACGTGCGTTTATTTTTGCACGTGTATGAAAATATAGTCAACTATATTATAATACGGATAGTGTAAGAAAATATAAGTTTCTCTTTTTAGCATATTTGTATCATACTACGAAAAAGTTTTGATATTGAAAATATTTTTCTTTTATTTGAGTACAATCCGAAATTCATATCAAGAAATGTATATGCCGAAGAAGAATCGTTATTTTCAGTGAAAACATTGTTTTACCAGTGAAATTGTTTGACAACCGACATCACATAATAGACAAAAGAATGTCTGATGTTTGATGCCTGTAGCCTGTTTAAGAAGTATCCATTACAAAAAACTCTGAAAAACCCCGGCATACTTCATGAATTTTTTTTCAGAGTCCAGAAAAATTGCAATAGATTTTCTCTCAACTCCTCTTTTCAATTCAACATTCATTTTAATTTGTTATAAGTTGTAAGCAACAGATATATACGTGTATATTCCATCAAAGATATTGTACTAGATTTCATCTTATTCTATTAAATATCAAACTAGATGAACACAAATAATTTTCACGAATGGAAATTGTGATTTCGAAGCAATTCCTCAACTAATATGTTAGTGAATATTGCGTTGGAATTTGCACAGTTTGCTATTTGTCACGACTCGTCGGACGAGCGGTTTAATCTGCAAATGCTGTTGCACGTGTCACAAGATCGAGTGCGTGATTTATGGACCACGCTGTACACAGTATGTAAATTACTGCAGCGCACTGATTGAAGCTGAAAAACATTCTTTTTCAGTCCGAATTTCCCCTCTGAAAACCAACATGTCACATCGGTTGAATGTGATGAAAATTTTGAATTCATTCATGCTCATTGTGTAGAATTTTAATTAACAAACTCATTAAAAAATGTATGTGTTTAAATAGAATAATCAATGTGGAACATTTGTAGCGCAAATTGATGTAATAAACATCAAAATTACGCAGTTTATAGTGTAAAATCGATATATATATAATTTCGTACGTAACACGCTTGAGGTCGATCTTTTGATAAACCGATCAACATGTCATAACAATTATTAGCGTAAATATTGATAGTGAACAAGAGGATTGACGTTATCGAAAATTTGGAACCAATTATTTTTACCATTCTACGAAAACGTAACAAAAACTCTTTTCGTTCGAAATGACAAACACACGTATTCGCTTGACAACATTGTATTATATTCGATGTAAATGTTCAATGAATGCGTCCAAAAATTCAATGGTTTGTCTCTTAATCGAAAAGACAATGGATATGCTTCCATTCTGAAAATTTGTGCTTATTTTCGTTTGGGAATTGTAAAATTTTCTCTCCGAGACCGCAAAAAGTCTGACATGATACAATCACGGTTGTTGTGAAAATATCAACGTCACTCATTTTCCGAATTTCAATGAAAACCTTCTCGTTTTCAGAATTTATCAACATTAAAAGAGAACATAAGTAATTTGTTCTAATTTTGACGAATCTTTATATAAACTCTTTTGTATTTATTTCTCTGAAAATAATAATCTCAAGTGTATTAATTCTAATTGAAATAAAATTAACACGAAGATGCGAATCCCTAATGACTGAAAAAATATTTTCAGACAGGTCACCTTAAACATTACATTTAAATAAACAAATTTTCGCTTACAAAATGGAGGTAAAAGTTTTTTATTTTCATATAATATGAAAACTCAGCATTTTGAAAACAATGAGTGCACAATAAAAATTTAGAACTGTACAAGGTTTAATCCACAAAGAGGGTACTCGAGTACATAATAATTTCATATAATCAAATATGTTCTAGAGTGGTGAATGAATTAGAAACGAAGCAAACATTTGTACAGCAATAGTGATAATTAATTCAAAACTGTTCGGCGGGAAAATAGATATTTACCACGCGAACGAAACGAATTTCATCAAATTCGAATTTACTGAAATTGTGCACTTGAATTACGGATGTGCATTTTGTGAATGTGGCAATATTTTGAGAACTTTGCAACAAATTATTCAATAAGCATTTTTCTTATTACACTAAGGATTCATCTTCACAATTTAATTGTCAATCGATACGTACATAGATAGATATCGTTCAGAGACCATTTCAAATTGATCGGTTAACGAAGTTCGAAACGTTCTGAGTGCACTTCGGCTGCTGCTAGTTAAATTTCGCTTTTCGAAGCGCTTTACGAAATTAAAACACTTAGATGTATCGGAAAAGCTTCTATTCGTTTCGTGGAGGGAGAAAAGTGAAATATCTCAGAAGCATTTATGAATACGGAACGAAGTCGAAGGTGTAGCGTAAAAATATGGAAATCCGACTCCCGAAGGTTTTAATTAAGCCGCTGAAACTTCCACGTATTATTTCGCCTTAGAGAACAATTCCCACTGAAATAATCCGATGAGAACGATTTTGATAAGAGCGTTTGCGATTTGTATGGAAATCTTCTTCGGGATGTTGGCTTTTGGCGCGCTTTTTCAAATCTCTGCGCCGTTACAGAGTTGCACTATATGCAATATTATGGATGAACAGTGAGTATGATAATGCAGCTCTTCTAAGATTATCTAAGTAATATATAGCTTGTGGAAGGTGTTAGTGGTGAGATAAGGGAGTATAATATCACTCGTTGGTGTAGTTTGTGCAACGTATCTTGTAAATGTATACTTATGTTAGTTTGAAAGAAAATCTTTTGGGTTGATGATAAAATAAGTTTTCATGAAAGTGAAAATGATTGATAAAATATTAAAGTTTAAACAGTTTTGATATGTATTTTCAATATATCTATTGTAAAATCATGATTTGTGAATTATCTGTTGAAACATCTGTATTGTTATATTGAAACATGATCGTACTATTGTTATGTTTCCAATACGGAGTACTTTTATGTTATGCTATATTTCTGTTATAATTGAATTTTAATTTTAATTACAAATGTGCGAGTAATATCGTCTCACTTTAATATAAAGAAAATTAAATAAATATTAAAATTATTAATTCGATCGACGTTTATATCATAAAATTAAAAAATAATTATAAGAAAAAAAACATTCAAGAAATTATATAGCGCATTACAAAAGTTAAAAGCAACGAATGCTAATCAAACAAATTTATTCGTTTCGTTTAATAAAATTCATTAGGTAAACAAGGAGGCGGGCGTTACACACAGATCCCGAACCATTTCCATATAATCAAGCGTTCGCATATTCATTCGCGATTTCGTCAAAGCGAAAGTTCGAAAAGCGACAAAGAGCCCGTGAAAATCGTCCACTGAACACACACACCGCAATATTCAACATCTCAATCATGAATATTTAACAAAAAAGACGACGAAACTTCTGCGGATTGACCGCGACTCAATTGCCGCCAAGATGTGGAATGATTTTC
This sequence comes from Cheumatopsyche charites, assembly GCA_024721215.1. Lineage (NCBI taxonomy): Eukaryota > Metazoa > Arthropoda > Insecta > Trichoptera > Hydropsychidae > Cheumatopsyche > Cheumatopsyche charites. The sequence goes on from CM045583.1 coordinate 4,048,780, forward strand.
ATTGCGGCCCCCGGGAAAAAGAAAATTAGCATACATTTTCGTTTAATAGGAAAATTTTCATTTTCACAACAGAAAAATTAAACGTGTGGAGAATAAAATGTATTTTTTGATACTATGTTATCTAGTCAGCAAGATTTTCCATACGTTCAAGACGTTCCATAGTACTTGGGTTTGATGTTAATTAATTGTTAAATTTTATCGACAATATGTGCTACTCTTTCAATATTCTAGTCTCTTCATACAATGAGGAAAGATTTGTTGAAAATATTATTTGAATTCAACGTTTCTACGAAGAATTCACTCGAAACAAGCCTCGAAGCGATGTATTTCGCGACGTTCTATACAACTTGGATTTGATTTGAAAATATTATTTTTAAAAATTATTTGATGATCGAAAAGGCCAAGGGGTACAAGTGACATTTTTGTCGAAATTGAGTTATGCACAGGAATTGCTTCTATGAACGCTCATTTATTTGGTGGCAAAAGGACATAAACGAATTCGGAACGTGTGCCGAGATATATCATCAAATCAGTCGACCTCCTCCTAATACATGTAGGTACATGGTCAACTTTGAACGGGCTTTTCTCGAAATCACCGTGATGTCACTTGTATCCCTTGGCCATTTCAGTTGTCATTTGAATTCGACGTTTCGACGAAGAATTCACTAGAAGCGATGTAATTCGTATTATTCCTTGTACTTGGGTTATTTGTTGGTTGTAGAAACCTTTCCAAAAAGCATACAATAACTCTGAAAAGTTTCACAGACAAAAAATCAACCCTTAAGAAGTCTAAAAGCACGGACAAACAGACCATTAATTTTTATTTATTTATCAAAAAAAAAAATCGAATAAAACACAAAGTTAATGATTACACTCCGAACTAATCATCTTCGCGACATTCTTCTTAAAAAAGAATAAACGAAAGAATCTCGCACGAATTTTCCCCGCGGTGGAAACTATTACAACTTCGCCTCGGTGTTTTTTCGGCATTTTTCAGGCTTCGAGGAAAAGTTGTGAAAACTCGAGACGGTTTTCCCACGGTGGGGTGATTTCCCTCGGGAATCGGTTACACCGAGGAGATGGTTCGCCTCGGGCGAGATATCTCATTTTGCAAGAAAAATTTCACTATGGTAGCGGCGACATTTGTAACTCGACACGATGCCGAAAAAAAGGGAAACGATCTCCGGCCGCATAATTCGATGCGACGAGAAATTCGCGGGCTAAATTGAATAATAATGCGTATAAATAAATTGTTGGACCGCGGGGCGCTTGGCGAATTTGACGCGAATCGAATTAAATTTTTAATGATGACGAATTTCGATTGGATAATTCGAGTGATGGGGTCGAAGGAGCGAAGCTTTTTTGTCTTTGAGAAACTTTCAGGAATCTGATCTGATGTAATAATATAATAGTGACAATTTGTCTATGAGTTTTTTGGTGACAATGATGTTTAAGGTGCAATCTACATATGTTGCTTTTATAAAGATTGCATAAAATAGATGCAGATAATATGCAAAGTGCACTAGATTCTGAGGCCTGGCATTGTTAAAAACTAGACTTTAAGCTGATTGTAAACTGTTGTGTGTGTAGTTTGTGCATAATATTTACTACGGCTGGACTATGGGAAAGATCCTCTCCATGAAACGTCAAAGTAAGATATCTTGTAGATTTAAAAATGTTTAATATTAATTGTGAAATATGAAAATTCAGAAACCCTCCCAGATCTGTATCTAGAAATTTTCACTTGAGAGGATAAACCATGATAGAGTTTATAAATAACATGCAAACATACGTCCATTTTTATGTTTGTAAATGAATCAAATCTTCATAATTTCTGTATTATCAAATCAATGTATAATTTTAGTTAAACTTAAGTTGAACCAATTTCTCAAAAAATTAGCCAGTTTGAACTAATTAAAAAAAAAAAAAAAAACTGGAGCTCACTAAAAGTAATAATAACGTTGTCTAAGAATCTAACTTCATCAGACAAACGACTGTCGTAAATAGCAAATTACTCAAGATTCATCCCATTATCAGCAAATCTTCTATCGAACAAAAAAAGAAGTAAAGAAAGAAGAAGAAGAAGTACTAAGAGTTGACATCCTCGCTTAATTACACCTCGATTAACTACATCGGCGTTTTAATCGAATTCGGCCTGTGAGACTTGACAGCGGCTAATTCTTAGTCGTTCAGGAATTTCCGGTCCGTTACGGGTGTGAAATGCGAATTTTCTCATTTTCATCAGCGATGCGAACTAATTTTCTTTTTTGTTTGTCTATATAAAATTTATATTCATTTTTATATATTTTGTTCACAAAAATTATAATAAATTATTAAAACATGTCGCTATAATAGGATGCATTAGTGGAGTGCATCGAAGATGCGTTCGTCGTTTCGAAGAGTTATAAGTCAGTTGTTAAATTCAATGAGAAGTGAAAGGAACATCACCATATGACCGGTAACTCTATTACCGATCATTGGTCTTCCTGTTGATATGGACACACGTCTATGATACAATGTCAAACTTTGTTGTTAACTGTTATCGTTTGCTATTCTGAGAAAAACTTATTTGTAGGCAGGCAATAAAAGCTAAAGTTCGATGTGAGAGCTTTCGGTGAAAGGTTGATTTGATGTGAGTAATATTTACGTATAGTTGAACTATCGGAAATTTAGAATTGGTTCAAAATAATTAGTCTGTTAATATCAATTAAATAATAATTAAAATTGGTTGTGAATCATTTCAACCGCTTTGTGTGACTATCGAAAATTTCCAAACTAATGAACCAATTGACACATAGAACAATTTTTTTATCTATGTATCTTATCACAAATGAAAATTGCATCGCATACGTGACCTGAAAATCATATTCTCCATATTTGTTTCATTTTTCTGAAAGTGAGGGCCGACCACTTTCATTATCTTCGGGTCATCAACGTGACCGTTATCACGAAGCCGAAACCCATTCGACCGAAATTCATATAACATACAACACCATAACTAACTCAATATAATATAATAAAGAGCGAAAAACGTCAGACGATGATTCACAATTGCAATTAAAAGAGTCGTTATCTTATTATCATAAAACAAAATCAACCGCCAAATTATTTATACGATATTGAGATTGTATTCATGATATGAACGAAAATAAGTTTACTTTTAGCAATATACTTCGAACGATAAATAACATAGCTTCACATGTGTCTCGAGTGTAATAAATCGATCTCTTATATTGTCTAGCAAATTTATATACCTTTGACATTTAATTTGGCTGGAAACTGATTGATTCCGTCCATGTGAAGATGACCTTACGAAGACATCGAAGGCTTTATAGGAAGTCATTCGGATGACCCTCTTCGGTCCTTTCGAGTGGAATTTCGGCAATATTTATTTATATAAATATAATATAAATGGAAGGACACGATCATCAATCACCCGAGCGTGTCGCAGAAGCTCTAAATAACCGCTTCTTTCATGGGTGTCATATGAGAATTTATATAGCGTCGCGTGAAAGGGGTGTAAAAATATATGGGGGTTGGTGTTTGTTCACTTACCGGTCCTGACGCACTCTTCGGTTAGGCACATGTTGCTACTTATTTCTGAAAATAAAATAAAAAGATGTTGTTAGATGTATTTTCATGATATTTGATATTTAGGTGTTAAACGTATCATATTTTGAATGAATGTTTAAGTAAATCACATTCAGAAATTGTAACATAAGATTCGTTAAATAAATATTTTTTTTATGAATTTTATTGTTTTTTTATAAAAAAATAATATTACGAAATAACTTTTGTTGTTCGTGTACTAAATCCGCTTCCAGCAATATACAACTAGATTGCTGTTTATGCTACGAACTACGCAAGGCAATAGATTGGTTTTCAATTTCGTTATCGGCGCTGAAAATTTATTTCACATCTGTCGAACTGAAATTCGACATTATTTTTCATGCTTCCCCTTTGTGTTTTATACTATACATGCATCGTTATTAATAAAGAATCTATAAATTAACAATGAAACGAGTTGATTGATTGTAAATGGAAACGCCTCCATTATTTGAACGTACACGAGAGTTAATCCTCAAAGCGTAAACACATTGTTCCGAAACCACTAATTTGTAAGAAAAGCTTAAATTCACATTGTGTACGGCTTATTAATGTGAGCTTAAAGCTCAACGCATATACGTATTTTAAGATTGTGAACAAATTAATAATTCAATATTAAAAGTATCTAAACAAAAACAAAACGCGAGTTTTCTTTATATACCGACGTAAATATCTAATAAACAATATATTTAACGACAAATTTCCCGAAGTTCGTTCGTGCGAAGCCGAAAAGCTCAGATTTGAGGGTCGAAAAAATAAGTACGAAATCGTCCCTTTTGCGCCGATTGCGTACAACGACGACCGCATAAAAAACAGATCGTAAAAGTGCGTAAGTGATTATTTTTCAGTTAATTTTTCGTAAAAATCGTTTTACGACCCTTGCGACCGCACCCGAGGGCCGAAAGGGTCATAACGCGCGTTAAGGGACAGATATTTTCCCGATGGCGGGAAAAAAAACTTTATTATTTTCCGTCTTTATTATCGACGATAAAAATGAACAAAGACGCATTCGCTTTATCTAATAACTAAGTTATAATTTTTCTACGTATTGCACTAAAATTTGAAAACTAAATTTTTTGATTTGGCTTTAACTTTAAATCGATTCTTAACTGTTGTATAGTATCTATAATGAATTCAAAATTGATAAAATGCTGAATTTCTGTCGAAATAAGTTATATTGTAATGCTTTGCGAATGTAGGCCGTTCTTAATATGTTTGCTAAGAGTGGTGCTTAAAAGCCATCAGTCAAACGTCAATCGTTCGAAATCCTTGTCGATAGTAAAATGTAAAATGTAATGATGTAAAAATTTTCTCAGATGTGCACATAATAACTATTAAAAGTTTCGTCGTAATAAGAAGAACGGTTAAATAGTTTATTTACCATAAATCTACATAGAGGAAGATGAAGAGTCTTAATTCTTGATTTTCCTTTTGTTCTTCGCCTTAAACTACCTTATATAAATCTTACTTAAAAATATAAGGCTCAATACACTCAAAATTCAACTGCATTTACTTTGACACTATTATTTTTAAAATACGATTTTCCAAAAGGGAGTTAGAGATGAGAAAAATAAAAAGAGGATTAAATTTTCCGAAGGAAAATTCTCGCCATCTTCCCCTACATATACACAAATACACTTACAGATATAAAATTATCTTTAGTATACATAGATTTGTTTGAAGATTCATCTGATTCAATATTAAAAACAGTCATATTAAATTATTTAAATGAATCAATCATTCGCACAATTGCACACATATAAAAAGGGCGCAGCAGCGTTCAGACCAAAGACAAACCGCTGAAATCCGTTTCAATGTTTCAAAGCTAGCATATGTGATATATTATATACGTATGTTATATATATACGAAAAGGAGGCTTCGACAATGGCCTCGGAGCTTTTCCATTTTCCCGAAGCTGGAGCCTTTCATTGGCGACCAAAGTGTCGCAGTTTGCGGCTCTCATAATAATGACTTCCGAATGCGAAGAACACAAAAGGTCGCCGCTGAAACGACGCAACAGAGCTTTCGATATATTCAGTCAGATTTCAAGGTTTAAAAGTGTCAGATTTATTGTTTGAGATGATGAAATTTGATGTGTCGAATGATTGAACATGGTTTTATTCAAATTTTCATAATATAGTATGTAGTATTGTGATTTTTCAGAAGTTTTCTTTCAATAAACAAAACTTATATTTCATATAATTTAAATGAGAAATTGATTCGTGTTTTAGATGATAATTGTTTTTTAGTTCATGTCGCGTAATTATTAATTATTTGTAAATAGTTTATTCACTTATAACAAAAATGTTAGTAAATTACTTTTGATGATATCATCCATCGAAATATCGCAATGAGATGTATTTGCAATTGCACAGTAGTTTATGTAAAAAATAAAAGTATTTTCATCCTTATGTATACTTTTTTAAATCATGAGGCAAAAAATGTAAAAAGCACTCGTGAAGCATCTCGAAAAACTCAGTTTTTTTAAAGTGAATTACTCAAGTCTTTCAACATTTGCGAGAGACACGCTGACATTGCGGAATTCTAGAATTGTTTTTCCTCGTCCTTTGCCGTACACTTTGTATTCAAATTTATTTTCATTCATTAAAATAAAAAGAATAATATTCGCAAGGCGACTCTGATTCATTAAACGAATAAAACGCTTAGAATTGACACACATCAAGCGGCCTTTTTTCCCTTTTGTTTCGTTTCGCTTCGACAAAGTGCTAGTTTAAAGTGAGCGAAACTCCCAATTTGTCGAGATTGCGAAAACGTACCTTTTTTTTCGTATTCAAAATACATTCTACCCTCGTAAAGTGTGTGTCACACTTGAAAGAGCAACCGTGTCCACTTTAGGATACTCAAGACATAAATACACGAGGGACCGTATACTAAAATCTCATACGAAACACAATGTCCACATCTGAAAATCTTACGATTATTGCAACCAAAGAGACTTTCACATTTGTGAATCTCTTCAAAAGAATAAGGAATATATATTTATATCAAAGAAAAAAAACTATTTATAAATTTAATGAATTATTTTTAAATTGACGAACATACTTGTGTTCTATTTTATTGGAACGTTACTAAAATGAAAAAAAAAAACCAAACTTAACTTGACCTATCAAGTGTTATCCCGATCAGATATTATACAAGTACCTCGAAGACTTAACTTAAAGATCCGATAAGCTAGAGTATAAGTAACAAATAAATCACTGAATTTCCGTACTGAAATTGTCTTAAAATTTGAATTTTAAATTTTAAATTATATTAATAGTTTCTAGAGCTATATTAATATGTGTGTATCACTAGATCAATAATATTATAGATATTCAATTTTGAAAATGGCTGTTTTCAAATTTGGTTTTATGCATTCATGTCCCTCGACTTCCTGGATCCTTAATAATAGATATTCAATTTTGAATGTGTTTTTTTTGTTATGTGAACTCACGCCTCTTGGCTTCAAGGCATCTCATAATAATCTAGAGAATTTCAATAATTTATTTGTTTAAACAGCTTCGCCCCTAAAACTGAATCCATTCAAAAGACCAAAATCCACAACACCCACAATCGGCCGTCGACAAACAAACCCGACACAATTATACGAAACACCAAAACTCGAATATCCCATCTGAATCGATTCGATTTCGAATCGTTTAATTTTTGCCCCTCGCAAAGGCGGCAAATTTGAACCGATTTGCCGCCCTTCGAGCCCACATTAACACCCGTCTACGGTGGGCGGAAATTAGTGTTCCGCTTTCGTTTATTGACATCTTTATTTCCCTGCAATGCGAAATAATAAAGAGCAAGGGACGCGCGCAATTTGCACGCCGGAGCATCCTCCTTTTCTAGGAAATTTCCTAGAAATGTAAATTAATATCCTGTGTGGAAGGACTTTGAGGAAAGCCGCGTTCTCTCTCTGAAAAAAATAGGCGACGCAGAAGCGACCTAGATTGTCTTATTTGATCTCAGATCGCAATTTCGTTTGTTTTGTGTTTTTTATAGTTAAAGAAGTCGTGATTTATTAAAGTTTTTCAAAAAACTACATATTGATTGATAATGAAATGAAAAATCATTGTAAATCATGAAAATGATCGAATGAATCGACAATGTTAAGCAGTAATAGGTTTGTACATTCAAATTCGTCATACATACATACATCATATAGAACTGTTGTTCAACAGATATTGAATTAAAGATTATTTGACAATTCTAGATAATCATAAAGAAACTTTCAAGTCAAGGGACACAAGTGTACATACATGACGAAATTTTGAGAAACCTATATTCAACATTCATATCACTATTGAAAGTGCTATAATTTTTATTATGCTATTTGATTTAAAAATCATATTTCGATTTTTTTTCTCTTTTAAGGAAAAATAAATCGACTTATTTCACCAAGTAACTTTGAATAATGACGAAGTTCATTCAACGAAAGTAACCTTGTTTGAAAAATATAAATATTCTAGTACTTAGAAGATTATAAAGTTATCGAGTTCTTACCAAAATTCAGGAAGAAACTTTGCAATAAATATTTAAAACGCTGATTTAATATTCAAATATTTTTCGTTTAAAAACTCTTTAAGAGTAATAAAATTGAACAAAACAAAATATTTGAAAATTTAAATTCAAATTTTTTAACATAGCAAAACAGTAGAATTTTCAGTAGTGATTCGAACATACTATATCTAAATATAAATATTTCAATTAGAGAGCAGTTGTGCGGGTGCATCGAATGCACTAGCGAAACAAACAATGCACTCTGCATGTCTGATTGCGATCTTTACAGTAATCAGGATATTCTCTCCAACACACGATGTGGTCCCACGCGATCTCAAATGACGCAATTGTCCTCGGAATCAAAGTGCACAAGTGCATAATGCATTCTGCTCGATGATAGATACGTATATTCAATACGAATCCCTTATCGATTGGTAAACAGTTGGAAAATATTCAACATTGCAGGATGCATTTCGAAATGCATGGAAAATATCTGGGGTAATTTTCGAGCGAAGGTTAATCGAGTAAAGGGGTTTTTCCGTTTTTCTCTGTGCAGAATTTAATCAACGTTACCGTAGCGCAAGGATGGTGCTTAAAAATTAATCTCTCGCTGTAGCATGAAGTTAATTATTTGGTTAAACTTGCAACGGAACGGTCTGCCACGAAATCGTTCTCGCTAACATATCACTGTAGCGAACTAGACAATTTGAAATGAGAATCATTATTGATGTGCTGTAATTCGTTACACGGAATGAGTCTAGAGTAGGTACAAGTATCTAATAAGCAAACTAATTGACATATAAAATGTTGAATTGTATTAATTTTAAACAGGTATAAATTTGATTATAAAGACAGAAGTAGGTGACCTATTTGCCGAATGATTATCTAAAAAGAGTAGCTAGAACTGGAGACATGTAAGATAAGTTGATGAATGAAATATGTCGAATGAGATCATTTACATATAGCTATTTTCGTTCTTAATTTCGCATTTAACTTTTTCTAGCATAAGTGAAATAGAGTTAAAGAAGCAACGGCAACACGAATAGCAACAGTTATATATAAACGCCATATGAGATTGCTAAGTTTATTGAAAAAACTATTTGACATAATTTATCTTGCCAATCAAAGAATATAAAAAAAGATTACTTCTCAACAAATGTTTTGATCTCTAGCTAAAATGTTGTTAACTAACTGACTTTTTCTTCTACAAAGAACAACCCTGTGAGTTCGCAAATATGAAATAACAACTGTTGAACTCCATAGAAAAAAAAACTCATGTTTTTTAACATTTAAGTTAGACAATTAACGATTGAAGGATAATTTCTTCGATTGTTTAGCTCTGATCAAAACCCAACAAATCAGACATACATTTTTCAACAGACACATGTCCAAATTTCATTCATTCGCCTTAACAAGCGCCTATAACCACGAGCGGCTGAAACTCGACACGGCCGCATGATATTTCCACGCCATTGTGTCCGGCGACTCCTTTGAGCTGCGAAAACGCCTCGTGAAAAGCCTTCCGTGTGCCTCTGAATGTGGCAGGCAACAGTGTGTCTGAATGTAACAGTGTGCCTGAATGTGCTGGAGGCGATGCTGTCTCCGAATCAAAAACAAACTTTTTCCCGCCCATTGTGCTCGGTGTCAGGCTCTTTCTGCGCCGAACAATGGACGATGAAGGCTCGTCCCGCTTATCGTCGAAATTTCCCAGCTTTCGAAACTTCAGAGAAAAGCTCACGACGATGTTAATTCTGAGCGTCGAATTCGATCGAAGTGTTGTCTCGTTTTATTATGCGACAACCGAAAAGGCCGAGGGGAACAAGTGACGCTGAAGACTCGTCCTGCTTATCGTCGAAATTTCCGAGCTTTCGAAACTTCGGGAGAAGCTCACGACGATGTTAATTCTGAGCATCGAATTCGATCAAAATTTGTCTTATGTGACGACCGAAAATGCCAAGGAAATAAGTGACAAGCGAAATTGAATTATGCACATGAATCGCTTCTATGCTCGCTCATTTATTTGGTGGCGAAAGGATATAGACGAATTCGGAACGTGTGCCGAGATATATCATCAAATCGCTCGACCTCTTCCTAATACATGTAGATACGTGGTTAACTTTTCTCGAAATCACCGCGAAGTCATTTGTGCCCCTTGGCCTTTTCAGTTGTCATGTGAAAGTTGCGAGTTTTGTGTTGTGAGTTGACGTTTCCGCGTGCTTTCGTTTAAGAGTGACATGTGGATTTTATTATGTTGTGCTTATGGTGTTGTTTTGTGCGGTCTTGTTATGTTTATGGCAAGGTCGTGTGGTGATGGAATTTAATAAATGAGGAAGAAATTTAATTGGACACGAAAATAATAAGATACCTACAGTATAATAAATGAAAATTTATCGAATACAATTTGATCATTCGAACATATTTTTCAATTAATGTATTTGAGCTATGTGAACTGGAAATTTTTTGCATGTTCGTGTACGCATCTCGTGCAATTTTCTCGTCAAAATTCACCTGAAACGCTAAAATATGCGAGCAGTAATTTCATGGGGCTCCGGGGGTCACAGGGGGGCGCAGCACCCTCAGACCACCCCCGGGCTACCTGAGATTATTGCATAGTTTATGAGCAGAAACATCCTCGGTCCAAAGTGCTACGACGACCAGGCGATTTTCCGGGACCGTTTTTCTTAATAATTCTTTAGTGTGATACTTTTTTCAGGACCCATTTCATGAAAAGAGTTTCTGGAATTGTCTCTGGTTTCGAAATTATAAGGATTTTCCGAGAAAATTGCTATCAGATGGGCGGATAGTGAGTTCTCATTTTGTTCCGGTGGAATGTATTCGGCTATTTATCATTTGAATGTGATTCGCATTTGAATATATTTTAAAGAAAATTTGAATTTATATTTAAAAAATTAAATAATTTTAAAAACTAAAACTTATAACAGCTTATATGTTTTGTATGTATAGAGAATATATGAACGAGAGTAGATGAAGCTCCTTGATACACAAAGTATGATATTATCACTTTGATCTTAATGTATACCTTGAATCATTAAAGAGCATTGCTTGACAGATCCTCGAATTATTAATTTGAATATGCTTAATAGAATTTTCAAAGCCAAATTAATCGACAAACGTAATAATTACGTTTTCAAACAATACGTTCGACATAATATTGTAACCATTTTTTTTCAATCAAAGTCAGTTTATGTAAAGTCTAGTTTTAATTCGAGTATATAACAAGCGGTCAATAAGTCTTTAACGAATCAATAGACAAGAACATGTCTAATGAATATTATGATTGACACACGATAATGTTGAGGTTTTTTTCGATCGAACGCCATTAAATTGTTTTTATTGCTATTGAATCATCGATAAAAAACAGTGCATTGCAATGGCCGGGTTTTTCCTAACAAGCTACATAAAATATTGACATATTGTTAGAGAAAACTCGACTCGATACTTCCGAAGCGAATAAACAGACGAAGCACAAAAATTGCATCGGATATGAAAACTTCGTAAAGTCTGAAAATCACAGAAATTGCTCCAAAAGAGATTCGTTTGCTCCGAATTTTATGAATATTTGACTTTTACCGTCGAGTTGATTGAGCGTCAATGTCGCTTGGCGTAGTGAATAATTATTCACACGTTGAATATTCAAACGTTTGCGAATTAAAATTTAACAAATTCGCAGAGAGAAAGTGCCTTTGCGATTTGTGCTTTTAAAAGTTGAGTGTTTTGACTTTTTGATTTGTCACTATGACGACTCAAACAAAGCGGATAAGATATGCACATTGGTGCAGAAGTTAAACTGATTTGTATATCTTGAGTGAAATGCAAAGCAGATTATTCAAAGAAAATATGGAATTGAAAAGTTGAAGAAAATTTTGAAATTTACATGAAGAATTCATGAATATTATTAATCCGGCAATGTGAATTACATTTGTTGTTTTGTATGTGGGTTAAGTTGTAAATAAGAATATTCGCCATATTAAATGTGGGTTGTTTTGAATGAGTTAATTTTCCACGTGAAAAGTTATTTAAATTTGTACACAAATTCGTGTGTCATAAGCACTCGTATGCGCCTGTCCAAATAGTTTTGCTTCTGACAACGTGTACAAAAAAGCTTATATAATCGATTAAAAATATGTAATACTTTATGTATTATTCCGTTTCGAATCAAATCTTTCATATAGTTCACTACAATAATAACATCCGAGAAAAGAGGCTTAAGTGAAATCTCACATCGAGAACAAGAACGGTTGTTTGGATTCTTGTTGCTCTCCACATGGGAAAAAAAGTTTAAGTTGAACGAGAAAACACAAAAGCACACTCCGGAGATCAGATTTTCAATCGAATCGAATCCTTGCGTTAAACCGTTCGAGTTCGTTTAAAAGGCTACATTTTTACGACGCCATATCCATATCGTTCAATTGCGAGCGTTATTGCAGAGAATAAAAATTTATTTCCATTCCGAACGAAAAATAAACAACACTCAATGGGGTTTTAAATGAGAATTTTTATAAATTAAGAACGTGAAAACATCGCTCTTCAGAATAAAAATAAATTAGATTTCTGAATTGTCTACTTAGAGTAATTATTTTCATGTGATTTTGCGTAAATAGCTTTTCTTATGAATTATTAAATATTATTAATTAGTTCATACTAATTATTCTCGAATACTCTCTATTTTTTTTTTAATTCAACAAAATTAAATATTATATAACATTATTCATAAGTAATAATATATTAGACAAAATATTAATCACGGAAATTGTAAGATTTGACCTACATCAGAAGTTATTCTTTATGGAAGCCGGTCTTGTCACGTGTCCACTAAATTGCACATAAGTTTACTTTTCATTAATTTTGACCCTTGGGATAACGAGGTTTGAGCTTTTGATGAAATTGAATTTGAAGTTAATAAATGTATCAATATTTTACATCGCATACCTATATGATCAAAATGTGTCCTAATTAACTAAAATTATATATAAACGAAACGTGAGTATATTAATCAAATAAATAAACATTTGACGTTCAAAATGAAGTAAAACATTCGTTACTGAAAATGTATTAATTGCCAAAAGCGCAATGGCGATTCGCACAATCGTCAAAAGCAAACAATTCACAGAAAACTTAATCAAACGCCCTTTATCGAATAAACAATCGAAATTGTACAATCGTTTCTTAAACAGCCCTTAAAGTCAAACAGACGAGCTCAAACGACAAAACGAAATCTTTCAAAGATGACTTGTTGGAAAAGGTTCGCTTTTTAATCGAGTATGATTAATTCATATTGAATCTATTCTCTGCATGTTTATTGAGTTTATTTATTCAGAAGAACTGAGGATTTACATCCATCGAGGTTTACCAGAGAAACTATCGAATATTTAACTACGACGAGGGGCTTTGCGTCGAATTAATTCATTATTAAACTATAAAGGGCTTAGATTGTTTTGAATGCCGTTTTCTCATCATTTGATGATTATTTGTCGTTTTTAGTACATCGGGACATCAATTCAGAACTATTTTCGTTAAATCGAATTACTGACGTCTATTGTAATTTTCTCCATTATAAATCATTAACATTATTTTTTTCAATAAGCATGAATATAATATATGATATTATGACGCGTGATAAAAATATAACGTAGGGCATTATGCTATATAAAAAATATATCTGTGCGAATTACATTTTGTTAAATATTATAATATCGTGCATTTTCAATATAAAATATATGTATAACAGTGTAAATTGCGTGACGATTGTGAAAAGTTGTGCAATTGTTCAATGAACTAATTAAATATAAACATCGCGTTATACGTCGATGTCTAGAAATTAATTAACATATGTATGTTGCTATTCTAGAAAAATATTTTGATATTGCATTATATGCTGACATTAACCCATCACTAAATTGAAAAAAATCAAACTTAAATATTTGAACACATCCATTCACCTATAGCAAAGTATTCGTTTATTCAAATATTCTATCATAAAACAACATTATGACAATGTCAATATTATATTACATTCTGAAGAAGTCGAACATTATGATTTACAAAAATATAAAAAAATCGCAGATATGACACGAATTCATGGAAAATCCTAACACTAACACTACCACTAATACTAATACTACCACAGATTTTTATGCTAAATTCATGTAATATATTTATTACAGCCATTAAAATCTCACATAATCATATATGAACATAGCCCTTGAATTATGGCTATTATCGTTTCGATCGACTTTTGATCTTGACCATCGCGTTCCGTTATTACTTATCTAGCCCTATCTGCGCTATCATATTATATTTTATGAGACGATCCGAGTGGAAAAGGATCTGCGAAAGTCTTATTTTTCTCTCATCTGTCTCCGGGGACTAATAACTTGCAGACAAAAGAAACCGGTAAAGTATTTTCGTGGCGCTTATCTGCAAAATACCTCTCAGTAGGGTCGTTAAATTCGGACGTCCGAAACCGAACTTTCGGCTGACCGCATTTCGTACTTGTGTTATAATAATAAAATGTACGAAAATTTATTATCGAAATCTTAATTATAATATTTCCAATGTGTTTTCGATTGTTAGTTCTTTTGTTGCGTTTGCATAGCACCACATAGTCGAGTTATTTGTGTAGTTTAGTTTGATTTTTTGAAGACTACAAATAAGTACATTTTTGAAAAAAAATATAATTTGAGCACTGAGAAAAACAGTGTTTCTATTATTATCGACTAATATAATTTTCAATTCAATATTTGCATGGTATAATAGTCGTGAACATGAATGTATGCAGGTTAGAGTATCATTGCTCATACTAAAACGTTTCTCAAAATGTACAATTTTCAATATTCAAATTTAAAAACAGGGAACAATTGAAATTTTAGTAGGACAATCTATTTTTTCTCATAGAAAACTCATTAATTTTTCAATTTAACCTGCTTCATAAATAATTTTCATTTCCACAGTCATAATATGGATCGAGTAAACAACAGTGCGCCTAACTACGCACAGCGTACAAACATCGCCAAATAATTAAATAGCTTCAAATTCGTCGCTTGTCTAGGACTTTTTTCGGTCGCACCAGGTCAAAATATTTAGATCACGGTCATAAATGAAAAACCGACGAACTCTCTCATGATAAATCTCACACATTTAAACATATCGAACAACACATCGACTGTTACCGATCGAATTGCGCACAATTGACCGACGATCTCAATATTGATCGACTCGCGTTGAACTCTCCGTCTGTCACGTGTGTCCATAATATGATATTATGTACCTTCGGATGATCGATAGATCTATAGATCCTTGAACCGTCGACATGCGGAAGTCGTTCGATCTCGGGTCGTGAGGTTGTTGCGGTTTAATGTAGGGAACTGTTCGGATGGACTTTGACCCTATTATTCTGCTATATGTGCGTGTAAATCATCAATTTGGGGGAAACGGTTTGTTATATGTGATGCGTGTGAAATTGAAATATCAAATAGGTAGATTGAACGTTTGTATAATGTGCGAGGAACATAGAAGCTGAGGGGTATAAGTGGAAAATTTGAGTTCAGAAATTGATTTTGAATTTTTTCATTAGTTTGGTTTTAATATTGATATATAATATTTTTGAATCTGTATTAACAAACATATATCATCAGAATCACTTAATAATGTTCCAATATTTCTTCGATTATAATAGACTACGAATTTCGTTTCCTCAAAATTTGCACTGACAAATGAGTTCAATGATTGAACGTATTACTGAAAACTGCTTGAAAGTTCTAGCAACCATTTACAATACGAGTTTAAAATATTATATTGATTATACAAATAATCTTTCATCTATATTTAAATCATTTTCATAGAATTCACAAAAGAGAAAGCAAAAAGTAAATTCAAAACAACACGACAGACGTCATAAACAATCACTCACCACATCAAATAAAACATGAAAATTATTTCATAACGAACTCATAAATCGCATTTACTTCATAACACCACCTTTATTAATTCATAATATCTGATTCACAAAAAAAAATAATTAACGCTTACTAAACCCGCTATATTACGAACATTAACCCCCTTTTGTGAAGAAAACGCACACCGGTGATGAATCGTTATGCAAACGAACCCCGAGGCGAAAAAGCGCTCCATTATCAAGAGAATTTGCCGACCTGTGAACCGAAGAATCACATTCTCATCGCAACACCATTCGTTATTCGGTCAATTTTCAATTTTGAAGAAAGCGGATCAGGTACGAGGTGTTTTGTCACCGTCTCCGGAAGCATCATCAGTCAACGTCGCGACAAGAGAATCCAGATGAGCCTGGCAGCGTCTCGAATATTATATACTTTTTCGTATGAAAACCTATTTCGTCGCTTTTAGGAGAATAAACGATTTTATCATTCGCTCGAGTGTCATAATATCATTATTTTCGAAAAAAAAATGCATTTTTTCAACCTAAGTTTTAATAAAATCTATAACCACATTTTTTTAATCTTCAAGGTCTGATAAATTTGATAAAAAGTAAACTCTTTTCTTTAAATATTTAACGATGTTTTGGGTTATATAAAACCAATTAAGTAAGTGCGTATAAGATTTTCTTTTCAGCAACAAATTAATTTGTGACAAGTCATAAAACGCGACATCAAATTCGTAAAATATTGAGGTTAATGCTTTTTAAATCGGACAATATTGCATGCATCATCGATTTAATATCGAGCGGAATGATTTGTAGTTAATTTTACTTTTGAAAATATAACACTCATTGGAGCCCTTAAACGTAAATATAAATCACGTTTCGTAATTGAAGTAAGACATCACACCGATTCGATTCAAAATCGATTTTAAATTGGTTGAGAGTCCGAATTCGAACTGGTTTTAAATTTTCGACAATACAATCCAAAATATTATATAATATGAAGTACCTTCTGAGTTTCTAAAAACTCTATTAACTTTAAGCTTATTGTGAAATTCCTAAATTCGTGTGTAGATTGTGCATAATATTTACTACGAATAGATAACGGAAAAAACTGTCCCCGAAAAATATCAAAGAGCTATTCCACGTAGAATCAACACAGTCTAGAACTTTCACATCTCAGAATTTGATGAAATTCGGTACGATGATTGTCCTCATAGAGATTGAGAAAAGAGTATTTTTTTTTTTTTTTTATCTCGAAAACTTTAGCAGTTACGATTGCGTAAAGTTCCGAAAAACGGCTCAAAATGCGTAAGCGGCATATTTTCAAATCGCTATATCTGCTCTTTTAGTTAAGTTAAAAAGTTGAAAAAAGTGTTATTCTACTCGTTTTTATATGCTCTTTCTTTTGATATGCAACACGACATACTTTTTCATAAATTTTTTTTTTTTTAAATGAAACTCAAAATTTTGATTTTGAATATATCAAAACTGACGTGTATGAAAATTTTCAAAAAATTTCCATAAATAGTTTAACCTTTTGGTAAATTATTCTGAAAATTTCAATCTGGGATGGAAATGGGTTCATAGTCAAATAAAACTTTAAAAAAATGTGTTTCGAAAAACTCATACAAACGCTGCAGTGTTGGTATGAGCGCGCTGGTTTAAGCTGTTTAGTATAAAATATATTCACCTGTCCATCTTCCGAGACTAATTTCGTCGTAAAATCGCCTATTAAGAATAACTTTTTTTTCATTATTTGTTAAGTTAACATATTGTTGAAGTTTTTGAAAACAGTTTGAACTCGAGAAACATTTATTTTATATTGTTAAGATTTTTTGAAAATTTAACACCGTTCAACGTAAAACTAAAATTTTCACTTTCGACCCTTTTTTCAATATTTTATCATGAAGAATGTTACATAATTGATACATAAAATAAAAAAGTAACTCAAGGCAATTATCTAAGTGTAAAAATAAAAGAAAAAACGTTGGTATTAAAAAAATAGTGATATTTTTAAGTTGTTCCGGTAGAAAATTTTCCAAAATACATTATAAAAATCATAACTCCTAAACGACTAAAAATAGCTGAACATATATTGGGTATTTTCGGATACACCTAAGTATGAGAAATTAAAAAAAAAAATATGGACGTAATCCGCTGGTCCACCCTGTAAATTTCGTACTGAGCTGATTTAAAATGTATGAGTTTTTCGAAACACATTTTTTTAAAGTTTTATTTGACCATGAACCCATTTCCATCCCAGATTGAAATTTTCAGAATAATTTACCAAAAGGCTAAACTATTTATGGAATTTTTTTGAAAATTTTCATACCCGTCAGTTTTGATATATTCAAAATCAAAATTTTGAGTTTCATTTAAAAAAAAATTTTTTTACGAAAAAGTATGTCGTGTTGCATATTAAAAGAAAGAGCATATGAAAACGAGTAGAATGACACTATTTTCAACTTTTTAACTTAACTAGAAGAGCAGATATAGCGATTTGAAAATATGTCGCTCATGCACCTCGAGCCGTTTTTTCGAAACTTTACGCAATCGTAACTGCTAAAGTTTTTGAGATAAAAAAAAAAAAAAAATAGTCTTTTCTCAATCTTCATGAGGACAACCATCATACCGAATTTCATTAAATTCTGAGATGGACATGTCTAATTTTGCGTTTTTTTGTGTCGATTTGATGTGGAACGGGACCAAAGTAAGAATTCGTTGTTTTGAAAAATGTAAAATATAATAATGTGGAAACTTTTCCAGATATGCATTATCATTCTTAAGTTTATCTACAAAAGGATGAGCCGTTGAAGTCTATAAATAATATATCCACAGATATACATAGATTGATATTTATTTATCTAACTATATAATAGCGCTATTTTGAGTGTGTGTGTCTGTCTGTCTGTCTCTGTGTCCGTGTAACGCTCCAAAACTACGTTGATATATTCAACGGGTCGATCGCTATTCATATATAAAAAATGAATCCGCATATTCGACAGGAATATTTTTTCAATTTGCAACTGCGACACATTCGCTTCACACTTCGAACGCTCCCCGTTAAAATTGCACACGTGCTATCGAACGCGTATCGTAAAAGCGACCATGTATATTTACATAAGGGTGTGTACACACACCCCGTAAGTGGGTGCACGTACGTTATAAATCCAAGGCGATAAGCCCCGGGGGTGAAGTGAACCTCTGGGGAAAATCGAGAACCGCAAATCGTTAAGTGCAACCGACACGGGGCGAACGACCACACCGCAGGGAACAACCGCATAATTCACGATCGCGTCGTGTTTATAATGGTGTAACGATATGTTCTGTTCGCGTAGCGTTTTGTATCGAGCCGGAAAATCCGGAAAATTGGGAAAATTTGGAAATTTGCTAGAGCGCGTCCGGGAAAAGCGTTCGGTTCGGTCGCGCGAAATGAGAATAGGAAATGAACTCTGGTTGTGTTATTTCGGGTGTGTGCTGTTTGTATTTAGTCTCGTGGGATGTTTTTTGATTATGTTGTACTAGAGTCGATGATTTTGATTGGTTTTGGAAATGCTGTATGAAAAATATAAATCATATTCTATTGCGAGGGAAGCGCACTATCCCGCCTTTTAACTGCACCTTTTATATAAATAAAAATGAATGATTATTATTTTTGTACATATTTTCGCAGTTAACATTTCCAAGAGTGCATATTTAGGAAGGTTTCTGCATCATTCATTTTACATTTTACAATCTACAGGATTTCTTACCTTGACGTTTCACAGGGAGTGCCTTAGTCGTAACAAACATTGTATACGACCTACACACAACGTAATTTTTATACATTTGTTTTGTATTTATTATAAATACTAATATAATAGTTCACAATCATTTTAGTCTCGAGCAATTCCTGGTCCTAAAAGCAAATAATAATAAATATTTATAAACATGAAAAAAAGAAAATGAAAATGTACATTTTAATGATATGCTTCGTGTAATTGTCGTGTGCAAACGATATGCATAGTGTATTTTTATAGCGGACAGATTTCCCAATGGAGTGTTCTTTTTATGCACAGATTTGTCGTCGAGGATTTTTGTTTCAGATTTATTGCCGAGAAAATTGTCTATAAATATCTATAGACGTTTCGTTTTCGAACGGTTATGAGTTGATATGCTCAGAATAGTGCGATTTATGGAAGCATGAAATTAAAAAGAAATATGTTTTATATGTAAAAATAGATTATGGTGTATTTATAAATGTGTGATACAATTTTTCCGAACGAATTACCACCTCAGCGATAGTGTAGATGAAAAGTTCTTTAAATATACTTACACGTAAATATAAGAGTGATGTATATTTAATATTTCAATGGTACAATGAGATATCATAACTTGTTATATTAAAAAGGTATTCTGTGATTTTCAGAAAACGAAATTTGCAGGTAAAAATAATGAATCATCAATTAGAACGAAATTTCGACGATCTATCAAATTAAAACGAAATCGTGACATAATTAAGCGTTGAATCAACGTACATCAATTTGAGAGAGTGACAGTAATTGATCACCCGACAATCAAATTATTAAACCCGCTCTCGACTGTCAACACAACCGTACTATAGACAAATCCCTATCAAAAGAGTAGAACATCAGAACATTTTTTCCCTGAAAAAACACACAAACGCGAGTTTAAAGCAAATAAAACAGATCTCCATATCAAACGATAGTTCGATTTCGATTCATTTTCCACCTCGCCGAAAAAAAAAAACTCGAAACGATTGAAAAATAGACGGAAAATTCTCCGATTCCGATTGACATGATCTCGAAGAGTAAACGAACCGATACACTCCGAAAGCGAACCGTTGAATAATTCAAACCCCGTTTCGGTTCAGCCGAATTTTCCCGCCTTTTTAATTCCGGAGCCGAACGCGGATGCTGAAAAAAGCGTCTCTATCTTCTATCTTTGAGGTGTCGAATCGGTTTTTACATAAGTATATTAGTGAAGAGTTTGAAGACTGTTTCCGAATGGTTGAACATTCGTATTCCAAAGACAAACGGAAGGCTTTCGCGTGTTAAGGCTAATACGGGCATGTTCACTAGCAGGTGAGCTTTGTGAAAGTTTCTATCGTTAAAGTTTGCCTGGTGCCAAAGAAATGTGTTAGTTAATTAATCGAATGATATTCGCATGAATGAACTTGATTTTACATCGTAATATTGTAAATATACAGAGCGGTGCTGGAATTCATCTGTAATATCCCATCGATCGTACCTTATTTTAAAATGTGTAAAGTGAATTGTATTATTTCTAGTTTTTAGACTTTCGACCGTTGAACTATGTCACCTGTGTAGGCCATGCTTAATATGTTTATTACGGATGGTACCACCTGTCAAATTGTCGATTGTAAAATGTACTGATACAAGAACCTCAGATCTGGACACAATAATGATGGAAAATTTCACTTCGAAAGGATAAGCCATTGAGGAGACTATAAATAATATACAAAAAAACCATACATTAATTTTCATTTATGTTTTATGTTAGACAAATATTGAAATCGAATCCATTATCTTGATGAATTTATGATTTCATACATTTTTCGATCAAATATACAAATGAATTTTCCCGACGTAAATATTTGAAATGTTTAATAGAAATAATTATTATGTGTAAAGTAAATAAATTGAATTATTAATATGAAGTTAAAAAATAAATTATATACGTATAATTGAGATATTTTTTTGACAATTTTGAGATGAAATGCTAAATAAATCGATCAAAAATCTCTGAAAGTTTACGCTCAATTCAATTAAGACTTTTCAAACATCAAAAATTTTGTGTTATTGAAAAAACGGGCTGTTATAAACACGCCACTATAAAAGACTCGTCAAAACAAAGCGTTTTTCCGATATTTTTATCACCGTGAAAAATATACGCATATTTTTCACTGTATAGATAAAATTTGTCATATCGTTCGGATTTGTGAGGTGGATTTTGTCGATCTGAACCTGCCTCTTACAAAATTCAGATCCACATCATATTCGTAACGAAGGGTTCGGAATAAGCAAACAGACATATGAACACGCGTCGAATGAACCGAGTCGAGGAAAAAAAACGCTGAAAAGAATAAGAAATGAGCACATAAACACATGAAATAATCAAGTCACACGAAAAATAAACCTCGTCGGAAAATTCGCGAAACGTAAATACACATCCCCCGACAAAATGACGAATGCGATTCGGCAGCGGGGAAAATTTGCAGAAAATAAATATTTATTGTACAAATACGACGGTGTGTTTATGGGAATTTTCTTTATGGTTATAGAAGCACGTGAAACACTCTTATTATCCTTATGAAACAAGCAGAGAGCACTGTCAATTTAAAAAGGAAAATTCGTTCAGTTTGACTTGTACGCGATATTCTGTGCATGACAGAACTGTCATATTTTCGATTCTTAGACTCGTGTTTTGTCTAAAAATATTTTATAATATGTAATACATAGAAATCTTAATATATAATCAAAGTATTTTCTATGAATTCTCGAATTACTTGAAATACAAAAATCAATGAAATCAGATTACGATTTAAACATTCGATATTTTCAACGTTTAGAAATATTATATTGTGTTCAAATTCAAATTTAAGTTTTTACATAAAAATAATATGTAAACATGAAAATAGAAACGTTTCTGAATAGTACAAAGAAATAAAATATGCACAAAGAAAACTCACATAGAACGTCGACTTCATATTTTCAAACATAATCAAGAACATTTTAAGCAAAATTTTATCTCACAAACGACATCGATCATCGCATTCCATCATATTTTTGGCAAATTTTCCAACCATAAATATTTACACGAGGCATTTGTTCAATTTTCGAGCCGTTATTTTAAAATATAGACCCAAACAAAAAACCAAAACATCGAACACTATAGAATAATTACGAACGAATTGTGCGATAAATACAAATCGTTGGCGCGAAATTTGCGATAAAGCTGTCTACCATTTTACGCAATCGCATAAGTATACGTGTGCACAATGCGATGTAGGTTTCAAAAATTCAAGAATTGCCATATGATGAAATATCGTCAAAATTCGATGTCGTTATTGGATTTCGGAGACGTGTGAATATTTTTTTTTTCCGCAGCAGATTTGTGCTGAACGATTTCGAGGGAGGAACTGTTCGCGGATCATCAATAACGAAATGGAATGCGAGAGATTTAAATCTAATTTATCACCTTTTGTGAAATCAAATTCGAATCCGTAAATATAAATAACTCGATAACGACTATCATTGTATTTTCATAAAATTCGAAATATGAAAAGATTTTCATTATAAGAGAGAATTTTGTGTTACATTAATATTTTTTCATTCAATAATCTCTAAACTGCGTAATTATAATTGTTTACATTTTGTAGATTAAAATACATTAAGAGGTTCGTTTTGATGTTGCCTAAGTAAAATAAGAGATTTCGCGTGCATTTTCTAAATTAAAATCGTAAGCAAATTAGACTACTTACATAAAATATGAAATAATGAAGTGTCTGGGAGTCATAACTTCAAAAGAAGAAAAGCTTAATGAGACGGTCCCTGCCTTTGTTTCATTTTCTTAACTGTAAGGCTTAAGTAATTAGCGAATTAAACATGAATATAAAAATTCCTCTTTTTATTATCATACCGAGTTATTCATTAAGTCAAATTTACAAGTATAAATGTAAGGAGCGTTTTTGATGAAAAAAAAGATGAATTTCACATTAAACAAATTAGGTCGAGCGGAATGACGACAAAGCCACCTTTATTTTATACACAGTTCACTAAAACGAATGAGTTTGCTATTTTAAAACTTTGTTATATAACTCGCGTTGAAATCATTCGAATCTATATCGAAAATGAATTCAATAAGCAATCATTAGCAGATTTCCTAAAAGTGGGAATATTTCGCAGAAAAAAACTTTCACAGTCTTAACGAGATATACGAAGATTATTACCATAAGCTAGCCCATTGACCCGATTTGAATCCACTCTGCAAATTGGCAATTATCAAAATATTCCAAAAATGTCAATATGCGATATCTTCTTCAATTACGAGCTAAGCTAATTCTGATCATCTTCGTCCAAGAAATCGAACGATCATTAATGCATAACTCGTTGTATTTCAAGCACGAAACGACCATTTAATTGCGAGATCGTAATCAGATTATTCCGACGATCGTATTAGCCATAATTAAGTCTGATGTGTTAATTACAACTAGAATAAACTTGTTGATGAATATTTTTTTATATCTGCGACAAGTTTTTGTTACTACTTGTGCATACTAGTTTTGTTGTCTGCATATAAAAAGCGATAACGATTTATGTCCATTTTTTGTGCAGTCGTTGATTGCGTGTTGATTTATATTATATATTCGTTAAAGCGCATTTAATTTCGATCTGTCAGCATATAATAGTTTATTTTCGAATTTATAAATATTTTTATCTAATTTAAATATAAGATCTATAAATAAATATTTTTTTCGTAAGAAATTCTATTCATTCGATTTAAATTTTAACTGTTTTTTGATAGAATTTTTGAAATATACACATACACATATGATATAACATAATATGTTAAGTATGAATATATTATACAATTTGATTCAAATGTGTTGAAAGATTAAATAACCCTCATAATTTGTCACTTGAAAAAAATATTTGAAATGAACATTTACGTCACTAGTGGAATCATAAACAAAATGTTCAAGTTATATAAAATTTGAATATAAATAATATCATTTAAATTCGAATTTACAATAGCATTATAATTTTATGTTTGCTTAGCAGTAATATCGAAGAAAAGCAAAGAGTTAAGATGCAAAATTAGAAAATCTTTCAATATATATCAGAATCGAATTCACCAGAAGCTAATTCATGCAATGATTAATCCGTCGATCGATTAGTTGTATTATAATCTAGTTTAGAAACAGTCACATACGACGTGCGGTTATTCGCTTAATCCACAAAGTTCACAAAGCCAACATACGAGAAACAACCGGTCACAAGGTTCCATTTCGAATTTAACGAGCGATTGAACACCGTCTATAAATGTCGCCGTAGAAAACAATTTATTTTCGAATTAAATTAATATCCGAGAACAAGGGATTGACTACCGACCGTAAACAGCGAGATACACGCATTAGACGGTATAAAGTTATACGAAGATCAATGGAGATCCGAATATTTATTTATACTCGTTTCGGATCACTTTGTTCGCGAGACGACCTACACCTGCTCGGATTAAATATTTTTTCCGATTGTGATGATGTGTTTTTGTTTGTGTGATATTTTTTCGCGTTCGAAGTGTTAAAAAGTTGCGCTGAAAAAGGTTATGCGTTGAAAAATTTGATTTGTCACAGTGATAAAGCGTCTTATTGATAAATGAGATAAGTTTAAAAGTCGGTCCGGTCTCTAGGCTGTCGAAGTGATTGAATGTTATTTTTCAAATTGCGCACAACGTATGGGAAATTGATTGATGTTGCGGTTTTTGATTATTTACGTGTGTGTATAGAAATATAAATTTTGCATATGGAGTTTTTTTAATAAATAAATTAGTGTTGTGTCTATTAAATATGATATTATGAAAGTTCATTGGAAGAAAAGCTTCTATGTAACGTTAGAGTAATAATCGTAAAATCTGAGATGGATTATTTCGAACAATCCATCAATTAAGAAATTACGAACGTAAACATTCAGCAACTTTCTAAGATTAATATGCTTATTATGAAAATGATATAAACTCATTAAATAGTAAATATATAAATTAAATAATATTTTCAGACTGAAAAAGATTCGAAGGACAATTTAGCGAAAAATTTTCATATACATAATAAAATTAGAACTTTATCAATACGGTAACGTATAAAAATATGAAATATACTTTAATTATACAGATTTTTTAATTAATTATTCAAAAAAATAAATCGGTTAAAACCTGAAACTATTCGAATCATCGGTATGTACAAATATCGAATACGATTCAATTCATTTTTTTCATGTGGAACGTTTCATCGAAATAAATATTTTCAAAAATACACAGCCATCAAAAATAACAGCAACAAATACAACATTAAACCCCAATACAAAAAAAAATTCACACCCTCACCAATCCTCATACATCCACCATACAATACAATAACCCACACAACACTCATACTCATAAAATGATAAAACCCTTCCGCGTCCTGAAATCAAACGATCGCATTATATTTATTCGGGAACTTTCCTTGGATATGTACGTGAGCGACTTCCTAAACTCCAGCGGAGCACTCGGGGTCCATTTGGGGCCCTTTGTGGCCCTTCAGGGTCCTTTGTGGCCTTAACCTACCAGGCACGTGACGACCTTCGTCCCGGGACGAGACGAGACCGAGGCCTCCGTCCCGGGACGAGATATCCCGACGAAAGTTCGGTCATCGCCGTCATCAATCACCGGTTAAGTCTGGTCGGCGTGCTTCGAGATGGTTTATTTGTTTGTTGTTTGTTTGTTTGGTTGTTTGAGAATTGAGGTTTGTTTCTGTTTGTTGCCAGTTCGTATTCGGTGCGCGTCGGTCATTAAACGAAAGGTGTTGTAGTAAAAAGGGGTTTAATTGTCGATTTGCTTGCGTGGAAAGTGTTGCACGTACGTGGTTCAATTACGATCGTTTTTGCGATAAGATTGTGTCTTTGATAATTTTGTGTAAATTATTGTATGTTATAATGTTATTGTTACGTTTGTGACGTCAATTTTTCGTTTCATTCGTCGTGAAATTAATTTTACGTTTCAGAGAAATCATATCTATGTAATTTGAATTCACTGTTGGAATTTTTACAGATAAAATGATAGTATAATATGAATTTATGATTAAGAATTTTTGTTGATACGTACGTAGGTCAAATTTTTGATTCGATTGGGGATATTTTTATTTATAATTTTCCTCGTTATTTTAGATTAAGATTTATCAAGTTCGAGTGGATGCTGCACCGAATTGAAAATATGTTAAATTCATATTAATTTAATAACATAATTATGATTTATTTGACAGTGACAATTTTGCTATGACAATATAATATAAATTGAGTAATGTTTGTTGTAAACATTTGATCACTTCTACATGTGAACGTCCAAATCGCATCACAATTTCAATCGATATTTTAAAATTTAAAACGTTTCAAAATAAAATTTTGACATATCTCGAAGTATATATTTCTCATATTTACAAACAAAAACATACTTTCAAACCCAAAATTAATATAAACAAACAAAACATATACGAAACATCAAACAAGGACGAATTTGCGCAACATCCGAACCAACAACGCAAGCATCGCATATCAAGCGCGCCACTTCGCAAACAACTTTCCACACACAAACACCTTAAATATTAAATAAAAAACGCATCTAAAACTCTGAATAATATAATCGACTTTCAATACATTCAATTAGAAGTACAGATCGCCCACGATATACGCTCTCATTTGGGCAATTACCCGTGTCGAATTGAATATGCGCAATTAACACGAGCGATTAGATCCGAATTTGCAGAAATTCGACACCGAAGGTTTCGCATTAATATTGTAATATACATTACAGCGTGTAACGTCTTATGTTAGTTGTATATTGGAGGATAGACGAGAGCTGAAACAACTGCGCCATGAGGTGGTTTACCATTAATTATGGCTACGTACCTGGATTAATCTAGCTTAGATTTCGCATTTGAATCTTACGGGTATTGGGTTGCTTTCAATATATGTACATACATATGTGACTTAAATGATGAGAATGGTGTAAGTCAAGTTTAATTCGTTTCGAAATTTTTAGTGTTTTGTTCGAATTTATTTTGTAGGTGTCGGTAACGAAAGGTGAGAATTTTCATAAGAGAGGGTTGAAAACTAGTTATCATTATGAAAAATGTCAAAAAATGAGTAATTACGGATGAAAAGGACTTCGGAATCTGTCAACGTAAAAATTTTCCAAAGAAAATGTCAGTAAAAATTACAATTTTCATGACAAAGGGAGGGCTGCAACCCTGCAGCCTCTTAGGACAGACTGCCACTATATAAAATTCTTTCGATCATAATAAACTTTAAAATAATACTAGTGGAACATAGGTTTCCCTTTTCTAATTGAATTATTTTGGTTTCAAGTTAAATATTTTCCAATCTAGTTCGATTGTTTTCCTTAAAATATTGAAAATAATTGAATCAAAAATGAAAATTTTAACTGCAGACTGAGATGATTCAACTTAAAGAGAAAAATCTTTTGTTACAACTCGTTTCAATAATGTGATCCAAAATCAAAAAGTGACTTATTTTTTCAGGACTTTTCGACTTATGCCACTATTTCTATTATGAGAATATGTTTCAGAATGAATGCGTCGAATTTATGCGTGAAATTTGCATCGGTGCTCCGAGAAAATGTCGCCTCGATATAAAAACGATGTCAGTGTTATACGAGTTCGATTATATGGAAAACTAGTTTGGTTATTTTCGGAGTGTCGCGATTTCGTTTGTATTTTGTCAATTTTTAACCTTCTGAGAACCTTGTCTGTGTGTATCACATATTGGTTATTTCCATGTTTTCATTTTTCTTTTTAAGTATCGACTTTGTATATTCTCAGCGAAAATATGTCCACGTTTATAATATAATATTTGTGAGCGAGTTATGTTAAGTAAAATTCGATGTTTTTTTTTTCGTTTTCGTGTACGCTCGCTTCTGAGGAAGGAAAATCTCAATAAGGAAGTTATTAAAGAATTTTCATAACGAGATTAACATTTTTATGAAAAGGATGCTAGGAAAACTTAAATTGGAAAACCGATATATAATATAAGATGACGGATGAATCGTAGCTGCAGCTGAAAGAAATAGTTTATTTAATAATGTTTCTTTCAGACTTTGTATCTTCGTGAATCTTGTACTTCTAAATATACATTTATATCTACGATATTATATCTATTCCGAAACACTTAAATAATATTTTACTAAAAACACAATTTGGAATTCCCCTCGTAACCTGCTATCGCATTTTTGAGAGCAATATTTTGAAAAATATACATACAGATTTTTTTTATATTAGTTCTTTTGCTTTCGTTCAAATGTTTTTTTCATTGAATAAAATAAATTAATCAAGAATCTAAATTTATAGTAGACTATAATGGTTCAGATACAGTAGATATATTAATTTCATTAATTATCTAATGTTCATTTGACGCTTTTACGGTCCATCAACATCAATTACCGAAATATAATTAATCAAAATTAAAATTTCATACTGATTCTGTGAAAAGGG